>CM071842.1:27101601-28351601 GCA_036507285.1 Trichosanthes cucumerina | reverse complement strand
TTAAGAGTTAATGAATTCAAACCGAAAAGTGGTAACTGGATGCCTATACGAATAAGAGTTGTTCTGGAATTAGGGGTTGGTCGAGAAAGTTTCGTCCCAAAGGAGGAGTGATTTTGTCTACTCTACGGTGGCAGTCATTCTAAACCTTTGGGGTATCATTGCAATTTTAAAGTGACTTAGAGATCATAAGATAAAATTTGCTAAGAAAATGATTGGATTTTCAAAAGTTTTTTGCGAGAACTAATACAAAGTTTTTTTTCCTTTAGAAAAAATGTCGAGTTCAATAATAACCCTTTTAGCTTCCGATAAGCTCGTAGGAGATAACTATCAGTCGTGAAAAAATAATATAAACACAATCTTAGTAACTAACAACCTTAAGTTCGCGCTCACTGAGGAGTGTTCTTAGGTGTCGGGCCCGACCACATCGCGATGTGTTTGTGATGTGTACGATCGATGAACCGGGGCTAATGAAAAGGCCAAGGTCTACATAATAGCCAGCTTGTCTAAAGTCTTGGCTAAGAAGCATGAGAACATGGTCACCGCCAAGGAGATCATGAAGTCGTTGTAGAACATGTTTGGACAACAGTCCTTTCAGGTTAGGCATGACACTCTTAAATATGTGTTCAATGCTAGGATGAAAGAGGGCACGTCTGCTAGAGAACGTGTTCTTGAAATGATGACCCACTTCAACTTGGTTGAGATGAACGAGACTTCGATCAACGAGTCGAGCCAGGTCAGCTTCATAATGGAGACTCTTTCGAAGAGTTTCCTGCAGTTTCGTAGCAATGTTGTTATGAACAAAATTAGCTACAATCTGACCACCCTTCTCAACGAACTACAGACCTTCCAGTCCTTAATGAAAGTCAAATGACAGAAAGATGAGGCAAATGTTGCCTTTATGTCATTTCACATGGGTTCGACCTCTACGACGAAATCTGTAGGTTCTTCAGGTCCGAAAGAAAAGAAGAAGAAGTTGAAGAAGGTTGGTAAAGTTGACCGCGCTGCCGCCCACAAGGGCAAGAAGGTCAAGGAAGTTACGGAAAAAGAAAAGTGTTTCCACTGCAACGGAGACGACCACTGGAAGAGGAACTGTCCCAAGTTCCTTGTCGAGAAGAAGAAGAAAGGTAAATGTGATTTACTTGTTATAGAAATCTGTTTAGTGGAGAGTAGTAACTTTGTATGGATACTTGATTCAGGCGCCACTAACCATGTTTGTTCTTCTTTTCAAGGAATTCGTTCCTGACAGCGACTGCATGAGGGTGGGATAACACTTAAGGTTGGATCCGGAGAAGTTGTCTCGGCTGCAACAGTGGGCACGGTGAATCTTTTCTTTGGCGGGAAGTACATTTTATTGGATAATATGTACATAGTTATAGGGTTTACTAGAAATAAATCGTTCGATTTCCTGCTTACTTGGGACCAGGATTGTTAGGATTTATTCCCTAAACTTGTGTAATTTTGATCAAATAAATAAAGGGTTATTTGTTTTGATGAAATTATAATGCTTGCTTTACAAATCCAATAAACAAAGCTCCAAGGTTATAATATATTTTGAACTACAGTGTAGTGGACACTATTTGTATTGTGTTCAAGAATATAACCTAAATGGTCTATGGTATAAGAATAAGGTTGAAAACCTCATTCTGGTCAAACCATGGATGCGACCCACTTTGTAATTAGTACAAATGAGGTAATCCAACTCATTCATGTAGCTAACATGCAAGTGGGGGCATCCTGTATGAAGAGTTCATACAAGACAGTACAACAAATTATTAGTCTAACCAGTATAACACCGTTAAAAGAGTAAGACAGATAATTTATAGATGGTCATTAGTGACTCGACCTGAATCCTAAGCAAGTTAAGAATTCCTGCTTATAGGGGTTTGTCCTTAGACTAGTATGGGTGAGAGTGGCCTATAGCCGACTCAATAAGCTTACCTTCTCAGGGAAAGAATCTCGTAGGTAGCTGGGGACTTAACTGTGGAAGATAGAATTCACTCATTCCTACCATAAGGAATTAGATAGGTTGTTCCCTTAAGAACTGACTCCAGGTCTTGAACAACGGGGTCCCGCCCTCTATGAGGGTATGGGTCTATGTACCGTTCCTTAGACTTGTTGTTCATTAGAGGATTAGTGGCGCTTAAGGAACAAAGAGGTAATCATGAGGGTAAAACGGTAATTTGACCCAGCTGTGATTACGAACAACCTGTGAAGGGTCGACTCATGGGTAATGATTATATTAGTGGACACAATATAATCTATAGTGAGGAGAGTGTAGCTACAAGTCTATAGTGGAGTGACTTGTAGTTAATGAATATTGATTAACTGGATCAAAGAGTTTGAGCAGTTAATCTCACATCATTGGAGCTCATGAACTGTATGTCCATTAGGTCCCTCTGTTGGCTCAACATGGTTATATTAAGGGTATAAAGTTAGGGATGAAATTGAAGTGTTCAATTTCATATATGAGATATCATATCAATTATATGTGATATAATTGATATAATATATAGTTTTAATTTGAATTATTGACATATTGACTATATACTAAAGGGAGAATGAAAGAGGGATATGATGGTAATTTCAATCCCTATCTCCTTATATATATATAGTTGCATAAGATGCAACTAGGTTATGTGAAGCAACCTAAGCTTTTACAAATCTCTCTCTCACAAAAATATCTCATCTCACCTAAAGGGAACCCACATTCCTCCCTCACCTAGAGAACAACGGAAAAGATCCAGTAGTCGTGTCTTCATCCGTTCGTGTTCCAGTTACTGAGATCGTGATCGTGGGAGAAAGGAGCACTCGAAGAAAAGTTCTTCAAAGGTAATCTTCTTTCGTTGTCCATATTGTTAATATATGCTTGATCTAGGTAGATTTGTTCTTGAATGTTATCTTTGTAATGTAATTAAGAACGCGCGATTAACCATCCCTTCCGCTGCGGGATTCGATTCCCTTCAATTGGTATCAGAGCCCAATTACGTTCTTAATTTACGTTCTGGATTTTTCAAGAACGAGGTGGGATTTACTGTTTTGCATGTGATGTATGAACGGTTTGCAATTTAGATGTTTTCAATTTTTGCACTCAGATTTACAATTATCATTGAATTGTTCAATGTAAGGTCTTGGTGTTTTGGGCAATTTTTATTGTAAATCGAGTCTGTAAGTCTGTGTCGATCGAGGCAAGGTGGTTGCTGAGAAGATCGGAGCGAAAACGAGCAAGGGATGGAGATTCCACATGTTGTTCTGTGAATGGCATTGCAACGCTGTCCTATAGCGTTGCAACACCAATGCGGCAGGCGCGCGACTGGAAAGACGGCAGCGTTGCAACGCTTCTGCTAAGGCGCGCTTCAACGGTCAGAAGAGGACAAAGAGCAGCGTTGCAACGCCACAAACGTTTCACGCGAAGAAGCAACGGGCAGAAATAAATTTTTTATTATATATTAAATATAAAAACGTTTTGTATTTAATTTATATTTAATTTATTTAATTTTAATTAATATAATTAGATTATATTAATTAAAATTGAATTTAGGGTGCCAAAATTGGTCTAATTTTGCTATTTAAATTATGCAATTGTCGTGTAATTATTGTCATGCATAATGTATGCTTTTATTTTAGAAATCCCACCTTAGGTTAAGCATTTCCATGCATCATTTATCATATAAAGAGTTATATTATATAGTTTGCATGATTAATTAATATAAGGTGTTATATTAATTTATGGACAACATTGACATGCATTATTTTTCATGAGATGATTATGCTATGTATGTCTTATTATTCATGAGATGAATGATCAAGCACTATAACATACCCTGCATGTCACCTAAGGTTAATTATTAGTTTTAAAATGTTTAGAACTTGGAAATAATATACCTTAGGTTATCTAGTTCTAATTAGATTAGAATTAGGAACCAAGAGATTTATAAACAATGATTAAAAGAGGAACTCTGTCTAAAGAAAGTTCTGTCTAGGTTGGGGTATTTATGCTGACGGAAACGGAACACCCCTAGCTGGGAACTGACCTGGGAGTGAAATTTAATCACAAGGTTTATAAATCATAGTAGCGTCAGTGGGTTTATTAAGGGGTTAATAAACAAGAAATCCTAGGCTTAATATAAAGAGTTATATTAGCAAACTTAGGATAAAATCAATATAAGAGTTATATTGATTATCAATATAAGAGTTATATTGATAACTTTAGGTAAAACCATTAGTCGGGTTTAGCCTAAGTAAGATTCCTATAGTTCTAAAGTATCCAGTGGGAGGAAAAAGTGTATATGATACATATTTTTCCACCTACGCATCTCCGAGAAGTTCACACCGTGAGACTCATACTTGGCCTCGTGGCGCAAACGCGAGCGTCCCCCTTCGGATGGTGTTTATATGAGTCAATATCAAGGTGAATGGAGAGGGTACTTATAGTGAGTGGGAGCAGGTTTAGTGAGTACAAAACCTATGGTCTCTTCAGTCGGTTTACACCGTAAGATCACTATGGTCAGTCTGCTAGTTTGGCCTAGACCAGACAATCCCTTCGGAGGGCTTGATCATAGGGGATCGAATACAGTAGACACCCGAAAGGGATAAACACCTCCTTAGTTTGTTTTTCAATCTAGTCCTCTATTCGGTGGATTTTATTGGATGGGGACTCTGGGATCATAAGACAGAGGGTCACACTCACGAGTTACATAAGTTGTGTATGTATCCTAACCAAAAAATGGTAACTAAAGCCTAAAGGAATAAGAGTTATTCTGGCATTAGGTTTTGGTCAAGAGTGTCTTGATCCAGAGGAGAAGTGTTTTTGATTACCCTTCAGTGTCATACATTCTAAACCTTTGGAGTATCATTGCAAATTGTAAATGACACATGAATCATTTGATAATTAGCTAAAACATGATTGGATTAGAGTTATAGCAAGAAACTCATACAAGTTTATTTGTAAATTTTCAGCTAAATGTCTAGCTCAATTATTTTCTTACTGGGTGTGAAAAATTAACCGGAGAAAACATAATGACTTGGAGGAATAGACTCAACATAATCTTGGTTGCACATGATCTTAAGTTCGTTCTCAATGAGGAGTGTCCTCAATTCCTTGCTCAAAACACATCTCAATCTATTGAGGATGCATATGACCGCTGGATCAATGCCAATGAAAAGGAAAAAGCCTATATCCTGACTAGCATACCTAATGTTTTAGCCAGGAGGCTGGAGGGCAAGGTCTCAGCTCGTGAGATCATGGATTTTATGCTAAATTTGTCTAGACAATCGTCCAAACAAATTCGGCATGAAGCCCTAAAATTCGTTTACAACACGCACTTGAAGGAGGAAACGTCAGTGAGAGAACATGTTCTCAATCTGATTGCTCACTTCAGCATAGCAGAATTAAACGGAGCGGTCATAGATGAGAAAAGTCAGGTTTTGTTCATCCTAGAATCTCTTCAAAAGAGTTTTCGCCAATTATGTAGCAATGCAACGATGAAAAACATAAAGTATGATCTGACTTCTCTGCTAAATGAGCTGCAGAAGTGTCAGTTTCTTATGGATGATAAGAGACAACAGAATGGAGAGGCAAATTTGTTTGCCCATTCCAAAAGTTCTCAGGAGGGTTCATCCTCCAGAACTAAGAACTGCAGCCATACTTCTGAACTTAAGAAGATACAGAAGAAGAGGAAAAGGAGCAAATAAAGAGCAATCGTCTGGCAAGGAAAATCTGTTATTTGATAACATGTAGCTTAAGGGTTTATTAGAAACCTTATTTCTATTTCTTGCCTTAGCAAACATTGTACTTCATTTTCTTTTCAATTGAATAAAGTGTTTATTTCATTGGAAAAGTATTGTACTATGTGTTGCTCTTCTTGAGAATTATTTGCAATGGTTTAATTCAGTTAAAATACTTTTAACAGTGAATTATACAAAATTGGAAGTACACGAACTAATTTCTCCTAAAGAAAATGCTCATCTTTGGCATCTTAGATTGGGTCACATTAATCTCAATAGGATTGAGAGATTGGTAAAGAATGGACTTCTAAATGAGTTAGAAGAAAATACTTTACCTGTATATGAATCCTACCTAGAAGGCAAAATGACTAAAAGACCTTTTAGTGGAAAATGTTATAGAGTCAAAGAACCTCTTGAGCCTATACATTCTGACCTTTGTGGTCCAATGAGTGTTAAAGTCAGAGAAGGTTATCAATATTTCATCTCATTTGTAGATGATTATTCCAGATTTGGGCATATTTACCTAATACAACATAAGTCTGAAGTACTTGAAAAATTCAAGGAATTCAAGACTGAGGTTGAAAATCAGTTGGGTAAAACAATTAAAACGCTTCGATCAGATCGAGGTGGAGAGTATATGGATTTAAAATTCAGGAACTGTCACACCCCCTCCCGAACTACCTGCTAACTCAGCTCAGAAGGCGGCGTGAAGCCAACAGACATTGTTTACCTCTTAACAATACCTGTTGACCCTGTTTGACCTGATAAGCATACTATGTTCGCAAATGGAACACTTTAACACAACACAGCGGGAACTGGACAACTATTAAACATACACAAGGAGAAACCCTTCTTAAGTCTCTTTTGGAAACTAAAAAGTCAAGTGCATCAAAACAACACAAGACAACTCATTGTTTATAAAACCTCTAATGTACAAACAACTATAACAACATAGTCCTCTCAAAATAATTTACAAACATAGAGACTTGCTAAACAAAACCAGCCACGTACAAAGTATTAAACTTATGAAGCTTCAGCAGACTATGGCAGTAACTCAGGTGCCAGGAGCTCGATCTCTACCTGAAAAGTTTGAAAACATTGAAAGAATGAGCTATGAAGCTCAGTGAGTGACTGTGTTTAAGATCTATAACTTGTAAAACATGTCACCTGAAAACTATGAGCATATGCATTTGTATTCAAGCGTTGAATGTAAACGTAGAATCATAATAGACTTTTAGGAAACCAACAAGTATATCGTTAAAATCTCATAAGGCATGTAAATGATATAAACTCTTTTAAAAACATGTCACAATCCACGTTGTGTGTAGGCACGCCCAAGACAACCAACGTTTACTCTCACGATGTAGTGGGGCCCGCCAAAGACTCCCATCGTCTTTGTCGTAGTGGGGCCCGCCCAAAGACTCACGGCACATGGCAATACGCTTGTCACGAGTACACTCAACGTCGACAATGAGAATAAGACCGTGCACACTGCGGTACCATAAAACCTCGGGCTTAATATCTCGAGAAAATTACATGAAAACATTTGAACATGTCCGCTTATCTTTCTTTTTCATAAAACTCAAGCTTACTCAGCTTGTTCATAAAATTCGAAATCTTTAAAACATACTTGCTAGTACATGCTTGCTTGAAATCATAACATTTCCATAAGTTTTGGCAACCATTGGAGATATGCTAATGTATAAATTTTATAAAGACTTTTAGGGTCACAATGAATACTTGAAGCATTTCTAGGAAAACAATAATACTCATAGACATGTGTTCAAAAATAAAACACAAGATTTGAAACAATTCATTCTAGCAAAACTTGCATTTCTTAAAGCATATAAGCACATTTCAAGCATTTGGTTAATTTTCGAAGTTCGTTTAATCACTCACAGTGTTAGAACTAGAATCATAGCCCGTACACTCGACCTATCTCCTCTTGGCCTGTCAAACAAACAAAATCAACCATTAGAATCTCGAGCTCATGCTTTTTAACCTTAAAACTACAAGAAAACACACTTCCAAATTTTCTAGCATTTTCAGATTTTCTGCCCTGTTTTCAGACAGCCATAACTTCTTATGGTACAATCATAATCTTTAATTAGTTCTAGCCATCTTCTCTGTCTCATATTTAACTCTCTCTGATCAAAGATATACTTCAGACTCTTATCATCTGTAAAAATATGACACCTCTCACCAAACAAGTAATGTCTCCAGATCTTCAGTGCTAAAACAACTGCTGCTAATTCAAGATCGTGGGTAGGATAATTACACTCGTGCTTTTTCAATTGCCTTGATGCATAAGCTATTACTTTTCCTTCTTGCATCAGAACACACCCTAAACCTTGTCTCGAGGCATCACAGTAAATCACATACTCTTTTTCCGTTCATGGGAGTGTCGAATAGGTGTCAGTAACTAATCTCTTTTCACTCCCAAAACTCATTTCACACTTATCTGACCACTCAAACTTAGCATTCTTCCTTGTCAAAGCTGTTAAGGGTAATGCTAATCGTGAGAAATCCTCAACAAACCGTTTGTAGTATCCTGCCAAGCCTAGGAAACTACGTACCTCTGTCGCACTAGTTGGTCTTTCCCAGTTGACTACTGCTTTCACTTTATTTGGATCCACACTAACTCCATTTGCTGAGACAACATGCCCCAAAAACACTACCTGATTCAACCAAAACTCACATTTGGTGAATTTAGCGCATAAATCGTTTATCTCGTAGTGTTTTGGGATAATCCTCAAATGTTCCTCATGAGCTTTCTGTCAACCGAGTAAACTAGTATATCATCAATAAATACTATCACGAATCGATCCAAATACTGGTGGAATATCCTGTTCATGACGTCCATGAAAACTGCTGGTGCATTCGTCAAACCGAATGACATTACTACAAACTCATAATACTCGTACCTGGTTCTGAATGTTGTCTTAGAAATATCTGATTCCCTTACCTTTAACTGGTGGTATCCTGATCTTAAATCAATCTTAGAAAACACTGATGCTCCTCGTAACTGGTCAAACAAGTCATCTATACGGGATAAAGGATACTTGTTACGTATCGTGACTTTGTTTAATTGTCTGTAATCAATGCATAATCTAAGGGTACCATCTTTCTTCTTTACAAATAACACTGGAGCTCCCCAAGGCAATACACTAGGTCTGATGTATCCTTTATCAACTAGTTCTTGTAACTGCATCTTCAACTCCTTGAGCTCACTTGGAGCCATTCTATACGGCGTTTGCGAAAAAGGTGTTGTTCCTGGTAGCAATTCAATAGTGAACTCTACTTCCCTATCAGGTGGCAACCCTAACAGATCTGCTGGAAAAACATCAAGAAACTCATTTACCACAAGAACATCTTCTGGTTTTAGCTTTTCTTCCTGCACCTCCACTACGTGAGTAAGAAACGCCGTGCAACCTTTTCTCAACAACTTCTGAGCTTTGAATGCTGAAATCAAACTCGTAGGAATAATCTTTTTTTCACCCCTGAAAACCACTTCAGCCAACCCTGGTTTTCTAAAAACAACTTCCTTTCTATGGCAATCCATGGAAGCACCAAGATGTACAAAACTTTGAAGGGAACGTGTTGGTGGCCTGGAATGAAGCGGGAGATAGCTGAATATGTTGATAGATGTTTAATCTGCCAACAGGTTAAACCTGTTAGACAGAGACCAACAGGACTCCTTAATCCATTGCCAGTGCCGGAATGGAAATGGGAACATATCACTATGGAGTTTCTGTTTGGATTACCACGTACATCAAGTGGGCATGATGGTATTTGGGTAATAGTGGATAGACACACTAAAACAGCACGGTTTGTACCAATTAAAGCGACGTCTACGCTTGATCAGCTAGCTAAGCTATACGTCGATAAAATTGTGAGTCAATACGGAATGCCAGTGTCTATCGTTTCAGATAAAGATCCAAGATTTACTTCTATGTTTTGGCCTAGTTTATAGAAGGTTATGGGAACAAAGTTGAATTTTAGTACAGCGTTCCATCCTCAGACAGATGGGCAGTCAGAGGATACACACCTATCGCTTATGGAATTTGCTTACAATAACAGCTACCAGTCGAGTATTGGTATGGCACCATTTGAGGCTCTGTATGGAAGACCATGTAGAACGCCCATATGTTGGAACGAAGTTGGAGAGCGCAAGTTTATTGGTCCTGAATTGGTGCAAGTTACAACAGATAATGTTAAGATAATCAGAGAGAATCTGAAGGTAGCACAAGACCGTCAGAAGAGTTATGCAGATAAGCGACGAAAGGACTTAGAATTCCAGGTTGGAGATCAAGTTTTCTTGAAGTTATCTCCGTGGAGAGGTGTCCTTCGTTTTGGTAAGAAAGGTAAACAATGTTTGTTTGCTTCACGCCGCCTTCCGAGCTGTGTTAGCAGGTAGTTCGGGAGGGGGTGTGACAAGAACTATATGATAGAACATGGAAGTATATCCCAACTCTCGGCTCCGGGTACACCACAATAAAACAGTGTATCAGAAAGGAGAAATAGAACCTTGTTGGACATGGTTCGATCAATGATGAGTCATGCTCATCTCCTTAGTTCATTTTGGGGTTACACAGTAGAGACTGCGGTATACATTTTGAATAATGTTCCCTCAAAAAGTGTTTCTGAAACACCTTTTGAACTCTGGAAAGAACGTAAAGGTAGTTTATGTCATTTCAGAATTTGAGGTTGTCCAACACATGTGCTTGTGACAAATCCAAAGAAG
Source organism: Trichosanthes cucumerina (assembly GCA_036507285.1). NCBI lineage: Eukaryota > Viridiplantae > Streptophyta > Magnoliopsida > Cucurbitales > Cucurbitaceae > Trichosanthes > Trichosanthes cucumerina. The sequence continues at coordinate 28,341,133 of CM071842.1, read as the reverse complement.
TTGGATTCACGTTCAAGATTGGGCCTATTCGTAGGCTACCCAAAAGAAACAAGAGGTGGTTTATTCTATGATCTAAAGGAAGATAAGGTTTTTGTGTCGACAAATGCCATTTTCTTAGAGGAGGACCACATAAGGGACCACAAACCAAAAAGTAAAGTTGTGTTGAGTGAGTTAGACGGAACAATAGCAAAGGTTGCTAATAAAACTAGTACGCCAACAAGAGTTGTTGAAACTAGTTTGTCTAGTCAGGAGAGTCCATCTCAAGTGTTTAGTATGCCTCGACGTAGTGGGAGGGTTATAACACAACCTGACCGTTACATGCGTTTATCTGAAACCCAAGTTGTTATACCAGATGACAACTGCGAGGATCCATTGACTTATAATCAAGCGATGGTTGACAAAGACAAAGACAAATGGGTCATAGCCATGGACCAAGAAATGGAGTCTATGTACTTCAATTCTGTTTGGGGTCTTATAGATAAACCTGATGGGGTAAAACCTATAGGTTGTAAGTGCATCTACAAGAGAAAGCACGTAGATGGAAAGGTGCAAACCTTTAAAGCTAGACTAGTAGCAAAGAGTTATACCCAGGTTGAAGGGGTTGACTATGAGGAAACCTTTTCACCTGTTGTTATGGTAAAGTCTATACGTATCCTACTTACAATTGTCACATATTATGACTATGAGGTATGGCAAATGGATGTCAAGACAACCTTTTTGAATGACAATCTTGAGGAAATCATCTACATGGACCAACCCAAAGGGTTCATTGAACCAGGACAAGAGCAAAATGTTTGCAGGCTTAAAAGGTCAATTTATGGACTGAAACAAGCCTCTAGGTCCTGGAATATAAGATTTGATGAGGCAATCAAATCTTATGGTTTTTACCAGAATGATGATGAACCTTGTGTCTACAAGAAAATCATTAATAGTTCTGTCGCATTCCTAGTTCTATATGTGGATGATATCCTACTCATTGGGAATGATGTAGGATATCTTACTGACATTAAAAATTGGCTGGCTATGCAACTCCAAATGAAAGATTTGGGTGATGCGCAGTTTGTTCTTGGGATCCAGATTGTCCGGAACCGCAAGAACAAAACACTAGCCTTGTCTCACACATCTTATATAGACAAAGTGTTGTTAAGGTTTAAGATGCAAGACTCCAAAAAGGGCTTATTGTCTTTTAGACATGGAGTCCATTTGTCTAAGGAACAGAGGCCTAAGACACCTCAAGGAGTTGAGGATATGAGACAGATTCCTTATGCATCAGCTGTTGGGAGGCTGATGTACGTCATGTTGTGTACTAGACCTAACATCTGTTTTGCAGTTGGAATGGTCAGTAGGTATCAATCTAATCCAGGACTTGAACACTGGATAGCGGTTAAAACAATCCTTAAGTATCTTTGGAGAACAAGGAACTATTGATAACTCGCCATAGGAGAGTTATTTTACTAGAATTTTAGTGCTTAATCAACTTGAATTGCATAGAATTCATTGAGCTTCATGTTATTTTATCCCTACAATTATGAATGTTAGTTGAAAATCTTGAATTTAAGCATTAGGTTCTAAAAGAATTAATTTTGATGATTTTGTGCTTTAATTTGGAGAAATTAGCTAACAAGTAATTAAAGAACATAATTTGAGATTTTTCTTAACTTTTACATATTTAGTTTGATTTATGATTGATAATGATGTATGAGGAATTTTACGTGTGCGTGAGATGTGTAAAGAAAAAATTACAAAAACCCATATAGGGCATTTTAGACATTTTATCCAGAAGGGCAAAATGGTCTTTATACCCTAAATGGCGTGTTTGTAATTATCAAACTAGGGCAACATCTTCTTGTGATAAAAGGAAAGAGAAGAGAGGAGCTGGTGGAGGGCGTTTTTGCGAGAGGAGAGTCCTTGTGTTTCTTTGAAGCAATCGCGGAAGAAGCTAGGTGTTGCTACAACAAGGTCGAGACGGAAGGCAGAGAGGAGCGGTGAGATCACGGTGGGTCGCCGTCGATTGTTGAAGCAATTGTGAGGAGATCGAGGTTCGGCGTTTTGCTCTGCAAAGCCGGGGAGAAAAACGGTGAAGGCATCGAGAGAGCCAACCTACCTCCTGCTGAAGCAATCGGAAGAAGCGCGAAAAAAATTGTCAGAGCAATTGCGGCGGCAGATCGGAAGAGCAGACCCATCGATTCTTTGAAGCAATCGCGAAGGAGGGACAGAGGAGCATTGTTTGTGCGCGTAGGTGCGATTTAATCGCCCAACTTTTTTTGAAGCATTCGCGCGCATTGGTGAGTATCGGCCAAGTATTGCTGAAGCATTTGTGCGGCCATTGCGTTGCTGTGAGGAGTCACCCGACTATTGCTGAAGCAATTTCCTGGAGTCACCCGACTATTGCTGAAGCAATAACGTGGTAAGCTGTGAAGAGCAAAACCCGATAAGCCATTTACTAAAGCAATTTGGCAGATCAGTGTTGAGGTCAATCGAGGCGCTTCTGTCAAGCAAAGTACCGCAGTAGACCAAAGTTGAGGTGCTTTGCTAGGCTATTCTTTGAAGCAAAACAAACAAGCTACTGTTGTGTAACTATTCCTTACTTTGAAGTGCTATTGCTTATTATTCTTGCAAATTTGACACTGTTTTGTTGAGTTGTTTTACACTGATTAGAAGTCAAAATTGCTCACTGTTTGACAAATTGTGTGGCTGTTTTGTGTTGTTCTCTAGATATAAATCTCTTGATTAGTGAAAGCATGCTGAAATTAAATATGTGTAATTTGACTCCAATCATGAGCTAAATTCTCCTAGGCACGGGTTAAGTTGTTCTTTAATGTATAAATTGTAATAAATTAATGGTTGAAGTCATAGTTGAATTTATGAGATTTTAATGTTTACAACGATGCATGAGGGTTAAAATTTGGCCACTTTAACTTCTCTTTAAATTCATGAACTTGGAAAAGCTAGTGAATTAGGAAATTAAAATTTCATTCTAGGATCTTGAGTTAATTAGGGATAATTAATCCACCTGGAACCTTGAAATCATGAGCGTAATTTAGGTCTCAATTGGGAAATTGTTGGTCTTAAAATTTAGTGATTTTTGAAAAATTCACTTGATCACGTGTGAAGGTAAATTCAAGGCATCAATCTAAAAGCCCTAGTTACTCTCGTCTAGTTTATGTTTTTAACGTTTTCACGTACTTTTGAATTATTGCATTAGTCTTCGTTATACTTAACTCATCCAATTAATAAGATAAAAAATCAAATTCTATTATTGCATTCACTGATTTCTTTTAACACAAATTTGCATGCCTATTGCATTGCACCAAAAAAAAAAATAAATAGGAGACAAATTTCTAGGACACTCATTGATTTAGATTCTACTAGTCCTCGTGGGATCGATACATTTTCTTATCACTTATCGTGACCGACCCGTGTATACTTGCACGTCAAAGGAGAGTCAGAGTCTCATCCTAGTTGCATTAGTTTAGGACACCTGACATTTTTCTGCATCAACTATCATCTCATCCGGGAGATCGTGCATAGAGGAGACCTGATTGTCACGAAGATAGCCTCAGAGCACAATGTTGCTTATCTTTTTACAAAGGGTCTCACGGCTAAAGTATTTGAGAGTCACCTAGAAGATCTAGGTTTACAAGTCTTTCCCAACTAGGGCGAGTGGGACTATTTTGTACAAAGGGTTTAAATGCCCTAGTTTATTGTATTTACATTGCTGTAATGTTTTAGTACTCCACAAGCTTTAGGTCAAGTGGGAGATTGTTGGGATTTATGCCCTAAACTTGTGTAATTTTGATCAAATAAATAAAGAGTTATTTGTTTTGATGAAATTATAATACTTGCTTTATAAATCCAATAAACTAAGCTCCAAGGTTATAATATATCTTTAACTACAGTGTAATGGACACTGTTTGGATTGTGTTCAAGAATATAACCTAAATGGTCTATGGTTTAAGAATAAGGTTGGAAACCTCATTCTGGTAACACCATGGATGCGACCCACTTTGTAATTAGTACAAATGAGGTAACCCAACTCATTCATGTAGTTGACATGCAAGTGGGGGCATCCTATATGAAGAGTTCATACAAGACCAGACTGCAAATTATTAGTCTAACCAGTATAACACCATTAACAGAGTAAGACTGACAATTTATAGATGGTCATTAGTGACTCAACCTGAATCCTAAGCAAGTTAAGAACTCCTGCTTATAGGGGTTTGTCCTTAGACTAGTATGAGTGAGAGTGGCCTGTAGCCGACTCAATAAGCCTACCTTCTCAGGGAAAGAATCTCGTAGGTAGCTGGAGACTTAACTGTGCAAGATGGAATTCACTCATTCCTACACTAAGGAATTAGATAGGTTGTTCCCTTAAGAACTGACTCCAGGTCTTGAACAACGGGGCCCCGCCGTATATAAGGGTATGAGTCTATGGTACGACCTTAGACTTGTTGTTCATTAGAGGATCATTGGTGCTTAAGGAACAAAGAGGTAATCATAGGGGTAAAACAGTAATTTGACCCAGCCGTGATTACGAACAACCTGTGAAGGGTCGACTCATGGGTAGTGATTATATCAGTGGACACAATATAATCTACAATGAGGAGAGTGGAGCTACAAGTCTATAGTGGAGTGGCTTGTAGTTAATGAAAATTGATTAACTGGATCAAAGAGTTTGATCAGTTAATCTCACATCATTGGAGCTCATGAACTGTAGGTCCATTAGGTCCCCCCGTTGGCTCAACATGGTTATATTGAGGGTATAAAGTTAGGAATGAAATTGAAGTGTTCAATTTCATATATGAGATATCATATCAATTATATGTGATATAGTTGATATAATATATAGTTTTAATGTGAATTAGGTTCACATATTAACTATATACTAAAGAGAGAATGAAAGAGGGATAGGATGGTAATTTCTATCCCTATCTCCTGATATATATATAGTTGCATAAGATGCAACTAGGTTATGTAAAGCAACCTAAGCTTTTGCAAACCCTAGTGTGCCTTTTGGTTGTGTTGTTGGAAAGCTTCCAAAACACAATCTCTCTCTCACAAAAATATTTCATCTCACCTAAAGGGAACCCACATTCCTCCCTCACCTAAAGAACAACGGAGAAGATCAAGTAGTCGTGTCTTCATCCGATCGTGTTTCAGTTGCTGAGATCGTGATCGTGGGAGAAAGGAGCACTTCAAGAAAAGTTCTTCAAAGGTAATCTTTCGCTGTCCATATTGTTAATATATGCTTAATCTAGGTAGAATTGTTCTTGAATGTTATCTTTGTAATATAATTAAGAACGCGCGATTAACCATCGCTTCCGTTGCGGGATTTGATTCCCTTCAAGGATCTCGTGGGGAGCTGGAAACTTAACTGCGCAAGAAGAAATTCACTCGTTCCCGAGCTAGGGAAACTCGAGGGGTTGTTCCCTTCAGTGTTGTCTCCAAGACTTGGACAACAGGCACCCACTCTCACTGACCCAAGAGAGATGTTGTTTATGGTTGGACCATGCAAGAAAGTTGTTCATTAGAAGAGCAATGGGACTTAAGGAACAAGAAGTAGACACATGGGTAAGACGGTAATTTGACCCAGCTGTGACTACGAACAACCTGTGAAGGGACGACTCACGGGCATTGGTTATATCGATGGACACAACTTGTCCTAAAGTGAGGGGAGTGCAACTACGGGCTTTAGTGGTGTGTTATTGTAGTTAATGAATGTTAATTAAACCGGGTCAAAGAGTTTGGTCGGTGGAATCTCGTATCATTGGAGCTCGTCAATTGTAGGTCCATTAGGTCCCTTGGTTGGCTCAAATTGGACAAAATGAGGGTTTATAGTTTGGATTGGATTTGAAGTGTTCAAATTTATTAAAAGGGTATTTATGTCATTTATATGTGATATAGTTGACATAATATATAGTTTAATGTGAATGAGATTCATAATAAACTATAGTATAACCTAATTAATTAATTAGGGCTAATTTGGAGAAATTGAATTGAGAGAAATTAAATAGAATTTGCTTCAATTTAAAACTCCACAATTATGCAAATATGATTTGTATAATAAGGTATGAGATACCTTATATTATATGATATTCAAATATGATTTGCATATCATATGGTTGTGGTAAAATGGTGAATTGGTGGAGATTTTATCTCCACCACACACCACTATAAATAGGTGGAATGTGACATTCCATAAGCAATCTAGCCATTTTTTGGAATTCCATCCAATAGTGCAAGTGAAATTCTCTCAAGCTCTCTCTCTTAATTCTCTCCATTTCTCCATAACACAATTCCAAATGGAGTCCCACAACTCTCCCTCTACCCTCGAGAATAACCTAGAATAACAAGTGGAAGTGTTCAACTTGTTCGATTCGTGGATCGAGTACAAGAGTTCGTTGGATCGAGAGAGATCGTGTTTTGAGGAGAAATTTGAAGAAGCGTTCTTCAAGAGGTTAGTAATACTTTTACTTTCTTTTTTTCCTTCTCGAAAAGCATGTTTAGCCTTGAAATGTTTGAGATACTTTCTGTTTTAAGAAAATTAGAACAATAACGAATCAACAACGTTTCACAACGCTTCCATTGTGAAAAATCCATTCCATTCAGTGGTTTGACAAAGACAATGTATATGATCATTTAGTGTGCAAAAGATTTGTTGAGGGTTATACTTATTGGGTGTTTCATGGTAAATCCATTCCCTTCCAAAATCAAGCTTTGAATGAATTTTTTTGTTCATGAAAGTTTAGATGGAAATGAACATGATAATATGCAAGATATGTTGCAAGAGGCTTTTAGATATTTCGATGAAAATGCATTCCGAAGAGTGGGAGTAAATGTTGGTGAATTGCCAAGAGAAACACAAAATATTGATGATGAAAAGGTAGATGATGAAAACTAACTTTATAGGTATTAATGAAAAGGTTATTTTTCATATGTTTGACCTTATTCATGATTTCGAGGATAAAGGTAATAGATATAGGGTTGACATGTTGAAAATTTGACCTTATGATTTGGTTGAAAAAAGAAATGTCTAATCCTTATTCTCGTATGCATGATGATTTATCTGAGTTTCCTGGATCTTCTTCTTTTGAGACTGTCGATGTTATGATGATTAGGACTTATGTTGTCTGGGTTGATTCTGTTTCTAAGAAGAAAAGTTGTGTGGGTAATAGTGTGGATTTAGCAGGATGAAATTGTGAGTTTACTGGTTATTCTGACCACTTTGGTTGCATGTTGATTGAATACGTTGTTAGTGAATCCATATTTTTTGTTGTAACTGAACGTGTTCATAAGAATCTACATTTACATGTCCACATAGAGGATTGTCGGCTAAATAATGAGTTTCTTAGTAAGTATGATTCCATGACTAAGGAAACTCTAGATTTTGATGAAAATAAATTTGAGATGTATTTGAAAGAGTTGAATGATAATGTTGGTTGTTTAGAGCATAATATGATTGTGCCCCCTCGCTCGAGTCCTATCTTGAATAAGAATCACGAAGGTGAAGGGAATGAAAATCCCGCAACGGAAAAGACAATTGAATCATCTTGGTTTCGTTATGAAAAATGTTTTCTTAGAACCGAATTTATCACATAAATCCTAGGCTAAACATGCTTTTAGAAGGAAAAAAAAGTAAGAGAATATACTTACTTGTTGAATAACCATTCTTCGTGATTTCCTTCTCCGGTGACGAACACTTCGCGATCTCGATCTCAACGAACTCGATCTCACCAAACCTCAAGCAAACCGAACACCTCCGAAAGGGCTTCTCGGTTGTTCTCCGTAGGTATTAGGAGAGTGGTGGGGCTCCTTTGGTGAAAAGGGAGGAGAGAATTTGTGAGAAGGTTGAGAGAGAATGAGAGAAGGCTTTTTGTAAGAAATCCAAAAAATGACACACTTGCTTACAAAATCCTTCTTGCAAAGGCTTTATACAATGCTGATAGGTGGAGTTGAAATCTCCTCCTATTTACCACTTAACCACAACCATAGGTTATGCAAATCATATTTTCATAAGCACATATAATAAGATATCTCATATCTCATTATACAAATCACATTTGTCTAATTGTGGATTTTAAATTGAATCACATTCAATTTAATTTCTCTCAATCCAATTTCTCCAAATTAGCCCTAATTAAGCAATTAGGCTACCCAATAGTTTATTATGAATCTCATTCACATTAAACTAGATAAAAAGGTCAATCATATCTCATATAAATGACATAAATACACTTATAATTGATGAAGATATGATCTCCTTGAGCAGCAGAAACGAGGTTTGGAATCGTAATTTGCTTGATTGTTTAAGTTGAATAAAAAATCGATACATTGACAATAAGATACAGAACAAGCATATAATTAATTCTAATCTAATTAGGCATGGATAATAGCATACAAACATATTAAGTTTAACAATTAAACTAAAGGGAAGAAGAAAAGAATTACCTTTGTAGTTTTTAATTCTCCAGCAACACCTTGCTCCTAGCTTTTCAGCAACACAATAACTAAACTTCTCTGTTTTCTTCCAGCAACAGGACACCACCAAAATGGCAACCTCCTATTCTCTGGATTCAAATTAGATCAACCTTGGTGGGAAGGTAATCCAACAATTGGAAAAGGTTTCGGAATGTGAGAGTGAGAGAGAGAGAGTAATTCTCCAATTGCTTGAACAATTCAGTTGATCAATCATTCTGTAAGAGCAACCCCCTTCCCCTTATTGTACTATCGATAGGGAGAAGTAGGGAGGTAGTGGGAACGTATCTGGATGACACGTTCCCTTATTTTATTATTATTAAAATAATAATAATAATATAATAATTAAATCAAATTTAATTATTAATTTAAATCATATTTAAATAATACAAATTAAATATCATATATTTAATTTGGATTAAATCTCATTTAATCATATTACCCCTTTAATCTATAGTTTTAATTTACATCCAGTGCACATTAAATTTTAACCTATAGTTTTCAAATGTGAATCACATTCACATTTAATATAATATTTGAACTCATTCAAATATTCAATTCTCTCAAATATGAATCATATTCACATTAAATTTATAATATATAGTTCCAAAACTATATATTATATCGTATCTATATACATTTAATATATTTCCTAATGAATTTGAACATTTCAAATTCAAATGATCTAAGAACCCTTTACGAGCTAGAAGGTGGACCTAATGGACCTACAGATCAGAAGCTCCAACGATACGAGATTGCTCTGTTAATCTCATTAACCTCCCAATCAACATTTGTTAGCTCGGGGAACACTCCACTAAAGTCCCACATTTGCACTCTTCTTCTCACTGCAGATATATTTTTGTGTCCATGGATATTGACCAATAATAAAGCAAGTCAATCCTTCACGAATGTTCGTAACACCAGTGGGTCAAATTCATTGTTTTACCCAGGTTACATCTTGTGCCTTAAGTACCAGTGCTCTCTAATGAACAATTTGTTTGTGGTCCTACCAACAAACAGATTCCTCTCGGGCCAATGAGAGGTCGGGCCCTTTGTTCAAGTCCAGGAGACACCACTTAAGGAACATTCCTCTACTTACCCTAGTAGGCGGGAAGGAGTGAATTCCATCTTGCTAAGTTAAGTTCCCACTAGCTCACTCGGTCTTGTCCCCAAGAAGGTAGGCATATTGAGTGGCGAATCGACCGCCACTCTCACCCTAGTGGCGAATAGGCAAAGGACAATCCCTCATGCAACAGGAGTTAAGTAAATCTGCTCAGATTGAGATCAAGTTGCCTAGGTCATCCTAGTGAAATAGAAACCTAACTAGTCAACTGAGTTACAACTAGAGAGGTTACTATTTCGTGGTCGATCTTATGTAATCTCATTACATAGGATATCCCCACTCACATGTCATCTACACGAACACGTTAGGATCACAGTATTTGTATCAAATACAAAGTGGGCCACATCCATAGTTTTACCAGGGTAAGGTACCCAAACCTTATCCCCTAACTATAGACCCTTTAGGCTGTATTTGGAACTAAGATCCTATTTATGTACATTACATTCAATTAGAGATTCATTTAATAGCCTTGGATGTTTAGTTTATTGGATTTAGGGTTTAAATAAAGGCAAACTCGTAGATAACGAACAATAACACTTTATTGAGATAATAACACTTTATTACATTAATTAGAACATAATTACAAACTATGAGTTTTAGGGCACAAATCCCAACTAACTCCCACTTGAAATAAAACTCTAGTGGGGTAGATCATAATATAAAATAGTGGTTACAAGAGATAGAAATAGAATAAACTAGGGCAACCATATACCCCATTACATATCTCCCACTTGCCCTAGATTTAGCCTATGTACATATCTCGTAGACCCAGACTTTCCAGATGACCCTCGAACACTTTAGCCGCGAGAGTCTTTGTAAACGGATCAGCAATATTGTGCTCCGAAACGATCTTCGTGACTATCACATCTCCTCGTTGCACTATTTCTCGTATCAGGTGGTACTTCCTCTCGATGTGCTTACCTCGCTTATGGTTGCGAGGTTCCTTCGAATTGTCTACTGCACCACTGTTGTCACAGTATAAGGTGATGAGAGATTCCATATTTGGAACAACTTCCAAATCAGTAAGGAATTTCCTTAGCCAAACAACCTCTTTAGCTGATTCACAAGCAACGACATACTCAGCCTCCATCGTGGAGTCAACGATGCATCCTTGCTTGATGCTTCACCATACTATAGCTCTCCCGTTAAGGGTGAAAACTGATCTCGATGTGGATTTTCGAGAATCCTTATCGGTCTGAAAATCAGAATCAATGTATCCAGTAAGGATCAAATCCTTTAACCCATACACAAGCGTATAGTCCCTCGTTCTCCTTAGGTACTTGAGGATGTTTTTAACTGATGTCCAGTGGTCTAACCCTAGATGGGACTTGTACCTACTGACTATTACCACTGGATAACAAATGTCCGGCCTCGTGCACAACATAACATACATTAAGCTACCTACTGCAGAGGCATAGGGAATATGTCTCATATCCTAACCTTCTTGAGGTGTCTTGTGACACTGTTCCCTAGACAGATGAATTTCGTGTCGAAGGGTAATAAGTCCCTCTTTGAATTCTGCATCAAATATCTGGACAACATTTTGTCGATATAAGATGCTTGAGACAGTGCTAGCGTTATGTTCTTGCGATTCCTGAAGATCTAAATCCCAAGAACATATTGCGCCTCTCCCAAATCTTTCATTTGGATATGGTCGCCAGCCAATTCTTTATGTCAATAAGGTATCATACATCATTCCCAATAAGTAGGAAATCATCCACATAAAGTACTAACAAAGCTACTTTGTCGTTGATGATCCTCTTGTAAACACAAGGCTCATCAACGTTTTGGTCAAAGCCGTAAGACTTGATCGCAGTATCAAATCATATATTCCAAGATCTTGACGCTTGTTTCAACCCATAAATGGATTGATTGAGCTTGCAAACTTTTTGCTCCTGACCTTTGGCTATGAACCCTTCGGGCTGAGACATATAGATGCTCTCGTCAAGATTACCATTCAAAAAGGCAGTCTTGACGTCCATTTGCCAAATTTCATAATCATAAAACGGGGCTATGGACAAGAGTATCCTTATAGACTTCAAGATAGCAACAGGGGAAAAAGTATCTTCATAGTCAACTCCTTCCCTTTGGGTAACACCCTTCGCAACAAGCCTAGCCTTAAAGATTTGTACCTTTCCGGCTGCATCTCTCTTTCTCTTATAGATCCATTTACACCGTATGGGTCTAACCCCTTCAGGTTGGTCTACAAGTTCCCATACTGAATTGAAGTCCATTGACTCCATTTCAAGGTCCATGGCTTTAATCCATTGGTCCTTGTCTACGTCATTCATTACCTGTTTATAAGACAATGGATCTTCTACGCCGTCATAAGGTATGACAACTTGAGTTTCAGCTAAACCCAAGTAGCGGTCAAGTTGGGAAACAACCCTCCCACTGCGTCGAGGCATTCCCTACGATTGAGAAGGACGAGACTGACTTGAGGTGCTGGTTCTTCCATCAACTCTTGATGAAGGTCCAGCTTGATCAACAACTCTTGTCGGTTCATATGTAGCTTCATTTAGTACTAATTTACTACGCGGTTTGTGGTTTCTCATGTGATCTTCCTCCAAGAACGTGGCATTTGTCGATACAATCACCTAGTTTTCTTGTGGGTCATAGAAAAGACCACCTCTCGTTTCTTTGGGATAGCCAACAAATTGGCACAATCCTGAATAAGGTTCCAGTTTCTTTGGGTTTGTCACGAGCACGTGTGTCGGACAACCCCAGATGCTGAAGTGTTGTAAACTAGGTCTACGCCCCTTCCATAGTTCAAAAGGTGTATCTGAAACACTTCTTGATGGAACATTGTTCTAGATTTGAACTGTAGTCTCTACTGCGTATCCCCAAAACGAGGCAGGCAATTGAGCATAGCTCATCATAGAACGAAGCATGTCTAACAAGGTTCTATTTCTCCTTTCTAACACACCATTTTGTTGTGGTGTATTAGGTGCTGAGAGTTGAGATTTAATTCCATGTTCTATCATATAGTCCTTGAATCTCAAATCCATATACTCTCCACCTCGATCGGATCGAAGTGTTTTAATTGTTTTCCCTAATGTATTCTCTACTTCAGCCTTATACTCTTTGAACTTTTCAAAAGCCTCAGACTTGTGATGCCTTAGGCATAGATAACCATACCTCGAATAATCATCTATGAAAGAGATGAAATATTCATACCCTCCTCGAGCTTTGACATTCACTGGACCACAAAGATCCAAATGCACAAGTTCTAGGGGCTCTACGGCTCTGTAACCTTTTCATGTAAAAGGTCGCTTGGTCATTTTACCCTCCAAGCATGATTCGCAAGGAGGTAAAGAATCATCTTCTAACTTATTTAGAAGTTAATTCTTAGAGAGTCTCTCAATCCGGTTGAGATTAATATGACCAAGTCTAGGATGCCATAGATAGGTATTATTATTTGGAGAAATTCTTTGCCTTTTAGTTTGAGTACTAACATTTTTAAACATCTCATGATTTAAAATTGCTTTGGTTTTATTCGGTTTCAGTACGTACAAGCCATTTTTCAATTTAGCAGAACAAATATTGACACCCTCTTTCAAAATGAACTCTTCATTAATTGAAAAAGAAATACAATAACCAAGTTCTAGTAAACAAGAGATAGAAATTAAGTTCCTTTTAAGCTTAGGAACTAAATACAGATTTTTTAATAAAAGAAATCTATCTCCGAAAAATAGCTTGGCATCTCCCACTGCACGAGCTAAGACAACGTCTCCCGTTCTGACCCTGAGCGTCATCTCACCCTCTTCGAGCTCCTTGAAGGAACTTGTTTCCTGAAATGAAGAGCAAACGTGATTAGTGACTCTTGAATCAAGTATCCAGGTCAAATCATCATCTTCCACTAAACAAGTTTCAAGAACAAGTAAATCTAATTTACCTTTCTTCTCTTTGAGCTCCACAAGGTATTTTGGGCAGTTTCGCTTCCAAAGCCCATCCACGTTGCAGTGGAAACATTTTCCTTTATCTGCAACCTTGGCTTTTCGCTTGCCTTTGTCAGCAGCAGGTGCCTTCCCTTTCCCTCCTATTTTCTTCTTTTGGGTCTTCTTAAGCCCAGAAGATGAGCTACAGGACTTAGTCCCAAAGGATGAACTCTTCTTGAACCTTCTGGAATGGGCAAACACATTTGCCTCTCCATCAGCCTGTCCCTTATTCTTCATAAGAGACTCGAAAGTTTGTAGTTCATTAAGGAGAGTAGTCAGGTTATACTCTATCTTGTTCATCACCGCATTGCTGCGGAATTGCAGGAAACTCTTCAGAAGAGATTTCAGGATGAACGATAACTGACTTTGCTCCTCAATGACCGCTCTGTTCATCTCAGCCACGTTGAAGTGGACCATCAGATCGAGAACGTGTTCTCTCACGGATGATCCCTCCTTCATACGGAAGTTATAAACGTATTTGAGGGATTCGTGCCGAATCTAGTTGTCCAAACATTTCCTGCAACGAACTCATGATCTCACGAGCTGAGACCATGCCCTCGTGGTTTTTGGCCAGAACTTCAGAAACACTAGCCAAAATGTAGACCTTGGCCTTATCATTGGCCTTGATCCAGCGGTCATACGCCTCCTTAACAGATTGAGGAGCGTTACGAGCAGGGATCAGAGAACATTCCTCAGTCAGTACAAAACGTAGGTCATCAACAACCAGAATCGTATTCAGGTTGGATTTTCACGTAGTAATATTCTCACCAGTTAAACGGTTGCTTTTAAGTAAAACTATTATTGAGGACGACATGCTGAAAACCAAAATAGTTCTAATTAGTTATGTCTTTTAACCCATTGTAAAACCAATCATATTTAGCAAAATTATAAAAGAACCCTAGTGTTTAAACTAAACCCATTGTTTAAATTAAACCTTTAATTTTGCAATGATACTTCAAGGGTTTAGAACAAAAGCCTCCATCGGACGGTCAGTCATTCCTCCTTTGAATTGAGACTTTCTCAGTCAATTCTCATTACCAGAACATCTCATGTCCCAATGGTCCTTAGCTACCGTTTGTTTGGTCAATGACTTGTTAACTAACTTAACTCATCCCGTAAATGTGACCCTACCATTTTCAGATCCAATAGGCCCGAGCAAACTGGCTACTATTAAGAAAGACAACTGTTGGCAAATAACCTAAGAGATTCTATCCATTTCTAGAGTTCGCGGTGTTCCGATCCCTATAGTCAGGCCCTCGTAGAGGTTTGGTACATTCCAGACAACCTAGCGAGTGGACTATAGAAATCTCACGGTGCGACCTAATGGAAGAGACCGTAGGATACGTTGACACGCGTCCTGCTCCCATTTACTATGGATACTTCCCTCATTCACCTTGGTATTGAACCATGCAAAGACATATCGTAGGGGACGACCTATTGACACCACATAGCCGAGCATGGAACTCACGGTGTGAACTCTTGAGGACGTGAGAGTAAACTCGATGCGAACATCTCATTTTCTCCCACTGAAGCTCCTAAGATTACGGTATAGGTTTAACATAGTCGGATTCTGGCTAAAAGAATCTATCTAAGTCTATGCCTATTATAACTATTATAACTAGGTCTTAAAACCTTATGTCTAGGTGAATAAACATTTTAACTACCTAGAGATAAAAGAGAACTAAGGTTAATTCAACTCAGGTTCCAGGTCAGTTCCAAGGTAGGAGGTGTTCCATTAACCGTCAACTTAAGTACCCCCAACCTTAGACAGAACCTTACCGGTAGAGTTCCCTTATAATCAAAGTTCCAACGTCATACTAGATTTTAAACTATTTAAAATACTACGTAAGACTAATTTCTAATCCTATTAGAAATTAAAACTTAGGTCTAAATTAATTTTAAACGATTTAAAACTAATTAAATTTTTAACCCAAGTTCCTATGTTTGCATGCATTTCTTTATTATAGGTTATGGTTTCTAAAACCCTTTTAATTTATAACTTTTATAAATTCAATAATTAACCTATGAAAGAAACTATATTATAAATCCAACAATCATTATTCAAATTGGAATCATAAAAGGAATTCAACTAATTGAATTATAAAATTACTTAAATAAAATAACATTTATTTTAAACTAAGTAATTTCATGTTTCATGCAATTTATTTTTCATATAATCTAATCATAATAATTACAATTAATTACTCATGAAAAATAAATTAATCATGCATTGACCATATTCATATAACATTTAAATAAATAAAATGCATTAACATGCTTATTCTAAGGTTGCAAAAATCTAAATGACATTCATAAAGACAAATAGTTGTAAAACCGGAATAATTTGGCCCCTAAAGTGCAAAATAAAATTACATTAATTTTATTTCATGAAACCGGTCTAAAAACACCCTGAACCGGCCTTGAACAGCTCGAACCGGACCAAAACCAACGAACCAGCTGAACCGGTCTGCAACTGCTGGAAATTCCTTCACGGCGTTGCAACGCCCTCTTTGTCTTATGTGCGCCTGCTATCGGGATGGCGTTGCAACGCTGAGGGGCAGCGTTACAATGTCGCTGACCCCTTGAACGCCCGCGTCGATAGGGGACGCTGGCATTGCGACGCCGTTTTTCAGCGTTTCATCGCTGATGCTTCGGCAACAGCTTTCTTCCACGAACACAGCAGCTTCAATTTGCATTTTCTCCATCGATTCTCCACCGAATTGCTTGAAATTTGTCCCGAACGACTCGTAACTGATTACAAACTCAATAATGAACTTTTTGCCCAAAAACGCAGGCGCCTTTACATACAAATTAATCAAAATCAAAGGTAAACTAAGGCCAAAAAAATCCTAAACAAGTATCAAAGCAAACCATATGTAATTCCCACCAAAATCAATGCAATTTTGTTTCAATCAGAACAAATCAAGCATTGCTCTTATACCAATTGATGGAGATCTGATCTTCTTGAGCAGCGAAAACGAGGTTCGGAATCGTAATTTGCTTGATTGTTTAAGTTGAATAAAAAACCGATACATTCACAATAAGATACATAACAATCATATAATTAATTCTAATCTAATTAGGCATGGATAATAGCATACAAACATACTAAGTTTAACAATTAAACTAGAGAGAAAAAGAAAAGAATTACCTTTGTAGTTTCTAATTCTCCAGCAACACCTTGCTCCTAGCTTTTCAGCAACACAGGAACTAAACTTCTCTGTTTTCTTCCAGCAACAGGACACGACCAAAATGGCAAACCTCCTATTCTCTGGATTCCACTTAGATCAACCTTGGTGGGAAGGTAATCCAACAATTGGAAAAGGTTTGAGAGTGTGAGAGTAAGAGAGAGAGAGCAATTCTCCAATTGCTTGAACAATTCAGTTGATCGATCAATCTGCAAGAGCAAGCCCCGTCCCCTTGTTGTACTATCGATAGGGAGAAGTGGGGGGTAGTGGGAACGTGTCTGGATGACACGTTCCCTTATTTTATTGTTATTAAAATAATAATAATAATATACTAATTCAATCAAATTTAATTATTAATTTAAATCGTATTTAAATAATACAAATTGAATATCATATATTTAATTTGGATGAAATCTCATTTAATCATATTACCCCTTTAACCTATAGTTTTAATTTACATCCAGTGCACATTAAATTTTAACCTATAGTTTTCAAATGTGAATCACATTCACATTTAATATAATATTTGAAACACTTTCAAATATTCTATTCTATCAAATAATTTAATATGAATCATATTCCAATTAAATTTATAATATATAGTTCCAAAACTATATATTATATCGTATCTATATACATTTAATATATTCCCTAATGAATTTGAACATTTCAAATTCAAATGATCTAAGAACCCTTTATAGCTAGAAGGTGGACCTAATGGACCTACAGATCAGAAGCTCCAACGATACGAGATTGCTCGGTTAATCTCATTAACCTCCCAATCAACATTCGTTAAGCTGTGGAACACTCCACTAAAGTCCCACAGTGCACTCTTCTCACTGCGAGATATATTTACGTGTCCATGGATATTGACCAATAACAACAAGTCAATCTTTCACGAATGTTCGTAACACCAGCTGAGTCAAATTACCATTTTACCCCTGGGTTACATCTTGTACCTTAAGTACCAGTGCTTCTCTAATGAACAATTTGTTTGTGGTCCTACCAGCAAACAGTCCCTCTCGGGCCAATGAGAGGGTCGGGCCCTTTGTTCAAGTCCAGGAGACACCACTTAAGGGAACATTCCTCTACTTACCCTAATAGGCGGGAAGGAGTGAATTCCATCTTGCTAAGTTAAGTTCTCAACTGTTCACTCGGTCTTGTCCCCAATAAGGTAGGCATATTGAATCGGCGAATCTGGCCACTCTCACCCATACTAGTCAAAGGACAATCCCTCGCGAACAGGAGTTCGTAACCTGCTCAGGATTGAGATCAAGTTGCCTATATCATCCTAGTGAAATAAAAAGCTAACTTGTCACAGAGTTACAGCTAGAGGTTACTATTTCGTGGTCCGGTCTTATGTAATCTAATTACATAGGATATTCCCACTTACATGTCATCTACTCAAACACGTTAGGATCACAGTGTTTGTATCAAATACAAAGTGGGCCACATCCATAGTTTTACCAGGGTAAGGTACCCAAACCTTATCCCCTAACTATAGACCCTTTAGAATGTATCTCGAATCGAGATCTTTTTATGTACATTACATTCAATTAGAGATTCATTTAATAGCCTAGGATGTTTAGTTTATTGGATTTAGGGTTTAAATAAAGGCAAACTCGTAGATAACGAACAATAACACTTTATTGAGATAATAACACTTTATTACATTAATTAGAACATAATTACAAACTACGAGTTTTAGTGCACAAATCCCAACAATAATGAATTTGAACACTTCAAATCCACACCAAACTGTAAACCCTCTATTTATCAAGTTTGAGCCAACCGAGGGGCTTAATGGACTTACAGGTGACGACCTCCAATGATCTGAGACTAACCTGTTAAACTCTTTGACCCGGTTAATAAACATTCATTAGCTACGGTAACACTCCACTAAAGCCCGTAGGTGCACTCCCATCACTGTAGGACAAGTTGTGTTCATTTATACAATCAATGCCCATGAGTCGACCCTTCACAGTTTGTTCGTAGACACTGATGGGTCAAATTACAGTTTTACCCCTATGTCTACTTCTTGCTCCTTAAGTCCCCATTGCTTTTCTAATGAGCAACAACGTTGTAATGGTCCAACCATATACAACACCCCTCTTGGGCCAGTGAGAGGGTGGGCACCCGTTTTTTAAGCCCTAGAGATAACACTTAAGGGAACAACCCTTTAGATCTCTAAAGTCGGGAATGACTGAATTCCATCTCGTGTAGTTAAGTTCCCAGCTCCGCACGTGGTCCTGTCCCTGAGAAGATGGGCATATTGGGCGAGTAACTGTGACCACCCTCACCCGTACTAGTCAAAGGACATACCCTCGCACACAGGAGTTCGTAAAACGCTCAGGATTAAGGTCGAGTCACTAATGGTCATCTACGAAGTTATTAGTCCTCTACTGTCAACAGTGTTACATCAGTAGGTCTAATAATTCACGGTCCAGTATTATACAATCTAATTGCACAAGATGCCCCCACTCGTATGCCAACCACATGAACGAGTCAGATCAACTTGTTTGTATCTAATACAAAGCGGGTCGCATCCACAACGTATCTAGGATTAGGTCTCCAATCCTATACGTATACTGTAGACCGTTCGGGTCATTAACTCGAACGTGCTCCTCCTTGTGTGTCCACTACACACCATTCAAGTTCTTGTTCTCTCATAAATTCAATGACCCTAGAGCTTAGTTTTTTGGGCAAAGTTTGTAAAAATGCGAGACACAAAATGATGAAAGAAATAACTCTTATTTATTTCAATAGGTAATATTACAAACAAAACGAAATTAGGACATACATCCCAACAAACTCCCACTTGGACTAAGCTAGTGGAGTAAATATACATTTCTCAAATGTACAATAGAATTACAATAAAGTAATACAATAAACTAGGGCATTTAATACTCTTTACAATACTCCCACTCGCCCTAGTAAGGTAGCACTCAAAGACCTAGGCTCTCTAGGTGACCCTCAAAAACCTTAACCGTGAGGGCCTTTGTAAATGGATCAGCAACGTTGTGCTCTGACACTATCTGCGTGACTATCATGTCTCCGCAGTGCACAATCTCCCGTATTAGGTGATACTTCCGCTCAATGTGCTTGTCCCTCTTATGACTTTGAGGCTCTCTCGAGTTGGCTACAACACCACTGTTGTCACAAAACAACGTGATCGACAAGTTCATATTTGGAACAACTTCCAAATCCGTCATGAACTTCCGTAGCCACACAGCTTCCTTTGCAGCTTCACAAGCCGCAACGTACTCAGCTTTTATAGTGGAATCAGCGATGCATCCCTGCTTGATGTTTCACCATACTACAACTCCTCCATTTAGAATGAAGGCTGACCCCAAAGTGGATTTCCTAGAATCCTTATCGGTCGGAAAGTCAGAATCTATGTATCCCGTAAGGATCAAATCCCAACTTTCATACACTAAGCTGTAGTTCCTCGTTCTCCTAAGATACTTGAGGATTGGCTTTACGGATGTCCAGTGATCTAATCCTTGATTGGATTGATAACTACTGACAATCCCAACTGCATAACAAATGTCGGGCCTAGTACACAACATGGCATACTTGAGGCCCCCAATAGCCGAACCATAAGGGATTCGTCTCATATCCTCAACCTCTTGAGGAGTCTTAGGACATTGATCCTTAGACAGGTGAATCCCATGCCTGAAAGACAACAAGCCTTTCTTTGAGTTCTGCATCTTATATCTAGACAATATCTTGTCAATATAAGATGCCTTAGACATGGCAATGTTGGGATTTTTGTCCTAATCTCGCGTTTGTAAATTACTATTTGAAATTAATAAGAGTTGTTTATTTCATTACTTTGTGTCTCGCAATATTTACAAACTTTTCCAATAAACTAAGCTCTAGGGTCATTGAATTTATGAGAGAACTAGAACTTGAACGGTGTGTAGTGGACACACAGGGAGGATCACGTTCGAGTTAATGACCCGAATGGTCTACAGTATATGGATAGGGTTGGAGACCTAATCCTTGATACACTGTGGATGCGGCCTGCTTTGTATTAGATACAAACGAGGTGATCTGACTCGTTCATGTGGTTGACATGCGAGTGGGGGCATCCTATGCAATGAGATTGTACAAGACCGAATAGTGAATTATTAGACCTACTGATGTAACACCGTTGACAGTAAAGACTAATACCTTCGTAGATGACCATTAGTGACTCAACCTGAATCCTGAGCGTGTTACGGACTCCTGCCTGCGGGGGGTTGTCCTTTAACTAGTACGGGTGAGAGTGGTCACAGTTACTCGCCTAATATGCCTATCTTTGCAAGGACAGAACCAAGTAGGGAGATGGAAACTTAACTACGCGAGATGGAATTCACTCGTTCCCGCATTTAGGGAAACTAGAGGGGTTGTTCCCTTAAGTGATTTCTCCAGGGCTTGGACAACGGGCGCCAACCTTCTCACTGGCCCGAGAAGGGTGTTGTGTATGGTTGGACCATCACAATATGTTGTTCATTAGAGGAGTAGGGGGGACATAAGGAACAAGAGGTAGACACAGGGGTAAAACGGTAATTTGACCTAGCCGTGTCTACGAACAACCCGTGAAGGGTCGACTCATGGGCATTTGTTATATCAATGGACACGTAATATTTTGTACTGACGGGAGTACAACTACGGGCTTTAGTGGACTGTTACCGTAGCTAATGAATGTTGATTAACCGAGTCAAAGAGTTTGACAGGTTAATCTCGGATCATTGGAGCCCGTCACTGTAGGTCCATTAGGTCCCTCGGTTGGCTCAATCTGGGTTAAAAGAAGGGTTAATGTTTTGGTTGAAATTGAAGTGTTCAATTTTACTTAAAGGGCATTTATGTCATTTATATGAGATATGAATGATATAATATATAGTTTAATGTGAATGATATTCATAATAAACTATAGGTTAGCCTAATTGTTGAATTAGGGGTAATTGAAGAAATTAATTGAGAGAAATTAAATTGGATGTGATTCAATTTAATTAATCCACAATTGTTGCAAATGTGATTTGCAATATGAGATATGAGATATCTTGTATTATATGGTTATGCAAATGTGATTTGCATAACCTATGGTTGTGGTAAAATGGTAATAATGTGGAGATTTTAACTCCATGGTTATTCCACTATTTAAACACTTCTTGCAAGAAGGATTGTAAGTTGAACTCTCATTTTTTGGATTCTAATCCAAAAAGAAGAGATCTCTCTCAACCTTTCTCTCAACTCTCCTCCATCTCCAAAACCAAGAAGTTCCCACAAACTTCCTTATTTCCAAAGGAAGAACAACCGAGAAGCTTTTAGTAGTTGTGTTCGGTTCTTGATAGTGAAAAAAGAACGAGTTCATTGAGATCGATTTTTTCGCGAAGGGTTCGTGATTCTCTGGAAAGAAGATCTTGAAGAGGGTCTTCAACAAGTAAGTAACTTCATCTTACTGTTTTTCCTTTCCATTATGTATGTTTAGCCTAGATTTAATTGTTAAATCGTTTTAATGAATTTCTAGTAGCGTAACGATACCTCGACGATTCGATCATCTTTCGTTGCGCGGGGATTTTCATTCCCTTCAATTGGTATCAGAGCCATTTCAATGGTTCTTTGTTATGCACTGTTTTTCATTAAAATTAGGTAGGTAAATGCCTTAAATTCATGAGATGAATGTTGGTTTTGCTTAATGGATGTTTCGGTTTTTGGCACTAGAATAGATTTACAACTTATGTTGATGAGATCAATGTAAGGGCTCGTAGTTTTTGGGTATTTTGTTGTAAATCGAGTCTGTAAGTCCGAGTCGTTCGTGGCAAGAGTTGCTGTGAAGAAATCGAAGCGGAAACATGCGAAATTCAGTGAAGAACAGCAAAGGTGTTTGTTGTTTTGTCGATGGCGTTGAGACGTTGTTCATCGACGTCTCAACGCTATCCTTGCGGGTGCTGGCTTGGCTGCAGAGCAGCGTTGCAACGCTAGGCGTAGTGTTGTAACTTCACGGCGTGGAGCACGCTGGTCTCAACGCTGGACGCGACAGCGTTGCAACGCTGCAGGCGTAGTGGGTAGTTCGCGAGCAGTTGCAAGACGTGGGCGGTTTGATGTGTTAATGGGGCAGTTATTTTCTTTTTTTTTATTATTTATTAATTTTAAAAATGTATTTAGTTATTTTATTTAATTATTTTATTAAGTAATATTAATATAAGTGTTATATTAATGTTATTTAATTAAATAATTGCCACTAGGTGCCAAAAACCGATCCATTTTTGCTATTTAATTATTTTATGCATGAGATGTATATTTTAATTAATTTCTATGTGCATAATGTATGTCATATAGATTTACAATCCCACCTGAGGTTAAACATTTTCATGCATCATTTGTATTATAAGAGTTAGAATATATAGTTTGCATGATAGGCAATATTATAAGAGTTATAATATAATTAAAATGCATGTTTAATTTAATCAATATAAGTGTTATATTTTTTAGATTAAAGTATGCTCATGCATTCATATTCATGAGATGAATTATATTATGTTATAGTATATAGTTATTCATGTGATGAATGATCAAACACTATAACATAGAAATGCATGCAACCTAAGTTAATTATTAGTTTTAAAGAGTTTAGAACTTGAATAATTAGACTTCGGTTTTCTATTTTATAATGAGATTAGAAATTAGGAAATCAAAGTTTTGTCTATGAATGGAGACTGATTAGTAACTCTGTCTAAGGAAGGTTTTGTCTAAGGTTGGGGTATTTAAGTTGACGCCATGAATACCACACAGGAAACCGACACAGGAGTGAATTCGGTCAGGAGATTCTTAGATTATACTTATCGTGAGTGCCGCTAATTAAAAGTGTTTTAATTTACTCACATAGACCTAAGTTATAATGTGATTATAGACTTAGGTTAATACCATATAAGAGTTATATTGGTAGACTTAGGTAAATTTTAGCCGATTTATCTAGGTCAATCCCTATTAAAGTAAAAAGTCTTTGAGTGGGGAAATATAGTGTATGAGATACATTTGAATTTCCAACCACAAATCTCCGTTAAGTCCGCACCGTGAGATCTATAGTCGGCCTAGTGGCGCAAATGGGAGCGCCCCCCCTTCGGGTGGCATTTGTATAGGTTACTATCATCGTGGATGGAAAGAGTACTTATAGTGAGTGGGAGCGGGACTTGTGAAAACGAGACCCACGGTCTCTTATTTTGATTCACATCGTGAGACGCCTATGATCCGCCTGCTAGTTTGGCCTGGACCAGACAATCCCTTTGGAGGGCCTGATCATGGGAGTCGGAACACCGTGAATTGCCGAAAGGGATACAGTTTCCTGGTTTGTTTTCCTTCTTTGTTCACCCTTCGGTGGCTATTATTTGGACGGATGCTTGGAAACTTAAAGATTGAGGGTGACACTCACAGAATTCGTTAAGTGTTAATGAATTCGACCGAACAATGCTAATTAGATGCCTAATGGAATAAGAGTTATTATGGGATTAGGGTCTGATCGAGAAAGTCTCGTCCTAAAGGAGGAGTGTTCTGTTCACCCTTCGGTGGCGGTCATTCTAAACCTTTAGGATATCATTGCAAAATTTTGAATGACCTAGGGATCATGAAACAATTTTTCTAAAACTTGATGTGATTTCAAAATTTTTTTGCCAGACTAACACAAAGTTTTCTTAATTTTTCAGCTTAAAACATGTCTAGCGCAATTATAGCTCTACTCGCATCCGATAAATTAGTGGGAGATAATTACCAAAGTTGGAAAAACAACATAAACACAATTTTGGTAACTGACGACCTTAAGTTCGTGCTTTCTGAGGAGTGTCCTCAGAAGCTTGGCTCGACTGCGTCGCGAAGTGTTTGCGATGCATACGATCGATGGATCAGGGCCAATGAAAAGGCCAAGGTCTATATCATTGCCAGCATGTCTGATGTATTGGCAAAGAAGCATGAGTTGATGGTCACCGCCAAGAAGATCATGGAGTCCTTGCAGAAAATGTTTGGACAACAGTCCGTTCAGGTCCAACATGACTCGCTCCTTAATGAGCTACAGAATTTTCAGTCCTTGAACAGGGTCAAGGCATCGGAATCTGAGCCAAATGTTGCCTACAGGTCTTATCACAGGGGTTCGACCTCTAGGACGAAACCTGTTGCTCCTTCACGCCCGAAAGAGAAGAAGAGGATTAAGAAGGGTAAAACTGACCGAGCTGCCGCCCACAAGGGCAAGAAAGGAACATGTTTAGTGGAGAGTAGTGACTCTGCCTGGATATTAAATTCGGGTGCCACTAACCATGTTTGTTCTTCTTTTCAGGGGATTGATTCTTGGCAGCCGCTGCGAGAGGGTGAGGTGACTCTACGTGTTGGATCCGGGGAGCTTGTCTCTGCTGCAGCAATCGACACAGTGAATCTACACTTTGGCGGGAAGTACTTATTATTAGATAATTTGTACATTGTACCAGGGTTTACTAGAAACCTTGTTTCCATTTCCTGCCTAATTGAACAATCTATATGTGTTTCTTTTGAATTAAATAAAGCGTTTATTTCTTTCAAAGGCAATGTTATTTGTTCAGCTTCACTTGAGCATAGTCTGTATGTTTTGAAACCTAATCCGGTCAAAAGTGTTATGAATACTGAATTCTTTAAAACTGCAGAAACACGAACTAAGAAATCGAAAGTTTCTTCTAAGGAAAATGCCCATCTTTGGCATCTACTGTTAGGCCACATTAATCTCAATAGGATTGAGAAACTAGTGAAGAGTGGACTTCTAAACGAGTTGGAAGAAACCTTTTTACCGGTGTGTGAGTCATGCCTTGAGGGCAAGATGACCAAACGTCCTTTTAGTGGAAAAAGATATAGAGCCAAAGAACCTCTTAAGTTAGTATATTCTGACCTCTGTTGTCCGATGAATGTTAAAGCTCGAGGCAGTTATGAATACTTCGTGTATTTCATAGACGACTACTCGAGGTATGGGTATATTTACCTAATGCACAAGAAGTCTGAAACTCTTGAAAAGTTCAAGGAGTACAAAACTGAGGTTGAGAACCTCTTAGGTAAATCGCTTAAAACACTTCGATCGGATCGAGGTGGAGAGTATATGGACACTGAATTCAAGGACTATATGATAGAACACGAAATTACGTCCCAACACTCAACACCTGGTATGCCACAGTAGAATGGTGTATCGGAGAGGGGAAACAGAACCTTGTTGGACATGGTTCGGTCGATGATGAGCTATGCTCGTCTCCCTGATTCTTTTTGGGGTTACGTAGTAGAGACTGCGATTTATATTTTGAACAATGTTTCGTCGAAGAGTATTTGTGAAACACCTTTCGAACTCTCGAGTGGACAAAAAAGCAGTTTACATCACTTCAGAATTCGAGAATGTCCGACCCACGTGTTGGTGTCAAACCCGAAAAAGTTGGAACCCCGTTCGAAATTATGCCTATTCGTAGGTTACCCTAAAAAGACTAAGGGTGGTCTATTTTACTATCCTCAGGATAATAGGGCGCTTGGGTCGACAAACGCCACATTTCTAGAGGAAGACCACGTCAGGGATCATTTACCAAGGAGTAAAATTGTGTTAAATGAAATGGACCATACATCAGCAAGAGTTGCTGATGGGGCTAGTACATCAACAAGTGTTGTTGATCCTAGCACGTCTAGTCAAATCCGTTCCCAAGAGTTGGGAATGCCTCGACGTAGTGGGAGGGTTGTGCGACAGCCTGAGCGCTACATGGGTTTAGCTGAAACCTCAGTTTTCGCTCCTGATAATTGTGAGGATCCATTGACCTATGATCAGGCAATGGTTGATGTTGACAAAGACGAATGGATTAAAGCTATGGACCAGGAAATGGAGTCTATGTACTTAAATTCTGTCTGGGAGCTTGTTGATCAACCGGATGGGGTAAAACCTATTGGTTGCAAATGAATCTACAAGCGTAAACGTGGCGTAGATGGGAAGGTGCAGACCTTCAAAGCCCGACTAGTGGCAAACGGTTTTACTTAGGTTGAAGGGGTTGACTATGAGGAGACCTTTCACCTGTTGCCATGGTAAAGTCGATCAGCATCCTTCTGGCCATTGCTGCGTATTATGACTACGAGGTATGGTAGATGGATGTCAAGACAACCTTTCTGAATGGTAAACTTGATGAGACCATCTACATGGACGAGTCCAAAGGGTTCATTGCCCAAGGCCAAGAGCAAAACGTTTGTCGGCTTCATAGATCCATTTATGGGCTGAAACAAGCTTCGAGGTCTTGGAATATAAGGTTTGATGAGGCGATCAAATCTTATGACTTTGATCAAAATGTCGACGAGCCTTCTGTCTACAAGAAAATCGTTAACAAAACTGTCGCATTTTTGGTGTTGTATGTGGACGATATTCTTCTCATTGAGAATAAGGTAGAATTTCTTACTGACGTTAAGAAGTGGCTAGCTTCGCAGTTCCAAATGAAAGATTTGGGAGAAGTTCAATATGTTCTAGGTATCCAGATAGTTCGGAACCAGAAGAACAGAACGCTAGCCTTGTCTCAGTCGTCTTATATTGACAAGATGTTGTCTAGATATAACATGCAGAACTCCGAAGGGTTTGCTGCCTTTCAGGCATGGGGTTCACTTGTCTAAGGATTAGTGTCCTAAGACTCCTCAAGATGTTGAGGATATGAGATGGATTTCATATGCTTCACCTGTAGGGAGCCTGATGTATGCCATGTTGTGTACTAGGCCCGACATCTGTTATGTAGTAGGAATTGTCGGTGAGGTATCACCAATCCAGATTAGATCTTTCGGACGTTTGTAAAGGCAATCCTCAAGTATCTTAGGAGAACGAGGAACTACAACTTAGTGCATGGTAGTGGGGATTTGATCCTTACGGGATACACGGATTCTAACTTTCAGACCGATAAGGATTCTAGGAAATCAACTTCGGGGTCAACCTTCATTATGAATGGAGGAGCTGTAGTATGGCGAAACATCAAGCAGGGATGCATCGTCGATTCCCCTATGGAAGCGGAGTATGTTGCGGCTTGTGAAGCTGCAAAGAAAGCTGTTTGGCTTAGGAAGTTCATGACCGATTTGGAAGTTATTCCAAATATGAACTTGTCGATCACACTGTTCTGTGATAACAGTGGTGCAGTAGCCAACTCACATGAGCCTCGGAGCCATAAGAGAGGCAAACTCATTGAGCGCAAGTATCATCTGATACGGGAGATTGTGCACTGTGGAGACGTAACAGTCACACAGATAGTATCGGAGCACAACGTAGCTGATCCATTTACAAAGCCCCTCACGGCTAAGGTGTTTGAGGGTCACCTAGAGAGTCTAGGTCTTCGAGAGCTTCCTTGCTAGGGAGAGTTGGAGATGTGTAAACGAGTATTCAATGCCCTAGTTTATTGTATTACTTCATTGTAATTTGTGTACATTTCAGAAATGTATTTTCTCCACTAGCTTAGTTCAAGTGGGAGTTTGTTGGAATTTTTGTCCTAATCTCGTGTTTGTTAATTAATGTTTGAAATTAATAAGAGTTATTTGTTTCATTACTTTGTGTCTCGTAATATTTACAAACTTTTCCAATAAACTAAGCTCCAGGGTCATTGAATTGATGAGAGAACTAGAACTTGAACAGTGTGTAGTGGACACACAGGGAGGATCACGTTCGAGTTAATGACCCGAATGGTCTACAGTATATAAATAGGGTTGGAGACCTAATCCTGGATACACTATGGATGCGGCCGCTTTGTATTAGATACAAACGAGGTGATCTGACTCGTTCATGTGGTTGACATGCGAGTGGAGGCATCCTGTGCAATGAGATTGTACAAGACCGGACCGTGAATTATTAGACCTACTAATGTAACACCGTTGACAATAAGGACTAATAACTTCGTAGATGACCATTAGTGACTCGACCTGAATCCTGAGCGTGTTACGGACTCCTGTTTGCGGGGGTCTGTCCTTTGACTAGTACGGGTGAGGGTGGTCACAGTTACTCGCCCAATATGCCTATCTTCTCAGGGATAGAACAAAGTAGGGAGCTGGGAACTAAACTACGTGAGATGGAATTCACTCGTTCCTGCCTTTAGGGAAACCAAGTAGGGTCGACTCATGGGCATTGGTTATATCAGTGGACACGTAATATTCTGCACTGACGGGAGTGAAGCTACGGCTTTAGTGGAGTGTTACCGTACCTAATGAATGTTGATTAACCGGGTCAAAGTGTTTGTCAGGTTAATCTCGGATCATTGGAGCCCGTCACTGTAGGTCCATTAGGTCCCTCAGTTGGCTCAATCTGGGTTAAAAGAAGGGTTAATGTTTTGGTATGAAATTGAAGTGTTCAAATTCACTTAAAGGGCATTTATGTCATTTATATGAGATATGAATGATATAATATATAGTTTAATGTTAATGAGATTCATAATAAACTATAGGTTAGCCTAATTATTGAATTAAGGGTAATTGGAGAAATTAATTGATAGAAATTAAATTGGATGTGATTCAAGTTAATTAATCCACAATTATTGCAAATGTGATTTGCAATATGAGATATGAGATATCTTGTATTATATGGTTATGCAAATGTGATTTTCATAATCTATGGTTGTGGTAAAATGGTAATAATGTGGAGATTTTAACTCCATGGTTATTCCACTATTTAAACTCTTCTTGCAAGAAAGATTGTAAGTTGAACTCTCATTTTTTGGATTCTCACCCAAAAAGAAGAGATCTCTCTCAACCTTTCTCTCAACTCTCCTCCCTCTCCAAAACAAAGAAGTTCCCACAAACTTCTTTCTTTCCAAAGGAAGAGCAACCGAGAAACTTTTAGTGGTTGTGTTCGGTTCTTGTAGTGAAAAGAGAACGAGTTCATTGAGATCGGGTTTTTCGCGAAGGGTTCATGATTCTTTGGAAAGGAGTTCTTGAAGAGGGTCTTCAACAAGTAAGTAACTTCATCTTACTGTTTTTCCTTTCCATTTTGTATGTTTAACCTAGATTTAATTGTTAAATTGTTTTAATGAATTTTTAGTAGCGTAACGATACCTCGACGATTCGATCGTATTCCGCTGTGCGGGGATTTTCATTTCCTTCAGGCCAACGTTCTGTTCTTCAAGTTCCAGACTATCTGGATACCTATAACATACTGTACTTCTCCCAAATCTTTCATTTGGAATTGTGAAGCCAACCATTTCTTTACGTCAGTAAGAAATCCTACTTCATTCATCCTACCTCATTCCCAATGAGAAGGATATCATCCACATACAATATCAGAAATGCGACAGTGTTGTTGACGATTTTCTTGTAGACACAAGACTCGTCAACATTCTGATCAAAGCCATAAGATTTGATTGCCTCATAAAACCTTATATTCCATGACCTCGAGGCTTGTTTCAGTCCATAAATACGAAGGAAATGAAAATCCCACAGCAGCAAAGCGATTGAATCACCGTGGTATCATTGTGAAAAATGCTTTCTCAAAATTGAATCTATCATATAAACCCTAGGTTAAACATGCAATTAGAATGAAAACAACTAGAGAATTACGCTACTTACTTTTTGAAGAACTTTTCTTCATGCTTTCCTTCTCCGGCCCCGAACCCTTCATGTTCACGATCTCCTCGAACAATGAGTAACTCGGACACCTCCGATAGGCTTTTCGGTTGTTCTTCTTTAGGTAGAAGGAGAGTAGGTGGGACTCCTTTGTGATGAATGGGGAGGAGAGATTGAGGGTAGAGTTAAGAGGTAATTTTGTTTGTTTTTGGTGAGATTCCAAAAATGAACAACCAAGTGAGAAATCCTTCTTGCAAAGGGTTTATATAATGGTGATAGGTGGAGTTGAAATCTCCACCCATTTACCATTTAACCACAACCATAGGTTATGCAAATCATATTTGCATAACTATATATAATAAGATATCTCATATCTCATTTTACAAATCACATTTATATAATTGTGGATTTTCAAATTGAATCACATTCAATTTAATTTCTCTCAATCCAATTTCTCCAAATTAGCCCTAATTACACAATTAGGTTAACCTATAGTTTATTATGAATCTCATTCACATTAAACTATATAATATGTCAATCATATCTCATATAAATGACATAATTACCTTTTAATGAATTTGAACACTTCAAATCCACACCAAAACTCTAAACCCTCTATTTATCTAGTTTGAGCCAACCAAGGGACCTAATGGACCTACAGGTGACGAGCTCCAATGATCCGAGACTAAGCTGTCAAACTCTTTGACCCGGTTAATCAACATTCATTCGCTACGGTAACACTCCAGTACAGCCCGTAGCTGCACTCCCATCACTATAGGTCAAGTTGTGTCCATTGATATAAACAATACCCATGAGTCGACCCTTCACAAGTTGTTCGTAGACACGGCTGAGTCAAAATACCGTTTTACCCCTTTGTCTACTTCTTGTTCCTTAAGTCCTCACTGCTCCTCTAAGGAACAACAACATTTTAATGGTCCAACCATATACAATACCCCTCTCGGGCCAGTGAGAGGGTGGGCGCCCGTTGTCCAAACCCTGGAGACAACACTTAAGGGAACAACCCCTCTAGTTTCCCTAAAGTCAGGAACGAGTGAATTGCATCTCGCATAGTTAAGTTCTCAGCTCCCCACGTGGTTCTGTCCCTCAGAAGATAGGCATATTGGGCGAGTAACTGTGACCACCCTCACCCGTACTAGTCAATGGACAGACCCCCGCAGACAGGAGTTCGTAACACATTCAGGATTAAGGTCGAGTCACTAATTGTCATCTACGAAGTTATTAGTCCTATACTATCAACGGTGTTACATCAGTAGGTCTAAAAATTCATGGTCCGGTCTTGTAGAATATCATTGCACAGGATGCTCCCCCTCGCATGTCAACTTCTTGAACGAGTAAGATCACCTCGTTTGTATCTAATACAAAGCGGGTTGCATCCAAAGTGTATCCAAGATTAGGTCTCCAACCCTATCCATATACTGTAGACCGTTCGGATCATTAACTCGAACGTGATCCTCCCTATGTGTCCACTACACATCGTTCAAGTTCTTATTTTCTCATAAATTAAATAACCTTGGAGCTTAGTTTATTGGACAAAGTTTGTAAAATTGTGGTAATTCACTCGTGGAGTAAATATACATTTTTGACTATCTCACATCCCTCCCATGTAACGTTCAGGCTATCTCACATCACTCCCACTACGTCGAGGCATTCCCAACTTTTGGGAACGGACTTGACTAGACGTGTTAGGATCAACAACACTTGTTGACGTACTAGCTCCATCAGCAACTCTTGCTGACGTACTGTCCATTTCGTTTAACACGATTTTGCTTCTAGGTAAATGTTTCCTGACGTGGTCTTCCTTATGGAATGTGGCGTTTGTTGACACAAACACCCTATTTTCCTTAGGATCGTAAAATAGACCACCCCTAGTCTCTTTCGGGTAACCAACAAATAGACACAATTTTGAACGGGGTTCCAACTTCTTCGGGTTTGACACCAACACGTGGGTCGGGCATCCCCAAATTCTGAAATGGTGTAAACTGCATTTACTCTCATTCCAGAGTTCGAAAGGTGTTTCACACACACTATTCGACGGAACGTTGTCCAAAATATACACCACAGTCTCCACTATGTAACCCCAAAAAGAATCAGGGAGACGAGCATAGCTCATCATCGACCAAACCATGTCCAATAGTGTTCTGTTTCTCCTCTCCGATACACCATTATGCTGTGGCATACCAGGTGCTGAGAGTTGGGACATAATTCCATGTTCTATCATATAATCCTGGAATTTTGGGTCCATATACTCTCTACCTCGATCCGATCGAAGTGTTTTAATAGTTTTACCTAGCAGGTTCTCAACCTAAGTCTTGTACTCCTTGAACTTTTAAAGAGTTTCAGACTTCTTATGCATTAGGTAAATATTCCCATACCTTGAATAGTCATCTATAAAAGATACAAAGTATTCGTAACCACCTCGTGCTTTAACACTCATCGGACCACAGAGGTCAAAATGTATAAGCTTAAGGGGCTCTTTGGCTCTATATCCTTTTCCACTAAAAAGACGTTTGGTCATTTTGCCTTCAAGGCATGACTCACACACCGGTAAAGAGTTTTCTTCCAACTCGCTTAGAAGTCCACTCTTCACTAGTCTCTCAATCCTATTGAGATTAATGTGGCGTAACCTTAGATGCCAAAGATGGACATTTTCTTTAGGAGAAACTTTCACTCTCTTAGTTCGTGTTTCTGCTGTTTTAAATAATTCAGTATTAAAAACACTTTTGACCGAATTAGGTTTCAAAACATACATGATATTCTCAAGTGAAGCAAAACACAAGAAATTTCGATTTTTAGAAATAAACGCTTTATTACTAGAAAAAATTACAGAAATTGAGTGTTAAAGTAGGCAGGAAATAGAAACTAGGTTTCTAGTAAACCCTGGAACTATATACAAATTATCTAATAAAATGTAGTTCCTGTCAAAATATAGCTTCACCGTGTCGATTGCTGCAGCAGAGACAACCTCCCCGAATCCAACCCGTAAAGTCACCTCACCCTCTCGCAGCTGCTGCCAGGAACTAATTCCCTGAAAAGAAGAACAAACATGGTTAGTGGCGCTCGAATCCAATATCCAGGCAAAGTCATCACTCTTCACTAAGCAAGTTTTAGTTATCAATAAATCACATTTACCTTGATTCTTCCGGTCGGTGAGGAACTTGGGACAGTTACGCTTCCAGTGGTCGTCCTCATTGCAGTTGAAGCACTTTCCTTTTTTTGCAACTTCCTTGACCTTTTTGCCCTTTTGAGCGGCAGCACAGTCAACTTTGCCCTTCTTCATCATCTTCTTCTTCCCTTTCTAGTGAGAAGGAGCCACAGATTTTGTCCTAGAAGTCGAACCCCTATGATAGGACCTGAAGGCAATATTTGTCTAACCTTACGGTGTCCTGATCCTCATCAAGGACTGGAAGTTTTGTAGCTCGTTCAGATGGGTGGTCAGAGTGTAACTAATTTTGTTCATAACAACATTGTTACGAAACTGAAGGAAACTCTTCGGAAGAGTCTCCAATATAAAGCTGACCTGGCTTCGACTCTATATCGAAGCCCCGTTCATCTCCACCAGATTAAAGTGGGTCATCATGTCTAGAACGTATTCACAGACAGACGTCCCTTCTTTCATCCGGGCGTTGAAGACGTGTTTGAGCGAGTCATGCCGGACCTGAAAGGACTGTTGTCCAAAAATTTCCTGCAATGACTCCATGATCTCCTTGGCGGTGACCATTAACTCATGATTCTTTGCCAAGACTTCAAATAAGCTGGCAATGATGTAGACCTTGGCCTTTTCATTGGCACTAATACATCGATCGTATGCATCACGAACACTTCGTGACGCGGTCGAGCCTGGCAGCTGAGGTCAGTCCTCAGTGAGGACGAACTTAAGGTCGTCAGTTACTAAAATTGTGTTTATATTGTTTTTCCTTGTTTGGTAGTTATCTCCCACTAGTTTGTGGGAAGAAAGTAAAGCTATTATTGAGCTAGACATTTTGCTGAAAAAGAAGTAAAAACTTTGTGTCAGTCTCGCAAAAAACTTTTTTTGAAATCCAATCATGTTTTAGCAAAATTTTATTCTATGATCCCTAGGTCATTAAAATTTGCAATGATATCCCAAAGGTTTAGAATGACCGCCACCAAAGGGTGAACATAAACACTTCTCCTCTAGGACGAGACTTTCTTAACCAAACCCTAATCCCATAATAACTCTTATTCCATTAAACGTCCAGTTACCATTTTTTCGGTCTGAATCAATTAACTCTTAATGAATCCTGTGCGTGTCACCCTTAATCATTAAGTTTTCAAGTATCTGTCCAAACAATAGCCACCGAAGGGTGAACCAAGAAGGAAAACCAGTAAGGAAAACCAATAGGGATTGTCTGGTTCAGGCTAAACTAGCAGGCGGATCATGGGGGTCTCACGGTGTGAATCGAAAGAAGAGACCGTGGGTCACGTTTTCACAGGTCCCGCTCCCACTCACTATAAGTACTCTCTGCATCCACGTTGATATTGACCCATACAAATACAATCCGAAGGGGGACACTCCCATTTCTGCCACGAGGCTGAGTATGGATCTCACGGTGCGGACTTTAACGAAAATTTGTGGTCGAAAAATCAAATGTATCTTATACACTTTATTTCCTCCCACTCAACACTTTAGATTATTCGGGATTGACCTAGATAAATCGGCTAATATTTACCTAAGTTTACCAATATAACTATTATATTGATTTAACCTAAGTCTATAATCACATTATTCACTTAGGTCTATGTGAGTAAATTAATCACCTTTTAATTAATGACACTCACGATAATATAACCTAAGAATCTCCTGACCGAATTCACTCCAAGGTCGGTTCTCAGGTAGGGGTGTTCCGCAAAGCGTCAACTTAAATACCCCAGCCTTAGACAGAACCTTCCTTAGACAGAGCTACTAATTAGTCACCATTCAAAGGTCATATTTGATTTCCTAATTCTAATCTTATTAAAACTAGAAAACCTAAGTCTAATTATTCAAGTTCTAAACATTTTAAACTAATAATTAACTTAGGTTACATGCATTTCTATGTTATAGTGCTTGATCATTCATCACATGAATAATATAAAACTATAACATACATTCATCACTTGAATTAAATGCATGAGCATGCTATTAATCTAAAAATATAACACTTATAGTTAAATAAATTAAAACATGCATACTTTATATTATAACACTTATAACATAAACCTATCGTGCATACTATATATTATAACACTTATAATATAAATATGATGCATGGAATGTTTAACCTAAGGTGGGATTTTAAATCTATATGACATACATTATGCACACATAATTAAAAATTTCATACATCTCATGCATAAAATAAATAAATAGCAAAAATTAGACCGATTTTGGCACTTAGGAGACATTAAATGAATTAATTAACATTAATATAAGTTTTATATTAATATTAATTAATTAATTTAATTTAATAAAAACTAAAACAACATTTTACAATTAAAAAAAATAAAAACGAATGCCTCACGTTTGCAACTGTTGCATCACGACCACGATCGCGGGAAACTACCTCACGAACTGCTCCTCAACGCACTCAGCGTCGCATGCCTCGGCGTTGCAACGCTGCTCTGCAGCACAGCCTCCGCCTGCGCAGACAGCGTTGAGACACCGAAAAACACCGTCTCAACGCCGTCGACAGAACAACAAACACCTTTGCTGTTCTTCGTCGTTTTTCGCCCGTTTCTGCTCCGATTTCTGCACAGCAACTCTTGCCGACAAAGACCCAGACTTACAGACTCGATTTCTTTTCTAAATGCTCCAAAAACATGGGCCTTTACATTGATCTAATCAACAAAAAATAAACTTAAAACTAGTGCCAAAACAGAAAACATCCAATTATGCAAAACCAACAGTTTCATCTCATGAATTGAATCAATACCCACTTAATTTTAAGAAAAGCATTTGCACAACAAAAAGCCAACAATTTGGCTCTGATACCAATTAAAAGAAATGAAAATCCCACGCAGTGAAAAAGCGATTGAATTGTCGTGGTATCGTTGTGAAAAATGCTTTCTCAAAATTGAATCTATCATATAAATCCTAGGTTAAACATGCAATTAGAAAGAAAACAGCAAGAGAATTACGCTACT
This sequence comes from Trichosanthes cucumerina, assembly GCA_036507285.1. NCBI lineage: Eukaryota > Viridiplantae > Streptophyta > Magnoliopsida > Cucurbitales > Cucurbitaceae > Trichosanthes > Trichosanthes cucumerina. The sequence goes on along the minus strand of CM071842.1, from coordinate 28,304,708 downwards.
TACTTGTTGAAGAACTCTTCTTCATGCTTTCCTTCTTCGGTCACGAACCTTTCGTGTTCATGATCTCAACGAACTCGATCTCCTCAAACAATGAGTAACCCAGACACCTCCGATAGTTTTCTCGGTTGTTCTTCCTTAGGTAGAAGGAGAGTAGGTGGGACTCCTTTTTGGTGAAAGGGGAGGAGAGATTGAGATAAGAGTTGAGAGAGAATTCTTATTGTTTTAGGTGAGATTCTAAAAATGAACAACCAAGTGAGAAATCCTTCTTGCAAAGGGTTTATATAATGGTAATAGGTGGAGTTCAAATCTCCACCTATTTACCATTTAACCACAACCGTAGGTTATGCAAATCATATTTGCATAACCATATATAATAAGATATCTCATATCTCATTTTAAAAATCACATTTATATAATTGTGGATTTTTAAATTGAATCCCATTCAATTTAATTTATCTCAATCTAATTTCTCTAAATTAGCCCTAATTAGACAATTAGGCTAACCTATAGTTTATTATGAATCTCATTGACATTAAATTATATAATATGTAAATCATATCTCATATAAATGACATAATTACTCTTTAATGAAATTGAACACATCAAATCCACACCAAAACTGTAAACCCTCTATTTATCCAATTTGAGCCAACCGAGGGACCTAATGGACCTACAGGTGACGACGTCCAATGATCCGAGACTAATCTGTCAAAATTTTTGACTCGGTTAATCAACATTCATTAGCTACGGTAACACTCCACTAAAGCCCGTAGTTACACTTCCATCACTGTAGGATAAGTTGTGTCCATTGATATAACCAATTCCCATGAGTCAACCGTTCACAGGTTGTTCTTAGACACGGCTGGGTCAAAATACCATTTTACCCCTGTGTCTACTTCTTGTTCCTTAAGTCCCCACTACTCGTCTAATGAACAACAACATTGTAATGGTCCAACTATATACAACACCCCTCTCGGGCCCGTGAGAGGGTGGGCGCCCGTTGTCCAAGCCCTTGAGACAGCATTTAAGGGAACAGCCCCTCTAATTTCCCTAAAGTCGGGAACTGTTGGGTTTAATGTCCTAAAACTCGTTGTTTTGTAAACTGAATGTATATTCTATTTTGCAATAAAGTTGTTATTGATATTTATTCAGTAAAAGTGTTATTGAATGTTGTGTATTATGTAACCTTAATCCAATAAAGAACCTATGGCTATGGGATGAATACTTGAACTTTATGTGTGACATAAAAGTGGATCAAGTTCAAGTTATAGCCAGAACAGTCTATAGTATAAGGATAGGGTTGGGTACCTTATCCTGGGGACACTATGGACACGACCCACTTTGTAGAGTACAAACGATGTGATCCTAAATCGTTCATGTGGAGACATGTGAGTGGAGGCGTCCTATGCAATGAGTTTGCATAAGACTGGACCGCGAAATAGTCACTTAGATTTTTTAACTCACATTGTCTTAATCGACTATATTCATACGAGACCTAGGTAACTCGATCTTAATCCTGAGCGTTCTATGGACTCCTGTTTATTCGGATTATCCTTAGATTTGCATGGGTAAGAGTGGCTCGAGACTGCCGACTCAATAAGCCTCCCATTTCAGGGATAAAACCAGGTAGATAGCTGGGAACTTAGTTCTGCAAGATGGAATTCATTCCTACCCGCTTTAGGGATTAGTAGAGAGGTTGTTCCCTTAAGTACTTACTCCGGGTCTTGAACAATGGGCCCACCCCTCACATTGGCCCGAGAGGGATTCGGTTTGCTGGTTGGACCACAAACCAATTGTTCATTAGAGGATCAGTGGTACTTAAGGAACAAGAGGTAATTACAGGGGTAAAACGGTAATTTTGACCCAGCTATAATTACGAACAACCTGTGAAGGATCGACTTACTAATCATGGTTATATCGAGTGGATAGAAATATATCTACAGTGAGGAGAATGCAGCCACTAGGCTTTAGTGGAGTGTCCCGGTGGTTAACGAATGTTGATTAGTTAGGCTAAAGAGTTTGGCCGGTTAATCTCGTATCGTTGGAGCTCATGATCTGTAGGTCCATTAGGTCCTCCTTACTAGCTCGGACTTAGCCTTATAACATTTTGAGAGAAAAGAATTTGAATTGTTCAAATTCGAGTTTGGAAGAAAGCGTTAATTATATGTGATATATTTAACGAATCATAGCTTAATTAAACTATGATTAATAAGAGGTGGATATATTTAAATATGATTTAAATATCGGATCGGTTTATAGCATGAATAAGGATTTATGTTCGGAAAATCGATCGAGATTGGGCAATTTATTTAATTTAATATTTGATATTAAATTAAATTAAAAAATTAATTAATTAAATTAATTTTGAATTATTTAATTAATTATATTAATTTTAATTAAAAATCAATTTAATATTGATTTTTGAATTAAAATTAATTGTAAAATGAGGGATTTTCATGATTTTCATGAAAAACAAGTTGCCAACTTGCCCAATCTTACTCAACTTCAAAATTCACCAAAATTGGTCACCTCCATCTCAAAGCATCCTCATCACCCTTGAGTTGTCACTCCATTGAAGCTTTTTGAAGGTTTATATAATGGTGATTTGAGGTGTTTTGGGAGAATTACACAGAAAATTCAATATTCCCGAATTAGTGACCTTTGAGGTCTTTTCTTCCAAATTCTCTCAACCTAGGATCCCACAATCCGTTCTAAGGCCTGAGGATAGTAGGGAAGACTCTAACGGTTGTTCACGAAGTGTTTGTGTTGAAAACCATCCACCGGGTGAAGAGAATTTGATCTTCAAAGTTGAGTTTTCTATCCCTCTGTTTTTCCAGCTTTGAGCATGTTTTTTATTTTACAAAATTGATCAACTTAAAGTGTTCAAGATCCAAAATTGCTTCCGTTTTCTTAATCTAGACTCTTTCAGGAACGAGTGAATTCCATCTCGTGTAGTTAAGTTCCCAACTCCCCATGTGGTCCTGTCCCTGAGAGGATAGGCATATTAGGCGAGTAACTGTGATCACCTTCACCCGTACTAGTCAAAGGACAGACCCCCTGCAGACTGGAGTTCGTAACACGCTCAGGATTAAGCTCGAGTCACTAATGGTCGTCTACGAAGTTATTAGTCCTATACTGTCAACGGTGTTACATCAGTAGGTCTAATAATTCACGGTCCGGTCTTGTACAATCTCAATGAACAAGATGCCCCCACCCGCATTTTAACCACATGAACGAGTCAGATCACCTCAATTGTATCTAATACAAAGCGGGCCACATCCACAGTGTATCCAAGATTAGGTCTCCAACCCTATCCATATACTGTAGACCGTTCGGTTCATTAACTCGAACGTGATCCTCCTTGTGTGTCCACTACACACCGTTCAAGTTCTTATTCTCTCATAAATTCAATGACCCTGTAGCTTAGTTTATCGGACAAAGTTTGTAAAATTGTGAGACACAAGGTGATGAAAGAAATAACTCTTATTTATTTCAAATGGTAATATTAAAAACAAAAACGAGATTAGGACATACACCCCAACAAAATAGACCTATGAAGCCGACAAACCTTTTGCTCTTGGCTTTGGGTAATGAACCCCTTGGGTTGATCCATGTAGATGGTCTCATCAAGGTTGCCATTCAGAAAGGTTGTCTTGACATCCATCTGTCATACCTCATAGTCATAATATGCGGCAATGGGCAAAAGGATTCTGATCGACTTTACCATGGCAACAGGTGAAAAGGTTTCCTCATAGTCAACCCCTTCAACCTGGGTAAAACCTTTTGCCACTAGTCGTGCTTTGAAGGTCTGCACCTTCCCATCTACGCCACGTTTACGCTTGTAGATCCATTTGCAACCTATAGGTTTTACCCCATTCGATTGATCCACAAGCTCCCAGACGGATTTGAAGTACATCGACTTCATTTTCTGGTCCATAGCTTTAATTCATTCGTCTTTGTCAACGTTTGCCATTGCCTGATCATAAGTCAATGGATCCTCGCAGTCATCATCAAGGTTGACGACTTGGGTTTCGACTAAACCCATGTAACGTTCAGGCTGTCTCACAACCCTCCCACTACGTCAAAGCATTCTCAACTCTTGAGAACGAACTTCACTAGATGTGCTAGGATCAACAACACTTGTTGACGTACTAGTCCCATCAGCAACTCTTGCTGATGTAGTGTCCATTTCGTTTAACAAAATTTTGCTTCTAGGTAAATGATCCCTGACGTGGTTGTTGGGGTTTGTGCCCTAAAACTCGTAGTTTGTAATTATCTTCTAATTAATGTAATAAAGTGTTATTATTGCAATAAAAAGTTATTGTTCGTTATCTACGAGTTTGCCTATATTTAAACCCTAAATCCAATAAACTAAACATCCAAGGCTGTTAAATGAATCTTTAACTGAATGTAGTGTACATATAAAGGATCTTGGTTCGAGATACAGCCTAAAGGGTCTATAGTTAGGGGATTAGGTTTGGGTACCTGACCCTGGTAAAACTATGGATGTGGCCCACTTTGTATCTGATACAAACATTGTGATCCTAACGTGTTCGTGAAGATGACATGTGAGTGGGGATATCCTATGTAATGAGATTACATAAGACCGGACCACGAAATAGTAACCTCTAGTTGTAACTCCATTTACTAGTTACGTTTTCATTTCACTAGGATGACCTAGGCAACTTGATCTTAATCCTGAGTAGGTTACGAACTCCTGTTCGCGAGTGATTGTCCTTTGACTAGTATGGGTGAGAGTGGCCAGATTCGCCGACTCAATATGCCTACCTTCTTGGGGACAAGACCAAGTGAGCGACTGGGAACTTAACTTAGCAAGATGGAATTCATTCCTTCCCACCTACTAGGGTAAGTAGAGGAATGCTCCCTTAAGTGGTGTCTTCGGGACTTGAACTAAGGGCCCGACCCTCTCATTGGCCCGAGAGGGATTCTGTTTGTTGGTAGGACAACAAACAAATTGTTCATTAGAGGAGCACTGGTACATGTGGCACAAGATGTAACCCAAGGGTAAAACGGTAATTTGACCCAGCTGGTGTTACGAACATTCATGAAGGATTGACTTGTTGTTATAGGTCAATATCCGTGGACACAGAAATATATCTGCAGTGAGAAGAGTGCAGCTGCGGGACTTTAGTGGAGTGTTCCAGCAGTTAACGAATGTTGATTGGGAGGTTAATGAGATTAACGGAGCAGTCTCGTATCGTTGGAGCTTCGGATCTGTAGGTCCATTAGGTCTACCTTCTAGCTCGTAAAAGGTTCTTAGATCGTTTGAATTTGAAGTGTTCAAATTTATAAGGGAATAAACTTAATGTATATTGATACGATATAATATATATTTTTGGAACTATATATTATAAATTTAATGTGAATATGACTCATATTAAATTATATGAGAGAATTAAATATTTAAAAGAGTTCAAATATAAAATTTAAATGTGAATGTTATTCATATTTGAAAACTATAGGTTAAATCTTAATGTGCATGTGATGTACATTAAACTATAGGATAAAGAGTAAAATGATTAAATGTGATTTAATCATTTAATTAATATTATATTAAATAAGATTTAATTTATTGATTAATTAATTAATTGATTAATTAATTATAAAATTAATTGGGAACGTGTCAGGAGGACACGCTCCCACTCTCCCCAACTCCCCCTCGATAGGGAGTGGGGAGTTACCCATTGAAGTGTCCTTCTCCTGGTGAGAAAGGACAAGTTTTTGATTCGATCGATCAAATTCAATCAACTGATCTCTCTGAAAAAGAATTCTCTCTTGCTCACTCTCTAGAATTCCAAAAAGTTCTTCCAATTGTTGGAACCTTACCCACCTAGGGTGATCTAAGTACTCAGAGATATAGAAGGTGCTTTCTATTGGTAGTGTTTTGTAAAAGCCGAGAAGTTCCTGAGTTGCTGTTTTTCGTGGAGCAAGGAGTTGTGACTGGAAAAAACTACAAAGGTAATCTTCTTCCCCCTTTTAGTTTAACAGTTAAACAAAGTATGTTTGTATGTATTTATCCATACCTAATTAGATTAGAATTTACATGTGTTTTCTGTTTTGTCAATGTATGTATTTTTTTTTTGCATTTCAACCTAAACAAACTTGCATATTACGATTCCAAAAACGTTTCCGCTGCTCAAGGAGATCAGATCTCCATCAACTGGTATCAGAGTAATGTTTGTTTTGCTTTGGTTGAAGCAAAATTGCATTGATTTTGGTGGGAAATGCATATGGTTTGCTGTAAAACTAGTTTAGGAATATTTTGGCCTTAGTTTACTGTTGATTTGATCAATTTAACTGTAAAGGCCCCTGTGTTTTGGGCAATTAAGTGCTTTATCGAGTCTGTATTCGAGTTATGAGTCGTTCAGGACAAGTTTCATGCAATTCGGTTGAGAATCGAAGGAATTTTTTGAAGTTTTTAGCTGTTGGGTTCGAAGAGAAAAGCCACTGCCGAAGAAGCAGCGTTGCAATGCCGTTCATCAGCGTTGCAACACTGAGGAACGGCGTCGCAACGCCTTCATCCCTATCGACGCGGGAGTTCCAGGGGTCAGCGGCGTTGCAACACTCTCCCTTAGAGATGCAACGCCACCCCGATAGCAGGCGCGCACGCGGACGAAGCGAGCGTTGCAACGCCGTGATTGCATTCCAACAGCTCTAGACCGGTTCAACATTTTTGGATTGTTTTTCGGTCCGATTCGAGCGGTTCATGCCCGGTTCATGGTATTTTTGGACCGGTTTATGTAATAAAATTAGAGTAATTTTATTATTTTGCACTTTAGGGGCCAAATTATTCTGGTTTTACAGCTGTATTTCTTTATGAATGTCATTTAGAATTTTTCCCACCTTAGGATAAGCATGTACATGCATTTTATTTGTATAATTGTTATATGAATATGGTTTAAATGCATGATTAATTTATTTTTCATGAGTAATTAATTACGAGTGTTATAATTAGATTATGTGGAAAATAAATTGCATGGAGCATGTAATTACTTAGTTTAAAAAAAATGTTATTTTATTTTAAGTAATTTTATTATTCAATTAGTTGAATATTTTTTTTATAACTCCAATTTGAAATATAGTCATTGGTTTTATAATATAGTTTCTTTATCATAGGTTAACTATTAAATTTATAAAATTTATAAATTAAAGGGGTTTTAGAAACCATAACCTATAATAAAGAAATGCATGCAAACATAGGAACTTGGGTTAAAATTTAAATTAGTTTAAAATTGTTTAAAATTAATTTAGACCTAAGTTATAATTTCTAATAGGATTAGAAATCTGTCTTACATAGTATTTTAAATAGTTTAAAATATAGTAGGACATTAGGACTTTGGTTATAAGGGAACTCTCTTGGTGAAGTTACGTCTAAGGTTGGGGGTACTTAAGTTGTGCTAGTTCTAACACCTCCTACCTGGGAACTGATCCAGAGCTTGAATTGAATTAACCTTAGTTTTATTTTATATCTAGGTAATTAAAATGTTTATTCACCTAAACATAAGGTTAAAATACCTAGTTATAACAGTTATAATAGGCATAGACTAAGATAGATTCTTTTCGCCAGAATCTGACTAAGTTAATCCTATACCCTAATCTTAGGAGTTTCAGTGGGAGAAAACGAGATGTTCGCATCAAGTTTACTCTCACGTCCTCAAGAGTTCACACCGTGAGTTCCATGCTGGCTACGCGACGTCAATAGGGCGTCCCTACGGTCTCCTCCATTAGGTCACACCGTGAGATTTCTATAGTCCACCTGCTAGGTTGTCCTGGAACAACCAAACCCTATGGAGGGTCTGACTATAGGGATCGAAACACCGCGAACTCCAGAAATGGATAGGGTCTCTTAGGTAATTTGCCAACAGTTGTCTTTCTTAATAGTAGCATGTTGGCTCGGACCTATTGGATCTGAAAATGGTGGGGTCACATTTACGGGATGTGTCAAGCTAATTAACAAGTCCTTGACCAAACAAACGATAGCTAAGTACCATTGGGACATGAGATGTTCTGGTAGTGAGAATTGGCTGAGAAAGTCTCAATTAATGGGAGGAATGACTGACCGCTCGACGGAGGCTTTTGTTCTAAACCCTTGAAGTATCGTTGCAAAATTAAAGGTTTAATTTAAACACTGGGTTTAGTTTAAACACTAGGGTTCTTTAATAATTTTGATAAATTTGATTGGTTTTATAATGAGTTAAAAGACATAACTAATTAGAACTATTCTGGATTTTCAGCATGTCGTCCTCAATTATAGCCTTTTTAAAAAGCGTTCGTTTAACTGGTGAGAATTTTACTACGTGAAAGTCCAACCTGAATACGATTCTCGTTGTTGACGACCTACGATTTGTACTGACTGAGGAATGTCCTCAGGTCCCTACTCAAAACGTTCCTCAATCTGTTAAGAAGGCGTCCGACCGCTGGATCAAGGCCAATGATAAGGCCAAGGTCTACATTTTGGCTAGTGTTTCTAAAGTTCTAGGCAAAAAGTACGAGGGCATGGTCTCAGCCATTGAGATCATGAGTTCGTTGCAGGATATGTTTGGACAACCGTCTGGACAGCTTCAGCACGAATCCCTCAAATACGTTTATAACTCTCGTATGAAGGAGGGATCATCGGTGAGAGAACATGTTCTCGATCTGATGGTCGACTTCAACGTGGCTGAGATGAACGGAGCGGTCATTGACGAGCAAAGACAGGTCTCGTTTATCCTGGAATCTCTTCTGAAGAGTTTCCTACAATTCCAAAGCAACGAGGTGATGAACAAGATAGAGTATAACCTGACTACTCTCCTAAATAAACTACAAACATTCCAATCTCTTATGAAAAATAAGGGACAGGCTGATGGAGAGGCAAATCTTTTGGCCCATTCCAGAAGGTTCCAGAACGGTTCATCCTCTTGGACTAAGTCCTATGGTTCCACTTCTGGGCTTAAGAAGACCCAAAAGAAGAAGATAGGAGGGAAAGGGAAGGCATCTGCTGCTGATAAAGGCAAGGAAAAGGCCATGGTTGCAGATAAAGGAAAATGTTTCCATTGTAACGTGGATGGGCATTGGAAGCGAAACTTCCCAAAATACCTTACTGAGCTCAAAGAGAAGAAAGGTAAATTAGATTTGCTTATTCTTGAAACTTGTTTAGTGGAAAATAATGATTTTACCTGGATACTTGATTTAGGAGCCACTAATCATGTTTGTTCTTCGTTTCAGGAAACTAGTTCCTTCAATGAGCTCGAAGAGGGTGAGATGACGCTCAGGGTCGGAACGGGAGACGTCGTCTCAGTTCGTGCAGTGGGAGAAGCCAAGCTGTTTTTCGGAGATAGATTTATTTTATTAAAAAAATCTGTACATAGTTCCTAAGATTAAGAGGAACTTAATTTCGATCTCTTGTTTAATAGAACTTGGATATTGTATTTCCTTTTCTTTGAATGAAGCATTCATTTTAAATGGTGTCAATATTTGTTCTGCTAAATTGAAAAACGAATTGTACGTACTTAAAGCGAATCACACTAAAGCAATTTTAAATATGAGATGTTTAAAAATGCTATAACTCAAAGTAAAAGGCAAAGAATTTCTCATAATAATACCTATGTATGGCATCTTAGACTTTGTCATATAAATCTCAACCGGATTGAGAGACTATCTAAGAATGGACTTCTAAACAAGTTAGAAGATGATTCTTTACCTCCTTGCGAATCATGCTTGGAAGGTAAAATGACCAATCGACCTTTTACTGGAAAAGGCTACAGAGCCATAAAACTCTTAGAACTTGTACATTCGGATCTTTGTGGTCCGGTGAATGTTAAAGCTCGAGGAAGGTACGAATATTTCATCTCCTTCATTGATGATTATTCGAGGTATGGTTATTGATAACACACAAAATGTACTATCCTTAGGCTTAATTATTGCTAGTTTTATAATGATTTCAGAGCTTTTACGTGTTTAAATTACTCAAATTCAGGTTAAGAGTGTAAACAAAACAATTGGAGACATTTTGGATCACTCGGGATCGAAACGAGGGTATTTGGAGATTAAAATAACATCAATTGGAAGTGAAAGGACCAAACCATGCTTCAAGACCCGAGGTGATGGCGTTGCAACGCCATATAGAGCGTTGCAACACCGAACGTTAAGGCAAGATGCATTGAAGACCCCAGGCGATAGCGTTGCAACGCTGCTTTGGCGTTGTAACGCTACCTGCACGACCTTCGTACGCATCTTCTTATCGAGATAATGTTGTTCAATGGTGTTGCAACGCATCTGCCTAGGGTACAGTACAAGATAGAGCTCATTGAAGACCCCAACTTCCAATTACCATTTTTTTGGTCTGAATTCATTAACTCTTAATGAATCCCGTGAGTGTCACCCTCAATCTTTAAGTTTCCAAATATCCGTCCAAACAATAGCCAACGAAGGGTGAACCAAGAAGGAAAAACAAAAAGGAAACTGTATCCCTTTCGGAAATTCATGGTGTTCCGACTCCTATGATCAAGGCCCTCCAAAAGGATTGTCTGGTCCAGGCCAAACTAGCAGGCGGATCATAGGCGTCTCACGGTGTGAATCAAAAGAAGAGACCGTGGGTCCCGTTTTCATAGGTCCCGCTCCCACACACTATAAGTACTCTCTCCATCAACGTTGATATTGATCCATACAAATACCATCCGAAGGGGGACACTCCCATTTGCGCCACGAGGTCGAGTATGGATCTCACGGTGTGGACTTTAACAGAGATTTGTGGTCGGATAATCAAATGTATCTTATACACTTTATTTCCTCCTACTCAACACTTTAAATTAATCGGGATTGACCTAGATAAATCGGCTAATATTTACCTAAGTCTACCAATATAACCCTTATATTGATTTAACCTAAGTTTATAATCACATTATTAATTTAGGTCTATGTGAGTAAATTAATAAACTTTTAATTAACGACAGTCACGATAATATAACCTAAGAATCTCCGGACCAAATTCACTCTCAGGTCGGTTCCCAGGTACCGCAAAACGTCAGCTTAAATACCCCAGCCTTAGACAAAACCTTCATTTGACAGAGCTACTTATTAGTCACCATTCAAAGGTCATATTTGATTTCCTAATTCTAATCTTATTAGAACTAGAAAACCTAAGTCTAATTATTTAAGTTCTAAACATTTTAAAACTAATAATTAACTTAGGTTACATGCATTTCTATGTTATAATGCTTGATCATTGATCACATGAATAATATTATACTATAATATACATTCATCACATGAATTAAATGCATGAGCATGCTTTTAATCTAAAAATATAACACTTATATTTAAATAAATTAAAACGTGCAGACTTTATATTATAACTCTTATAATATAAATCTATCATGCATACTATATATTATAACACTTATAATATAAATATGATGCATGAAATGTTTAACCTAAGGTGAGATTTTAAATCTATATGACATACATTATGCACATAGAATCAATATTTAATACATCTCATGCATAAAATAAATAAATAGCAAAACTTAGATCGGTTTTGGCACTTAGGGACATTAATTCAATTAATTAACATTAATATAACATTTATATTAATATTAATTAATTTAATAAAAATAAAATACATTTTACAATTAAAATTAAAAAATAAAATAATAATGGAAATGCCCCCATGATGAAGAAGAAATCCTTCACGCCCACGCCTTCGCGCAACTGTTGCTGGAACCGCCCACGCCTTCGTTGCAGCGCTCAGCGTTCCACCTCGCGTGCTCCACGCCTCGCCGTGGCAACGCTGCTTTGCAGCACAGCCATCGCCTGCGCGGACAGCGTTGAGACGCCAAAGAACAGCGTCTCAACGCCATCGACAGAACAACAAAATCTCTTGCTGTTCTTTGTCGTTTTTTGCCCGTTTGCGCACCGATTTCTTCACAGCAACTCTTGATAAAGAAGACCCGGACTTACAGACTCGATTTATTTTCTAATTGCCCAAAAAACATGGGCCTTTACATTGATCTAATCAATGAAAATAAATCTAAAACTAAAATGCCAAAACCAAAGCCATCCAATTTCGCAAACCAAAATTCATCACATAAATTGAAGTACAACCCACCTAATTTTAAGAAGAACATTTGCACAACGAAGAAGCCAACAACCTGGCTCTAATACCAATCGAAGGGAATGAAAACCCGCAGCGGAAAAGATGATTGAATCGTCGTGGTTTCGTTATGAAAAATGTTTTCTCAAAACCGAATTTATCACATCTATCCTAGGCTAAACATGCTTTTAGAAGGAAAAACAGTAAGAGAATATACTTACTTGTTAAAGAACCGTTCTTCGCGATTTCTTTCTCTGGTCACGAACACTTCGCGATCTCGATCTCAATGAACTCGATCTCACCGATTCTCGAGCAACCCGGACACCTCCGAAAGGGATTCTCGGTTGTTCTCCTTAGGTAGAAGGAGAGTGGTGAGACTCCATTGGTGAAAAGGGAGGAGAGAATTTGAGAGAAGGTTGAGAGAGAATGAGAGATGTCTTTTGGTGAGAAATCAAAAAAATGACACTCTTGCTTACAAAATCCTTCTTCCAAAGGGTTTATATAATGGTGATACTTGAAATTGAAATCTCCACCTATTTACCACTTAACGACAACCATAAGTTATGCAAATCATATTTTGATAACCACATATAATAAGATATCTCATATCTCATTATACAAATCACATTTGTATAATTGTGGATTTTAAATTGAATCACATTCAATTTAATTTCTCTCAATCCAATTTCTCCAAATTAAGCAATTAGGCTAACCTATAGTTTATTATGAATCTCATTCACATTAAACTATATAATATGTCAATCATATCTCATATAAATGAGATAAATAACCTTAGAATGAATTTGAACACTTCAAATTCACACCAAAATGTAAATCCTTTATTTATCCAGTTTGAGCCAACCGAGAAGCCTAATGGACCTACAGGTTACGAGCTCTAATGATCCGAGACTAACCTGTCAAACTCTTTGACCTGGTTAATCAACATTCATTAGCTACGATAACACTCTACAAAAGCCCGTAGCTGCATTCCCATCACTGTATGATAAATTGTGTCCATTGATATAACCAATGCCCATGTGTCAATCCTTCACAGGTTGTTCGTAGACACTGCTGGATCAAATTATCGTTTTACCCTTGTGTCTACTTCTTGCTCCTTAAGTCCTCACTGCTCCTCTAATGAACAACGACGTTGTAATGATCCAACCATATACAACACCCTTCTTGGGCCAGTAGAGGGTGGGCGCCCGTTGTCCAAGCCCTAGAGACAACACTTAAGGGAACAACCCTTCTAGTTTCCCTAAAGTCGGGGACGAGTGAATTCCATCTCGCGTAGTTAAATTTCCAGTTCCCCACGTGGTCCTATCCCTAAGAAGATAGGCATATTGGGTGAGTAACTGTGACCACTCTCACCCGTACTAGTCAAAGAACAGACCCCCACAGATAGGAATCCATAACACTCTCAGGATTAAGGTCGAGTCACTAATGGTCATCTACGAAGTTTAGTCCTATAATGTCAACGGTGTTACATCAATAGGTCTAATAATTCAAGGTCCGGTCTTGTACAATCTCATTGCACAGCATGCCCCTACTCGCATGTCAACCACATGAACGAGTCGGATCGACTCGTTTGTACCTACTACAAAGCGGACTGCATCCACAGTGTATCCAGGATTAGGTCTCCAACCCTATCTGTATACTGTAGACCGTTCAGGTCATTAACTCGAAGGTGATCCTCCCTGTGTGTCCACTACACACCGTTCAAGTTCTTATTCTCTCATAAATTCAATGACCCTGGAGCTTAGTTTATTGGACAAAGTTTGTAAAAATGCGAGACACAAAATGATGAAAGAAATAACTCTTATTTATTTCAATAGGTAATATTACAAACAAAACGAGGTTAGGACATACATCCCGACAGAAGGGATGTTTGCTTAAGGTGTTAATAATTTTTCTGCCCTTTTTCCTGCTCCAAATGAATAACTCTCAGTGCATGGCCAATTTTTCTAATGTAAATTTTATGAGAGATAATATGTTGGGAATTGAGAATGCAAGAGGTAGGGAGGATGTTGGATTCTTTATATTTGAGCCACCTTGAGAGAAGCGCGTAGGAAACGTCGAGTTAATGTCTTAAAACAAGCCCTTCTTGGGAGGAAACCCAAGGGTTCTTTAACCGTTCTCTTTAGTTTTCTTGTTTGTTGTTAGTTGAATAAAGGGTTGTTGCGTTTTGCAATTGCTAAGGAGTGTCAAGTTCGGTCGTGCTTCAATGGTGGATCTCTTCAATTCAGGGAAGTATCACTACCCTTAATCTTTTTATTTTTCCTTTGGGTGTATGGCTCGAAATATTGAGGACAGTGTTTAGTTTATGTGTGGGGGGAATGGTGCTAGGCTAGGAGTTTATGATTTTTTATGAATGGTTGTGATGAATTTTGTGCTTAATTTGTAAATTTGTGCGTAAAGTGTTGTTGAGATTGTGTGTTGTAATGTGGACCTAGAATAATGCTTGCAATTGTGATAATGATGTTTGATGTGATAGGTGTTTATTGTTGGGATTTATGCCCTAAAACTCTAGTTTGTAAATTTGTAATTTGTTCCAATTTTATCATTAAAATGTTATTATTACTATTGTAAAATGTTATTGAATTTTATTTATTTTGCCTTAAAATAACCCTAAATCCAATAAACCAACATCCTAGGTTGTGTTATATGTCTTAATTGTATGTGGAGACATACGAGGATCCAAGTTCAAGAAACAACCTAAAGGATCTATAGTATGGGGATGATGTTAGGTACTGTTGCGTAAATTTATATTGCAATACCGCACTGTACGGGTCAAGTTTTAGTATAGTGATTTATGAGTCCAAGTATCGTCCTCGGAAATGGGTTTCTAGATTAATTAAGTACTAAGATACTAATTCTCAAATTTAGCTAAAGCAACAAAATATGGATAGGTGTTTGACGAATAAGACAACCAAACAAACAAACATGTGGAGACACGAATTGATAGAATTAAAGGAAGTGATTTTACAAGTTAATAACCTAACTACACATGCATTGACCTCATGAGATGAATTTATAAACAAGAAGTAAATTACTCAAGAAAACCTCTCAGTTCTTAGTGAGCCTTACACATGCAATAGAATTCATAGTCTCCATACGAACCTAGGTTTCGATGCCGGTCCTTCGTCTTCGAGCTCCCGTCTCCGATCTCGAACCTCCACGAATGCTTTGGCTCTCAAAATCACTCTTTTCTTTCTTCTTACAAGGTGTATTTCGAATTTAGGGCAAAACTCTACCAAATTGTGCTCCCCATTGCAAGAATCATAATGTTGTATTTATAGGCATCAATGGGGCAGCGTTGCAACGTTGTACTCTAAACGCGTGGTAAATATGGAAACTATCGGCAACGTTGCAACGCTAGGGACAGCGTTGCAACGCTGCTACCTTAACGCGCGCGCCCCTATCGATCTGGCGTTGCGACGTTGCAAGGTGTCACAATCGGATTCTTTGGGACGGGACAACGATTGTGCGACACTTGTTCTAATCCAACGAACAAGTCAGCCGAACGAAAATGGAAGTCGCGGACAACTTCGATACAGGGTCTAGCCTCCGCTCACGTTTTGAGAGAAAATGGTTTTAGAAAAACGTGAGAGAGAAAGCATTTGAAAACATCTTTGAAAAGTTTGTTATACACCAACAAGCAATATAAAGGGACAACCACAGCTTGAGAGCATATAACCAGGGTAGGAAGAATTGACAACTAGTCGCATCCCCCTATAGTATATTATATGAAATTATAGCTTTGACAGGCATGTACATGAAAATGGCGAGGAGTCATACGCCAACAAAAATAAAAGGAAAGTAAGCAACAAGCAACAACAAAGTAAATACATGAAAGCATAGTAAAAAGGGGGTGGAATGGGCATGCGACCATGGGCAACACGCCCTGGACAAGCATGCCCGTGACATTCTCCCCCACTTAAACGGTTGACGTCCCTGTCAACTGACGAAGCTTGAATTCTTCAATCTTACAGGCCCGGTGGCGGATCTTCACTTTCGTTCGGCTTGTTTCCTCCGTAGGGAGTTCTTTCCACTTGACAAGGAATTCTTGGACCACCCGTACGGGTCTTCCAATTTTTCTACTTCTTGAGGCCAGGATCTCTTCCACGACTTTGACATCTTTTCGTTTCAAATCGATGTTTGGTCGGTTTGAGATGTTTCCACGATCATCATCAGGATCGGGGTGGTAGGGTTTTAAGTTACTCACATGAATTACAGGATGAATTTTCATCCATGCGGGCAATGCCACCCTATATGAGGTCACCCCGATCTTCTTTAACACTTCCATAGGTCCCTCATACTTTCTCACAAGTCGCTGATCTTTGCGGCTTCGAAATCGGATCTGCTCAGGTCTCAGTTTGACAAGGACTTGGTCTCCTGCTCGAAACTCTAGAGGACGACGTTTCTTGTCTGCCCACTTCTTCATGTGTTTAGAGGCTTTTTCAAGATATGCTCGGGTTATTTCTGTTGTTTGTTTCCATTCCTTCGTGAAGTTATGGGCTTGAGGATTCTTCCCTGCATATGGATGATCGACGATATGCGGCAGGGACGGTTGTCTTCCGCACACGATCTCAAAGGGGCTCTTTCCAGACGACAAACTAGTTTGGCAATTGAAGCAAAATTGAGCCACATCCAGCAACTGGACCCAATTTTTCTGTCGAGCGTCAACGAAGTGGCGTAAGTACTCTTCGAGTAGACAATTAAATCTTTCGGTCTGCCCATCGGTTTGTGGGTGATAACTTGAGGATATATTCAGGCTTGTCCCCAAGAATGTGAATAACTCTGTCCAGAAGGTACCGATGAACCGACCATCCCTGTCGCTGACAATACTCGATGGAATACCCCACAGCTTCACAACATGCTTAAAGAACAACTGAACCGTCAATTCAGCTGAACATTGTTTCAGTGCGGCTATGAAGGTGGCGTATTTTGAGAATCGATCGATGATCACCAAGATTGCCTTGAGTTCTCCTACCTTGGGAAGGTGCGTGATGAAATCCACGAACACACTCTCCCAAGGTCTGTTTGGTATGGGCAAAGGTTCTAGTAGACCCGACACTTTCACCTTTTCTATCTTGTCCTGTTGGCAAATAAGGCAAGTCTTGGTGTATTGCATTACATCGTCTCGCATCTTGGGCCAGAAGTATCCTTTCTTTAAGAGTGCGTAAGTGCGCTGCCATCCGGGATGTCCAACCCATAGAGTGTCGTGGCATTCGTGCAACAGTTTCTTCCTCAAGTCTCCTGCTCTCGGCACGTACAACCGATTTCCTTTTGTTAACAACAACTCATCCTCGACCCAGAATTGTCTTGTCTTCCCTTCTTTGGCCAATTCGATTACAGCTTTGGCCGAGGAATCTTTCTGTAGGTGTTCTTTGATGATGTCGCGAATCGAGCCATCAATCTTACTTGCGTGGATATGGGCTAACATGCACAGGGCCGCATGTTCGCCTTTTCGACTCAGGGCATCTGCCGCTTGGTTACTCTTCCCCGTTTTATGCTCAAATTTGAAATCAAACTCGGCTAAGGATTCTTGCCAACGAGCTTGTTTCGAAGTCAGCTTGGGCTGGTTGAAGAAGTGGCAGATGGCACTATTATCTGTCTTCACTACAAATCGGGATCCCAGTAAATATTGTCTCCAGACTCTGAGACAATGCACAACGGCTAGCATTTCTTTTTCGGAGACAGTATACCTCCGTTCAGCATCATTTAATTTTCGGCTTTCGTAGGCAGTCGGGTGACCCTCCTGTATGAGGACACCCCCGAGGGCAAAGTCAGAAGCATCTGTTTCCACTTCAAATGGCTTTGTCACATCGACCAATCCGAGGACATGACCCCTCATCATGGTTTGCTTCAAATCTTCAAAAGCCCCTTGGCATTCAGCGGTCCACAACCAAGGCTTGTCTTTCTTTAATAACTCTGTGAGTGGGGCGACTCGTTTTGGAAATCCTTCGACGAACCGCCGATAATAATTTGCCAATCCGAGGAATGAACGTAGTTGGGTTACTGAGGAAGGAACTTTCCATTCTCGAATTGACTTCACCTTATCACTGTCCATACTGATTCGTCCACATTCGATCACGTGTCCGAGGAAGTTGATGCGTTGTTGAGCAAAAGCGCATTTCTCTTTCTTCACATATAGCTTGTTTTGTCTCAACTTTTCGAAGACCAGTTTCAGGTGCACCTTGTGTTCTTCTAGGGTGGCACTATAGACTACGATGTCCGAGGTAAACTACGACAAACTGGTCGAGATACTCATGGAACACTTGATTCATCAAGGTGCAGAATGTGGCAGGAGCATGTGTTTAGCCAAAGGGCATGACCAAGAATTCGAAGGCTCCATATCTCATCACACAGGTGGTCTTTTGCTCGTCCCCCTCAGCAATGCGAACTTGATAATATCCCGATCGCAGGTCCAGCTTGGTAAAGTATTTAGCTCCGTGTAGCTGGTCAAATAGGTCGGATATTATTGGTAGTGGATATCGGTTGCGCACTGTTACTTTGTTCAAGCTCTATAATCGATGCACAACCGCAGAGATCCATCCTTCTTTTTCTGAAATAGTACAGGGGCCCCATAAGGTGCTTTTGCGGGACAGATGAATCCTGCACTCAAGAGCTCGTCTAATTGCTTTCGGAGTTCGGCGAGTTCGGGCGGTGCCATCCTGTATGCATTTTTCGCTGGGGGTTTGACTCCTGGTAGGAGTTCAATTTCATGATCGATCCCTCGGCGAGGGGGCAGAGTCTTCGGCAAGTTGTCGGGCATTATTTCGATGTATTCTTGCAGGACTTCCTGGATTTCTGTTGGGACAGGATCGGTGGTGTTTGTATCCACGACCATAGGAATGGCCATGAATGTTGGTTCCTCTCGGCCCAACCCTCTCTTCAACTGCATAGCTGAAATCATTCTCATGCCACCGGGTTGTTTGATGCTTGCAGAGATAACTGTGGGATTACTATCGGTGATGACGATGCACTTTGCCAGGGGCATTGGGATGACTTTGTGCTCTAGAAGGAAGTCCATCCCAATGACAACGTCAAAGTCATCCATACGGACCACGACAAGGTCTATTTCTCCTGACCAGGACCCTAGCTTCAGGGAGACTCTTTTGGAGACTCCTACAATAGCGTGGCCTCACTGGGTGTGACTTTCATCCTTAGGTGTCTCTCTCTACTTTCAATTCTAGTCTTTTGGCTTCTTGATTAGATATAAAGTTATGAGTTGCGCCAGAGTCGACTAAAGTGCTCTTAGCTCGGTTGGAGTTGATTATGGCATCGACGAACATCAACCCCTTCTCAGACGTCTATTTCGGTTCAACCTTCCTTTGTAGTGCAGAAAGAAATTTCAGCGCACCCATTCTAGGTGTTTCATTGCCCTCTTCTTTTTCAACTTCAGTTCCAGTCTCTGCCTCGCCCTTGCCTTGAACAGAGGCTTGGAGGGCTGTGAGGGCTGTGAGGGCAGCCCTATATGGGCAATTGTACAGTTTGTGGGCGCCTTTGCATTTGAGACACTGTAGTGGGCCTTGGTGATATCTCGGTTGGTAGGGTCCTCGCGGAGGGTCGGTGTTTGTGTTCTGAGGCCTCCTTTCTGTTCCCCCATTTGGTTTGTCTGTTCCCCCACATGGTTTGTGTGGTCCATCGTAACGCTGATTCGTCGGTCGGGAGGGGTTGTTCCCACCCTGGTGGGGTGGAGTGTATTTCTTTTGTGAACTCGACTCACCTCCGTAGTCTAAGAGTCTTTCGGCCGCCGCGTAGGCTGAGGTAAGGTCTTGGACCCTCTGTTCATACAATTTTGTTCTTGCCCACGGTTGCAATCCCTCGATAAAGCAAAACACCTTATCTTTTTCAGACATATCTCGGATATCAAGCATCACTGAC
Source organism: Trichosanthes cucumerina (assembly GCA_036507285.1). NCBI lineage: Eukaryota > Viridiplantae > Streptophyta > Magnoliopsida > Cucurbitales > Cucurbitaceae > Trichosanthes > Trichosanthes cucumerina. Next base: position 28,284,727 of record CM071842.1, on the reverse strand, counting down.
GCAAACTGTTTGACATAATCTCTAATGTTTCCGGTTTGTCTCAGTTCGCGAAGTCTTCGCCTTGCGATGAATTCTACATTCTCTGGGAAAAATTGAGTTTTCAACTCTTTCTTCAGGTCTTCCCAGGTTGTAATGGTGCATAGGCCATTTTGCATGTCATTGACCTTCGTGCGCCACCACAATTTCGCATCATCAATGAGATGCATTGATGCTACAGTGACTTTCAGCTCTTCGAACGTAGTACCTGTAGCCTTGAAGTACTGCTCAACGTCAAAGATGAAATTTTCGAGATCTTTAGCATTCTGGTTCCCTTTGAATGCTTTGGGATCTGGGATCTTTAGTTTGTTGGGCCCAACACTCGCTTTGTTCGGGGCCTGATTTTCTACAGCTCGCATGGTACAGCTTATGCGAGTACTCAGTTCAGCCATTTCGGTCCTCATTGCCTTCGCCATTCGTACGTCCTCTGTTAGGTCGTTGAACAGCTTCATCTTTATCTTTTGGGTGTTATCTAGCTCTTCCACACGTTCCTCTATGTGTGCGGCAGAGCCGGTGGAGCTATCTCCACGTTCGAAGCTGCTGGGACGGGTAGCTTTGTCTTTTAGGGTGTCGACCCTCAGCGTCAGTTCTCTTATCAGTAACCCATCAAATCGGGCACTCAGGGCCCTTATCTCGCCCACTGCCTCTTGGACTTCTTTTATTTGGTCTTCGAGGAATCGCACCGTGTCAGGTGTTTCCCTCAAGTACAACAGCTGTTTTTCAATCTCGACTAGTCGGTCGACGTGCGACTTGCTCAATTGCTTTGCCGCCGACATGATCGCAACTTCTTAACCGAGGAGCCAACTAGGCTCTGATACCACTTGTCACAGTCGGATTCTTTGGGATGGGACAACGACAGCGACACTTGTTCTAATCCGGTGAACAAGTCGGTGAACGAAACGGAAGTCGCGGACAACTTCGATACAGGGTCTAGCCTACGCTCACGTTTTGAGAGAAAATGGTTTTAGAAAAACGTGAGAGAGAAAGCATTTGAAAACATCTTTGAAAAGTTTGTTATACACCAGCAAGCAATATAAAGGGACAACCACAGCTTGAGAGCATATAACCCGGGTAGGAAGAATTGACAACTAGTCGCATCCCCCTATAGTATATTATATGAAATTATAGCTTTGACAGGCATGTACATGAAAATGGCGAGGAGTCATACGCCAACAAAAATACAAGGAAAGTAAGCAACAAGCAACAACAAAGTAAATACATGAAAGCATAGTAAAAAGGGGGTGGAATGGGCATGCGGCCATGGGCAACACGCCCTGGACAAGCATGCCCGTGACACAAGGCAGCGTTGCAACGCCCTCTGTGCGGCTTCTCATGCGTGCGCCCTTATCGATATAGCGTTGCGACACTGCAAAGCAGCGTTGCAACGCTATAGGCAGTGATCTTCAAAGCTGTTTGGCTGCACGTTCGGCGTTGCAACGCTCTATATGGCGTTGCAACGCCATCACCTCGGGTCTTCACCTTGGTTTGGTCTCCTCTCTTCCATTTGATGTTATATTTAGCTCTAAATAGCCTTGTTTTGATCCCGAGTGATCCAAATTGTCTCCAATAGCTCTGTTTAAGCTCTTAACCTGAAATTGAATAAATTAACCACGTAAAAGCCCTGAAATCATCATAAAACTAGCAATAATTAAGCCTAAGGATAACACATTTTGTGTGCTATCAATCACCCCCAAACATAGACTTTTGCTAGTCCCGAGCAAAAACAGAGTTACACATTAGATTGTTCTTAAACATACATTTGATTCAAGCCTCAAAGATTTAAGAGAATATTTTGCAATCACAGGAAACACTTAAACATAACACTTCAACAAGTAATTTTAAAACTTTTCCTAAGTGTTCCTACGTGTGTGTGTGATTAGCCTATGTTCCCTTCATTTTTACTAAGCTCGGATCAACTTTATTAGGTTCTCCATTCAACTTCCCCCTACACTGGTCTTAATTACTAATCTTTGAGCCTCTCCACATTCAAGAAATAAACAACTTTACTCAGCACTAAATCACTCTTTTGATGCCACTTTTTCTATTTTCTTCTTTTTTTTTGTGCAAGGACACTAGCTTTCACACATCCACTGCAGGGACCCGTACCCAGAGCACTCGCTCAACGAGTAGCCTAACTGATCACAGTGAAGGTAGCTCTTTTTGTCCTCACAATTTTTTTTTTCTATAACAACAAAAATAGATGACAACCCTTTCACATAATGCACATATTATACAGATTATGCACTTCATATTGTCGTTCACCCTATCCTGCAGTTTAACTCTCAAATCAGTTCTCAGACCTATCGAGGTGACATCAAACTTCTAAACCTAACAACTTTGTTCTAAGCATTTCAAAACTACAGGAACAAAGGCTATGTGCATATAATGCAGGAAAAACTCAAGAAAATTTTTAAATTAACTCAAATTCATGTCATGCTTTCAGGTTTCAGCAGAATCACAAAGATTTTCAAATAAATCTCATCCTAGGTTCAAATAAATCTCATCCTAAGCTATCATGATCATACTCATCTAAAGGAACAATCACCAATTCAACACATACTCAGGACAGTTATAATAAATAAACAACATCCCACCCCCAAACATAAACTAAACATTGTCCCCAATGTTTGTAGAAATAAGCATGAGGTAAGTATAAGGGTAGAAGTGAACGATACTGTCCTGGGTGATGGAGATCTTTCTGAATTCCTTGGATAGCCAAAGCATGTGTGTTGGAGTTCCTCTGAATGGGAGCATGGATTTCAACGAAGAAGGGCATCTCCACAACCTACGAAGTAAAACAACAACTAACTAAGAATTGAAAAACAACAAAAACAACTAAAGCAAGCTAAAGACAGGAAAACAAAAGTAAGTAAAGCTTGGGTTGACTCCCAAGAAGCGCTTTGTTTAACGTCTTTTGCTAGACTGTACTCCCTCAAGGTGTTTCTTTCCTTGCTTGCAGTGCCTGGAGTGATGTGTTCATTTGGCCAATCTGGGTCTCTATATTCTTTATTGCAGCTCCATGACTTGTCACAATACCAGATAAACTGGTGACTGCATTCTCCAGCTGGTTGGACCGACTTCTGGATTCAGCTATGAAGGAGTGCAATGTGTCTTCCAGAGATGGTTTCCTCTCTGATGTAGAAGCATGCCCTGTAGGAGGATTCAACACATTTTTGTTGTTAGCATAAGAAAAATTTTCATGATACCTCAAACCTGGATTGTAATGTGTTGGGAGGTTATTCTGAGTCTGATTGCCTCCATAGTGGTTGCTTTTGTTGTTCAGGTAGTGCAATTGCTCCATAGTGGATTCTCCATTGGGTTGAGAGCATTGAGAGGACATCCTTGTTTCTGGTGATCCTGCAAAATTATTCAGGGCATGAGTGAGAGATGCCATATGAGATCTAAGAGAAGTTACCTCTTCCAGTTGATACAATCCAACATCGCTTAGATATGTCATTGTCTGTGAGGCCACCGTAGTGCGTGGCGATTGACACTTCCTCAAGGAGGGCACGTGTAGCCGCACGATCTTTGCCATGAAAGCCTCTCCAACAAGATAGCATCAAGAATGGTCTGGTCTTACCTTCCATCCATTATAAAATAGCCGCACTGGAGAGCCATCCCAGGTAACCATGCTGTCAGGCACCTCCCGAGCATGTCCTTGTACCTTTCACGGGCCTCAAATAACTACTCTTCCTCTTGCTGCCTGAATGTTCCTATCTCAGTTCATAACTTTGCAGCTTTAACGGGTGGAAAGAATTTGGCCATGAAGGCTTGGGCCAACTCCTCCCGTGAAGTGATACTCTGAGAGGAAGGACCCTAGCCATTCTTTCGCTCTACCCCAGAGAGAAAAAGGAAAGAGACGTGAAGCGAATACTATCAGCAGAGATACCATTCATTTTAAATGTACCATGATTTCCAAAAATTTTGAAGATGAGAGTTAGGATCTTACGTGGCTAGGCCTCTGAAAGCACCTTCCCTAACCATTTGTATCAGCCCTGTTTTCAGTTCAAAGTTATTAGCATTGATAGGGGCATGGACTATTCCAGCCTGCTCAGAATTAAACACAGGTTGGAAATACTCCCTGATAGGTTTAGGGTTGTTGATGAGCTCCTGATCAACCATTTCTTGAGGTTCTGCTTTTCCTTCCCTTAGGAGTCTCCTACAGGTCCTCTCAATCTCAGGATCAAAAGGGTGCAAGTCTGTAGTTCTCCCCTTGGGCATACACCTGGAGGAACAAAAAGAAAGAAATTAGATAAAAACGAAAAACACAAAAAACTAGAAAATAAAATAGAAAATAAAGACATAAAACATAAAACTTGGGTTGCCTCCCACAAAGCGCTTTCTTTAACGTCTTTAGCTAGACGGTGACTTATCAGGGTACATAAAATTGCTCATATTTCTCTGGGCCCTTCTTGCTTGAATCAATGTAACCCTCTAAGTCTAAAAGGCTATCTTGCTTTTCATGGGGGCACCAGAGACATAATTATTTTTGGTATTTTTGTTTAAATAAATGGAAGAACTGAAATTAAAACAAGACTCGTGAGTGAAAGACCAATGGTTATAAAAAATAAAGGAAATCTCTAGGGATAAAAGAAAAAAAGACTTCTTAGCCTCTAACTCTATCACTTGGATCTCCCCTGTGGAACTAAGTGTATCACCAGTGTCTTCCTCACTAACCTGATCATGGTGTACCTCAGTTTCCCCCAAACTATCTTCAGTAACATCTAAACAAACCTTCCTAGGTGGCATCTCCTTAGTGGTAAGGATAAGAAATTTCTCCTGTAAGGCATTAAGGGAAACTACTAGCTGGTTAAGATATTGAGCTCTATCCTGTACTATTTCCCAAAGTCCTACCACCTCAGTTTCTAACCTATCCAACCTCTCTAATTCACTATGGATCAAATTTTTCAATTTCAACTATAAGGTGTATTCTGCCAATTAGTCCATCAGCGAAGAATTTTCTAAGGGTTGGTTAAGGTACGAAAAATTCTGGTTCCAAGTGCCTAAATGACTACCCTCATGTGAGTTTTCATATATGTTAGGTACAGAATGGTAAAAATTAGACACGTGGTATTCAGAAAAATCATGATGCACAAAACTAGGGTCCTGAGAGGGACAATAGAATGGTGGAAACTCAAAATTATGCAAAGTCATACTTGAAAAATCAGTAATTTCACAGCAAGACTTCACACAATATCAACACAACCAAAACAGGAAACAAAGACTCAAAAACACACAAAACTAAGATAACACAAATAAGGAAACAAACAATCACACAACATAATTAAGGAAAGACAAACAAACAAGCTTTAGTCTAAACTTTCAAATTTTTTCCTAATATTAATTAATCTAAATAATCGCCATACCCCGGCAACGGCGCCAAAAACTTGTTGCGTATATTTATATTGCAATACCGCAGTGTACGAGTCAAGTTTTAGTATAGTGATTTATGAGTCCAAGTATCGTCATCGGGAATGGGTTTCTAGATTAATTAAGTACTAAGATACTAATTCTCAAATTTAGCTAAAGCAACAAAACATGGATAGGTGTTTGATGAATAAGACAACCAAACAAACAAACATGTGGAGACACGAATTGATAAAATTAAAGGAAGTGATTTTACAAGTTAATAACCTAACTACACATGCATTGACCTCATGAGATGAACTTATAAACAAGAAGTAAATTACTCAAGAAAACTTCTCGGTTCTTAGTGAGCCTCACACATGCAATAGAATTCATAGTCTCCATACGAACCTACAACATGCATGGCATTAAGTAACTTCTTTAAGTGTTTTCCTAAGAATTCTAGGTCACTCTCGTGCCAGACTACTAAGGGTTTTGACAATTTTGTTCTAATTCAAGCTTTATCTCTCGAGTCCACATGAATCAACGAATTAAGGAGTGCAGAGCGAATGGCCAAAAATAAGAACAAAACATGCTTCAATAAATTGTAATAAAGTCATAACAAATAAATCAATTCCTACTACAATGTTTAGCTACTCTAAATCACATGAAAAACAAACTAAACAAGTAGAAAACGTCTTAGAACGCTATTACAAATTGAAAGAAAGAGAAATAAACTTAGGTGTCGATGTCGGTCCTTCGTCTCCGAGCTCCCGTCTCCGATCTCGAACCTCCACGAATGCTTTGGCTCTCAAAATCACTCTTTTCTTTCTTCTTACAAGGTGTATTTCGAATTTAGGACAAAACTCTACCAAATTGTGCTCCCCATTGCAAGAATCATAATGTTGTATTTATAGGCAGCAATGGGGCAGCGTTGCAACGCTCGGGACAGCGTTGCAACGCTGTACTCTAAACGCGTGGTAAATATGGAAACTATCGGCAGCGTTGCAACGCTAGGGATAACGTTGCAACGCTGCTACCTTAACGCGTGCGCCCCTATCGATCTGGCGTTGCGACGCTGCAAGGCAGCGTTGCAACGCCCTCTGTGCGGCTTCTCATGCGTGCGCCCTTATAGATATAGCGTTGCAACGCTACACGCTATCGGCAGTGATCTTCAAAGCTGTTTGGCTGCACATTCGACGTTGCAACGCTCTATATGGTGTTGTAACGCCATCACCTCGGGTCTTCAGCTTGGTTTGGTCTCCTCTCTTCCATTTGATGTTATATTTAGCTATAAATAGCCTTGTTTTGATCCCGAGTGATCCAAATTGTCTCCAATAGTTTCGTTTAAGCTCTCAACCTGAAATTGAATAAATTAACCACGTAAAAGCCCTAAAATCATCATAAAACTAGCAATAATTAAGCCTAAGGATAACACATTTTGTGTGCTATCAGGTACCTTATCCTGGTGACACTATCGATACGATCTACTTTGTATTTTATACAAACACAATGATCCAACGCGTTCGTGTTGGTGACATGCGAGTGGGGGTGTCCTATGCAATGAGTTTACATAAGATCGAACCGAAAAATAGTAACCAATAGATGTAACTCCGTTGACTATTTGGGTTTCTATTTCAATAGGATGACCTAGGCAACTTGATCTTAATCCTGAGCAGGTTATGAATTCCTATCTACGAGGAATTGTCCTTTAACTAGTATGGATGAGAGTGATCTAAGACGTCGACTCAATAAACCTACCTTCTTGGGGGCAAAACCGCGTGGGTAGTTGGGGACTTAACTTTGCAAGATGGAATTCACTTCTTCCCATCATAGGGTAAGTAGATGAGTATTCCCTTAAGTGGTGCCACTAGGACTTGAATAAAGAGACCTACCCTCTCACTGGTCGAGAGAGGTTTTTGTTTATTTGTTGGGTCATAAACAGGTTGTTCATTAGAGGAGTACTGGTACTTAAGGTCATAGATGTAACCCATGGGTAAAACAGTAACTTTGACTCAGCTGGTGTTACGGGGATTCATGAAGGATTGACATGCTCTTATTGGTCTTTGTCGTTGACACAAAAAAATATTTGTGGTGAGAAGAGTGCAGTTGCGTGTCTTTAGTGGAGTGTACCCCGCAGTTAACGAATGTTGATAAAGTTGTTAATGAGATTAACCAATTAATCTCGTATCGCTGGAGATTCTGATTTGTAGGTCCATTAGATCCCATGCCTAGCTTGTAAAGGATGCTAAGGTTATTTGATCTTGATTGGAATCTAAAATGTTCAAAATCACTAAGGAAATCATTATGATATATAATGATACATTATAATGTAAAGTTTTTAATTTAATTAAAACTTTACCATATAAATTAATTGTGGATAAGATTCAAAATTAATTTATGAGAGAATTAAGTATTTAGATTTCAAATATTATTTTAATGTGAAGTGGATTCATATTAAAACTGTAAATTAAATTTATTGCACATTAGATGTACATTAAAACTATAGTTTATGGGAGAATTATAATTCAATATGATTGAATTACAAGGTTTAAATTAAATATATGATATTTAATTTAGCAATTAATTAATTGATAAATTAATTAATTATTTAATTTAGTTAAATTTAATTAAATTTGATTAAATTAAATTAATTAAATTTAAACTATAGGTTATGGGAGAGATATTCATTTAAATATGATTTAAATGAATGATAGAATTAAATAAAATTTTATTAATTATTAATTAAATTAATTGTTATTTTAATTAAATTAGTATTATATTTAATATAATATTTTAAAAAAATTGATCATGTGGTTGATCGATCATTTTTTAGAGGATGTCTCAATTTTGGATGTCTTCCTCTGAATTCTCCCAATCTCTCTAAATTTTCTGCAACATTCTCTTCCAATCGAGATACTATCCCACAATCGTGATCTTAGATAATTTAGAGTCATAGGGAAGGTTTCCCAAATGGTTGTGTTAAACTGGATGTATCTGTTCGTACTTCACAAAAACTTTTTTTGCTGCAGTAGGATTTCCAAAAACGCCAAAAGGTATATAATTCTAAACCTTTAAGTTTAGGATGTGTTTCTGGAATGATTTTGTAAATTGAGCATGCTTTTCCTGCTTATTATTTGTTTTTGCCAATGTATTGGTATTTCGTTTCAAAAATGAAAAACGAGTTTTTGATCCGATTGGCTTTCGCTGTTTAATTGTGAATTTCGACTCAATCATTTATTAAGTGGATTGTTTTTTTATACTCTTATAGAATTCGAGGCATGTTGGAATTTCGAGCTAATTTAAAATTTTTTCTTTGAATTCTTTGCAAGTGTTGAGCAGTAAGCTTATTTTCGATAAATTGAACTTTTAGGGGATCTTTATGTTTTCTAGAAGTTTGTTGCCACCCCAATAGACTTAAAACTTAGTTTGTAAGTGAACTTGTGTTGAGAGTGTATATTGTTAAGTCTGGGAGAAAAGTAAAGAAAATTATATCTATGCCTGTGAAAAGAAAGAAATTTTAAAAAAAAAATTAGTAAAAAAAAAAAAGCACTTTGCATGCGTTCACTGCTTGGGGATAAAAAGAGTTACCTCTACTACTATCATTTAGGCTATCAATTAAGCGAGAGCTCTAGATAAAAGGTCCCTACGGTAGATGTGTGAACGCTAGTATAAAAAAGTAAGTGTGGGAGCCCCAAGTTTTAAGGCACCTGGCTTTTTAATACTTGCTTGATGGTGTGGGAGCTGAATTGAGTCTTTCGAACTAGTGTAAGAGGAAAACAAATGGAGGAGAGCATAAGTAACTCTAGAATAGTAAATGATTCGATTGTAGGTTTTGCACATACACACGTGAAGAATTCAGAGTTTCTTTTAAATTTCTCATGTTTTGGCTTTCTCTTTTTCCATTGTTCTTGTTCTCTTATCCGCTTAATGAAAATACCCTGAGAATAAACTCATCTATGCTTGCTATGTTTGTAGTTTATTTAACTTTTTAGTTGGTTTGATTTTATTTTGCTCAAGACTAACAAAAGCTTAAGTTTGGGGGTATTTGATAACACTAAAATAGTGTTATATTTATGCCTTATTTTAGCTAGTTTTTATGCCATAAATGTGTATTTTTATGTTAATTTTAGGAAACCGAGTTTAATAAGAGAAAGTGTTGATTTGGAAGCAATTGAGGCAAATTTGGAGGTTTTGGTGATATTATGGAAGAAGATTCAAGTAAAGCATTTTGAAAATAAGGGGTAGTGTCGAGACACTGCCTTCAACGTGTCAGCACTGGTAGAATGAGTGTGTGCCTTAATTCTATCTGTAGCATCTCAACGTTGTCCTCAACATCTCGATGCTGAGGGCGCGCACGCATTTGTAATATGGTGCTTTTGGTATAACGTCAAGACGATGTGCCTAGCGTCGAGACGTCGTGTTGTATAAATTCATCATTTTATGCTATGATTTGTAGAGGATCTGAGAGGTTTTAACCCTAATTTCGATAAGCAGGCCTTGGGACCTGTAGAAGCATACATTGGAGTATTTGGGAGTGTTGATCGAAGTTTGGGGTAGCGAAAATCAAGACTTGATCGCTACGTGACACGCAAGTGCACGTGACCGAAGTAATATAAAACTGAAAGTATTACAGAGTATCGAACTAATAGGGAATGGATTTTAACAAAGCTTATTTGGAAGACAAATTTTGCTAACGAAAATGCAAGTGTGGTAACCTGGTTTTGTGAAAGTTATTTGAAGGTTATCTATGCTACTGGAAATCTAAGAAAACCCAATGATTAAAAAGAAGGGAATTCAAGTTGCTCTTGCTCTTTTAGAGATAATGTTGTCGAAAATATGGTAGAAATTATGTCAGCAATCGTAAACCTAAGTAAACAAGACTCGACTCCTATTCGGTTTTGTTCCCAAGACCTTTCGGAGACTAAGTAATTAAACCTATATGTCTATGGCTAATTCAGCTTAGATAATTTCGTGCACAACCATATTGGTCCTGGAGTCTCGTCCTATGTCTAAGTTCGAAGTTTTGGATCTTATGTCTAAGTTCTTTCCTCCATTGTTTTTATGAGATCAACTTTCTCTTGACTCTTTCAGTATCAAGTTCTAGCTTAATGAGCATGTCCTAGTGATCGGCTAGGGTTGCCCAAATAACATTCAATAAAAACAAACTTAGGGTTAGGTGCCAACATAATTACTTTGCTACTTTAAGCTTGACATCTCTCTTCCAGGGCATTCACCACTTGAATTCCTAACGAGGATTTATCTCATAATGGAAACAAAGAAAAACATCATTTTGTTTTATGAAAACTTCGAGGAAATTGAGAAAACAACACAAGCAACACAAAGAAAGTAAAATGAATAAAAACTATTCTACTTATTATTTTGAAAATACTACTTGAAAAAACTTAAATCTTAAGTACTGAAAACTAAACAGTAAGTTAAAAAGAAAAATAAAACACATGAAGAAGACAAGGTATAAGGCTCTCAACTCATCATTCTAAATGGGAAGAAAAATAGGAGAATGTAAGCTTTAATTGAAGAACTAACAAGAAAAAATAACACAACAACATAAAGATAAATAACCAAACAAAGTACAATAAGTGTTGGAATGGAAATAAAAAGAAAAACAACAACTAAAGATACACCCTAAAAACTACCTTGTTGATCGATTCCAAAAACCCACATGAGAGTTATGGATCTTCACCTCCAATATTTACATGACTAAAAGATAAAGAAAACGTGCTGAAAAAAATAAAGAAAAAGAAAGAAAACTGTTGATGTCCACTTGGAAGAAAACCCAGAAACGACCTCTCTTTTGTGTCTCTTTCCATCTCTTTTTATAGGTGATAAACTAGGGGTTCCACGTGTAAATCACCCTCAATCCATGGGCAATCATCCTCAATTGATGAGTTGTCATTTAGGCATGATTTAGGGTTGTATATTTTCCAAGAATGAGCAAGGTTTGGTCAAATCCCGCGATTCCTGAAATTTGTGGCGTTTTCCCGAAAATCTAGAAATGCAGTTGCATTTTGTCCTGCATTTTGTTCGACATTTTGGCTTGTTATTCTTCTCCTCTGCAAGTAAAAATACAACTGCATTTTCTTATGCATTTTTCCTGTTTACTCCAAATCTACACAAAAACAATGAAATTAGTTCAAATTCATTCTTTTCACAATTATTTTCCACTTCCCACCACTCTTAGCATGTTTTCAAGAATTTTATTCATTAATGTTATTTTTCACTTGCACGGTAAACAATAAACATTGAAAAATGACCAAAATAACCTAGTTAGGATTAAATAATCCTCAGAAATGAGAATTATCAAGTTGGTAGTCGAGATTTTGGTCTACAACGGTCTTTTCATAGTTTTCCCATTGCTTTTTATGTTTTTATGAGTTTTAGGTTGGGTTTCTTTGTTTTAATGACAATTATATGCTAATTTGATTTGTTAAGGGATTAGAACGTGTTTGGACCCTTAGTTATGGTTTAATTGAGTTTGTAATTTTGAATTACCCATTATCGATACATTTAATTGAATTGTGCTTGGTGCCCTATTTTATTCGACTAAGTAAAGCATTGATTTCATTCCTAATTTGAGCTCGATAGAGGATAATTAGGATTAGACTTAATTTAATTAACACTTGTAGGTTGTCGACCATAGGAGTAACAACCGATAAGTGAGGCTAATTATGAGCAGACTTAATTAATTAACCTATCAGTTAGCGCTAAGAACACTTAGGCAAGCAAGTGGTTAGGCTCTAAGTTTATGCATTACATGGTAGTAATTCATTGTTGCTCTTAACTTCCATAACTAAGGTCTAAAGCACACTCGAATTCCCTAAATATTCCCTCTACTTATCTCTCAACTTTTTATTTGCTTCATTAATTTAATTTTGTCTTTCGATTGGTTCTCTAAATAATTCAGACCTCAATTAATCTTAGTAACTAATTAATCAATTAAAAAGAATTTCAACATTTGCTTCCCTTTGGGATTCGGATACTTAGTACTCTTTGATTCACTTCCCTTGTGTGTCACAACTGATCAAGTATTACAACAATTACGTAATATTAATGTAGATTTAAGAAGAATGACATTATGTTGAACAAAAAGAAGTCCTGGAGTAGATAATATGCAATATTGGAAAAAAATAGCATTTTTTCTCACTTCCTTATTGGGAGTTTAATCTTGTTCGTCATAACATGGGTGCAATGCACATAGGAAGAAAAATGTATGTGACAACATACTTGGAACGTTGTTAAATGACTCAAATAAAACTAAGGATCATTTGAATTCCCGTCTAGACCTTCAATTATTAGGTATAAGACATGAACTTTACCGTCAATCTCATGGATCAACTAAATTGCATTTATCCCTTCTTGATACTCATTGACTACTTAAGAGAAGGATATCTTTTATTTTGTACTTAGAAGTGCCAACGTTCCTGATGGCATGCTTCAAATATCTCTCGGTGTATCAACCATAAGTAGAAAAAGTTACTAGGACTTGAAAGTCATGATTCTCATTGATGGGATTGAATCCTGTGCGGAAGTTGATTAAATTGTATTTTGCAATCAATTTACAATGAATTTACAAATACAAAATTGAGCCTAGATTAAGTATAGAATAAAGAGAGGAAGAAGATTGAACTTATCCTTGAAGAATCTTCTTCTAGTAGTCTGTTATTCGCACTACTCGATCCCCGATCTCAACGCAACAGTTTGGATACCTTTAGAAAATCTTCTCTGTTATTCTCTGACAAGGATCGGTTTGTGGGAACCTCATTTTGGAAGATGAAAATCTCTAGAGAGAATTTTGGAAAGAGAGTTTGTAGACAATTTCTTTTTTTTGGTGGGGGATGCAATTGAGAAAACAATTTTGTTTATGAAAAAAAGTGTATCAAAATGCAAGTATTTGTATTCTTTTATAGTGGTGTGCATGGAGGTAACTTTATCCATCCATTATACCACTAGTTCTACCAAATAAGCATGATGCAAACTCAATTTGCATAATGTATTTTAATTAAGCATCTTATACTTAACTAAATGTGCATAGAATCATATTTTAATGCATATATTTCATATAACCTATAGTTTTAATTTGAATCTTATTCAAATTAGTTTTGTCCTAAAGGTCTAATATAAAAATTGAATCGAATTAAAATTTACCATAAAGTTCAATTTTGAATCTGATTCAAAATTAACTTTATATTATATCAATTATATCGCATATAATTGATATATTCTCCGTAATTCAATTTGAATAATTTAAATTTGTTCCAAAACTTATGATCCTTGATTAATCCTTAGTGAGCTAGCGGAGGGACCTAATGGACCTATAGATCATGACCTTCAATGATACGAGGTTAATCGATTAAACTCTTTGACCAAGTTAACCAATATTCATTAACTACGAGTCACTCCACTAAAGGCTCGTAGTTCCACTCTCCTCACGAGATGTTCGTAATTACAGTTAGGTCAAATTACCATTTTACCCCTGTAACTACCTCATGCTCCTTAAGTACCATTGATCTTCTTATGAACAACCTGTTTATTGTCTGACCATAAACAAAACTTCCCCTCGGGCTAGTGAGAGGGTAGAGCCCCGTTGTTCAAGTCTCGATTTTAACACTTAAGGGAGCAACTCCTCTATTTTGCCTAAGGTCGAGAATGAGTGCATTCCATCTCGCGAAGTTACGTTTCCAGTCTCCACTCGGTTTTGTCTCCAAGAAGATAGACATACTGAGTCGACAACTCGAGCCACTCTCACCCATACTAATCAATGGACAACTCCTCGCAAACAGTAGTCCGTAACTCGCTCAAGATTAAGGTTGAGTTATTAACGGTCATCTATGAATTAGTAAACCTAAATAGTTAACGGTGTTACTACAATTGGTTAATAATTCTCGGTCTGGTCTTGTACAAACCCATCGCACAGGATACTCCCACTCGCATGTCTACTACATGAACTAATCGGATCAATTCATTTGTATCAAATACAAAATGAGTTTCATCCATAGTGTTACCAGGATAAGGTACCCAACCTAATCCATATACTATAGACCCTTTGGGTTATTACTTGAACATGATCCTCTTATATGTCTCTACATATTGTTCAAGTTTCATTAATGACCTTTGAATGTTGCTTTATTGAACTTTAGTTTAAGTTGTGAGTCTAAATGAATAACACTTTTATAACATAGATAAATAAATATTTTTACAACCCATGAGTTTAGGGTAAAACCCTATTAATCATATCATTATTGAGCAACTTTTCCTATAGCATTATGAAGCGTTCGGTCAAAAAATTTCAACTTAGTTATGATTGAATTATGTTATTTTTTAAAAGAGTTATGTTCTCCAGTGCTCCATGTAGATGATCTTGTCCAACTTCAATCTCGTATCATCATCATGCTTTGTCAATTGGAAAAAATACTTCCTCCATCATTTTTTACTATTATGGTTATTAATTATTCATCTACCTTAAGTGCCAAACTTGTCGGCCCTTTTCAATATAAGTGGACGTATTTGATTAAGAGGTACCTACAAAGTTAACATTTTCTTTTATAATTATTACAATTTTTCTAATTTATACAATCTATATTACAAAGGTTTTTCAGGCAAACCTAAGTCATAGGTAAGAAACAAGGCACATCTTGAAGGCTTAATTGTTGAAGGTTATGTGATAGATGAGTGTACAACATTCTGTTCAAACTATTTAGATTGTGTTGAAACAGTGTTTAATCGTTTGAGGAGAAATGATGACTTGATTTCAGAAATTGAAATAGGTAGTTCATCATTATTTCCAATGTTCGTGATGCGTGAAATAATATTGCAATACCGCAAGTGATGGAGATCTGATCTCCTTGGCCAGCGGAAACGTGATTGGGATCGTTAATTTGCTTGATTGTTTTGCTAAAAACAAAAACCAGTACATTGACCCAAAAAATACAGAACAAACATATAATAAACTCTAATCTAATTAGGCATGGATTAAATGCATACAAACATATATGGAGTTTAACGATTAAACTAAAAGGGATAAAGAAGTTACCTTTGTAGATTCACAACAACTCCTTTCTCCAAGCAAATTCAAGTAGTTCAAGAACTTCCAAAAGTTCTTTGTTTTTCTTTCAACAAGAACAACACCACGAGGAAAACCTTCTATCCTCTGAGATCTTAAATCTTCCTTGGTGGGAAGGTTTCCAACAATTGGAAGATGAAGGAAATTTGAGAGTGAGAGAGAGAGAGCAATTCTCCAAAAATCAGTCTCAAGTGATTGCTCGATCAATGTCGTTTTCTACCAGAGAAGAAGGATTCAGTGGGTAACTCCCCAATTTCCTATTGAGAGGGAGATGGGGAGTGGTGGGAACGTGTCCTCTTGACACGTTCTCATTTAATAATATATTAATATTTAATTAATAATTAAATACATTAAATTAAATCATATATAATTCATATATAATATTAAATAAATGATTAAATCACATTTAATCATTTTACCCTTTATCTTATAGTTTAATGTACATCTTATGCACATTAAATTATAACCTATAGTTTTCAAATATGAATCACATTCACATTTGAATTTGATATTTGAACTCTTTCAAATATTCAATTCACTCAAGTAATTTAATATGAATCATATTCACATTAAATTTATAATATATAGTTCATAAACTATATATTATATCGTATGGATACATTAATTATATTCCCTAATGAATTTGAAAATTTCAAATTCAAATGATCTAAGAACCCTTTACGAGCTAGAAGGTGGACCTAATGGACCTACAGATCAGGAGCTCCAACGATCCAAGATTGCTCGGTTAATCTCATTAACCTCCCAATCAACATTCGTTAACCGCGGGAACACTCCACTAAAGTCCCACAGCTGCAGTCTTCTCACTGCAGATATATTTCTGTGTCCATGGATATTGACCAATAACAGCAAGTCAATCCTTCACGAATGTTCGTAACACCAGCTGGGTCAAATTATCGTTTTACCCTTGTGTTACATCTTGTGCCTTAAGTACTAGTGCTCCTCTAATGAACAATTTGTTTGTGGTCTTACCAACAAAAAGTGTCCCTCTAGGGCCAATGAGAGGGTTGGGCCCTTTGTTGAAGTCTCGGAGACACCACATAAGGGAACATTCCTCTACTTACCTAGGCGGGAAGGAGTGAATTCCATCTTGCTAAGTTAAGTTCCCAGCCGCTCACTCGGTCTTGTCCCCAAGAAGGTAGGCATATTGAGTCGGCGAATCTGGCTACTCTCACCCATACTAGTCAAAGGACAATCCCTCGCGAACAGGAGTTCGTAACCTGCTCAGGATTGTGATCAAGTTGCCTAGGTCATCCTAGTGAAATAGAAACCTAACTAGTCAACGGAGTTACAGCTAGGGATTACTATTTCGTGGTTCGGTCTTATGTAATCTCATTACATAGGATATCCCCACTCACATGTCATCTACACGAACACGTTAGGATCACAGTGTTTGTATCAAATACAAAATAGGTCATATCCATAGTTTGACCAAGGTAAGGTACCCAAACCTTATCCCCTAACTATAGACCCTTTAGGCTGTATCTCGAACCGAGATCTTTTTTATGTACATTACATTCAGTTAAAGATTCATTTAACAGCCTTGGATGTTTAGTTTATTGGATTTAGGGTTTTAAATAAAGGCAAACTCGTAGATAGCGAACAATCACACTTTATTGAAATAATAACACTTTATTACATTAATTAGAACATAATTACAAACTACGAGTTTTATGGCATAAATCCCAACAAACTCCCACTTGAACTAAAACTCTAGTGGGGTACATCATAATCTAAAACAGTAGAAATACAATAAACTAGGGCATCCATATACCCCATTACATATCTCCCACTTGCCCTAGATTAGCCTATGTACATTTTCGTGAGACCCGGACTTTCGGATGACCCTCGAACACTTTAGCCGTGAGAGTCTTTGTAAACGGATCAACAATATTGTGCTCCGAAGCGATCTTCGTGACTGTCACATCTCTTCGTTGCACTATTTCTCGTATCAGGTGATACTTCCTCTCGATGTGCTTACCTCGCTTATGGCTGCGAGGTTTCTTCGAATTGGCTACCGACCACTGTTGTCACAGTATAAGGTGATGGGAGATTCCGTATTTTGAACAACTTCCAAATCAGTAAGGAATTTCCTTTGCCAAACAGCCTCCTTAGCTGCTTCACAAGCAGCGACATAATCAGCCTCCATTGTGGAGTCAGCGATGCATCCTTGCTTGATGCTTCGCCATACTATAGCTCCCCCGTTAAGGGTGAAAACTGATCCCGATGTAGATTTCTGAGAATTCTTATCGGTCTGAAAATCAGAATCAGTGTATCCAGTAAGGATCAGATCCTTAGACCCATACACAAGCATATAGTCCCTCGTTCTCCTTAGATACTTAAGGATATTTTTAATTGTTGTCCAGTGGTCTAACCTTAGATTGGACTGGTACCTACTAACTATTGTCACTGCATAACAAATGTCCGGCCTCGTGCATAGCATAACAGACATTAAGCTACCTACTGCAGAGGCATAGGGAATATGTCTCATATCCTCAAATTCTTGAGGTGTCTTGGGACACTGTTCCCTAGACAGATGAACTTCGTGCCTGAAGGGTAATAAGCCCCTCTTGGAATTTTGCATCGAATATCTGGAAAACATTTTGTCAATATAAGACGCTTGAGACAATGCTAGCGTTCTGTTCTTGCGATTCCTAAAGATCTTAATCTCAAGAACATACTGCGCCTCTCCCAAATCTTTCATTTGGAACTGGGTCGCCAGCCAATTCTTTATGTCAGTTAGGTATCCTACATCATTCCTAATGAGTAGGATATCATCCACATACAGTACTAACAAAGCTACTTTATCGTTGACGATTCTCTTGTAAACACAAGGCTCGTCAACATTTTGGTCAAAGCCGTAAGACTTGATCGCAGTATCAAATCTTATATTCCAAGATCTTTATGCTTGTTTCAATCCATAAATGGATCGATTAAGCTTGCAAACTTTTTGCTCCTGGCCTTGTGCTATGAACCCTTCGGGCTGAGACATATAGATGCTCTCGTCAAGATTACTATTCAAAAAGGCAGTCTTGACGTCCATTTGCCAAATTTCATAATCATAAAACATGGATATGGACAAGAGTATCCTTATAGACTTCAGCATAGCAAAAGGGGAAAAAGTTTCTTCATAGTCAACTCCTTCCCTTTGGGTAAAACCCTTTGCTACAAGTCTAGCCTTAAAGATCTGTATCTTTCCGGTTGTATCTCTCTTTCTCTTATAGATCCACTTACACCCTATGGGTCTAACCCCTTCAGGTTGGTCTACAAGTTTTCATACTGAAATTGAAGTCCATTGACTCCATTTCAAGGTCCATGGCTTTGATCCATTGGTCCTTGTCTACGTCATTCATTGCCTGTTTATAAGACAATGGATCTTCTACGTCGTTATCAGGTATGAAAACTTGAGTTTCAGCTAAACCCAAGTAGCGGTCAGGTTAGGAAACAACCCTCCCACTGCGTCGAGGCATTCCCAACGATTGAGAAGGATGAGACTGACTTGAGGTGTTGGCTCTTCCATCAACTCTTGATGAAGGTCTAGCTTGACCAAGAACTCTTGTTGGTTCATGTGTAGCTTCATTTAGTACTAATTTACTACACGGTTTATGGTTTCTCAGGTGATCTTCCTCCAAGAACGTGGCGTTTGTCTATACAATCACCTTATTATCTTGTGGGTCGTAGAAAAGACCACCTCTCGTTTCTTTGGGATAGCCAACAAATTGGCACAATCTTGAACGAGGTTCCAGTTTCTTTGAGTTTGTCACGAGCACGTGTGCCGGACAACTCCAAATCCTGAAGTGTTGTAAACTAGGTTTACGCCCCTTCCAAAGTTCAAAAGGTGTTTCTGAAACACTTTTTGATGGAACACTGTTCAAGATTTGAACTGCAGTCTTTACTGCGTATCCCCAAAACGAGACAGGCAATTGAGCATAGCTCATCATAGAATGAACCATGTCTAACAAGGTTCTATTTCACCTTTCTGACACACCATTTTGCTGTGGTGTATTAGGTGCACAGAGTTGAGATTTAATTCCATGTTCTAACATATAGTCCTGGAATCTCAAATCCATGTACTCTCCACCTCGATCTGATCAAAGTGTTTTAATGGTTTTTCCTAATGCATTCTCTACTTCAGCCTTATACTCTTTGAACTATTCAAGAGCTTCAGACTTCTGATGCATTAGGTATAGATAACCATACCTCGAATAATCATCTATGAAAGAGATGAAATATTCAAACCCTCCTCGAGCTTTAACATTAACCAGACCACAAAGATCCGAATGCACAAGTTCTAGGGGCTCTACGGCTCTATAACCTTTTCCAGTAAAAGGTCGTTTGGTCATTTTACCTTCCAAGCAAGACTCGCAAGGCGGTAAAGAATCATCTTCTAACTTGTTTAGAAGTCCATTCTTAGAAAGTCTCTCAATCCGGTTGAGATTAATATGACCAAGTCTAAGATGGCACATATAGGTATTATTATTTGGAGAAATTCTTTGCCTTTTATTTTGAGTATCAGCATTCTTAAACATCTCATGATTTAAAATTACTTTGGTTTTATTCGGTTTCAGTACGTACGAGCCATTTTTCAATTTAGCAGAACAAATATTGACACCCTCTTTCAAAATGAACGCTTCATTGATTGAAAAAGAAATACAATAACCAAGTTCCATTAAACAAGAGATAGAAACTAAGTTCCTTTTAAGCCTAGGAACTATATACATATTTTTTAAAGAAAGAAATCTATCTCCGAAAAATAATTTGGCATCTCCCACTGCACGAGCTGAGACGACGTCTCCCGTTCCGACCCTGAGCGTCATCTCACCCTCTTCGAGCTCCTTGAAGGAACTAGTTTTCTGAAATGAAGAGCAAACGTGATTAGTGGCTCCTGAATCAAGTATCCAGGTTAAATCATCACTTTCCACTAAACATGTTTCAAGAACAAGTAAATCTAATTTATCTTTCTTCTCTTTGAGCTCAATATCTGCAGTGGCAGAAACTTTCCCTTTTCCTCATTTCCTCTTCTTCCGAGTTGAACCACAGGGCTTAGTCCCAGAGGATGAACCCTTTTGGAACCTTTTGGAATGGACAAATGGATTTGCCTCTCCATCAGCCAGTCCCTTATTCTTAATAAGAGACTCGAATGTTTGTAGTTCATTTAGGAGGGAAGTCAGGTTATACTCCTTTTTGTTCAACTCCGCATTCCTACGGAATGGTAGGAAACTCTTCGGAAGAGATTCCAGGACGAAGAATACCTGAATTTGCTCATCTATGACCGCTTCGTTCATTTCGGCCATGTTGAAGTGAACTATAAGATCGAGAACATGTTCTCTCACTGAAGTTCCCTCCTTCATGCACGCGTTATAAACGTATTTGATGGATTCGTGCCGAATTTGTTCGGACGGTTGTCTAGACAAATTTTGCAGATAGTCCATGATCTCACGAGCTGAGACTAAACCCTGTAATCTCCTGGCTAAAACATTAGATATCCCAGCCAGGATATATGCCTTGGTCCAGCGGTCAAACGCATCCTTAATTAATTGAGGTGCGTCTTGAGCAGGAATCTGAGGACATTCCTCAGTTAGTACGAACCGAAGGTCGCCAAAAACAAGGATCGCATCCAGGTTTGACTTCCACGTAGTAAAGTTTTCACCAGTTAATCGTTCCTTTTTTAGTAAGGCTATAAATGAGGACGACATGCTGAAAATCCAAAATAATTCTAATTAGTTATGCCTTTTAAACCAATTGTAAAAACCAATCTAATTTACCAAAATTATTAAAGAACCCTAGTGTTTAAACTAAAACCCACTGATTAAGTTAAGCCTTTAATTTTGCAACGATACTTCAAGGGTTTAGAACAAAAGCCTCCGTCGGGCGGTCAGTCATTCCTCCCTTGAGTTGAGACTTTCTCAGCCAATTCCCACTACCACAACATGTCATGTTCCAATGGTCCTTAGCTACCGTTTGTTTGGTCAAGGACTTGTTAACTAACTTAACTAATCCCGTAAATATGACCCTACCATTTTCAGATCCAATAGGCACGAGCCAACAGTCTACTATTAAGAAAGACAACTGTTGGCAAACAACCTAAGAGACCCTATCAATTTCTGGAGTTCGCGGTGTTCCGATTCCTATAGTCAGGCCCTCCGTAGGGTTTGGCTGTTCCAGGACAACCTACCAGGCGGACTATAGAAATTTCACAGTGCGACCTAATGAAGGAGACCTTAGGATACGTTGACACGCGTCCTGCTCCCATTTACTATGGATACTTCCCTCATTCACCTTGGTATTGAACCATGCAAACACATACCGTAGGGGGACGCCACATTGATGCCACGTAGCCAAGCATGGAACTCACGGTGTGAACTCTTGAGGACGTGAGAGTAAACTCGATGCGAACATCTCGTTTTCTCCCACTGAAGTTCCTAAAATTAGGGTAAAATATTTAACTTAGTCGGATTCTTGCTAAAAGAATCTATGTAAGTCTATGCCTATTATAACTATTATAACTCGGTCTTAAAACCTTATGTCTAGGTGAATAAACATTTTAATTACTTAGAGATAAAACAGAACTGAGGTTAATTCAACTCTCAGTTTAAGTCGGTTCCAGTGTAGGAGGTGTTAGTTAACTGCTTGACTTAAGTACCTCCAACCTTAGACAGAACTTCACCGGTAGTGTTCCCTTATAACCAAAGTGCTAAAGTCCTACTATATTTTAAACTATTTAAAATATTACGTAAGACTTATTTCTAATCCTATTAGAAATTGAAACTTAAGTCTAAATTAATTTTAAACGATTTAAAACTAATTAAATTTAACCCAAGTTCCTATGTTTGCATGCATTTCTTTATTATAGGTTATGGTTTCTAAAAGCCCTTTAATTTATAACTTTTATAAATTTTAATAATTAACTTATGATAAAGAAACTATATTATAAATCCAACAATCAATATTCAAATTGGAATTATAAAAGAAATTCAACTACTTGAATTATAAAATTACTTAAACAAAATAACATTTATTTTAAACTAAGTAATTTCATGCTCCATGCAATTTATTTTCCATATAATCTAATTATAACACTTATAATTCATTACTCATGAAAAAATAAATTAGTCATGCATTCAACCATATTCATATAACATTTATATAAATAAAATGCATGAACATGCTTATCCTAAGGTGGGAATAATCTAAATGACATTCATATAGATAAAAAGCTGTAAAACCGGAATAATTTGGCCCCTAAAGTGCAAAAAAAATAAATTACATTAATTAATTTCATGAAACCGGTCCAAAAACAACCTGAACCGGCCTTGAATCGCTCAAACCGGACCAAAAAACTTGAACCAACCGAACCGGTCTGCATTTGTTGGAATGCCCACTGTGTTGTTGCAGCATGCGAGGCCGAAGATTGCAACGCCCGCTTCGTCGTCTTGTGCGCTGGTATCGGGATGAGTTACTGCAACGCGAGAGAAGGCGTTACAATGCCGCCGACCCTTTGAGAGCGCCGCGTCGATAGGGAGCTGGCGTTGCTGTAATTGTTCATAAGCATTGCAATGCCGATGAACAACATTACTGCAACGCGTCGCCGCGATGAGGTTTGAAACTCACGAACACACAGCGACCGTTCTTCAATTTCTCCATCGATTCTCAACCAAATTGAATGAAACTTGTCCCGAATGACTCGTAACTAAATTACAGACTCAATTTTGCACTTTTTGCCCAAATACGCAGAGGCCTTTACATATAATTTGATCAAAATCAAAAGTAAACTATGGCCAAAAAACTCCTAAATAGTATTACAGCAAACCAATGCAATTCCCACCAAAATCAATGCAATTTTGTTTAAAATATCTCTCGGTGTATCAACCATAAGTAGAAAAAGTTACTAGGACTTGAAAGTCATGATTGTCATTGATAGGATTGAATCCTGTGCGAAAGTTTATTAAATTGTATTTTGCAATCAATTTACAATGAATTTACAAATACAAAATTGAGCCTAGATTAAGTATACAATAAAGGGAGGAAGAAGATGGAACTTATCCTTGAAGAATTTTCTTCTAGTAGTCTGTTATTCACACTACTCGATCCCCGATCTCAACTCAACAGTTTGGATACCTTTAGAAAATCTTCTCTGTTATTCTCTGACAAGGATCGGTTTGTGGGAACCTCATTTTGGAAGATGAAAATCTCTAGAGAGAATTTTGGAAAGAGTGTTTGTAGAGAATTTCTTTTTTTTTTTGTGGGGGATGCAATTGAGAAAACAATTTTGTTTATGAAAAAAAGTGTATCAAAATGCAAGTATTTGTATTCTTTTATAGTGGTGTGCATGGAGGTAACTTCCTCCATCCATTATACCACTAGTTCTACCAAATAAGCATGATGCAAACTCAATTTGCATAATGTATTTTAATTAAGCATCTTATACTTAACTAAATGTGCATAGTATCATATTTTAATGCATATATCTCATATAACCTATAGTTTTAATTTGAATCTTATTCAAATTAGTTTTGTCCTAAAGGTCTAATATAAAAATTGAATCGAATTAAAATTTACCATAAAGTTCAATTTTGAATATTATTCAAAATTAACTTTATATTATATCAATTATATCGCATATAATTCATATATTCTCCCTAATTCAATTTGAATAGTTTAAATTTCTTCCAAAACTTATGATCCTTGATTAATCCTTAGTGAGCTAGCGGAGGGACCTAATGGACCTATAGATCATGACCTTCAATGATACGAGGTTAATCGATCATGACCTTAATTATTGCTAGTTTTATGATGATTTTAGGACTTTTACGTGGTTAATCCATTCAATTTCAGGTTAAGAGCTTAAACGGAGCTATTGGAGACAATTTGGATCACTCGGGATCAAAACGAGGCTATTTGGAGCTAAAAATAATACCATTTGGGAGAGAAAGGATCAATCCAAGCATGATGACCTGAGGCGATGGCGTTGCAACGCCATGCTTGCTGTTTTAGGGCATTGAAGACCAATGCCGATAGCGTTGCAACGCTGCTTTGCAGCGTCGCAACACTATATCGATAAGGACGCACGCATGAGAAGCCACATAGAGGGCGTTGCAACGCTGCCTTGCAGCGTGGAGCAGCGTTGCAACGCCAGATAGATAAGGGGCGGGCGCTTAGGGTAGCGGCGTTACAACGCTGTCCTCAGCGTTGCAACACCATCGATTATTTTCATATCCGCTAGCCGCCTAGGGTACAGCGTTGCAATGTTGTCCCTAGCGTTGCAACGCTGCACCTATTCCTTCTATAAATATATCCTTATGATTTCATTGCAAGGGGAGCCGAATTTGGTAGAGTTTTGCCCTTAATTCGAAATACACCTTGTAAGAAGGGAGAAAAGAGTGATTTTGGGAGCCAAAGCATTCGTGGAGGTTCGAGATCGAATACGGGAGCTCGCAGACGAAGGACCGACATTGACACCTAAGTTTATTTCTCTTTCTTTTAATTTGTAATAGCGTTCTAAGACGTTTTCTACTTGTTTAGCTTGTTTTTCATGTGATTTAGAGTAGCTAAACATTGTAGTAGGATTTGATTTTTTTGTTATGACTTTATTACAATATATTGAAGCATGTTTTGTTCTTATTTTTGGCCATTCGCTCTACACTCCTTAATTCGTTGATTCAAGTGGACTCGAGAGATAAAGCTTGAATTAGAGCAAAATTGTCAAAACCCTTAGTAGTCTTGCACGAGAGTGATCTAGAATTCTTAGGGAAAAACTTAAAGAAGTTACTTAATGCCATGCATGTTGTAGGTTCGTATGGAGATTATGGATTCTATTGCATGTGTGAGGCTCACTAAGAACCGAGAGGTTTTCTTGAGTAATTTACTTCTTGTTTATAAATTCATCTCATGAGGTCAATGCATGCGTAGTTAGGTTATTAACTTGTAAAATCACTTCCTTTAATTCTATCAATTCGTGTCTCCACATGTTTGTTTGTTTGTTTGTCTTACTAGTCAAACACCTATCCATGTTTTGTTGCTTTAGCTAAATTTGAGAATTATAATCTTAGTACTTAATTAATCTAGAAACCCATTCCCGAGGACGATACTTGGACTCATAAATCACTATACTAAAACTTGACCCGTACACTGCGGTATTGTAATATAATTTTACGCAACAATAACTCTTATTAATTTCAAAACAATATTTTACAAACACGAGATTAGGACAGAAATCCCAACACTTAGGAATGGGTTTCTAGATTGATTAAATACCAAGATACTAATTTCTAAATTTTGTCTAAAGCAACACAACTTTGATAGATAGGTGAAAACAAAGATAAGAAAAATAAATGTACAATTGGAGACACGAATATGATAGAATCGCAGGAAAATCGATTTCACAAATTAATTCCTTATTTAACACATGCAATGAACTATGAATGTGAATTTATAAACAAGAAGTGAAAATACTCAAAAGAATCTCTCAACCCATGGTGAGCCTCGTGCAAGCGATAAATCCTAAAGTTTCCTTATGAATTTTAAAAGCATGCACGACATTAAGCAACTTCTTTATATGTTTCCCAAAGAATTCTAATTTACTCTCGTACCAGATTTCTAAGGATATTGACAACCTTGCTCTAATCTAAGCTTCTTTCTCTCAAGTCAACTTAAACCAACAAGATCGATGAAATTAAGAAGGAATTGCAAAAAATAAATAACACAACAAAGTTCAATATATAAATTAAATAAATCCAAAACATGCTAATCAAAACCCAACTACAACATTTAGCAACTCAAAATCACCATAAAAACAAGCTAAAGTCATAGGATCGCCTTTAAACTGAGTTACAAACTAAAACAAAGAGAAATAAACTTATGTGTCGATGTCGGTCCCTCGTTCCCGAGCTCCTGTCACGATCTAAAGCCTCCACAAACACTTTGGCTCCCAAGGAATGCTCTTCTTTCTCTCCTTAAAGTGCGTGTTTCGAAAATAAGGCTAAACTCTACCAATTTCGGCTGCCCTTACAAAGTCTGCAAAGTATTATATTTATAGAGTTATAGGCACAGCGTTGCAACGTTCTGCCATAGGCGCTAAACATATATGGAAACTTTCAGCGGCGGTACGATGCTAGGGTCATCGTTGCAACATCGCTACCATAACTCACACCCCCTTATCGATATAGCGTCGCGACGTTGCAAAGCAGCGTTGCAACGCTGCCTTCATGGGTTGCCTAAGCATGAAATCTGCACGAACAACGTTGCGATGCCCTGCAGGGCGTTGCAACGCCATCACCTTGGGTCATTTTGCTTGGTTTGCTCATTCTTCTTCTATTTGATGTTATTTTAAGCTCCAAAAAGCCTCGATTTAAACCCGAGTGGTCCATAATATCTCCAACTGTCCTGTTTAAGCTATTAACCTGAAATTAAATGATTTAAACCCATAAAAGCCCTGAAATGATTATGAAAACTAGCAAATTATAAGTCTAAGGATAGCACATTTTCTGTGCTATCAAACACCCCCAAACATAACCTTTTGCTAGTCCCAAGCAAAAATAGAATTAAACACACGATCTTTCTTATACATACATTTGACTCAAGCCTCAGAGATTTGAAAGGAAATTTCTGCAATCATGGGTAAAAATCAAACACAATACTTCAACAAGTCGTTTAAAACTTTTCCTAAGTGTTCCTACGTGTGTGTGTGATTAGCCTACATTCCTTTCATCTTTACTAAGCTCGGATCAACTTTATTAGGTCCTCCATTCAAGTTTCCCCTACACTGAGCCTCCCGACATTCAAGAAATTAACAACTCTACTCAATACTTAATCATATTTCTTTTTAAGCACTTTTTTTCTTTTTTTTTGTGCAAGGACACTAGCTTTCAATGAGTGGCCTAACTGATCATAGTGATGGTAGCTCTTTTTGTCCTCACGATCTTTTTCTTTAACAAACTAAACACCGAAAGACAAACTCTTTTACACAAAATGCACATATTTTACAGATCATGCACCTCATATTGTCATTCAGCCTTCGTGTTAGGGTAGTGGTGTTGGAACGTTGCACTCATCATTGCAACGCCGCAAATATTTTTCTTTTTTATTTTGCCGCTTAGGCCACGACGTTGCAATGCCATGCCCAGCGTTGCAACGCCATGTCAATTTGTAGTATAAATATAACACGTTGTGACCAATGTAAAGGAGCCGAATTTGATAGTTTTTTGACCTAATTTCGAAATACACACTCTAAGAGGATAAAAAAGAGCATTCCTTGGGAGCCAAGACGTGAGTGGAGCCCGAGATCGTAACGGGAGCTCGGGAACGAGGGACCGACATCAACACATAAGAGTTTTATTCCTCTTTCTTCTAGTTTGTAACTTAATTTATAGACTCTTCTATGACTTTAGCTTGTTTTTATGGTGACTATGGGTAGCTAATTGTCGTAGTTAGGGGATTTATGTAGCTTGTTATGAACTTAGTTAGTCATGTATTGAACTTATGTTTGTGTTGCTTTATTCTTTGTAATTCGTCTTAAATTACTTGATCTTGTTGGTTTAAGTGGACTCGAGAGAAATAAATTTAGATTAGAGTAAAGTTGCCAAGACCCTTAGTCAATCTGGTACGAGAGTAACTTAGATTCTCTGAGAAACATTTAAGAAGTTGCTTAATGTCGTGCATGCTTTTAAAATTCATAAGGGAACTTTAGGATTTATCGTTATGCATGAGAATCACTATGGGTCGAGAGATTCTTTTGAGTATCTTTACTTCTTATTTATAAATTCACAACCATGGCTCATTGCATGTGCTAAATAAGGAAATAACTTGTGAAATCAATCGTCCTAACAATTCTATCATATTCGTGTCTCCACTTGTTTATCCATCTTTTTATCTTTGTTTTCACCTTATTTCAAAGTTTTGTTGTTTTAGATAAAATTTAGAATAAGTATCTTGGTAATTAATCAATCTAGAAACCAATTAGTGAGGACGATACTCTATACTCAAATCACTATATTAAAACTTGACTCGTACACTTGCGGTATTGCAATATTATTTTACGCAACAAGTTTTTGGCACTGTTGTCGGGGATAAAGATTATTTAGATTGATGAATATTATGAGAGAATTCGAGATCTTAGACTAAAGTTTTTTTTTTCCTTTTGAGTTTTCTTTCCTTATTTGTTTTTTGTGTTTTTTTGTTTCTTTTTATTTTCTTAATTTAGTTTTGTTTGTTTTTCGTGTGTTTGTCTTCTGTTTTGGTTGTGATGATTTTTGTGTAAAAATCTAGATTTCAATTGTTGTGATTTAAAGTATGACTTTTCATAATTTTAATTTTTCGCCAATGTAATGTACTTCTCAGGACCTTAGGTATGTGAATCATGATTTCTCTAGATACCAATTGTCTCCTTACCATTCTGAATCTATGATTTTTAAAAATTCTTTTGATGGTTATCATATAGGTTCTTGGAACAAAAATTTCTTCTACCCCGACCAATCTATAGAAAACTCTTCTCTTGTGGATTTATTAAAGGAATATACTATAGAGTTGAGGGTTAAAAATTTGTGTCACGTTGAACTAGAAAGGTGTGATAGGTTAGAAGCTAAAGTGGTAGAACTTGGGGAAACAATACATGAAAGGACTCATCATCTAAATCAATTGGTGGAATCCTTTAAGACCCTACATGAGAAAATTGTTATCCTTGTCACTGAGGAAGAGCAACCTAGGAGGACTTATGCATATGATAGTGAGGATGAATTGGAGGAGACTGAAACACACCAAAAATAGGTTAGTGAGGTAGAAAATGGTAATGTAATCACTTCCACAGAAGAAATTCAGGTGATAGAGTTCGAGGCTGAAAAGTCTCCCCTCCCTTTATCTCCAAAAGTTTCTTTTAATCTGGATAACCATTTTTCCTTTAGTCACGAGTCTTGTTTTGAATTTTTTTCTTTTATTCCATTAAAAAAAAATAACAAAAATATTTATCAAACGGATGCCCAAGAAAAATAAAAGAGCCTTTAGACTTAGAAGGCTAAATTGACTAAAGCAAGAAGGGTCCAAAGAAATACGAGCAATTTTACGTTCCTTGATGCCAACCATGGGTGCAGTCTAGCTAAAGACATTAAAGAAAGCACTTCTTGGGAGAAAACCCAAGCTTTACATTTCATTTATTTCTGTTTTCTGTTTTTAGTTGTTTGTTTGTTTAGTTCTTAGTTTGTTTTGTTTTGTTTTGTTAGGTTGTCGTTGATGCCACCACTCGTGAAATCCATGCTCCCGTTCTGCAGTACTTTATCTCATGTGACTTGGTCGTCCAAGGAATTCAAAAAGAAAAGTGAAGATCTCTATTACTCAAGACAGTATTATCACTCTTACCCTTCTGATTTTATTTGAGCTTATTTTGCAAACATTTGAGACAATGCTTAGTTTAAGTTTGGGGGTGGAATCAGGTGATTATCTATTGTGACTGTCCTTAATATGTATTGAATTGCTGATTGATCTTATGCATAAGTATGATTAGGATGGCCTAGGATGAGATTTAATTGAAAATTTTTGTGATTCTGCTGAAACCTGAGAGCATGATATGAATCTGAGTTAATTTAAAATTTTCTTGAGTTTTTCCTGCAATTTTGTGCACACAACCTGTGTTCCTGTAGTTTTGAATGCTTAGAACAGAATTATCAGGTTTATAAGTTTGATGTCTCCCCGATAGGAGTAAGGATTGGTTCGAGAGTTATACTGCATGATAAGATGAATGACAATATCATTTTTATGATCTGAAAGGTTGTGTTTGAAGAAAAAAATATATCTTGGTTATCTGTGTTATTGAATTGTGCTTAAAAGAGTTGATGACAAAAAGAGCTACCTTCACAGTGATCAGTTAGACCACTCATTGAGTGAGTGCTCTGGGAGAGGGTCCTTGCAGTGGATGTGTGAAAGCTAGTGTCGTTTCTTATGTAAAAAAAGGGAAAGTGTATTGAAAAAATTATAAAAGTACTAAAAAAAGTTGTTTGTTTCTTTATTATGGGGAGACTTAAAGATTAGGACTTATGGTCAGTGTATGGAGAAGTTGAATGGAGAACTTGATAATGTTGTTCCAGGCTAATAAAAATAAAAGGAATGAAGGCTAATCACACACACACATAGGAGTACTAAGAAAAGATGTAAATTGTTTGTTGAATTATCATGTTTGATTGTTTCTTGTGATTGCTGAAATTTTCTTTTAAATCTCTCATGCTTGAGTTTGATGTATGGATGAGAAAGATCTTATGTTTAATTCTATTTTTGCTCGAGACTAGCAAAAGTTTAAGTTTGGGGGTGTTACCTAGTCAAACTACAAAGAGGCGATGTAAGTACTCGTATGTATTTAATTCGTAGTGTTTTGGTTTAGATAATACAATTGGGGGGGGGGGGGGGGGGTTCATGTGAAAATGTAAAAGAATGCAAGAAATTAAATTGCAGCAAAATAAAAAGAACACGGGAAATTTTAAAAGTTGAGACACGAAACTGACCAGATACAGATTCATTGGGTTGTATCAGAGTGTGAATTTTATCCTATGAAGAGAACCAAATTTTCGATGCGAAAGCGTTTGAATCACTTATCGAATATTAAATTGTAATGTACCAATTTGTCTTTAAGAAAACTATACTTAGTAATCAAATTACTAAGTTAATTAAGCATACTTTATAGAGAGAAGAAGAAATTAGAAAGTTGCCTTTGTTGATTTCCTCTTCTTGTAATTCGATGTCCAAAATTCTCGTTCCTCTATCTCTATCGAACAAATTGAACACCTCCAAAATGTCATCTCTTTTGTTCTCTAGGAGGGGGAGAAAGGTGGAATTCATTTTTGTAAAGAGAATTTGGAGAACAAGAACTTCTTGTTTTTTATTTTGTGAGAGATTTTTTTTTTAAAAAAAGGAAAAGAACGTCATCAAATTAGCAACTATTCTCAAATGAAATCTCATTGCATTTATAGAGAATTTGGAAGATAACTTCCTCACTTCCCACTATACATTTAATTAATTATTAATTAATTCAATTTAGATAATCAAATAATTAATAAAATAAAAAAATATTTTATTTATTTGTTTATTTAATAAATCATATTTATTAAACAAACTATACTAATTAAATATCATATATTTAATTAATATGATTTGAATCATATACAAATTTACACCTCTCACATAAACTATAGTTTTAATGCAAATCTCATTCGAATTAATTTTTAACCTATAATTTTTAATATAAAAATACTTCATATTAATTTAATATTGGAAATGTAACGACCTTAACTCTAACACACGTTTCCTAGGTCATTACTAACATGCATGTACCTTGGAGGCTATAAAACATTTAAAAAGGAAAGTAAATTCTACAGAAACAAAATTCATTTCTTTATTGAGCCCCAAAATCAAAGCAATTAAAATAAATATAATTAAAACTTGGCCTTTAGATTCAAAATAAGTATAGTACTTGAAACAATTCATGTCCACCAGAGAAAATCATTTAAAAAGAATGTTAATTTCTATAAATGCAGAAAAAACATGACTTCGTGAGTCTCATGGTCGTCGTAGTATAGTTTCCCACCATCCTCCCAGTACGCCCTTGCATTTACCTGAAAACATTTTTTTTTAAAAAAAGGGTGAGTATTATAAAATAATACTAAGTAAGTGATTCTACTACTGGGGTTGAGAGATGCAATCACATGCAACATGACTCTTTAAATCTCAAAACTTTTATTAGTGGGACCTAAAACTTCCTTTCATAAAATCATGTCCTTTCTCTTTGACATATGGTGGTCAATTAAATCATCATGAAGAAAAATCATTCAGAGTCCTATCAAACCCGTGGAGTCCTATCAAACTCCAAGAAAATCAGGTAGGGTCCTATGAAACCTATGGAGTCCTATCAAACTCCAAGAAAATCAGTTAGGAGATTAATTTCCTTAGCCTTTGTAAACATTTTCGTGAACATACATAACGCATGAGGTCCCATCCTTTTATTCACATGTACACATATATTTTTTGAATGATGCAACAAATCATGGTAGTCATATCAGCGTCATAGCTCTTTTGGGATATGTGCCCTAAACTTGTGTAATTTTAGTCAGATAAATAAAGAGTTACTTGATTTGATAAATTATATTCTCGTTTTATAAATCCAATAAACTAAGCTCCAAGGTTATAATAGATCTTGAACATTAGTGTAGTAGACAGTAATTCGATTATGTTCTAGAGTATAACCTAAATGGTTTATGGTATATGTATAAGGTTTGAAACCTTATTCTGGTAACACCATCGATGCGACTCACTTTGTAGTTAGTACAAATGATGTATTCCATCTCATTCATGTGAATGACATGCGAGTGGGGGCATCCTGTATGATGAGTTCATACAAGACCGGACTGCAAATTATTAGTCTAACAAGTATAACACTGATAACAAGATAGGACTAATAATTTATAGATGATCATTAGTGATTCGACGTGAATCTTGAGCAAGTTAAGAACTCTTGCTTATAGGAGTTTGTCCTTATACTAGTATGGGTTAGAGTGGCCTGTAGCCGACTCAATATGCCTACTTTCTCAGGGACAAAACCTCGTAGATAGCTAGGGACTTAACTCTGCAAGAGGGAGTTCACTCATTCCTGGACTAAGAAATTAGATAGGTTGTTCCCTTAAGAACTGAGTCCATGTCTTGAACAACGGGGCCCCGTCCTCTAAACTAGCTTAAGTAGGATTGAGTTTATGATAGGACCATAGACTTGTTATTCATTAGAGGATCAGTAGTGGTCAAGCAGCAAGAGGTAATCATAGGGGTAAAACGGTAATTTGACCCACATGTGATTATGAACAACCTATGAAGGGTTAACTCATAGGTAATGATTATATCGATGGACACCATATAACCTACAACGAGGAGAGTGCAACTGCAAGTCTATAGTGGAGTGAAATGTAGGTCCATTAGGTCCCTCTATTGGCTCAACATGGTAATATTGAGGGTATAAAGTTAAGAATGAAATTGAAGTGTTCAATTTCACATATGAGGTAATATATCAATTATATGTGATATAATTGATATAATATATAGTTTTAATGTGAATTAGATTCATAACACACTATACAATTATGAGAGAATGAATGAGGGATAGAATGGTAATTTCTATCCTATTTACCTATAAATAGTTGCATGAGATGCAACTTTGAGTCAAGCCTTTTGTGTAACCATAAAGCTTATTCTCATTGTGTTGAAAAAGTTCCTAGATACAACTCTCTCAAATTCTCTACACCTCATTCAAAAGAAACTCACCTTCCTCCCTCACCTAGAGAACACGGAGAAGTTCTAGTGGTAGATCTTTGTGAATGTCGGGTTCGAATCGTAGAGTTCGTGAGCAACACCTTGGAGAAGGAATACAAGAAGAAAATTGTTCTTCAAAGGTAAATTCATGTTGTCCTAATCTTCTGGTGCATGCTTAGTCATAGTTTTTATGTTCTTGATTGTATCTATGTAATAAGATGAAGAACATGCGATTCGTAATCGCTTCCGCTGCAGGATTCGGTCCCTTTAATTGATATCAGAGCGCCAAATGTAGTTCTTGATATTGTTCTAAATTTATCAAGGACAGAGGTGGGATTTACTGATTTCATGAGATGAATGTTCGGTTTGCAAATTAGATGTTTTCGTTTTTTGCACCATAGATTTATATATTTTTTCGTTGAATTGTTCAATATAAGGGCCTAATGTTTTTATATATTTATGTAAATCGAGTCTGTAAGTCCTTGTCTATCGAAGCAAAGAAGTTGCTAAGAAGATTGGAGCAAAAACGAGTTGAAAAACAGTACATCCTATTCTATCCAGTTCACGGCATTGCAATGTTGTTGACGCGAAAATATCAGTGCACTAAACTAATGCAAATTAGGATAAAACTATGACTCTTCTATGGCGTGCAAGTATACACGGTCAAGGGCAGCAAGTGATAAGATAAGTATCGATGCCATGAGGACTAGCAGAATCTTAACAAGTGAGTGTCCTAGAAAATTTTCTCATTATTTTTTTATGCAATGCATGGGCATGCAAATTTTTGTTGAAAATAAATGAATGCGATGTGAAAATATGAATTAGATTTTTTGTTGTTTTTATGAGTTAAATGTAACTAAAACTAATGCAATAATTCAAAGAATGTGAAAAACATTAATGATAGAAACTAAACGAGATGATAGGAGGATGCAATGAGAGGAAAATAGGAAAATATGAGATTTTATAATGAGAAATAGGCTTGGATTAAGTTGAAGTTTCATGCACAATTAGAATAAAAAAAAATGTTGTTGATGCCTTGAATTTACCTACACATGTGGTCAAGTGAATTTTTCCAAAATCACTAAATTTTAAAACCAACAATTTTTCAATTGAGACCTAAATTACGCTCATGATTTTTAGGTTCTAGGTGGGTTAAGTATCCCTAATTAACTTAAGATCCTAGAATGAAATTTTAGGATTCTAATTCACTAGCTTTTATAAGTTCATGAATTCTCAGAGAAGTTAAAGTGGCCAAACTTTAGTTCCCAAGAATCGTTAAAAACAATAAAATTTCATAAACCAAACCTTGACATCAACCATAAATTTATTCCAATTTATACATTGAAGAACAACCTAACCCTTGCTTAGGAGAATTTAGCTCATAATAGGAGTCAAATTACACATCTTTAAGTTGAGCATACCCTCACTAATCAAGAGATTTATATATAAATAGCAGCATAAAACAGCCACATAATTCGTCTAAACAGTGAACAATTTCTCTTCTAATCAGTGTATAACAACCCAACAAAATAGTGTTAAATTGGCAAGAATGATAAGCAATAGCACTTCAAAGTAAGGAATAGTTACACAACAGGTAGCTTGCGTTTTTGCTTCAGCAATTGCCTAGCAAAAACCTCAACTTTGGTCTAAGGCAGGGCACTTTGCTTCAGCAAACTTCCTCAGTTGACCTCAGCACCGATCTGCCAATTTTTCAGCAAATGGCTTCTCGGATTATGCTCTTCACAACTTACCATGTGATTGCTTCAGCAACAGTCGGGCAACTCCACGCGATTGCCTCAGCAATAGCCGGGCGACTCCTCACGCCAATGCCCAACAACCAGCTCCTCTGACCTTCCTTCGCGATTGCTTCAGCAAATCGATAGGTCAACTCTCCTGATGCCTTCCCACGCAAATGCTATAGCAAATCTCAGTGCCCTTGTCCTCCGAATGCTTCAGCAAAGTGGTAGGTCGGCTCTCCTGATGCCCTTACGAATCCTCTCTCTCAACTTTGTTGTAGCAACTCTCACCACGATTCCTCTCTCTCGACTTTGTTGTAGCAACGAAAGAAACTCCTCTCGGTCTGCCTTCACGATTGCTTCATCAATCCTTTTTTTTCGATTTTTTCTCCTTCGTAAACGACACCCACACGGCAGCTCCCCTATTCTTTCCTTTTATTTTCTTCTTTTCCTACTCTCACAAGGAGATGTTGCCCTAGTTTGATTATTACGAAAATGCCATTTAGGGTACAAAGACCATTTTTCCTTTCGCGAAAAATGTCTAAAATGCCCTTAGGGATTCTTGTAATATTTTTTTTCTTTTACACATCTCCTGCACACCAAAAAATCCTCATACATCATTATCAATCATAAATCAAACTAAATATGTAAAAGTTAAGAAAAATATCAAATTTCGGTCTTCAAATTTCTCAATTTAAAGCACAAAAATATTAAAATTAATTCTTTTAGAACATAATGCTTATATTCAAGATTTTGTAACTAACATTCATAATTTAGGGATAAAAAAACATGAAGCTCAATGAATTCTATGCAATTCAAGTCGATTAAGCACTAAAATTCTAGTAAAATAACTCTCCAATGGCGAGTTATCAAACCCCCAAACTTGAACTACTCATTGTCCTCAATGAGTTTTATTCTCTAAAAATTTGAAAGACCTTCAAATACTCAAATCAATTGGGTTAACTAAACAAGAGTTAAAGACTTATGCTCTAAGCTGCAAGTTACCATTCATTCAATGTTTTCTAAGTGGTTCATCTAGAGTTTCCTATATAACATTTATACCTCAGTACCTAGGAGCAAACCAACTAGGATCTAGCACCTACCCTCAAGCTCAATCACTATAGTCCTAATCATTCAAATTAGGCAACCCATAGTTATGGATGAGTCACATTCAAAAACTCGCATGTCTACAAATTCATGATCATTCATTTTTATTTTATTATATATATATATTTTAAAAAAACAAATATGTACATTACTCCCTCCATTTCCTTAAACACACAACTTATGGCTAGTTTTGTTTTTTTTACTCTTCCGTAGTTCTTAGAATGGCACACGTGGTTAGCGCAGCACACCTAAGCAATGAGGTTCTCCCGTAGTTCTTAGAATGACACACGTAGTTAGCGCAACACACCTAAGCAATGGATACAGGTTACTTGCTTGATACCTTCGCTACAAGAGGCCAACATGGTTAGTGCCCAGACCCCCTGACATAGAGCACCAAGTTTCCTGAACTGACTCTAAATAACAAAATAAATAACATATTTTTTGCTTATATTTTTTTCTTTTAGCCCAATGGAGTTTTAATGAAATGAAAGGTTTACACACTCTTTTTTTCTCTCTTTATTATTTTTTATTTTTTTTTTTAAAAAACGAAGAATTTACCTTTCCTCCCAAACATAGAGTATTCAATGTCCTCATTGAGTTAGGGAGGTCGAGTAACTCCCCCAAACTTGAAATGATCACAAAATCAGAGTTTACTAATTTTGGAGCGCTGTTAAAGGATGTATGGGTTACCTAACTTGTCGTGGCTTCTAGGTTTCGAACTTTTTGGCCTAGGAGTTGGATCCTAAGTAGTTTGATTGACATACTAAACATAAGTTCACTAAAGAACCCTTATGATAAACTTGACCTTGAAAAACACCAAACAAGATAGCATACCCTAGCCTCAAACACAAGTAACAACTCTTATTTTTATTCCCCCTATGATTTTTTTCTTAACTTTTCAGTTTTAATGAGTTTCACACCAAGTTTCTACAAAAGACAACACACTTTTTATCATTACAAACATGTAGATACTTAGTTTTTATGAAAGGGAGAACAACCATCTTTCTTATTTTTACTTGCTTAAACATAGTGAATCAACTACCTACATCATGCATAACCAAGACTATGAAAATCAGAAACGAAATATGGATTTCAGTAGTCAAAATAGAGCATTTAGAAGTCCTAAAGCAAGTAAATATCAAAGAATTCTCAGTAGAAATCATTACAACCAACAAAACCAACACATGATTATAAAGGGAAATAAATCAACAAATTACAAAAAGGGACAACATCAAATTTTAAAGAAAAATAAAAACAAAAGACAACAAGTAAAACAACTCATAATACTAACGAGAAAAGGGAACAAGGCCTCCATCTTTTGCTCTAGCAGTCATCCTCCTCGTCTTCCTCTTCTTGGGCTTCCTCCTCTTCCTTGTTGTTCACCTCATCTTCTTCATCATCACCCGACGGCATCCAAGGCTCCAAAATGGAGTGGGAGAATTCGGGAAAATTTGGGTAAGGGTTTGAAAAATTGGCTTGCATAGCGGCTTGGTGGGTTAAGTCCCTATCTTGGGCATACTCCCAATAACAATATGATTGATCTTACATTTGGTGCATCATGCTCATCATCACATTGTTTTGGTGTATGAGTTGGTCCATTCCTACCATTAACCCCATTCCTTTATTTGATCCAACTTGGGTGTGATGGTCCAGAATGGTGTCTAAAGGCCCGCTAGCTAAGATTTTATCTTCCCAAATATAATAAGGAACCCCGACCCTAATGCAAAGGGAGGTTACTAAACTAGGGAAGAAGATTTTCCCACTCTTTTTCTTCGCACACCCTTCTATTTCCTTAGCTACTAGGTTTTCTACATCGATTTACAATTCTGAGAGGATGGCATAAAGAAGCATGATTCGACTCCTCGAGACTGTTGAATCATCCGAAGTGGCCATGAGA
The DNA here is from genome assembly GCA_036507285.1 of Trichosanthes cucumerina. Taxonomy (NCBI): domain Eukaryota; kingdom Viridiplantae; phylum Streptophyta; class Magnoliopsida; order Cucurbitales; family Cucurbitaceae; genus Trichosanthes; species Trichosanthes cucumerina. The sequence goes on along the minus strand of CM071842.1, from coordinate 28,246,236 downwards.
TTCAACTTCACGAAAGGGAGCCACATGTGTGCTTTAGGAGCTAAATAGGAAGCTAACATAGTCCTCGCTCCGTTGAGCTTACCATCCATTTCGCCCCATTGATCTCTATCGTTCTTAGGGCAACATTCATTTGAGTGTCAGATGGGGCCATTAACAACTCGTTTGTCCTACCATAAAGTTGGCAAGGCAATTTGAGCATGGAGTTAATCGTATCCGTGTCCCAATGAACATATCTACCCCTTACTATGAATACCCTCTCCTCTAGATAGATGTTCGCATAGAACACCCTAACTATGGTGGGGATGGCGGCCTCAGGTTCTTTACAAAACGCTTCCCAACCTAGATTTGCTATGTTTTCGGAAAGGAAATGAGGAATTTCTCTTGAGCATAGGTTGAAACCTCTCTCTAGCAAAAGAGCTCTTTTCCTCAACTTCTCATATTTTGTTCTAGCTCTTTCACTAATGAATCTCTCAGGGATATCTTCCTCACACATTACTTCCTTCATCACTTCGGGATTTTTTTTCCTAGTGTACCCTTTCTTCTTCTTTTCTTTCTTCCCTTTGGACTTAGGTGTCGGTGGTTCAGGGGCCTCCAAAGGATATGCATCCTCTATTTCATTCACTAATCACCTGCTTTCCTTTACTCTGCGAGGAAGAGGAAGAATGGGTGGATAATCTAGGATTGGATGGGCTTACTTCTACCATTGCACTCTTCGATTTTTCGACATGTTTCTTGTTTTTGCTTCTTCTTAGCCACATGATTAAATATGAAGCTAAAGAGAGAAAGGTACTAGAAAAATTATAAGTAATGGACAACAAGCTTCCTAAGCTAAGAAAGACTCTCTCTAAGCTAGATCTAGATTGGTTTTTCCTAGCTCAAGTCTGTTTCGTATCCCCTATGATTCCACAATTAACCAAAAGAATTGCAAAAGCAACTTGGCAAATGAAGAAATCAACAAGAGGTAACAAAAAGAAAAAGAAAAAGAGTTCCTACAGTGAAAAAATACTAAGGAAATGAGAGAGGAAGAGATTAAATGGTTGTTGTCTTTTTTTTTTTTCTCTTTGATCTCAAGGTTAGAAGAGTTTTTCACTTACACTTCCCTCTTTGTAAGGTGGACAAACATGCATGCATTGGGTGCATTTAAAAGGGCCTATGCATGCAAAGATATTGCACAAGACAATTGTTCACTAAAAGACAACTCTTGTTCCCCACTAAGTCATCACATTCATGGTCAAGCCACACAAATTTCTCAATGCATGTTGCTGTTTTTTTTTTCTTTATTCCAAGGAAGTGATTGACTCTAGGATATAAGCTTATTTCCAAGTCTAGGATTCCCTTTTACCCTAAAAGTTTACTAATCCCCAAAGCAACTTCTGTTTTTTTTTTTTTTTATCTTTTTCCCTTTTCCAACTAACTCATTTCCATTATCCAACTATCTAACCTAAAGGTTAACAACATCTAACCTAAAAGAGATCAACCTGCAAAACAAAAATAAAACATAAAGTCAACATTTACTCATTCTTTCTAAGACATGCAAAAAAAATTAATGGGAAGCATCAAACTAGGAATTTTATTATCCTAAAACAATAGAGAGAATTCTATCCTAGCTTTTCACATGCTTCCATGCATCCTAGATTACATGCTACAATGAAAATTCACATGCTTTAGATTTTCATTCTACTAAAAAGAGAAATTAACCTATACTAGTATGCTCGAAAGTTTTCAATAGAAATTCCACTTAATTCAGTCATAAGAAACGAACAATCATGCTTGGTAATCGAGCAATGGGAGAAAGAATTCTTACCTCTAACCTTTTGTATGCTTTAATTCTACATCCTAATGACACTTAATCAAAGATTAACTATATATGATAAAACAAAGAGCAAAACATGAAACAACTGGATCAAGAATGAATGATTAACTAAATCTCCTATCATGCATAGATAACGAATAAAAGGGAAAAGACAACCTAGCTAAGAAGTATTTTTTTTATAGAAGGATTCACTACACTTCATCATCACTCAACTTCCATGTGGACATGTTCCTTTGGAAGTCTTCACCCCAATAGTGTTTCAGACGTTGCCCATTAACTAGAAACTCTCTTCCATCCTGCTCACAACGAAGCTTTATAGCATCGTGGGAGAGAGTTTCGGTCAATGTGAAAGGGTCTGACCATCTGGACCTAAGCTTACCAGGAAAAAGCTTGAGGCGGAAATTGAATAATAAAACTCTTTGGCCTGCTTCGAAAGTCTTTGGAATGAGTTTTCTATCATACCAAGCTTTAGTTCTTTCTTTGTAAAGCTTTTCATTTTCATAAGAAAATCTCCTGAACTCATCCAAATCATTCAATTGAAGCAGCCTCAGATCTCCTGCAGCAATTAGATTTAGGTTTAACTTTTTTAAGGCCCAGAATGCCTTATGCTCTAATTCTAAAAGTGACAAGCCTTCCCAAACACAAGCCTATATGGGGACATTCCAATAGGGGTCTTAAAGGCGGTCCTATGTGCCCACAAGGCTTCATCCAGCCTGTAGGGCCATTCCTTTCTTTGAGGTTTTACAACCTTCTTAAGGATTCCTTTAGTGTCCCTATTGGACACCTCAACTTGTCCATTAACTTGTGGATGGTATGGGGTGGAGAGTCTGTGTTTTACATTATACTTGGCCAAGAGGGTATTCATTGCCTTGTTGAGAAAATGAGAGCCCTCGTCACTGATTAAGACTCTAAGGGTCTCGAATCTAGTGAATATGTGCCTGTGCAAGAATCTAACCATTGTTTTGGCGTCATTATTCTGACATGCCATGGCTTCTACCCACTTAGAGACATAATATTTTGCCACTAAGATGTACAAATTCCCTTTAGAAGGAGGAAAAGGGCCCATGAAATCAATCCCCCAAGCATCAAAGAGCTCCACCTCTAAGATGTATGTCAAGGGCATTTCCTCTCTCTTTCCTATATTGCCTCTCCTCTGGCATGTATCACATGTCTTTCTAAAAACATAGGCATCCTTAAAGACAGATGGCCAATAATAGCAAGATTGAAATACTTTTGTTGCAGTCATTTGGCAACCAAAATGGCCTCCATAACGGGACGAATGACAATGTTCTAGAATAGATGGTATTTCACATTAAGTCACACATTTCCTAATCATACCATCTACACACTGTCTATATAAACATGGATCGTCCCACAGAAGAGATTTGGATTCATGCAAGAACCTCTTTTTCTGTTGTGCTGACAAATCAGAGGGGAGGATATTGCAAGCCATGTAATTGGCATAGTCTGCGAACCAAGGGGGGTTGGTGTCTTGGACCTCGCCAACCAACAAGAGTTGCTCATCAGGGAAGTCATCTCTTATGTGGGAGTGGGACGATAAGGGTTTAGAATTCTCAATCCTAGATAAATGATATGCCACCACATTTTCTGAACCCTTTCTATCCCTGATTTCCACTTCAAACTTCTGAAGAAGTAAAACCCATCTAATCAATCTGGGTTTGGCGTCTTTCTTTGCCAATAGATACCTAATGGCAGCATGATCTGTGTAGACCACCACCTTACTACCAACCACATATGACCAAAACTTTTCAAAAACAAAGATTATTGCTAACAACTCCTTTTCAGTAGCTGTGTAGTTCATTTGAGCTTCATTTAAAGTTTTGCTCGCATAATAAATAGGGTGTATTACTTTTTCTTGCCTTTGTCCTAACATGACTCCCAAAGCATAATCTCTTGCATCACACATCAACTCGAATGGCAATTGCCAATCAGGTGAAGACATAATAGGTGCAGTGATTAAAGCTGACTTGAGGACATTAAAGGCATGGAGATACTCCTCACTAAATATAAAGGGCTTGTTTACTTCCAGTTGAGAACACAATGGCTTTGAGATTCTTGAGAAATCTTTGATGAACCTTCTATAGAACCCCGCGTGTCCAAGGAATCTTCTCACTCCCTTGACATTTATGGGTGGTTCCAATTGTTCAATAATCTCAATCTTTGCCCTATCTACCTCTATAACCTTGCATGATATCTTGTGCTCCAACACAATCCCCTCGCTAACCATGAAGTGACACTTTTCCTAGTTTAGAACTAGGTGTGTCTCTTCCCAACGCTTGAGTACTTTCCCCAAATTCTCTAGGAAAACCTCAAATGAGTTTCCAAAAACCGAGAAGTCATCCATGAAAACCACCATGATGTCTTCTACATAGTCAGAGAAAATCGCCATCATGTACCTTTGAAAGGTCGCAGGAGCATTACAGAGTCGAAATGGCATCCTTCGAAAAACAAAGGTACCATATGGACATGTAAATGTCGTTTTCTCTTGGTCTTGTGGAGCAATGGTTATTTGGTTATAACCACTGTAGCCATCAAGGAAACAATAGAAGGCTTAACCTGCCAGTTTGTCCAACATTTGATCTATAAACGGGAGAGGAAAATGGTCTTTCCTGGTGGCTTTGTTTAGCCTCCTATAGTCCATACAGACTCTCCAACCGCTTACTACCCTAGAGGGGATGATTTCATTAGCTTCATTAATAATTAGTGTCATCCAACCCTTTTTGGGAACACATTGAACCGGGCTGACCCAACTGCTATCTGCTATGGGGTAGATAATTCCATCATCCAACCACTTAATGACTTCTTTTTTCACCACTTCTTTCATGGCTGGGTTAAGTCTTCGCTGTGGCTCTATGGATCTGAACGTCCCTTCCTCTAAGGTGATCTTGTGCATGCAATAAGAAAGACCAATCCCTTGAATGTCAGCTAGAGTCCATCCTATGGTCTTCTTGTGTTGCTTAAGGACATTAAGCAACAACTGTTCGTCCCTAGGGGGTAGACTTGCTGATATGATAATGGGAAGAGTTTCCTTATCACCCAAGAATGCATACTTTAAGTGTTGGGGTAAGGGTTTCAGATCTAATGTTGGGGGTTCTTGAAGAAAGGGTAACATAGAGGGTCTCCCTCCTTCCTTCAGATCTAGTGACTCAAAGATTTTTCTGAACATAGCTATTTCTGCTAGTTCTTCCAAACCCTGGGTCAACTCCTTCATTCCTAACCTCTCTAACTCACTTTCTCTCAGATCTCCAAATCTCATCTCATGTATCCCATTCAATTCCTCTCTGGCGGTTTCAGAAATTACTCCATCTAAGATATAGATGACAAAACAACTCTCTATCTCATTAGGGTACCTCACTGTATCATAGATGCTAAACTGGACCTCTTGATCATTCATTCTCAACTTAATGGTCCCTGCGTGAACATCAATCACAGTTCTACCTATTTTGAGGAAACGTCGCCCTAGGATAATATGAACATCCTTGTCAGCCTCATAATCAAGGATGATAAAATCAGCTGGGAATATGAATTTATCCACTTAGACTAGGATGTCCTCTATTTTTCCTTCAGGGTAGGCTATGGATCTATCTGCCTGCAGGGTCACTTTGGTGAGCCTCGCCTCCCTAATGCCTAATCCCTTATAAATAGAGAGAGACATCAAGTTGATGCTATCTCCTAAATCACATAGCACCCTCCTTAACTGTCTTCCACCAATAACACAGGTATGGTAAAAGATCCAGGATTATGGGGTATCCTATTTCTGAACCCCGCCCTACACTCTTCTCTCAACGATACCACCCTGAACTCTTGGAGCTTTTCTTTTTCAGAACAGATGTCCTTGAGAAACATCAAGTAGTTCAACATTTTCTTCAACGCATCAATCAGTGGTATGTTGATGTGGACCTCCTTTAGCATATCAAGGAATTTTTCAAAATGGGTTTCCTTCTTCTGTTTCCTCTTCAATCTTTGGGGATAGGGTGGTGGGGGTGATTTAAACTCAGGCATTGCTACTGTTGTTTCCTTGGAGGTTGAGGCTTGTTGAGATTCTGTTTTATCCTTAATCCCATCGGTTCCCCGAGGTTTCAGATCACCATCTCCTCATCTTGCCCTTCTATCAACAGAGTAAGTTCGCCCATCTCTCTGGGTCTTCTCACATCTACTGATGCGAAAATATCGAGTGGCCTAAACTAATGTAAACTAGAATGAGACTCTGACACTTCTACGACGTGCAAGTATACACGGTCGAGTGCAGCAAGTGATAAGATAAGAGTATCGATACCACGAGGACTAGCAGAATCTAAGTAAGTGAGTGTCCTAGAAATTATCCTTTATAATTTTTGTGCAATGTATGCGATTGAAAAATAATTTAAACGTGAATTTAGTGATGCATAAAGGTAAAGTACTTAAAACAATATGCAAGTAATCAATTGAATTAAATGTGACCATAGAAAATACAAACGAGAGGCAAGGGGAAAAGTTGAGATTCTATAATGAAAAAGTAGGCTTGGGTTAGGTTCTAACTCTCATGCTTTAATAGGAATAAAGATGTGATTAATTCCTCAAATTCACCTACTCATGTGTTCAAATGATTTCTTTCAAAATCACTAAATTTTAAAACCTACAATCTCTCAATTGAGATCTAAATTATGCTCATGATTTAAGGTTCTAGGTGAATTAATCATCTCTAATCAACTCAAAAATCCTAGAATGAAATGTTAGTTTTCTAATTCACTAGCTCTCTCAAGTTTATGAATTCTAGAGAAGTTAAAAATGCCAATTTTAATTCTCATGCAATGTTAAATTCAATAAAATTTCATAAATTCAATCAATGGCATCAACCATAAATTTATTCCAAAATTTACATTTGAGCACAACCTAACCCTTGCCTAAGACAAATTAGTTCATGATAGGAATCAAATCACACATCTTTAATTTAAAGATGCTTTCACTAATCAAGAAGTTCAAATATAAAAACAACACAAAACAACCACACAAACTGCTTAGAACAATGAGCAAATTAACCTCTAATTAGTGTATAAACAACCAAAAAAAAATTGTGATAATTGGCAAAAATAATAGGCAAAAGCACTAAAAGAAGGGGGACAATTTACACAACTAGTGGCCTTGTTTTGGTACAGCAATTGCCTAGCAGCAACCCTTTGACGATGGACTGCAGCAGGGCACTTTGTCTCAGCAAAACCCTTTGGTTGGCCTCAGAACAGATCAACCAATTGCTTCAGTAAAACCCTTCTCGGGTTCCTACTTCACAGCAACCAGGCGATTGCTTCAACAAACCTCGACAGCTCCCGATGCCAGCAACCTCACGCAATTGCTTCAACAAACATCGACAGCTCCCAACGCCAGCAACCTCACGCGATTGCTTCAGCAAACCTCTTGGCAAATCCTTTTCTCTTCCCCTGTCGATTGCTTCAGCCGAAAGGCAGGATGGTCGTCTCGGTTTTCCTCCTTTTGTTGTAGCAAATTTTAATGCTCACCACCTCTCTTGAAAGCTCCAGCAAAGACCCAAGGACAACTCTCTCGAATTTTCCTCTTCAATGCTATAACAAAGGGCCCTCTCGATTTGTGCTCTCTCGTCCGATTGCTTCAGCAACAACACGTAGCAACACCAACAACGCCCTTCTTCTTTTCTCTCTCTTTGCTTTTGCAACTGATGGACCTCACGATTGCTACAGCAAAGAAACCATCATGATTTGTCTCTCTAACGCACACTTTGTTGTTGCAATCGCTTGGTTCTCCTTCTCTCCTCGGTTCTCCTCTTGTCGCAAATTCTCACCCTCTTTGGCACATGTGAACCCTAGCCTCCTTATATAAGATGGTGTTGCCCTAACTCCACAAATTATAAATATACCCTTAGGGGTTGAAAGACCATCTTACCCTTCGGGTAAAATGCCTAAATACCCTTAGGGACTCCTGTAATTTTCAAACATTTCCTGCACACAGAAAAAGCCCAATAAATTCATCAACTAAATTATGGATCATCTAAATATGAGAAGATTTTTCTGAAGTTAAAATTTTGTCTTCCAGTCTTTAATTACTTGTTAGCCTATTTTCCAAATTTCTTAAATTAAACCATAAAAACATCAAAATTAATTCTTTTCAAACATAATGCTTAAATTCAAGACTTTTTAGCTAACATACACAATTTAGGGATAAAATAACATGAGACTCAATAAATTTTATGCAATTCAAGTACATTAAGCTCTAAAATTATAGTAAAATAACTCTCCTATGGCGAGTTATCAAACCCCCAAACTTGAACTACTCATTGTCCTCAATGAGTTCTATTCCCTAAAGACTTTAAAGACCTTTAAAGACTCAAATCATTCGGAGTAACTAAACAAGGGTTGAATACTTATGCTCTAAGCTACAAGTGACCATGTATTCCATGCTTTCTAAGTGACTCATCTGGGGTTTCCTAGCTACACTTATGCATAAATAACAAAGAGAAAACCAACTAGGATTCCACACCTACCCTCAAGCTCAACCACTAGAATCCTACTCATTCAAACCAAGCGACTCACAGTTAAAGATAAATCACACTCCAAAACTCGCATGACTACAATTTTATGATTATTCCTTTTTATATATATATTTTTTTAAAAAAAAAAACAGATATGTGCATTATTCCCCCCCCCCCACTTCCATAAAACTCACAATTTAGGGCTAGGATTTTTTTATTTTTTATTTTTACTTTCTTTTATTTTTATTTTTATTTTTTTTTAATTTTTTGACTCTCCCGTAGTTCTTAAAATGGCACACGTGGTTAGCGCAACACACCTAAGCAATGAGACTCTCTCGTAGTTCTTAGAATGGCACACGTGGTTAGCGAAGCGCACCTATGCAATGGGTACAGCTTCTCGCTTGATACCTTCGCTCCAAGAGGCTAGCATGGTTAGTGCCCAGACTCCCTGACCTCGAGCACCAAGTTGCCTGAACTGACTCTAAATAACGAAGTAAATAACATATTTTTGGTCTATCCCAATGGAATTTTAGGGAAATGAAAGGTTTCTACACTCTTTTTTTCTTTCTCTTTTTTTTTTCTTTTTTTTTTTTAAAAAAAAATACGAAGAATTTACCTTTCCCCCCAAACTTAGAGTACTCAATGTCCTCATTGATTTAGGAAGGTCGGTAAATCTCCCAAACTTAAAATGATCACAAATTTAGAGTTTACTAATTTTGGAGCACTCTAAAAAAATGTATGAGTTACCTAAATCGTCATGGCTTCTAGCTTTCAAAATTTTTTGCCTAGGAGTTGAATCCTAACTAGTTTGATTGACACACTAACCATAAGCACAATAAAGAACCCTAATAACAAGCTTAACCTCGAGAAACACCAAATAAGATAACACACTCTTGCCTCAAACACAAACAACAACCCTTATTTTCATTAACACTAAGATTTGGCCTTAACTTTTTATTTTCAAGGAGATGCATACCAAGTTTCTACAAAAGACATCAAACTTTTACAATAAAAACACATGTAGAAACTTAATTTTTAAACAAGGGACAATAACCATTTTTTCTATTTTTACTTGCTTAAACGCAATGAATCAACTACCTACACCATGCATATCAAAGACCATGAAAACAACAACTAAACATGAAATTCGGTGTTGAAAATAGATCATTTTTTAAGTCCTAAAACAAGTAAATAACTTCATAAACATAGAGGCATGCAACACCCTATACACTCTAGCAGCAAATAGTCTCATCAACAGAAAAATTTTCAATTAAGCCCAAAATCAGATTCAGAACAACACATCTCCCCCTCATTGTTAAAGCACACATTGCCCTTAATGTATAATCTACTCACTTAAGCATGCTTAAGGACAACTAATAAAGATGGAAGGGAGAACAATACTGCCCTGAATCGAGGAGACCTCTACTACAGTGCATATCAAACATCAAACCCTAGGGGAGCTGCAAAATAAGCAAGGGATACTTATTAAACTAAAACAAAAAACAAAAACAACTAAAAGAAATGAAACAAAAGAAATAATCCTTGGGTTGCCTCCCAAGATGCGCTTGTTTAAACGTCATTAGCTTGACGGAGTACACTTGGGCTTGTCAAGGTAAGTAAAAATTCTCCCATTTCTTCGGGCATCTCTTCCTCGAATCTACAAAATAAATTAATGCTAGCAAGAATACTAGCTTCTCATGAGAGCCCAAAACAGATATATTTTTTATTTTTTTGTATAATAAAAGAAAAGAATGAAAAACAACAAAGTAAACATTTTTTGGTTTTTTATTTGATAGAAGAAAAGAAAGAATAAAAGGAAAATAAACAGACTCAGAAAAAGACACGAACTCGAGAGTGTAGAAAGAAAAACATTCACCAATAAGAGAAAAATCAGAAGATAGAACTGTCATAGACTCAAAAGCCTCAAACTCTACCTCCTTGCCTAACTCAACAGGCTCGACTTCTTCCACACTCTCACTAACTCTATCCTTGTGTGTGCTAAAAGGTTCTAGTTCTTTTACATCTAAAGCATAATCCTCTAAATGCCCATACTCCAAAAAATGTGAAAGACTAGGATCCTGAAAGTCTATCAATGGGTCAGTGATCAAGTGACTCATCGAACTATCTAAAGGTGTCGGTTCTCCTTCACTATCTTCCCTAAGGTGTTCAACCTCAGATGAGTCTAAATACATTTGTTCTCTAAGGGAGACAAGTGTATCCGTTAGGCGTTGAATTGACTCCCCTATTTGACTATTCATCTCTTCTATTTGGCTATTCCTCTCTTCTGTGGTTCTCATATATTCTAATAACAACATTTTAAGGGAAGATTCGTCTTCTACCTGGGTTTCTTGAATATACGAAGGATATGGCTCAAAACCCCTAGGATATGGTTCATAGCCCAATTGCTCTGATTATTATCATACATCGGATTCCTATAAGTCATATGGTTAGTATGATAGTAATTAGGCATTTGATATCCATACGATCCATACCCCTCACTAGAAGACTAAATTGGCTAATGGATGATCATAAAAATAGAACTATACTGTGTTTGCTCATTGGGCACAGAAGACCACCCAAAGTTATCATAAACCATAGTAAAGTAATAAATCAATTATAAGAAACTCAACAAACACAATATGCACCAACACAACCAGAAACAATAACCAAGACTCAATAAAGATAAAAAAAAAACTAAAAAAAACAACAAGGCACACCTAACAAAAAAAAACAAGGATAAATGCTAAAATCAACTCAAACAAGAAAAGAATCAAAACTAGTCCCCGACAACAGCGCCAAAAACATGATGCGAAAATATCGAGTGGCCTAAACTAATGCAAATTAGAATGAGACTCTGACACTTCTACGACGTGCAAGTATACACGGTCGAGTGCAGCAAGTGATAAGATAAGAGAATCGATCCCACGAGGACTAGCAGAATCTAAGTAAGTGAGTGTCCTAGAAATTATCCTTTATAATTTTGGTGCAATGTATGCGATTGAAAAATAATTTAAACGTGCATTTAGCGATAAGGTAAAGTACTTAAAACAATATGCAAGTAATCAATTGAATTAAATGTGAAGATAGAAAAATGCAAACGAGAGACAAGGGGCAAAAGTTGAGATTCTATAATGAAAAAGTAGGCTTGGGTTAGGTTGTAACTCTCATGCTTTAATTGGAATAAAGATGTGATTAATTCCTCAAATTCACCTACTCATGTGTTCAAATGATTTCTTTCAACATCACTAAATTTTAAAACCTACAATCTCTCAATTGAGATCTAAATTATGCTCATGATTTATGGTTCTAGGTGAATTAATCATCTCTAATCGACTCAAAAATCCTAGAATGAAATGTTAGTTTTCTAATTCACTAGCTCTCTCATGTTTATGAATTATAGAGAAGTTAAAAATGCCAATTTTAATTCTCATGCAATGTTAAATTCAATAAAATTTCATAAATTCAATCAATGGCATCAACCATAAATTTATTCCAAAATTTACATTTGAGCACAACCTAACCCTTGCCTAAGACAAATTAGTTCATGATAGGAATCAAGTCACACATCTTTAATTTAAAAATGCTTTCACTAATCAAGAAGTTCATATATAAAAACAACCAAAAACAGCCACGCAAACTGCTTAGAACAGTGAGCAAATTAACCTCTAATTAGTGTATAAACAACCTAAAAAAACCAGTGATAATTGGCAAAAATAATAGGGAAAAGCACTAAAAGAAAGGAGACAATTTACACAACAAATGGCCTTGTTTTGCTACACCAATTGCCTAGCAGCAACCCTCTGTTGATGGACTGCAACAGGGCACTTTGCTTAAGCAAAACCCTTTGGTTGGCCTCAGAACAGATCAGCCAATTGCTTCAGCAAAAGCCTTCTCGAGTTCCTACTTCACAGCAACCAAGCGATTGCTTCAGCAAACCTCGACATCTCCCAACGCCAGCAACCTCACGCGATTGGTTCAGCAAACATCGACAGCTCCCAACGCCAGCAACCTCACGCGATTGCTTCAACAAACCTCTTGGAAAATCCTTTTCTCTTCCCCTTTCGATTGCTTCAGCAAAAAGGCAGGATGGTTCTCTCGATTTTCCTACTTTTGTTGTAGCAAATTTTAATGCTCACCACCTCTCTTGAATGCTCCAGCAAAGACCCAAGGACAACTCTCTCGAATTTTCCTCTTCAATGCTACAACAAAGGGCGCTCTCGATATGTGTTCTCTCGTTCGATTGCTTCAGCAACAACACGTAGCAACACCAACAACGCCCTTCTTCTTTTCTGCTCTTTGCTTCAGCAACTAATGGACCCCACAATTGCAACAGCAAGGAAACCATCATGATTTGTCTCTCCAACGCATATTTTGCTCTTACAATCGCTTGGTTCTCCTTCTCTCCTCGATCTCTCCTCTTGTCGCAAATTCTCACTCTCTTTGGCACTTGTGAACCCTAGCCTCCTTATATAAGATGGTGTTGCCCTAACTCCACAAATTACAAAAATACCCTTAGGGGTAGAAAGACCATCTTACCCTTCGGGTAAAATGCCTAAAATGCCCTTAGGGACTCCTGTAATTTTCAAACATTTCCTACACACAGAAAAAACTCAATAAATTCATCAATTAAATTATGGATCATCTAAATATGAGAAGATTTTTCTGAAGTTAAAATTTTGTCTTCCGGTCTTTAACTACTTGTTTGCTTATTTTTCCAAATTTCTTAAATTAAAGCATAAAAACATCAAAATTAATTCTTTTCGAACATAATGCTTAAATTCAAGACTTTTTAGCTAACATACACAATTTTGGGATAAAATAACATGAGACTCAATAAATTCTATGCAATTCAAGTACATTAAGCTCTAAAATTATAGTAAAATAACTCTCCTATGGCGAGTTATCATCTACCCTCTCCTAAAGACTTCCCACTCCTTAATTCTACTGCTAGAACGTGCTCCTTCCCATCTCTCTTTGGGTTCCTTGTGTCTGCGGGAAGCTTACCCAATGGCCTTGCCTTTAGCTTATTTGCTAATTGGCCAACTTGCATTTCGAGGTTTCTTATAGAAGCTTGTTGACTCTAAATAACAACATCATTGCGAGCTATGTATTCTTTGAACAAACTTTCTAGAGAATCACCTGGAACTTGCTGGGGGGGCTTAGCCTTCTGTTGTTGTTGAAGAGTAGAATTCTGATTCACATAATTCTGATACCCTTGATTCCTAAAGCCAGATGGTTTTGCATTTGAGGGGCTTGGGCATTGCTTCCTTGGCCTCCCCAAGATAGATTTGAGTGATTCCTCCAGCCTGGGTTATATGTGTTCGAATATGGGTTATTCCTTGATTGACCCTGGTATGAGTTTCCTACATAACAGACTGATGCAGGGTTACTAGGGCATAACTCAAAAGTGTGTCCCTCACCACAGTAGACACAGGATTTTAAACTCTCTTGAGGTGTAAAAAATGAGGTTGGAGCTTTAGAAGAGATTTGGTTCACGTTACCCATAGTCAAATTCTTCAACATGGAAGTCATGGAAGAGATTTGAGCATTTATCGAGTTTAACGTGTCCAACTCAAGGACTCCTTTCGCTTTTCCTACCGAAGTTCTCCTCACATCCGCCTACTGGCAATTGTTGGATGAGAACCACTCTAATATCTCGTAGGCCTCATTGTAAGTTTTAGCCAACAAGGCTCCATTAGCAGAGGCATCCACCACTTGCTTAGTGGAGTTGTTCAAACCATGGTAGAATGTCTCCATTTGGATGTAGTGAAGCAATCCATGGTCGGGACATTTACGCAAAAGGTCCTTAAACCTCTCCTAGGCCTCGCTCAAGGTTTCCTCATCAAACTGTTTAAAAGCTACTATTTCATTCCTAAATCTCGCATTCCTAGTAGGTGGGAAGTATTTTATTAGGAATTTCTCTTCCAAGGAGTTATAGGAATCTACTGCACCTGGCGGAAGTGAATTCAGCCAGTTCTTTGCAGCATCCCTAAGGGAATAAGCTCAATCTAATGGCGTCACTAGAGACTCCTGGCATGATAAAGAAATCACTTACTCTCAGGAATGATTTCAAATGGAGATGGGGATCCTCAGCTAGTAAGCCATGGAACTGCCCAATCGTTTGGAGCATTTGAAACATAACTGGTTTTAGCTCAAAAGAAGTAGCTTGTATATCAGGGTCTGATTAACCCTGGATTCAATTCATCCACTAAAGGGTTGGCATAGGTCCTAATGGCTCGCTCTCGGTCATTGGCTAGCTCTATCACATTCGTAGGACCCCCTACCAGAAGGTTAAAGAGTGGATTATCTCTAACATCTTGAGGCGCTCTAGGGTTATTGTATTGTGCTAGAGGATCTACAGGGTCTCTAGGATTATTCTGGTTAGCCATGGCTAATTTTTGCTCTCTCAACCGCCTCCTAAAGGTCCTATCTATTTCGGGGTCAAAGTCAAAGTCAAACTGATGACGCACATTCATAAACTATCTTCAGATACTTGAAACGCAGAAAAACCCAACTCAAACGATATCCTAATGAAAACTAAACCCTACAGAGCTTAAAAGTAAAGAAAATATCACAAAACTCATAAATAAGATGCAAAACTAGTCTCCGACAACGGCGCCAAAAACTTGATGCGAAAATATCAGTGCTCTAAACTAATGCAAATTAGGATAAGACTATGACTCTTCTATGACGTGCAAGTATACACGATCAAGTGCAGCAAGTGATACGATAAGTATCGATCCCACGAGGACTAGCAGAATCTTAACAAGTGAGTGTTCTATAAATTTTTCTTATTATTTTTTTTATGCAATGCATGGGCATGCAAATTTTTGTTAAAAATAAATGAATGCGATGTGAAAATATGAATTGGAACTTTTGTTATTTTTATGAGTTAAATGTAACTAAGAGTAATGCAATAATTCAAAGAATGCGAAAAACATTAATGATAGAAACTAAACGAGATGATAGGAGGATGCAATGAGAGGAAAATAGGAAAAGATGAGATTTTATAATGAGAAATAGGCTTGGGTTAAGTTGAAGTTTCATGCACAATTAGAATAAAAATAATTTTGTTGATGCCTTGAATTTACCTACACATGTGGTCAAGTGAGTTTTTCCAAAATCACTAAATTTTAAAACCAACAATTTCCCAATTGAGACCTAAATTACGCTCATGATTTTTAGGTTCTAGGTGGTTTAATTATCCCTTATTAACTCAAGATCCTAGAATGAAATTTTAGGATTCTAATTCACTAGCTTTTCCAAGTTCATGAATTCTTAGGGAAGTTAAAGTGGCCAAATTTTAGTTCCCAAGCATCGTTAAAAACAATAAAATTTCATAAACCCAACCTTGGCATCAACCATAAATTTATTCCAATTTATGTATTGAAGAACAACCTAACCCTTGCCTAGGAGAATTTAGCTCATGATTGGAGTCAAATTACACATCTTTAAGTTAAGCATGTCTTCATTAATCAAGAGATTTATATATAAATAGGAGCGCAAAACAGCCACACAATTCGTCTAAACAGCGAGCAATTTAACTTCTAATAAGTGTATAACAACCAAACAAAACAATGTAAAATTGGCAAGAATGATAAGCAATAGCACTTCAAAGTAAGGGATAGTTACACAGCAGGTAGCGTGCATTTTTGCTTCAGCAATTGCCTAGCAAAACATCTCAACTTTGGTCTAAGGCAGGGCACTTTGCTTCAGCAAACTGCCTCAATTGACCTCAACACCGATCTGTCAATTGCTTCAGCAAATGGCTTCTCAGGTTATGCTCTTCACAGCTTACCACGCGATTGCTTCAGCAACAGTCAAGCGACTCCACGCCATTCCTTCATCAATAGTCGGGCGACTCCTCACGCCAATGCCCAGCAAACGGCTCCTCTGATCTTCCTTCGTGATTGCTTCAGCAAATCAATAGGTCAACTCTCCCGATGCCTTCCCTCGCAAATGCTACAACAAATCTCAATGCCATTGTCCTCCGAATGCTTCAACAAAGTGGTAGGTTGGCTCTCCCGATGCCCTTCACGAATCCTCTCTCTCAACTTTGTTGTAGCAACTCTCACCACAATTCCTCTCTCTCGGCTTTGTTGTAGCAACGAAAGAAACTCTTCTCTGTCTGCCCTCACGAATGCTTCAACAATCCTTCTTTTTCGATTTTCTCTCCTTCGCAAACGACACCCACACGACAACTCCCCTTTTCTTTCCTTTTATTTTCTTATTTTCCTATTCTAACAAGGAGATGTTGCCCTAGTTTGATAATTATGAAAATACCATTTAGGGTATAATGACCATTTTGCCCTTCGGGTGAAATGCCTAAAATGTCCTTAGGGGTTCTTGTAATATTTTTTTCTTTTATACATCTCCTGCACACAGAAAACTTTTCATACATAAGTATCAATCATAAATCAAACTAAATATGTAAAAGTTAAAAAAAATCTCAAATTCCGGTCTTTAATTACTTGTTAGCTAATTTCTCCAAATTTCTTAATTTAAAGCACAAAAATATCAAAATTAATTATTTTAGAACCTAATGCTTAAATTCAAGATTTTGTAACTAACATTCATAATTTAGGGATCAAATAACATGAAGCTCAATGAATTCTATGCAATTCAAGTCGATTAAGCACTGAAATTCTAGTAAAATAACTCTCCTATGGCGAGTTATCAATTGTTCAACAACGTTGCATCGTCGCGCTTGCGGTTCAAGGTGTGCGACGAGGCAGCGTTGCAACACTGGAATTTGTGTTGCAACGCCGATGGCGTTTCGCGAGGCTCTCCAACGGACGGAAACGACAATTTTTATTATTATTAATTATATAAAAACCTTTTTTATAAAATCTTTATTTTATTTTAATTAATTTTAATTAATATACTTAGAGTATAATAATTTTAATGAATTATAGGGTGCCAAAAATGGTCTAATTTTTCTATTTAATTTTTGCAATTGTTGTATAATTATTGTCATGCGTAATGTATGCTTTTATTTAGACATCCCACCTTAGGTTAAATATTTACATGCATCATTTATAATATAAAGTGTCATATTATATAGTTTGCATGAATAATTAGTATAAGGTGTTATATTAATTATGGACAACATTGACCTGCATATTATTCATGAGTTGAATGTGTTATGTATGTTTAATTATTCATGTGTTGAATGATAAAGCACAATAACATAGAATTGCATGTCACCTAAGATTAATTCATTAGTTTTAAAATGTTTAGAACATGAAATTAATAGACCTTAGGTTATCTAGTTCTAATTAGATTAGAATTAGGAACCATGTAATTTATAAACTGATTAAAAGTGGAACTCTGTCTAAGGAGGTTCTGTCTAGGTTGGGGTATTTAAGCCGACGGAAACGAAACACCCCTACCTGGGAACTGACTTGGGAGTGAATTTTAATCAGAGGGTTTATAAATTATCGTAGCGTCAGCGGATTTATTAAGGGGTTAATAAACTAGAAATCCTAGGTTTAATATAAAGAATCATATTAATAAACTTAGAATAGAATCAATATAAGAGTTATATTGATAGATTATTAGTATAAGAGTTGTATTGATATATTTAGGTAAAACCATTAGCCGGGTTTAACCTAGGTCAATTTCCTATAGAGTTAAAGTATCTAGTGGGAGGAAAAAATGTATATGATACATATATTTTCACCCACATCTCTCTAGGGAAATTCACACCGTGAGACTCATACTTAGCCTCGTGGCGCAAACGAGAGTGTCCCCTTTCGGATGGTGTTTGTATGATTCAATATCAAGGTGAATGGAGATGATACTTATAGTGAGTGGGAGTAGGTTTTGTGAAAACAAAACCTATGGTCTCTTCTGTTAGTTCACATCGTGAGATCACTATGGTTCGCCTGCTAGTTTGGCCTGGACCAGACAATCCCTTTGGAGGGCTTGATCATAGGGGATCGGAACATAGTGGACACCCAAAGGGATAAGGATTACCTTAGTCTGTTTTTCAACCTAGTCCTCCCTTCGGCGAATTTTGTTAGATGAAGACTCTGGGGTCTAAAGATGGAGAGTTACACTCATAAGGTACATAAGAAGTGTATGTATCCTAACCAAATAATGTTAACTAAAACTTATAGGAATAGAGTTATTATGAGATTAGGTTTTGGTCAAGAATTTCTTGATCCAGAGGAGGACTGCTTTTGATTACCCTTCATGTCATACACTCTAAACCTTTGGAGTATCATTGCAAATTATTAATGACCTAGGAATCATTAGATAATTATCTAAAACTTGATTGGATTAGATAGTTTTTAGCGAGAAACTAATACAAGTAATTGTTTATTTCAACAAAATATCTAGCTCGATTATTTTCTTATTGGGTGCAGAAAAGTTAACTGGAGAGAACATAATGACTTGGAAGAACAAACTTAACACTAACTTGGTAGTGGACGATCTTAAGTTTGTGCTAACTGATGAGTGTCCTCAAGTGCCAGGCTCGAATGCAACACGAAATATTCGTGATGTATATGATCGATGGATCAAAGCCAATGATAAGGCCAAGGTCTATATGCTGGCAAGTATGTCTGACATACTGGCCAAGAAGCACGAGGGCATGGTGACCGCTAAGGAGATCATGGATTCGTGGGATGGCATGTTTAGACAACAGTCTACACAGGTCCGACACAATGCCTCAAGTATATATTTGAAAGGATTTGGAATTCCCGCAGCGAAAGACGTTGTGAAACGTCGTTGATCCATTGTGTAATTCTTTCTAAAAATCGAATTAAACATTTTTAATTCTAGGCTAAACATGCATATAGGAGAAGAAAACAGTAAGGAAAACAGTACTTACTTGTTGAAGAACCCTTGTTCAATCCTCTTCTCCTCCGGTCACGATCTCTCTTGAACTAATGAACTCCTCGAACACGAACCTCGATCCGAATAGGGAGACACCTCCAAAGAGTCTTCTCGGTTGTTCTCGGGAGGTTGAGGGAGAGTGAGTGGGAGTCCCTTTGGTTTTGGGTGAGGAGAGATTTTGAGACTTGAGAGAGTTCTAGAGAGAAATCACTTGCTCTCTTTGGATCAAAATCCAAAAAAATGGCAAGAAAAGCTTATGAGATGCCTTTGATTACACCCTGTTATAATGGTGTGTGGTGGAGTTAAAACCTCCACCAATTCACCATTTTACCACAACTATATGATATGCAAATCATATTTGCATATCGCATATTATAAGGTATCTCATATCTTATTATACAAATCTCATTTGCATAAATGTGGAATTTTAAATTGAATCACATTCAATTTAATTTATCTCAATTCAATTTCTCCAAAAAGCACTAATGAATCAATTAGGCTATACTATAGTTTATTAGGAATCTCATTCACATCAAACTATATATTATGTCATCTATATCACATATAAAAGACATAAATACCCAAATAATGAATTTTAACATTTCAAATTCACACCAAACTGTAAACCGTCAATTTGTCCAATTTGAGCCAACCGAGTGACCTAATGGAACTACACGTGACGAGCTCCAATGATCCGAGACTAACCTATCAAACTCTTTGACCCGGTTATTCAACATTCATTAGCTACGATAACACTCCACTAAAGCCCGTAGCTGCACTCTCATCACTATAGGATAAATTATGTCAAACCAATATTCATGAGTCGACCCTTCATAGGTTGTTCGTAAACACTACTAGGTCAAATTACCGTTTTACCCCTGTGTCTACCTCTTGATCCTTAAGTCCACTGCTCCTCTAATGAACAACTATCTTGCATGGTCCAACCATAAACAACAACCCTCTCAGGCCAATGAGATAGTGGGACCCCGTTGTTCAAGCCCTGGAGACAGCACTTAAGGGAACAACCCCTCTACTTTCCCTAAAGTCGGGAGCGAGTGAATTCCTTCTTGCGTAGTCAAGTTCCTAGCTCCCCACGTGGTTTTGTCTCTGAGAAGATAGGTATATTGGGCGAGCAACAGTGGCCACCCTCACCCGTACTAGTCAAAGGACAGACCCCCGCGGACAGGAGTCCGTAACACGCTTAGGATTAAGGTCGAGTCACTAATGGTCATCTACGAAATTATTAGCCCTATACTGTTAACGGTGTTACATCAGTAAGACTAATAATTCACGGTCTGGTCTTGTACAATCTCATTGCACTGGATGCCCCCACTCGCATGTCAACCACATGAACAAGTCATATCACCTCGTTTGTATCTAATACAAAGCGGATCGCATCCACAGTGTATCCAGGATTAGGTCTCCAAACCTATCCATATACTGTAGACCGTTCGGGTCATTAACTCGAACGTGATCCTCCCTGTGTGTCCACTACACACCGTTCAAGTTCTTAGTTCTCTCATAATACAATGACCCTGAAGCTTAGTTTATTGGATTAAGTTTATGAAAAATGCGAAACATAAATTATCACACAAAGTTCAATTAAATAACTCTTATTTATTTACAACTTGGAATATTACAAACTATACGAGATGAGGACATACATCCCAACAATATTCAACTCGAGGATGTTGGAGGATTCATCTGTTCGGGATCTTGTCCTGGACTTGATGGTGCACTTCAACATCACGGAGTCGAATGGTGCTTCGATTGATGAATCGAGCCAGGTAAGCTTCATTCTAGAAACTCTTCTATATAGTTTCGTACAGTTTAGAAGTAATGTTATTATGAACAAGCTTACTTTTAATCTTACCTCCCTTCTGAATGAACTCCAGACTTTTCAGTCTTTGATGAAAATCTAGGGACCGAAAGGTAAGGCAAATGTTGCCAATAAGAGTTATCACAAAGGTTCGACCTCTGGAACAAAACCAGTGGCTTCATCTTCTTCTAACCTGGAAGGGGGGAAGAAGAACATGAAGAAGGTTGGTAAAGGGAAGCGGGTTGACAAAGTTGTTGCCCAAAAGGACAAGAAGATCAAGAAGGTTGCTGACAAGGGAAAATGTTTTCACTACAACGAGGACGGACACTGGAAACGAAACTGTCCAAAATACCTGGTCGAGAATAAGAAAGAAGGTAAATATGATTCACTTTGCATAGAAGATTGTTTAGTGGATAATGATAAAACTGCTTGGATTCTGGATACAGGTGCCACTAATCATAAAACTAGCAATTATTAAGCCTGAGGATAACACATTTTGTGTGCTATCAGTTGCTAATGGTGCTAGTACGTTAACAAGAGTTGTTGATACTACATTGTCTAGTCAAGAGCGCCCATCTCAAGAGTTGAGAGTGCCTTGACGTAGTGGGAGGGTTATAACTCAACCTGACTCGAACGTCAGGCTCGAATGCGTCACGAAATGTTCATGATGCATATGATCGATGGATCAAGGCCAATGATAAGGCCAAGGTCTACATGCTGGCAAGTATGTCTGACATATTAGCCAAGAAGCATGAGGGCATGATTACCGCCAAGGAAATCATGGATTCTGTGCAGGGTATGTTTGGACAACAGTCCACACAAGCCCGACATAATGCCCTAAAGTACATATTCAACTCGAGGATGCCGAGTGTACATCTGCTCGAGGATCCCGCCCGGATATGATGGTACGATTTAACATCGCGAGTCGAATGGTGCTTCCATCGATGAGTCGAGCCAAGTCGACTTCATTCGAAACCCTTCCAGATAGTTTCTGCAGATTTAGAAGTAATGTTGTTATGAACAAGCTTACTTTTAATCTTACCTCCTTCGAATGAACCCCGGACCTTTCACCTTTGATGAAAATTTAGGGATCGAAAGGTGAGGCAAATGTTGCCGTAGGAGTTATCACGGAGGTTCGACCTGCGGGACAAAAAAATGATGGCTTCATCTTCTTCTAACTCGAGAGGTAAGAAGAAGAACATGAAGAAGGTTGGTAAAGAGAAACAGCCGACAAAGCCGCGCCTGTGAGGGCAAGAAAGTCAAAGACGTTCTTTGACAAAGAAAAGTGTTTCAACTGCAACGAAGATAGGCATTGGAAACGGAACTGTCCGAAGTACATTGCAGAAAAGAAGAAGGAAGGTAAATATGATTTACTTTGCCTAGAAGCTTGTTTAGTGGATAATGATAAAACAACTAGGATACTTGATTCAAACGCCACTAATCATGTTTGTTCTTCTTTTCAGGAATTGATTCTTGCAGTTAGATATAACAACAAGGAGAGATAACACTCAGGGTTGGAAATGGAGAGGTCCTCTCATTGTGAAAGTGTGAGAGGCACAATGAAGCTTTATTTTGGCAAGAAATATGTATTGTTGGACAATATATTAGTGATACCAGGGTTTACTAGAAACCTTATTTTCATTTCTTGCCTTATTGAACAATGTATTTTTGTTTCCTTTTCTATGAATAAAGTGTTTATTATGAAGAAAGGTTTAGAAATATGTTCAACTTCATTAGAAAATGGATTGTATGTTTTAAGGCCTAATTCAGTCAAAATAGTTTTGAACACTGAATTATTTAAAACTGCAAACGCACAAACTAAGAAACGTAAAATTTCTCCTAAAGAAAATGCTCATCTTTGGCATCTAAGATTGGGTCACATTAATCTCAATAGGATTGAGAAATTGGTAAAGAAAGAACTTCTAAACGAGTTATAAGAAAATTCTTTGCCAATATGTGAATCGTGCCTAGAAGGCAAGATGACTAAAAGACCTTTTAGTGGAAAAGGTTATAGAGCCAAAGACCCTTTGAAGCTTATACATTCAGACCTTTGTGATCCGATGAATGTTAAAGCCAGGGGAGGATATGAATATTTCATCTCTTTTATAGATGATTATTCCAGATATGGGCATATTTACCTAATGCACCAAGTCTGAAGCACTTGAAAAGTTCAAGGAATTCAAGACTGAGGTTGAAAATCAACTAGGTAAAAGAGTTAAAACACTTCGATCGGATCGAGGTGGAGAGTACAAGGATTTAAAATTCCAGAACTATATGATAGAACATGGAATTACATCCCAACTCTCAGCTCCCAAAGACACCACAAAGAAACCGGTGTATCAGAAAGGAGAAATAGAACCTTGTTGGACATGGTTCGATCAATGATGAGTTATGCTCATCTCCCTAGTTCCTTTTGGGGTTACGCAGTGGAGACTGCAGTATACATTTTGTGTAATGTGCCATCCAAAAGTGTTTCTGAAACATCTTTTGAACTCTGGAAAGGATGTAAAGGTAGTTTATGTCACTTCAGAATATGGGGTTGTCCAGCACATGTACTTGTGACAAATCCAAAGAAGTTGGATTCACGTTCAAAGTTGTGCCTATTCGTAGGATACCCAAAAGAAACAAGAGGTGGTTTATTCTATGATCCTAAGGAAGATAAGGTTTTTGTGTCGACAAATGCCACTTTCTTGGAGGAGGACCACATAAGGGACCACAAACCAAAAAGTAAGGTAGTGTTTGAGTGAGTTAGACGGAACAATAGCAATGGTTGCTAATAAGAACACTAGTACGTCAACAAGAGTTGTTGATACTAGTTTGTCTAGTCAAGAGAGTCCATCTCAAGAGTTGAGTATGCCTCGACGTAGTGGGAGGGTTGTGATACAACCTGACCGTTACATGGGTTTAGCTGAAACCCAAGTTGTTATACCAGATGACAACTGCGAGGATCCATTGACTTATAATCAAGCAATGGTTGACAAAGACAAAGACAAATGGGTCATAGCGATGGACCAAGAAATGGAGTCGATGTACTTCAATTCTGTTTGGGATTTTGTAGATAAGCCTGATGGGGTAAAACCTATAGGTTGTAAGTGGATCTACAAGAGAAAACGTGGTGTAGATGGGAAGGTGCAAACCATTAAAGCTAGACTAGTAGCAAAGGGTTATACCGAGGTTGAAGTGGTTGACTATGAGGAGACCTTTTCACCTGTTACTATGGTAAAGTCTATCCGTATCCTTCTTGCCATTGCCACATATTATGACTATGAGGTATGGCAAATGGATGTCAAGACAACCTTTTTGAATGACAATATTGAGGAAACCATCTACATGGACCAACCCAAAGGGTTCATTAAACAAGGACAAGAGCAAAAGGTTTGCATGCTTAAAAGGACGATTTATGGATTGAAAAAAGACTCTAGGTCCTAGAATATAAGATTTGATGAGGCTATCAGATCTTATGGTTTTGACCAAAATGATGATGAACCTTGTGTCTACAAGAAAATCATCAATAGTTCTGTCGCTTTCCTAATTCTCTATGTGGATGATATCCCACTCATTGGGAATGATGTAGGTTCTCTTACTGACATCAAGGAATGGCTAGCTACGCAGTTCCAAATGAAAGATTTGGGTGATGCGCAGTTTGTTCTTGGCATCTAGATTGTCCGGAACCGCAAGAATAAAATACTAGCCTTGTCTCAAGCATCATACATAGACAAAGTGTTGTCAAGGTTTAAGATGCAAGATTCCAAAAAGGGCTTGTTGCCTTTTAGACATGGAATCCATTTGTCTAAGGAACAGTGTCCTAGGACACCTCAAGGAGTTGAGGATATGAGACGGATTCCTTACGCAACAGTTGTTGGGAGCCTGATGTACGTCATGTTGTGTACTAGGCCTAACATCTATTTTGCAGTTGGGATGGTCAGTAGGTATCAATCCAATCCAGGACTTGAACACTGGATAGCGGTTAAAACAATCCTTCAGTATCTTCGGAGAACAAGGAACTACATGCTTGTGTATGGGGTTAAGGATTTGATCCTTACAGGATACACGGATTCTGACTTTCAGACTGATATAGATTCTCAGAAATCTACATCAGGGTCAGTTTTCACTCTTAACAGAGGAGCTGTAGTATGGCGAAGCGTCAAGCAATGATGCATCGCTGATTCCACCATGGAGGCCGAATATGTAGCATCTTGTGAAGCAACTAAGGAGGTCGTTTGGTTAAGGAAATTTATGCTAAATTTGGAAGTTGTTCCAAATATGACTTTTCCCATCACGTTGTATTGCGATAACAGTGGTGCATTGGCAAATTCGAGGGAACCCCGAAGTCACAAAAGGAGAAAGCACATAGAGCGGAAGTATCATCTCATCCGGGAGATCGTGCATAGAGGAGACGTGATTGTCACGAAGATAGCCTCAGAGCACAACTTTGCTGATCCTTTTACAAAGGCTCTCACGGCTAAAGTATTTGAGAGTGACCTAGAAGGTCTAGGTTTACAAGTCTTCCCCAACTAGGGCAAGTGGGAGTATTTTGTACAAAGGGGTTTAAATGCCCTAGTTTGTTGTATTTACATTATTTTTATGTTTAGTACTCCACAAGCTTTAGGTCAAGTGAGAGATTGTTGGGATTTATGTCCTAAACTTGTGTAATTTTGATCAATTAAATAAAGTGTTATTTGTTTTGATAAGATTACAGTCTTGCTTTTATAAATCCAATAAACTAAGCTCCAAGGTTATAACATTTATCTTGAAATCAGTGTAGTGGACACTATTTTGGTTGAGTTCAAGATTATAACCTAAATAATCTATGGTATAAGAATAAGATTGGAAACCTCATTCTGGTAACACCATGGATGCGGCTCACTTTGTAATTAGTACAAATGAGGTAATTCAACTCATTCATGTAGTTGACATGCGAGTGGGGGCATCCTGTATGAAGAGTTCATACAAGACTGGATCGCAAATTATTAGTCTAACCAGTATAACACCGTTAACAGGATAAGACTAGGAATTTATAGATGGTCATTAGTGACTCGACCTGAATCCTGAGCAAGTTAAGAACTCCTGCTTATAGGGGTTTGTCCTTAGACTAGTATGGGTGAGAGTGACCTATAGCCGGCTCAATAAGCCTACCTTTCGAGTGAGTAACCTCGTAGGTAGTGGGAACTTAACTATGCAAGATGGAATTCACTCATTCCTCTATCGAGGAATTAGATAGGTTGTTCCCTTAAGAACCGACTCGTGTCTTGAACAACGGGGCCCCGCCCTCTATGAAGGTATGAGTCTAAGGTAGGACCTTAGACTTGTTGTTCATTAGAGGATCAGTGGTGCTTAAGGAGCAAAGAGGTAATCATAGGGGTAAAAGGATAATTTGACCCAACTGTGATTACGAACAACCTGTGAAGGGTTGACTCATGGGTAATGACTATATCACTGGACACAATAATATCTACAGTGAGGAGAGTGCAGCTACAAGTCTATAGTGGAGTGACTTGTAGTTAATGAATATCGATTAACTGGATCAAAGAGTTTGATCAGTTAATCTCACATCATTGGAGCTCATGATCTGTAGGTCCATTAGATCCCTTCGTTGGCTCAACATGGTAATATTGAGGGTATAAAGTTAGGAGTGAAATTGAAGTGTTCAATTTCATACACGAGGAGTTATATCAATTATATATAATATAATTTATATAATATATAGTTTTAATGTGAATTAGATTCATATATAAACTATATACTAAAGAGAGATAGGAGGGGTAGGATGGTCATTTCCATCCCATTCCCCTATATATATGGTTGCATGAGATGCAACTAGGTTAAGGTTTTTACAAGCTCCCTTTTTGTTGTTGTTGGAAAGGTTCCAAGACAACAAACATCTCTCTAAAAAAAAAATACCTCACATGTCCTAAAGGGAACCCAACTTCCTCCCTCACCTAGAGAACAACGGAGAAGATCCGGTGGTCGTTTCTTCGCACGTTGAAGTTCTTGTTGCTGAGATCGTGACCGTGGAGAGAGGAGCACTCGAAGAAAGGTTCTTCAAAGGTAAATTCTAGCTGTCCATTCTAATTTTATGCTAAATCTAGTTTTTCATGTTCATGAATTTACCGTTGTAACTAAATCAAGAGCGCGCGATTCGCAATCGCTTCCGCTGCAGGGACTTCGATTCCCTTCAGTAAGTGGATCTACAAGAGAAAACGTGGTGTAGATGGAAAGGTGCAAACCTTTAAAACTAGTCTAGTAGCAAAGGGTTATACCTAGGTAGAAGGGGTGGACTATGAGAAAACATTTTCACCTGTTGCTATGGTAAAGTCTATAAGAATTCTACTTGCCATTGCCGCATATTATGACTATGAGATATGACAAATGGATGTCAAGACAACATTCTTAAATGGCAATCTTGACAAGAACATCTACATGGACCAACCCAAAGGGTTCATTGAACAAAGACAAGAGCAAAAGTTTTGCAGGCTTAACAGGTCGATCTATGAACTGAAACAAGCCTCTATGTTCTGGAATATAAGATTTGATGAGGCAACAAATATTTTGGCTTTGAACAGAATGACGATGATGTTGGAATTTATGCCCTAAACATGTGTAATTTTGATCAATTAAATAAAGTGTTATTTGTTTTGATAAGATTACAGTCTTACTTTTATAAATCCAATAAACTATCTCCAAGGTTATAATATTTATCTTGAAACAGTGTAGTGGACACTATTTGGGTTGAGTTCAAGATTATAACCTAAATAGTCTATGGTATAAGAATAAGGTTGAAACCTTATTCTGGTAATACCATGGATGCGGCCCACTTTGTAATTAGTACAAATGAGGTAATCCAACTCATTCATGTAGTTGACATGCGAGTGGGGGCATCCTGTATGAAGAGTTCATAAAAGACTGGGTCGCAAATTATTAGTCTAACCAGTATAACACCGTTAACAGGATAAGACTAGTAATTTATAGATGGTCATTAGTGACTCGACCTTAATCCTGAGCAAGTTAAGAACTCCTACTTATAGGGGTTTGTCCTTAGACTAGTATGGGTGAGAGTGGCCTGTAGCCGACTCAATAAGCCTATCTTCTAAGGGACAGAACCTCGTAGGTAGCTGGAAACCTAACTGTGTAAGATGGAATTCACTCATTCCTCTACTGAGGAATTAGGTTGTTCCCTTAAGAACTGACTCGAAGTCTTGAACAACGGGGCCCCACCCTCTATGAGGGTATGAGTCTAAGGTAGGACCTTAGACTTGTTGTTCATTAGAGGATCAGTGGTGCTTAAGGAGCAAAGAGGTAATCACAGGGGTAAAACGGAAATTTGACCCAGCTGTGATTACGAACAACCTGTGAAGGGTCGACTCATGGGTAATGACTATATTAGTGGACACAATATTATCTACAGTGAGGAGAGTGCAGCAACAAGTCTATAGTGGAGTAACTTATAGTTAATGAATATTGATTAACTGGATTAAAGAGTTTGATCAGTTAATCTCACATCATTGGAGCTCAGGATCTATAGGTTCATTAGATCTCTCCGTTCGCTCAATATGGTAATATTGAGGGTATAAAGTTAGGAGTGAAATTGAAGTGTTCAATTTCATACATGAGGTGTTATATCTATTATATATGATATAATTGATATAATATATAGTTTAAATGTGAATTAGATTCATATATAAACTATATACTAAAGAGAGAATAAAGGAGGGGTAGGATGGTCATTTCCATCCCATTTTCCTATATATATAGTTGCATGATGCAACTAGGTTAAGTCATTGTAATTGATTCCTAGCATTTTGTTGTTGTTGGAAAAGTTCCAAGACAACAAACATCTCTCTCATAAAACACCTCACTATTCCTAAAGGGATCCCACCTTCCTCCCTCACCTAGAGAACAACGGAGAAGATACGGTGGTAGTGTCGGTGTTCGTACGAGTTCGTGTTGCGTTGATCTTGATCGTGAAGGGAGGAGGAGCACTTGAAGAAAGGTTCTTCAAAGGTAATTTCTTGTTGTCCATTCTATTATGTATGCTTAATCTTGTTATTTGTGTTCTTGAATAAATCATTGTAACTAAATCAAGAGCGCGCGATTCGCACTCGCTTCCGCTGCGGGGACTTCGATTCCCTTCAATTGGTATTAGAGCCCAATTGCATTCTTGATTTATGTTCTGGATTTTTCAAGAACAAGGTGGGATTTACTGTGTTTTGCATGAGATGTATGAACGGTTTTGCAAAATTAGATGTTTTCAATTTTGGCACTTAGATTTACAATTTCCATTGAAATCTTTAATGTAAGGGCCTGGTGTTTTGGGCAAATTTAATTGTAAATTAAGTCTGTAAGTCTGTGTCGGTCGAGGCAAAGTAGTTGCTGAGAAGATTAGAGCGAAAACGAGCTACATTTGGAGAAATCAAAGTGTTGTCTGTGTGCAGCGTTGCAAGGTTGTTCATCGGCGTTGCAACACTGCACTTGTGGGAGAAGGCGCGCGGATAAGGCGGCGTTGCAACGCAGCCTCTAGCGTTGCAACGCTCGACAGAAGACGACAAAAGCAGCGTTGCAACGCTAGAGGCGTTTCGCGAATTTCAGCAACAGGCAGAAAACAGATTTTTTATTTTATATTAATTATAAAAATGTTTTATATTTAATATATTTAATATTTTTAATTTTAATTAATATAATTAGATTATATTAATTAAAATTATTTCTAGGGTGTCAAAATTGGTCTAATTTTGCTATTTTAAATATGCAATTATTGTGTAATTATTGTCATGCATAGTGTATGCTTTTATTTTAGAAATCTCACCTTAGGTTAAGCATTTTCATGCATCATTTATAATATATTAATTAAAATTATTTCTAGTTTGCATGATTAATTAATATAAGGTTGTTATATTAATTTTTGGACAACATTGACATGCATTATTTTTTCATGAGATGAATATGCTATGAATGTCTTATTATTCATGTGATGAATGATCAAACACTATAACATAGTATGCATGTCACCTAAGGTTAATTATTAGTTTTAAAATGTTTAGAACTTGGAAATAATAGACCTTAGGTTATCTAGTTCTAATTAGATTAGAATTAGGAACCAAGTAATTTATAAGCTATGATTAAAAGAGGAACTCTGTCTAAGGAAAGTTCAGTCTAGGCTGGGGTATTTAAGCTAACGGAAACGGAACACCCCTACCTGGGAACTGACCTGGGAGTGAAATTTAATCAGAGAGTTTTATAAATTACAGTACCGTCATCGGGTTTATTAAGGGGTTAATAAACAAGAAATCCTAAGTTTAATATAAGAAGTTATATTAATAAACTTAGGATAAAATCAATATAAGAGTTATTTGATTATCAATATAAGAGTTATGTTGATAGTGTAGGTAAAACCATTAGCCGGGTTTTAGCCTAAGAAAGATTCCTATAAACTTAAAGTATCTAGTGGGAGGAAAAAGTGTATGAGATACATATTTTTCCACCTACGCTATCTCCAGGAAGTTCACACCGTGAGACTCATACTTGGCCTCGTGGCGCAAACGGGAGCGTCCCCCTTCGGATGGTGTTTGAATGGGTCAATATCAAGGTGAATGGAGAGGGTACTTATAGTGAGTGGGAGCAGGTTTAGTGAAAACAAAACCTACGGTCTCTTTTGTCGGTTTACACCGTTACCCCACTATGGTAAGCCTGCTAGTTTGGCCTGGACCAAACAATCCCTTCGGAGGGCTTGATCATAGGGGATGTAACACAGTAGACACCCGAAAGGGATAAAGATTTCCTTAGACTATTTTCCAATCTAGTCCTCCCTTCGGCGGATTTTATTGGATCGAGACTCTGGGAACTAAAGACAAAGGGTTACATTCACGGGGTACATAAGTTGTGTATGTATCCAGACCGAAAAATGGTAACTAAAACCTATAGGAATAAGAGTTATTCTGGAATTAGGTTTTGGTCAAGAGTGTCTTGATCCAGAGGAGGAGTGTTTTTTATTACCCTTCGGTGTCATACATTCTAAACCTTTGGAGTATCATTGCAAATTATAAATGGCCTAGGAATCATTTGATAATTATCTAAAACATGATTGGATTAGAGTTATAGCAAGAAACTCATACAAGTTTGTTTGTAAAATTTTCAGCAAAATGTCTAGCTCTATGATTTCCTTATTGGGTGCAAAAAAGTTAACCGGAGAGAACATAATGACTTGGACGAATGGACTCCAC
Source organism: Trichosanthes cucumerina (assembly GCA_036507285.1). Taxonomy (NCBI): domain Eukaryota; kingdom Viridiplantae; phylum Streptophyta; class Magnoliopsida; order Cucurbitales; family Cucurbitaceae; genus Trichosanthes; species Trichosanthes cucumerina. The sequence continues at coordinate 28,215,046 of CM071842.1, read as the reverse complement.
ATAATTTTGGTTACACATGATCTTAAGTTCGTTCTCAATGAGGAATGTCCTCAATTTCCTGCTCAAAATGCATCTCAAGCTGTTAAGGATGCATATGACCGCTGCATTAGTGCCAACGAAAAGGCAAAAGCCTATATCCTGGCTAGCATACCTGATGTTTTAGCCAGGAGGCTGGAGGGCAAGGTCTCAGCTCGAGAGATCATGGATTTTGTGCTAAATTTGTCTAGACAACCGTCCAAACAAATTCGGCATGAAGCCCTAAAATTTGTTTATAACGCACGTATGAAGGAAGTGTTGGGTTTTATGTCCTAAAACTCGTGAGTTTGTAAATTGAATGTATATTCTATTTTGCAATAAAGTTATTATTGAGATTTATTCAGTAAAGGTGTTATTGAATAAAGTGAATTGTATATTTTGAAACCCTAATCCAATAAAGAAGCCATGATTATAGGATGTATACTTGAACTTTATGTGTGACATAAAAGTGGATCAGGTTCAAGTTATAGCCACAACGGTCTATAGTATATAGGGATAGGGTTGGGTACCTTATCCTGGGGACACTATGGACGCGACCCATTTTGTAAAGTACAAACGATGTGATCCTGAATCGTTCATGTGGAGACATGCGAGTGGGGGCGTCCTATGCAATGAGTTTGCATAAGATTGGGCCGAGAAATAGTCACTTAAACTTTATAACTGCGTTTACTGTCTTAACTGACTATATTCATACGATAACCTAGGTAACTCGATCTTAATCATGAACGTGCCATGAACTCATGTTTATTCGGATTATCCTTACATTGGCATGGGTGAGAGTGGCCTTAGATTGTCGACTAAAAAAGCCTCCCATTTCAGGGATAAGACCGGGTAGATAGCTGGGAACATAGTTCTGCAAGATGGAATTCCCTCCTATCCGCTTTAGGGATTAGTAGAGAGGTTGTTCCCTTAAGTGCTGACTCCAGGTCTTCAACAAAGGGCCCACCCCTCTCATTGGCCCGAGAGGGATTTGGTTTGTTGGTTGGACCACAAACCAATTGTTCATTAGAGGATCAGTGGGACTTAAGGAACAAGAAGTAATTACAGGGGTAAAACGGTAATTTTGACCCAACTGTACATACGAACGACCTGGGAAGGAACGACTTACTAATTATGGTTATATCGAGTAGACAGAAATATATCTACAGTGAGGAGAGTGCAACCACTAGGCTTAGTGGAGTGTCCCGGTGGTTAACGAATGTTGATTAGCTAGGCTAAAGAGTTTGGCCAGTTAATCTTGTATCGTTGGAGCTCATGATCTGTAGGTCCATTAGGTCCCCTTACTATCTCGGACTAAGCCTTGTAACATTTTGAGAGAAAAGAATTTGAATTGTTCAAATTCGGTTTTGGGAGAAAACGTTAATTATATGTGATATACTTAACGTGTCACAGTTTAATTATGAATTAAACTATAATAAAGAAGAGGTGGAAATATTTAAATGTTATTTAAATATTTGTTCGGTTTATAACATGAATAGGGATTCATGTTTAAACGATCGATTTAAGAAATCGGGATTGGTCCAATTATTTAAATTTAATATTTGATATTAAATTAAAAAAATTATTTAAAATTATTTAATTAATTAAATTAATAAATTTAAAATTAATTTTATATTAATTTTGAATTAAAATTAAATGAAAATTCAAATTTGATTTTGAATTTCAATTGGACCAAATGAAAAAGCATGAGCAAGCTTACTACTTTTTCAAATTCACTCAAATTGAGCACCTCCTTCTTGCTAAATCCTTCTCATCTTCTTGTTGTCATCATCTCCTAGCTTGAAGAATCTTTTGGTTTCTTTAATTGAAGAAGAAACCATTAGACTAAGTAGGATTTTTCAGAATTGATATAATTTTCGTTTTTAAGACCTTTCTCCCATCTCTCTTAAAATTCTCTCTATCAAAGATCCCACAATCTGTTCCAAGGCCTGAGGATAGTAGGGAAGACACTAGAGGTTGTCTATAAAGTGTTTGTGACAAGAAATTGCGAAAGGATTAGGAGAATTTTGAACAACAAAGGTATGTGTTCATACTCTCTATTTTTCCAGATTTGAGCATACTTTTTATTTCGTAAAATTGATCAACTTAGAGTGTTCAAGATCCAAAATTGCTTCCGCTTTCTTAATCTACACTCTTTCAATTGGTATCAGAGCAATTTTGAGCACTCAATTTGATCAATTGTGTTCTGTGGTGGGTGTTTTTTGAAATATAATTTTTCTGGGCGTCTAAAGTGTTCATCTGACTTTGGCATTTATATTGAGCATCAATTTGTGCTTTATTTTCAAATTGCTTAAGTGTTTTTGAGCATTGATGTGTGTAGAATAAGCTGTAAAATTTTAAAGTCGATTGGAGTTCGGGAAGACCCTCAATTTGAAGAGAGAAGCTCTAAAGGTCAAGAAAAATTAAAACAGAGTCGCTAGAAATTTTTTTCAATCACCATTCTGATGAATGAAATGTGCAGCTCAGCTGCGTTTTTGATTTTCAAAAGCATGAAGAAGGTTTGACTTTATTCTTTGACTTTGGTTTGTTGACCTTTGACTGGTTCAAGGGTATTTGGGCCGGTTCGGCTCGATTTTGGTCCAGTTCAGGTATTTTTAGACCGGTTCTGACTATTTCGAGGCCGGTTTTTCCGTTTTGGAGGTCCATTTTACAATTTGGAGGCCCGGTTCAACCTATTACAGCCCGGTTCAATCTTTTGATGGTCCAGTTTACACATATGCAAGCTGGTTCGAAGTGGTTCGATTTTAATTCTAGATTATTATTGTAATAATTTAGTTGTTTGCTTGCATTAGATGCCAAAACCAGTCCACTTTAGTGTGTTTAATTAATTATGCATTGTGAATGTATGTTTTAATTAAAATCCCTCATTGTATGTGCATAAAGTATGCCATATAGATTTTAAAATCCCACCATAGGAAGCATGCTCCATGCATTGAAAGTATGTTATAAGTGTTATAATATATAGTATGCATGAATTAGGTTTTCATAGGATTTAATATAAGTGTTATATTAAAATTATGAAACAAATATTATATGTTTTAATTATAATTAATATAAGGGTTATATTAATTAAAAATTAAACATATAATTGTTATGCATTTATTCATGTGATGGATTTGTTATAAATGTATGTATATTCATGTGATGAATGTCAAACAATTTATAACATAGAAATGCATGTAACTTAAGGTTAATTAATTAGTTTTAAAATGATTTTAGAACTGGAAATTAATTAGACCTTAGGTTATCTAGTTCTAATAAGATTAGAATTAGGCAACCAATAATTTATAAACTGGGATTAAAGAGGGACGCTGTCTAAGGAAGGTTCTGGTTAGGCTGGGGTACTTAAGCTGACAGAAACGGAACACCCCTACCAGGGAGTGAATTTAATCTAGAGGTTTATAAATTATTTTCGTGAGTGGTGTTTATTAAAAGTTAATGAATTAAACTCATAGACCTAGGTTTATTAAAAAGTCAATAGACTTAGGTAATTCCAGTATAATAGTTATATTGGTAGACTTATGTCATATTATTTTAGCCGAAATATGCTTAAGTGAAAGTATACCCAAACTGTTTAAAATACTTAGTGGGAGTGAAAAGGTATATATGATATATCAATTTCCTCTTACGCTCTTCGTGAAGTTCACACCGCGAGATTTATGCTTGGCCTCGTGATGTCAATAGGGCATCCCCATTCGGATGGTGTTTGCATAAATCAAGAGCAAGGTGAATGGAGAAAGTATTTATAGTAAGTGGGAGAAGGAAGAGTGTCAACACATCCTATGGTCTCCTCCATTAGGTTGGACCGTGAGATTCCCATGTTGCGCCTGCAGGTTGCCCGTAGTAGCAACATCCATTCGGAGGGATGTAACATGGGATTCGGAACAACTCAAACTCCAGAAATGGATAGGGTCTCTTAGGTCCATTCACAGCATTGATTTTCCAATTCTGTAGCATTCTTGGGGCCGACCTTTAAGGTCTAAAAATTGCGGGTCACACTTACGAGAATTACTAAGTGTTAGTGAATTCATGACGAAAGTAGCGATGACTAGAATGCCATAGGAATAAGAGTTGTTCTGATGTTAGCATTTAGTCAAGAATATCTTGGTTCAGTGAAGGAGTAATTGACTGCCCTTCGGTAGCGGTTGCTCTGACTCACTGAATTATCGTTGCAAAAACAAATAATGAGATTATGGGTACATTATTACTTTTGCTAAATTCTTAATTGGATGCATGTTAGGAGTTAAAAGCAATTTACTAATAGAATATGTTCTATTTTCAGCATGTCGAGCTCTTTTATTGAATTACTCGCCTCCGACAAACTTAACGACGATAACTTTAGAACTTGAAAATCAAACTTGAATACGATTCTTGTAATTGATGATCTAAGGTTCGTCTTGACGGAGGAATGTCCTCCCCCTCCTAGCTCGTCTGCAATCCGAATAGTTCGGGATACATTTGACAAATGGACTATGGCTAATGATAAAGCCCGGGTCTACATCTTAGCCAGCATATCTGATGTGTTGTCTAAGAAACATGAGGACATGATCACCGCAAAAGAGATCATGGGATCATTACGAGCTATGTTTGGACAACCGTCCTCCTCGGTCCGTTATGATGCTCTCAAGTACGTTTACAACTCCCGAATGAAGGAGGGAACATCTGTTAGGGAGCATGTCCTTAATATGATGGTCCACTTCAACGTGGCAGAGGTAAACGGAGCTGTCATTGATGAGAATAGTTAGGTTAGCTTTATAATGGAATCTCTTCCGAAGAGTTTCTTGCAGATCCGCACCAACTCGGTGATGAACAAGATAGAGTATAACCTGACTACTCTACTTAACGAGCTCTAGACATTTGAGTCCCTGATGAAATCAAAGGGAAAAGAGAAGGAGGCAAACGTTGTCACTTCAAGGAAGTTCCTGAAAGGATCATCCTCAGGGACTAAGTCTGGTCCTTCTTTTTCTAAGAATACAGGTATTCAGAAGAAGAAGAAGGATAGAGGGATGGAAAAAGCTCTCATTCGCATGGGTAAAGCCACAGGAAAATATTTCTATTGTTGCAAAGATGGGCACTGGAAGAGGAACTGCCTGAAGTACCTTGCAGAAAAGAAAGCTGAGAAAGAAAAACAAGGTAAATATGATTTACTCGTTGTTGAAGCATGTTTAGTGGAACATGATGATTCTGCCTGGATACTAGATTTAGGAACCACTAACCATGTGTGTTCTTCTTTTTAGGAAACTAGTTCCTAGAGGCAGCTTGCTGATAGTGAGATAATTTTCAGGGTTGGAACAGGAGAGGTTGTCTCAGCTAGAGGAGTGGGAGCAATGAAGTTGTTATTTAGAGATAGATTCGTTTTATTAGAAAATGTACTTTTGGTTCCTGGAATCAAAAGAAATCTTGTATCTATCTCTTGTTTACTTGAACATATGTATAAAGTGTCTTTTGATTATAATGAAGCGTTCATTTGCAAAAAGAGGTGTACGAATATGTTCGCTAAACTTGAAAACAACTTATATGTGTTAAGACCAACAGAGATAAAAGCTATTTTGAACACCGAGATGTTTAAAACAAATTGATACTCAAGATAAAAGGCGTAAGCTTTCTCCAAGTAATTGCCTATGACATCGGAGACTAGGTCACATTAATCTCAATAGGATTGAGAGATTGGTTAAGAGTGGTCTCCTAAGTCAGTTAGAGGACAACTCCTTACCACCATGTGAGTCTTGTCTTGAGGGAAAAATGACTAAACGACCTTTTTCTAAAAAAGGTTATAGGGCCAAAGAACCCTTGGAACTCGTGCATTCGGATCTTTGTGGTCCAATGAATGTTAAGGCACGAGGAGGGTATGGATATTTCATCAGTTTCATTGATGATTATTCAAGGTATGGCTATCGTTACCTAATGCATCATAAGTCAGAAACCCTTGAAAAGTTCAAGGAATATAAGGCAGAGGTTGAGAATTCGATAGGTAAAATTATTAAAACACTTCGATCAGATCGAGGTGGAGAGTATATGGATTTAAGATTCCAAGACTATATGATAGAACATGGAATCGTATCCTAACTCTCAGCACCTGGTACACCTCAGCAGAATGGTGTATCTGAAAGGAGAAATAGAACCCTGTTAGACATGGTTCGATCTATGATGAGCTACGTTCAACTGCCTAGTTCGTTTTGGGGATATGCAGTAGAAGCTGTTGCATATATTTTGAGCATGGTTCTCTCTAAGAGTGTTTCAGAAATACCCTATGAGTTATGGAAAGGGCGTGAAGGTAGTTTACGTCACTTCAGGATTTGGGGATGTCCGGCACATGTGCTAGTGTCCAATCCAAAAAAACTGGAACACCGTTCAAAATTATGGCTATTCGTAGGATACTCCAAAGAAACAAAAGGTGGTTTGTTTTATGATCCTCATAGGACAAGGTGCTTGTGTCGATAAATGGCACGTTCTTAGAGGAAGACCACATGAGAGATCATCGACCTCGTAGCAGAATTGTCTTGAGCGAAATTTCCGGGGAAGCTACAGATAAATCAACAAAAGTTGTTGATCAAGCTGGTCCTTCTCAAGAGTTGAGAATGCCTCGACGTAGTGGGAGGGATGTTAGACAACCCGACCGTTACATAAGTTTAACTGAATCCCAGGTCGTCATACCTGATGATGACATAGAGGATCCATTGACCTATAAACAGGGAATGAATGATATAGACAGAGACCAGTGGATTAAAGCCAGGGACCTCGAAATGGAGTCAATGTACTTCAATTCAGTCTGGGAACTTGTAGATCAACCAGATGGTGAAAGACCTCTCAGTTGCAAGTGGATCTACAAGAGGAAACGAGATCAAGTCGGTAAGGTGCAAACCTTTAAAGCTCGACTTGTGGCAAAGGGTTATACCCAGCGGGAAGGGGTGGACTATGAAGAAACCTTCTCCCTTGTTGCCATGCTTAAGTCGATTAGAATACTCTTGTCCATTGCCACGTTTTATGCTTATGAAATTTGGCAAATGGATGTCAAGACAGCTTTTTTGAATGACAATCTTGAACAGAGTATCTATATGGATCAACCAGAGGGGTTCAAAGTTCAGCGTCAGGAGCAAAAGGTTTGCAACCTTAAGCGGTCCATTTATGGATTGAAACAAGCATCTAGATCCTGGAATATAAGATTTGATATTGGGATCAAATCTTATGGCTATGAAGAGAATATTGACGAGCCTTGTGTCTATAAGAAGATAGTCAATACTAATGTAGCTTTCTTAGTCTTATACGTAGACGATATCCATCTCATTGGGAATGATGCGGGATTCCTGACTGGAGTTAAGCAATGGCTAGCGACCCAATTCCAAATGAAAGATTTGGGAGAAGTTCAGTTTGTCCTTGGAATCCAAATTGTTCGGAATCACAAGAACAAAACGCTAGCGCTGTCTCAGGCATCTTATATTGACAAAATGTTGATTAGATATAAGATGCAGAATTCCAAGAAGGGTTTATTACCTTTCAGGCATGGAATTCATCTGTCTAAGGAACAATGTCCTAAGACACCTCAAGAAGTTGAGGATATGAGACGCATTCCCTATGCATCAGCTATCGGTAGTCTGATGTATGCCATGCTATGTACTCGACCCGGCATAGCTATGCAGTGGGAATTGTAAGCAGGTATCAGTCCAATCCAGGATATGATCATTGGACTGTCGTTAAGAATATCTTCAAGTATCTTAAGAGAACGAGGGACTATATGCTTGTGTATGGCGCAAAGGATTTGATCCTTGCAGGATACACTGACTCTGATTTTCAGACTGATGTAGATTCGAGGAAATCCACATCAGGATCAGTCTTCACTCTTAACGGAGGAGCTATAGTATGGAGGAGTATAAAGCAAGGTTGTATTGCTGACTCCACCATGGAAGCTGAGTATGTCGAACCTTGCGAAGCAGCGAAAGAGGCTATATGGCTTAGAAAATTCTTTATTGATTTGGAAGTTGTTCCAAATATCAATTTGCCTATCACTCTTTATTGTGATAATAGTGGTGCAGTGGCAAATTCTAAAGAACCTAGAAGCCATAAACGCGGAAAGCACATAGAGCGAAAATATCATCTCATCAGGGAAATTGTGCAACGAGGAGACATGATCGTCACGCAGATCGCTTCGGAGCACAACATTGTTAATCCGTTTACAAAGCCCCTCACGGCTAAAGTGTTTGAGGGACACCTAAAGAGTCTAGGACTTCGGGTTGTACAATAGGACAGTTTTCTTGCCCAGCATGTTTGACTCCACCGACGTTTTAGTCCAAGTGGGAGTTTGTTGGTTTTATGTCCTAAAACTCGTGAGTTTGTAAATTGAATGTATATTCTATTTTGCAATAAAGTTACTATTGTGATTTATTAAGTAACGGTGTTATTGAATTATGTGAATTGTATATTTTGAAACCCTAATCCAATAAAGAACCCATGGCTATAGGATGTATACTTGAACTTTATGTGTGACATAAAAGTGGATCAGGTTCAAGTTATAGCCACAACGGTCTATAGTATAGGGATAAGGTTGGGTACCTTATCCTGGGGACACTATGGACGCGACCCACTTTGTAAAGTATAAACGATGTGATCCTGAATCGTTCATGTGGAGACATGCGAGTGGGGGCGCCCTATGCAATGAGTTTGCATAAGATTGAACCGAGAAATAGTCACTTAGACTTTATAACTCTGTTTACTGTCTTAACTGACTATATTCATATGATGACCTAGGTAACTCGATCTTAATCTTGAGCGTGCCATGAACTCTTGTTTATTCGTATTATCCTTAGATTTGCATGGGTGAGAGTGGCCTTAGATTGCCGACACAATAAGCCTCCCATTTCAGGGATAAGACCGGGTAGATAGCTGGGAACATAGTTCTGCAAGATGGAATTCCCTCCTACCCGCTTTAGGGATTAGTAAAGAGGTTGTTCCCTTAAGTGCTGACTCCAGGTCTTGAAAAAAGGGCCCACCCCTCTCATTGGCCCGAGAGGGATTCGGTTTGTTGGTTGGACCACAAACCAATTGTTCATTAGAGGATCAGTGGGACTTAAGGAACACGAAGTACTTACAGGGGTAAAACGGTAATTTGGACCCAGCTATAAATACGCACGACCTGTGAAGGATCGACTTACTAATTATGGTTATATCGAGTGGACAGAAATATATCTACAGTGAGGAGAGTGCAACCACTAGGCTTTAGTGGAGTGTCCCGGTGGTTAACGAATGTTGATTAGCTAGGCTAAAGAGTTTGGCTGGTTAATCTTGTATCGTTGGAGCTCATGATCTGTAGGTCCATTAGGTCCCCTTACTAGCTCGGACTAAGCCTTGTAACATTTTGAGAGAAAAGAATTTGAATTGTTCAAATTCGGTTTTGGGAGAAAACGTTAATTATATGTGATATACTTAACGTGTCATAGTTTAATTATGAATTAAACTATAATAAAGAAGAGGTGGAAATATTTAAATGTGATTTAAATATTTGTTCGGTTTATAACATGAATAGGAATTCATGTTTAAACGATCGATTTAAGAAATCGGGATTGGTCCAATTATTTAAATTTAATATTTGATATTAAATTAAATAAATTATTTAAAATTAATTAATTAAATAATTAAATTAATTAAATTAATAAATTTATTTTTAATTTAAAATTATTTTTATATTAATTTTGAATTAAAATTAAATGAAAATTCAAATTTGATTTTGAATTTCAAGTGGACCAAATGAAAAAGCATGAGCAAGCTTACTACTTTTTCAAATTCACTCAAATTGAGCACCTCCTTCTTGCTAAATCCTTCTCATCTTCTTGCTGTCATCATCTCCTAGCTTGAAGAAGCTTTTGGTTTCTTTAATTGAAGAAGAAACCATTAGATTAAGTAGGATTTTTCAGAATTGATATAATTCTCATTTTTAAGACCTTTCTCCCATCTCTCTTAAAAATCTCTCTATCAAAGATCCCACAATCTGTTCCAAGGCCTGAGGATAGTAGGGAAGACACTAGAGGTTGTCTACATAGTGTTTGTGACAAGAAATTACCAAAGGATTAGGAGAATTTTGAACAACAAAGGTATGTGTTCATACTCTCTATTTTTTCAGATTTGAGCATGCTTTTTATTTCGTAAAATTGATCAACTTAGAGTGTTCAAGATCCAAAATTGATCAACTTAGAAGAAAATTCTTTGTCGGTATGTAAATCCTGCCTAGAAGGCAAAATGACTAAAAGACGTTTTAGTGGAAAAGGTTATAGAGCCAAAGACCCTCTAGAGCTTATACATTCAGACCTTTGTGGTCCGATGAATGTTAAAGCCAGGGGAGGATATGAATATTTCATCTCTTTTATAGAAGATTATTCTAGATTTAGGCATATTTACCTAATGCACCACAAGTCTGAAGCACTTGAAAAGTTCAAGGAATTCAAGACTGAGGTTAAAAATGAATTAGGTAAAACTGTTAAAACACTTCGATCAGATCGAGGTGGAGAGTACATGGATTTAAAATTCCAGAACTATATGATAGAACATGGAATTACATCCCAACTCTCAGCTCCCGGCACACTACAGCAAAACGGTGTAACGAAAAGGAGAAATAGAACATTGTTGGACATGGTTCGATCAATGATGAGTTATGCTCATCTCCCTAATTTCTTTTGGTGTTACGCAGTGAAGACTGCAGTATACATTTTGAATAATGTGTCGTCCAAAAGTGTTTCTGAAACACCTTTTGAACTCTGGAAATGACGTAAAGGTAGTTTATGTCACTTCAGAATATGGGGATGTCCGACACATGTGCTTGTGACAAATCCAAAGAAGTTGGATTCACGTGAGTATGCCTCGACGTAGTGGGAGGGTTGTGATACAACAGGGTCGTTACATGGGTTTAGCTGAAACCCAAGTTGTTATACCAGATGACAAATGCGAGGATCCATTGACTTATAATCAAGCAATGATTGACAAAGACAAAGACAAATGGGTTATAGCCATGGACCAAGAAATGAAGTCGATGTACTTCAATTCTGTTTGGGATCTTGTAGATAAGCCTGATGGGATAAAACCTATAGGTTGTAAGTGGATCTACAAGAGAAAATGTGGTGTAGATGGGAAGGTGCAAACCTTTAAAGCAAGACTAGTAGCAAAGGGTTATACCCAGGTTGAACGGGTTGAGTATGAGGAGACTTTTTCACCTGTTGCTATGGTAAAGTCTATCCGTATCCTTCTTGCCATTGTCACATATTATGACTATGAGGTATGACAAATGGATGTCAAGACAGCCTTTTTGAATGGCAATCTTGAGGAAACCATCTACATGGACCAACCCAAAGGGTTCATTAAACTAGGACAAGAGCAAAAGGTTTGCAATCTTAAAAGGTCGATTTATGGACGGAAACAAGCCTCTAGGTCCGAGAATATAAGATTCGATGAGGCTATCAGATCTTATGGTTTTGGCCACAATGATGATGAACCTTGTGTCTACAAGAAAATCATCAATAGTTCTGTCGCATTCCTAATTCTCTATGTGGATGATATCCTACTCATTGGGAATGATGTAGGTTATCTTACTGACATCAAGGAATGGCTAGCTACGCAGTTCTAAATGAAAGATTTGGGTGATGCGCAGTTTGTTCTTGGGATCCAGATTGTCCGGAACCGCAAGAAGAAAACACTAGCCTTGTCTCAAGCATCATACATAGACAAAGTGTTGTCAAGGTTTAAGATGCAATATTCCAAAAAGGGTTTGTTGCGTTTTAGACATGGAATCTATTTGTCTAAGGAACAGTGTCCTATGTCATGTTGTGTACTAGGCCCGACATTTGTTTTGCAGTTGGGATGGTCAGTAGGTATCAATCCAATCCAGGACTTGAACATCTGGGCAATGTTAAAACAATCCTTAAGTATCTTCGGAGAACAAGGAACTACATGCTTGTGTATGGGGCTAAGGATTTGATCCTCACGAGGATACACTGATTTCGACTTTCAGATCGATAAAGATTCTCGTAAATCTACATCGTGGTCGATTTTCACTCTTAACGGAGGAGCTGTAGTATGGGGAAACGTCAAGCAAGGATGCATCGCTGATTCCACCATGGAGGTCGAATATGTAGCAGCTTGTGAAGCAGCTAAGGATGTCGTTTGGTTAAGAAAACTCATGCTAAATTTGGAAGTTGTTCCAAATATGACTTTGCCCATCACGCTGTATCGCGATAACAGTGGTGCAGTGACAAATTCGAGGGAACCCCGAAGTCACAAGAGGGAAAAGCACATAGAGCGGAAGTATCATCTCATCCGGGAGATCGTGCATAGAGGAGACGTGATTGTCACGAAGATAGCCTCAGAGCACAACATTGTTGATTCTTTTACAAAGGCTCTCACGGCTAAAGTATTTGAGAGTCACCTAGAAGGTCTAGGTTTACAAGTCTTCCCCAACTAGGGCAAATGGGAGTATTTTGTACCAAGGGGTTTAAATGCCCTAGTTTATTGTATTTACATTACTGTAATGTTTAGTACTCCACAAGCTTTAGGTCAAGTGGGAGATTGTTGAGATTTATGCCCTAAACTTGTGTAATTTTGATCAATTAAATAAAGTGTTATTTGTTTTGATAAGAATACAGTCTTGCTTTTATAAATCCAATAAACTAAGCTCCAAGGTTATAACATTTATCTTGAAATCAGTGTAGTGGACATTATTTGGGTTACGTTCAGGATTATAACCTAAATAGTCTATGGTATAAGAATAAGGTTGGAAACCTCATTCTGGTAACACCATGGATGCGACCCACTTTGTAATTAGTACAAATGAGGTAATCCAACTCATTCATGTAGTTGACATGCGAGTGGGGGCATCCTGTATGAAGAGTTCATACAAGACTGGATCGCAAATTATTAGTCTAACCAATATAACACCGTTAACAGGATAAGACTAGTAATTTATAGATGGTCATTAGTGACTGAAGGGGTTTTGAATTCCCGCAGCGGAAGACGTGAAACGTCGTTGATCCGTTGTGTAATTCCTATCTTAAAATTGAATCTATCTCATAGATCCTAGGCTAAACATGCAAAGAAGAAGACGTAAACAGTAAGTAATAGATACTAACCTCTTGAAGAACTCTTCTTCAACGTTTTCTCCTTCTCCGGTCAAGATCTCTCTCGATCCAACGTTCTCCTCAAACACGAACCTCGATCCGAACAAGGAGACACCTCCAAAGGATCTTCTCGGTTGTTCTCGGGAGGTTGAGGGAGAGTAGGTGAGACTCCCTTTGGTTTTGGGTGAGGAGAAGTTTTAGAGAGAATTGAGAGAGAATGAGAGAAAGCCTTTTTGCTCTCTTTGGATGAAAATCCAAAAAATGGCAAAATGGCATACCAAAGGCTTCTTGCAAAGCCTTTAAATACTATTGTGTGATGGACTTAAAACCTCCACCAAATCACAATTTTACCACAACCATATAATATACAAATCACATTTGCATATTATATAATATAAGGTATCTCATACCTTATTATACAAATCTTATTTGCATAAATGTGGAATTATAAATTGAATCACATTCAATTTAATTTCTCTCAATTCAATTTCTCTAATTAGCACTAATTAATCAATTAGGTTATACTATAGTTTATTATGAATCTCATTCACATCAAACTATATATTATGTCATCTACATCACATATAAAAGACATAAATACCCAAATAATGAATTTGAACATTTCAAATTCACACCAAACTGTAAACCGTCAATTTATCCAATTTGAGCCAACCGAGTGACCTAATGGAACTACACGTGACGAGCTCCAATGATCCGAGACTAACCTGTCAAACTCTTTGACCCAGTTATTCAACATTCATTAGCTACGGTAACACTCCACTAAAGCCCGTAGCTGCACTCTCATCACTGTAGGACAAGTTGTGTCCATCGATATATCCAATACCCATGAGTCGACCCTTCACAAGTTGTTCCTAGTCACAGCTGGGGTCAAATTACCGTTTTACCCCTGTGTCTACCTCTTGGTCCTTAAGTCCCACTGCTCCTCTAATGAACAACTATGTTGCATGGTCCAACCATAAACAACAACCCTCTCAGGCCAATGAGAGAGTGGGGCCCCGTTGTTAAAGCCCTAGAGACAGCACTTAAGGGAACAACCTCTCTAGTTTTCCTAAGTCGAGAACGAGTGAATTCCTTCTTGCGTAGTCAAGTTTCCAGCTCCCCACGTGGTCCTGCCCTGAGAAGATAGGCATATTGGGGGAGCAACAGTGGCCACCCTCACCCGTACTAGTCAAAGCGATGCACTTCGCAGACATGTGAGTCCGTGACACGCTCAGGATTAAGGTCGAGTCACTAATGGTCATCTACGAATTTATTAGCTCTATATTGTTAACGGTGTTACATCAGTAAGTCTAATAATTCACGGTCCGGTCTTGTACAATCTCATTGCACAGGATGCCACCACTCGCATGTCAACCACATGAACGAGTCAGATCACCTCGTTTGTATCTAATACAAAGCGGGTCACATCTACAGTGTATCCAGAATTAGGTCTCCAACCCTATCCATATACTGTAGACCGTTCGGGTCATTAACTCGAACGTGATCCTCCATGTGTGTCCACTACACACCGTTCAAGTTCTTACTTCTCTCATAATGCAATGACCCTGGAGCTTAGTTTATTGGATTAAGTTTATGAAAAATGCGAGAAACAAAGTTTAAATAAATGACTCTTATTTATTACACAATGTTGAAATAAATAACTCTTATTTATTTACAACTTGGAATATTACAAACTACACGAGATGAGGACATACATCTCAACAGTGACTCGACCTGAATCCTGAGCAAGTGAAGAACTCCTACTTATAGGGGTTTGTCCTTAGACTAGTATGGGTGAGAGTGGCCTGTAGCCGACTCAATAAGTCTACCTTCTCGTGATGTGAACCTCGTGAGGCACTGGGAACTTAACGTGCGGGGATGTAATTCACTCATTCCTCTATCGAGGAATTAGATAGGTTGTTCCCTCAAGAACCGACTCGTGTCTTGAACAGGGCCCCTCCTCTCGTGAGGGTATGAGTCTAAGGTAGGACCTTAGACTTGTTATTCATTAGAGGATCAGTGGTGCTTAAGGAGCAAAGAGGTAATCACAGGGGTAAAACTGTAATTTGACCCAGCTGTGATTACGAACAACCTATGAAGGGTCGACTCATGGGTAATGACTATATCAGTGGACACAATATTATCTACAGTGAGGAGAGTGCAGCTACAAGTCTATAGTGGAGTGACTTGTAGTTAATGAATATTGATTAACTGGATCAAAGAGTTTGATCAGTTAATCTCACATCATTTGAGCTCATGATCTGTAGGTCCATTAGATCCCTCTGTTGGCTCAATATGGTAATATTGAGGGTATAAAATTAGGAGTGAAATTGAAGTGTTCAATTTCATACATGAGGTGTTATATCTATTATATATGATATAATTGATATAATATATAGTTTTAACGTGAATTAGATTCATATATAAACTATATACTAAAGAGAGAATAAAGGAGGGGTAGAATGGTCATTTCCATCCCATTTCCCTATATATAGTTGCATGAGATGCAACTAGGTTAAGTCATTCTAAGTGATTCCTAGCATTTTATTGTTGTTGGAAAAGTTCCAAGACAACAAACATCTCTCTCACAAAACACCTCACTATTCCTAAAGGGAACCACCTTCCTCCCTCACCTAGAGAACAACGGAGAAAATCTGGTGGTAGTGTCGGTGTTCGTACGAGTTCGTGTTGCATTGATCTTACTCGTGAAGAGAGGAGGAGCACTTGAAGAAAGGTTCTTCAAAGGTAATTTCTTGTTGTCCATTCTATTATGTATGCTTAATCTTGTTATTTGTGTTCTTGAATAAATCGTTGTAACTAAATCAAGAGCGCGCGATTCGCAATCGCTTCCGCTGCGGGGACTTCGATTCCCTTCAGATGAACCTTGTGTCTACAAGAAGATCATCAATAGTTCTGTCGCATTCCTAGTTCTATATGTGGATGAAATCCTACTCATTGGGAATAATGTAGGTTATCTTACTGACATTAAGAATTGGCTAGCTAAGCAATTCGAAATGAAAGATTTGGGAGAAGCGTAGTTTGTTCTTGGGATCCAGATTGTCAGGAACCGCAAGAATAAAACTCAAGCATTCTCTCAGACATCTTACATCGACAAAGTGTTGTTGAGGTTTAAGATGCAAGACTCCAAGAAAGGTATACTACCTTTTAGATATGGAGTTCATTTGTCTAAGGAACAGTGCCCAAAGACACCTCAAGAAATTGAGGACATGAGACAAATTCCTTATGCATCAGCTGTTGGAAGCCTCATGTATGCCATGTTGTGTTCTAGGTCAGACATCTGTTTTGCAGTAGGAATGGTCAGTTGGTATCAATCCAATCCAGGACCTGAACACTAGACAACGGTTAAAACAATCCTTAAATATTTTCGGAGAACGAGGAACTACATGCTTGTGTATGGGGCTAGGGATTTGATCCTTACAGGATACACGGATTCTGACATTCAAACTGATACAGATTCTAGGAAATCTACATCAGGGTCAGTATTTTCTCTTAACAGTGGAGTTGTAGTTTGGCGAAGCGTCAAGCAGGGATGCATCGCTGATTCCACCATGGAGGTCGAATATGTAGCAGCTTGTGAAGCAGCTAAAGAGGTCGTTTGGTTAAGGAAATTCATGTTAGATTTGGAAGTTGTTCCAAATATTAGTTTGCCTATCACACTTTACTGTGATAATAGTGGTGTTGTGGCAAATTCAAGAGAACCCCAGAGTCACAAGAGGGGTAAGCACATTGAGCAGAAATATCATCTCATCTGGGAGATCGTACATCAAGGAGACGTGATCGTCACGAAGATAGCTTCGGAGCACAACATTACTGATCCATTTACAAAGGCTCTCACGACTAAAGTATTTGAGAGTCACCTAGAAGGTCTAGGTTTACAGGTCTTACCCTAACTAGGGCAAGTGGGAGTATATTGTACAAAAGGTTTCAGTTCTCTAGTTTATTGTATTTTACATTATTGTAATGTTTGTTATATACTCCACTAGCTTTAGGTCAAGTGTGAGATTGTTGGATATGTGCCCTAAACTTGTGTAATTTTAGTCAGACAAATAAAGAGTTATTTGATTTAATAAAATTATATTCTCTTTTTATAAATCCAATAAACTAAGCTCCAAGGTTATAATAGATATTGAACATCGGTGTAGTAGACACTAA
Organism: Trichosanthes cucumerina; assembly: GCA_036507285.1. NCBI lineage: Eukaryota > Viridiplantae > Streptophyta > Magnoliopsida > Cucurbitales > Cucurbitaceae > Trichosanthes > Trichosanthes cucumerina. Next base: position 28,197,746 of record CM071842.1, on the reverse strand, counting down.
TTGGATTATGTTCTAGAGTATAACCTAAACAGTCTATGGTATATGTATAAGGATTGAAACCTTATTCTCGTAACACCATGGATGCGGCCCACTTTGTAGTTAGTACAAATGAGGTAATCAAACTCATTCATGTGGATGACATGCGAGTGGGGGCATCATGTATGATGAGTTCATACAAGATCGGACTGTAAACTATTAGTCTAACTAGTACAACACCGTTAACAGCATATGACTAAAAATTTATAGATGACCATTAGTGATTCGATCTGAATCCAGAGCAAGTTAAGAACTCCTGCTTATAGGGGGTTTGTCCTTAAACGAGTATGGGTGAGAGTGGCCTGTAGCCGATTCAATATGCCTACCTTCTCAGAGGAAAAACCTCGTAGGTAGATGGAGACTTAACACTGCAAGATGGAATTCACTCATTCCTTGACTAAGGAATTAGATAGGTTTTTCCCTTAAAAACTGAGTCCATGTCTTGAACAACGTGGCCCAACCCTCTAAACTAGCTTAAGAGGGTTGAGTTTATGGTACGACCACAGACTTGTTGTTCATTAGAGGATCAGTAGTGCTCAAGGAGCAAGAGGTAATCACAGGGGTAAAACAGTAATTTGACCCAATTGTGATTACGAACAACCTATGAAGGGTCGACTCATAGGTAATGGTTATATCGATGGACACCATATAACCTACAGTGAGGAGAGTGCAACTGCAAGTCTATAGTGGAGTGACTTGTAGTTAATGAAAATTGATTAATCGGATCAAAGAGTTTGATTAGTTAATCTCACATCATCGGAGCTCATGAACTGTAGGTCCATTAGGTCCCTCCGTTGGCTCAACATGGTAATATTGAGGGTATAAAGTTAGGAATGAAATTAAGGTGTTCAATTTCATATATCAAGTAATATATCAATTATATATGATATAATTGATATAATATATTGTTTTAATGTGAATTAGATTCATAACACACTATATAATTATGAGAATGAATGAGGGATAGGATGGTAATTTCTATTCTATTTCCCTATAAATAGTTGCATGGGATGCAACTTTGAACCAAGCCTTTGGTGTAACCCTAAAGCTTATTCTCGTTGTGTTGGAAAAGTTCCTAGACACAACTCTCTCAAATTCTCTACACCTCTTTCTAAAGGAACCCACTTTCCTCCTTCACCTAAAGAACAACAGAGAATATCTAGTGGTAGATCTTTGTACGTGTCGGGTTCGGATCGTAGAGTTAATGAGATCGTGAGAAACACCTTGGAGAAGGAATACAAGAAGAAAACCGTTCTTCAAAGGTAAATTCATGTTGTCCTAATCTTCTTGTGCATGCTTAATCATAGTTTTTATGTTCTTGATACGTATCTATGTAATAAGATTAAGAATACGTGATTCGTAATCGCTTCCGCTGCGGGATTCAATCCCTTCAAGCTCAAAATCCATACATGTATTCATCGTAAGAACGTAGAAAGAATTTCTAAACGAATCAACATCAGAAATTCAGTAAAAGATGAGTGAAATTCTTTTCTAAATTCTTTGGAAAAATCCATTCATCTCAAAACGGGTCTTTGAGCACAAAACCTTTGAAAATCATCATTTTGCTCTCATTTTCAAATATCAGTGTGAGATCCCTTACATTAGCCTAAGCTCCACAAGTTCAAAATCCTAGTTCCTAGTAGGGCACTCTTTTCGAACCTACTTAACAAATAATTTCCTAAATTAATTTTCACAATTGTTTAGAAATTTCCACAATCCAACTATGGGTTCTATTCTTGAAACCAACCTTTTTACCTCAAATTAACTAGGAGATTCACCAAGAAATTTCTTAGACAGAATCACCCTTCAACCTTTGGTTTTTCTTTGGTATTGATCTGTGCACGAATAGGCTTAGGACTAATTGTACTCACCCACGAACTCACTTCCCCTTGCTGGACAGTGTTCTTGTTTGCTCCAATTCTCGTGTTTTCGATGTTGAAACAACGATTTTCCTAGAAATAAATCTCCATAAATTAAAATAAATTACTCATAGCATAAACCATAAAACATTTGCAATACAATCAGCTTAATTGCCCCAAAAAAAAATTGGACTATTCAAGATCTGTAAAATTATTCACTATACTTTGATTGAAGGTCCAAGTTGAGACTGACTCGAAGAATCAAGCGGCTCGAATGGAATTCCGGTGAGGTTACTATTGGTGAACCCAAAAGCGGCGAAGACAGACGACTATAAAACTAAAACAACAATGGAATCGCAACTCGGCATTAAACTATGGCGACTAACACGAATCCACCTCGACTCGACAAGGGATCTGGCGACTTGTTTGCGCTTCGCATGACGACGGTTGTGACCACTTCCAGTTTCTTGATAATTGTAATCTTGTCAAGAGCTTGATCAAATACAAGTTTTATGACTGTTCTAAATTAAATACTTGTAGTACTTAATAGTGGACCAGGTCGAACCACAGGGAGCAATGAATTTCAACTTTCCAGAATTAGATTCCAAAAGAAAACAAACAGGAAAGGGGGGTTTCGAATGTTTTGTTTTAAAATAAATAGCAAGGAATTAAATAGAAGGAGAGAGAGAGTTAAGGAAATATCAAATCTTACTAAATTTCAGTCCATAGGTACAATTATCCCAATTGTAATATAGATACTAGGCATTGTCAAAATAGATTTAACTAAATTTGCAATTAACTTGGTCTGCTTAGCGGTTCCCCTAAAAAGTTATTTCTCTAAGTTCATTAATTTTACCTATCCAGTATCCATTAATCTCAATTATCTTAATTATCTAGCACTCTCCATGTCATAAAAAATTAAGACAAAGGCATAAAGCAATGTGGAAGATCAAGACACCTTAATTAGATAAATCCAATTAATATGTTTCTTAAATTTCATAGAGTCTAGCATGCCAACTATGAATCCATGGTTACCCAAAGGATCACACACAATTATAACTCTAGTGTTACAAGTTCTAAGTCATTATTGACTTGTCATGTCAATCATGAAATAACAGTAGACATGCATAAATTGTTGGGATATGTGGCCTAAACTTGTGTAATTTTAGTCAAATGAATAAAGAGTTATTTGATTTGATAAAATTATATTCTCATTTTATAAATCCAATAAACTAAACTCCAAGGTTATAATGAATCTTGAACATCAGTGTAGTAGACACTATTTGGATTGTGTTCAAGACTATAACTTAAATGGTCTATAGTATAAGAACGAGGTCGGAAACCTTATTCTGGTAACACCATGGATGCAACCCACTTTGTAGTTAGTACAAATGAGGTAATCCAACTCATTCATGTGGATGACATGCGAGTGGGGGCATCCTGTATAAAGAGTTCATACAAGATCGGGATTTGCAAATTATTAGTCTAACTAAAGATAACGCCAGTAATAACAGAGACGACTAATAATTTATAGATGGTCATTAGTGACTTGACCTGAATCCTGAGCACAACATTGGCACCATAGATTTACATAATTTTTTCGTTGAATTGTTCAATGTAAAGGGCCTATTGTTTTGGGCATTTTATTATGTAGATCGAGTCTGTCAGTCCATGTCGATCGAGGCAAAGTGGTTGTTGAGAAGAACGGAGCAAAAACGAGCAAAATTGAAAAGAAGCCAGTGTTGTTCTCGCCACTGCAGCAGGCGTGCGACTGATGAGACGACAACGTTGCAACGCCGAAGGGGTTTCGCAACGCAGATGTGAGGCGTGCCCCAACGGTTAGAAACGGACAAAGGGTAGCGTTGCAACACTGGTATCAGCGTTGCAAAGCCGAAGGCGTTTCATGAAGGCACCAACGGATGAAAATTTATTTTTTTTATATATTAAATATAAAAACGTTTTATATTTTATTTTATTTAATATTATTTATTTTATTTAATATAATTAATTTTAATTAATATAATTATATTATATTAATTGAAATTAATTTTAGGGTGCCAAAAATGATCTAATTTTACTATTTAATTAATGCAATTGTTATATAATCATTGTCATGCATAATCTATGCTTTTATTTTAGATATCCCACCTTAGGTTAAGCATTTCCATGCATCATTATAATATAAACTGTTATATTATATAGTTTGCATGTATAATTAATATAAGGTGTTATATTAATATTTGGACAACATTGACATGCATATTATTCATGAGATGAATGTGTTGTGTATGTTTTATTATTCATGTGATGAATGATCAAGCACAATAACATAGAATTGCATGTCACCTGAGGTTAAATTCATTAGTTTTAAAATGTTTAGAACATGAAATTAATAGACCATAGGTTATCTAGTTCTAATTAGATTAGAATTAGGAACCATGTAATATGTAAACAATGATTAAAAGAGGATCTCTGTCTAAGAAAGGTTCTGTCTAGGTTGGGGTATTTAAGTTGATGGAAACAGAACACCCCTACCTGGGTACTGACCTGGGAGTGAATTTTAATTAGAGGGTTTATAAATTACAGTAGCATCAGCGGGTTTATTAAGGGGTTAATAAACTAGAAATCCTCGGTTTAATATAAAGAGTTATATTAGCAAACTTAGGATAAAATCAATATAAGAGTTATATTAATTCTCAGTATAAGAGTTATATTGACAAGTTTAGGTAAAACCATTAGTCGGGTTTAACCTAGGTCAATTTCCTATAGAGTTAAAGTATCTAGTGGGAGGAAAAGTGTATATGATACATATAATTTCACCTACGTTTCTCCGGGAAAGTTTTCACCGTGAGACTCATACTTGGCCTCATGGTGCAAACGGGAGCGCCCCCCCTTCGGATGGTGTTTGTATGAGTCAATAGCAAGGTGAATGGAGAGGGTACTTATAGTGAGTGAGAGCAGGTTTAGTGCAAACAAAACCTATGGTATCTTCTGTCGGTTCACACCGCAAGTTCAATATGGTCAGCCTGCTAGTTTGGTCTGGACCAGACAATGTCTAACTCAATTATTTCCTTACTGGGTGCGAAAAAATTAACCGGAGAGAACATAATGACATGAAAAAACAAACTTAACACTATTTTGGAAGTGGACGATCTTATGTTTGTGTTAACTGAGGAGTGTCCTCAAGTGCCAGGCTTGAATGCAGCACGAAATGTTCGTGATGCATATGATCGATGGATCAAGGCCAATGATAAGGCCAAGGTCTATATGTTGGCAAGTACGTCTAACATACTAGCCAAGAAGCACGAGGGCATGATGACCATTAAGGAAATCATGGATTCGTTGCATGGCATGTTTGGACAACAGTCTACACAGGCTCGACACAATGCCCTCAAGTATATATTCAACTCGAGGATGCCAGAGGGTTCATCTGTTCGGGATCATGTCCTGGACATGATGGTACACTTCAACATTGCGGAGTCGAATGATGCTTCCATCGATGAATCGAGCCAAGTCAGCTTCATTCTAGAAACTCTTCCAGATAGTTTCTTATAGTTTAGAAGTAATGTTGTTGTGAACAAGCTTGCTTTTAATCTTACCTCCCTTATGAATGAACTCTAGACCTTTCAGTCTTTGATGAAAATTCAAGGAGCGAAAGGTGAGACAAATGTTGCCAGTAAGAGTTATCACAGAGGTTCGACCTCTAGAACAAAATCAGTGGCTTCATGATCTTCTAACCTGAAAGGGAAGAAGAAGAACATGAAGAAGGTTTGTAAAGGGAAACGAGTTGACAAAGCTGCCGCCCGAAAGGGTAAGAAGGTCAAGGAAGTTGCTGACAAAGGAAAATGTTTCCACTGCAACAAGGATGGACACTGGAAACGAAATTGTCCAAAGTACCTGACTGAGAAGAATAAAGAAGGTGTTGTATAGAAGCATGTTTAGTGGATAATTATAAAATGTCTTGGATACTTGATTGTGTTGGGGTGTTTTCCCTAATCTCGTGTAGTTTGTAATACAGTTGCTATGAATGAATAAAAGTTATTGATTTGTCAAAACTTTGTATCTCGCATTTTATAAAACTTAATCCAATAAACTAAGCTCCAGGATCATATTATTTGAACGGTGTGTAGTTGACACACGAGCAGGATCGCGTTTGAGTTAGTGACTCGAACGGTCTACAGTATATGGATAGGATTGGAAACCTAATCCTGGTTACATTATGGATGCGACCCGCTTTGTATTGGATACAAATGAGTTGATCCAGCTCGTTCATGTGATTGACATGTGAGTGGGGGCATCCTGTGCAATGAGATTGTACAAGAACAGACCGTGAATCATTAGACCTACTGATGTAACACCGTTAACAGTAGGACTAATGACTTCGTAGATGACCATTAGTGACTCGTCATGAATCCTGAGCATGTCACGAACTTCTATTTGCGGGGGTCTGTCCTTTGACTAGTACGGGTGAGGGTGGTCTGAATACACCCAATATGCCTATCTTCTTGGGGACAGAACCTCGTGGGGAGCTGGGAACTTGACTACGCAAGAAAGAATTCAGTCGTTCCCAACCTAGGAAATTTAGAGAGATTGTTCCCTTAAGTGTTGTCTCCGGGACTTGAACAACGGGCGTCTGCCCTCTCACTGGTTCGAGAGGAACCTTGTTCATGGTTGGACCATACAACAAAGTTGTTCATTAGAGGAGCAGTGGAACTTAAGAAACAAGAAGTAGACACAGGGGTAAAACGGTAATTTGACCGAGCAGTGGCTACGAACGACCTGTGAAGGGATGACTCGCGGACATTGGTTATATCGATGGACACAACTTGTCCTACAGTTGTGAGAGTTCAGCTACAGGCTTTAGTGGATTGTTACCGTAGCTAATGAATAGTGATTAACTGGATCAAAGAGTTTGATCGGTTAATCTCATATCATTGGAGCTCATCAGGTTTAGGTCCATTAGGTCCCTCGGTTGGCTCAATCGGACAAATTGAGGGTTTATAGTTTGGAGTGGATTTGAAGAGTTCAAATTCATTAATTGGGTAGCTATGTCAATTATATGTGATATAGTTGACATAATATATAGTTTGACGTGAATGAGATTCATAATAAACTATAGAATATCCTAATTGATTAATTAGTGCTAAATTGGAGAAATTGAATTTAGAGAAATTAAATTCAATGTGATTCAATTAATTATTCCACAATTATGCAAATAGGATTTGTATAATAAGGTATGAGATACCTTACATTATGTGATATGCAAATATAATTTTCATATCATATGGTTGTGGTAAAACAGTGAATTGGTGGAGACTTTAACTTCACCACTCACCATTATAAATAGTGCTTTGTGAAGCACTTGGTAAGACAAGGATTCTAATTTTTTGGAATTCCACCAAAAGAGAAAGAAAGCTCTCTCTCTCTAATCTCTCTCAATTCTCTATACCTTAGAAAGCTCTCTCTCTCTAATCTCTCTCAATTCTCTATACCTTCTCCCCATCCCAAATTCCAAAGGGAGTTCCACAACTCTCCCTCTACGTTCCAAGAACAACCGAGAAGATCTTCTGGAGGTGTCGTTGTTCGTGAGGGTCATTGGATCGTGAGAGATCGAGAAGAAATTGCTAGAATTTGTCTACAAGAGGTTAGTAAAACTTTTACTTACTGTTTTCCTTCTCAAAACAACATGCTTAACATAGTTTTTATGTGATAGATTCTGTTTTTAAGAAATTACACACACAACGACGTCAAAAACTTATTGTGTAAAATGATATTGCAATACCGCAAGTGTACGGGTCAAGTTTTAGCATAGTGATTTTAGAGTTCTGTTGCGTAAAATTATATTGCAATACCGCAAGTGTTCGGGTCAAGTTTTAGTATAGTGATTTGAGGGTCCAAGTATCGCCCTCAGGAATGAGTTTCTAGATTAATTAATTACTAATATACTAATCCTCAATTTTAGCTAAAGAAACATAACATTGATAGGTGGTGAAAATAAAGACAAAAGACAAACAAACACGTGGAGACACGAATTGATAGATTTGGAGGAAAATGACTTCACAAGTTAATAACTTAATTAACACATGCAATGAACTAATGTGATGAATTTATAAACAAGAAGTAAGATACTCTAGAAAATCTCTCGATTCTTAGTGAGACTCGCACACACAATGATTTCTATAGTCTCCATATTAATCTAAAACATGCACGACATTAAGCAACTTCTTAATGTGTTTCCCTTAGACTTCTGGGTCATTCTCATGCCAGACTTCTAAGAGTTTTGACAACTTTGCTCTAATCTAAGCTTTTTCTCTCGAGTCCAGTTAAACCAACAATATCAAAGAATGCAAGAACGAATTGCCAAAAATAAATAACAAAACATACTTCCAAACATGGCAAACAAGTCTTAACAAGTGAATCAAATCCTAACTACAACATTTAGCTACTCTAAATCACATTAAAACCAAACTAAAAGTGTAGAAAATGTCTTAAAACGGTGTTACAATCTGAAAGAAAAAGAAATTAAACTTATGTGTTGATGTCGGTTCTTTGTCTCTGAGCTCCTGTCTCGATCTCGAACCTCCACGAATGCTTTGGCTCTCAAGAATTGCTCTTTTCTCTCTTCTTACAGGGTGTATTTCGAAAGTAGGATGAAATCTCTATCAAATTTGGCTCCCTTTTGCAAGAAGACATAATGTTCTATTTATAATGGTTTTCGGTACAACGTTTCAACTCTAGGGACAGCGTTGCAACGTTGTACCCTAGGCGGCTGGTAAATAAGGAAATTGTCGATGGTGTTGCAACGGTGAGGGAAGCGTTGCAACGCCGCTACCCTAACGCGCGCGCCTCTTTATCGAACTGGCGTTGCGACACTACAAGGCAGCGTTGCAACGCCCTCTGCACGGGTCTTCATATAAGTCTTCTTATCGAGATAGTGTTGTGATGCTGCAAAGCAGCATTGCAACGCTATCGGTATAATTCATCAGCACATGAAATCTGCAAGCTCGGCGTTGCAACGCTCTGCATGACGTTCCAACGCCATCACCTCAGGTCCTTAAGCTTGGATTGGTCCTTCTACTTTCAATTTATAATATTTTTAGCTCCAAAAAGCCTCGTTTCGATCTCGAGTGATCTAAAATATCTCCACTTGTCTTGTTTACGCTCTAAACCTGAAATTGAGTGAATTAAACACATCAAAACCCTGAAATGATCATAAAACTAGCAATAATCAAGCCTAAGGATAACACATTTTGTGTGCTATCAAACACCCCAAAACTTTTGCTAGTCCCGAGCAAAAACAGAATTGAAAATGAGATTTTTCTTATACATACATCTGACTCAAGCCTCAAAGATTTAAGAGAAAATTTTGGCAATCAAAGGAAACACTCAAACATAATACTTCAGCAAGCAATTTAGAACTTTCCCTAAGTGTTCCCACGTGTGTGTGTGTGATTAGCCTATGTTCCTTCATTTTTACTAAGCCCGGATCAACTTTATTAGGCTATCCATTCAACTTCCTCCTACACTGGTCATAATTGCTAATCCTTGAGCCTCCCCACATTCAAGAAATAAACAACTTTACTCAACACTTAATCACTTTTTATCACTTTTTCTATTTTCTTCTTTTTTTTGTTCAAGGACATTAGCTTTCACACATCCACTGCAGGGACCCTTACCCAGAGCACTCACTTAATTAGTGGGCTAACTGATCACAGTGAAGGTAGCTCTTTTTGCCCTCACGACTTTTTCTTTAACAAACAAACAACAAAAACAAACCACTTCACAAAAGGCAAATATTATACAAATCATGCACTTCATATTGTCATTCACCCTATCCTGCAATTTAACTCTCAAATCAGCTCTTAGACCTATCGATGTGACATTAAACTTCTAAACCTAATAACTTTGTTATAAGCAATTCAAAACTACAGGAACACAAGCTATGTTCATAATAGTGCAGGAAAAACTCAAGAAAATTTTTAAATTAACTTAAATTCATGTCATGCTCTCGAGTTTTAGCAGAATCACAAAAATTTTCAATTAATTCTCATCCTCGGCTATCATAACCATACTTATGCATAAAATCAATCAGCAATTCAGCATATACTCAGGACAGTCATAACATATCAATAACATCCCTAGGCGACTTGTAAATAAGGAAATTGTCGATGGCATTGCAACGCTGAGGGCAGCGTTGCAACGCCACTACCCTAACGCGTGCGCCTCTCTATCGAACGCCCTCTGCACGGGTCTTTATGTAAGTCTTCTTGTTGAGATAGCGTTGCGACGATGTAAAGCAGCGTTGTAATGCTATCGGTATAATTCTTCAGCATATGAAACCTGCAAGTTTGCGTTGCAACGCTCTGCATTGCGTTGCAACGCCATCACCTCGGGTCCTCAAGCTTGGATTGGTCCTTCTACTTTCAATTGATAATATTTTTAGCTCAAAAAGCTTCGTTTTGATTCCGAGTGATCCAAAATGTCTCCACTTGTCCTGTTTACGCTCTTAAGCTGAAATTGAGTGATTTAAACACATCAAAGTCCTGAAATGATCATAAAACTACCAATAATTAAGCCTAAAGATAGCACATTTTGTGTGCTATCAAGTTCCAAGTATCGTCCTCGGGAATGGGTTTCTAGATTAATTAATTACCAAGATACAAATTCTCAATTTTAGCTAAAGTAACATAACATGGAGAGGTGATGAAAACACAGATAAAAGAGAAACAAACAAGTGGAGACACGAATATGATAGAATTGGAGGAAATTGACCTCACAAGTTAACACTTATTTAACACATGCAATGAACTAATGTGATGAATTTATAAACAAGAAGTAAGATACTCAAGAAAATCTCTCGATTCTTAGTGAGCCTTGCACACGCAATAAATTCTATAGTCTCCATATGAACCTACAACATGCACGACATTAAGCAAGTTCTTTATGTGTTTTCCTTAGACTTCTAGGTCATTCTAATGACAGACTTCTAAGAGTTTTGACAACTTTGCTCTAATCTAAGCTTTTTCTCTCGAGTCCACTTAAACCAACAAGATTAAAGAATTGAAGAATGAATTGCCAAAAATAAATAACAAAACATAATTCAATACATAGCAAACAAGTCTTAAACAAAGAAATCAAATCCTAACTACAACTATTAGCTACTCTAAATCAATATAAAACCAAGCTAAAAGTGTAGAAAACGTCTTAGAACGATGTTACAATCAGAAAGAAAGATAAAATAAACTTATGTGCCGAAGTCGGTCCTTCGTCCCCGAGCTCCCATCTCGATCTCGAACCTACACGAATGCTTTAGCTCCCAAGGAATGCTCACTTTTCTCTTATTACAGAGTGTATTTTGAAATTAGGGTGCAAAGACTACCAATTTCGGCTCCCTTTGCAAGAAGAAATCATGTTGTATTTTTAGGCATAATCGGCACAGTGTTGCAACGCTGTACCCTAAACGCGTCGCATATATGGAAACTGTCGATGGCGTTGCAACGCCACGCCTTTTTTGCTTGTTCTCTTATCGAGATAGTGTTGCGACGCTACAAAGCAGTGTTGCAACGCTATCGTCATGAGTTCTCTATGCACACAATCAGCAAGTACGGTGTTGCAACGCTCCGCATGGCGTTGGAACGTCATCACCTCGGGTCTACTAGCTTCGATTGGTCCTTTTACTTCCAATTGATGTTAGTTTTAGCTCCAAAAAGCCTCGTTTCGATCCCGAGTGATCCAAAATGTCTCCACATGTCTTGTTTATGCTCTTTACCTGAAATTCAATGATTAACACACATAAAAGCCTGTAAATCATCATAAAACTAGCAATAATTAAGCCTAAGGATAGCACATTTTGTGTGCTATCAAACACCCCCAAACATAAACTTTTGCTAGTCCCGAGCAAAAACAGAATTAAACATGAGATTGTACTTATACATACATCTGACTCAAGCCTCAAAGATTTAAGAGAAAATTTGGCAATCACAGGAAACACTCAAACATAATACTTCAATGAGCAATTTAAAACTTTTCCTAAGTGTTCCTACGTGTGTGTGTGCTTAGTCTATGTTCCCTTCAATTTTACCAAGCCCTGATCAACTTTATTAGGCTTTCCATTCAACTTCTCCCTACATTGGTCATAATTACTAATCCTTGTGCCTCCCCACATTCAAGAAATAAACAACTTTACTCAACACTTAATCATTTTTTTAACACTTTTTCTATTTTCTTCTTTTTTTTTTTTGTGCAAGGACACTAGCTTTCACACATCCACTGTAGGGACCCTTACCCAGAGCATTCGCTCAATGAGTGGCCTAACTGATCACAGTGAAGGTAGCTCTTTTTTCCCTCACGAATTTTTTCTTTAACAAACAAACAACAAAAGAAAACTACTTTTACAAAACGCACATATTAAACAGATCATGCACTTCATATTGTCATTCACCATATCTTGCAGTTTAACTCTCAAATTAGCTCTTAGACCTATCGAATGACATCTAACTTCGAAGCCTAATGACTTTGTTCTAAGCATTTCAAAACTACAGGAACACAGGCTTTGTGCATAATAGTGCAGGAAAACTTAAGAAAATTTTTAAATTAACTCAAATTCATATCATGCTCTCATCCTAGGCTATCATGATCATACTTATGCAAAAGATCAATTAGAAAATCAGCATATACTCAGGACAGTCATAACATATCAATAACAACCTACCTCTTGCTCCTTAAGTACCACTTCTCCTCTAATGAACAACTTGTTTACGGTCCTACCATGAATAACATTCCTCTCGGCCCAGTGAGAGGGTGGGGCCCCGTCGTTCAAGCCTTGGAGTCAACCCTTAAGGGAACAACCTCTCTAGTTTCACTAGTTCGGGAACGAGTAAATTCTATCTTGTGGAGTTTAGTTCCCAGCTACCCACGTGGTTCTGCCCCTGAGAAGGTAGGCTTATTGAGTCAGCGACTCTGGCCAACTCTCACTCGTACAAGTCTAAGGACAGACCCCCCAGATCGGAGTTCGTAACCCGCTTAGGATTAAGGTCGAGTCACTAATGGTCATCTACGAATTTATTAGTCCTAAACTCTTAACGGTGTTACACCAGTTGGTCAAATAATTCACAGTTCGTCCTTGTACAATCTCATTGCACATGATGCCCTTGCTCGCATGTTTACCACATGAACGAGCTGGGTCGCATCGTTTGTATCCAATACAAAAGTGGGTCGCATTCATAGTGTCACCAGGATGAGATTCCCAACCCTATCCATATACTATGACCATTTCTTTAACCTGAACGTGATCCTACCTATGTGTCCACTACACACCGTTCAAGATCTCATAAATATGTATGACCCTGGAGCTTAGTTTATTGGATTAAGTTTGAAATGTGAGGTACAAGGTTTGATGAAAAATAACTTTTATTTATATACGTCAAATGTTACAAACTACATGAGTTTAGGGCATACATCCCAACAATCACTTCCTTTCAAAACCAATCAATACTAGCATGATTCATGGCCAACCAATCCATGCCTACAATTTCATCAAACTCCTCCATATCCCGAACTATCAAGGTCACTTCTAAGTTGTGACCAGAAAATAACAACTTACAGGATTAACTTTTTCTGTTGCTAACAAGCTCGCCCTCATAGGGGTGGCAACATACAACATACAGGATAATGGTTCTAGCTCTAACTGCGCTTGCCTCACAAAAGATGCAGAAATAAAAGAATGAGTAGAACCTTAATCGAAAAGCACAAAGGCAAGGTATCCAAGTACCGGAAGTGTACATGTGACCATTGAATCTAAGTTACTGACATCTCATTTTGTGCTCACAAAATTTCTTCCCTATTGGGTCACTTGCTTGGGAGATCCATCCTTGCTCGAACTTGGAGGTTGAATACCTCTATTACCCTAGTTAGGAAAATTCTCAGCCTTGTGTCTCTCTTTCTTATATTTGAAACATGCTTCTGATCAAGCCAAACACTAGTGGTGCAGTGGTGTTGTATGGCTTAGGAAGTTCTTGACTTATTTGGAAGTTGTTCCAAATATGAATTTGCCTATCACTCTTTATTGTGATAATAGTGGTGCAGTGGCAAATTCTAAAGAACCTAGAAGCCATAAGCGTGGAAAGCACATAGAGCGCAAATATCATCTCATCAGGGAGATTGTGCAACGAGGAGACGTGATCGTCACGCAGATCCCTTCGGAGCACAATATTGTTGATCCGTTTACAAAGTCTCTCACGGCTAAAGTGTTTGAGGGACACCTAGAGAGTCTAGGACTACGGGTTGTACAATAGGACAGGTTTTCGTTACTCAACATATTTTACCCCACAGACGTTTTAGTCCAAGTTGGAGTTTGTTAGGTTTTATGTCCTAAAACTCGTGGTTTTGTAAACTGAATGTATATTATATTTTGTAATAAAGTTGTTATTGAGATTTATTCAGTAAAGGTGTTATTGAATAAAGTGAATTGTGTACTGTGTAACCCTAATCCAATAAAGAACCCTTGGCTATAGGATGAATACTTGAGCTTTATGTGTGACATAAAAGTGGATCAAGTTCAAGTTATAGGCATAATAGTCTATAGTATAAGGATAGGGCTAGGTACCATATCCTGGGGACACTATGGACGCGACCCACGTTGTACAATACAAACGATGTGATCCTAAATCGTTCATGTGGAGACATGTGAGTGGGGGCGCCCTATGCAATGAGTTTGCATAAGATCGACCATGAAATAGTCACTTAAACTTTTAACTCCGCATTGCTTTAAGCGACTATATTCATACGATGACCTAGGTAACTCGATCTTAATCCTGAGCGTTCTATGAATTCCTGTTTATTCGGATTATCCTTAGATTTGCATGGGTGAGAGTGGCCCGAGACTGCCGACTCAATATGCCTCCCATTTCAGGGATAAAATCGGGTAGATAGCTGGGAACATAGTTCTGCAAGATGGAATTCACTCCCACCTGCTTTAGGGATTAGTAGAGAGGTTGTACCCTTAAGTGATGGCTCTGGGTCTTGAACAATGGGCCCACCCCTCTCATTTGCCCGAGAGAGATTCGGTTTGCTGGTTGGACCACAAACCAATTGTTCATTAGAGGATCAATGAGACTTAAGGAACAAGAGGTAATTACAGGGGTAAAACGATAATTTTGACCCAACTGTAATCACGAACGACCTGTGAAAGATCGACTTACTAATGATGGTCATATCGAGTGGACAAAAATATATCTACTGTGAGGAGAGTCCAACCACTGGGCTTTAGTGGAGTGTCCCGGTGGTTAACGAATGTTGATTAGCTAAGCTAAAGAGTTTAGCCGGTTAATCTCGTATCGGTTGAGCTCATGATCCGTAAGTCCATTAGGTCCTCCTTACTAGCTCGGACTTAGTCTTATAACATTTTGAGAGAAAAGAATTTGAATTGTTCAAATTCGAGTTTGGGAGAAAGCGTTAATTATATGTGATATATTTAACGAGTCATAGCTTAATTATGAATTAAACTATGATTCACAGGATGTGGATACATTTAAATATTGAATCGGTTTATAGCATGAATTAGGATTCATGTTCAGAAAATCGATCGGGATCGGGCAATTTATTTAATTTAATATTTGATATTAAATTAAATTAAAAATTAATTAATTTAATTAATTATTTAATAATTTAATTAATTAAATTAATTAAAAATCAATTTAATATTGATTTTGGAATTATATTAAATGAAAATTCAAGGATTTCCATGAAACCCAACTTGACAACTTGCCCAATCTTACTCATCTTCAAAATTCACCAAAATTGGCCACCTCCATCTCAAAGCATCCTCATCACCCTTGAGTTGTCACTCCATTGAAGCTTTTTGAAGCTTTATATAATGGTGATTTGAGGTGTTTTGGGAGAAGTTTACACAGAAAATTCTAAATTCCCGAATTAGTGACCTTTGAGGACTTTTCTTCCAAATTCTCTCACCTAGGATCCCACAATCCATTCTAAGTCTTGAGGATAGTAGGGAAGACTCTAACGGTTGTCCACGAAGTGTTCGTGTTGAAAACCATCCACCGGGTGAAGAGAATTTGATCCTCAAAGTTGAGTTTTCTATCCCTCTATTTTTCCAGCTTCGAGCATGTTTTTTATTTTACAAAATTGATCAACTTAGAGTGTTCAAGATCCAAAATTTCTTTCGCTTTCTTAATCTAAACTCTTTCAATTGGTATCAGAGCGATTTTCAGCAATCAATTTGATCAATTGTGTTCTGTGGTGGGTATTTTTTGAAATACAATTTTTCTGGACATCCAAAGTGTTCTTTTGGGTTTGGCATTTAAATTGAGCATCACTTCGTGATTTATTTTCAAATTGCTCAAGTGTGTTTGAGCATTAATGTGTGTAGAATAAGCTGTAAAAATTTCAAGTCGATTGGAGTTCGGGAAGGCCCTCAATTTGAAGAAAGAAGTCACGGAGGTCATGAAAATCAAAAAATAGAGAATTGCTGGAAATTAATTCTGCATTTTGCTACAGTGAACCTTCAGGCCCGTGCTTTTGAGAAGATGGAGTTGACCGGTCTGTTGACTGTTGACTTTGACTCCAGTTCAGTTGACTTTGACCGGTTCAACTATTTTCTGCCAGTTCGGCTCGTTTTCGGTCCTGTTCGGGTAATTTTAGACCGGTTCTTACTATTTCGAGGCCGGTTTTTCCATTTTGGAGGTTCGTTTCATCATTTGGTGGCCCAATTCATCCTTTAACAGCCCGGTTCAACCTTTTGAAGGTTCAATTCACACATTTGCAAGTCGGTACGACCCAAATTCGAAGTGTTCGAAGTGGTTCGATATTATTTCTAGATTATTATTGTAATAATTTAGTAGTTTGCTTGCATTAGATGCCAAAACCAGGCCACTTTAGTGTGTTTAATTAATTATGCATTGTGAATGTATGTTTTAATTAAAATCTCTGATTATATGTGCATAAAGTATGCCATATAGATTTTAAAATCCAACCATAGGAAGCATGCTCCATGTATTGAAAGTATGTTATAAGTGTTATAATATATTGTATGCATGTTAATTGGGTTTCATAAGAATTAATATAAGAGTTATATTAATTTATGAAACAAATATTATATGTTTAATTATAATTAATATAAGGGTTATATTAATTAAAAAAATTCAACATATAATTGTTATGCATTTTTCATGTGATGAATTTGTTATAAATGTATGTTTATTCATGTGATGAATGTTCAATCTGTTTATAACATAGAAATGCATGTAACCTAAGGTTAATTAATTAGTTTTAAAATGGTTTTAGAACTGGAATTAATTAGACCTTAGGTTATCTGTTCTAATAAGATTAGAATTAGGCAACCAATAATTTATAAACTTTGATTAAAGAGGGAGTCTAACAAAGGAAGCTTCTGGCTAGGTTCAGTACTTAAGTCGATTTGGAAGCGGAACACCCCTACCTGGGAACTGACCTGGGAGTGAATTTAATCCATAGGTTTATAAATTATCTTTCGCGAGTGGCATTTATTAAAAGTTAATAAATTAAACTCATAGACCTAGGTTTATTAAAAGGTTAATAGACTTAGGTAATTCCAGTATAATTGTTATATTGGTAGACTTAGGTCATATTGTTTTAGCCGGAATATGCCTAAGTAAAAGTATACCCAAACAGTTTAAAATACTTAGTGGGAGTGAAAAGGTATATATGATAATCAATTTCCTCTTACGCTCTCTGCGAAGTTCACACCGTGAGATTTATGCTCGGCCTCGTGATGTCAATAGGGCATCCCCATTCGGATGGTGTTTGCATAAATCAAGAGCAAGGTGAATGGAGAAAGTATTTATAGTAAGTGAGAGAAGGAAGTGTGACAACACATCCTACGGTCTCCTCCATTAGGTTGGACCGTGAGATTCGCATGTTGCGCCTGCAGGTTGCCCGAAGTAGCACCATCCATTCGGAAGGTTGTAACATGGGATTCGGAACAACTCAAACTCCAGAAATGGATAGGGTCTCTTAGGTCCATTCTCATATTTGTCTCTCCAGTTCGGTAGCATTGTTGGGGCCGACCTCTGAGGTCTGAAAATGGCGGGTCACACTTACAAGGATTGCTAAGTGTTAGTAAGTTCTTGACCAAAGTTGCGATAACTAGAATGTTATAGAAATAAGAGTTATTCCGGTATTAACATTTAGTCAAGAATGTCTTGGTTCAGTGAAGGAGTGATTGACTGCCCCTCGGTAGCAGTTACTCAGACTCACTGAAGTATCGTTGAAAAATAAAATAATGAGTTTATGGGTACATTATTACGTTTGCTAAATTCTTAAATTGGATAGGTTACAAACAATTCACTAATAGAATTCATTCTTTTTCAGCATGTCGAACTCTTTTATCCAGTTACTCGCCTTCAAAAAACTAAGCGGCGATAATTATGGAACCTGGAAATCAAACTTGAATACGATTCTTGTTCTTGATGATCTGAGGTTCGACTTAACGGAGGAATGTCCTCCCCCTCCCAGCTCGACTGCAAACCGAATTGTTCGAGATGGTTATCACAGAAGGATTAGGCTAATGAGAAGGCCCGAGTCTCTATCTTAGCCAGCATATCTGATGTGTTGTCTAAGAAACATGAGACCATGGTCACCGCAAAGGAGATCATGGGATCATTACAGGCGATGTTTGGACAACCGTCCTCATCGATCCATTATGATCTTTGTCACAAATACGTTTACAACTCCCGTATGAAGGAGGAGCCTCTCGTTAGGAACATGTCCTTGACATGATGACCCACTTCAACGTAATTTGAAGTAAATGGGGCAGTCATAGATGAGAAAAGGTAGGTAACCTTTATTATGGAATCTCTTCCGAAGAGTTTCTTGCCATTCCGCACAAATGCGGTGATGAATAAAATAGAGTATAACCTGACTACTCTCCACAACGAGCTAGAGACTTTTAAGTCCCTCATGAAATCAAAAGGAAAAGAGAAGGAGGCAAATGTTGTCACTTCGAAGAAGTTCCTAAGAAGATCGTCCTCTGGGACCAAGTCTGGCCCTTCTTTTTCTAAGAATAAGGGTATTCAGAAAAAGAAGAAGAAGGACAAAGGGAAGGGACCAGCTCCCACACGCAAGGCTAAGGCCACAGGAAAATGTTTCCATTGTGGTGGTGACGGGCCCTGGAAGAGGAATTGCCCAAAGTACCTTGCAGAAAAGAAAGCTGAGAAGGAAAAACAAGCTGAGAAGGGAAAACAAGGTAAATATGATTTACTTGTTGTTGAAACATGTTTAGTGGAACATGATGATTCCGCCTGGATATTAGATTCAGGAGCCACTAACCATGTTTGTTCTTCTTTCAGAAACTAGTTCTGGCAAAGAGACTTGTAGATGGAGAACTAACTCTCGTGGTTGGAGCGGAGAGATTGTCTCAAACAAAGCGAAGGGGAGCGATGGAAGTCATTGTTTAGAGATAGATTCGTTTTATTAGAAAATGTACTTTTGGTTCCTGGAATCAAAAGAAATCTTGTATCTATCTCTTGTTTGCTTGAAGATATGTATAAAATATCTTTTGATCATAATGAAGCGTTCATTTGCAAAAGAGGTGTACGAATATGTTCTGCTAAACTGGAAAACAACTTATATGTGTTAAGACCAACAGAAGCAAAAGCTATTTTGAACACCGAGATATTTAAAAAAACTGATACTCAAAATAATAGGCAAAAGCTTTCTCCTATTACCTATCTTTGGCACTAGAGACTAGGCCAC
Organism: Trichosanthes cucumerina; assembly: GCA_036507285.1. NCBI lineage: Eukaryota > Viridiplantae > Streptophyta > Magnoliopsida > Cucurbitales > Cucurbitaceae > Trichosanthes > Trichosanthes cucumerina. The sequence goes on along the minus strand of CM071842.1, from coordinate 28,178,103 downwards.
ATTAATCTCAATAGGATTGGGAGATTGGTCAAGAGTGGTCTCCTAAGTCAGTTAGAGGACAACTCTTTACCACCATGTGAGTCCTGTCTTGAGGAAAAAATGACTAAAAGACCTTTTTCTGAAAAAGGTTATAGAACCAAAGAACCCTTGGAACTCGTGCATTCGGATCTTTGTGATCCTATGAATGTCAAGGCACGAGGAGGGTATGAATACTTCAACATTTTCATTGATGATTATTCTAGGTATGGCTATCTTTACCTAATGCATCATAAGTCTGAAACCCTTGAAAAGTTCAAGGAATATACGACAGAAGTTGAGAACACATTAGGTAAAACAATTAAAACACTTCGATCAAATCGAGGTGGAGAGTATATGGATTTGAGATTCCAAGACTATATGATAGAACATGGAATCGTATCCCAACTCTCAGCGCCCAGTACACCTCAGCAAAATGGTGTATCTGAGAGGAGAAATAGAACCCTATTAGACATGGTTCGATCCATGATGAGCTACGCTCAGCTACCTAGTTCGTTTTGGGGATATGCAGTAGAAGTTGCTGCATATATTTTGAACATGGTTCCCTCTAAGAGTGTTTCAGAAACACCCTATGAGTTATGGAAAGGGCGTAAAGGTAGTTTACGTCACTACAGGATTTGGGGATGTCCGGCACATGTGCTGGTGTCCAATCCAAAGAAATTGGAACATCGTTCAAAATTATGCCTATTTGTAGGGTACTCCACAGAAACGAAAGGTGGTCTATTTTATGATCCTCAAGAGGACAAGGTGCTTGTATCGTCAAATGCCACGTTCTTAGAGGAAGACCACATGAGAGATCATCAGCCTCGAAGCAGGATTGTGAAATTTGGCAAATGGATGTCAAGATATCCTTTCTGGATCACAATTTTGAAGAGAGTATCTATATGGATTAACCAAAGGGGTTCATAATTCAGGGTCAAGAGCAAAAGGTTTGCAAGCTTAAACGATCCATTTATGGATTGAAACAAGCGTCTAGATCCTGGAATATAAGATTTGATACTGCAATCAAATCTTATGGCTTTGAACAGAATATTGACGAGCCTTGCGTTTACAAGAAGATAGTCAATACCACTGTAGCTTTCTTAGTTCTATACGTAGATGATATCTTGCTCATTGGGAATAATGCAGGGTTCCTGACTGGTGTTAAGCAATGGCTAGCGACCTAATTCCAAATGAATGATTTGGGAGAAGCTCAGTTTGTTCTTAGAATCCAAATCGTTCGGAATCGCAAGAACAAAACGCTAGCGCTGTCTCAGGCATCTTAGATTGACAAGATGTTGGTTAGATATAAGATGCAGAATTCCAAGAACGATTCATTACCTTCCAGGCATGCAATTCATTTGTCTAAGGAACAGTGTCCTAAGACACCTCAAGAAGTTGAGGATATGAGACGTATTCCCTATGCATCCGCTGTCGGTAGTTTGATGTATGCCATGTTATGTACTCGACCCGACATATGCTATGTAGTGGGAATAGTCAGCAGGTATCAATACAATCAAGGATATGATTACTGGACTACCGTTAAGAATATCCTCAAGTATCTTAGGAGAACGAGGGACTATATGCTTGTGTATGGCTCAAAGGATTTGATCCTTGCAGGATACACTGACTCTGATTTTCAGACTGATGTAGATTCGAGAAAATCCACAACAGGATCAGTGTTCACTCTTAACGGAGGAGGTATAGTATGGAGGAGTATAAAGCAAGGTTGTACTGCTCACTCCACCATGGAGGCTGAGTACGTCGCAGCTTGCGAAGCAATGAAGGAGGTTGTATTGAAATAGTCTAGATTAAGAAAACGGAAGCAATTTTGGATCTTGAACACTCTAAGTTGATCAATTTTGTAAAATAAAATGCATGCTCAAAGCTGGAAAAACAGAGGAATAGAAACTCAACTTTGAAGATCAAATTCTCTTCACCCGGTGGATGGATTTCAACACGAACACTTCGTAGACAACCGTTAGAGTCTTCCCTACTATTCTCAGGCCTTAGAACGGATTGTGGGATACTAGGTTGAGAGAATTCGAAAGAAAAGACCTTAAAGGTCACAAAACGTGAATTCTTTTAATTTCTGCAAAACTTACTCAAAACACCTCAAATCACCATTAAATAAAGCTTCATTAAGCTTCATTTGAGTGACAACTCAAGTGTGATAAGGATGGTTTGAGATGGAGGTGGCCAATTTTGGTGAATTTGACGATGAGAGGGATTTGGGCAAGTTGTAATTTGGATTTTATGAAAATCCAAGAAAAATCTCTAATTTTCATTTAATTTTAATTCAAAAATCAATATTAAATTGATTTTAAATAAAAATTAATTTAATTAATTAAACAATTCAAAAAATTAATTTAATTAATTAATTTTTAATTTTAATTTAATATTAAATATTAAATTAAATAAATTGTCCAATCCCGATCGTTTTTCCGAACATGAATCTTTATTCATGCAATAAACCGATCTAATATTTACATCATATGTAAATATATCCACCTCTTTTTAATCATAGTTTAATTCATAATTAAGCTATGATTCGTTAAATATATAACATATAATTAACGCTTTCTTCCAAACTCGAATTTGAACAATTCAAATTCTTTTCTGTCAAAATGTTACAAGGCTTAGTCCGAGCTAGTAAGGAGGACCTAATGGACCTACAGATCATGAGCTTCAACGATACGAGAATAACCGGCCAAACTCTTTACCCTAGCTAATCAACATTCGTTAACCATCGGGACACTCCACTAAAGCCCAGTGGCTGCATTCTCCTCACTGTAGATATATTTTTGTCCACTTCATATAACCATGATTAGTAAGTCGATCCTTCACAGGTCGTTCGTAATTACAGCTGGGTCAAGATTACCGCTTTACCCTCAGAATTACCTCTTGTTCCTTAAGTCCCATCGATCCTCTAATGAACAATTGGTTTGTGGTCCAACCAAAGAAACCGAATCCTCTCGGGCCAATGAGAGGGTGGGCCCATTGTTCAAGACCCGAGTCGATTTAAGGGAACAACCTCTCTACTAATCCGTAAAGCGGGTAGGAGTGAATTCCATCTTGCAGAACTATGTTCCCAACTATCTACCCAATTTTATCCCTGAAATGGCAGGCTTATTGAGTCGGCAGTCTCGAGCCACTCTCACCCATGCAAATCTAAGGATAATTCGAATAAACAGGAGTCCATAGAACGTTCAGGATTAAGATCGAGTTACCTAGGTCATCGGATGAATATAGTCAGTTAAGACGAAGAACGGAGTTATAAAGTCTAAGTGACTGCATTGGTGATCGATCTTATGCAAACTCATTGCATAGGCGCCCCCACTCACATGTCTCCACATGAACGATTTAGGATCACATCGTTTGTTCTCTACAAAGTGGGTCGCGTCCATAGTGTCCCCATGATAAGGTACCCAACCCTATCCTTATACTATAGACTGTTCTGGCTATAACTTGAACTTGATCCACTTTTATGTCACACATAAAGTTCAAGTATTCATCCTATAGCCAAAGGTTCTTTATTGGATTAAGGTTACACAATACACAATAGTCAATAACACCTTTACTGAATAAATTTCAATAACAACTTTATTGTGATATAGAATATACATTCAGTTTACAAAACTACGAGTTTTAGGACATAAAACCCAACAATCTCCCACTTGGACTAAAACGTCGTGGGGTAAAACATCTTTGAGCAAAGAAAAAGCGCCTCTCAGATACAACCCGTAGTCCTAGACTCTCTAGGTGTCCCTCAAACACTTTAGCCGTGAGGGTCTTTGTAAACGGATCAGCAATGTTGTGCTCCGAAGCGATCTGCGTGACGATCACGTCTCCTCGTTGCACAATCTCCCTGATGAGATGGTATTTGCACTCTATGTGCTTTCCGCGCTTATGGCTTCTAGGTTCTTTAGAATTTGCCACTGCACCACTATTATCACAATAAAGGGTGATAGGAAAATTCATATTTGGAACAACTTCCAAATCAGTCAAGAACTTCCTAAGCCATACAGCCTCCTTCGCTGCTTCGCAAGCTGTAACGTACTCAGCCTCCATGGTGGAGTCAGCAATACAACCTTGCTTTATACTCCTCCATACTATAGCTCCTCCGTTAAGAGTGAACACTGATCCTGATGTGGATTTCCTCGAATCCACATCATCAAAATCGTGAGTCGGTGTATCCCGCAAGGATCAAATCCTTTGCACCATACACAAGCATATAGTCCCTCGTTCTCCTAAGATATTTGAGGATGTTCTTAACGGCGATCCGGTGATCATATCCTGGATTAGGCGATATCTCACGACTATTCCCACTACATAGCATATGTCGGGTCGAGTACATTGCATGACATACATCGGACTCATCAGAGCAGCAGATGCATAGGGAATGCGTCTCATATCCTCTACTTCTTGAGGTGTCTTAGGACACTGTTTCCCTAGACAAATGAATTCCATGCCCGAATGGTAATGAACCTTTCTTGGAATTCTCGTGATCGTATATCTAACCAACATCTTGTCAATATAAGATGCCTGAGACAGTGCTAGCATTTTGTTCTTGCGATTCCAAACAATTTGGATTCCAAGAACAAACTGAGCCTCTCCCAAATCATTCATTTGGAATTGGGTCGCTAGCCATTGCTTAACGCCGACCAGAATCTCGCATTATTCCCAATGAGCAAGATATCGTCTACGTATAAAACTAAGAAAGCTACAGTGATATTGACTATCTTCTTGTAAACACAAGGCTCGTCAATATTCTGTTCAAAGCCATAAGATTTGATCGCAGTATCAAATCTTATATTCCAGGATCTAGAAGCTTGTTTCAATCCATAGATGGATCGTTTAAGCTTGCAAACCTTTTGCTCTTGACCCTGAACTATGAACCCTTCTGGTTGATCCATACAGATACTCTCTTCAAGATTGCCATTTAAAAAGGTTGTCTTGACATCCATTTGCCAAATTTCATAGTCATAAAACGTGGCAATGGACAAGAGTATTCTAATAGATTTAAGCATGGCAACAGGGGAGAAGGTTTCTTCATAGTCCACCCATTCCCTTTGGGTATAACCCTTTGCCACAAGTCGAGCCTTAAAGGTTTGCACCTTACCGACTTGATCTCGTTTTCTCTTGTAGATCCACTTGCAACCGATAGGTCTTTCACCATCTGGTTGATCTACAAGTTCCTAGACTGAATTGAAGTACATTGACTCCATTTCAAGGTCCATGGCTTTAATCCACTCGTCCCTATCTATATCATTCATTGCCTGTTTATAGGTCAATGGATCCTCAACGCCATCATCAGGTATGACGACTTGGGTTTCAGTCAAACCCATGTAACGGTCAGGTTGTCTAACATCCCTCCCACTACGTTGAGGCATTCTCAACTCTTGAGAAGGACCAGCTTCATCAACTCTTGTTGATTTATCTGTAACTTCCCTGGAAATTTCACTTAAGACAATCCTGCTACGAGGCTGATGATCTCTCATGTGGTCTTCCTCTAAGAACGCGTGGCGTTTGTCGCACACAAGCACCTTGTCCTCTTGAGGATCATAAAATGCAGACCACCTTTCGTTTCTTTGGAGTATCCTACGAATAGGCATAATTTTGAACGATGTTCCAATTTCTTTGGATTGGACACCAGCACATGCGCCGGACATCCCCAAATCCTGTAGTGACGTAAACTACCTTTACGCCCTTTCCATAACTCATAGGGTGTTTTCAAACACTCTTAGAGGGAACCATGTTCAAAATATATGCAGCAGCCTTCATCGCATATCCCCAAAACGAACCAGGCGGTGAGCGTAGCTCATCATGGATCGAACCATGTCTAACAGTGGTTCTATTTCTCCTCTCGGATACACCATTTTTTGCCGAGGTGTATTGGGTCTTTGAGAGTTGGGATACGATTCCATGTTCTATCATATAGTCTTGGAATCTCAAATACATATACTATCCACCTCGATCCGATCGAAGTGTTTTAATCGTTTTACCTAATGTATTCTCAACTTCGCTTTATATTCCTTGAACTTTCAAGGGTTTTGGACTTATGATGCATTGGGTAAAGATAACCATACCTAGAATAATCATCAATAGAACTGATAAAGTATTCATACCCTCATCGTGCCTTGACATTCATAGGACCACAAAGGTCCGAATGCACGAGTTCCAAGGGCTCTTTTGCTCTATAACCTTTTTCAGAAAAAGGTCTTTTAGTCATTTTTCCTTCGAGAAAGGACTCACATGGTGGTAAAGAGTTGTCCTTTGACTGACTTAGGAGACCACTCCTGATCAATCTCCCAATCCTATTGAGATTAATGTGACCTAGTCTCAAGTGCCAAAGATAGGTACTAGGAGAAAGTTTCTGCCTTTTATTTTGAGTATCAGCTGTTTTAAACATCTCGGTGTTCAAAATAGCTTTTACTTCTATTGGTCTTAACACATATAAGCTGTTTTCAAGTTTAGCAGAACATATTCGTATACCTCTTTTGCAAATGAACGCTTCATTATGATCAAAAGATACTTTATACATATGTTCAAGCAAACAAGAGATAGATACAAGATTTCTTTTGATTTCAGGAACCAAAAGTACATTTTCTAATAAAACGAATCTTTCTCTAAACAACAGCTTCACTGCTCCCACTGCTTTGGCTGAGACAACCTCTCCCGTTCCAACCTTGAGAGATATCTCCCCATCAGCAAGCTGCTGCCAGGAACTAGTTTCCTGAAAAGAAGAACAAACATGGCTAGTGGCTCCTGAATCTAATATCTAGGCGGAATCATCATGTTCCACTAAACATGTTTCAATAACGAGTAAATCATATTTACCTTGTTTTTCTTTCTCAGCGTTCTTTTCTGCAAGGTACTTTGGGCAGTTCCTCTTCCAATGCCCGTCTGCACCACAGTGGAAACATTTTCCTGTGGCTTTGGCCTTGCGTGCGGGAGCCTGTCCCTTCCCTTTGTCCTCCTTCTTCTTTTTCTGAATACCCTTATTCTTAGAAAAGGAAGGACCAGACTTGGTCCCAGAGGACGATCCTCTTAGGAACTTCTTTGAAGTGACAACATTTGCCTCCTTCTCTTTTCCTTTTGATTTCATGAGGACTCAAAAGTCTCAGAGCTCGTTGAGGAGAGTAGTCAAAGTTATACTCTATTTTATTCATTACCGCATTTGTGCGGAATGGCAGGAAACTCTTCGGAAGAGATTCCATGATAAAGGTTACCTGACTTCTCTCATCTATGACTGCCCCATTTACTTCAGCCACGTTGAAGTGGGTCATCATGTCAAGGACATGTTCCTAAATGCAGGCTCCTCCTCCTTCATACGGGAGTTGTAAACGTATTTGACAGCATCATAATGGACCGATGAGGACGGTTGTCCAAACATCGCTTGTAATGATCCCATGATCTCCTTCGCGGTGACCATGGTCTCATGTTTCTTAGACAACACATCAGATATGCTGGCTAAGATATAGACTCGGGCCTTCTCATTAGCCCTAATTCATCTGTCATAAGCATCCCGAACCATTCGGTTTGCAGTCGAGCTAGGTGGGGAAGGACATTCCTCCGTTAAGACGAACCTTAGATCATCAAGAACAAGAATCGTATTCAAGTTTGATTTCCAGGTTCCATAATTATCGCCGCTAAGTTTATTGAAGGCGAGTAACTGGATAAAAGAGTTCGACATGTTGAAAAAGAATGAATTCTATTAGTGAATTGTATGCAACCTATCCAATTTAAAAATTTAGCAAAAGTAATAATGTACCCAATTAAACTCATTATTGTTTTTGCAACGATACTTCAGTGAGTCAAAGCAACCGCTACCGAGAGGCAGTCAATCACTCCTTCACTGAACCAAGACATTCTTGACTAAATGCTAATACCGGAATAACTCTTATTCCTATAACATTCTAGTTATCGCTACTTTGGTCAAGAACTTACTAACACTTAGCGATTCTTGTAAGTGTGACCCGCCATTTTATGACCTCAGAGGACGGCCCCAACAATGTTACCGAACTGGAGAGACAAAGCTGGGAATGGACCTAAGAGACCCTATCCATTTCTGGAGTTTGAGTTGTTATTTAATCCCATGTTACATCCTCCGAATGGATGGTGCTACTTCGGGCAACCTGCAGGCGCAACATGGGAATCTCACGGTCCAACCTAATAGAGGAGACCGTAGGATGTGTTGACACACCTCCTTCGCTCACTTACTATTAATACTTTCTCCATTCACCTTGCTCTTGATTTATGCAAACACCATCCGAATGGGGATGCCCTATTGACATCACGAGGCCGAGCATAAATCTCACGGTGTGAACTTCGTGGAGAGCGTAAGAGGAAATTGATATATCATATATACCTTTTCACTCCCACTAAGTATTTTAAGCAGTTTGGGTATACTTTTACTTAGGCATATTCCATTTAAAACAATATAACCTAAGTCTACCAATATAACAATTATAATGGAATTACCTAAGTCTATTAACCTTTTAATAAACCTAGGTCTATGAGTTTAATTTATTAACTTTTAATAAACGCCACTCACGAAAGATAATTTATAAACCTATGGATTAAATTCACCCTGTGTCGGTTTTGTGTAGGGTGTTCCGTTTCACACCTTAAGTACCCCAACCTAGCGTAACCTTCCTTAGTCGAGTCCTCTTTAATCAAAGTTTATAAATTATTAGTTTCCTAATTCTAATCTTATTAGAACTAGATAACCTTAGGTCTAATTAATTTCAGCTTCTAAAACCATTTTAAAACTAATTAATTAACCTTAGGTTACATGCATTTCTATGTTATAAATGATTTCATCATTCATCACATGAATAAACATACATTTATAACAAATTCATCACATGAATAAATGCATAGCAATTATATGTTTAATTTTTAATTAATATAATCCTTATATTAATTATAATTAAAACATATAATATTTGTTTCATAAATTAATATAACTCTTATATTAATTCTTATGAAACCCAATTAACATGCATACAATATATTATAACACTTATAACATACTTTCAATGCATGGAGCATGCTACCTATGGTGGGATTTTAAAATCTATATGGCATACTTTATGCACATATAATCAGGGATTTTAATTAAAACATACATTCACAATGCATAATTAATTAAACACACTAAAGTGGACTGGTTTTGGCATCTAATGCAAGCAAACTACTAAATTATTACAATATTAATCTAGAATTAACATAGAACCACTTCGAACTCTTCGAATTTGGGTCGAACCGACTTGCAAATGTGTGAACCGGACCTTCAAAAGGTTGAACCGGGCTGTAAAAGGATGAATCGGGCCTCCAATTGATGAAACGGAGCCCCAAAATGGAAAAACCGGCCTCGAAATAGTCAGAACCGGTCTAAAACCAACCGAACCAGACCAAAATCGAGCCGAACCGGTCCAAAAACTATTGAACCGGTCAAAGTCAACTGAACCGGTCAATGGTCAACGGTCAACGGTCAGCATCTTCTTCTTCCTTAAATTGCAAAACACGGGCTGGTTAGAAAAAATACTGTAGCAGTTGCAGAATTTTTAAAAAAAAAGTTGCCTCTGTTTTGTTGTATCAGTGACCTCCATGGCTTCTCTCTTCAAATTGAAGGCCTTCCCGAACTCCGATCGACCCGAAATTTTTACAGCTTATTCTACACACTTTAATGCTCAAACACACTTGAGCAATTTGAAAATAAAGCACAAATTGATGCTCAATTTAAATGCCAAAACCAGAAGAACACTTTAGACGCCCAGAAAAATTATTTTTCAAAAAACACCCACCACACAACAAAATAGATCAAATTGAGTGCTTAAAATTGCTCTGATACCAATTGAAAGAGTCTAGATTAAGAAAACGGAAGCAATTTTGGATCTTGAACACTCTAAGTTGATCAATTTTGTAAAATAAAATGCATGCTCAAAGCTGGAAAAACAAAGGAATAGAAAACTCAACTTTGAAGATCAAATTCTCTTCACCCGGTGGATGGATTTCAACACGAACACTTCGTGGACAACCGTTAGAGTCTTCCCTACTATTCTCAGGCCTTAGAACGGATTGTGGAATCCTAGGTTGAGAGAATTTGGAAGAAAAGACCTTAAAGGTCACAAAACGTGAATTCTTTTAATTTCTGCAAAATTTACTCAAAACACCTCAAATCACCATTAAATAAAGCTTCATTAAGCTTCATTTGAGTGACAACTCAAGTGTGATGAGGATGGTTTGAGATGGAGGTGGCCAATTTTGGTGAATTTGATGATGAGAGGGATTTGGGCAAGTTGTAATTTGGATTTTATGAAAATCCAAGAAAATTCTCTAATTTTCATTTAATTTTAATTCAAAAATCAATATTAAATTGATTTTAAATTAAAATTAATTTAATTAATTAAACAATTCAAAAAATTAATTTAATTAATTAATTTTTAATTTTAATTTAATATTAAATATTAAATTAAATAAATTGTCCAATCCCGATCATTTTTCCGAACATGAATCTTTATTCATGCAATAAACCGATCTAATATTTAAATCATATTTAAATATATCCACCTCTTTTTAATCATAGTTTAATTCATAATTAAGTTATGATTCGTTAAATATATCACATATAATTAACGTTTTTCAAACTTGAATTTGAACAATTCAAATTCTTTTCTCTCAAAATGTTACAAGGCTTAGTCCGAGCTAGTAAGGAGGACCTAATGGACCTCACAGATCATGAGCTTCAACGACACGAGAATAACCGCCAAACTCTTTTACCTAGCTAATCAACATTCGTTAACCATCGGGACACTCCACTAAAGCCTAGTGGTCGCATTCTCTCATCGTAGATATATTTACGCCCACTTGATATAACCATGATTAGTAAGTCGATCCTTCACACAGTCGTTCGTAATACTGATTTGGGTCAAGATTACCGTTTTACCCTCGTAATTACCTCTTGTTCCTTAAGTCCCATCGATCCTCTAATGAACAATTGGTTTGTGGTCCAACCAACCAAAGAATCCTCTCGGGCCAATGAGAGGTGGCCCATTGTTGAAGACCCGAGTCAAGCATTTAAGGGAACAACCTCTCTACTAATCGTAAAGCGGGTAGAGTGAATTCATCATCTTGTAACTATGTTCCCAACTATCTACCTGTTTTTTATCTCGAATGGCAAAGCTTATTGAGTCAATAGTCTCGAGCCACTCTCACCCATGCAAATCTAAGGATAATTGAATAAACAGAGTCCATAGAACGTTCAGATTAAGATCGAGTTACCTAGGTCATCGGATGAATATAGTCGATTAAGACAAGAACGGAGTTATAAAGTCTAAGTGACTATTGCGTGATCGATCTTATGCAAACTCATTGCATAGGCGCCCCTCACTCACATGTCTTCACATGAGCGATTTAGGATCACATCGTTTGTTCTCTTCAAAGTGGGCGCGTCCATAGTGTCCCCATGATAAGGTACCCAACCCTATCCTTATACTATAGATCGCATTCGCTATAACTTGAACTTGATCCACTTTTATGTCACACATAAAGTTCAAGTATTCATCCTATAGCCAAAGGTTCTTTATTGGATTAAGGTTACACAATACACAATAGTCAATAACACCTTTACTGAATAAATTTCAATAACAACTTTATTGTGATATAGAATATACATTCAGTTTACAAAACTACGAGTTTTAGGACATAAAACCCAACATGTATGGCTTAGGATGTTCTTGACTGATTTGGAAGTTGTTCCAAATATGAATTTGCCTATCACTCTTTTTTGTTATAATAGTGGTGCAGTGGCAAATTCTAAAGAACCTAGAAGCCATAAGCGTGGAAAGCACATAGAGCACAAATATCATCTCATCAGGAAGATTGTGCAACGAGGAGACGTGATCGTCACGCAGATCGCTTCGGAGCACAACATTTCTGATCTGTTTACAAAGTCTCTCACGGCTAAAGTGTTTGAGGGACACCTAGAGAGTCTAGGACTACGAGTTGTACAATAGGACAGATTTTCTTTACTCAGCATATTTTACCCCACAAACGTTTTAGTCCAAATGGGAGTTTGTTGGGTTTTATGTCATAAAACTCGTGGTTTTGTAAACTGAATGTATATTTTATTTTGTAATAAAGTTGTTATTGATATTTATTCAGTAAAGGTGTTATTGAATAAAGTGAATTGTGTATTGTGTAACCCTAATCGAATAAAGAACCCCTGGCTATAGGATGAAAATTTGAGCTTTATGTGTGACATAAAAGTGGATCAAGTTCAAGTTATAGCCATAATAGTCTATAGTAAAAGGATAGGGTTGGGTACCTTATCCTAGGGACACTATGGACGCGACCCACTTTGTAGAGTTCAAACGATGTGATCCTAAATCGTTCATGTGGAGACATGTGAGTGGGGGCGCCCTATGCAATGAGTTTGCATAAGATCGACCATGAAATAGTCACTTAAACTTTTAACTCGCGCATCGTCTTAATCGACTATATTCATACGATGACCTAGGTAACTCGATCTTAATCCTGAGCGTTCTATGAACTCCTATTTATTCGGATTATCCTTAGATTTGCATGGGTGATAGTGGCCCGAGACACCGACTCAATAAGCTCCGCCATTTCAGTGGATAAAATCGGTAGATATAGTCGGGAACATAGTTCGCAAGATGGAATTCATCGCTACCCGCTTTAGGGATTAGTAGAGAGGTTGTACCCTTAAGTGTTGACTCCGGGTCTTGAACAATGGGCCCACCCCTCTCATTGGCCCGAGAGGGATTCGGTTTCCTGGTTGGACCACAAACCAATTGTTCATTAGAGGATCATTGGGACTTAAGGAACAAGAGGTAATTACAGGGGTAAAACGGAAATTTTGACCCAGCTGTAATCACGAACGACCTGTGAAGGATCGACTTACTAATCATGGTCATATCGAGTGGACAAAAATATATCTGAAGTGAGGAGAGTGCAACCACTGGGCTTTAGTGGAGTGTCCCGGTGGTTAACGAATGTTGATTAGCTAGGCTAAAGAGTTTAGCCGGTTAATCACGTATCGTTGGAGCTCATGATCTGTAGGTCCATTAGGTCGTCCTTACTAGCTTAGACTTAGCCTTATAACATTTTGAGATAAAAGAATTTGAATTGTTCAAATTCGAGTTTGGGAGAAAGCGTTAATTATATGTGATATATTTAACGAGTCATAGCTTAATTATGAATTAAACTATGATTCACAGGAGGTGGATATATTTAAATATGATTTAAATATTGAATCGATTGATAGCATGAATTAGGATTCATGTTCAGGAAATCGATCAGAATCGGGCAATTTATTTAATTTAATATTTGATATTAAATTAAATTAAAAATTAAATTAATTTTTAATTATTTAATAATTTAATTAATTAAATTAATTAAAAATCAATTTAATATTGATTTTTGAATTGTATTAAATGAAAATTCAAGGATTTCCATGAAACCCAACTTGACAACTTGCCCAATCTTACTCATCTTCAAAATTCACCAAAATTGGCCACCTCCATCTCAAAGCATCCTCATCACCCTTGAGTTGTCACTCCATTGAAGCTTTTTGAAGCTTTATATAATGGTGATTTGAGGTGTTTTGGGAGAATTTTACACAGAAAATTCTAAATTCCCAAATTAGTGACCTTTGAGGTCTTTTCTTCCAAATTCTCTCAACCTAGGATCCCACAATCCGTTCTAAGGCCTGAGGATAGTAGGGAAGACTCTAACGATTGTCCACGAAGTGTTCGTGTTGAAAACCATCCACCGGGTGAAGAGAATTTGATCCTCAAAGTTAAGTTTTCTATCCCTCTGTTTTTCCAGCTTTGAGCATGTTTTTTATTTTACAAAATTGATCAACTTAGAGTGTTCAAGATCCAAAATTGCTTCCGCTTTTTTAATCTAGACTCTTTCAAATGTGATTTATATAATATGGTATATGATACCTTATAATTATGTAAATATGCAAATATGATTTGCATATACATAATATGAGCATTACATTATACAATAGGGATGAGATGATAATTTACATCCTATTTTCCTATAAATAGATGCCTGGGATGCAACTTTGAGACCAAGCTAATTTTGAGAAAACTTAGTGCGCTAATATTGTGTTGTGGAAAGGTTCCAAAACACCACCTATCTCAAATCTCTCTACGCCTCTCCCAACGTAAACGAATCTCGCCTTCCTCCCTCCCCTAGAGTCACAACGGAGAAGATCTAGCGGCGGTGATTGTTAATCAATAGTATCGGGTTCGTAGAGAACGTGAGATCGTGAATGTTACTAAGGTTGTGGAACACTAGAAGAATTCGATTCTACAAAGGTAATAATGTTGTCCATTGTTTTTTTTACATGCTTAATCTTATTCAAATATTGTTCATGATTAAATCTATGTAACTAAATCAAGAACACGCGATTAAATTCGTTTCCGTTGCGGGATCTGATCCCTTCGATTGGTATCAGAACCAATTGTGTTCTTGATTTTATTCTAGATTTGTTAAGAACATAGGTTCTATTTCATGTGATGAATTGTGGTATGCAAATTAGATGTTTTCACTCTTGACACTTAGATTTGTAATTTTTCATTGAGTCCTTCAATGTAAGGGCTCGGTGTTTTGGTCAATTTTAATTGTAAATCGAGTCTGTAAGTCTGTGTCGATCGAGGCAAAGAAGTTGTTGTGAAGATTGGAGCAAAAATGAGCAATAACAGAAGGAATTAAGTTCTTTCTAGTGCTCGGCGTTGCGATGCAGTTCTTCGACGTTGCAACGTCGTGCTTACTGTTTCATTGTTGTAGATGGATCGACATTGCAACGCCGATACCATAACGTGCATGAGGTTGGGCACAACGGGCAGAAACAGTTTTATATTAATTATATTAATTTTGTAAAGTGTTTTTTAATTAATTCAATTAATTTTAAATAATATAATTAGATTATATTAATTTTTAATTAATAATTAGGGTGCCAAAAGTGGTCTAATTTTGCTATTTAATTTATGCAATTGTTGTATGAATTATTTATTTGCATAATATATGCTATTTAGTTTAAATCCCACCTTAGGTTAAGCATATTCATGCATCATTTATAATATAAGGTGCTATATTATATAGTTTGCATGGTAAATTAGTAATGTGTTATATTAATTTTGGATAACATTGACATGCATGTTATTTCATGAGTTGAATATGTTATGTATGTTTTATTATTCATGTGATGAATGATCAAGCACTTATAACATACAATTGCATGTCACCTAAGGTTAATTAATTAGTTTTAAAATGTTTAGAACATGGAATTAATAGATCTTAGGTTATCTTGTTTAAATTAGATTAGAATTAGGGAACCATATAATTTATAAACTATGATTAAAGAGGGACTCTGTCTAAGGAAGGTTTTGTGTAGGTTGGGGTATTTAAGCTGACGGAAACGGAACACCCCTACCTAGGAGCTAACCTGGGAGTGAATTAAATCTAGGGTTTATAAATTATTAAAACGTCAGTAGTATTTATTAAGGGGTTAATAAACTAGAAAAATCTAAGTTTATAAACTTAGGTAAAATTCAATATAAAGGGTTATATTGATAAACTTAGGTAAAATCAATAGTTGGGTTTAACCTAGGCCAATTTCCTGTATAGTTAAAGTACTTACTGTTGGGATGTATGTCCTAATCTCGTGTAAGTTTGTAATATTCCAATTTGAAATAAATACGAGTTATTTTTTCAATGTTTTGTGTCTCGCATATTTCATAAACTTAATCCACTAAACTAAGCTCCAGGGTCATTGTATTATGAGAGAACTAAGAACTTGAACGGTGTGTAGTGGACATACGGGGAGGATCACGTTCGAGTTAATGACTCGAACGGTCTACAGTATACGGATAGGGTTGGAAACCTAATCCTTGATACACTGTGGATGCGACCCGCTTTGTATTAGATACAAACGAGGTGATCCAGCTCGTTCATGTGGTTGACATGCGAGTGGGGGCGTCCAGTGCAATGAGATTGTACAAGACCGGACCGTGAATTATTAGACTTACTGATGTAACACCGTTAACAGTATAGGACTAATAAATTCATAGATTAGTGACTCAACCTTAATCCTGAGCGTGTTACAGACTCTTGTCTGCGGGGGTCTGTGCTCTGACTAGTACGGGTGAGGATGGTCACAGTTACTCGCCCAATATGCCTATCTTCTCAGGGACAGGACCACGTAGAGAACTGGGAACTTGACTACGCAAGATGGAATTCACTCGTTCCAAATTTAGGGAAACTAGAGGGGTTGTTCTCTTAAGTGCTTTCCCCAAGACTTAAACAACTGGGCCCCACCCTCTCATTGGCCCGAGAGGATTGTTGTTTATGGTAGGACCATGCAATGTAGTTGTTCATTAGAGGAGCAGTGAGACTTAAAGAGCAAGAGGTAGACACAGGGGTAAAACAGTAATTTGACCCAGTTGTGACTACTATTGGATCGATATGACAACCCTAGAGGGGGGGTGAATAGGGTTTAATTAAACTTTTTGTGAAAATTGCCCAATTTATCTAATTAACAAACTTTTTAAGAAACAAAAAAAATAATTAAGAGAAATTAATGCAATACGCAAGATAGATAAAAAGTATAACAAAATTAATTCTATCCAATACATAGCAATTAATTTAGGAATAAATTAAAGAATGCATAAACTACTACAAGTAATTGCAAAAATAAATAGGAAAGAGTTAGAGAAGAGGACACCGTAATTTTATAGTGGTTCGGTCAAATACGACCTACTCCACTCCTCGAGCGCCTTTTGAGAATTTGAATAAAAAAAATGCACCGACTCTTTCTACGGATTAGAGCCCAACTGCTACACCGCTCTTTTTACGGGTTCAAGAGCAAACTCGATCCTTTCCACGACTTAGGATCAAACCGTTACAAATTTTGGTAAATTTGAAGAACACAAAAATACTCTCTTAATAGAGTAGATTTACAAATTTTCCTCTTACAAATCAATCCTCACTACACAATTCTAACTCTCTCAAGAATAAGATGAAAATAAAAAATGGAGAGCTTGGAGAGAGCAACAATGGAGACTTTTGATTTTTGGAGGATTGTAAAATGCCAAAACTTGTTGTAAAAAATTGGAGAAGAAGATGGTATAAAAAAAGAGAGAAATGGGGTAAAAATCAAACTTTAATTTAGACCATTGGATTGTGGTAAAAGAGAAATGAATGGTGGAGATTAAAAGTAAAAAGAAAATAATTATTAAAAAATTATTAATAATAATAATATATAAATATATATGAGAGTAACGGTTAAAAAAAATTTTTGAACTTTTTTTTAAATCCACAACGGTCAGATAGCATTAAATGCCATCTGACTTTTTTTTTTTTAATTTTAGAACTAACCGTAATATATATATATATACATATATTATTTTCTTTTCTTTTCTTTTTATTTTAAATCAAACAAATGCCCACCAAATGTTACTCTCTCATAAGTCCACATGTCACACTTTAATTGGTGTACAATGGTGACTTGGCACGTCGGGAAATTTTCGTTCAAATTTGTTTTGGTCATAACTTCTTCGTTTTAGCTCCGATTTGAGTAATTCAAGAGGCGTTGGAATCTTTATTCCGAGCTCTATGCAATAGATACTTCAAAAAAATCAAACTATTATAAATTAATAGCAAGTTTGTTGTTATCAAAATATTAATTAATTAATTAATTAAAATTAATTAATTTTAGATTAAGGGCCAAAAAGCCAACAATCTCCCCCTTTTTGATGATGACAAACCATTAAAGAAAAATAATTGAAGTTCATAAAAAAAAAAGATAAGCCAAGTATCCAAGTAATAATTTCAATGTAAAGTCCAATATACCACCATAAAACTCATACTTGAAAAATCACTCAAATAAATAAGATATAGAGAATTTGTAATGGGTAGCAAGGATGGTTTTACTATTTGTAGATATAGCAACATTTTAAAATAATTGCAAATATGGCAAAAATCTTTAAATTGTTTTCATAATTCCTATTATACCCTTAACTTAAATCTATTTATTTTTTTTTCTTCCTCAGTATTTCCTTCTTCTTCCCTTTTTGAAGAAAACAAATTAGGAAAAATAAAAGTGGGGTCCATCTAGTTTGTTAATTTGAGAGAGGAATGACACTACAACAAGTTGACACTTCACCAAACTTCCGCTTTCACACACCCCAAAATTAAGAAAGTATTAATCAATTTTTTCTTCATCTTTTTTTTTAGTTTACATTACAAGAATTTTCTCGGAATCCATCTCCTTTCTCTCTATCGGTAGCATTTTCCTTTTCATTTTCTCGGGAAAATGTTAATATTAATATTGATATTAATATTAATACTTTAGAAAATTAGGTAATATTAAAAGAAAAAAAGAACATAGCAATGAGGGATGTTATTAACTAACGCCATGTCGTTGTTTTGATGTTGCTTGGTTTTTAACTTTAGTGGAAGATCAAAATACAAGATATCCTTTAGTTGCTCATATTAATGATGCTTGTTTTGATGGCTCCTCTTGTGCAGTTAGTGATGGGAGTGACAACTTATGGAGTTGTAATCTGCCTAATTGGAAATCATTCTGAATGGAGTTCGATAGATGTTGACATGAATGCATTACCTCCAATTGTTAAACGTCAAGCAGGAAGACCGTGAAAGCAAAAGATTTCGTCGATTGCTGAAGCAAGAAGTCACACAAAATGTAGTCATTGTCATCGTGTTGGTCACAATCGTAGGACATGTAATTTTCCACCAATTTTACCATGATGTAATTTTTGACAATTAGTTTTAGATATACTTTTCAAGATAGAACTCAATATTGTTGTTATCATACTATTCATACTATCAATACAAGGTTTGTGATTGTTTCAAAAGTTTAATATCAATACTATGAACACAAGAACTTTGGCATCTGATGAGAAAATGTGAAGACCACACAACAAACAGTAGTAGTTAACAGATAGACAACTATCAGTGATAGTGATAGACAACTACCACTGATAGAAGTCTATCACTTTTATCAGTGATAGACATTTATCACTGATAAAAATCTATTACTGGAAAGAAGTTAATGATTGATATACAACTATCAGTGATAGAAATTCGGATAGAAGAAAAAAGTTAATAATCATGAATTAGAAGTCTAATAGAAAAGTTATGAGTAATAGGTAATAGATAGGTAGAAGTCTATCAGACAACTATCACTGATAGAAGCCTATCACTTCTATCAGTGATAGTAATCTATCACTTCTTTTTCTTTAACTTCTATCAACATTAACAGTGATAGCAGTTTATCACTTCTATTAGTGATAGACAATGATAGAAGTCGGATAGGAACAACAAGTCTAATAGATAATAGAAAAGTTATGAGTAATATGTAATAGATAGACAACTGTGGTAGAAGTCTATCAGACAACTATTACTGATAGATATCACTTCTAACAGTGATAGATATCACAATAGTAGTCTATCACTTCTATTAGACATCTATCACTGATAGAAGTCTATCACTGGAAAGAAGTTAATGATTGATAAACAACTATCAGTGATAGACATTTATCACAAGCCTAATAGAATAATATTCATGAAGAACAAGAAGTCTAATAGAGTTATAGACTTTTATCACTTCTATCAGTTCTATCACCTAATAGACTTCTATCACTGATATCAAATGATAGAAGTAACACATCAGAACACATTGACAATCGTTATAGACTTCTATCACTCATATCGTTCTATCATTCGATACACTTCTATCACTGATATAAGATGATAGAAGTCTAACACTATAACACATCCACAATCATGTAACCATTCCCAAACGACAAAAAAAAAAAAATAGTTATTAAATAAATAAACTTCTATCAGTGATATCACTAATAGCATCATATCAATGATTTCTTCTTCGTTTGCTATCAATGGGGGTGATGGAAAACTAAAATTATAAGAAAAAAATTAGTTATTAAATACACAGACAAAAAAAATTAGTTATTAAATAAACAGACTTCTATCGGTGATATCAATGATAGAATCCTATCAGTGATATCACTGATATCAGTGACTGGCGGGTAATAACGTGGGGTGTTTTAGTAATTTCAATTCCTCTTTTCAAATTTTTGCTATTTTTGCAAATAGATTGAGACATTTGCTATATGGGCAATTATATTGGGCCTTTTTGCTACCAGCCCAATTGCCCCTAAGATATAATGTATCATTCTCCCCCTAAATTAATGCAAAACTAAAACAATATACAAATTTTAGAACATATTTTTCTTAAACTTCTCCCCCTTTGGAATCATCAAAAAGACACAATTAAGTAGAATTAAGAACTACATGCAAGCTACCCCTAAGAACATGAATACATACTTTATATAACTCCCCCTATCAATATGCCTTCGAAAACTAAAATTATAGATTCAAGAGGTATCACAACGAATAATACCAAGCTCAAGTCTATTTTTACAAAAATTTTATTCATTCAATGGCTTGGTGAAAATATCCGCTAATTGATTATTAGAGCTCACATAATCAAGAGTAATATGACCATTTTGCACATGTTCTCTAATAAACTGATGTCTAATATCAATATACTTAGTCCTAGGATGATGAATAGGATTTTTAGTCAAATTAATAACACTAGTATTATCAAAATATAGACACATTATCAAACTTTAATCCAAAATCACAAAGAGTTTGTTTCATGAAAAGAATTTGAGCACAACAACTAGCAACAACAATATATTCCGCTTCGGTAGTGGATAAGGCAACCGAATTTTGCTTTTTACTAAACCAAGATACTAAAGAGCTACCAAGAAATTGACAAGTTCCACTAGTACTTTTACGATCAAGTAAACTTCTGACAAAATTTGCATCGGAATATCCTACCAAATTAAGCTCAACAATTCTAAGATACCATAAACCTAAATCAATAGTCCCAAGCAAATATTTAAATATTCTCTTAACGGTATGCAAATGGGATTCCTTAGAACAAGATTGAAATCTAGCACAAAGACATACACTAAACATGATATCGGGCTCAGTGAATGTGCTCATACCTCGATAAGTTTTTATGTCTACACATTTACCTTTTTCATCCTTGTCAAGCTCAGTGAATGTGCTCATAGGAGTTTTTGCAATTTTACCTTCATTGAACTTCAACCTTTTGAGCAAATCTTTTGTGTATTTCTCTTAACTTATGAAGATACCATCCTTGAGTTGTTTGATTTGAAGTCCAAGGAAGAAACTAAGTTCTCCCATCATACTTATCTCAAACTCACTATGCATACATTTAGAAAATTCTTCACACCAAGAAGGGTTAGTAGAACCAAAGATAATATCATCTACATAGATTTGTACTAAAAGCATATCATTTTCCTTAGTCTTAATAAAAAGAGTAGTGTCAAGTTTACCCATTTTAAAACCATTCTCAAGAAGAAAATTACTAAGCCTATCATACCAAGCTCTTGGAGCTTTTTTTAAGCCATAAAGAGCCTTTTTCAACTTATAGACATGATTAGGCAAATCAAAACTTTCAAAACCCGGAGGTTGTTCTACATAAACTTCCTCCATAATATAACCATTTAAAAAGGCGATTTTCACATTCATTTGATACAAGATAAAATTTTTATAAGAAGTAAAAGCAAGTAACATTCTAATAGCTTCTAATCTAGCAACGGGTGCAAAGGTCTCTTCAAAATCTATACCTTCCTCTTGAAAATAACCTTGAGCTACAAGTCTAACTTTATTTCTAATGATATTTCCATTTTCAACCATTTTATTTCTAAAGACTCATTTAGTCCCAATAATAGGAGTCGAAGTATCGTCCTTGAGAATGAGTTTCTAGATTAATTAATTACTAAGATACTAATTCTCAATTTTAGCTAAAGTAACTGCAAATGGATAGGTGATTGAAAGTAAAAACTAACAATAGACTAACATGTGGAGACACGAATTGATAGATTTGAGGAAAGTGATTTTACAAGTTAATGACTCAACTAACACGTGCAATGAACCAATGAGATGGATTTATAAACAAGAAGTAGAATACTCCAGAAAACCTCTCGATTCTTAGTGAGCCTCACACATGCAATAAACTCCATAGTCTCCATATGAACCTACGACATGCACGACATTAAGCAACTTTTTTATGTGTTTCCCTTAGGTTTCTAAGTCATTCTCATGCCAGATTCCTAAGGGTTTTGACAACTTTGCTCTAATTCAAGTTTTATCTCTTGAGTCCACTTAAACCAACAAAATCAAGAATTCAAGAACGACTTGCCAAAAATAAGAACAAAACATGTTTCAATACATAGCAGTTGAGTCTTAACAAGCAAAACAAATCAAAACTACAACATTTAGCTACTCTAAATCACATGAAAACCAAGCTAAACATGTAGAAAACGTCTTAAAAACGCTCTCTTCTCTCTTCTTACAAAGTGTGTTTCAAAAATAGGGTCAAAAGTCTAGCAAATTCGGCTCCCTTTGCAAGAGAATGTAAGATATATTTATAGGTTTCAACGGCGCAGCGTTGCAACGCTAGGAACAACATTGCAATGTTGTACCCTAGGCGACTGGCATATATGGAATGTCTCGATGGTGTTGCAACACTGAGGACAGTGTTGCAACACCGCTACCCTAACGCGCGCGCCTCTTATCGATCTGGCGTTGCAACGCTAAAAGGCAGCGTTGCAACGCCCTCACCACGGTTCCTCATGCTCGTTCCCTTATCGAGATAGCATTGTGACGCTGCAAAGCAGCGTTGCAACGCTATCGTCAGTGTTCTTCAATGCTCCATGGTTGCACGTTCTGTGTTGCAACGCTTTGCATAGCGTTGCAACGCCATCACCTCGGGTCTTCAAGCTTGGTTTGGTCCTTTCACTTCCAATTGATGTTATTTTAAGCTCCAAATAGCCTCGTTTCGATATCGAGTGATAAAAAATGTCTCCAATTATTCAGTTTAAGCACTTAGCCTGAAATTGAGTAATTTAGACACGTAAAAGCTCTGAAATCATTACAAAACTAACAATAATTAAGCCTAAGGATAGCACATTTTGTGTGCTATCAAACACCCCCAAACTTAAACTTTTGCTAGTCCCGAGCAAAAAAAAAAATTAAACATCGGATTGTTCTTATACATACAATTGATTCAAGCCGCAAAGATTTAAGAGAAAATCTAGTAATCACAGGAAACATTCAAACATAACACTTCAACAAGCAATTTAAAACTTTTCCTATGTGTTCCTACGTGTGTGTGTGATTAGCCTATGTTCCCTTCATTTTTTCTAAGCCTGAATCAACTTTATTAGGCTCACCATTCAAGTTCCTCCTACACTGGTCATAATTACTAATCTTTGAGCCTCCCCACATTCAAGAATTAAATAACTCTGCTCAGCACTTACTCACTTTTTTTTCACTTTTTCTATTTTCTTCTTTTTTGTGCAAGGACCCTAGCTTTCACACATCACTGCAGGGACTCTTACCCAGAGCACTCGCTCTATGAGTGGCCTAACTGATCACAGTGAAGGTAGCTTTTTTTGCCCTCACAAATTTTTTTCTTTAGCCAACAAACAACAAAAACCAACTATTTCACATACTATACAGGTCATGCACTTCATATTGTCATTCCCCCTATCCTGCAGTTTAACTCTCAAATCAGTTCTTAGATCTATCGAGGTGATATCAAACTTCTAAGCCTAATAACTTTGTTCTAAGCATTTCAAAACTACAGGAACACATGCTATGTGCATAGTAGTGCGGGAAAGACTCAAGAAATTTTTTTAAATTAACTCAAATTCATGTCATGCTCTCAGATTTCAGCAGAATCACAAAGATTTCCAATTATATCTCATCCTAGGCTATGATACTCATACTTATGTCAGAGATCGGTCAGCGATTCCAGCACGTATTTAGGACAGTCACAACAAATAAACAACATCTCACCCCCAAACTTAAACTAAACATTGTCCCCAATGTTTGCAGAAATAAGCACAAATTCAGTATAAGGGTACGAGTGAACAATACTGTCCTAAGTTATGGAGGTCTTTCTGAGTTCCTTGGATAGCCAAAACATGTGTGTTGGAGTTCCTTAGAACGGGAGCATGGATTTCAACGAAGGATGACATCATCACAACCTACAAAGCAAAACAAACAAACTAGTAAATACGCTAAGAACTGAAAAACAACTAAAACAAACTAAAGACAGAAAACAAAAAAAATGTAAAGCTTGGGTTGCCTCCCAAGAAGCGCTTTGTTTAACGTCTTTAGCTAGACTGTACTCCCTCAAGGTGTTTCTTTCCTTTCTTGCAGTGCTCGGAGTGATGTGTTAGTCTCAATATTCTTTATTGCAGCTCCATGACTAGTCACTATACCAGATAGACTGGTGACTGCATTCTCCAGCTGGTTGGACCGACTTCTGGATTCAACCATGAAGGAGTGCAATGTCCTTTCCAGAGACGGTTTCCTCTCTAATGCAGAAGAATGCCGAGTAGGAGGATTCAACACATTTTTGTTGTTAGCATAAGAGAAATTTTCATGATACCTCAAACTTGGATTGTAATGTGTTGGGAGGTTATTTTGAGTCTGGCTTCCTCCATAGTTGTTGCTTCTGTTGTTCAGGTTGTGTAGTTGCTCCATAGTGGATTCTCCATTGGCCTGGGAGCATTGAGAGGACATCCCTATTTGTGGTGATCCTGCAAAATTATTCAGAGCATGAGTGAGAGATGTCATATGAGATCTAAGAGAGGTTACCGCATCCAGTTGATATAATCCAACTATTGGCTTAGATCTGTCATTGTCTGTAGGCCACTGGTAGCTTGCAGTCGACACTTCCTCGAGGAGGGCACGTGCTTCTGCCACAATCTTCGTCATGAAAGCCCCTCCAGCGGTGGCATCCAGAATGGTCTTGGTCTTACCTTTCAGTCCATTATTGACAGTTGTATCTGGAGCCAATCTGGGTAGCCATGTTGTGGGCATCTCCTAAGCATGTCCTTGTACCTTTCCCAGGCCTCAAACAGCTGCTCTCCCTCCTGCTGCCTGAATGTTCCTATCTCCGTCCTCGACTTTGCAGCTTTCACATGTGGAATGAATTTGGTCATGAAGGCTTGGGCCAACTCCTCCCAAAAAGTGATACTGCCTGAGGGAAGGGACCCTACCCATTCTTTAGCTCTACCCTGCAAATAGAAAGGAAAGAGACGTAAGCGAATATTATCAGCAGAGATACCATTCATTTTAAATGTACCACAGATATCTAAGAAATTCTGCAAGTGTGAGTTGAGATCTTTTGTGGCTAATCCTCGAAAAGCACATTTCCTAACCATCTGTATAAGCCCTGTCTTAAGTTCAAAATTGTTAGCATTTATAGGGGCATAGACTATTCCAGCCTACTTAGAATCAAACACAGGTTCGAAATACTCCCTGATAGGTTTAGGGTTATTGATTAACTCCTAGTCAGCCATAATCTGAGTTTCTGCTCTTCTTTCCCTTATGAGTCTCCTACAGGTCCTCTCGATCTCAGGATCAAAAGGGTGCAAGTCTGCAACTCTCTCCTTGGGCATACACCTGGAGATACAAAAAGATAAGAAATTAGATGAAAACAATAAAACTAGAAAATGAAAAAACACAAAAACAAAGAACATAAAACATAAAACATAAAACTTGGGTTGCCTCCCAAGAAGCGCTTTCTTTAACGTCTTTAGCTAGATGGTGACTTATCAGGGCACATAAAACTGCTCATATTTCTTTGGGCCCTTCTTGCTCGAATCGATATAGCCTTCTAAGTCTAAAAAGCTATCCTGTTTCTCATGGGCACCAGACAGATAACTATTTTTGTATTTTTGTTTAATGAAATGAAATAACAAAAATCAAAGCAAGACTCATGAGTGTAGGACAATTGGTTCTGCAGATTAAAGGGAATTTCTGGAGACAAAAGGGAAAAGGACTTCTCAGCCTCAACCTCTATCACCTGAATCTCCCCTGTGGAAATAATGGTATCACCAATGTTTACCTCACTAACCTGATTATGGTGTGCCTCAGTCTCCCCCAAACTATCCTCACTATCATATGAACAAATCCCCCTAGGTGGCACCTCCTCAGCGGTAAGGACAATAAATTGTTCTTGTAAGGCCATAAGGGAAATCACTAGCTCATTAAGATACTGAGCTCTATCCTGTACTATTTCCCAAAGTCCTACCACTTCAGTTTCTAACATATTCAACCTTTCTAATTAACTATGAACCAAATTTTTAATTTTCAATTCTAAGGTATATTCCATTAATTGGTCCACAAGAGAAAATTTTTCTATGGGTTGGTCAGGGTACAAAAATTTATGGTCCCAAGTGCCTAAATAACTACCATCATAAGAATTTTTATCAATTTCAGGTACATAATGTTAAAAATTAGACATATGGTATTCAGAGAAATCATGATGCACATACCTAGGGCCCTGAGAGAGACAATAGAAAGATGGAGAATCAAAATCATGCAAAGTCATGCTTGAAAAATTAGTAATTCAGATAAAGACTTCTATACAATAGCACACAACCAAAAACAGGGGACAAAGACTCCAAAACAACACACAAAACTAGGGAAACAAAATTAAAATAAAACAAATAAGGAAACAAACAAACACACAAAAACAAACAAGGGAAGACACACAAACAAACTTTAGTCTAAAATTTAAAATTATCTCATAATATTAATTAATCTAAATAATCGTCATTCCCCGGCAACGGCGACAAAGACTTGTTGCGTAAAATTATTTTGCAATATCGCAGTGTACGAGTCAAGTTTTAGTATAGTGATTTAAGAGTCCAAGTATCGTCCTCGGGAATGAGTTTCTAGATTAATTAATTCCTAAGATACTAATTCTCAATTTTAGCTAACGTAACAACACATGGATAGGTGATTGAAAGTAAAAACTAACAATAGACTAACATGTGGAGACACGAATTGATAGATTCGAGGAAAGTGATTTTACAAGTTAATGACTCATCTAACATGTGCAATGAACCAATGAGATAAATTTATAAACAAGAAGTAGAATACTCCAGAAAACCTCTCGATTCTTAGTGAGCCTCACACATGCAATAAACTCCATAGTCTTCATATGAACCTACGACCTGCACGACATTAAGCAACTTCTTTATGTTTTTCCCTTAGGTTTCTAAGTCATTCTCATGCCAGATTCCTAAGGGTTTTGACAACTTTGTCCTAATTCAAGTTTTATCTCTCGAGTCCACTTAAACCAACATAATCAAGAATTCAAGAACGACTTGCCAAAAATAAGAACAAAACATGCTTCAATACATAGCAGTTGAGTCTTAACAAGCAAAACAAATCCTATCTACAACATTTATCTACTCTAAATCACATGAAAACCAAGCTAAACATGTAGAAAACGTCTTAAAACGGTGTTACAATTTGAAAGAAAAAAGAAATTAAACTTATGTGTCGATGTCGGTCCTTCGTCTCCGAGCTCCCGTCTTCGATCTCGAACCTCTACGAATTCTTTGGCACCCAAAAACGCTCTTTTCTCTCTTCTTACAAACTGTGTTTCGAAAATAGGGTCAAAAGTCTAGCAAATTCGGCTCCCTTTGAAAGATAATGTAAGGATATATTTATAGGTTTCAACGGCGCAGCGTTGCAACGGAAGGAACAACATTGCAAAGCTGTACTTTAGGTGGCGGGCATATATGGAATGTCTCGATGGCGTTGCAACGCTGAGGGCAGCGTTGCAACACCGCTACCCTAACGCGCACGCCTCTTATCGATCTGGCGTTGCAACGCCCTCGCCACGGTTCCTCATGCTCGTTCCCCTATCGAGATAACGTTGTGACGCTATCGCCAGTATTCTTCAATGCTCCATGAATGCACGTTCGGTGTTGCAACGCTTTGCATAGCGTTGCGATGCCATCACCTCGGGTCTTTAAGCTTTGTTTGGTCCTTTCACATCCAATTGATGTTATTTTAAGCTCCAAATATCCTCGTTTCGATCCCGAGTGATCCAAAATGTCTCCAATTGTTCTGTTTAAGCTCTTAGCCTGAAATTAAGTAATTTAGACACGTAAAAGCTCTAAAATCATTACAAAACTAGCAATAATTAAGCCTAAGGATAGCACATTTTGTGTGCTATCAGTATAATTAAAACTCTATTTACAACATAACAAGCGGTGTTAACGGCTTCCGCCAAAAAGTATTTTGGTAAATCATACTCATGCAACATTGACCGACAAAATTCTTGCAAAGTACGAATTTTCCTTTCAACCACACCGTTTTGTTGAGGAGTTCTTGGAGCGGAGAAGTTATGAGAAAAACCATTATTTTCACAAAAATTTTCAAAAGCAATACTATCAAATTCTCCTCCATGATCACTCATAATTTTAGAAATAAAAAATTATTTTTTATTTTGAACTCTTTTTGCAAAACTAGAAAAACTTTTCAAAGCATCATCTTTATGTTTAAACATCAAAACCCAAGTAAATCTTGAAAAATCATCAACTATCACAAAAGCATAATAATTCCCTCCAAAACTAGCAATTCTAGAAGGGCCAAATAAGTCCATATGTAATAGTTAAGGGGTCTAGATGTAGAGATCACATTTTTAGATTTGAAAGAGGACTTGGTTTTCTTACCCATTTGACAAGCATCACAAACTTTATCCTTTTCAAATTTAAATTTTGGTAGACCTCTAACTAAAGAATTCTTGGAAATATTTGAAATTAAGTGCATGCTAGGATGTCCTAGTCTTCTATGCCATATGTTGTGTAAAATTATATTGCAATATCGCAAGTGTATGGGTCAAGTTTTAGTATAGTGATTTGAGAGTCCAAGTATCATTCTCGGGAATGGGTTTCTAGATTAATTAATTACCAAGATACTAATTCTCAATTTTAGCTAAAGTAACATAACATGGATAAGTGGTGAAGCAAAGATAAAAACCAAACAAACACGTGGAGACACGAATTGATAGATTTTGAGGAAATTGACTTCACAGGTTAATAGCTTAATTAACACATGCAATGAACTAATGTGATGAATTTATAAACGAAGAAGTAGAATACTCAAGAAAATATCTCTATTCTTAGTTAGCCTTGCACATGCAATAAATTCTATAGTCTCCATATGAACCTACAACATGCACGACATTAAGCAACTACTTTATGTGTTTCCCTTTGACTTCTAGGTCATTCTCATGCCAGACTTCTAACAGTTTTGATAACTTTGCTCTAAACTAAGTTTTTTCTCTCGAGTCCACTTAAACCAACAATGTCAAAGAATGCAAGAACGAATTGTCAAAAAGAAATAACAAAACATACTTCAAAACATGGTAAACAAGTCTTAACAAGTAATTCAAATCCTAACTACAACATTTAGCTACTCTAAATCACAATAAAACCAAACTAAAAGTGTAGAAAACGTCTTAAAACGGTGTTACAATCGAACAGAAAAAAGAAATTAAACTTATGTGTCGATGCTGGTCTTTCGTCTCCGAGCACTTGTCTCGATCTCGAACCTCCATGAATGCTTTGGCTCCCAAGGAATGCTCACTTTTCTCTTCTCAGAAAGTGTATTTCGAAATTAGGGTGAATTATCTATCAAATTCGACTCCCTTTGCGAGAAGATGTAAGGCTTTATTTATAAGTGAAATCGGTACAACACTGCAATTCTAGGGACAGCGTTGCAACGTTGTACCCTAAACGCATAGTAAATAAGGAAAGTGTCAATGGTGTTGCAACGCTGAGGGCAGTATTGGAACGCGCGCGTTATCCTAATGCGTGCGTTGCTATCGATCTGGCATTGCGACGCTGCAAGGTAGCGTTGCAAGGCCCTCTACACGAGTTTTCCGCTTATTCTCTTATCGAGATAGCATTGTGATGCTGCAAGGCAGCGTTGCAATGTTATAGACAGGGTTCTTCTATGCTTCAACGCTGCAATCACGACGTTGCAACGCCATCACTTTAGGTCTACTTGCTTGAATTGATTCTTCTACTTTGATATTATTTTTAGCTCCAAAAAGCCTCGTTTTGATCCCGAGTTATCTAAAATGTCTCCAATTTTCCTGTTTAAGCTCTTAACCTGAAACTGAGTGATTTAAACACATAAACACCCTGTAATTATCATAAAACTAGCAACAATTAAGTCTAATGATAGCACATTCTGTGTGCTATCAAACACCCCCAAACTTAAACTTTTGTTAGTCCCAAGCAAAAGGAGAATTAAACAAGAGATCGTTCTTATACATACATCTGATTCAAGTGTCAAAGATTTAAAAGAAAATTTTTGGTAATTACAAGAAACGCTCAAACATAATACTTCAATGAGCAATTTAGAACTCTTCCTAAGTGTTCCTACATGTGTGTGTGTGTTTAGCCTATATTCCCTTCATTTTTACTAAGCCCGGATCAACTTTATTAGGCTCTCCATTCAACTTCCCACTACACTGGTCATAATTACTAATCCTTAAGCCTCCCCACGTTCAAGAAATAAACAACTTTACTCAGCACTTAATCACTTTTTCTCATTTTTTCTATTTTCTTCTTTTGTGCAAGGACACTAGCTTTCACACATCCACTGCAGGGACCCTTACCTAGAGCACTCGCTCAATGAGTGGCCTAACTGATTACAGTGAAGATAGCTCTTTTTGCCCTCACGAATTTTTACTTTAACAAACAAACAATAAAAGCAAACTACTTCACATAAAGCACATATTATACAGATCATGCACTTCATATTGTGATTCACCCTATCATGCAATTTAACTCTCAAATCAGCTCTTAGACCTATCGAGGTAACATCAAACTTCTAAACCTAATAACTTTGTTCTAAGCATTTCAAAACTACAGGAACATAGGCTATGTGCATAATAGTGGAGGAAAAACTCAAGAAACTTTTTAAATTAACTCAAATTCACATCATACTCTCGAGTTTCAGCAGAATTTCAAAAATTTTCAATTAATTCTCATCCTAGGCTATCATGATCATACTTATGTAAAAGATCAAGCAACAATTCAGCATATACTCAGGACAGTCACAACATATCAACAACATCCCACCCCCAAACTTAAACTAAATATTGGGCCCAATGTTTTCAAAATAAGCACAAAGCAGTTATAAAGGACAGAGTGAACAATACTGTCCTGAGTTATGGAGATCTTTATTATTTTCTGAGTTCCTTGGATAGCTGATAACTCCTCAAATAAAAGTTATTTAAACATTTTTAGTGGAGTTATTAGTGTTTAAAAGCATAAATTGTTACTCGTTTGCTTTGAAAGTCCTTTTAAACTTCTGTTTTGGAGTGGAAAAGTCCCTTAAGGGTAAAAAACCTTCTTCTTGTTGATTATTAGATATTTTGGTTGAATTTTGCTTAATTTTAGCTTGTGAATGTTAATTTCTTGAGCCCAAAGAAGCTAAGTGTCAAAAGTCCAAGGAAAGGCTGGAGCATCTTTAATGCTAGAGCATTTTCCAAAAGGATGTTGAAGCATTGCCATTGCTTGAAGCAACCTCCTGAAGTCTGTAGCAGTTTACACGGGACAATTATATTTAAATCATTTGAGCTTTTTACAATTGGGCCCATTTGGACTATGGAGAGTATGTGGCACGAATGGGTCTTCACTAAACCCTATTTTCATCACTTGAGGGAGGTATTTAAGCTTCATTAGAGTTGTTTATCAAGGTAGGAACTTAGAGGAGGAGAGAATTAGAGACTTGGATAGCAAGTAGCTGCTGTCTTCTTCAAGAAGGAGAAGGAGAAGCTGAAGCATTAAGCCAATCTAGCACAAAAGTGGAGCAAAAGCAAAGAGGGATCGTTGTTCTAGCTTCCTACCATAAGTTTTTCTTCTCATCTCTTGAATTTGTATCTTTTTTTCTTTCTTCTAAGTACCTCATTTTTGTAATATATTCTATTTTAGATTTTCTGCATCTTTCCTTTATTGTCATGAGCTAATTCTTTCTAAGGCAAGGATTAGAGGAAATTTTGTAATTTGGGATTGAGTTTAAGCTTTTGTATGCTTAAATTGTGGTTGGATTTTAGTTGAATTTATTATTAATGTGGAACTAAGGTTGACCATCTTCATTCCATACCGTTTTCTTTGGTTTTGGAAAAAAGGGAGAAAACTGATTGCTATAATCCACTTTAGGTTTGATTACAAGTGAATACTTGCAATGAAAATGGGTATGTTAGGGATAACCATCCAATTAAAGTACAAGAGCAATGAGCTTAACAAGGTAAATTAAATGAGAATTTAATTGCTGGAAAATTCTGAGAATTTTGGGAAGAATCCCGTGTTAAATTGTTGTAGCATAATTTTGAGTCTGCAATTACTTCTGCAATATATCTCAGATTGCATAAAGAACCTCTAATCTAAGCCTATCGCGTTTACTGTAGCATTTTTAATTCTTTTAATCTTTGTTTCAGCATTCTGCTAGTGAAGTTCAGTTTTCCTTTATTCTTGTCATCTTTAATTTGTTCTTTTGTTAGTTACAACTTCAATTCACTATAATTAATTTAAGCTAGATAAAATTCGTGGTTTAGTCCCTGAGGATTCGATACTCGGTACTCAAAATACCGTTTTATATTACTTTGATCGCGTGCACTTGCGCGTCGTGACAAGGTTTTGGCGCCGTTGCCGGGGACTAAGTTGATTTTTATCTTGTTTAAGTTGATTTTAGTGCATTTTATCCTTTTTTTTGTTGGTTGTGTCTTGTTGTCTTCGTTGTGTGTTTTTATCTTTGTTGAGTCTTGTTTATTGTTCCTGGTTGTGTGTTTGTATATTCTGTTTGTTAAGCCTGCTGATAATTATTTTATTACTTTACTATGACTTATAATGAATTTAGGTGGTCTTCTGTGCCCAATGAGCAGACACCTTTTAGTTCTTTTCCTTTTAGTTATCCCTCTGCCAGTTTGGAGTCTTCTAGTGAGGGGTATGGATCTTATGACTATCAATTACCTAATTATTATCATACTAAACCTATGAGTTATGGAAATCCTATGTATGATAATAATCAGAGCAATTGGGTCTATGAGCCATATCCTAGTGGGTTTGAGCCATATCCTTCCTATATTCAGGATACCCTAGTAGAAGATGAATCTTCCGTTGAAACATTACTGATAGAATTCATGAAAACCACGGATGAGAAGATTAGTAAAATGGGGGAATGGTTGAAGTGATTAGAGAATACACTTATCTCCCTCCGAGAGCAAATGTATTTAGACTCTTCTGAGGTTAAGCTACCTAGGGAAGATAGTGAAGGAGGTCCCACTTCTTTAGATTGTTCAGTGAGTCACTTGATCACTAACCCACTGATAGACCTTCAGGATCCTAGGCCTTCACATTTTACTGAGTCTTGGCATTTAAGGGATTGTGCTTTGGAGATAGAAGAACTAGAGTCCTTAAGCACACACCAGGATCGAGTCAGTGAGGATGGGGAAGAAGTTGATCCTTATGTTGTTGAGTTAGGTCAGGAGGTAGAGTTTGAGTCTTTTAAGTCTCTATCTGTTCTATCTTCTAATTTTTCTCTTATTTGTGAGTGTTCTTCTTCTTATTCTCACGAGTATGTATCTTTGTTTGAGTCTGTTTACTTTGTTGTTTTTCCTTCTTTTCTTTTATTAAATAAAAAATTTAAAAATACTTTTGTTTCGGGCTCTCACGAGAAGCTAGTATTCTTGCTAGCTTTGGTTTGTTTTGTAGATTCAAGGAAGAGAGGCCCGAAGAAATTGGAGAATTTTTATGTACCTTGACAAGGCCACATGTACTACGTTGAGCTAATGACGCTAAACAAGTGCTTCTTGGGAGGCAACCCAAGGGATATTTCTTTTGTTTCGTTTTTAGTTGTTTTTGCTTTTGTTTAGTTGAATAAATAAGCCTTGCTTGTTTTGTAGCTCTCTTAGGGTTTGGTGATTAATATGTGCTTTAGTGGAGGTCTTCTCGATTCAGGGCAGTATTGTTCTCGCTCAATCTTTATTAGTTGTCCTTAAGCATGCTTAAGTGAGTAGTTTATACATTGAGGGCAATGTATGCTTTAAGCATGAGGGGGAGATGTGTTGTTCTGAATCTAATTTTGGGTTTAATTAAAAAATTCTTCTGTTATTGAGAATTTGTGTTGTAGTGTTGTTTTAGGATGTTGCATGTCCTTGTGATTATGAAGTTTAATGATCAGTGTTCATGATGTTGATTGTTTTTGCATACTCTCATGATATTTGAAGCATGTTCTTTTTTTCTTTACTCGGGACGAGCAAAAGTTTAAGTTTGGGGGCTTGATAACTCCTCAAATAATAGTTATTTAGACATTTTTTAGTGGAGTTATTAGTGCTTAAAAGCATAAATTGTTACTCTTTTGCTTTGAAAGTCCTTTTAAACTTCTGTTTTGGAGTGGAAAAGTCCTTTAAGGGTAAAATCCTTCTTCTTGCTGATTATTAGATATTTTGGCTGAATTTTGCTTAATTTTAGCGTGTGAAGGTTAAATTTCTTGAGCCCAAAGAAGCTAAGTGTCAAAACTCCAAGGAAAGGCTGGAGCATCATTAATGCTAGAGCATTTTCCAAAAGGATGCTGAAGCATTGCCATTGCTTGAAGCAACCTCCTGAAGTCTGTAGCAGTTTACACGGGACAATTATATTTAAATCATTTGAGCTTTTTACAATTGGGCCCATTTGGACTATGGAGAGTATGGGCACGAATGGGTCTTCACTAAACCCTATTTTCATCACTTGAGGGAGGTATTTAAGCTTCATTAGGATTTTTTGTCAAGGTAGGGACTTAGAGGAGGAGAGAATTAGAGACTTGGATAACAAGTAGCTGCTGTCTTCTTCAAGAAGGAGAAGGAGAAGCTGAAGAATTGAGCGAAGCTGAAGAATTGAGCCAATCTAGCACAAAAGTGGAGCAAAAGCAAGGAGGGATCGTTGTTCTAGCTTCCTACCATAAGCTTTTCTTCTCATCTCTTGAATTTGTATCTTTTTTTCTTTCTTATAAGTACCCCATTGCTGTAATATATTCTATTTTAGATTTTCTGCATCTTTCCTTTATTACCATGAGTTAATTCTTTCTAAGGCAAGGATTAGAGGAACTTTTGTAACTTGGGATTGAGCTTAAGCTTTTGTATGCTTAAATTGTGGCTAGATTTTAGTTGAATTTATTATTAATGTGGAACTAAGGTTGGCCATACCGTTTTCTTTGGTTTTGGGAAAAAGGAAGAAAACTGATTGCTAGAATCCACTTTAGGTTTGATTACAAGTTATTACTTGCAATGAAAGTACAAGAGCAATGAGCTTAACAAGGTAAATTGAATGGGAATTTAATTGCTGAAAAATTCTGAGAATTTTTGGAAGAATCCCGTGTTAAATTGTTGTAGCATAATTTTGAGTCTGCAATTACTTCTACAATATATCTCAGATTGCATAAAGAACCTCTAATCTAAGCTTATCGCGTTTACTGTAGCATTTTCAATGCTTTTAATCTTTGTTTCAGCATTCTGCTAGTGAAGTTCAGTTTTCCTTTATTCTTGTCATCTTTAATTTGTTCTTTTGTTAGTTACAACTCCAATTCACTATGATTAATTTAAGTTAGATAAAATTTGTAGTTCAGTCCCTGAGGATTCGATACTCGGTACTCAAAATACCGTTTTATATTACTTTGATCGCGTGCACTTGGGCGTCGTGACAATAGCCAAGACATGTGTGATGGAGTTCCACAGAATAGGAGTATGAGTTTCTACGAGGGCTGACATCAACAATAATCTATCAAAGAAAAACAAAACAAACTACTAAGAAAACAACAAACAACAAAAACAAACTAAAACAGAAAACAGAAATGACAAAATAGTAAAGCTTGGGTTGCCTCCCAAGAAGCGCTTTCTTTAACGTGTTTTAGCTAGACTATACTCCCTCAAGGTGTTTCTTTCTTATCCTGCAGTGATAAGAGTGATGTATTCATCTGACTGATCTGGGTCTCAATGTTCTTTATGGCAGCTCCATGACTAGTCACTATACAAGTTAGACTTCTGACTGCATTCTCTAGCGGGTTTGACCTATTTTTGGATTCAGCTATGAAGGAGTGCACTGTCTCTTCTAGAGATGGTTTCCTCTCGATGTAGAAGCATACCCTGTAGGAGGATTCAACACATTTGTATTGTTAGCATAAGAGAAGTTTTCATGATACCTCAAACCTGGATTATAATGTGTTGGAAGGGTATGCTCAGTCTTGTTTCCTCCATAGGTGTTGCTTCTGTTGTTCAAATAATGTATTTGCTCCAAAGTAGATTCTTCATTGGGCTGGGAGCATTGAGAGGGTACCACTGTTTGAGATGATCCTGCAAAATTATTAAAACCATGAGTGTGAGATGCCATATGAGATCTAAGGGAGGTTACCTCATCCAATTGATACAATCCAGTTGCTCGCTTAGATCTATTATTGTCTGTGGGCCACTGGTAGCTGGCAGTTGACACTTCATCGAGGAGGGCACGTGTTTCTGGCACAGTCTTTGCCATGAAAACCCCTTCAGCAGTGGCATCCAGAATGGTCCTGGTCTTACCTTCAAGTCCATTATAGATTAATTGTACCTGGAACCAGTCTGGTAACCATGCTGTGGGCATCTCCTGAGCATGTCCTTGTAACGGTCCCAAGCCTCAAATAATTGCTCTCCCTCCTGTTGCCTGAATGTTCCTATCTCTGTCCTTAACTTTGCAGCTTTCACAGGTGAAAAGAATTTGGTCATGAAAGCTTAGGTCAGCTCCTCCCAAGAAGTGATGCTTCCTGGTGGGAGAGACCCTAGTCATTCCTTAGCTCTACCCTACAAAGAGAAAGGAAAAAGACGTAAGCGAATACTATCAGCAGGAATACCATTCAATTTAATTGTACCACAAATTTCTACAAAATTCTGTAAATGTGAATTAGGATCTTCTTGTAGCTAGTCCTCTAAAAGCACCTTCCTTAACCATCTGTATAAGCCCTGTTTTAAGTTCAAAATTGTAAGCATTTATGGGAGCGTGGGCAATTCAAGCCTGCTTAGAACTAAACATAGGTTGGAAATATTCCCTGATGGGTTTGGGGTTGTTGATTAACTCCTGATCAACCATTGTCTGAGTTTCTACTCTCCCTTGTCTTAGTAGTCTCCTACAGGTCCTCTCGATCTCAGGATTAAAAGGGTGCAAGTCTGCAGCTCTATCCTTGGGCATACATCTGAAGGTACCAAAAAAGATAAGAATTAGAAAAAAAATCTGGGAAAGGAAAGAAAATATAAAAAGAAAGAAAACACAAAAACAGAGAACTAAAACATAAAACTTGGCTTGCCTCCCAAGAAGCGCTTTCTTTAACGTCTTTAGCTAGACGGTGACTTATCAGGGCACGTAAAACTGCTCATATTTCTGTGGGCCCTTCTTGCATGAATTGATATAGCCTTCTAAGTCTAAAAGGCTATCTTGTTTGTCTTGGGCACCTGACAGAAGATTATTTTTGGTATTTTCATGTATTAAAATAAAAGAACAAAAATCAAAACAAGACTCGTGAGTGTAGGACAAATGGCTATAAAGATTAAAGGAGATTTCTAGAGATAAAAGGGGAAGGGACTTTTCAGCCTCGAACTCTACCACCTTAAATTCCTCCATGGAAATGATTGTATTACCATTGTCTACGTCACAAACCTGTCTTTGGTGTGTTTCAATCTCCTCCAACCCATCTTCACTATCATATGAGTAAGTCCTCCTAGGTGGCTCCTCCTCAGTGGTAAGAATAAGAAATTGGTTCTGTAAGGCCTTGAAGGAAATTACTAGTTGATTGAGATAATGAACTCTTTCATGTACTATTTCCCAAAGTTCTACCACTTTAGCCTCTAACCTACCCAACCTTTCTAATTTATCATGAACTAAATTTTTAATTTTCAACTCTAATGTATATTTCATTAATTGGTCCACAAGAGAAGATTTTTCTATAGGTTGGTTGGGATAAGAGAAATTTTGGTTCCAAATGCCTAAATAATTATCATCAAAAGAATTTTCATAAGTCATAGATTCAGAGTGGTAAAGATCAGACAAATGGTACCCATAGAAGTCATGATGCACATACCTAGGGTCCTGGGAAGGACAATATATTGGTGGAGAATCAAAATCATGCAAAGTCATACTTTAAAAATCAGTAATTCAAATCAAGACTTTTACACAATAGCAACACAACCAAAAACAGGAGACAAAGATTGAAAAACACACAAGACTAAAATATAACAAATAACGAAACAAACAACAAACACACAAAAAAACAAATAAGGAAAGACAACACAAACACACTTTAGTCTAAAATCTCAAATTTTCTTCTAATATTAATTAATCTAAATAATCTTCATTCCCCGACAACAGCGCTAAAAACTTGTTGCGTAAAATTATATTGCAATACCACAGTAAGGGTCAAGTTTTAATATAGTGATTTGAGAGTCCAAGTATCGTCCTCGGGAATGGGTTTCTAGATTAATTAATTACCAAGATACTAATTCTCAATTTTAGCTAAAGTAACATAACATGGATAAGTTTTGAAGCAAAGATAAAAGACAAACAAACACGTGAAGACACGAATTGATAGATTTGGAGGAATTGACTTCCCAGGTTAATAGCTTAATTAACAATTGTAATGAACTAATGTGGTGAATTTATAAACAAGAAGTAGAATACTTAAAAAAATCTCTTGATTCTTAGTGAGCCTCGCACATGCAATAAATTCTATAGTTTTCATCTGAACCTACAACATGCACGACATTAAGCAACTTCTTTATGTGTTTCCCTTAAACTTCTAGGTCATTCTCATGCCAGGCTCCTAAGAGTTTTGACAACTTTTCTCTAATCTAAGCTTTTTCTCTCGAGTCCACTTAAACCAACAATATCAAAGAATGCAAGAACGAATTATCAAAAATAAATAACAAAACAACTTCAAGACGTGGTAAACAAGTCTTAACATGCAATTCAAGTCCTAACTACAACATTTAGCTACTCTAAATCACAATAAAACCAAACTAAAAGTGTAGAAAACGTCTTAAACAGTGTTACAATGTGTCGATGTCGGTCCTTCGTCTTCGAGCTCTCGTCTCGATCTCGAACCTCCACGAATGCTTTGAATCCTAAAGAATGCTCACATTTCTCTTCTCACAAAGTGTATTTCGAAATTAGGGTGAATTCTCTATCAAATTCGGCTCCCTTTGCGAGAAGATGTAAGGTTCTATTTATAAGTGAAATCGGTACAGCGTTGCAACGCTAGGGACAGCGTTGCAACGTTGTACCCTAAACGCGTGGTAAATAAGGAATGTGTCGGTGGCGTTGCAATGCTGAGGGCAGCGTTGCAATGCCGTTATCCTAACGCGCGCGTTGCTATCGATCTGGCATTGCTACACCCTCTGCACGGGTCTTCCGTTTATTCTCTTATCGAGATAGCGTTGCGACGCTGCAAGGCAGCGTTGCAACGCTATCGACAGGGTTCTTCTATGCTTCAATGTTGCAATCATGGCGTTGCAAAGCTCTGCATGGCGCTGCAACGCCATCACTTCGGGTCTACTTACTTGAATTGATTCTTTTACTTTCAATTGATATTATTTTTAGCTCCAAAAAGCCTCGTTTCATTTCGATCCTAAGTGATCTAAAATGTCTGCAATTGTCCTGTTTAATCTCTTAACCTGAAATTGAGTGATTTAAAGACATAAACGCTCTGAAATTATCATAAAACTAACAATAATTAAGCCTAAGGATCGCACATTTTGTGTGTTATCACCATAACCAAGAATCGTTATGCAAAGCCAAAATACATTTGTCACTAATAGGGCAATCATTCAAATCAATAGTATACACATTTTCATCCATATTACCAACAAACAAGACTTTTCTATCACTAACATTTTCAATGATACAATTCTTTTTATCAAACACAACTCTAAAACCTTTATCACATAATTGATTAATACTAAGTAAATCATGCTTTAGACCATCAACTAAAAGTACATTTTCAATCAAAGTAGAAGAACTATTATCTATGCTACCCTTACCAATAATTTTACCTTTCTTGTTGTCACCAAAAGTTACGAAACTTCCATCCTTTTTGGAAAGATTGACAAACTTGGATTGGTCTCCCGTCATATGCCTCGAGCAACCACTATCCAAGTACCATTTATTTTTCTTGGAGACTTTCAAACGTACATACAAACAAAATTGTTCAAGATTAATCTTTTGGTACCCATATTTGTTTGGGTCCTAGAATGTTAGCATTTACAAACTTGGGAACCCATTTTATTTTTGCATTCACATTTAAAACATTGGATTTAGACAAGTAACAAGAATAGGCTTTATTTCCACACTTGCCACATGAAGAAACAAACAACATTATGCAAGGATTTATCTCTTACAACAAATTTATGCACTCTACTTTTCTGGGAGAAATTCTTTCTTGGAGCATTGTGAAACTTTGCTCTTTGAGAAACATTTCTTCTTGAAGGAATTAGGTCTATTATGACCTTCAACACCACAATGATGACATATAGGCACAAAACTAGATTTATCATGCTTAGACACAACCTTAGGCATATTAAGCTTAGGCACAATAGGAGATGCTTTAACAAAAATAGTTTTAGAACTTGAAGGAGTAGAACATTCATCAATG
This sequence comes from Trichosanthes cucumerina, assembly GCA_036507285.1. Lineage (NCBI taxonomy): Eukaryota > Viridiplantae > Streptophyta > Magnoliopsida > Cucurbitales > Cucurbitaceae > Trichosanthes > Trichosanthes cucumerina. The sequence goes on along the minus strand of CM071842.1, from coordinate 28,137,429 downwards.
TAGCCTAAACCTCTTTTATCACAATAAGGTTTGTCAACTTCAATTATTTTATCCAACCATTGAGCACCTATTGTCAACTTTTTAATGGACTTTTTGGCCTTACCAAGTTCTAACAAAGCATTTAATTCATTTTTCTTAAGCAATTTAATCAAATTATCTTTTTCATAACTATCATGCTCAAGAAATCTAACTTTATCAAGCAAGGCATTTTTTTCATCACAATCAAAAGCATGCTTATCACAAGAGATATTCATTTCATCAATTTTCACAACATTATGCTCATTTTCTTTTAAGCAAGCAATTTCATCAAGTAAAGACTTATTTTCACTAGTTAGAGCATTGTATTTCTTTTTAAGCACAACATATTTAAAACCAAGATTTTCTATGTCATTTTGCATATTTTCAAAAGCTTCAAATAATTCATCATAAGAAAGGGGCTCTAGAGTTACCTCATCATCTTGTTCATCACCCTTGTCACTATGAGCCATGAAACAAAAGTTTGCTACTTCTTCATTGTCACTTCCACTCCCACTTTCATCACTATCATCCCAAGTGGCTTTCATTGCTTTCTTCTTCGATTTCTTGGATGATTTGAGGAGAGTGCAATTCGTTCTTATGTGACCCGATTTCTTGCATTCATAGCATATGACCTCATCCTTTTTACTTTTTTCACCCTTTGACTCTTTTTGGTTGGAAATGTGTTTATTGAATTGTTTCTTCCTCTTAATGAACTTTTTATACTTACATGAAAAATATGCAATATCTTCTTCATCATGAATGCCTTCATTTTCGGACTCAACTTTCAAGGATAAAGTCTTTAAAGCAATACATTTCTTCTTTTTAGCCTCATCCTCCATTTGTTCCTTCAAGGTGATCTCATGTGTCATGAGAGAGCCAATAAGTTCCTCCAAAGGAAGTTTGGTGAGATCCTTTGCTTCTTCAATTGCCGTCTCCTTAGCTTCCCAATTCTTAGGTAGAGATCTAAGAATTTTCCTAACATTTTATGAGTTAGTATAAACTTTACCAAGACCTTTCAAAGTATTTGTAATGTTAGTAAATCTAGTAAACATCTCGGTAATAGATTCATTAACATCTATCTTAAACAATTCATAATTATGAACTAGCATGCTAATTTTTTATTCTTTAACTTGATTAGTTCCCTCATGAGTCACTTCAAGAATATTCCATATTTCTTTAGCCGAAGATCACATAGATATTCTACTAAATTCATCCTTACTCAAGGCACAATAACAACAATTTATAACTCTAGCATTAAGACCACACTTTTTCAAATCAATTTCATCATATTCATTTTCTAATTTTGGCACATCATTTTCATTCACAATTTTCATGGGAATATATGGACCATTAACCACATTTAACCATAAACTATAGTCAACGGAATGCAAATAAATTTTCATTCTAGCCTTCCAATAAGAATAATTTGACCCATCAAAATAAGGAGACCTAGAGGTGGATTGTCCTTCAATAACACCATTTACTACTAGGTTTGCCATAAAGCTCAAACAATAAAGTTTATAAACAAAATTCTAAAAGAGCAACCTCGCTCTGATACCAATTGTTGGATCGGTATGACAACCCTAAAGGGGGGTGAATAGGGTTTAATTAAATTTTTTGTGTAAATTGCCCAATTTATCTAATTAACAAACTTTTTAAGAAACAAAAAAATAATTAATAGAAATTAATGCAATATGCAAGATAGATAAAAAGTATAACAAAAATTAATTCTATCCAATACTTAGTAATTAATTTAGGAACAAATTAAAGCATGCATAAACTACTACAAGTAGTTGCAAAAATAAATAGGAAAGAGTTAGAGAAAAGGACATCGTAATTTTATAGTGGTTCGATCAAACACAACTTACTCCACTCCCCAAGCGCCTCTGGGAATTTGAATAAAAAACATGCACCGACTCTTTCCACATATTAGAGCCCAACCGCTACACCGCTCTTTTTACGTGTTCAAGAGCAAACTCGATCCTTTCCACGGCTTTGGATCAAACCGTTACAAATTTTGGTAAATTTGAAGAACACAAAAATACACTCTCTTAATAGAGTAGATTTACAAATTTTTCTCTCACAAATCAATCCTCATACACAATTGTAACTCTCTCAAGAATAGGATGAAAAGAAAAAATGGAGAAGAAGATGGTATAAAAAGAATTGTAAAATGCCAAAACTTGTTGTAAAAATTTGGAGAAGAAGATGGTATAAAAAGAGAGGGAAATGGGGGGTAAAAATAAAACTTTAATTTGGACCATTGAATTGTGGTAAAAGAGAAATGGATGGTCGAAATTAAAAGTAAAAAGAAAATAATTATTAAAAGAATTAATAATAATAATAATAATAATAATAATAATAATAATATATGAGAGTAACGGTTAAAAAAAACTATTTTCGAATTTTTTTTTTAAAACAACAACGTAATGCAATCTGACTTTTTTTTAAAAAAATTTTAGAACTAACTCAGTAATATATATATATATATATATATATATAATTTTTATTTTCTTTTCTTTTTATTTTAAACAAACAAAAGCCCACCAAATGTTACTCTCCCACAGGTCCACATGTCACACTTTAATTGGTCTACAATGGTGACTTGGCCGCCACATCATCGCGTCAGGAAATTTTTGTTCAAATTTGTTTTGGTCATAACTTCTTCGTTGTAGCTCCGATTTGAGTGATTCAAGAGGCGTTGGAATCGTTATTTCGAGCTCTATGCAATAGATACTTCAAAATAATTAAAATATTAGCAATTAATAGCAGGTTTGATATCATCAAAATATATATTAATTAATTAATTAAAATTAATTAATTTTAGATTTAGGGCCAAAAGCCAACAACTACGAACAACCTATGAAGGCTCGACTCACGGGCATTGATTATATCGATGGACACAACTTGTCCTATAATGATGGGAGTGCAACTACGGGCTTTAGTGGAGTGTTACCATAGCTAATGAATGTTGAATAACCGGGTCAAAGAGTTTGACAGGTTAATCTCGAATCATTGGAGCTTGTCATCTGTAGGTCCATTAGGTCCCTCGATTGGCTCAAATTGGAAAAATTGAGGTTTACAGTTTGGTGTGAATTTGAAGTGTTAAAATTCATTATTTGGGCATTCATGACATTTATATGTGATATAGATGACATAATATATAGTTTGATGTGAATGAGGTTCATAATAAACTATAGTATAGCCTAATTGGAGAAATTGAATTGAGAGAAATTAAATTGAATGTGATTCAATTTAAAATTCCACAATTATGCAAATGAGATTTGTATAATAAGGTATGAGATACCTTATATTATGTGGTATGCAAATATGATTTGCATATCATATAGTTGTGGTAAAATTATGATTTGGTGAAAGTTTTAACTCCACCACACACTAATATTTAAAGGGCTTGTAAGAAGCTTTTAGGGTGCCATTTGCCATTTTTTGGATTTTCATCCAAAGAGAGCAAGGCAAATCCTCTCATTCTCTCTCAATTCTCTCTATCTCTTCTCCTCACTCAAAACCAAAGGGAGTCCCACAACTCTCCCTCAACCTCCCGAGAACAACCAAAAAGACATTTTGGAAGTGTCTTATTGTTCGATTCGGGGATCGAGATCGTAGAGTTCGTTGGTTCGAGAGGGATCGAGATCGAGAAGGAGAAAACATTGAAGAAGAGCTCTTCAAGAGGTTAGTGTTGGGATTTTTGTCCTAATCTCGTGTTTGTAAATTACTATTTGAAATTAATAAAGAGTTATTCATTTCATCATTTTGTGTCTCACATTTTATACAAACTATGACCAATAAACTAAGCTCTAGGGTCATTGAATATATGAGAGAACTAGAACTTGAACAGTGTGTAGTGGACACACAGGGAGGATCATGTTCGAGTAAATGACCCGAACGGTCTACAATATATGGATGGGGTTGGAGATTTAATCTTCGATACACTGTGGATGCGACCCGCTTTATATTAAGATACAAACAAAGTGATCTGACTCGTTCATGTGGTTGACATGCGAGTGGGGGCATCCTGTAAAATGAGATTGTACAAGGCCAGACAGTGAATTATTAGACCTACTGATGTAACACCATTGACAGTAAGGACTAATAATTTCGTAGATGACCATTAGTGACTCGACCTGAATCCTTAGTTGGGAACTTAACTACGCGAGATGGAATTCACTCGTTCCCGCCTTTAGGAAAACTAGAGGGGTTGTTCCCTTAAGTGTTGTCTCCAGGGCTTGGACAACGGGCACCCACCTTGTCACTGGCCCGAGAAGGGTTTGTTGTATGGTTGGACCAACACGATATGTTGTTTATTAGAGGAGCAGTGGGGACTTAAGGAACAAGAAGTAGTCACAGCGGTAAAACGGTAATTTGACCAAGTCGTGTCTACGAACAACCTTTGAAGGGTCGACTCATGGGCATTGGTTATATCAGTGGACACGTAATATTCTCGTGAGCGACGGGAGTGCGACTACAAAGCTATAGTGGAGTGTTACCGTAGCTAATGAATGTTGATTAACCAGGTCAAAGAGTTTGATAGGTTAATCTCGGATCATTGGAGCCCGTCACTATAGGTCCATTAGGTTCCTCGGTTGGCTCCATCTGGGTTAAAAGAAGGGTTAGTGTTTTGGTATGAAATTGAAGTGTTCAATTTCACTTAGAGACATTTATGTCATTTATATAAGATATGAATGATATAATATATAGTTTAATGTGAATGAGATTCATAATAAACTATAGATTAGCCTAATTGTTGAATTAGGGCTAATTGGAGAAATTAATTGAGAGAAATTAAATTGGATGTGATTCAATTTAATTAATCCACAATTATTGCAAATGTGATTTGCAATATGAGATATGAGATATCTTATATTATATGGTTATGCAAATATGATTTACATAACCTATGGTTGTGGTAAAATGGTGATAATGTGGAGATTTTAACTCCACTATTTAATCCCTTCTTGCAAGAAGGAAATGATGCTTTCACTCTCATTTTTTGGATTTCACCAAAGAGTGAAAGCGGGAACGAGTGAATTTCATCTCGCGTAGTTAAGTAACACGCTCAGGATTCAGGTCGAGTCACTAATGGTCATCTACGAAGTTATTAGTCCTTCATTGTCAGCAAAGTGTTACATCGTGAGGTCTAATAATTCACGGTCCGGTCTTGTACAATCTCATTGCACAGGATGCCCCCACTCGCATGTCAACCACATGAACGAGTCAGATCACCTCATTTGTATCTAATACAAAATGGGTCGCATCCACAGTATATCTAGGATTAGGTCTCCAACCATATCCATATATTGTAGACTGTTCGGATCATTAACTCGAACGTGATCCTCCCTGTGTGTCCACTACACACCGTTCAAGTTCTAGTTCTCTCATAAATTCAATGACCCTGGAGCTTAGTTTATTGGAAAAGTTTGTAAATATTGCGAGACACAATGTAATGAAATAAATAACTCTTATTAATTTCAAATAGTAATTTACAAAAACGAGATTAGGACAAAAATCACAACAAACTCCCACTTGGACTAAGCTAGTGGAGAAAATACATTTCTGAAATGTACATAAATTACAACGAAGTAATACAATAAACTAGGGCATTGAATACCCGTTTTACATATCTCACACTTGCCCTAGTCAGGAAGCACTCGAAGACCTAGGCTCTCTAGGTGACCCTCAAAAACCTTAGCCGTGAGAAGCTTTGTAAATGGATCAGCTACGTTGTGCTCTGATGCTATCTGCGTGACTGTCACGTCTCTGCGGTGCACAATCTCCCGTATAAGATGATACTTCCGCTCAATGTGTTTGCCTCTCTTTTGGCTCCGAGGCTCTCGTGAGTTGGCTACTGCACCACTGTTATCACAGAACAGTATGATCGACAAGTTCATATTTGGAACAACTTCCAAATCGGTCATGAACTTCCTAAGCCAAACATCTTCCTTTGCAGCTTCACAAGCCGCAACATACTCCACTTCCATAGTTGAATCGGCGATGCATCCCTGCTTGATGTTTCGCCATACTACAACTCCTCCATTAAGAATGAAGGTTGACCCCGAAGTAGATTTTCTAGAATCCTTATCGGTCTGAAAGTCAGAATCCGTGTATCCCGTAAGGATCAAATCCCCACTGCCATACACTAAGTTGTAGTTCCTCGTTCTCCTAAGATACTTGAGGATTTCCTTTACGGCTTTCCAGTGATCTAATCCTGGATTGGACTGATACCTACTGACAATTCCTACTGCATAACAGATGTCGGGCCTAGTACACAACATGGCATACATCAGGCTCCCTACAGCCGAAGCATATGGAATCCGTCTCATATCCTCAACATCTTGAGGAGTCTTAGGACACTGATCCTTAGATAAGTGAACCCCATGCCTGCAAGGCAGCAAGCTTTTCTTGGAGTTCTGCATCTTATATCTCGACAACATCTTGTCAATATAAGACGTGTGAGACAAGGCTAGTGTTCTGTTCTTCCGGCTCTGAACAATCTGGAAACCTAGAACATACTGAGCTTCTCCCAAATCTTTCATTTGGAATTGCGAAGCTAGCCACTTCTTAACGTCAGTAAGAAATTCTACCTCATTCCCAATTAGAAGAATATCATCCACATACAACACTAAAAATGCGACAGTTTTGTCAACGATTTTCTTGTCGACACAAGGCTCGTCGATATTTTGATCAAAGCCATAAGATTTGATCGCCTCATCAAACCTTATATTCCAATACCTCGAAGCTTGTTTCAGTCCATAAATGGACCTATGAAGCCGGCAAACCTTTTGCTCTTGGCCTTGGACAATGAACCCTTTGGGTTGGTCCATGTAGATGGTCTCATCAAGTTTGCCATTCAGAAAGGTTGTCTTGACGTCCATCTGCCATACCTCGTAGTCATAATATGCGACAATGGCCAGAAAGATCCTGATCGACTTTACTATGGCAACAGGTGAAAAGGTCTCCTCATAGTCAACCCCTTCAACCTAGGTAAAACAATTTGCCACTAGTCAGACTTTGAAGGTCTGCACCTTCCCATCTACGCCACGTTTACGCTTGTAGATCCATTTGCAACCAATAGGTTTGACCCCATCCGGTTGATCCATAAGCTCCCAGACAGAATTGAAGTGCATTGACTCCATTTCCTGGTCCATAACTGTAATCCATTCGTCTTTTTCAACATCAACCATTGCCTGATCATAGGTCAATGGATCCTCACAGTCATCATCAGGAGCGACAACTGAGGTTTCAGCTAAACCCATGTAACGATCAGGCTATTTCATAGCCCTCCCACTACGTCGAGGCATTCCCAACTCTTGGGAGCGGATTTGACTAGACGTGCTAGGATCAAGAACACTTGTTGACGTACTAGCCCCATCAGCACCTCTTGTTGATTTACTGTCCATTTCATTTAACACAATTTTACTCCTTGGTAAATGATCTCTGACATGGTCTTCCTCTAAGAAAGTGGCATTTGTCGACACAAGCACCCTATTTTCCTTAGGATCGAAAAATAGACCACCCCTAGTCTCTTTAGGGTAACCTACGAATATGCACAATTTCGAACAGGGTTCTAGCTTTTTCGAATTTGACACCAACACGTGGGTTGGGCATCCCTAAATTTTGATGTGATGTAAACTGTCTTTACGTCCACTCCAAAGTTTGAAAAGGTGTTTCACAAACACTCTTCGACGGAACGTTTCAAAATATAGACCGCAATCTCTACTGCGTAACCTAAAAAGAATTAGGGAGACGAGCATAGCTCATCATCGACTGAACCATGTCCAACAGGGTTCTGTTTCTCCTCTCTGATACACCATTCTGCTATGGCATACTAGGTGCTGAGAGTTGGGACGTAATTTCGTGTTCTATCATATAGTCCTAGAATTCAGTGTCCATGTACTCTTCACCTCGATTCGATCGAAGTGTTTTAAGCGATTTACCTAAGAGGTTCTCAACCTCAGTCTTGTACTCCTTGATCTTTTCAAGATTTTCAGACTTCTTGTGCATTAGGTAAATATACCCATAACTCGAGTAATCGTCTATGATAGATACGAAGTATTCATAACCACCTCGTGCTTTAACATTCATCGGACCACATAGTTCAGAATGTATAAGCTCAAGGGGCTCCTTGGCTCTATATCCTTTTCCACTAAAAGGACGTTTGGTCATTTTGCCCTCAAGGCATGACTCACACACCGGTAAAGAGTTTTCTTTCAACTCGTTTAGAAGTCCACTCTTCCCTAGTTTTTCAATCCTATTGAGATTAATGTGGCCTAACCATAGATGCCAAAGATGGGCATTTTCCTTAGGAGAAACTTTCGCTCTTTTAGTTCGTGTTTCTGCAGTTTTAAACAATTCAGTATTCAAAACACTTTTGATCGAATTAAGTTTCAAAACATACAAATTATGCTCATGTGAAGCCGAACAAAAAAGATTGCCTTTGAAATAAATAAACCCTTTATTGGATTCAAAGGAAACAGATATACATTGTTCAATTAGGCAGGAAATGGAAACAAGGTTTCTAGTAAATCCTGGTACGATGTACAAATTATCTAATAATAAGTACTTTCCGCCGAAATGTAGCTTCACCGTGCCAATCGCTGCAGCAGAGACAAGCTCCCCGAATCCAACTCGTAGAGTCACCTCACCCTCGCATGGTGTCAGAATCAATCCACGAAAAGAAGAACAAACATGGTTAGTGGCGCCCGAATCCAATATCCAGGCAGAGTCACTACTCTCCACTAAACAGGTTTCTGTCACAAGTAAATCACATTTACCTTGATTCTTCCTCTCGGCCAGGAATTTGGGACAATTCCTCTTCCAGTGTCTGCCCCCATTGCAGTGCAAACACTTTCCTTTTTCTGCAACGTCCTTGACTTTCTTGCCCTTCTAGGCGGCAACTCGGTCAGTTTTACCCCTCTTCATCCTCTTCTTCCCTTTCATGCATGAAGGAGCAACAGGCTTCGTCCCAGAGGTCGAACCCCTGTGATAAGACCTGTAGGCAACATTTGCCTCAGATTCCGGTGTCCTGAATCTCATCAAGGACTGGAAATTTTGTAGCTCATTGAGAAGGGTAGTCAGAGTGTAGCTAATTTTGTTCATAACAGCATTGCTACGAAACTGAAGGAAACTCTTCGGAAGAGTTTCAAAAATAAAACTGACTTGGCTCGACTCGTCGATCGAAGCCCCGTTCATCTCAGCCAGATTAAAGTGAGTCATCATGTCTAGAACATGTTCACGGACAAACGACCCTTCTTTCATCCGTGCGTTGAAGACGTATTTGAGCGAGTCATGTTGGACCTGAAAGAACTGTTGTCCAAACATTTCTTGCAAGGACTCCATGATCTCCTTAGCGGTGACCATCAGCTCATGCTTCTTTGCCAAAACATCAGACATGCTGGCAATGATATAGACCTTGGCCTTTTCATTGGTCCTGATCCATCGATCGTATGCATCACGAACACTTCGCGATGCAGTCGAGCCCGGCATCTGAGGACACTCCTCAGAGAGCACGAACTTAATGTCGTCAGTTAACAAAATTGTGTTTATGTTGTTTTTCCAAGTTTGGTAATTATCTCCCACTAGTTTATCATACTCGAGTAGAGCTATAATTGAGCTAGACATGTTTTAAGCTGAAAAATTAAGAAAACTTGGTGTTAGTCTCGCAAAAAAATTTTGAAATTCAATCAAGTTTTAGCAAAAAATTGTTTAATGATCCCTAGGTCATTCAAAGTTTTGCAAAGATATCCTAAAGGTTTAGAATGACCGCCACCGAAGGGTGAACAGAATACTCATCCTCTAAGACGAGACTTTCTCGATCAGACCCTAATCCCAGAATAACTCTTATTCCATTAGGCGTCCAATTGCCATTGTTCGGTCGAATTCATTAACACTTAACGAATTTCGTGAGTGTCACCCTCAATCTTTAAGTTTCCAAGCATCCGTCCAAACAATAGCCACCGAATAGTGAACCAAGAAGGAAAACCAACCAGGAAACTGTATCCCTTTCGAAAATTCACGATGTTCCGACTCCCATGATCAGGCCCTCCGAAGGGATTGTCTGGTCCAGGCCAAACTAGTAAGCGGATCTTAGGCGTCTCACGATGTGAATCGAAAGAAGAGACCGTGGGTCCCGTTTTCATAAGTCCCGCTCCCACTCACTATAAGTACTTTCTCCATCCACGATGATATTGACCTATACAAATGCCACCCGAAGGGGGACGCTCCCATTTGCGCCACGAGGCCGAGTATAGATCTCACGGTGCGGACTTAACGGAGATTTGTGGTTGGAAATTAAATGTATCTCATATACTATATTTCCTCCGACTCAGCACTTTAATTTTAATAGGGATTGACCTAGATAAACCGACTAAAATTTACCTATGTCTACCAATATAACTCTTATATGGTATTAACCTATGTTTATAATCACATTATTACTTAGGTCTATGTGAGTAAATTAAAACACTTTTAATTAGCGGCACTCACGATAAGTATAATCTAAGAATCTAGGACCGAATTCACTCCCGTGTCGGTTTTCTGTAGGGGTGTTCATGCAAGCGTCAACTTAATTTCCCAGCCTTAGACAAAACCTTCCTTAGACAGAGTTACTAATCAGTCTCCATTCATAGACTAAACTTTGATTTCCTAATTTCTAATCTTATTAGAAAATAGAAAACCTAAGTCTAATTATTCAAGTTCTAAACTCTTTAAAACTAATAATTAACTTAGGTTGCATGCATTTCTATGTTATAGTGCTTCATCATTCATCACATGAATAACTATATACTATAACATAATATAATTCATCACATGAATATAAATGCATGAGCATACTTTAATCTAAAAAATATAACACTTATATTAATTAAATTAAACATGCATTTAATTATATTATAACTCTTATAATATAACCTATCATACAAACTATATATTATAACTCTTATAATATAAATGATGCATGAATATGTTTAACCTAAGGTGGGATTTTAAATCTATATGACATACAATATGCACATAGATATTTAATTAAAACATACATCACATGCATAAATAATTTAATAGCAAAAATAGATCGGTTTTGGCACCTAGGGGCAATTATTTAATTAAACTACATTAATATAAAACTTATATTAATATTATTTAATAAAATAATTAAATAAATAACTAAAATACATTTTACATAAAATAAATAAATAAATAACGTAAATAACTGCCCCATAACTCCACAACTGCCCACGTCTTGTAACTCCCCGCGAACTGCCCCTCAACGCGTGCGGCGTTGCAACGTCGTGGGCAGCGTTGCAACGCTGGCGCATCTAGTGTTGGGACCAGCGTGCTCCACGTCGTGGCGCCGCAACGCTGCTCTGCAACCAAGCCAGCGCTCGCAAGGATAGCGTTGAGACGCCGATGAACAGCGTCTCAACGCAATCGACAGAATAACAAACACCTTTGTGTTTCTTCATCGTATTCTGCCTGTTTCCGCTCTGATTTCTTCACAACAACTCTTGCCACGAACGACTCGGACTTATAGACTCGATTTACAACAAAATACCGAAAACAACGGGCCCTTACATTGATCTCATCAACATAAAATTGTAAATCTAAAATGACAAAAATCGAAACATCCATTATGCAAACCCATCATTCATCTCATGAAATAAGGTAATGAAAATCCCCACGCAGCGGAAGACGATCGAATCGTCAAAGGTATCGTTACGCTACTTAAAATTTGCTAAAACAATCTAACTCTTAGATCTAAGTTAAACATGCAAAACTATGGAAGAAAACAACAAGAAGAACGAATTTACTTACTTGTTGAAGACTTTCTTCAATGTTTCTTCCAATGGTCACGAACACTTTGCGAACTATCACGATCTCTGAAACAAAACCCGACAAACACCACCAATTGGAACCTTGGTTGTTCTTCTTTTGGAAAGAAGGAGAATGGTGAGATTCTTTTTGAGTTTTGGTGAGGAGAGGATTAGAGAGAAAAGAAGACTCTTCTCTTTGGTGAAATCCAAAAAATGAGAGTGAAAGCATAATTTCCTTCTTGCAAGAAGGGATAAAATAGTGGAGTTAAAATCTCCACATTATCACTATTTTACCACAACCATAGGTTATGCAAATCATATTTTCATAGCCATATAATATAAGATATCTCATATCTCATATTGCAAATCACATTTGCAATAATTGTGGATTAATTAAATTAAATCACATCCAATTTAATTTCTCTCAATTAATTTCTCCAATTTGCCCTAATTCTACAATTAGGCTAACCTATAGTTTATTATGAATCTCATTCACATTAAACTATATATTATATCATTCATATCTCATATAAATGACATAAATGCCTTTTTAGTGAACTTGGACACTTCAATTCACATCAAAACATTAACTCCACCTATCTCCATTTATGTCATTTATATGAGATAAATGGAGATAGGTGGAGTTAATGATGTGAATTGAAGTGTCCAAGTTCACTAAAAAGGCATTTATGTCATTTTAGTGAGATATGAATGATATAATCGATAGTTTAATGTGAATGAGATTCATAATAAACTATAGGTTAGCCTAATTGTTGAATTAGGGCTAATTGGAGAAATTAGGTTGAGAGATATTAAATTGGATGTGATTCAATTTAATAAATCCACAATATTGCAAATGTGATTTGTGATATGAGATATGAGATATCTTATAATATATGGTTATGCAAATATAATTTGCATAACCTATAGTTGTGGTAAATGGTAAATAGGTGGAGATTTCAACTCCACCTATCTCCATTATTTAAACCCATTTGCAAGAAGGGGAACTCACTCATTTTGCTTATTTTTGGATTTTTCACCAAAACAAGCAAAAAATTCTCTCTCAAGTTCTCTCTCAATTTTCTCTCCTCCCTTTACCAAAAGAAGTTCCCACCAACTTCCTTCTTCCAAAAGAAGAACAACCGAGAAGCCGAAGGGTTGTGTTCGTTCTTGATCGTGAGAAGGGTTTGAGATCGTTGTGTTCGAGAAAATACGAAGAGTTCGTGGATCGTTGGAAGGAATTTTGAAGCACGTCTTCAACAAGTAAGTATTGTGTTTAACTTACTGTTTTTCTTCCAATTTTATGCATGTTTAGCCTAGATCTAAGTGTTAGATTGATTTTAACAATTAATAGTTGCACAACAACACCGCGACGATTCGATCGGCTTCCGCTGCGTGGGAGTTTTATTCCCTTCAGTTAGTACTTTTACTTACTGTTTTCTCTTAATTTTAAGCATGTTAAGCCTAGAATGTAAGTGTTATGTTGGATTTTAAGATACGAATTACACAACAAAACAACGACGTTTCAAAACGTCTTCCGCTACAGGAATTCCAAATCCATTCACGTAGTGAGAGGAAAAAGATGCATATGATACATCAATTTTTTCCACCCACATCTCTCCGAGAAAATTCACACCGTGAGATCCATACTTGGCCTCGTGGCGTAAACGGGAGCGTCCCCCTTCGGATGGTGTTTGTATGGGTCAATAACAAGGTGAATGGAGAGGGTACTTATAGTGAGTGGGAGTGGGAATTGTGAAAATAAAACCCACAGTTTCTTCTGTTGGTTCACACCGTGAGATCACTATGGTCAACCTGCTAGTTTGGCCTGGACAAGACAATCCCTTCGGAGGGTTTGATCATAGGGGATCGGAACATAGTGAACACCCGAAAGGGATAATGGTTACCTTAGTCCATTTTCCAACTTAGTCCTCCCCTTGGTGAATTTTGTTGGATTGGGACTCTGGAATCTAAAGATAGAGGGTCACATTCATAGGATACGTTGAGAGTAAATGTATCTGAATCGAATAATGGTAACTAAAACCTATAGGAATAAGAGTTATTCTAGAATTAGGTATTGGTCAAGAATTTCTCGATCCAAAGGAGGAGTGTTTTGATTACTCTTCGGTGTGATACATTCTAAACCTTTGGTCATTGCAAATTATTAATGACCTAGGAATCATTAAATAATCAACTAAAAATGATTGGATTAGTTAAAGGTTTAGCGAGAAACTAATACAAGTAATTTATTTCTTTCAGCAAAAATGACTGGCTCAATTATTTCCTTGTTGGCGCGGAAAAATTAACTGGAGAAAATATGATGACTTGGAAGAACAATCTTAACACTATCCTAGTTGTGGACTGTAAACCCGAGATTTCTCCTTCAAAATTCTTTACAAAAAATAACAACACAAAGAGAAAAAAAAAACAAATGTTTAAAGTATTTTTTGGGAAATTATTGTATAAGGAAATGGAAAGAAAGGAAAAGAAATGTGGAAATTGTATGTTTTGATATTAAGAAAAAGAAGAAAGAAAAGAAATGTGGAATTGAACAAGTGAGTCGTGAAGCACCACCGCCAAAACACCATTTAACAACCCATTCTCTCCCATTTCCTTCTCATTCTTGAAATAAAACCAGAGCATTTCGTGAGAGAGGGTTGAAGGAAGAAGAAGAGAGAGTTTGCTGGAATTTAGGGTTGAAGAAGAAAGGGGGAAACTCAACACAATCTTCCATGGAAGCTAGGTGATCAACTCTACCCACTACTGATGCTTAAATCGATTTGAGCTCCACAAGAAGATTTAAGAGGTGAGGTTTCATTTTCTTGAAATTTAGCCCATTTTCAAACAGATTTCATGAAGGAAGCTTGAGCAAAATCTGACTTTAAGTTATTGATTTGTGAAGGGGAAATTAGAGGAGAGAATTTGCTGTCAAATCATAGAAATTTTTGGTGTTTCAGACATTCTGATCTGTAGAGTTTGAATTAGAAGCTCCGTTAGGTATGGTTGGAAAGCTTATTTAATTTCCTATAACTTTCATGACGAAGTCGTGAGTAAAAAATGATTGGAAGTGGCTTTAACATTAATGTCGAGTGTGATGTGCAGCAGAAAAACGATTCATGAAATAGCAGAAGCTTAATTTTATTGAAGTAGCTTTCGAGGTATTTACGGACACATCCTTTTGGAGTTTCAATTTCATTTCTTCAGATACGTATTAGAGGGTTTAAAAAGAAAGAGTTTGGTATAAAGTACATCAATGTTGGCAAAGTAATGAAGAAGTTATGAATATGTGAAATAGGGTATGAAATTTGTAGAATACTGGAAAATAGATGGAATGATATTTGTAATCCTATGTTTGAAATTAATGAGATTGAAGTTCTAATGCTTGGTTTTCGTTTATTTGACAGGCCAAGAAGAAATAGGTCAAGTATACGGGTCGAGGATCTAGTTTTAACGTTGTGAGTGATAAAACGAATTTCGAAAATTATTTCTATGCTTGAATTTATGCTTATGGAGATACAAGAATCTCCTAGAATGAATTAGTTTAAATCCTTTATGTTTTTTTTTAACACATACTTATGAGCATGCATGGTTCCCTAGGAATGATATCAAATGCTCATTATGAGCTTTGATTTTCCCAATGAAATTTACATGTGAGCATATACTTATGGATTTTCTGAAATTTAATGGAAATGTTATAATTTAAAGCAAGCATGTACTAACAAGTATTTTCATGTGGTTTCCTGAGACTCGAATGAATAAATGACAGAGATATTGAGCCCGAGGTTGTATAGTACCGTATGCACACAAGTCATTATCTGTTGTCGACGTTGAGTGTACTCCATGACAACAATGTTGTCGTGAGTGCTGGGCAGGCCCCACTACGACAAAGAAGATGGGAGTGTTGGGCGGACCCCACTACATCATAGAGTGAACATTGGTTGTACTGGGTGCGCCCTACACAACGTAGATTGTCATATGTTTTTAAATGGTTAATATTCTTGATATGCCTTGTGAGATTTTAATGACATACTTGTTGGATTTCTGAAAAAGCTATTATGATTACACGTTTGTATTGAACGCATGATTACAGATGCTTATACTCATAAATGATCAGGTGATATGACTTGTGAGTTAATAGTTTTAAACTTAGTCACTCACTGAGCTTCATAGTATATTCTTTCAATGTTTTCTAACTTTTCAAGTAGAGATCGAGCTCCCGGTGCCTGAAATCCTTCCATAGTCTATCGAAAGCTCTACGAGTTTGATATTTTGTACGTGGGTGGGGTTGTATAGCAAGTCCGTATACATTGTAGATATTTTAGAAGGACTGTATAGTTATTTTCATGTATGCACTAGAGGTTGTAGTTGTATAAATCATGGTTGGGTATGTGTTTGGTTGTAGTGCTCTCTACCCGTTTTAGTTTTTAAGTGAGGTTTAAGTAGAGCTACTCCTTACGTATGTATAGTAATTTTCAAGGTTCCGCTGTGTTGTGTTTAAAGTATTTCATATACAAGTATAGTATGTTTATTATAACAGGGTCAACAGGTATCGTTAGAGAGGTAAACAATGTCTGTTGGCTTCACACCATCTTCTGGGCTAGGTTAGCGGGTAGTTCGGAGGGGGTGTGACAACTTGATATCAGAGCAGTTAGCTCCATGGAGAATGAGACAGAGCAAGTTAACTCTAAGAAGAAACTAGGAAGTAACAACAAGTTATTGAATTAGTTCAATAGAACTAGCGGAGCATGGTCCAAATAAGGATACGAGTAAGTCTAGTCAGGACTAGAATGTGCATAGAAGTTTAGTATTGTGCATTTGAGTTAAGTATTCATACCATGTCTAATATATTGATGTTGGGATGTATGCCCTAATCTCGTGTAGGTTTGTAATATTCCTTATTGAAATAAATAAGAGTTATTTTTTCATAACTTTGTGTCTCGCATATTTATAAACTTAATCCAATAAACTAAGCTCCAGAGTTATTGAATTATGAAAGAACTAGAACTTGAACGGTATGTAGTGGACACACAGGGAGGATCACGTTCGAGTTCATGACCCAAACGGTCTACAGTATTTGGATAGGGTTGGAGATCTAATCTTGGATACGTTGTGGATGCGACATGCTTTGTATTATATACAAACGAGGTGATCCAGCTCGTTCATGTGGTTGACATGCGAGTGGGGGCATCCTGTGCAATGAGATTGTACAAGGCTGGACAGTGAATTATTAGACTTACTGATGTAACACCGTTAACAGTATAGGACTAATAATTTCGTGGATGACCATTATTGACTCGTCCTTAATCCTGAGCGTGTTACGAACTCCTGCCTGTGGCGGTCTGTCCTTTGACCAGTACGGGTGAGGGTGGTCACAGTTACTCGTCCAATATGCCTATCTTCTCAAGGACAAGACCACGTAGGGAGCTGGGAACTTGACTACGCGAGATGGAATTCACTCATTCCCGAATTAGAAAAACTAAAGGGGTTGTTCCCTTAAGTGTTGTCTTCAGGGCTTGGACAACGGACGCCAACCGTATCACTGACCCGAGAGGGATGTTGTTTATGGTCGGACCATACAACATAGTTGTTCATTAGAGGAGCAGTGTAACGCCCCAAGATTTCTAGGTACAATTTTAGGTTGTTCTTTGGATAGATTTAATGAAAGTTAATTTTAAATGGACTTTGAGGCTTTGTAACGTAATCTAAAATTTATGCAATTGGAGAAGTTGGATAATTCAAGGGTCTTTTGAAGTACTTAATTAAGAATAAGAGCATTTTGGTGATTTAATTAAGGAAAAGGGCAGTTTAGTAGTTTTGGGTTGAGAGAAGGGCATTCTTGTAATTTTTGTTAAAAGAAATGGAATTAGGGCTTCTTTCATCTTGGGCACGCGTTACGAGGCACCTCCATCTTCCCTTCCCTCACTTCAACCGTGCGTCAGCTACCCTGCTACCCAACCTCCGGCCAGTCCATCACGTTGCCGCCGACCACGCCCTTCGCCGGTAGGTGCGGTGCTGTCGCGGCGTCTTTCGTCCCCCGCCGCCAAGCGCGCGATCGCGGCGATAGAGCCGCCGCTACGCCCGCCGACCGAGCTCGTCCGTCTGCGCGCATGTGAAGTCGGTCCATTTCGCCGGTCGATGTTGCGCTGTCGCCGCTTGCGGCTATGGTGACGCCGCAGCTGCGTGAAGCCAATGGCGAGTCCCTTTGTCGCCGAAGTGAGGAGAGCGAGGTTGAGGCCGTCGTCGTCGCCGCATCGATTCGAGCCGCGGAAGTTGAAGATGCGCGCTGAGGAGAGCGGCGGCCGTATCACGAAATCGTGGTTCGCCGGTTCGGCTTTTGGTTCGAACAATTGGTATAGTTTCGATCGGTTTTGAGGGTTCGGGACCGGTTTTGGATAGATCGGGCCACGAGGTTCTCAATGGTATGTTCCATGCGCCAAGACGCGCGCCCCGCCACCACCGCGCGCGCGCGCCGGCCGCCACCGCGCGCGCCGCGGGCCGCCCTGCGCCGCCGCCGCGCTGCCGCCACGCTACGCCACACGCGCCGCCTGCCGCCGCCGAGTCGCTCCGGCCCCACTGTTTTGATTCCCGAGTTCGTTTTCAGCCTCCGTGAGTAGTAATTCGACTTATCTTTTATTGGATGTGAAAAATAAGTTTACTTATTATGTGTTTAATTAGGAAAATGGATTGGATTGAAGGAATTCGAGAACCGAGCAAGTCCGATAAGAACCCTGAGTTAGGAACGGAGCATGAGGAGTTTAAGCGAAGGCTATGGTAAGGGATTTTCTACAAACGATCTTAAAAAGGGAAGTGAATACGATTTCCTGAAATATGTATTTGTTTTAAAAGATGAAAATTGAGGATTTATTTCAAAAGGTGAATTTCCAAAACTCATGCTTAGGGCTTGAATTTAGAAAACGAATATTTCAAAGGGTTTCTCGAGAATCTCGAGTGAATGATTTTCAAAAGGTTTAGTAAGGGACCTTGTGCCGAACTTTTTATTGGGATTGAAGAAAATGATTTTCATGATTTCATGCGAAATTAGCTTATATTTTTCATATGAAAATATACAGATATTATCATGAGAATACTTAATATTTTATGTGCAAATATTTCAATGCATCATGTGGAAATAAACCATTATTTTATGTGAGAATATTCTCGTATGCTATGTAAAAGTATCCCAGTATTTCATGTGAGAATATGACAGTAATTTGTATGAGAATATTTCAAGTTTTCTTACAAAAGTATGATCTTCAAACTGTCTATGAGAAAAGTATGATTTGCATATTGACGATGATGTTTGTGACATGTGCACTATTATTATGTGAATGATGGGACCTCATGCATGTTTTGTATGCCACGAAATGAATTAATGAAAAGTGTGGACATTGGTATCCTGAGATCATTATGTGCATGGTCAAACATGCAATAGAGACCCTATGGGTCAAATTACAGGGGTCTGTGAGGGACTCAAAACGAAATGACTCGGGATGACCATCGGCCACACACAATAAAAAGGAAGTCATGGATTAAAGACCTGACAATTAAAAAGGAAGTCATGGATTAAAGACCTGACAATTAAAAAGGAAGTCATGGATTAAAGACCTGACAATTAAAAAGGAAGTCATGGATTAAAGACCTGACAATTACAAAGGAAGTCATGGATTAAAGACCTGACAATTAAAAAGGAAGTCATGGATTAAAGACCTGACAACATGAGAAAGCTTTAGGTCCCGCATATGTATATTACGAATAAGTTTAAAGGTCATGATTGTATGTGTATGCATATCCCGACCCCCCACTTACTGGGTATTTTATAATACTCATCCCTCTACCTTTGTTGTGTCTTTCTTTGTTTTAAAATGTTTTGTGTAGAGACGAGAGCATACCAAAGTGAGTGGCATGGATGCGCATGAAGCCATGGGAACCAAGTCATGAATTCCGCATCCATAATTTAGAAAGAATTTTAAAAGATTATTGTCCTCCGCTTATGTAGTACAGAGTTTTGAAACTAGAGGCCGAACTTAATTATGTTTCTTGTAAACGTTTTGTATTTCTATGGGATCCCAAATTAAATTGATTTTTATTTATCAACTTTTATTTATTTTAAGCTCAGTTAAGGCCTCGAATGCATGCATGAGTAGTAATGTCCCTAGGAATTTATGTTATAAAAGTAGGGGCGTTATGATTTGGTTTCGAGCCCAAGGTTATAGGTCTTGTAGACTCGCTTACAGAGTAAGCAACAAGTATCCCATGGCTAAGTAGCAACTCCAGTCACCGCCAGGTATGCTTTCGAATTAAAAGTTTTATTGTTCATGAAAAGAAAAATTTAGTATTCTATGTAAAGATACTTTTATATAAAAATCAAGTTTGATGAATTTCCAAACTAAGAAAGAATGAGAATGTATGAGCTAAACTATATGTCTATGAAGAAGGGAATGCATAAAGGAAATGCTTATATGTGAATCTATATGCGTATATGTCGTAAAGTTGACGTGATTTTACGCCGAAAGGAAAGAGAATACATGTGATCCCTGTTTTTACGATAGAAAGGAAAATGTTTTATTTAAGGATGTTCACGCTAAAAATGAAGTTTTATAGCCATAAAACACATGTTGTGGATTATTAAAAGGTCCGCTTTGACCAAGGGAGTAAAGAGTAAGACTTAAGAGGTTAGAGTGTTAAAGGTTGCTAAGAAACTAGATTACTTAAGTATAGTTTTCAATAATAAAGGTTAAGACTACTCATGAGAAGTTCAAAGTTTGAATGTGTTCGGTAAGAGGTTAGTGGTCTCATTCATTCATGCTAGATCAATTGGATAGAAAGGTATGAGAATTAGTAAACGTACCACTTTGGAGTTTTCGACTTTGTTGGTTCCTGAATAAAGTCCCTTCATCTTCGAGTGATTACATAACTATAGTATTCAAGGAGTTCAAAAGTAAAGAGAGCAAAGATGTTTTAAAATGAACTCGAGCTTTAAAGGGAAGGATAGATTGTTAATGTTGGAACGAAAATTTAATTCTTCAAAATACTTGAAACACTTCGATTTTATTTAGACCATTGCTCTGAGAGGGAAACCACAGGGCTATACACAATTAATGTGTTACTACAGATAGGCATGATACGAAGTTTCAAAAGCGATACCATAAACTAAATAGACTTAATAAGGACAAGTATAAAGAAAAAAAGTAAGGAATTAGAGTTTTAGTTTGAGAACACAAGAGAATTGATTGTTGGGACTCCAGAAACTTGTGCACGAATTGATATTCATATGATCACTTGTGTATTCAACTTGTGGAATGTGCATAAGGAACCTTGCCACTAAATTCTACCTGTTGGACTAGATATATGTGTACAACCTGAAAGAGACAATGTGAGGTGTTAACATTGAACTCTTATGTAGTAACGTTTCCTTTTCCCCAATCAGAGAGTTAAGGAGAGAGGATTCAGTTAATAGAGGGAAGTGCTTTGAATCTCTTCTTCGCTATATAGCAGTCAAGCTGAGGAACTTCTTTCAATTAGTAAAGTGTATAGTGGTAGTGGTCGAGCGACCATTAGAAACATGAAACTATAAGGTTCCTTTAGTAAAGACTAGGTTGATGGTTTCTTAAGAGAAGTTTTAGTGAATTTGACTTTATAACCAAACGAGTACAAATAGTTGAGAAAGTCCTTAATCTTACTAAAAGAAGAAGGCCAAGTTTAAGGAGAGTAAGCACGAGGAACAATGCGTTAGTGTTAGATAAGGAAGGTTTTATCTTTTAAAGTTACCCCTAACACAAGAGACGGACTTAAGTATGGAATTAAAAGTAGAGAGTAACAGTAATTTCTAATACTTCTTTCAGAATGCTCCAGTAAAGTAAAAGAACTCAAGTTATGGGTACATAACCTTCCTTGTAAGAGGTAATAGTAGTATATCGCCATAAGGAGCATTAGAGGGGTGCGTAAGGGAGAAAGGTGTATCCTTATGCTCGTGCATAATAGATGAGAAGTGGAAGACAGTTGTTGCTAAGAATAAATCTCTTCGTGTTTGAACGAACGACCTATTCCACCAGTACGAGGAGCATAGTGTTCCTCAAGATGATTTTTGGAGTCAAGCTAACGCCGTCATGAACCAGGGATTAGATATTCCGAGACAACTTTCAAATCACCTTACGAACATCATGAAGGTGGTAGAGATTTTACTTAAATGCCCTAATGTTTATAGGCTTGATGGATTCAAATGCTCAAGAAAAAGGTAAATCACTTTTTGTTGGGATAAAGTTGTCGGAGACGTTCTAGTTAAACCAAGCCTAAGAAGCGCGAAGAAATGACAATTCGGAAGGATTGCTTTAGGCATAAGGAGGGAAGAGTAAGTCCGAGATATGGAAGTAGTCGAAAGGTCACTAGGAGTTAAATGCTCAAGTAAACTTTAAAAGATGAGCATAAGGAAATTGTAAAGCTAAGAAAAGACGCAGTATGTGACCTCGGTGAGTGATATTAGAAAGGAAATGTCCGAGTTCGAATGTAAGGCTTAAAGGAATCTTTGTCAAGATAAGACTCACTTATGCGTTATCAAAAAGGAGTAGTTTGGACAAAGGAAGGAAAGGGTAGACATTACGAGGCGAAAGTCTTTCAAGAAACCTTGAACAACTGAGTTCACGAGTAAAACCTTAGCAAAGGAATATGGTAATTCTTGAAAAGTTCAAAGTCTAGAGGTGTTAAATAAAGTATTCGTATTCAAGGTTTGAACATTAGGGTTTCAGGATAAAGGGGTCGGAAAAGTTAAGAAATGTAGTGGATGCCATTGTAAAGTATCTAACCCTATTAGAGTTAAGAAAGTTGCATTATATTCAAGTGATTACTTGAGCAGGATATTTAAGGGAGTGAAGGATAAAGGGAGAATGAGTCTTAGAAGACTAAATTCCTTCTCGCGAGATCGCATATTAGCGAGGTTGTTATCGGTTGAGTTATATGAAGGGGAGTGTTATGAATGATAGTTGCGTTGTGCCATAGGCTGAGGGAAGGTTAAAAGCGATAGAGTACGAGTTGTAACATGAATAACTTGTTTTAAAAAGGTTCATTCTATTTCCTAGAACTTGCAGTGAAAATTTGACACTTATGCGATAGCCTATGATTGTTTAGTCTCTAAGGCAAGGTAAGTCAAGAGAATTTCAGTACACTCTTCTAAAAGTTTGTGTTAAAGTTGTTGTCGCAATCTGATTGTTAGATTAGTTTGTCTGTGAAGAATCATTGTTTACGATCAAAGAAATTTAGTTTCACTTATAATTGGTTGTTTAACATCTCTGTGTATAGTGTGTTTCAGAACCCTGAGTAATCTGAGATGAAGTTTGGAGGCATGATTGGTTTGTTTTCTGATGTTAGAAGTGCAATTCCTATCTATCAGGTGTTAAAGGAAAATTTTTGCATTGTTGTAGTTATGCCGTTATGCTGCCGAAATTTTCGGAGCATTTTTGTAATAAAATTGGTAAAGCTTTATGACACTCTCCATGTGTCACGACAACCAAAGGAGACCTAAGTCTGAGTTACCCCTACAAGGGCTTAAAACTTTCAACGAGTTATTGATTGCATTAGAAAGCCCCAAAGTTAATTAAGTAAGCATGTGAGCGAGATTGCCACGGCAACGTTTACTAAAAGGTCGTGGAGAGTAGCGAAAGGTTAACCAATAGTCTAAAGAGTCTTGATCAACCGAACAAAGTTGCTAACTTTACCCTTGAAGTCACATCCCTTAGAAAAGTGTTAAAGTTATGGAAACGATGGTCAGTAGGAACGATCTAGTCATGTCTCGAAATGAATGCTAGTGACTAGTGCAGCAAACCGTAAAGAGGATTTTGTGACTCATCAACTTTGTAATGGGTCTAGCAAAGAGTTCCTTTCTAAAATCACAAAACAGAAGAAACTAATTAAAGGACTAGAGGAGGAAATACGAGCTAAATATCCTGAGTTATCGTAGAATTGGAATCTGGAACTTTCCAAAATTTAGAATCCGAGTCAAGGGCCTCACTTATGTGGACCTTAGTAGAAAGACTCCAGTGAAGAGACCGGGCTCAAGTTGAAGTTATGAGACTGTCGGGTAATAAGTTTACACTAAGGTGTAATACTTGATGAACAACTAGTGCTAATTCTTGCATAAGGGTCGAAGGATTCTTCGTAACCGAGCGGAGAAGGTACGAGAGGGCTATCCCGAACTTGGTAAGAGATTGGAAACTTTCGAGGACGAAAGTTCGTAAGGAGGGAAGATTGTAACGCCCCAAGATTTCTAGGTACAATTTTAGGTTGTTCTTTGGATAGATTTAATGAAAGTTAATTTTAAATGGACTTTGAGGCTTTGTAACGTAATCTAAAATTTATGCAATTGGAGAAGTTGGATAATTCAAGGGTCTTTTGAAGTACTTAATTAAGAATAAGAGCATTTTGGTGATTTAATTAAGGAAAAGGGCAGTTTAGTAGTTTTGGGTTGAGAGAAGGGCATTCTTGTAATTTTTGTTAAAAGAAATGGAATTAGGGCTTCTTTCATCTTGGGCACGCGTTACGAGGCACCTCCATCTTCCCTTCCTCACTTCAACCGCAGCGTCGCCTACTACCGCTACCCAACCTCCGGCGATCCATCACGTTGCCGCCGACCACGCCCCTTCGCGCAGAGGTGTGTACTCGCGCTGCGTCTTCAAATCCACCGCCGCTAAGCCGCAATGACGCGCGAAAGCGATAGAGAAGCCGCCGCTACGCCCAGCTTCGAGCTCGTCCGTCTGCCGCCGCATGTGAAGTCGGTCCATTTCGCCAGTCGATCGATGCGCGGCGCCGCCGCCGCTTTATGGCTGCGCACGCCGCAGCTGTGAAGTGAAGCCAATGCCACGAGTCCCTTTGTCGCCGAGTCGAGAGCGAGGTTGAGGCTGTCTGGTCACCTTCGCATCAGTTCGAGCCGCCGGAAGTTGAAGATGCGCCTGAGGGAGAGACGGCAGCCGTATCACAGAACTGTGGTTCGCCGGTTCAGCTTTTGGTTCGAACAATTGGTATAGTTTCTGATCGGTTTTTGAGGGTTCAGGACCGGTTTTGGATAGATCGGGCCACGAGGTTCTCAATGGTATGTTCCACGCGCTAAGAAGCGCGCCGCTCTCGCCACCACGCGCCGCCGTCGCCGCCACACGCCGCCGCCACGAGAGGCGCTCGGCCCACTGCTTTGATTCCCCGAGTTCGTTTCCAGCCTCCGTGAGTAGTAATTCGACTTATCTTTTATTGGATGTGAAAAATAAGTTTACTTATTATGTGTTTAATTAGGAAAATGGATTGGATTGAAGGAATTCGAGAACCGAGCAAGTCCGATAAGAACCCCGAGTTAGGAACGGAGCATGAGGAGTTTAAGCGAAGGCTATGGTAAGGATTTTCTACAAACGATCTTAAAAGGGAAGTGAATACGATTTCCTGAAATATGTATTTGTTTTAAAAGATGAAAATTGAGGATTTATTTCAAAAGGTGAATTTCCAAAACTCATGCTTAGGGCTTGAATTTAGAAAACGAATATTTCAAAGGGTTTCTCGAGAATCTCGAGTGAATGATTTTCAAAAGGTTTAGTAAGGGACCTTGTGCCGAACTTTTTATTGGGATTGAAGAAAATGATTTTCATGATTTCATGCGAAATTAGCTATATATTTTTCATATGAAAATATCTGAGATATTATCATGAGAATACTTAATATTTTATGTGCAAATATTTCAATGCATCATGTGGAAATAAACCATTATTTTATGTGAGAATATTCTCGTATGCTATGTAAAAGTATCCCAGTATTTCAGGTGAGAATATGACAGTAATTTGTATGAGAATATTTCATGTTTTCTTACAAAAGTATGATCTTCAAACTGTCTATGAGAAAAGTATGATTTGCATATTGACGATGATGTTTGTGACATGTGCACTATTATTATGTGAATGATGGGACCTCATGCATGTTTTGTATGCCACGAAATGAATTAATGAAAAGTGTGGACATTGGTATCCCGAGATCATTATGTGCATGGTCAAACATGCAATAGAGACCCTATGGGTCAAATTATGTGGGTCCGTGAGGACTCAAAACGAAATGACTCAGGATGACCAGTCGGCCACACAATTAAAAAGGAAGTCATGGATTAAAGACCTGACAATTAAAAAGGAAGTCATGGATTAAAGACCTGACAATTAAAAAGGAAGTCATGGATTAAAGACCTGACAATTAAAAAGGAAGTCATGGATTAAAGACCTGACAATTACAAAGGAAGTCATGGATTAAAGACCTGACAATTAAAAAGGAAGTCATGGATTAAAGACACGACAACATGAGAAAGCTTTAGGTCCCGTGATATGTATATATATTACGAATAAGTTTAAAGGTCATGATTGTATGTGTATGCATATCCCGACCCCCACTTACTCGGGTATTTTATAATACTCATCCTCTACCTTTGTTGTGTCTTTCTTTGTTTTAAAATGTTTTTTGGTAGAGACGAGAGCATACCAAGTGAGTGGCATGGATGCGCCATGAAGCCATGGGAACCAAGTCATGAATTCGCATCCATAATTTAGAAAGAATTTTAAAAGATTATTGTCCTCCGCTTATGTAGTACAGAGTTTTGAAACTAGAGGCCGAACTTAATTATGTTTCTTGTAAACGTTTTGTATTTCTATGGGATCCCAAATTAAATTGATTTTTATTTATCAACTTTTATTTATTTTAAGCTCAGTTAAGGCCTCGAATGCATGCATGAATAGTAATGTCCCTAGGAATTTATGTTATAAAAGTAGGGGCGTTACAAGCAGTGGGACTTAAGGAGCAAGAAGTAGACACAGGAGTAAAACGGTAATTTGACCCAGCTGTGACTACGAACAACCTGTGAAGGTCGACTCACGGTCATTGGTTATATCGACAGACACAACTTGTCCTACAGTAATGGAGTGCAGCTACGGGCTTTAGTTGAGTGTTACCGTAGCTAATGAATGTTGAATAATTGGATCAAAGAGTTTGACAGGTTATTCTCGTATCATTAGAGTTCGTCATCTGGAGGTCCATTAGGTCCCTCGGTTGGTTCAAACTGGATAAATTGAGGGTTTACATTTTGGTGTGAATTTGAAGTGTTCAAATTCATTATTTGGGTATTTATATCATTTATATGTGATATAATTGACATAATATATAGTTTTATGTGAATGAGATTCATAATAAACTATAGGTTAGCCTAATTGATTAATTAGTACTAATTTGGAGAAATTGAATTATGAGAGAAATAAAATTGAATATGATTCAATTTAAATTCCACAATTATACAAATGAGATTTGTATAATAAGGTATGAGATATCTTATTAATGTAATATGCAAAACTTCTTCCTCTGCCTTTACCAAAACTTTCCTACTTAGTTCCTTTTTCCTCTGGAATCTTACTGTTTGGGTACGACCGGACAACTACCGATATCTAAAAATATCCTTTCTTAGAATATTGGGAAAGCAGCTTCGCTCCTTCCCCTCTTTCATCGGGAAAGCTGCTTCGCTCCTGAACGTTCTTTGTTTGAGTTTGAAGTCGTTACCTTAAATGGCCTTCTTTTTTAAGCCTACAGAAGCTCGTGATCTTTCTGACTTTCTTTCAGGTGATCGTAGCCATCGAAGTCAGAGTCCCCGGCGCTGATAGATCTCCTATTCGTTCTAGATCCAGCTGAAAAAAAGCCCTTTTTATATTTATTCTAGTTGATGATTTGCATATTATAAGGTTGTGGTAAAATGGTGATTTGATGGAGATTTGAACTTCATCTCGCACCATTATATAAAGGCTTTGCATGAAGCCTTTGACAAGGAACTTGTTCATTTTTGGAATTTCATCTTCCAAGAGCTTTCTCTTCTCTCAATTCCTCTAAAAAATTCTCTCCTCCCAAAAACCAAAGGGTGTCCCACAACTCTCCCTCAACCGAGAAGTTCTTTTGGAGGTGTCCAAACAGTTCGGTTCGAGAGATCGTGTGTAGAGATCGAAGGCACGAAGTGTTCGTGATTGGAGAAGAAAACCTCAAAGAAGTGTTCTTCAAGAAGTAAGTATTATCATTTACTTTCCGTTTTCTTTATTTTTCAGCATGTTTAGCCTAGGATTTAAGAGTTAAGTTGGATTTTAAGGAATCAGTAGCATAACGAAAACCACGACGTTTCATGTCGTTTTCCGCTGTGTGATTTTCATTCCCTTCAATTGATATTAGAGCCAATCGTTGGCTATTTCGATGTGCATTATGGATTTCTTAAAATTAGGTGGGTATGCTTCAATTTCATGAGATGAATTGTTGGTTTGCATGTTGGATGTTTCGATTTTGGCACGTAAAATTAGAGTTACATTTACGTTGATGAGATCAATGTAAGCGACCGTTGTTTTGAATATTTTTTATGTAAATCGAGTCTATAATTTCGTGTCGATTGTAGCAAAAGTTGTTGTGAAGAAAACGGAGCAGAAACGGGCGAAAAACAGAAAAGAATAGCAAAGGGTGTTTGTTGTACAGTCGATGGAGTTGAGATGTTGTTCTTCGGCGTCTCAACGCCGTCCGTGCGGAACCAGGCGCGCTGCAAACACAGCGTTGCGACGCCAGGCGTGGCGTTGCAACGATGTGGGCGTTGCAGACGCTGCCAAGGCGATTGGCAATGCAGCGCTTGCCACGGCGTTCCAACGCTGCATCGATAGTGGGCAGTTTCCAGCGAGCAGTTTGAAGGGATTTTGAATTCCCGCAGCGGAAGACATTGTGAAACGTCGTTGATCTGTTGTGTTAAACGTGTCTTAAAATTGAATCTATCTTATAGATCCTAGGCTGAACATACAAAATAGTAGAGAAAACAGTAAGTATAATGGATACTAACCTCTTGAAGAACACTTCTTCAACGTTTTCTCCTTCTCCGGTCACGATCTCTCTCGTACCAATGAACTCCTCGAACTCGATCCTCGATACGAACAGGGAGACACCTCCAAAACGTATTCTCAGATGTTCTCAAGAGGTTGAGGGAGAGTGAGTGGGACTCCCTTTGGTTTTGGGTGAGGAGAGAATTTTAGAGAGAATTGAGAGAGAATGAGAGAGAATTGCCTTACTCTCATTGGATGAAAATCCAAAAAATTGCAAATGGCACACTAAAGGCTTCTTGAAAAGCTTTTAAATACTATTGTGTGATGGAGTTAAAACCTCCACCAAATCACAATTTTACCACAACCATATAATATACAAATCACATTTGCATATTATATAATATAAGGTATCTCATACCTTATTATACAAATCTCATTTGCATAAATGTGGAATTATAAATTGAATCACATTCAATTTAATTTCTCTCAATTCAATTTCTCCAATTAGCACTAATTAATCAATTAGGCTATACTATAGTTTATTATGAATCTCATTCACATCAAACTATATATTATGTCATTTATATCTCATATAAATGACATAAATACCCAAATAATGAATTTGAACACTTCAAATTCACACCAAACTGTAAACCCTCAATTTGTCCAATTTGAGCCAACCGAGAGACCTAATGGACCACCACGTGACGAGCTCCAATGATTCGAGACTAACCTTTCAAACTCTTTGACCCGGTTATTCAACATTCATTAGCTACGGTAACACTCCACTAAAGTTCGTAACTGCACTCTCATCACCGTAGGACAAGTTGTGTCCATTGATATAACCAATACCTATGAATCGACCTTTCACAGGTTGTTCGTAGTCACAGCTGGGTCAAATTATCGTTTTACCCCTGTGTCTACCTCTTGCTCCTGAAGTCCCACTGCTCCTCTAATGAACAACTACGTTGCATGGTCCAACCATAAACAACAACCCTCTCAGTTCAATGAGAGAGTGGGGCCCCGTTGTTCAAGCCCTGGAGACAGCACTTACGGGAACAACCCCTCTAATTTCCCTAAGTCGGGAATGAGTAAATTCCTTCTTGCGTAGTCAAGTTCCCAGCTCACCACGTGGTCCTGCTCCTGAGAAGATAGGCATATTGGGCGAGCAACAGTGGCCACCCTCACCCGTACTAGTCAAAGGACAGACCTCCGCAGACAGGAGACCGTAACATGCTCAGGATTAAGGTCGAGTCACTAATGGTGATCTACGAATTTATTAGCTCTATACTGTTAACGGTGTTACATCAGTAAGTCTAATAATTCACGGTCCGGTCTTGTACAATCTCATTGCATAGGATGCCCCACTCGCATGTCAACCACATGAACGAGTTGGATCACCTCGTTTGTATCTCATACAAAGCGGGTCGCATCCACAGTATATCCAGGATTAGGTCTCCAACCCTATCCATATACTGTAGATCGTTCGGGTCATTAACTCGAATGTGATCCTCTCTGTGTGTCCACTACACACCGTTCAAGTTCTTACTTCTCTCATAATGCAATGACCCTGGAGCTTAGTTTATTGGATTAAGTTTATGAAAAATGCAAGACACAAAGTTTAAATAAATAACTCTTATTTATTTACAACTTAGAATATTACAAACTACACGAGATGAGGACATACATCCCAACAAACTCCCACTTGGACTAAGCTAGTAGAGTACATGATACATTTCTCAAATGTACAGTAAAGTAATACAATAAACTAAGGCATTGAATACCCCTTTACAATACTCCCACTTGCCCTAGTGAGGAAGCACTCGAAGACCTAGACTCTCTAGGTGACCCTCAAACACCTTAGTCGTGAGGGCCTTTGTAAATGGATCAGCAACGTTGTGATCCGAAGTTATCTGCGTGACTGTCTCGTCTCCACGGTGCACAATCTCCCGTATCAAGTGATACTTACGCTCAATGTGCTTGCTCTTTTTATGACTCCGAGGTTCTCTCGAGTTTGCTACTGCACCACTGTTGTCACAAAATAGCGTGATTGGAAAGTTCATATTTGGAACAACTTTCAAATCCATCATGAACTTCCTGAGCTAAACAACTTCCTTTGCAGCTTCACAACCCGCAACATACTCGACTTCCATCGTGGAATCAGCGATGCATCCCTGCTTGATGCTTCGCCACACTACAGCTCCTCCATTCAGAATGAAGGCTGACCCCGGAGTGGATTTCCTAGAATCCTTATCGGTCTGAAAGTCAGAATCCGTATATCCCGTAAGGATTAAATCCCCACTCTCATACACAAGGTTGTAGTTCCTCGGTCTCCTAAGATACTTGAGGATTGCCTTTACGGTTGTCCAGTGATCTAATCCTTGATTGGATTGATACCTACTGACAATCCCAACTGCATGACAAATGTCGGGCCTAGTACACAACATGACATACATCAGGCTCCCTACAGCTGAACCATAAGGGATTCGTCTCATATCCTCAACCTCTTGAGGCGTCTTAGGACATTGATCCTTAGACAGGTGAACCCCTTGCCTGAAAGACAACAGGCCATTCTTGGAGTTCTGCATCTTATATCTAGACAACATCTTGTCAATATAAGACGCTTGAGACATGGCTAGCGTTCTGTTCTTCCGGTTCCGGACAATCAGGATACCTAGAACATACTGTGCCTCTCCCAAATTTTTCATTTGGAATTGCGAAGCCAGCCATTCCTTAATGTCAGTAAGAAATCATACCTCATTCCCAATGAGAAGGATATCATCCACATACAATATTAGAAATGCGACAGTACTGTTAACGATTTTCTTGTAGACACAAGGCTCGTCAACATTTTGATCAAAGCCATAAGATTTGATCGCCTCATCAAACCTTATATTCCAAGACCTCGAGGCTTTTTTCAGTCCATAAATAGACCTTTGAAGCCGGCAAACCTTTTGCTCTTGGCCTTGGGCAATGAACCCCTTGGGCTGGTCTATGTAGATGGTCTCGTCAAGGTTGCCATTCAGAAACGCGGTCTTGACATCCATCTGCCCTACCTCATAGTCATAATATGAGGCAATGGCCAGAAGATTCTAATCGACTTTCCAGGGCAACAGGTGAAAAGATTTCCTCATAGTCAACCCCTTCCACCTAGGTAAAACCCTTTGCCACTAGTCGAGCTTTGAAGGTCTGTACCTTCCCATCTACGCCACGTTTACGCTTGTAGATCCATTTGCAACCAATAGGTTTAACCTCATTCGGTTGGTCCACAAGCTCCCAGACGGAATTGAAGTACATCGACTCCATTACCTGGTCCATGGCTTTAATCCATTCGTCTTTGTCAACGTCTGCCATTGCCTGATCATAGGTCAATGGATCCTCGCAGTCATCATCAGGAGTGACAACTTGGGTTTTAGCTAAACCCATGTAACGTTCAGGCTGTCTCACAACCCTCCCACTACATCGAGGCATTCCCAACTCTTGGGAACGGACTTGACTAGACGAGCTAGGATCAACAACACTTGTTGACGTACTAGCACCATCAGCAACTCTTGTTGATGAACAGTCCATTTCATTCAACACAATTTTAATCCTTCGTAAGTGATCCCTGATGTGGTCTTCCTCAAGGAATGTGGCGTTTGTCGACACAAGCACCCTATTATCCTTAGGATCATAAAAGTAACCACCTCTAGTCTCTTTTGGGTAACCTACAAAGAAGCACAACTTTGAACGGGGTTCCAACTTCTTCGAGTTTGACACCAACACATGGGTCGGGCATCCCCAAATTCTGAAATGACGTAAACTAGTTTTACGGCCATGCCAGAGTTCGAAAGGTGTTTCACAAACACTTTTCGACAGAACTGTGTTCAAAATGTAAACCGCAGTCTCCATTGCGTAACCCCAAAAAGAATCAGGGAGACGAGCATAGGTCATCATCGACCGAACCATGTCCAACAGTGGTTCTGCTTTTCTCTCTCGATACACCACCATTCACGTGGCATACCAGGTGCTAAGAGTATGGATGTAATTCCATGTTCTATCATATAGTCCTGGAATTCAGTGTCCATATACTCTCTACCTCAATCCGATCGAAGTGTTTTAATCGATTTACCTAACAGGTTCTCAACCTCAGTCTTGAACTCCTTGAACTATTTAAGTGTTTCAGACTTCCTATGCATTAGGTAAATGTACCCATACCTCGAATAGTCATCTATGAAAGATACGAAGTATTCGTAACCTCCTCGTGCTTTAACATTCATCGGACCACAAAGGTCAGAATGTATAAGCTCAAGGGGCTCCTTGGCTCTATATCCTTTTCCACTAAAAGAACGTTTGGTTATTTTGCCTTCAAGGCATGACTCACATACCGGTAAAGAGTTTTCTTCCAACTCGCTTAGAAGTCCACTCTTCACTAGTCTCTCAATCCTATTGAGATTAATGTGGCATAACCGTAGATACCAAAGATGGACATTTTCTTTGGGAGAAACTTTCAATCTCTTAGTTCGCGTTTCTGCTGTTTTAAATAATTCGGTGTTGAAAACACTTCTGACTGAATTAGGGTTCAAAACATATAAATTACTCTCAAGCGAAGCAGAACAAATCAAATTTCCATTTCGAGAAATAAACGCTTTATTACTCTTGAAAGAAACGGAAATATTTTGTTCTAATAGGCAGAAAATAGAAACTAGGTTTCTCGTAAACCCAGGAACTATGTACATATTATCCAATAATAAGTACTTCCCGCCAAAAAAACAACTTTCACTGTGCCTATTGTCTGCACCGAGACAACTTCTAGGATCCAACCCCGAGTGTTATCTCACCCTTGCGTATTGCCAGAACTTAATCCTTGAAAATAAGAGCAAACATGGTTAGTTGCGCCTGAATCCAATATCCAAGCAGAGTCATTACTCTCAACTAAACAAGTTTCTGTGACAAGTAAATCACATTTACCCGTCATCTTCTTTTCATCAAGAAACTTGGGATAACTCCTTTTCAGGTGTCCGTCCCCGTTGCAGTAGAAACACTTTCTGGCAACATCCTTGATTTCTTTGCCTTTTAGGGCAGTAACGCGGTCAACCTTAACTTCCTTCAACTTCTCCTTCTTTCCCTTAGGGCCTGAAGAGTCTACAAACTTTATCCCAGAGGTCGAACCCCTGTGAAAAGGTCTTAAGGCAACACTTGCCTCAACTTCCTGTCCCCTAGTTTGCACCAAGGACTGGAAGGTTTGTAGATCATTGAATAAGACTGTTGAACCGAGCACCTGAGGACCCTCCTCAGTGAGCGCGAACTCTTAGTCGTCATTTACCAAAATCGTGTCTATATTGTTTTTCCACGAAATATTATCGCCGACTAACTTAACGGAAGCTAAAGGGGCGTTAAAAGTGTTTGACATTTTGTTGCTGAAATAAAATGAAAAACTTTGTATTAGTCTCGCAAAAACTTTGAAAATCGAATCAGGTTTTAGCAAATTTTTATCCTATGATCCCTAGGCCATTCAAAATTTGCAATGATACCCTAAAGGTTTAGAATGACCGCCACCGTAGGGTAGACAAAGCCACTCCTCCTATAGGACGAGACTCTCTCGACCAGATCCTAATACCAGAATAACTCTTATTCCATTAGGCATTCAGTTACTATTTTTCGGTCTATATCCATAACACTTAATTAATCTTGTAAGTGTCACCCTCAATCTTTAAATTTCCATGTATCCGTCCCAACAATAGCCGTCGTAGGGAGGACTAAGAAGGAAAACCAACTAGGAAATCGTATCCCTTTCGGGAATTCACGGTGTTCCGACTCCCATGATCAAGGCCCTCCGTAGGGATTGTCTGGTCCAGGCCAAACTAGCAGGCGGATCATAGGTGTCTCACGGTGTGAATCGAAAGAAGAGACTGTGGGTCCCGTTTTCACAGATCCGGCTCCCACTCATTATAAGTACTCTCTCCATTCACGTTGATATTGACCCATACAAATGCCACTCGTAGGGGGACACTCCCATTTGCGCCACGAGGCCGAGCATGGATCTCACGGTGCAAATTTAACGGAGATTTGTGGATGGAAATTTAAATGTATCTCATACACTTTATTTCCTCCCACTCAGCACTTTAAAATAATCGAGATTGACCTAGATAAACCGGCTAAAATTTACCTAAGTCTACCAATATAACTCTTATATTGGATTAGCCTAAGTCTATAATCACATTATTAACTTAGGTCTATGTGAGTAAATTAATTAACTCTTAATTAACGACACTCACGAGAATATAACCTAAGAATCTCCGGACCGAATTCACTCCCAGGTCGGTTTCAAGGTAGGGGTGTTCCGCAAGCGTCAACTTAAATACCCCAGCCTTAGACAAAACCTTTCTTAGACAGAGTTACTTATCAGTCTCCATTCAAAGGTTATATTTGATATCCTAATTCTAATCTTATTAGAACTAGAAAACCTAAGTCAAATTATTCAAGTTCTAAACAATTTAAAAGTAATAATTAACTTAGGTTACATGCATTTCTATGTTATAGTGCTTGATCATTTATCACATGAATAATACTATACTACAACATACATTCATCACATGAATTAAATGCATGAGCATGCTCTTAATTTAAAAATATAACACTTATATTAAATAAATTAAAACATGCAAACATTATATTATAACTCTTATAATATAATTCTATCATGCATACTATATATTATAACTCTTATAATATAAATATGATGCATGAAATGTTTAACCTAAGGTGGAATTTAAAATCTATATGGCATACTCTATGCACATAGAAATAATTAAATCATACATCTCATGCATAAAATAATTAAATAGCAATATTGGACCGATTTTTGGCACCCTAGGGACATAAAATAAAATTAATTAACATTAATATAACATTTATATTAATATTAATTAAAATAATTAAATAAAATACATTTATAAAATCAAATTTACAAATAAATAAAAAATAAAACAACAATTGCACAACCGCCTCCCACGAACACGCACCCACAAATCACGCGCTCCACGCACAACTACGCCACGACGTTGCAACATTGTTATTTATGTTGCAACGCTATACTATTTAGCGTCGCGCCTAGCGTTTTCAACGCTTTGGCGTTGCAACGTTGCACTGCAGCAGCCTCTAGCAGCATGGATGGGGTCGCAACGCTGATGAACTTCCAGCAAATAACTTTTGCTTGTTTTCACAGAAATCGCCCGTTTTTGCTCCGTTTTCTTCACGACAACTCTTGCCACGAACGACACGGACTTACAGACTCGATTTACATTAAAAAATGCCCAAAACAACGGGCCCTTACATTGATCTCATCAACTTTAATGTAAATCTAAAAAAATGCCAAAAGCCAAAAACATCCAAAATTGCAAACCAATAACATTCATCTCATGAAAATTAATGCTACCCACCTTAATTTTAAGAATTCACAGAATACACAACGAAGAGCAACGATTGGCTCTGATACCAATTGAAGGGATTTTGAATTCCCGCAGCGAAAGACGTTGTGAAACATCGTTGATCCGTTGTGTTAAACGTGTCTTAAAATTGAATCTATCTCATAGATCCTAGGCTAAACATACAAAATAGTAGAGAAAACAGTAAGTATAATGGATACTAAGCTCTTGAAGAACACTTCTTCAACGTTTTCTCCTTCTCCGGTCACGATCTCTCTCGTACCAATGAACTCCTCGAACTCGATCCTCGATACGAACAGGGAGACACCTCCAAAACGTCTTCTCAGATGTTCTCAAGAGGTTGAGGGAGAGTGAGTGGGACTCCCTTTGGTTTTGGGTGAGGAGAGAATTTTAGAGAGAATTGAGAGAGAATGAGAGAGAATTGCCTTACTCTCATTGGATGAAAATCCAAAAAATTGCAAATGGCACACTAAAGGCTTCTTGAAAAGCTTTTAAATACTATTGTGTGATGGAGTTAAAACCTCCACCAAATCACAATTTTACCACAACCATATAATATACAAATCACATTTGCATATTATATAATATAAGGTATCTCATACCTTATTATACAAATCTCATTTGCATAAATGTGGAATTATAAATTGAATCACATTCAATTTAATTTCTCTCAATTCAATTTCTTCAATTAGCACTAATTAATCAATTAGGCTATACTATAGTTTATTCTGAATCTCATTCACATCAAACTATATATTATGTCATCTATATCTCATATAAATGACATAAATACCCAAATAATGAATTTGAACACTTCAAATTCACACCAAACTTTAAACCCTCAATTTGTCCAATTTGAGCCAACCGAGGGACCTTATGGACCTACACGTGACGAGCTCCAATGATTCGAGACTAACCTATCAAACTCTTTGACCTGGTTATTCAACATTCATTAGCTACGGTAACACTCCACTAAACCTCGTAGTTGCACTCTCATCACGGCAGGACAAGTTGTGTCCATTGATATAACCAATACCCATGAGTCGACCCTTCACAGGTTGTTCGTAGTCACAGCTGGGTCAAATTACCGTTTTACCCCTGTGTCTACCTCTTGCTCCTTAAGTCCCACTGCTCCTCTAATGAACAACTACGTTGCATGGTCCAACCATAAACAACAACCCTCTCAATCCAATGAGAGAGTGGGGCCCCGTTGTTCAATCCCTGGAGACAACACTTAAGGGAACAACCCCTCTAGTTTCCCTAAGTCGGGAACGAGTGAATTCCTTCCTGCGTAGTCAAGTTCCCAGCTCCCCACATGGTCCTGCCCCTGAGAAGATAGGCATATTGGGCGAGCAACAGTGGCCACCCTCACCCGTACTAGTCAAAGGACAGACCCACGCAGACAGGAGTCCGTAACACGCTCAAGATTAAGGTCGAGTCACTAATGGTGATCTACAAATTTATAAGCTCTATACTGTTAACGATCTTGTACAATCTTATTGCACAGGATGCCCCCACTCGCATGTCAACCACATGAACGAGTTGGATCACCTCGTTTGTATCTAATACAAAGCGACCCGCATCCACAGTGTATCCAGGATTAGGTCTCCACCCCTATCCATATACTGTAGACCGTTCGGGTCATTAACTCGAACGTGATCCTCCTTGTGTGTCCACTACACACCGTTCAAGTTCTTACTTCTCTTATAATGCAATGACCCTGGAGCTTAGTTTATTGGATTAAGTTTATGAAAAATGCAAGACACAAAGTTTAAATAAATAACTCTTATTTATTTACAACATGGAATATTACAAACTACACGAGATGAGGACATACATCCCAACACAGTTCGCACGAAGTGGCAACATGGGGCATTTTTGTGCGGTTAATTCTGCATTTTTATTATTTTTAATTTTGTTTTTTTTGTAAATTAAGTTTATTTATTAATTTTATTAATTAATATTGATATAAGTGTTATATTGATATTAGTTAATTTAATTAATGTCCCTAGGGTGCCAAAATCGGTCCAATATTGCTATTTAATTAAATTTTATGCATGTGATGTATGAAATTTTATTTTCCTATGTGCATAATATATGTCATATAGATTAAAATTCCACTTTAGGCTAAACATTTCATGCATCATTTTTATATTATAAGAGTTATAATATATAGTATGCATGATAGGATTATATTATAAGTGTTATAATATAATGTATGTTTTTAATTTAATTAATATAAGTGTTTTATTTCTTAGACTAAAAGCATTGGCATGCATTTATACATGTGATATATGTATATTATATAGTTTATTATTCATGTGATGAATGATCAAGCATTATAATATAGCAACACATGTAACCTAAGTTAATTATTTGTTTTTAATTGTTTAGAACTTGAATAATTAGACTTGGGTTTTCTAGTTCCAATAAGATTAGAATTAGGAAATCAATATGACTTATGAGTAGTGACTAATTAGTAACTCTGTCTAAGGAAGTTTCGGTCTAAGGCTAGGGTATTTAAGCTGACGCTTTGCGGAACACCCCTACCTGGGAACCGACCTGGGAGTGATTTGGTCCGGAGATTCATAGGTTATATTCTCGTGAGTGACGTTTAATTAAAAGTTGATTAAATTACTCACATAGACCTAAGTTAATAATGTGATTATAGACTTAGGGTAATCCTAAATAAGTGTTATATTGGTAGACTTAGGTAAATTATAATCGATTTATCTAGGTCAATCCCGATTAACTTAAAGTGTTGAGTGGGAGGAAATAAAGTGTATAAGATACATTTAATTTTCCATCCACAAATCTCCGTTAAGTTCACACCGTGAGATCTATACTCGGTCTAGTGGCGCAAATGGGAGTGTCCCCCTTCGGATGGTATTTGTATGGGTCAACATTAACGTGAATGGAGAGAGTACTTATAGTAAGTGGGAGTGGGATCTGTTAAAATGAGATCCACGATCTCTTTTATCGATTCACACCGTGACACGCCCATGATTCACCTGCTAGTTTGGCCTGGACCAGAAAATCCCTTCGGAGGGCCTTGATCATGGGAGACGGAACACCGTGAATTTCCAAAAGGGATACAATTTCCTTGTTGGTTTTCCTTCGTAGTCCTCCCTTCGGTGGCTATTGTTTGGATGGATACTTGGAAATTTAAAGATAGAGGGTGACACTCACAGGATTTATTAAGAGTTAATCGGTTCAGACCGAATAATGGTAACTAGATGCCTAATGGAATAAGAGTTATTCTGGTATTAGGGTCTGGTCGAGAAAGTCTCGTCCCAGAGTTGAAGTGTTTCTGTCTACCCTTTGGTGGCGGTCATTCTAAACCTTTGAGGTATCATTGCAATTTTTAATGATCTAGGGATCATAGGACAAAATTTGCTAAAACCCGATTGGACTTTCAAAGTTTTTGCGAGACTAATTCAAAGTTTTTCTTTTTACAACAAAAATGTCTAGTTCAATTATCGCGCTCTTAGCTTCTGTCAAACTAGTCGGCAACAATTTTCAAACGTGGAAAAATAATATAAACACGATTTTGGCAGCAAACGACCTTAAGTTCATGCTCACTAAGAAGTGTCCTCAGGTGTCGGGCTCGACTGCATCACGAAGTATTTGTGATGCGTACGATCGGTGGGTCAAGGCCAATAAAAAGGCTAAGGTCTACATAATTGTCAGCTTGTCTGAAGTATTAACAAAGAAACATGAGGTAATGATCACCGCTAAGGAGATCATGGAATCACTGCAGGATATGTTTGGAAAACAGTCCTTTCAGGTCTACGATGATTCCCTCAAACATGTCTTCAATGCAAGGATGAAGGAGGGGACGTCTGTCCATGAACATGTTCTGGACATGATGACCCACTTTAACCTGACAGAGATGAACGGGGCTTCGATCGACGAGTCGAGCCAGGTCAACTTTATCATGGAGACTCTTCTGAAGAGTTTCCTGCAATTTTGTAGCAAAGATGTTATGAACAAAATTAGATACAGTTTGACCTCCTTACTCAATGAACTGCAGAACTTCCAGTCCCTGATGCGAGTCAGGGGACTGGAGGTTGAGGCAAATGTTGCCTACAGGTCCTATCACAGGGGTTCGACCTCTTGGCTAAGTCTGCAGGTTCTTCAGGCCCGAAAGGGAAGAAGAAGAAATTGAGAAATGGTAAAGTTGACCGCGCTGCCGCCCAGAAGGGCAAAAAGGTCATGGAAGTTGCAGAAAAAGGAAACTGTTTCCACTGCAACGGGGATGGTCACTGGAAGAGAAACTGTCTCAAGTTACTTGCTGAAGGAAGAAAGAAGGTAAATGTGATTTACTAGTTACAGAAACCTGTTTAGTGGAGAGTAATGACTCTGTTTGGATACTGGATTCAGGCGTCACTAACCATGTTTGTTATTCTTTTTCAGGGAATTAGTTCCTGGCAGCGGATGCAAGAGGGTGAGTTAACGCAAAGGGTTGGATCTGAGGAGGTTGTCTCTGTTGCAGCGGTTGGCATGGTGAAGCTTTATTTAGGCGGGAAGTACTTATTATTGGATATATTGTACATAGTTTCAGGGTTTACTAGAAACCTAGTTTCAATTTCCTGCCTAATTGAACATTGTATTCCAGTTTCTTTGGAATTAAATAAAGTGTTTATTTCTTTAAAAGGCAACTTGTTATGTTCTGCTTCACTTGAGAGTAATCTTTATGTTTTAAAGCCTAATTCGGTCAAAAGTATTTTGAATACTGAATTCTTTAAAAAAGCTGAAACACGAACTAAAGGAATAAAAGTTTCTCCAAAAGAAAATGCCCATATTTGCCATCTAAGGTTAGGCCACATAAATCTCAATAGGATTGAGAGACTAGTGAAGAGTGGACTTCTAAGTGAGTTGAAAGAAAACTCTTTACCGGTTTGTGAGTCATGCCTTGAAGGCAAAATGACCAAACGTCTTTTTAGTGGAAAAGGATATGGAGTCAAGGAGCCTCTTGAGCTTATACATTATGACCTCTGTGGTCTTATGTGTGTTAAAGCACGAGGAGGTTGTGAATACTTTGTATCTTTCATAGATGACTATTCGAGGTATGGGTACATTTACCTAATGCATAGAAAGTATGAAACTCTTGAAAAGTTCAAGGAGTACAAGACTGAAGTTGAGAACCTGTTAGGTCAAATGATTAAAACACTTCGATCGGATCGAGGTGGAAAGTATATGGACACTGAGTTCCAGGACTATATGATAGAACATTGAATTACGTCCCAACTCTTAGCACCTGGTATGCACAACAGAATGGTGTATCGGAGAGGAGAAACAGAACCCTGTTGGACATGGTTCGGTCGATAATGAGCTATGCTCGTCTCCCTGATTGTTTTTAGGGTTACACAATGGAAACTGCGGTATACATTTTGAACAACATTCTGTCAAAGAGTGTTTCATAAACACCTTTCGAACTCTAGAATGGACGTAAAGGCAGTTTACACCATTTCAGGATTTAAGGA
Organism: Trichosanthes cucumerina; assembly: GCA_036507285.1. Lineage (NCBI taxonomy): Eukaryota > Viridiplantae > Streptophyta > Magnoliopsida > Cucurbitales > Cucurbitaceae > Trichosanthes > Trichosanthes cucumerina. Next base: position 28,095,838 of record CM071842.1, on the reverse strand, counting down.
TTTTTGACCCATGTGTTTGTGTCAAACTCGAAGAAGTTGGAACCTCGTTCAAAGTTGTGCCTCTTTGTAGGTTACCCAAAAGAGACTAGGGGTGGTCTGTTTTACGATCCTAAGGAAAATAAGGTATTTGTGTCGACAAACACCACTTTCCTTGAGGAAGACCACGTCAGGAATCACTTACCAAGGAGTAAGATTGTGTTAAACGAAATGGACAGTACATCAGCAAAAGTTATTGATGGTGCTAGTACATCAACAAGTGTTGTTGATCCTAGCTCGTCTAGTCAAGTCCGTTCTCAAGAGTTGAGAATGCCTCAACTTAGTGGGAGGGTTGTGAGACAACCTGAACGTTACATGGGTTTAGTTGAAACCCAAGTCGTCACTCTTGATGATGACTGCGAGGATCCATTGACCTATAATCAGGCAATGGCAGACATTGACATAGATGAATGGATTAAAGCTATGGACCAGGATCCTTCTGGTCATTGTCGCATTTATGACTATAAGGTATGGCAGATGGATGTCAAGACAGCCTTTCTGAATGGCAATCTTAACGAGCCCATCTACATGGACCAGCCCAAGGGGTTTATTGCCCAAGGCCAAGAGCAAAAGGTTTGCCGGCTTCAAAGGTCTATTTATGGACTGAAACAAGCCTCGAGGTCTTGGAATATAAGGTTTGATGAGACGATCAAATCTTATGGCTTTGATCAGAATGTTGATGAGCCGTGTGTTTACAAGAAAATCGTCAACAACACTGTTACATTTCTGATATTGTAGGTGGATGATATCCTGCTCATTGGGAATGTGGTAAGATTTCTTACTAACATTAAGAAATGGTTGGCTTTACAATTCCAAATGAAAGATTTAAGAGAGACCCAATATGTTCTAGGTATCCAGATAGTCTAGAACCGGAAGAACAGAACGCTAGCCATGTCTCAGACATCTTATATTGACAAGAAATTGTCTAGATATAAGATACAGAACTCCAAGAAGGGGTTGCTTTCTTTTAGGCATGGGGTTCACCTGTCTAAGGATCAATGTCCTAAGACGCCTCAAGAAGTTGAGGATATGAGGCGAATTCCTTATGCTTCAACTGTAGGGAGCCTTATGTATGTCATGTTGTGTACTAGGCCTGACATCTGTTATGCAATTGGGATTGTCAGTAGCTATCAATACAATCCAGGATTAGATCAATGGACGACCGTAAAGGTAATCCTCAAGTATCTTAGGAGAACGAGGAACTGCAGCCTTGTGTATGGAAGTACGGATTTGATCCTTATGGGATACGCAGACTGTGACTTTCAGACCAATAAGGATTTTAGGAAATCTACTTCGAGGTCAGCGTTTATTCTGAACGGAGGAATTGTAGTGTGGTGAAGCATCAAGCAGGGATGCATCGTTGATTCCATGATTGAAGCCGAATATGTTGCGGCTTGTGAAGCTGCAAAGGAAGCTATTTGGCTATGGAAGTTCATGCTTGATTTGGAAGGTGTTTCAAATATGAACTTGCCAATTACTCTGTTTTGTGACAACGATGGTGCAGTAGCTAACTCGAGAGAACCTCGGAGTCATAAGAGAGGCAAACACATTGAGCGGAAGTATCACCTGATACGGGAGATTGTGCACCGCGGAGAAGTGACAGTCACGCAGATAGCGTCGGAGCACAACGTTGTTGATCCATTTACAAAGGCCCTCACGGCTAAGGTGTTTGAGGGTCACCTAGAGAGTCTAGATCTTTGAGTGCTTCCTGACTAGGGCAAGTGGGAGTATTGTAAAGGGTATTCAATGCCCTAGTTTATTATATTTTATTGTACATTTGAAAATGTATTTTGTACTCCACTAGCTTAGTCCAAGAGGGAGTTTGTTGGAATGTATGTCCTAATCTTGTATATGTTTGTAATATTCATTATTGAAATTAATAAGAGTTATTTTTTCACCACTTTGTGTCTCGCATATTTACAAACTTTATCTAATAAACTAAGCTCAAGAGTCATTGATTTATGAGAGAACTAGAACTTGAATGGTGTGTAGTGGACACACAGGGAGGATCACGTTCGAGTTAATGACTCGAACGGTCTACAGCATACGAATAGGGTTGGAGACCTAATCCTGGATACGTTGTGGATGCGGTTTGCTTTGTATTAGATACAAACGAGGTGATTGATAACTCACCATAAGTGAGTTATTTTACTAGAATTTTAGCGTTTAATCTACTTGAATTGCATCTAATTTAGTGATCCTCATGTTATTTTATCCCTAAATTATGTGTGTTAGCTTTAAAATCTTGAATTTAAGCATTAGGTGCAAAAATAATTAATTTTGATGTTTTTGTGCTTTAATTTAAGAAATTTTGGAAAATAAGCTAACAGTTAATTAAAGTCCAAAATTTGAGATTTTTCTTAACTCCAAAAATCCTTGCGTATTTTGATTTATAATTGACTTCATATAATTATTTTGGATTTTTCTGTGTGCAGGAGATTATAAAAATTACAAGAGTCCCTAAGGGCATTTTAGATATCTTACCCGAAGGGTAAGATGGTCTTTCTACCCCTAAGGGCATTTTTATAATTTGTGGAATTAGGGCAACACCATCTTATATGAGGCTAGGGTTCAAGTGCAAAAAGGGAGAGAAGAAGTTGCCACAAAAGGGGAAGAGAGCGAGAGAGAAGGGGGCGATTGCTACAACAAAGGTGTGTATTGAAGAGAAGAATCATGAAAGTGCCATTGTTGTAGCAATCGTGCGAGTGAAGAAAAAATCAAAGATTCAAGGTGCCATTAATGTAGCAAAAACATCGTACAGTTCGGTTTTTCACAGACGACGCTCATAAAGTTGTCGTTTTCCAAAGTTTCCACCATTGGATTGTGCTGCAATTTTGGAAGCTTGTTCGAGACTCATAGGGCTCTACATTGAACGGTTGGATCGTCGTTCTGAGCTTTTCTGTGTCAGATATCGCTGTCACGTTGGGAGATCAGTGCAGATCGGTTTTTCACCAGCGGCGCTCACAAAGTTGTCGATTCCCGGAGGTTCAACCGTTGGATTATGCTGAAATTTTGACAGATTGTTTGAGACTCATAGGGCTTCGTTTTGAACGTTTGGATCGTTGTTTCGAGCTTCCGTTGATGAGATATCTCTATCAAACTGAACTTGAAAAATAAGGCCACCTGCTGTGTAACGCTTTCCCTATCTCTAAGTGTTATTGCTTGTTGTCAACCACCAATTTAATACTGAATTTTTGGGTTGTTTACGTACTGATTTAGACTACTTTTGCTCACTGTTTTAAGCATAACTCGTGACTATTTTAGGCTAGAATTGTGATTGATTTAGGCTAATTTAGTGAACATTGTTGGTTGTTTTGCATGAACTCCTTGATCAATAAAAGCTTGCTTAAACTAGAGATATGTTACTCGATTTTAATCTTGAACTAAATTTTCTTAGGCAAAGGTTAGGTTGTTTTAATGTAATTTTCGATTAAATTTATGGTTGATGCTATTGATTGAATTTATGAAATTTTATTGAATTTAACGTTGCATGAGAATTAAAATTGGCCTTTTTAACTTCTCTATAATTCATAAACTTGGGAAAGCTAATGAATTAGAAAACTAAAATTTCATTCTAGGATTATTGAGTTGATTAGGGATAATTAACCCACCTAGAACCTAAAATCATGAGCATAATTTAGATCACAATTGGGAAATTGTAGGTTTTAAAACTTAGTGATTTTGGAAAGAATCATTTGAATGCATGTGTAGGTAAATTCAAGGCATCACTCAAAATTTATTCCAATTGAACATTAGAACTCTAACCCGAGCCTATTTTTCATTAAAAATCTCATCTCTTGCATCTCCCCTCTTGTTTGCATTCTCCTCTCCCCTCATTTAAATTTAGTTATTTTCTTGAGTCTAGTCTTGTCTTTGCACACTTATCACATCAATTTATTTATTTACAATAGTAATTTGCACACTCATACATTGCACTAAAATAAGGAAAAATTGCTAGGACACTCATTCATTTAGGTTTAGCTAGTCCTCGTGGGATCGATACTTTAACTTATCACTTGCTGCTCTCGACCGTGTATACTTGCACGTCGTAGAAGTGTCGGAGTCTTATTCTAATTTACATTAGTTAGGGCACTCGATATTTTCGCATCATGTTTTTGGCGCCGTTGCTGGGGACTAGTTTTGATTCTTATTTTGTTTGAGTTGATTTTAGCATTTTATCCTTATTTTTTTTGTTGGGTGTGCCTTGTTGTCTTTATTTCGTGTATTTTTTAGTCTTGGTTATTTTTTTTTTCTGGTTGTGTTGGGGCTTATTGTGTTTGTTGAGTCTATTATAATTGATTCATTAATTTATTATGGCTTTGATAACTTTGGGTGATCTTCTGTGCCCAATGAGCAACCACAATATAGTTCTTTTTCCTATGATCATCCCTTTGCCAATTTAGAGTCTTCTAGTGTGGGTTATGGATCTTGTGGCTACCAAATGCCCAATTACTATCATACTAACCCTATGACTTATGGGAGCCATATGTATGATAATAATCAGAGCAATTGGGCTTATGAACTATATCGTAAGGGTTTCGAGCCATATCCTTCCTATATTCAAGAAATCCAGGTAGAAGACGAAACTTCCCTTAAAATGTTATTATTAGAATATATGAGAACCATAGAAGAGAGGAATAGGCAAATAGAAGAGAGGAATAGGCAAATAGAGGAGATGAATAGTCAAATAGGGCAGTCAATTCAATGCCTAACAGATACACTTGCCTCTCTTAGAGAACAACTGTATTTAGACTCGTCTGAGGTTGAGCACCCTAGGGAAGAGAGTGAAGGAGGACCCACACTTTTAGATAGTTCAGTGAGTCACTTGATCACTGACTCACTGATAGAGCTTCAGAATCCTAGTCCTTCACATTTTTCTCAGTATGGGCATTTAGAGGATTGTGCTTTAGATGTAAAAGAACTAGAACCTATTAGCACACACCAGGATGGAGTTAGTGAGAGTGTGGAAGAAGTCGAGCCTCTTGAGTTAGGCCAGGAGGTAGAGTTTGAGGCTTTTGAGTCTATGAGAGTTCTATCTTCTGATTTTTCTCTTATTGGTGAGTGTTTTTCTTTCTATTCTCTCGAGTCAGTGTCTTTGTGTGAGTCTATTCATCTTCCTGCTTTTCATTGTTTTCTATTATCAAATAAAAAACCAAAAAATGTTTACTTTGTTGTTTTTCCTTCTTTTCTTTTATCATATGAAAAATCAAAAAATATATCTGACTTGGGCTCTCACGAGAAGCTAGTATTCTTGCTAGCATTGATTTCTTTTGTAGATTCGAGGAAGAGAGGCCCAAAGAAATGTGAAAATTTTTACGTACCTTGACAAACCCACGTATACTACGTCAAGCTAATGACGTTAAACAAGCGTTTCTTGGGAGGCAACCCAAAGTTTATTTCGTTTGTTTCGTTTTTAATTTTTTTTAATTTTTTTTGTTTCATTTTTAGTTGTTTTTGTTTTTAAATAAATAACCCTTGCCTATCTTGCAGTTCCCTTAGGGTTTGTTGATATGCGTTGCAGTGGAGGTCTCCTCAATTCAGGGCAGTATCGTTCTCCCTTCCACCTTTATTTATTGTCCTTAAACATGCTTAAGTGAGTAGATTATACATTAAGGGCAATGTGTGCTTTAACAATGAGGAGGAGATGTGTTGTAATGAATCTGATTTTGGGCTTAATTGAGAATTTTTCTATTGATGAGACTGTGCTGCTAGAGTATATAGGGTGTTGCATGCCTTTGTGTTTATAAAGTTATTTACTTGCTTTAGGACTTCAAAATGATCTATTTTGACTACTGAATTCCATGTTAGTTGTTGGTTTCATGGTCTTTGATATGCATGATGTAGGTAGTTGATTCATTATGCTTAAGCAAGTAAAAATAGGAAAAAATGGTTGTTGTCTCTTGTTTAAAAAATAAGTTTCTACATGTGTTTTTATGGTAAAAGTGTGATGTCTTTTGTAGAAACTTGGTATGCATCTCCATGAAAATAAAAAGTTAAGGTTCAATCTCAAGGTTAATGAAAATAAGAGTTGTTGCTTGTGTTCGAGGCAAGAGTATCCTATCTTGTTTGGTGTTTCTCAAGGTCAAGCTTGACATTAGGTTTTTTTTAGTGCGCTTATGGTTAGTATGTCAATTAAAGTAGTTAGGATTCAACTCCTGATCCAAAAAGTTTCGAAAACTAGAAGCCATGACAAGTTAGGTAACCCATACATTTTTTTAGAACGCTCCAAAATTAGTAAACTTCAAATTTGTGATCATTTCAAGTTTGGGGGAGTTACCCAACCTCCCTAACTCAATGAGGACATTGAGTACTCTAAGTTTGGGGGGAAAGGTAAATTCTTCGTGTTTATTTTTAAGGAAAAAAAAAAGAAAGAAAGAGTATGCAAACCTTTCATTTTCCTAAAACTCCATTGGGCTAGATAAAATGTGTTACTTATTTTGTTACTTAGAGCCAGTTCAGGCAACTTGGTGCTCGATGTCAGGTGGTCTAGGCACTAACCATGTTGGCCTCTTGGAGCGAAGGTATCAAGCAAGAAGCCTATTCCCATTGCTTAGGTGTGTTGCGCTAAACACGTGTGTCATTCTAAGAACTACGGGAGAGTCAAAAAATAAATAAAAAAAAAAGTAAAAAAAAAAAATTGCCCTTAGCAGCGAGTTTTATGGAAATTGAGGGAAATAATGCACATATCTATTTAAAAAAAATATATATATATAAAAAATTAAAATGAATGATCATTAAATTGTAGTCATGCGAGTTTTGGAGTATGGCTTATTTTTAACTATGGGTTGCTTGATGTAAATGATTAGGATTCTAGTGGTTGAGCTTGAGGGTAGATGTTGAATCCTAGTTTGTTTGATCTTGGTTATTGATGCATAAGTATAGCTAAGAAACCCCAGGTGAGCCACTGAGAGAGCATTGATTGAATGGTGACTTGTAGCTGAGAACATAAATATTCAATCCTTGTTTAGTTACCCAAATGATCTGAGTCTTTAAAGGTCTTTTAAGTCTTTGGGGAATAGAACTCATTGAGGACAATGAGTAGTTCAAGTTTGGGGGTTTAATAACTCACTTGATCCAACTCGTTCATGTGGTTGACATGCAAGTGGGGGCATCCTGTGCAATGAGATTCTACAAGACCGGACCGTGACTTGTTAGACCTACTGATGTAACACCGTTGACAGTATAGGACTAATAACTTCGTAGATGACCAATAGTGACTCGACCTTAATCTTAAGCGTGTTACGGACTCCTGTCTGCGGGTTCTGTCATTTGACTAGTACGGGTGAGGGTGGTCACAGTTACTCGCCCAATTTGCCTATCTTCTCAGGGACAGGACCACGTGGGGAGTTGGGAACTTGACTACGCAAGATGGAATTCACTCGTTCCCGACTTAGAGAAACTAAAGGGATTATTCCCTTAAGTGCTGTCGCCCGGGCTTGGACAACGGGCGCCCACCCTCTCACTGGCCCGAGAGGGGTGTTGTTTATGGTTGGACCATACAACGTTGTTGTTCATTAGAGGAGTAGTGGAAAAACGATAATTTGACCCAGAAGTGTCTACTAACAACCTGTGAAGGGTCGACTCACGGGCATTGTTTATATCAATGGACATAACTTGTCCTACAGTGATGGGAGTGCAGCTACGGGGTTTAGTGGAGTGTTACCATCGCTAATGAATGTTGAATAACCGGGTCAAAGAGTTTGACAGGTTAGTCTCGGATCATTGAAGCTCGTCATCTGTAGGTCCATTAGGTCCCTCGTTGGCTCAAACTGGATATATTGGGGGGTTTACAGTTTGGTGTGGATTTGAAGTGTTCAAATTCATTAAAAGGGTATTTATGTCATTTATATGAGATATGATTGACATATTATATTGTTTAATGTGAATGAGATTCATAATAAACTATAGGTTAGCCTAGTTTATTAATTAGTGCTAATTTAGAGAAATTGGATTGAGAGAAATTAAATTGAATGTGATTAAATTTAAAATCCACAATTATAAAAATGTGATTTGTATAATAAGGTATGAGATATCTTATTATGTGTGTTATGCAAATATAATTTGCATAACCTAATGTTGTGGTAAAATGGTAAATAGGTGGAGATTTCAACTCCACCTATCACCATTATACAGCGCCTTTGTGAGAAGGCTTTGTAAGGCTTATTGGTCATTTTTGGGAATCTCACCAAAAGTTTCTCTCTCGATCTCTCTAAAGTTCTTTCTACCCCAAACCAAAGGGAGCCCCACTACTCTCCCTCTACCGATCGAGAACAACCGAAAAGATCAATTGGAGATGTCCAATCCGTTCGATTTGAGAGATCGTGATCGTAGAGATCAAGGGCACGAAGAGTTCGTGATCAGTGAAGGAAATCTCGAAGAAGTGTTCTTCAACAAGTAAGTAATCGTTGCTCACTGTTTTTCCTTCGTTTTAAGCATGTTTAGCCTAGGATTTATGTGATAAATTCAGTTTTAAGAAAACGTTTTACACAACGAACACCACGACGATTCAAAGTCGTTTTAAGCATGTTTAGCCTAGGATTTATGGCAGACATTGTATTAGGATCGTAAAACACACCACCCCTAGTCTCTTTAGGGTAACCTACAAATAGGCACAATTTTGAACGGGGTTCCAACTTCTTCGGGTTTGACACCAACACGTGGGTCGGGCATCCCCAAATTCTGAAATGGTGTAAACTGCCTTTACGTCCATTGCAGAGTTCGAAAGGTGTTTCACAAACACTCTTTGATGGAATCTTGTTCAAAATATACATCGCAGTCTCCACTGCGTAACCCCAAAAAGAATCAGAGAGACAAGAATAGCTCATCATCGACTGAACCACGTCCAACAGGGTGTTGTTTCTCCTCTCCGATACACCATTCTGTTGTGGCATACCAGGTGCTGAGAGTTGGGACGTAATTCCATGTTCTATCATATAGTCTTGGAATTCAGTGTCCATATAGTCTCCACCTCGATCAGATCGAAGTGTTTTTATCGTTTTACCTAATAGGTTCTCAACCTCAGTCTGTACTCCTTGAACTTTTCAAGAGTTTCAGACTTCTTATGCATTAGGTAAATATACTCATACCTTGAATAGTCATCTATAAAAGATACAAAGTATTCGTAACCATCTCGTGCTTTAACACTCATCGGACTACGGAGGTAAGAATGTATAAGCTCAAGGGGCTCTTTGGCTCTATATCCTTTTCCACTAAAAGGACGTTTGGTCATTTTGCCTTCGAGGCATCACTCACATATCAGTAAAGAGTTTTCTTCCAACTCGTTTAGAAGTCCCCTCTTCACTAGTCTCTCAATCCTATTGAGATTGATGTGGCCTAACCGTAGATATCAAAGATGGGCATTTTCTTTACGAGAAACTTTCACTCTCTTAGTTCGTGTTTCTGTCGTTTTAAACAATTCGGTATTCAAAACACTTTTGACCAAATTAGGTTTCAAAACGTATAGATTAGACTCAAGTGAAGCAGAAAAAAGTAAATTGCCTTTGAAAGAAATAAACGCTTTATTATATTCAAAGGAGACAGAGATATAATGTTCGATTAAGCAGGAAATAGAAACAAGGTTTCTAGTAAACCCTGTTACTATGTACAAATTATCTAATAATAAGTACTTTCCGCTGAAATAAAGTTTCACCGTGTCGATCGCTGCAGGAGAGACAATCTTCCCAGATCCAACCCGTAGAGACACCTCACCCTCTCACAGCTGCTGCTAGGAACTAATTCCTTGAAAAGAAGAACAAACATGGTTAGTGGAGCCCGAATCCAATATCCAGGCAGAGTCATTACTCTCCACTAAACAAGTTTCAGTTACTAGTAAATCACATTTGCCTGTATTCTTCCTGTCGGCAAGGAACTTGGGACAGTTACGCTTCCAGTGGTCGTCCCCATTGCAGTGGAAACACTTTCCTTTCTCTGCAACTTCCTTGACCTTTTTGCCCTTTTCAAGGCAAAGACCTGATCGGCTTGCCCTTCTTCATCTTCTTCGTCTTCTCTTTCGGGTGAGAAGGAGCCACAGATTTTGTCCCAGAGGTTGAACCCCTGTGATAGGACCTGAAGCCAACATTTGCCTCAGCTTCCGGTGTCCTGATCCTCATCAAGGACTGGAAGTTCTGTAGCTCGTTCAGAAGGGTGGTAAGAGTGTAGCTAATTTTGTTCATAACAACATTGCTACAAAACTGAAGGAAACTCTTCGGAAGAGTCTCCAAAATAAAGTTGACCTGGCTCGACTCATCGATTGAACCTCCGTTCATCTCTTTTAGATTAAAGTGGGTCATCATGTCTAGAACGTGTTCTCGAACAGACGTCCCTTCTTTCATCCGGGCATTGAAGACGTGTTTGAGCAAGTCATGTCAGACCTGAAAGGACTATTGTCCACCCTGCAAGGACTCCACGATCTCCTTGGCGGTGATCATCAGCTCATGCTTCTTGGCCAAGACTTCAGATAAGCTGCCAATTATGTAGACCTTGGCCTTTTCATTGGCCATAATCCACCGATCGTACGCATCACGAACATTTTGTGATGCGATCGAGCCCGGCACCTAAGGACACTCCTCAGTGAGCACGAACTTAAGGTCGTCAGTTACTAGAATCGTGTTTATATTGTTTTTCCAAGTTTGGTAATTATCTCCCACTAATTTTTCGGAAGCTAGTAAAGCTATAATTGAACTAGACATTTTGCTGAAAAATCAAATAAAACTTTGTGTCAGTCTCGCAAAAATCTTTTTTAAATCCAATCAAGTTTTAGCAAAATTTTATCATATGATCCCTAGGTCATTAAAATTTACAATGATATCCCAAAGGTTTAGAATGACCGCCACCGACGAGTGCACAGAAACACTCCTCCTTTGGGACAAGACTTTCTCCACCAGACCCTAATACCAGAATAACTCTTATTCCATTAGGCGTCCAATTACAATTTTTCGGTCTGAATCCATTAACTCTTAATGAATCCCGTGAGTGTCACCCTCAATCTTTAAGTTTCCAAGTATCCGTCCAAACAATAGCCACCGAAGGGTGAACCAAGAAGGAAAACCAACAAGGAAACTGTATACCTTTCAGGAATTCACGGTGTTCCGACTCCCATGATCAAGGCCCTTCGAAGGGATTGTCTGGTCCAGGTCAAACTAGCAGGCGGATCATGGGTGTCTCACGGTGTGAATCGAAAGAAGAGACTGTGGGTCCCGTTTTCACAGGTCCCGCTCCCACTCACTATAAGTACTCTCTCCATCCACGTTGATATTGACCCATACAAATACCATCCGAAGGGGGATGCTCCCATTTGCGCCACGAGGCCGAGTATGGATCTCACGGTGCGGACTTTAACGGAGATTTGTGATCGAAAAATCAAATGTATCTTATACACTTTATTTCCTCCCACTCAGCACTTTATATTATTCGGGATTGACCTAGATAAATCGGCTAATATTTACCTAAGTCTACCAATATAACTCTTATATTGATTTAACCTAAGTTTATAATCACATTATTAACTTAGGTCTATGTGAGTAAATTAATCAACTTTTAATTAACGTCACTCACGATAATATAACCTAAGAATCTCCGGACCGAATTCACTCCCAGGTCGGTTCCCAGGTAGGGGTATTTCGCAAAGCGTCAGCTTAAATACCCCAACCTTAGACAGAACCTTCCTTAGACAGAGCTACTAATCAGTCACCATTCAAAGGTCATATTTGATTTTCTAATTCTAATCTTATTAGAACTAGAAACCCTAAGTCTAATGATTCAAGTTCTGAACATTTTAAAATTAATAATTAACTTAGGTTACATGCATTCTATGTTATAGTGTTTGATCATTCATCACATGAATAATATTAAACTATAACATACATTCATCACATGAATTAAATGCATAGCATGCTTTTAATCTAAAAATATAACACTTATATTTAAATAAATTAAAACATGCATACATTATATTATAACAGTTATAATATAACCTATCATGCATACTATACATTATAACACTTATAATATAAATATGATGCATGAAATGTTTAACCTAAGGTGAAATGTTGTCCTCAGTGCACCCAACGCTTCAGCATTGTAACGCTACACCCAGCATTGCAACGCTCACCTGCAGATCAGTCTTCGCCCGCGCGGACGGCGTTGAGACGCCGAAGAACAACGTCTCAATGCCATCTGCTGGACAACAAACTCTTTTGCTGTTTTCTTCGAATTTCCGCCCGTTTCCCCTTCGATTTCTTCACAGCAATTCTTGCCGCCAAAGACCCGGACTTACAGACTCTATTTATTTTCTAAATGCCCAAAAACATGGGTCTTTACATTGATCTAATCAACGAAAATAAACCTAAAACTAGTGCCAAAACTAAAAACACCCAATTATGCAAAACCAACAAATTCATCTCATGAAATTGAAGCAATACCCACCTAATTTTAAGAAAAATATTTGTACTACGAAAAACTAACGATTTCGCTCTGATACCAATTGAAGGGAATGAAAATCCAACGCAGTGGAAAGGTGATTGAATCGTCGTGGTATCGTTGCGAAAAATGCATTCTTAAAATTGAAACTGTCACATAGTAACTAGGTTAAACATGCATTTAGGAAGAAAAATAGTAAGAAATTACTTACTTGTTGAAGAATCGGTCTTCACGTTTTCCTCCTCTTGTCACGAACCCTTTGTGTTCACGCTCTCAACGAACTCGATCTCCTTGAACGAACAAACGAATTGGACACCTCCGATAGATTTCTCGGTTGTTCTTCCTTAGGTAGAAGGAGAGTAAGTGGGACTCCTTTTTGGTGAAGGGAGGAGAGATTGAGAGAGGAGAGTTGAGAGGAACGTGATTGTTGTTTTTGGTGAGATTCCAAAAAATAAACAGCAAGCATGGGAAATCCTTCTTGCAAAGGGTTTATATAATGGTGATAGGTGGAGTTGAAATCTCCACCTATTTACCATTTCACCACAACCATAGGTTATGCAAATCATATTTGCATAACAACATATAATAAGATATCTCATATCTCATTATACAAATCACATTTGTATAGTTGTGGATATTTAAATTGAATCACAATCAATTTAATTTCTCTCAATCCAATTTCTCCAAATTATTCCTAATTAGACAATTAGGATAACCTATAGTTTATTATGGATCTCACTCACATCAAACTATATAATATGTCAATCATATCTCATATAAATGACATAATTACCCTTTAGTGAATTTGAACACTTCAAATCCACACCAAAACTGTAAACCCTCTATTAATCCACTTTGAACCAACCGAGGGACCTAATAGACCTACAATGACGACCTCCAATGATCCAAGATTAACCTGTCAAACTCTTTGACCCGGTTAATCAACATTCATTAGCTACGATAACACTCCACTAAAGCCCGTAGTTGCACTTCCATCACTGTAGGACAAGTTGTGTCTATTGATATAACTAATGTCCATGAGTCGACCCTTCACAGGTTGTTCGTAGACATGGCTGGGTTAAATTACCGTTTTACCCCTGTGTCTACTTCTTGCTCCTTAAGTCCCCACTGCTCCTCTAATGAACAACAACGTTGTAATAGTCCAACCATACACAACATCCCTCTCGGGCCAGTGAGAGGGTGGGCGCCCGTTGTCCAAGCCCTGGAGACAGCACTTAAGGGAACAACCCCTCTAGTTTTCCTAAAGTCGGGAATGAGTGAATTCCATCTCGCGTAGTTAAGTTCCCAGCTTTCCACGTGGTCCTGCCCGTGAGAAGATAAGCATATTGGGCGAGTAACTGTGACCACCCTCACCCGTACTAGTCAAAGGACAGACCCCCGCAGACAGGAGTTCGTAACACGCTCGGGATTAAGGTCGAGTCACTAATGGTCATCTACGAAGTTATTAGTCCTATATTGTCAACGGTGTTACATCAGTAGGTCTAATAATTCACGATCCGGTCATGTACAATCTAATTGCACAGGATGCCCCCACTCGCATGTCAACCACATGAACGAGTCAGATCACTTCGTTTGTATCTAATACAAAGCGGGTAGCATCCACAGTGTATCCAAGATTAGGTCTCCAACTCCATCCATATACTGTAGACTGCTCGGGTCATTAACTCAAACGTCATCCTCCCTGTGTGTCCACTACACACTGTTCAAGTTCTAGTTCTCTCATAAATTCAATGACCCTGGAGCTTAGTTTATTGGACAAAGTTTGTAAAAATGCGAGACACAAAGTAATGAAAGAAATGACTCTTATTTATTTGAAATGGTAATATTACAAACAAAACGGGATTAGGACAGACATCCCAACATAGACATATAAGGATCTCAGTTCAAGAAACAGTCTAAAGGGTCTATAGTAAAGGGATAAGGTTGGGTACCTAATCCTGGTAATGAATGTTATGGATATGACCCAATCTGTATTTGATACAGTCACAGTGATCCAACGTGTTCGTGTAGACGACATGTGAGTGGGGATATCCTACGTGATGAGATCACATAAGACCGAACCACGAAATAGTAACCATTAGATGTAACTCCGTTGACTAGATATGTTTCTATTTCAATAGGATGACCTAGGCAACTTGATCTCAATCCTGAGCAGGTTACGAACTCCTGTTTGCGAGGGATTGTTCTTTGACTAGTATGGGTGAGAGTGGCCCGAGACGCCGACTCAATATGCCTACCTTTTTGGGGACAAGACCGAGCAGGCGGCTGGGGACTTAACCTAACAAGATGGAATTCACTCCTTCCCGACTTTAGGGTAAGTAGATGAATGTTCCCTTAAGTGGTGTCTCCGGGACTTGAACAAATGGTCTGACCCTCTCATTGGCCCGAGAGAAAATTTTGTTTATTGGTAGGACCATAAACAGATTGTTCATTAGAGGAGAACTGGTACTTAAGGTGAAAGAGGTACCTGAGGGGTAAAACGGTAATTTGACTCAGTTGGTGTTACGAACATTCGTGAAGGATGAACTTGTTGTTATTAGTCAATATCCATAAATATAGAAATATATCTGCAGTGAGAAGAGTGTAACTGCGGGACTATAGTGGAGTGTTCTCGCAGTTAACAAATGTTGATTAGGGCGTTAATGAGATTAACCGAATAACCTTGTATCGTTAGAGCTTCTGATATGTAGGTCCATTAGGTCCACTTCGTAGCTCGTAAAGATTATTAGAATTTGAAATGTTCAAATTTCATTAGGGAATAAACATGATGTATAGAGATACATTATAATATAAAGTTTTTATGTACATTTAAACTTTATATTATAAATTTAATTTGAATATGATTCAAAGTAAATTAGTTAAGAGAATTAAGTATTTGAACGAGTTCAACTATTATTTAGATGTGAATGAGATTCATATTTAAAACTATAGGTTAAAATTTAATATGCATAAAATGTGCAAAATTTAATATGGATAAGATGTACATTAAAACTATATGTTAAGAGGGAGGTTGATTAAATATGATTTAATCATATATATATATAATTTGAATATAAGATATTTGATTAATTAATATAAGAATTAATTAATTTATTTAATTAAATATGATTTAATTAAATAAGTTATATATATATATATTAATATAATTAAATTAGTTTAATTATATTAATTGATTTAATTACTTAATATGATTAATTGATTTTAAATTAATTAGAATTAAATAAATAAAAAAAAGAAAGTGACACGTTCCCCCTAACTTCCCTCTTGCTCTCCCTCTCGATAGATACAGAGGGAGAGGGGACAGTTGTGGATGGATTGATGAATTCAATTGTTGAATTTTTGGTGAACAATCTCACTCTCAATTCTCTCTCAAAACAAGAATTCCCTTTTTTTCCAATAGTTGGAGGCTTCCCACCTAGCCCAGATCTAAGAAGTCAGAGATATAGGGAGTGTTCTTCTTTTGGTGGTGTTCTGTAAAAGAAGATACACAGAGGAAAAGATTGAAGCAGTACTGTATAGAAATTCTTGGATTGCAAGGCGTTGTGATTTAAGTCTACAAATGTAACTTGTTTTTTCCTTTAGTTTAGTGAAACTATACAACATGTTTACTGTAAATCTATGCCTAATTTGCTTATCGATACTTATTGTCAATGTACTGGATATTTGATTTTGCCAAACTAAAACGAGATTTTGATCCAATTTTAACTTTCGTTGTGCAATTGGGATCTAGATTCCATCACTAGCCCCATAAGCAACTCTTGCGACGAACTTTCCATTCCGTTCAACACAATTTTACTCTTTCGTTTGTCGTCCCTGATGTGATCTTCCTCAAGGAATGTAGCGTTTATCGATACAAGCACCCTATTTTCGTTAGGATCGAAAAACATACCACCTCTCATTTCCTTCGAGGAACCTACAAAAAGGTACAACTTCGAACGAGGTTTCAACTTTTTCAGGTTTGTCACTAGCACATGGGTCGGGCATCCTTAAATCCTGAAATGACGTAAACTACCTTTACGTCCATTCCAGAGTTCGAAAAGTGTTTCAAAAACACTCTTCGATGGAACATTGTTCAAAATGTATACCGCAGTCTCCACTACGTAACCCCAAAACGAGTCAAGGAGATAAGCGTAACTCATCACCGACCAAACCATGTTCAACAGGGTTTTGTTCCTCCTCTCCAATACACTATTCTACTGTGGCATACCAGGTGTTGAAAGTTGAGACATAATTCCATGTTCTATCATATAGTCCTTGAATGCAAGGTCCATGTACTCCCCACCTCGATCTGATCGAAGTGTTTTGATCGTTTAATTACCCAATTGGTTCTCATCCTCAGTCTTAAAATCCTTGAACTTTTCAAGAGTTTCAGACTTATGATGCATTAGGTAAACGTACCCATATCTCGAATAGTCATCTATAAAAGAGATGAAGTATTCATAGCCTTCTCTGGCTTTAACACTCATTGGACCAAAAAGGTCAAAATGTATAAGCTCCAAAGGCTCTTTGGCTCTATAACATTTTCCACTAAAAGGTCTTTTGGTCATTTTACCTTCAAGGCATGATTCACACACTAGCAAAGAACTTTCTTCTAATTCGCTTAGAAGTCCATTCTTCACTAGTCTCTCAATCCTATTGAGATTAATGTGACCTAACCTTAGATGCCAAAGATGGGTGTTTTCTTTAAGAGAAACATTTAATCTTTTTGTTCGCGTTTTAGCTGTTTTAAACAATTCAATATTCAAAATATTTTTGACCGAATTGGGCCTTAAAACATACAAGTTATTCTCAAGCGAAGCAGAACAGATCTCAACTCCTTTGATAGAAATAAACACTTTATTAAACTCAAAGGAAACAAAAATACATTGTTCTATAAGACAGGAAATAGAAACAAGGTTTCTAGTAAACTCTGGAACTATATATAAATTTTCTAATAAAAGATGCTTCCAGTCGAAATGCGGCTTCACCGTGCCCACTACTATGACTAAGACAACCTCTCTGGATCCAACCCTGAGCGTTATCTCCCCTTCTTGCAGTCGTTGCCAGGAAATAATTCCCTGAAAAAAATAACAAACATGGTTAGTGGCGCCTGAATCAAGTATCTAGACAGAGTCACTACTCTCCACTAAACAAGTTTTCACAACAAGTCAATCACATTTACCTTCTTTCTTCTTGTCAGCAAGGAATTTGGGACAGTTTCTCTTCCAGTGTCCGTCCCCGTTGCAGTAGAAACAATTTCCTTTGTCTGTAACCTCCTTGACCTTTTTTTCCTTGTGGGCGGCACGCAACCTTCTTCATCTTCTTCTTCTTCCCTTTCGGGCTTAAAGAGGACGAAGCTACAAACTTGGTCCCCGAGGTCGAGCCTCTATGGAAAGACCTAAAGACAATATTTACCTCAGCTTCCTGTCCCTTGACTTTCGTCAAGGACTGGAAGGTCTGCAGTTCATTAAGAAGGGTGGTTAGAGTGTAGCTTATATTGTTCATAACACCATTGCTACGAAACTACAAGAAACTCTTCAGAAGAGTCTCCAAGATAAAGCTAACCTCGCTCGACTCATCGATGGAAGCCTCATTCATCTCTGCCAGATTAAAATGGGTCATCATGTCAAAAACATGTTTCCAAACAAACGTTCTCTCTTTCATCCGGGCATTGAAGATGTGCTTGAAAGGATCGTGTCGTACTTGAAAGGACTGTTGTCCAAACATTTCCTGCAGCAAATCCACGATCTCCTTAGTGGTGACCATGCTCTCGTGCTTCTTAGCCAAAACTTCAGATAAGTTGGCTAAGATGTAGACTTTGTCCTTTTCATTACCCTGATCCACCAATCGTATGCGTCACGACCACTTCGTGTCTCAGTCGAGCTCGACACTCCTCAGTGAGAGTGAACTTTAGATCGCCCGTTACCAAAATTGTGTTGATATTATTTTTTCACGTTTGGTAATTGTCACCGATTAGTATATTTGAGGCTAAAAGGGCGATGATTGAACTCGACATGTTTGCTGAAATTCATAAAAACCTTGTATTAGTTTCTGCAAAAACTTTTCAAAAATCCAATCATTTTTTAGCAAAATTAATCTATGATCCCTAGGTCATTTAAAATTGTAATGACACCCTAAAGGTTTAGAATGATTGGCACCGAAGGGTAGATAAGATCACTCCTCCTCTAGGATGAAACTATTTCAACCAGACCCTAATCCAAAATAACTCTTATTCCTATCGGCATCTAGTTACCATTTTTCGGTTCGGGCTCATTAACTCTTAATGATTCCCGTGAGTGTAACTCTCTATCTTAAGATTCCATAGTTCTCATCCAACAAAATCTGCCAAAGGGAGGACTAATTTGAAAGATAAACTAAGAGAACCCTATCCCTTTCGGGTAATCACAGTGTTCCAACCCCCATGATCAAAGCCCTCCGAAGGGATTGTCTGGTCCATACCAAATTAGCAAGCAGATCATAGGTGTCTCACGGTGTGAATCGATAGAAGAGACCGCGAGCCCCGTTGACACGAGTCCCGCTCCCATTCACTATAAGTACTCTCTCCATTCACATTGAATTTCGATCCATACAAACACCATCCGAAGGGGGACGCTCCCATTTGCGCTACGAAACCGAGTATGGATCTCACAATATGAACTTAAAGGAGATTTGTAGGTGGAAATTAAATGTATCACATACACTATATTTCCTCCCACTCAGTGCTTTAGGTTAATGGGATTGACCTAGATAAACCGACTATAAGTCTACAAATATAACACTTATATTGGATTAACGTAAGTCTATAATAACTTATTAAACTTAGGTCGATGTGAGTTTAATTATTAACTCTTAATAAGCGTCACTCA
Source organism: Trichosanthes cucumerina (assembly GCA_036507285.1). Classification (NCBI taxonomy): domain Eukaryota; kingdom Viridiplantae; phylum Streptophyta; class Magnoliopsida; order Cucurbitales; family Cucurbitaceae; genus Trichosanthes; species Trichosanthes cucumerina. Next base: position 28,076,519 of record CM071842.1, on the reverse strand, counting down.
CATAATATAATTTATGAATCTCTAAACAAAATTCACTCACAGGTCGGTTCCAAGGTAGGGGTGTTCTGTTAACCGTTAGTTTAAATACCCCAGCCTTAGACAAAACCTTCCTTAGACAGAGTTACTAATCAATCACCATTCATAAATCATATTGTTTCCTAATTCTAATCTTATTAGAACTAGAAAACCTAAGTCTAATTAATTCAAGTTCTAAATAATTTAAAACTAATTAATTATCTTAGATTACATGCATTTCTATGTTATAGTGTTTGATCATTCATCACATGAATAATAAACTATATAACATACATTCATCACATTAATTAAATGCATGTTAATGTTTTTAATTTAATTAATATAACACTTATATTAATTAACCATGCATACTATATATTATAACTCTTATAATATAAAATGATGCATGAAATGCTTAACCTAAGGTGAGATTTTAAATCTATATGACATTCATTATGCATATAAATTCTATACATTAAATGCATAAAAATAAATAGCAAATTGAACCATTTTTAGCACCCCTAAAGACATTAATTAAATCAATTAACATTAATATATGTCATATATTAATATTAATTAATTAAAATATCCAAATTTACAAAATGAATATAACTAAATAAATTCGGTTAATTTTGAGGCATCTCCCACGTTCCAAGAAAAAACTCGCACGTCTTCAGCTCCACTACGCACGACGTTGTAACGTTCTGGGCAGCGTCGCAACGCTGTGCCAACCACACGCCATCTCGCATCGCAACGCGCTCAGCGTTGAGACGCTCCTCCTAGCATCTCAACGTTGCACCTACAGCAAGCCTGGGACTGCTCGCTTCGCGTTGAGACGTTGTTGCACAGCGTTTCAACGTCATGCTCTGTACAGAACAAAACACTTATGTTCTTGGCTCGTTTTCGGCTCCGTTCTTCACAACAACTCCTTGTCACGATCGACACGGACTTACAGACTCGATTTACAACTAAAATTGCCCAAAACAACGGGCCCTCACATTGAACTTTGCAACAGGATTGTAAATTTAGTCTGAGTGCCGAAAATGAAACATTCAATTTGAAAAACCTCAAACATTCATCACATGAACGGCTACCCACCTAATTTTAAGAAATTTACAGAACACAACGGAAAGCAAAACCTGGCTCTGACACTAATTGATGAGATTGAATCTTGCAACGGAAGCGATGCGAATCGCATTGCCTCGTTGTGTTACACAAAATTACTTAAAATTGAACTACATCTCATGCATTTTAGGTTAAGCAAAAGGGAGAAGCAAAAAATGACAGCAAGTACATACCTCTTGAATAACTTTTCTTCTCGTTTTCCTTCTCCTGGGATCACGATCTCAATGCTCGATCTCAACAAACTCGATCTATGAACCGACACCACTACTAAGTCTTTTCGGTTGTTCTCGAGTGGATGAAGGAGAATCGTGGGATTCTTTTGGAGTTTTGGGTGTTGAGAGAGTAGAGAGATTTGAGAGAGAATTTTAGAGAGCTCTTGTTGGAAATTCAAAAAATGAATGGAATGCCATATGATTTCTTCAAAAAGCCTTCTTTTATAATGGTGTCTGTTGGAGACAAATTCTCCACCTATTTTACCATTTTACCACAACCATATAATATGCAAATCATATTAGCATAATTATAGAGTATAATGTATCACATACCTTATTATGCAAATCTCATTTGCATAATGTGGAATTAAAATTGAATCACATTCAATTTTATAAATCTCTAAAATCAATTTTTCTCACTAAAGCATAATTCCTTAATTAGGTTATAGTATAGTTTAATATGAATCTCATTCACATCAAACTATATATTATGTTAATTATATCCCATATAAATGACATAAATACCTTTTATATGAATTTGAACACTTCAAATCCACTCCAAACTTTATACCCTCATTGAATCCATAATTGAGCCAACCGAGGGACCTATTGGACTACAGATCATGAGCTTCAATGATCTGAGATTAACTAATCAAACTCTTTAATCCCATTAATCAACATTCATTAACTATGGGGTCAATCCACTATAACCCCGTAGCTGCACTCTCCTCACTGTAGGACAAGTTGTGTTCATCGATATAACCAATACCCGTAAGTGGACCCTTCACAAGTTGTTCGCAGTCACAGCTGGGTAAAATTACCGTTTTACCTCTATGACTACCTCTTGCTCCTTAAGTCCCACTGATCCTCTAATCAACAACTTTTTTCATGGTCCTACCATAAACAACGTCTCTCTCGGGCGAGTGAGAGGGTGCGGCCCTGTTGTTCAAGCCCTAGAGCCGACACTTAAGGGAATAACCCCTCTCGTATCCCATCACCTATATCGTATTATGCAAATCAAAATTGCATAATTGCATTATTGAATCACATTCAATTTTCTCTCAAATTACTTATTTCCTCTAGAATTTAATATGAAACAATTTCATACTAAAATAGCATTTGGAAATTAATCCAAATATATTATATAGTTTATTATGAATCATATTCACATTAAACCATATATTATATCGATTATATCACATATAATTGATATAAGTCTCAGTTACGAAATTAAACACTTCAAGTTTGTTTCAAAACTTTATACCCTCGATATTTCCATGTTGAGCCAACGGAGGGACCTAATAGACCTACAGTTCATGAGCTCCAATGATACGAGGTGAACCTATCAAACTCTTTGACGTGGTTGACCAACATTCATTAACTACGAATCACTCCACTATAGACTCGTAGTTGTACTCTTCTTACTGTAGGACAAGTTGTGTCCATTGATATAACCAATGCCCGTGAGTCGACCCTTTACCAGTTGTTCATAGTCACAGCTAGATCGAATTACCGTTTTACCCCTGTGACTACTTCTTGCTCCTTAAGTACCATTGTTCCTCTAATGAACAACTAGTTTATGTTCCTACCATAAACAATGCCTCTCTTAGGTCAGTGAAAGGGTGGGACCCCGATGTATTTTTCCTAGCTCGGGAACAAGTGAATTCCATCTCGCGGAGTTAAGTTCCCAGCTCCCCACGAAGTTTCCTCCCTGAGAAGGTAGGCATATTGAGTCGGTAGCTCTGGTCACTCTCACCTATACTAGTCTAAGGACAAAACCCCCACAGACAGGAGTTCGTAACCCGCTCAGGATTCGGGTCGAGTCATTAATGTTCATCTATGAATTATTAGATCTAATCTGCTAACGGTGTTACACTAGTTGGCTAATAATTCGCGGTTCGATCTTGTACAAACTCATTGCACATGATACCCTCACTCGCATGCCAACTACATAAACGAGTTGGATCGCTTCATGTGTATCAAATACAAAATGGGTCGGATCCATAGTGTTACCAGGATGAGGTTCTCAATCTTATCTATATACTATAGACCATTTGAGTTATAGACTTGAACATGATTCTACCTATGTGTCTACTACACACAGTTCAAGTTCTCATAACTATAACCCTGGAGTTTAGTTTATTGAATTTTAAGTTTTAAATGTGAGAATACGATAAATGATGAAAAATAACTTTATTAATCTCATCAGATATTTACAAAATAAACGAGTTTAGGGCATAAAATTCTAACTTGCTTGCTTCTGGCGGCGAGGACCTGTGGTTCGCGAAGAAGACGAGGCTTCTGGCAACTGGCATCGTGAATCGTGAACGGCTCATGTGCGGCTTCGATTTGGCCCAGAGGCTTGCGCGAGCATCTTCCAGTGATGGTTGAAGCAGCATTGTTGGTGAGAACAACGGTGACGACCACTTGACGGAAAAAGAATAGAAGAAGGATGGGTGTCGGTTGCTCTGTCGTTAAGGAGAAGAACATGAAGAACAAGGATTCGGTTTGCGTAAATAAGACAAAAAAAAGGTTTCCAACCCTAGGTCAGCTTCAAATACCCTTTTTGTCGCTTGCCTTATCCATTAATTACAATAAAATCATTGTCCCAAATTTCTAACAATTAGAAGAAGCCAAACCTTAAGATTTTCAATTCCAACTTAATAATTTTCAATGAATCTTAAGTAAAAACTCAAAATTGATGGTCCTTGAAATTATCAGGCATTACAAATTAATGGTATAAAACCTATAATAATTATAAAACAAAAAGTATAATAATTATTTCAATTTTCATTTTATTTTTTATACATTTATATAAAGAATAGGTATTTTCGAAACTTGTTTTGTTTTAGTGCTTGTGCTTTCAAATGTCCAAGTTCATTCCTCATACTTTAAATAATTCTAAAATATTAGTTCTTATCGTTAGTTTAATGTTAACTTTTCAAGAAAAAGTTTCTATTAACATTACTTCTATAAATTTTGGCGACAAAGACTAATTTTAAAATTTATTGAATGCAAGGAGTAAATTTAAACCGAAGTAAGGACTAAAAATGATTGAGACCTAAAGTACATTGACCAAAATGATATTAACCTACGAAATTAGCCACGGTTTAAATTTAGACATTATTTAATTAACCAAGCACAGTGATAGACATAAAAGTAAAAGAGGATCAACTCAATACATTATGTTGAAGCCAACCTAAAACATAGTTCAATTTGTTAAGACAAAATAGATATGTCCTACAGGTCAATCATTCAAATCCTCACTCACACATTATTAAACTAAAAAAATAAAGAAAACGAAAAAGTCATGGGGGATCATAATATGGGCAATCTATATTATTAATTGTAATGTGAATATTACTCGCACGTTCAAAGGTAAATATTTGAAAGACTAAATGTTCAATGAGAATGTCATAATATAATTGTCTCATATTAATTAACATTTGGATATAGGTTCAATAATTTTATGCCCCTAATAACTACTAGATTGATATAAATTCGAGATACTTTTTTTTCTTCATCCAACGATGAAGAACTATCAGTTAAATTGTAACAGCCTCACTGAATAATTTCTCCAACTATTGCTCTGATGTCTCTATATGGATAAAAGCTTTTGGTTGACGGTTTTTTATTTGCTCCAGGATTGCTTCAACTAATAGGTGCAAGATAAGATTGAAACCTTTTTCTTCTTCAATTATATTTTTTCAATGAAGTCGTCTTTTACTTATATGATCGAGACATAGCAATGCATATTTCTGAAAATCCTTTTTTTTTTCTTTTGTATATACATGTGGGAGAATTTTCATAGAAATGCATGTTTTATTAAAAGATCTAAATAAAACTAATGTCCAAGTTTAGAAATAATATATTTAATTAATTGTTCATTTCAAATATTTTTAGATATTTTTAATACATAGAAAAGATTAGACCTAAGGTGTTAAAATACATAAAGTAAAAATTAGAAATCAAATTGTAAAAGAAAAAGTTGGAGTGTTTAGATCAGATATATATATGGTAGATGAGAGTCATAATTGCATTTTGTTACGAAGTTAATGGTATAATCCATAATAGATATACCTACCACATTACCTTATACATGGCAATAAGATAGTGTTTTAATTCCAAAAACCGTTGAATCGCTATAAGTACTTAGCGTATCTTTTTTTTTTCTTTGATCTATAGTAGCATCATAAAGTTTCAAAGCATACCTCAACTTCCATGTCGCAATATAATGTACCCTTTGCATGTCCATTAATTTTCTCCTCTAATTAAATACGGAAAGATATCTTTGTTAGAGAAAAGTTGCACTTTAAACTGTTAATTTAGGCTCATTTGATAACCATTTGAGGTTTAATTTTTAATTTTTGGTTTTTGAAAATTAAACTTATTTCTACTAATGAGTTTTTTTGTTTTCTTATCGATTTTGTATCTATGTTTTCAAAAGACAAACTAAGTTTTAAAAACTAAAGAAACTAGTTTTCAAAAACATGTTTTTGTTTTTGAAATTTGACTAGAAATTTAAGTGGTACCTCAAGAAAGATAGAAGTCATTGTAGACCAGATGATGAGAAATTCTTGAAAAACAAGGATAATTTTCAAAAACTAAAATCTAAAAATAGTATATATTTTCCTCTAACAAGAAACGGGTTGATATCTCACACAACCATTGACCAATAATGTTTAGTTTAAAATTTTAAAGCCAATATTCCCCCTCCTCTGTTCATGTTAAAAAATTAAAGAATAAATGCAAAGAAAGAAGGAGTTGAAGACACCAATTTTATGTTTACAAAAGCAAATTTTGTATGTTTGAACCTCCAAGAATAAGATATAATAAGCAAACAAAATGCTCCCCTTGTGATTCAACTTCCAAAAAAACAAATATAGAGTGCAACACTTGTATGAGGGAGTTCCTTCCATGAAATCTATGTGGTTTGACTCGAGAGTTTTGAAATTTTCAAATCCTAAATTAAAATCTTTTATAATTAATTTAAATCTTACCCTATTAAATATTATTTAGGTGAGATTATCATTTTAGTCTCTATATTTTGTGTTCTCTTTCATTTTTGTTTTAATGGTTTTAAAAAATTTTATTTGGTCTTTACACTTTTGTTAAAATTTCTCAAAACATCTTTCCTCGTTGTTAGATATATGGAAACAGTAATCCATTAACCTTGTCCCCATTTGAGTCAAAAACTCATCTTTCTAATTTTTTAAAACTCTAACATCTAAAATTAATCTTTTTCTTATCAACTTATTTAGTTCTACCTAAAAGATCTTGTATTCAACGTTAATTTAGTAATCGTCTCTCTTGTTCACGTGGGAAGAAAACATGCATGACACATAAAAAAATACTTATATTTCGTTATTGGCAAATAAACATTTTGAGAAGTCTTACAAAATTGTATGAATTAAATTGAAAATTTTTAAACTATAAAGACTAAATAAGAACAAACCATAGAACTATAATATTTCTAATCTATATGCTTTAACTTTAATTTGGTTGAGAAGTTTTATCTTCCTTGTCATTTGTTTTAAAATTTACCAAATGTCTCTGCCATTAGTAAAGAATAGCAAAAATTATCCTCTCAAGTTATTTCATAAAAAAAGTGTTTTTCAATCTCATATTAATGTAAAATATCACATGGAGGTTATTCCAGTTTCTCTTAAATAACTTGTTTTGGATTTATATATTATTCTTCACTCTAGTAACACTGTAATAATAGGATGGAATGATAAGGGAATTCCTAGAATTATAGGAATGAAACTTAAGCAAAAATTTAAAATTTAAGTACTAAAATAATAGTTTGACCTAAATTTTTTATACTGCCTTCAAACTTTCACATTTTTATTTTTATTTTTATTTTTATTATTATTATTATTATTATTTAATTGAACAAGAGTGGGAGGATTCGAACTTCTGACTTCTTAGTCAAGGGTATATGTCAATTATCATCGAACTAAATTTACTTTGATACATTTATTTTCTTTTAATCTTTATATTTCCAAGTATATTATATATTTTAATTCTTGAGCCGTACCAAAACTCTGTCTTGGTTATTGACTTAAAAGTTTTATAGTTTATTTTAATCTAAATCTTATATGGAATTATCATCTAAATTTGTTGTTTTAAGAATTATGTAGTAATGAATTTAATTAGAAATGGTTCACTTAAGATTTTCAAAAAAGTACCCAAAAGTTTCAGGGTTGTATAATTAAAACTTCAAGTTATATTAATTTAAAGTGAATCATTTATTAATTTAGGGTATATTTGTGGCACAGGTTATGATAACCTGTGTTATTATAATCTTAGATTATACTACTCGCATTTTAAATAATATTATATAATTTCACAGACAATAATAACCCACAAACTATTATAACTCATGTTATTATAACTCACTTAGTGCTCTAGATAGCCCCTTAGTATTTTATGTGATACAACTCCAAAATTAGGAGTAAATTGATTGTTTTTCTCAAAAATTAATGGTATTTTTTTTTAATAATAAAAATGGACGTTATTAAAGTTACATACCAATATAGAAAGTTTCAAAGTTTCATGGTAAAACAAAATACGTATGAAATTCTCGTTCTAAAATAAAATTTCAGTTTAATATTTCTCATTTTATATTTAAGCTTCTAAAAAGTACTCATTAAGGAAATTCCAGCTAATCTTTACATTATGTGTATGTTTCATGCTCAATAGATTGCTTTTATTAATATTATTATTTTAACAGAGTTGAATAAATATATTTAGATTTTTTTATTAATATTGTAAGTTTGCAAACTTATTGCAAAAATATAGCATGTTTTCAAACTATTATTTAGAAAAATATTGTAGTTTTAATTAGAGAATTTGTAATGGGTAGCAATTATGGTTTTAGTATTTGTAGATATAGCAACATTTTAAAAGAATTGCAAATATGGCAAAAGTCTTTAATTTTTTTATATAATTCCAATTATACCCTTGGCTTAAACATATTCCCTCTTTAATTAGTATTTGTTTTTCAATTGGTATTTGTTCTTCACGGTTACTTAAATATTCCTTGTTATTTTTATATTTTTATATTCAAAACAAACATGATTATGCCCGACATTTATATTTTTTATTATTTTACAATTTTAAGCATTTAAACATTTCAATTTTCTAGATTCTCAAACAGTAATACATATTTAACTACTTGTAAGGCTCTAAATTCACAGTCAAATCAAATGAGATGTATTATAATTTATTTAATATACCTATTTTTTTAGAGAATTTGCAATGGGTAGTAATTATGATTTTAGTATTTGTAGATATAGCAACTTTTTAAAAGAATTGCAAATATGGCAAAAATCTTTAATTTTTTTTATAATTCCAATTATACTCTTGGCTTAAACATATTCCCTTTTTAATTAGTATTTGTTTTTCAATTGGTATTTGTTCTTCACGGTATTTTTCTTCTTCCGATTTTTGCGACAACATCTTCATGATTCTAGTCCAATCTTCCCAAACTCTTCTCGATTCCAGTCCAATCTTCTGTCGAGTCGCAAGTTTGAGTATCTTCTCAAATTCAATCGGAGTCGCAAGCCTTCACCTATTCGATCGGGTATTTTCTAGTTTGATCTGTTGAATTGCAACCCATGAATTTTCATCGAGTTTGTTTGATTATCTTCTCCAATTCGATCAAGTCGCAAGTTTGTCCGATTATCTTCTCCAATTCGATCGCATTGTAGTATCTTCTTATTCGGTCAAGTATCTTCCAATTCGATCTTTTCAAGTCCAACGGAGCTTTTTCGTGGGTATTTGATTTTTTCAATCAACATTTTTCGTGGGTATTTCTTATGTTCATTTTGTTACATCACTATTTTTACGCTTTGGAGTCGCAAGTTTTCTTCATTTTTGTTCTATCAAAGAATATCGCTTTTCTAGATGATCGACGATATACGTGACATCGATGATATCTATCATTGTTTTCTAGATATGATCAATAGATATCGCTTATATCGGTGATATCGATGAATCAATAGATATCAATGATATTAGTGATATTAGTGATATACGAGTGACTATTGTGCTTCCAATTAGTGATATACAATCTTCTGTTGGAGCTCTTTTCGTGGGTATTTGAGTTTGTCAATCAACAAGATCTTTTTTCGTGGGTATTTTTTTTGTTCATTTTGTTATATCACTGTTTTTCTGCAATGTTTTGGAGTCGCAAGTCTGATTTTGGTGATTGTTTTGTTTTCTAGATATGCTAGAGAATACATATGACATCAGTGATATCTATCATTGTTTTCTAGATACAATGATATCAGTGATATCATTGATCAATATATATGATATCAGTGATATCAATGATCAGTAGATATAAATGATATCAGTGATACACTGTTTTCTAGATATCAATGATATCAGTGATATCATTGATCAATAGATATGATATCAGTGATCAGTAGATATCAATGATATAAGTGATCAATAGATATCAATACTATCAGTGATATCATTAATCAATGATATACGAGTGACTATTGTGGTGATCGATTTCTATATTACTTAATATTGTTGATGTTGTTATTACTTTTCGTAGGAACTATGATAAAGCTTCCAATAGTTATTTTTTATAGTAGGCAATGGAATGAGAAAAATTTCTATAAGAATTACAAGACCATTGGAATTTTTGTTGACGAGATGATGTGTTTTGATGATTTTATTTATCTAATTGTGAAAGAAGTTCGAATGGATAGTTCCATTTCTTTTATAGAATTGTCGATGTTATTAGGTTAGGGATAAATGATGATCAGGATGTGGTTAAAACTCAAGAAGATAAAAATGTTGTTTGGTTTTTAACTTTAGTGAAAGATCAAAATACAAGATATCTTTTAGTTTCTCATATTACAAGAAGTCTAATAGAAAAGTTATGAGTAATAGGTAATAGATAGGTAGAAATTTATCAGACAACTATCATTGATAGGATCCTATGACTTCTATCAGTGATAGTAGTCTATCACTTCTATCAGTGATAGTAGTCTATCACTTCTATCAGTGATAGTAGTCTATCACTTCTTTTTCATTAACTTTTATCAATCATTAACAGGATAGTAGTCTATCACTTCTATCGATGATGACAAATGATAGAAGTTAATAGGAACAAGATGTCTAATAGATAATAGAAAAGTTATGAGTAATAGGTAATAGATAGACAATTGTGGTAGAATTCTATCAGACAATTATCACTGATAGAAGTCTAGTACTTCTATCAGTGATAGATATCACAATAGTAGTTTATCAAAATTAGAAGAAAAAATTTGTTATTAAATAAACAGACAAAAAAATTACTTATTAAATAAACAGACTTCTATCAGTGATATCACTGATAGAATCTCATCAGTGATATCACTAATAGCATCCCATCAGTGATATCACTGATAGCAGAGACTGACGTGGGGTGTTTTAGTAATTTCAATTTTTCTTTTCAAATTTTTGCTATTTTTGCAAATAAATTGAGTCATTTGCTATATGGACAATTATATTGGTCCTTTTCGCTACCAACCCAATTGCCCCTTTTAATTAGGTGGCTCAATAGACGACTTTCATCACGTGGCAACATGTCGTCTCTTGAAGACATGTTGCCAATTATCATAAATTATTAAAAAAAAAATTATCATAGATCGTCTCTTCAAGAGATGACCTATACACAACTTGTACATCCTATTACAGTTGGTTCGGTGGAGAAGACATCAAACTAATGGTTATGGGATTGACTTAATTCAATGTATTTTTTTCCTTCTGGTTTCCTTTTGCTTTTTTATTTTCTTTTCCTCCCCATATTTCTCTCTTTTTTCCTTTCTTTTTTTTCTTTAAAAATCAATCAATCATATTAGAAAGTTTTTGTTAGAGAATGATAGTTTTTCTTCGTTTTTCTTCCACAAGATTTTAGGAGAAGAATAACTCTATTTAGATTATTTTAAATTTATTTTATTGAATTTTGTTTGAACTCATGTCCCATGTATATTAGGTTGGTGTCGTCTCCACTAAACCACCTGAAGCAATATTTATAAAATTTGTATAGTTCTTAACTGATAGTAACATTTTTTTGTATAAGTAAATAAATATAAAATACTATTGTAAACAAACACATGTAATTGCCCATTCCACATGCTACTTTATAACTCATTCCAAGTGGCAAACTCTCCATAACCAAAGTGTCCTCCATGTGTCCAATATTTATCAATGATTAGTGTCCAAATGTACCAACTCATCCTTGCCAAATAGCCTATAAATAGTAGTTTTTGGTGGACAAATGCAATATACCATTGGTGAAATTTTAGACCAATTCTCTTCTACTTCCTCCACTTTCTCAATTTTATTTCTTTTAATTTGTCATATAATTCAACTATCTCATATTTATTATATATATATATATTCTATTTCCAAACACTTTTTTATTATTATTATTATTATTATTATTATTTTTGTTGTATTTTATGTCCTAAAACTCGTGGTTTTGTAAACTGAATGTATATTCTATTTTGCAATAAAGATGTTATTGAGATTTATTCAGTAAAGATGTTATTGAATAAAGTGAATTGTGTATTGTGTAATCCTAACCCAATAAAGAACCCTTGGCTATAGGATGAATACTTGAACTTTATGTGTGACATAAAAGTGGATCAAGTTCAAGTCATAGCCAGAACGGTTTATAGTATAAGGATGGAGTTAGGTACCTTATCCTCGAGACACTATGGGCGCAACCCACTTTGTAGAGTACAAACGATGTGATCCTAAGTCGTTCATGTGGAGACATGCGAGTGGGGGCGACCTATGCAATGAGTTTGCATAAGACTGGACCGCGAAATAGTCACTTAGACTTTATAACTTCGTTTACTGTCTTAACTGACTATATTCATACGATGACCTAGGTAACTCGAGCTTAATCCTGAGCGTTCTATGAACTCTTGTTTATTCGGATTATCCTTAGATTTTCATGGGTGAGAGTGGCCCGAGACTGCCGACTCAATAAGCCTCCCATTTCAGGGATAAGTCTGGGTAGATAGCTGGGAACATAGTTCTGCAAGATGGAATTCATTTCTACCCGCTTTAGGGATTAGTAGAGAGGTTGTTCCCTTAAGTGCTGACTCTGGGTCTTGAACAAATGGGCCACCCCTCTCATTGGCCCGAGATGGATTCGGTTTGCTGGTTGGACCACAAACTAATTGTTCATTAGAAGATCAGTGGGACTTAAGGAACAAGAGGTAATTACAGGGGTAAAACGATAATTTTGACCCATTTTGTGAGTTCTGAACGACGACCGTGAAGGATCGACTTACTAATCATTGTTATATCGAGTGGACAAAAATATATCTACAGTGAGGAGAGTGCAGCCACTGGGCTTTAGTGGAGTGCCCCGGTGGTTACCGAATGTTGATTAACTAGTCTAAAGAGGTTGGTCGGTTAATCTCGTATCGTTGGAGCTCATGATCTGTAGATCCATTAGGTCCCCTTTACTAGCTCGGACTAAGCCTTGTAACATTTTGAGAGAAAAGAATTTGAATTGTTCAAATTCAAGTTTGGGAGAAAGCGTTAATTATATGTGATATATTTAACGAATCATAGTTTAATTATGAATTAAACTATGATTAAAAGGAGGTGTATATATTAAAATATGATTTAAATATTGGATCGATTTATAGCATGAATAAAGATTCATGTTCGAAAAATCGATCGGGATCGGGCAATTTATTTAATTTAATATTTGATATTAAATTAAATTAAAAATTAATTATTTAGTAATTTAATTAATTAAATTAATTTTAATTAAAAATCAATTTAATATTGATTTTTGAATTAAAATTAAAATGAAAAATGAAGGATTTTCATGAAAATCAAGTTGACAACTTGCCCAATCCCTCTCATCTTCAAATTCACCAAAATTGGCCACCTCCATCTCAAACCATCCTCATCACACTTGAGTTGTCACTCAAATGAAGCTTGATGAAGCTTTATTTAATGGTGTTTTGAGGCGTTTTGAGAGAATTTTACAAAAATTAAAAGAATTCTCGTATTGTGACCTTTGAGGTCTTTTCTTCCAAATTCTCTCAACCTAGGACCCCACAATCTGTTCCAAGGCCAGAGGATAGTAGGGAAGACACTAACAGTTATCCACGAAGTGTTCGTGTTGCAAATCGTCCACCAGGTGAAGAGAATTTGATCTTCAAAGGTGAAATTCTTAACTCCCAGTTTTTCCAACTTTGAGCATGCATTTTATTTTACAAAATTGATCAACTTAGAGTGTTCAAGATCCAAAATTGCTTCCGCTTTCTTAATCTAGACTATTTCAATTATACTATATTAGTATTTAAATAAAAATTATACCCAGCTTCCATCCTATTTTCACAACACGTTATCACGAAGTTCTGCCAGTTTTTCCACTGAAGGTAGGTCCTCCAGGTAAGCTATTTTTTTTAATGTTATTTTGCATGTCTAGTTTATATTAATTTTCTAATATAAATATAATGTCTTTTGAGAGCATTACTATGGCAAATCTTACAAAATTAGAATTTGCGACCGTGGATATTAATGGAAATAACTACTTGTCATGGTTCTTGACGCTGAGATCCATTTAGATTCCATGAATCTTAGAGAAACAATTAAAGAAGAAAATGATGCATCAAATCAAGAAAAAGCAAAAGTGATGATCTTCACGAGGGATTGAAAATAGAGTATCTTACAATAAAAGATCCATACATTCTATGGCAAGGTTTGAAAGAAATGTACGATCATAAAAAAACAGTTATTCTTCCAAAAGCTCGTTATGATTGGATGCACCTGAGGTTGCAAAACTTCAAATCAGTAAGTGAATATAATTCCGCACTATTCAGAATTAGTTCAAAATTAAAATTATGCGGAGAAAGGATTACTGATATTGATATGTTAGAGAAGACACTTTCTACTTTTCATGTCTCGAATATGCTCATGCAGCAACAATATCGAGAGAAAGGCTTTAAAAAATATTCATTATTGATTTCATTGAAGGAATGAAAATCTCACGCAGCGGAAGGACGATTGAATCGTCGTGATATCGTTGTGAAAAAGGTTTTCTCAAAATTAAATCCTTAACATAAATCCTAGGTTAAACATGCTTTTAGAAAGAAAACAACAAAAGAATTACGCTACTTACTTGTTGAAGAACTCTTCTTCACGTTTTCCTTCTCCGGTCACAAACTCTTCGTGTTCACGATATCAACGAACTCGATCTCCTCGAACAATGAGTAATCCGGACACCTCCGAAAGGCTTCTAGATTGTTCTCTTTTAGGTAGAAGGAGAGTAGGTGAGACTGCTTTTTGGTGAAAGGTGAGGAGAGAATTGAGAGAAGGTTGAGAGAATTACAAAGCTGTTTTGGTAAGAAATCTAAAAAATGAGCCAAATTGCATATGAAATCATTCTTGCAAAGGGTTTATATAATGGTGATAGGTCGAGTTGAAATCTCCATTTATTTACCATTTAACCACAACCATAGATTATGCAAATCATATTTACATAACCATATATAATAAGATATCTCATATCTCATTATACAAATTACATTTGTATAATTGTGGATTTTTAAATTGAATCACATTCAATTTAATTTCTCTCAATCCAATTTCTCCAAATTACCCCTAATTAGACAATTAGGCTAACCTATAGTTTATTATGAATCTCATTCACATTAAACTATATAATATGTCAATCATATCTCATATAAATTACATAATTACCCTTTAATGAATTTGAACACTTCAAATCCACACCAAAACTGAAAACCCTCTATTTATCAAGTTTGAGCCAACCGAGTGACCTAATGAGCCTACAGGTGACGAGCTCCAATGATCCGAGACTAACCTGTCAAACTCTTTGACCCGGTTAATCACCATTCATTAGCTACAGTAACACTTCACTAAAGCTCGTAGCTACACTCCCATCACTGTAGGACAAGTTGTGTCCATTAATATAACCAATGCCCGTGAGTCGACCCTTCAGAGGTTGTTCCTAGACACTACTGGGTCAAATTACCGTTTTACCCCTATGTCTACTTCTTGCTCCTTAAGTCCCAACTGCTCCTCTAATGAACAAAAACATTGTAATGGTCCAACCATATACAACACCCCTCTCGGGCCAGTGAGAGGGTGGGCGCCCGTTGTCCAAGCCCTGGAGACAGCACTTAAGGGAACAACCCCTTTAGTTTCCTTAACGTCGGGAACGAGTGAATTTCATCTCGCGTAGTTAAGTTTCCAGCTCCCCACGTGGTCCTATCCCTGAGAAGATAGACATATTGGGCGAGTAACTGCGACCACCCTTACCCGTACTAGTCTAAGGACAGGCCCCCGCGGACAGGAGTTCGTAACACGCTCAGGATTAAGGTCAAGTCACTATTGGTCATCTACGAAGTTATTAGTCCCATACTGTTAACGGTGTTACATCAGTAGGTCTAATAATTCATGGTCCGGTCTTGTACAATCTCATTGCACAGGATGCCCCCACTTGCATGTCAAACACATGAACGAGTCAGATCACCTCGTTTGTATCCAATACAAAGCGGGTCGCATCCACAGTGTATCCAAGATTAGGTCTCCAACTCTATCCATATACTGTAGACCGTTCGGGTCATTAACTCGAACATGATCCTCCCTATGTGTCCACTACACACCGTTCAAGTTCTAGTTCTCTCATAAGTTCAATAACCCTGGAGCTTAGTTTATTGGACAAAGTTTGTAAAATTGCGAGACACAAAGTGATGAAAGAAATAACTCTTATTTATTTCAATTTGTAATATTACAAACAAAACGAGATTAGGACATACATCCCAACATTCATGGCTTCTCGTGGCTGAACAAAATAACGAGCTATTAACGAAAAATCATGAATCTCGACCTACTGGAACAACACCATTCCCTGAAGTGAATGCTGTGAATTTTAATAATCGTGGTTGAGGTCGTGGTCGTGGTCGTGGTCGAGTTCTTGACCGCGGTAGAGGAAGGAATACCTATTTTCGTGGTGGACATTGCAATTTTAAGAAACCCACACGAATTGATGATCATAAAGGAAATGCTCCACAAGATAGGAGTTCAAAAGGTGATGAACATAAATGTTTCCGGTGTGGAATGACTGGGCACTGGTCACGTACCTATCGTACGTCAAAAATACCTTGTTGATCTCTATCAAGCTTCCCTGAAGGAAAAATGAAAAGGAAAGAATGTAGAGGTAAATCTTTTCATTCAAGAAGATGATGTGTTTGACCCCTCCAATATGATGCATCTTGATGTGGCTGATTATTTTGAATCTCCTGGAGAGAGAATTGATGCAATCAAACAAGTACAAGATGCTTTGTATGAAGATATATAATTAAGTATTGTTTGTAATTATAGTATGTTTTTGTTGTTTTTGTATATATATTTAAGACTTTTTGTAATCACTTTTCTTTTCTTATCAATGAAGAAATATGGGCAATTTCAATATGTTGAGTATCCCAAAAATGAGCAATGAGGATTTATGTCTGGCAGACTGCGCAACTACGCACACGATACTCATAAGCAGAAAATATTTTACTAGATCGACAATGCTGGAAGCAAAAGTCAATACTTTATCAGGTTCTGCAAATTTGAATAAAGGTTTTGGAAAAAGCAAGTTTTATTTTGCCTAGACGAACAAGATTTACAATTAATAATACTTTATTCTCTAGCAAATCAAAGAGAAATTTATTGAGTTTCAAAGATATAAATAACAATGGTCATCATGTTGAAACTAATCGTAAAAGTAATATAGAGTGTCTCTATATCACATCTATTGTTTCACATGAAAAACATATATTAGAAACACTGTCTGCTTTTTCTTCTGGATTATATTATACTCATATACGAGTAATCGAAAGTTATGCAACAATGAATCAGAAGTTCCTAAATCAAGAAATATTGATGAGAAAAATTATTATCAAGTCGAAATCGAGTGTTTGGCATGATCGACTATAGGGGTGTGCATCGGTCGGTCGGGGTCGATATTTTGCAAAAATTGACCCCGAACCGACCTGGTCGGTTTCTGAATAACAGAAACCGAATGACCTTTTTTTGAGGTATAAACCGACTGGTCGGTTGGTCGGTTTGTCGGTTCATACCTCGATTTTTTTTTAAAAAAAAAAAACTAATAGAATTCAATTTGGTTTTTTCTTGTCTTGAATTTGCTCATTTGAAATTCGAATTTTGAACTTTGAAGCTACAATGTATCTTTCCTCTTCAATTTTTTTTAATCTTACTTTTAAACCCTTATTAGTAATTTAGTTAATAGTTATCATCCATACTCCACTCCATAGTACTTTAATTGCAATTGGTTCTTTTTTTTCCTTGAATTTGCTCATTTGATGTTCGATTTTTGAACTTTGAAGATACACTATATTTTCACTCTTCAATTTTTTTTTTTTGTTCCTTTTACTATTTTAGATTTAAACCCTTATTAGTTATAATCCATACTCTATAGTACTTTAATTGCAATTATCATATTCTAGTTCGTAATTGTAAATTCTAATACACAATAGGAATATGAATCATAACTCATAATAACATAAATAGACAAAATAACAATTCACAACATTCTTCAAGAACAAAAGTCTTTCAAATCACAACAATTAAACAAAGGTCTTTAAAATCACCAAGTTACAAACTCATAAACAAAAGTCTTTCAAATCACCAACTTTGAAAAATCGGGGAGGTCTTCCAAATCTTTTTCTCCATTCATAACAACATTGTAACCTATAATAGAAAAAAAATGAAGACAACATTATTAACTATTGGGATATATAAATTAAAAAAAAAAATTTAAAAAGTTAAAATCAATACCTTCTTCAAACATTGCATCTTCCTCCAAATCTTGATGAAATTCAAGGTCTATTGGATTAGAATCTAGCTAATTTTGAGTGCATGTAAGAGATTCTACCATTCTTGGAGCCAATGAACAACGAGATGATCGAACTACACACCCTCCAAGATCGAAAGTCGACTCGATGATGCTCATCAGAGATAATTGGAATTGCAAGAATATCTCTACTTATACGACTAAGAACTTCAAATCGATGCTCATTTTGCTTCCACCAAACAAGAACGTCAAAAGTACTATCGTCTTAATCAGAAAGGGTTTCTAACAAATATACATCAATTTTTGACTCTTTATCGAAAGTAGCATTATCAACACTCTTAAATGCAACCTTACATCATAATCTACCTCCAAATCCAAATCAACCTCCAAATCTACATCAAAATCTTCATCAAAATTAACATCCTCAACTATTGGTGCATATGTGCTTGTACTAGTACTATGACTAGCACAAACACTAGGCTTACTAGCAGTAGAACTAAAACAAGCATTGGCACTAGCACTAACACTGGCACTGATACTAGCACAAACACTGGCACTGGCACTAGCACTAGCACTAGCACTAGGTCCAACAATATTGTATACATGAAAGAGACGTCACAGAACATACTCCACTGTCTTTGTCAAACTTTAGCTAATGTCTGGTCCAAAAAAAATGTTCCAACAATATGATAAAAACTTCAATTTATATCGAGGATCCAACACCACAACAATGCACTATAACATGTTATTTTTCCTCAATCTCTCATTATCGATATATCTCCAATATTTCTCAAATTTAGCCTTCATGTTCTTACCATACTAGAAAGCATTTTATTTGAACTACAAGAATTCACTTGTATACAATTTTGAATCAGAGAGATCTGGTGGAAAACCAAATTAGAAGTAGTATACAAAGAGCCTGAGACTGTCAATGTGACATTATAAAAAACTTTTAAAAACCTAATCAACATCCTAGCATTTGCCCAATTTAATTTAGTAGGTGGTGAATCATTCCTATAAGCATCATCTTCATCCTTTAATCTATCAAATGCTTTTGCAAACTTTATAGTCATCTCAAGCATCATATATGTAGAGTTTCATCTAGTTGGGACATCAAGACATACAACACTCTTACAATAAATCTTTTCATGCTCAAGACACTTCTTAAATTTCAACAAACGTGCAGGAGAAGACCTTACAAATCTAACAGCATTGTGAATCCTACTAATGCATTCATAATGTTCCTTCAAAGCATCACATACAATAAGATTTAATATGTGTGCACAACATCTAACACGTACATATTCACCATTAAATATCAACCCCTTATTGAATCTCTTGATCGTAAAAGCAATAGCAAAGATCATTTGAATCGGCATTATCAAATCAATTCTGATCATTATCTTTTCAATACCCCAATCTTTCAAATTATTTTCAATAGTCTTACAAATTGTATCCCCTTTATGATTCTCAACCTGAGAAAATCTAAGAATCCTTTTATGTAATTTCCAATCCGAATCAATGAAATGTGCAGACAATACCATATAGTTAATGTTTTGTTCTGAAGTCCAACAATTAGTAGTGAGAGAAACTCTATATTTCTTATTCATAAACATTTCCTTCAAACGTTTCTTCTCACTCACATATATCTTAAGAACATCTCTAGCAATTGTAAATCGCGATTGAACCACAGATCTATGTTCAATTGGACTTCCACATGTTAACTTATTGACAAAGTTCCGAAAACCTTTACGTTCTACAAACTTAAAAGGCACTTCATCTAGAATTATCATTTCAGCTAAAGCTTCCCGACAACTCTGCCAATCAAATGACTCACATACAACTTGGCATTCCCCACCCCCAGTAGCTCGAGTTTCTACAGGTTTAAAAGCTAATGTCTTTTGGGTTGGATCTCTCTTCTTTTGATAAGGATATTTCTTACAATTGTCTAAGTGATTTTTCATACTCCCAGTATCATTACGTTTAGAATGACATGCATAAGTATCTCCACAATATTTACACTTAGCATAAGGATCATTAGGATCACGTTCTAACCGCTCAAAATGATCCCACACCATTGATTGTTTGGGGTTCTTACGTTGTTTCTTACTTGGATTCTCAGAAGCTTCTATTGGATCGAGATCGACATTTTTTCTTTTTGTAGTCTCCTTCGAGCTAGTTGTCCCTCTCCCTACATTGGAATCCATATTTACGCTACAAAATAATAATGTATGTAACAATTAACAACAATTAACAAATTAGTAAGTATACAAAATGTATGAAACTTAGTTTAGACTTTTGCAAATTCTGACCAAACTTCTTCATTTCCTCAACTTTTTTATTTCCAAAATTCTTCATAACTCTTACTATTTGTACTTGTAGGATAGAGCTCAAAAGAATGTCAATATCGTCTTTTAAATAAAAGAAATGACAAACTTTGGATATGGACTTAGTGAAAAATTACCAAAAAATAAGTTCCCAAGCATGAAATTTTACAAATGCACTCATTATAAAATTAGTATAAGATCTATACCCTTCCCAAAATGTATGCCCCCTCATATAGTAAAAAAAACCTAAATCATTTCACGAAATTAACAAAAAGCAAAAACATTGAATTTAATTTTTCAACCACTACCCAATTTCTAGATTTTTCCCAACAACTCCTATATAATCACTTTAACCAGATCATGTCATGCCTTTTGCTTTCTAAACAACAGGATTGCCTTAATTTCACTTCTGCTACTCTACTATAATTCTCCATTTTTAACACAAGCCAAGGAGATTAAAAGAAAGCCCCACAAAGTGAAAAGTTGAAAACCATTACCTGAGTGACTGAGTCTGAGAAGTTGAGTCGAGGGAACAAAGAGGAGCAAATAGATGTTGAGAGTTGAGACCGAAGGTTTCGATAGGCGTCAACGACGGCGAGATGGATGGAAGCGATGGAAGCAGCGTCTGGTGTCGGCGACTCGGCAACAGGCAAAGACGAAGAAGGAAAACAAGCGTCTCGGCAGCAGTCGGCAAAGACGAAGAAGGAAAAGCAATCGGACTCGACTAAGAAAGAAGACGACGAAAGAAGCGTTACCAAGACGAAGAAGGAAAGAAGGCAAAGCACGTCGAGGGTTTTCGTTTCCTTTCGTCTTTTCTTTTGATTTTTATTTAATATAATAATATATTTATATACTAAATATTAAATAAATCTTAAATAAATAAATATAATAATGTATATCGGTCGGTTGGTTCACTAAATATTGAACTAGAAACTGACCGCGCCCTATTGCATTCCGACCGGCCGACGTCGGATCGGCCGGTTTCGGTCGGTTGTGTGGGTTTTCGACATTTTTTTGCTCACTCCTAATCGACTGGGTCATCCAGGATCGATAATGATGAGGATCCTCTAAAGAACCAGAAGATTCTTTAATCATATGAGTTGTCATGTGATGCTTGCTCTGAAGGGAAATTAATTATTAGACCATCACCAGCCAAAGTGCGGATTGAATCACCTGCATTTTTAGAGCGAATTCAAGGTGATATTTGTGGACCTATTGACCCACAAAGTGGTCCATTTAGATATTTTATGGTATTAATTGACGCATCCAGCAGATGGTCACATGTATGCTTATTATCAAGTCGAAATCTTGCATTTGCAAGATTACTTGCTCAAATAATTAAGTTAAGAGCACAATTTCCTTATTATACAATTAAGACTATTCGACTTGATAATGCTGGTGAATTTACATCCCAAACTTTTAATAATTATTGTATGTCAATTGGGATAAGTGTTGAACATCCTGTAGCTCATGTTCATACACAATATGGTCTAGCAGAATCATTTATAAAACCTTTGCAACTAATTGCAAGACCATTGCTTATGAGAGCTAAACATCCTACATCGGTTTGAGGTCATGTTATTTTACACGCTGCATCATTATTACGTATTAGGCCAGTAGCCTATAATAAATATTCTCTCATGCAATTAGCTTATGACCAGCACCCAAATGTATCCCATCTGAGAATTTTTGGATGTGCAGTATATGGTCCAATTGCTCCACCACAATGTACTAAGATGGGTCCTCAAACGAGGTTAGAAATATATGTTGGATATGATTCCCCATCAATTATTAAATATCTTGAATCCCAGACTAGTGATGTATTTACTGCACGATTTGTTGATTGTCATTTTAATGAAATAAATCTTTCAACATTAGGGGCAGGAATTAAAAAGTTGGAAAAAGAAATCACATGGAATGCATCATTATTATCTCATTTAGACCCTCGTAGAGATCAATGTGAACTTGAAGTTCAAAAGATAATTCATTTGCAAAATATAGCAAATCAATTACCAAATGAATTCACAGATGCTAAAAGAGTGACTAAATCATATATACCAGCTGCAAATGCTCCATAAAAAATTTATATCCGGAACAAGTTGTCAATAATGAATCTGGAGTACGCCAGAAGTGTGGTAGACCAATGGGTTCCAAAGATAAAAATCCTCGGAAAAGAAAAGTAGTTGAGAATCAAAATGATTCAATAAAAGGTATAGATGTTCCAGAAGAAATCCATAATCCAACTACTCAAAAGAGTATTGATGAAAATCAAACGCTTGAGGATAATAAGGAAATTTCTATAAACTATGTTACAACAGGAAAGAGATGGAACCGAAATGATATCATTATTGACAACATTTTTGCTTATAATGTTCCTCACGATATTATTCATGAAAGTGGCGATTTTGATCCAAAATCTATCGAAGAATGTAAACGTAGAAAGGAATGACTAAAGTGAAAAGAATCAATCCAAGCAGAGTTGAACTCACTTTCAAAACGTGAGGTTTTTGGACCAGTAGTCCTAACACAAGAAGGTGTCAAACCTGTGGGATACAAATGAGTATTTGTAAGGAAAAGAAATGAAAAGAATAAAGTCACAAGATATAAAGCGAGACTTGTTGCACAAGGATTCTCGCAAAGGTCTGGTATTGATTATGAGGAGACATATTCTCCTGTGGTGGATGCAATAACGCTAGGATATTTAATTGGCCTTACTGTATATGAAAAACTTGATATGCTCTAATGGATGTAGTCACGACATATTTATATGGATATTTAGATAATGACATTTATATGAAAATCTCGGAAGCATTTAAAATGCTAGAAACATATGAATCAAGTTCTTGGGAATTGTATTCAACAAAATTACAGAGATCATTATATGGATTAAAACAATCAGGACGAATGTGATATAATCGCCTGAGTGAATATTTGTTGAAAGAAGGATATCAAAATAATCCAATATGTCCGTGCGTTTTTATAAATAAATCTCAGTCAGGATTTGTTATTATAAATGTATATGTTGATGACTTAAATATAATTGGAACTCCTGAAGAGTTATCCAAGGCGATAGAATATCTTAAGAAAGAATTTGAGATGAAAGTGTTGGGGTTTGTGCCTTAAAACTCGTACTTTGTAATTATGTTCTAATTATTGTAATAAATTGTTATTACTTCAATAAAGTGTTATTGTTCGTTATCTACGATATTTCCTTGTTTAATCCTAAATCCAATAAACTAAACATCCAAGGCTGTAAAATGAATCTTTAACTGAATGTAGTGTACATATAAAGAATCTCAGTTCGAGATACAACCTAAAGGGTCTATAGTAAGGGGATAAGGTTTGGGTACCTTACCCTGGTAAAACTATGGATGTGGCCCACTTTGTATAAGATACAAACGCTGTGATCCTAAGGTGTTCATGTAGCTGACATGTGAGTGGGGATATCATATGTAATGAGATTACATAAGACCGGACCGCGAAATAGTAACCACTAGATGTAACTCCGTTGACTAGTTAGGTTTCTATTTCACTAGGATGATCGAGGCAACTTGATCTCAATCCTTAGCAGGTTACGAACTCCTGTTCGCGAGGGATTGTCCTTTGACTTGTATGGGTGAGACCGAGTGAGCGGCTGGGAACTTAACATAGCAAGATAGAACTTAACATAGGGTAAGTAGAGGAATGTTTCCTTAAGTGGTGTCGTCGGGACTTGAACAAAGGGCTCGACCCTCTCATTGGCCCGAGAGGGACTCTGTTTGTTGGTAGGACTACAAACAAATTGTTCATTAGAGGAGCACTGGTACTTAAGGTACAAGATGTAACTAAGGAGTAAAACAGTAATTTGATCCAGTTGGTGTTACGAACATTCGTGAAGGATTGACTTGCTGTTATTGGTCAATATCTGTGAACACTGAAATATATCTGCAGTGAGAAGAGTGCAGTTGCAGGACTTTAGTGGAGTGTTCCCGCAGTTAACGAATGTTGATTAGGAGGTTAATGAGATTAGCCGAGTAATCTCGTATCGTTGGAGCTTCTGATCTGTAGGTTCATTAGGTCCACCTTCTAGCTCGTAAAGGGTTCTTAGATCGTTTGAATTTGAAATGTTCAAATTCATAAGGGAATAAATTTAATGTATATAGATACGATATAATATATAGTTTTGGAACTATATATTATAAATTTAATGTGAATATAATTCATATTAAATTGTATGAGAGAATTAAATATTTGAAAGAGTTCAAGTATTATTTCAAATGTGAATGCGATTCATATTTGAAAACTATAGGTTAAAATTTAATGTGCATTAGATGTACATTAAAACTATAGGTTAGAGGATAAAAGGATTAAAAATGATTTGATCTTAGTGATTAATTAAATATATGATATTTTATTAATTGATTAATTAAATTTGATTTAATTAATCATATATTAATTAATTTTATTAATTAATGGGAACGTGTCGAGGAAGTCGTTGTTGAAGCAAAGAAATACGTAACGCTATTAAAGCGGTGTTAACGCAACGCGTTCATCGGCGTTAACTTGGAGGAAGCAGCGTCGCAACGCCAGACCTCCCCGATAGCGGGCGCGCGCGGACAAAGCCAGCGTTGCAACGCCATGACGCCAATTTTGTTGTTGCAGATCGATTCGAGCAATTTGATTAGTTTTCGGTCCGGTTCGAGCGGTTCGAGCCCGGTTGAAGGAGTATTGGATCGATTCTTGTAATAAAATTAGAGTAATTTTATTATTTTGCACTTTAGGGGCCAAATTATTCCGGTTTTACAGTTGTATTTTTCTTTATGAATGTTATTTAGAATTTTTCCCACCTTAGGATAAGCATGTTCATGCATTTTTTATTTGTATAAATGTTATATAAATATGGTTTAAATGCATGATTAATTTATTTTTCATGGATAATTAATTATAAATGTTATAATTAGATTATATGAAAAATAAATTGCATGAAACATGAAATTACTTAGTTTAAAATAAATGTTATTTTATTTAAGTAATTTTAATTATTCAATTAGTTGAATATTTTTTTTATAATTCCAATATTGGTTTTATAATATAGTTCCTTGTCATAGGTTAATTATTAAATTTATAAAAGTTATAAATTAAGGGATTTTAGAAACCATAACCTATAACAAAGAATTGCATGCAAACATAGGA
Source organism: Trichosanthes cucumerina (assembly GCA_036507285.1). Taxonomy (NCBI): domain Eukaryota; kingdom Viridiplantae; phylum Streptophyta; class Magnoliopsida; order Cucurbitales; family Cucurbitaceae; genus Trichosanthes; species Trichosanthes cucumerina. The sequence continues at coordinate 28,050,801 of CM071842.1, read as the reverse complement.
ACTTGGGTTAAAATTAAAATTAGATTTAAATTGTTTAAAATTAATTTAGACCTAAGTTTTAATTTCTAATAGGATTAGAAATTAGTCTTACATAGTGTTTTAAATAGTTTAAAATAAAGTAGGACATTAGGGCTTTGGTTATAAAGGAACTCTACTAGTGAACTTCTGTCTAAGGTCAGGGTACTTAAGTCGATGGTTAATCTAACACCTCCCACCGGGAACCGACCAGAGCTGAGAGTGAATTAACCTTAGTTCTATTCTATATCTAGGTAATTAAAATGTTTATTCACCTAGACATAAGATTAAAAGACCTAGTTATAACAGTTATAATAGGCATACACTTAGATAGATTCTTTTAGCCAGAATCCGACTAAGTTAAACCTATACCCTAACCTTAGGAGCTTCAGTGGGAGAAAACGAGATGTTCGCATCGAGTTTACTCTAACATCCTCAAGAGTTCACACCGTGAGTTCTATGCTCGGCTACGTGGCGTCAATAGGGCGTCCCCCTACGGTAAGTGTTTGCATGGTTCAATACCAAGGTGAAGGAGGGAAGTATCCATAGTAAATGGGAGCATGACACGTGTCAACGTATCCTACGGCCTCCTCCATTAGGTCGCACCGAGATTTCTATAGTATGCCTGCTAGGTTGTCCTGGAATAGCTAAACCCTACGGAGGGCCTAACTATAGGGATCAGAATACCGCAAACTCCAGAAATGGATAGGGTCTCTTAGGTAATTTGCCAACAGTTATTTTTCTTAATAGTAGCCTGTTGGCTCAGACCTATTGGATCTGAAAATGGTAGGGTCATATTTACGGGATGAGTTAAGCTAGTTAACAAGTCCTTGATCAAACAAACGGTAGTTAAGGACCATTGGGACATGAGATATTCTAGTAGTGAGAATTGGCTGAGAAAATCTCAATTCAAGGGAGGAATGACTGACCGCCCGACGAAAGCTTTTGTTCTAAACCCTTGAAATATCGTTGCAAAATTAAAGGTATAATTTAAACACTGAGTTTAGTTTAAACACTAGGGTTCTTTAATAATTTTTCTAAATTTGATTGGTTTTTAATAGGTTAAAAGGCATAACTAATTAGAACTATTTTGGAATTCCAGCATGTCGTCCTCAATCATAGCCTTACTCAAAAGCGATGGTTTAACTAGCGAGAACTTTACTACGTGAAAGTCTAACCTGAATACGATTCTTGTTGTTGACGACCTTCGATTTGTATTGACTGAGGAATGTCCTCAAGTCCCTGCTCGAAACGCTCCTCAATCTGTTAAGGAGGCGTTCGACCGCTGGATCAAGGTTAATGATAAGGCCAAGGTCTACATTTTGGCTAGTGTTTCTGAAGTTCTAGCAAAAAAGCACGAGGGCATGGTCTCAGCTCGTGAGATCATGAGTTCGTTGCAAGATATGTTTGGACAACCGTCTGAAAAACTTCGACACGAATCCCTCAAATACTTTTATAACTCCTGTATGAAGGAGGGGTCATCGGTGAGAGAACACGTTCTCGATCTGATGGTCCACTTCAACGTGGCTGAGATGAATGACGCAGTCATTGATGAGCAAAGTCAGGTCTCGTTCATCCTGAAATCTCTTCCGAAGAGTTTTCTGCAATTCCGCAGCAATGCGGTGATGAACAAGATAGAGTATAACCTAGCTACTCTCCTTATTGAACTACAAACTTTCCAGTCTCTTATGAAGAATAAGGGACAGGTTGATGGAGAGGCAAATTTGTTTGCCCATTCCAGAAGGTTCCAGAAGGGTTCATCCTCTGGGACTAAGTCCTGTGGTTCATCTTCTGGGTTTAAGAAGACCCAAAAGAAGAAGATAGGAGGGAAAGGGAAGGCACCTGGTATTGATAAAGGTAAGGGAAAATCCAAAGATGCAGACAAAGAAAAGTGTTTCCACTGCAACATGGATGGACACTGGAAGCGAAACTGCCCAAAATACCTTACTGAGCTCAAAGAGAAGAAAGGTAAATTAGATTTACTTATTCTTGAAACCTGCTTAGTGGAAAATGATGATTTTACCTGGATACTTGATTAAGGAGCCACTAATCACGTTTACTCTTCATTTCAGGAAACTAGTTCTTTCAAGGAGCTTGAAGAGGGTGAGATGACGCTCAGGGTCGGAACGGGAGACGTCGTCTCAGCTCGTGCAGTGGGAGATGCCAAGCTGTTTTTCAGAGATAGATTTATTTTATTAAAAAATCTATATTTAGTTCCTAAAATTAAGAGGACCTTAATTTCTATTTCTTGTTTAATTGAACTTGGCTACTGTATTACCTTTTCATTTAATGAAGCGTTCATTTCAAAGAAAGGTGTAAATATTTGTTGTGCTAAGTTAGAAAACAGCTTGTATGTACTTAAACCGAATCAGACTAAAGCAATTTTAAATCATGAGATGTTTAAAACTGCTAATACTCAAAGTAAAAGGCAAAGAATTTCTCAAAATAATACCTATCTATGGCATCTTAGACTTGGTCACATAAATCTCAACCGGATTGAGAGACTTTCTAAGAATGGACTTCTAAACAAGTTAGAAGATGATTCTTTACGTCCTTGCGAATTATGCTTGGAAGGTAAAATGACTAAGCGACCTTTTACTGGAAAAGGTTACAGAGCCATAGAGCCCTGAGAACTTATATATTCGAATCTTTGTGGTCCGGTGAATGTTAAAACTCGAGGAGGGTACGAATATTTCATCTCTTTCATAGATGATTATTCGAGGTATGGTTATTTATACCTAATGCATCATAAGTATGAAGCTCTTGAAAAGTTCAAAGAGTATAAGGCTGAAGTAGAGAATGCATTAGGGAAAACTATTAAAACACTTCGATCCGATCGAGGTAGAGAGTATATGGATTTGAGATTCCAGGACTATTTCATAGAACATGGAATTAAATCTCAACTCTCAGCACCTAATACACCACAACAAAATGGTGTGTCAGAAAGGAGAATAGAACCTTGTTGGACATGGTTCGTTCTATGATGAGCTATGCTCAATTGTCTGCCTCGTTTTAGGGATACGCAGTAGAGACTGCAGTTCAAATCTTATCAAAGAGTGTCTCAGAAACACCTTTTGAATTGTGGAAGGGGTGTAAACCTAGTTTACAACACTTCAGGATTTAGGGTTGTCCGACACACGTGCTAGTGACAAACCCAAACAAACTGGAACCTCGTTCAAGATTATGCCAATTTGTTGGCTATCCCAAAGAAACGAGAGGTGGTCTTTTCTACGACCACAAGAAAACAAGGTGATTTTATCGACAAACGTCACGTTCTTGGAGGAAGATCACATGAGGAACCATATGAAGGGAATGAAAATCCCCGCGCAGCGGAAGACGATCGAATCCTCAAAGGTATTGTTACGCTACCTAAAATTTGCTAAAACTGAAGGGAATGAAAGGATTTTGAATGTAGCTAATTTTGTTCATAACAACATTACTACGAAACTGAAGGAAACTCTTCGGAAGAGTCTCCAGAATAAAACTGACTTGGCTCGACTCGTCGTTCAAGCCCCGTTCATCTCGGCCCGCAGATTAAAGTGGGTCATCATGTCTCAGAACATGTTCACGGACGCACGACTCCTCTTTCATCCGTGCGTTGAAGACGTATTTGAGCGAGTCATGTCGGACCTGAAAGGACTGTTGTCCAAACATTTCCTGCAAGGACTGCATGATCTCCTTAGCGGTGACCATCAGCTCATGCTTCTTTGCCAAAACATCAGACATGCTGGCAATGATATAGACCTTGGCATTTTCATTAGCCCTGATCCATCGATCGTATGCATCGCGAACACTTCGCGACGCAGTCGAGCCCGACATCTGAGGACACTCCTCAGAGAGCACGAACTTAATGTCGTCAGTTACCAAAATTGTTTTTATGTTATTTTTCCAAGTTTGGTAATTATCTCTCACTAGTTTATCAGACGCGAGTAGAGCTATAATTGCGCTAGACATGTTTTAAGCTAAAAAATTAAGAAAACTTTGTGTTAGTCTCGCAAAAATCTTTTGAAATCCAATCAAGTTTTAGCAAAATTGTTTCATGATCCCTAGGTCATTTAAAATTTTGCAATGATATCCTAAAGGTTTAGAATGACCGCCACCGAAGGGTGAACAGAACACTCCTCCTCTAGGACGAGACTTTCTCGATCAGACCCTAATCCCAGAATAACTCTTATTCCATTAGGCGTCCAATTACCATTGTTCGGTCGAATTCATTAACACTTAACGAATTCTGTGAGTGTCACCCTCAATCTTTAAGTTTCCAAGCATCCGTCCAAATAATAGCCACCGAAGGGTGAACCAAGAAGGAAAACCAACTAGGAAACTGTATCCCTTTTGGGAATTCACGGTGTTCCGACTCCCATGATCAGGCCCTCCGAATGGATTTTCTGGTCCAGGCCAAACTAGTAGGCGGATCATAGGCGTCTCACGGTGTGAATCGAAAGAAGAGACCGTGGGTCCCGTTTTCACAAGTCCCGTTCCCACTCACTATAAGTACTCTCTCCATCCACGATGATATTGACCTATACAAATGCCACCTGAAGGGGAACGCTCCATTTGCGCCACGAGGCCGAGTATAGATCTCACGGTGCAGACTTAAAGGAGATTTGTGGTTGGAAAATGAAATGTATCTCATACACTTTATTTCCTCCCACTCAGCACTTTAATTTTAATAGGGATTGACCTAGATAAATCGGCTAAAATTTACCTAAGTCTACCAATATAACTCTTATATGGTATTAAACTAAGTTTATAATCACATTATTACTTAGGTCTATGTGAGTAAATTAAAATACTTTTAATTAGCGGCACTCACGATAAGTATAATCTAAGAATCTCCGAACCGAATTCACTCCTAGGTCGGTTTCCAAATAGGGGTGTTCCACAAGCTTCAACTTAAATACCCCAGCCTTAGACAAAACCTTCCTCAGACAGAGTTACTAATCAGTCTCCATTCATAGACTAAACTTTGATTTCCTAATTTCTAATCTCATTAGAAAAAACAAAACCTAAGTCTAATTATTCAAGTTCTAAACTCTTTAAAACTAATAATTAAATTAGGTTGCATGCATTTCTATGTTATAGTGCTTGATCATTCATCACATGAATAACTATATACTATAACATAATATTATTCATCGCATGAATATAAATGCATGAGCATACTTTAATCTAAAAAATATAACACTTATATTAATTAACGTAAACATGCATTTAATTATATTATAACTCTTATAATATAACCTATCATGCAAACTATATATTATAACTCTTATAATATAAATGATGCATGAATATGTTTAACCTAAGGTGGGATTTTAAATCTATATGACATACATTATGCACATAGAAATTAATTAAAATATACATCTCATGCATAAAATAATTAAATAGCAAAAATGGACCAGTTTTTGGCACCTAGGGGTAATTATTTAATTAAATAACATTTATATTAATATTATTTAATAAAATAATTAAAATACATTTTACATTAAATAAATAATAAAAAACCGAATTTGAAACTGCCCCACTACTCTTGTACCGCCCACGTCTCGCGAACAGAAGTCGCGCCGCGCCACTACGCGTGTGGCGTTGCAGCGTAACGCCGAAAGCGGTTACTGCTAACGCTGCCGCGTCCAACGTTGAGATCAGTGTGCTCCACGTCGTGGCGTTGCAACGCTGCTCTGCAGCCAAGCCAGCGCTCGCAAGAATAGCGTTGAGACGCCGATGAACAACGTCTCAACGCCATCGACAGAACAACAAACTCCTTTGCTGTTCTTCATCGAATTTTGCCTGTTTTCGCTCCGATTTATTTGCCGCAACTCTTGCCACGAACGACTCAGACTTACAGACTCGATTTACAACAAAATGCCCAAAAACAACGGGCCTATACATTGTTCTTATCAACATAATTTGTAAATATCCATTAAGCAAAACCAAAATTCATCTCATGAAATAAGGTAATTTACCCACCTATTTTAACAAAAACACAGTGCATAACGAAGAACCATCGAAATGGCTCTGATACCAATTGAAGGGAATGAAAATCCCCGCGCAGCGGAAGACGATCGAATCGTCAAGGTATCGTTACGCTACTAGAAGTTTGTTAAAACGATCTAACGTTTAGATCTAAGTTAAACATGTATAACTATGGAAGAAAACAGCAAGAAGAACACACTTACTTATTGTAGACTGTTCTTCAAATTTTCTTCCTTGGTCACGAACACTTCGTGCTTCTCGTTCTCAACTTACGTTTCTCTCGAACGAAACCTGAACACCACCAACGGCCTTCTCGGTTGTTCTTCCTTTGGAAGAAGGAAAGTGGTGGGACTTTTCGTTTTGGAGAGGGAGGAGAATTGAGAGAAAAATGTTGAGAGAATGAATCTCTTCTCTTTGGTGAAATAAAAAAAAAATGAGAGATTAACCTACAATCCTTCTTGCAATAAGGGTTTAAATAGTAGAATAACCATGGAGTTAAAATCTCCACATTATTACCATTTTACCACAACCATAGGTTATGCAAATCACATTTGCACAACCATATAATATAACATATCCCATATCTCATATTGCAAATCATATTTGCAATAATTGTGGATTAATTAAGTTGAATCACATCCAATTTAATTTCTCTCAATTAATTTCTCCAATTAGCCCTAATTCAACAATTAGGCTAACCTATAGTTTATTATGAATCTCATTCACATTAAACTATATATTATATCATTCATATCTCATATAAATGACATAAATGCCCTTTAAGTGAAATTGAATACTTCAATTTTATACCAAAATATTAACCCTTCTTTTGACCAAGATTGAGCCAACCGAGGGACCTAATGGACCTACAGTGACGGGCTCCAATGATCCGAGATTAACCTATCAAACTCTTTGACCCAGTTAATCAACATTCATTAGCTACGGTAACAATCCACTATAGCCCGTAGGTGTACTCCCATCAGTGCAGAATATTACGTGTCCACTGATATAACCAATGCCCATGAGTCGACCCTTCACAGGTTGTTCGTAGATACGGTTGGGTCAAATTACCGTTTTAACCCTGTGTCAACCTCTTGTTCCTTAAGTCCCCACTGCTCCTCTAATGAACAACACATTGTGATGGTCCAACCATACACAACACCCTTCTCGGGCCAGTGAGAAGGTGGGCGCCCGTTGTCCAAGACCTAGAGACAGCACTTAAGGGAACAACCCCTCTAGTTTCCTTAAAGGCGGGAACGAGTGAATTTCATCTCGCGTAGTTAAGTTCTCAGCTCCCTACTTGGTCCTGTCCCTGAGAAGATAGGCATATTGGGCGAGTAACTGTGACCACCCTCACCCGTACTAGTCAAAGGACAGACCCCCGCAGACAGGAGTCCGTAACACGCTCAGGATTCAGGTCGAGTCACTAATGGTCATCTACGAAATTATTAGTTCTTACTGTCAACGGTGTTATATTAGTAGGTCTAATAATTCACGGTCCGGTCTTGTACAATCTCATTGCACAGGATGCGCCCACTCGCATGTCAACCACATGAACGAGTCAGATCACCTCGTTTGTATCTAATACAAAGCGGGTCGCATCCACAGTGTATCAAGGATTAGGTCTCCAACCCTATCCATATACTTTAGACCGTTCGGGTCATTAACTCGAACGTGATCCTCCCTGTGTGTCCACTACACACCGTTCAAGTTCTAGTTCTCTCATAAATTCAATGGCCCTGGAGCTTAGTTTATTGGAAAAGTTTGTAAATATTGCGAGACACAAAGTAATGAAATAAATAACTCTTATTAATTTCAAATAGTAATTTACAAACACGAGATTAGGACAAAAATCCCAACAAAAATGGTCTAACTCTTAGATCTAAGTTAAACATACAAAAACTATGGAAAAAAACAGCAAGAAGAACGAATTTACTTACTTGTTGAAGACTCTCTTCAATGTTTCTTCCAATGGTCACGAACACTTCGCGAACTATCACGATCTCTGAAATAAAACCCGAACAAACACCACCAATTGGAACCTTGGTTGTTCTTCTTTTGGAAAGAAGGAGAATGGTGGGATTCTTTTGAGTTTTGGTGAGGAGAGAATTAGAGAGAAAAAGGAGACTCTTCTCTTTGGTGAAATCCAAAAAATGAGAGTGAAAGCATAATTTCCTTCTTGCAAGAAGGGATTAAATAGTGGAGTTAAAATCTCCACATTATCACCATTTTACCACAACCATAGGTTATGCAAATCATATTTCCATAACCATATAATATAAGATATCTCATATCTCATATTGCAAATCACATTTGCAATAATTGTGGGTTAATTAAATTGAATCACATCCAATTTAATTTCTCTCAATTAATTTCTCCAATTAGCCCTAATTCAACAATTAGGTTAACCTATAGTTTATTATGAATCTCATTCACATTAAACTATATATTATATCATTCATATCTCATATAAATGACATAAATGTCCTTTAAGTGAAATTGAACACTTCAATTTCATACCAAAACATTAACCCTTCTTTTAACCCAGATTGAGCCAATCGAAGGACCTAATGGACCTACAGTGATGGGCTCCAATGATCCGAGATTAACCTATCAAACTCTTTGACTCGGTTAATCAACATTCATTAGCTACGGTAACACTCCACTATACCCTGTAGTTGCACTCTCGTCAGTGCAGAATATTACGTGTCCACTGATATAACCAATGCCCATGAGTCGACCCTTCACAGGTTGTTCGTAGACACGGCTGGGTCAAAATACTGTTTTATCCCTGTGTCTACCTCTTGTTCCTTAAGTCCCCACTTCTCCTCTAATGAACAACACATTGTAATGGTCCAACAATACACAACAACCTTCTCGGGCCAGTGAGAAGGTGGGCGCCCGTTGTCCAAGCCCTAGAGACAGCACTTAAGGGAACAACCCCTCTAGTTTCCCTAAAGGCGGGAATGAGTGAATTTCATCTCGCGTAGTTAAGTTCCCAGCTCCCTACTTGGTCTTGTCCCTGAGAAGATAGGCATATTGGGCGAGTAACTGTGACCACCCTCACCCGTACTAATCAATAGACAGACGCCCGCAGACAGTAGTCCGTAACACGCTCAAGATTCAGGTCGAGTCACTAATGGTCATCTACAAAGTTATTAGTCTCATCTTGTCAGCGGTGTTACATCAAAGAGGTCTAATAATTCACGGTTCTGGGTCTTGTACAATCTCATTGCACAGGATGCCCCCACTCGCATGTCAACCACATGAACGGGTCAGATCACCTCGTTTGTATCTAATACAAAGCGGGTTGCATCCACAGTGTATCCAGGATTAGGTCTCAAACCCTATCCATATACTGTAGATCGTTCAGGTCATTAACTTGAACGTGATCCTCCCTATGTGTCCACTACACACCGTTCAAGTTCTAGTTCTCTCATAAATTCAATGACCCTGGAGCTTAGTTTATTGGAAAAGTTTGTAAATATTGCGAGACACAAAGTAATGAAATAAATAACTCTTATTAAATTCAAACAGTAATTTACAAACACGAGATTAGGACAAAAACTCCAACACCATAAACCGCGTAGTAAATTAGTGTTAAATGAAGATACAGATGAACCAACAAGAGTTGTTGATCAAGCTGGACCTTCATTAAGAGTTGATGGAGAAGCCAGCACCTCAAGTCAGTCTCGTCCTTCTCAATCGTTGGGAATGCCTTGACGCAGTGGGAGGGTTGTTTCCCAACCTGACCGCTACTTGGGTTAAGCTGAAACTCAAGTCGTCATACCTGATGACGGCGTAGAAGATCTATTATCTTATAAACAGGCAATAAATGATGTAGACAAGGACCAATGGATCCAAGCTATGGACTGTGAAATGGAGTCAATGGACTTCAATTCAGTATGGGAACTTGTAAACCAACCTAAAGGGGTAAGACACATAGGGAGTAAATGGATCTATAAGAGAAAGAGAGATGCAGCCGGAAAGGTACAGACCTTTAAGGCTAGACTTGTATCAAAGGGTTTTACCCAAAGGGAAGGAGTTGATTATGAAGAAACTTTTTCCCCGGCTGCTATGCTGAAGTCTATCAAGATACTCTTGTTCATAGCCACTTTTTATGATTATGAAATTTGGCAAATGGACGTCAAGACTGCCTTTTTGAATGGTAATCTTGACGAGAGCATCTATATGTCTCAGCCCGAAGGGTTCATAACCCAAGGTCAGGAGCAAAAAGTTTGCAAGCTCAATCGATCCATTTATAAGTTGAAACAACAAAGTAACTTTCTTAGTACTTTATGTGGGGATGATATCCTACTGATGCGAAAATATTAGGTGCCCTAAACTAATGTAAATTAGAATAAAACTCCAACACTTCTACGACGTGCAAGTATACACGATCGAGAGCAGCAAGTGATACGTTAAAGTATCGATCCTACGAGGACTAGCTATACCTAAATGAATGAGCATCCTAGCAAATTTTCCTTATTTTAGTGCAATGCATGAGTGTGCAATTTACTGTTGAAAATAAATAAACTGATGTGATAAGTGGAGACAAGACAAGACACAAGAAAATTACCTGAATTTAAATGAGGGGAGAGGAGAATGCAAACAAGAGGGGAGATGCAAGAGATGAGATTTTTAATAAAAAATAGGCTCGGGTTAGGTTGGAGTTTTCATGGTCAATTGAAATGAAAATTTGAGTGATGCCTTGAATTTACCTACACATGTATTCAAATGAATTTCTTTCGAAATCACTAAGGTTTAAAACCTACAACTTCTCAATTGAGATCTAAATTATGCTCATGATTTTAGGTTCTAGGTGGGTTCATTATCTCTAATCAACTCAAGAATCCTAGAATGAAATTTTAGTTTTCTAATTCAGTACCTCTCTCAAGTTCATGAATTCTAGAGAAATCAAGTGGCAAATTCTAATTCTCATGCAACGTTAAATTCAATAAAATTTCATAAATCCAACAATGACATTAATCATAAATTCGCTCCAAAATCTACATTGAAAACGACCCAACCCTTGCCTAAGAAAATTTAGTTCATGACAAAAATCAACTCACAAACTTCTAATTGATGCAGGCTTTTATCCATCAAAGAATTCAAGAAAACAACCCAATGATGTTCACAAATTTATCATAAATCAGTCACAATTCTAGCCTAAAAAACGTCACGAATTCGGTCTAAAACAGTGAGCAAAAATAGTCTTAAATATGTGTCCAATGACAGAAAAACAGCATTAACAATTAGAGATTAGGAGAGGTAATGGCACGTGTTTTGTTTCAGCAAAACACCAAGAGATACCATCGAAGACAGCAAGCAATAGCAACAGATTTTAGCTTTTGTAGGTGTTGTGCGACAACAATATATGATAACCCGAAGCTGAGAATGACCATCAACCGTTCAAACCGAAGCCCTGTGAGTCTCAAACAAGCTGTCAAAATTTAACAAAATCCAACGATTGAAACTCTGGAAAACGACAACTTTGTGAGCACTACCTGTGAAAAATCGAACTTTACTGATCTCCCAACGTAACAGAAATATCTGACGAACCGAAGCTCAGAATGACGATCCAACCGTTCAAAATAAAGTCCTATGAGTCCTCAACAAGCTGACAAAATTGTAGCAAAATCCAACGGTGAAAACTTTGATAAACGACAACTTGAAAAATCGAAAAATCGAATTGCACGATTTTCGCTGCAACAATGGCACCTTGAAGCTTCGATTTTTTACTCACTCGCACGATTGCTACAGCAATGACCCCTTCATGATTTTTCTCTCCAACGCACACCTTTGTTGTAGCAATCACCCCTTCTCTCTTTCGGTTTCTTCCCCCTTTTGTGGTAACTTCTTCTCCACTAGCTCCTTATATAAGATGGTGTTGCCCTAACTCCACAAATTACAAAAATGCCCTTAGGGGTAGAAGACCATCTAACCCTTCGGATAAAATGTCTAAAATGCCCTTAGGGACTCTTGTAATTTTTAAACATCTCCTGCACACAGAAAAATCTCAAATAAATTTATCAATTAAATTATGGATCAAGTAAATATGAGAGGATTGTTCTGGAGTTAAAATTTCGTTTTCCGGTCTTTAATTACTGTTAGCTTATTTTCTCAAATTTCTTAAATTAAAGCATAAAAAACATCCAAATTAATTCTTTTTGAACTTAATGCTTAAATTCCAGATTTTAAAGCTAACACACACAATTTAGGGATAAAATAACACGAGGCTCAATAAATTAAATGCAATTCAAGTGCATTAAGCACTAAAATTCTAGTAAAATAACTCTCATATGGTGAGTTATCACCTACTCATTGGGAATGATGTAGGATACTTAACTGACATAAAGTAATGGTTGGCAACCTAATTCCAAATGAAAGATTTGGGAGAGGCGCAATATGTTCTTGGGATTCAAATTTTCAGGAATCGCAATAACAGAACGTTAGCTCTGTCTCAAGCATCTTATATAGATAAAATGTTGCCTCGATATTTGATGCAGAATTCCAAGAGGGGCTTATTGCCCTTCAGGCATGGAATTCACCTGTCTAAGGAACAGTGTCCTAAGATACCTCAAGAGGTTGAGAATATGAGACGTATTCCCTATGCCTCTGCAGTAGGTAGCTTAATGTATGTTATGTTGTGCACGAGGCCAGACATTTGTTATGCAGTGGGAATAGTCAGTAGGTATCAATCCACTCTAGGGTTAGATCACTGGATCGCAGTTAAAAATATCCTCAAGTATCTTAGGAGAACAAGGGATTATACGCTTGTGTATGGGACTAAGGATTTGATCCTTACTGAATACACTAATTATGATTTTCAGACCGATAAGAATTTTAGGAAATCCACATCGGGATCAACTTTCACCCTTAACGGGGGAGCTATAGTATGGCGAAGCATCAAGCAGGGATGCATCGTTGATTCCACAATGGAGGCTGAGTATGTAGCTGCTTGTGTAGCAGCTAAAGAGGTTGTTTGGCTAAGGACATTCCTTACTGATTTGAAATTTGTTCCAAATATGAAATTTCCTATCACCTTATACTGTGACAACAGTGATGCCGTAGCCAATTTGAAGGAACCTCGCAACCACAAGCGAGGCAAGCACATCGAGAGAAAGTATCACCTGATACGGGAAATAGTGCAACGAAGAGATGTAACAGTCACGAAGATCGCTTCGGAGCACAACATTGTTGATCCGTTTACAAAGACTCTCACGGCTAAAGTATTCGAGGGTTATCTGGAAAGTCTAGGTCTACAAGATATGTACATAGGCTAATCTACGGCAAGTGTGAGATATGTAATCGGTATATGTATGCCCTAGTTTATTATATTTGTATCTCTGTAACCACTGTTTTAGATTGTAATGTACCCCGCTAGAGTTTTAGTTCAAGTGAGAGTTTGTTAAGGTTTGTACTCTAAAACTCGTAGTTTGTAATTTTGTTCTATTGTGATAAAGATTTATTATTTGTAATAAAGAGTTATTGTTCGATATTTACATTATTGCCCTTGTATTAACCCTAAATCCAATAAACTAAACATCCAAGGTTGTAAGATGTCTTTTGTACTGAATGTAGTGTACATAAAAAGGATCTCGGTTCGAGATACAACCTAAAGGGTCTATAGTAAGGGGATAAGGTTTGGGTACCTTACCCTGGTAATTCTATGGATGTGGTTCACTTTGTATATGATACAAACACTGTGATCCTAACGTGTTCGTGTAGATCACATGTGAGTGGGGACATCCTATGTAATGAGATTACAAAAGACCGGACCGTGAAATAGTAACCACTAGGTGTAACTCCGTTGACTAGTTAAGTTTCTATTTCACTATCTCAATCCGGAGCAGGTTACAAACTCCTGTTTGTGAGGGATTGTCCTCTCTCCAAATTCTCTCCAACCCAAAACAAAAGGGAGTCTCACAACTCTCCCTCTACCTATCGAGAACAACCAAGAAGTTCTTTTGGAGGTGTCTAAATTGTTCGGTTTGAGAGATCAAGTTGTAGAGATCGTTGTTACGAAGGAGTTTGTGATCGGAGAAGAAAATGTCGAAGAAGTGTTCTTCAACAAGTATCATTATTTACTTTTTGCTTTCTTAAAATTCAGCATGTTTAGCCTAGGATCTAAGTGTTAAATTCGATTTTAAGAAATTAATTGCATAACGAAAACCACGACGTTTCATGTCGTTTTCCGCTGCGGAATTTTCATTCCATTCCATTGGTATCAGAGCCAGGCGTTGACTATTTTGTTGTGCATTCTTAATTTCTTAAAATTAGGTGGGTATGTTTCAAATTCATGAGATGAATTGTTTGTTTGCATGTTGGATGTTTCAGTGTTTGGCACTTTAAAATTAGATTTACATTTTCGTTGATGAGATCAATGTAAGAGCCCGTTGTTTTTGGCATTTTTAATGTAAATCGAGTCTGTAAGTCCGTGTCGATCATGGCAAGAGTTGTTGTGAAGAAAACGAAGTGAAAACGGGTGAAATCGATAAAAAATAGCAAGTTTTGGCTGCTGAAATTTCATTGGCGGTTGCGACGCCAACCATGCGGTAGGAGAGGTTGCTGCAGAGCAGCGTTGCGATGCAAGGGATTGTGTTGCAACGCCGCGACATTGAGAACGCTAGCTTGACGTTGTACATTACAGCGTTGCAACGCTGCAGCGTAGTGGAGCATTTTCGCGAGAATTTCGCGGGGAGTGGCGACGTGGACATTCAAGGGTAGCGGTTCGAGCCTTGGGTTGTGCAACTATTTTATTTAATTTATTTTTATTTTGTAAAATAAGTTTTATTTTAATTAATATTAATATAAATGTTATATTAATGTTAATTAATTAAATTAATGTCCCTAGGGTGCCAAAACCGGTCCAATATTACTATTTAATTATTTTTATGCATATGATGTATGAAAATTTCTATGTGCATAATGTATGTCATATAGATTAAAATCCCACCTTAGGTTAAACATTTCATGCATCATTTTTATATTATAAGAGTTATAATATATAGTATGCATGATAGGATTATATTATAAGAGTTATAATATAATATATGTTTTTAATTTATTTAATATAAGAGTTATATTTCTTAGATTAAAAGCATTGACATGCATTTATACATGTGATGTATGTATATTATATAGTTTTATTATTCATGTGATGAATGATCAAGCATTATAATATAGCAATGCATGTAACCTAAGTTAATTATTAGTTTTAAATGGTTTACAACTTGAATAATTAGACTTAGATTTTCTAGTTCTAATAAGATTAGAATTAGGAAATCAATATGACTTATGAATGGTGACTAATTAGTAACTCTGTCTAACGAAGGTTCTGTCTAAGGCTGGGGTATTTAAGCTGATGCGTTGCGGAACACCCCTACCTGGAAACCGACCTAGGAGTGAATTTGGTCCGGAGATTCATAGGTTATATTCTCGCGAGTGGCGTTTAATTAAAAGTTGATTAAATTACTCACATAGGCCTAAATTAATAATGTGATTATAGACTTAGACTAATCCAATATAAGTGTTATATTGGTAGACTTAGGTACATAATAGTCGGTTTATCTAGGTCAATCTCGATTAACTTAAAGTACTGAGTGGGAGGAAATAAAGTGTATGAGATACATTTAATTTTCCATCCACGAATCTCTGTTAAGTTCACACCGTGAGATCTATACTCTGCCTCGTTGTGCAAATGGGAGTGTCCCCCTTCGGATGGTATTTGTATGGGTCAATATTCAATGTGAATGGAGATAGTACTTATAGTGAGTGGGAGCGGGACCTGTGAAAATGGGACCCACGGTCTCTTTTATCGATCCACACCGTGAGACGCCCATGATCCGCCTACTAGTTTGGCCTCGACTAGACAATCCTTTCAGAGGGCCTTGATCATGGGAGTCGGAACACCGTGAATTTCCTAAAGGGATACAATTTCCTTGTTGGTTTTCCTTCGTAGTCCTCCCTTCGGTTGCTATTGTTTGGATGGAAACTTAGAAATTTAAAGATAAAGTGTGACACTCACCGAATTCATTAAGAGTTAATGGATTCATACCGAATAATGGTAACTAGATGCCTAATGGAATAAGAGTTATTCTGGTATTAGAGTCTGGTCGAGAAAGTCTCGTCCTAGAGGAGGAGTGATTCTGTTTAGCCTTCGGTGGCGGTCATTCTAAACCTTTGGGGTATCATTGCAATTTTTAATGACCTAGGGATCATAGGATAAAAATTTGCTAAAACCTGATTGAAATTTCAAAGTTTTTGTTGGACTAATTCAAAGTTTTTCTTATTTCAACAAACATGTCTAGTTCAATTATCGCTCTCTTAGCTTCTGACAAACTAGTTGGCGACAATTTTCAAACATGGAAAAACAATATCAACACAATTTTGGTAACTGACGACCTTAAGTTCGTGCTCACTGAGGAGTGTCCTCAGGTGTCCCTAGGGTGCCAAAACCGGTCCTCCAATGTCGAGCTCGACCGCATCACCGCTAAGGAGATCATGGAATCACTGCAGGACATGTTTGGACAATAATCCTTTCAGGTCCGCCACGATTCCCTCAAACACGTCTTCAATGAAAAAATGAAGAAGGGGGCATCTGTCAGAGATGAACGGGGCTTCGATCGACGAGTCTAGCCAGGTCATCTTTATCATGGAGACTATTCCGAAGAGATTCCTGCAGTTTAGTAGCAATGTTGTTATGAACAAAATTAGCTACACTCTAACCTCCTTACTCAATGAACTGTAGAACTTCCAGACTCTGATGTGAGTCAGGGGATCGGAAGTTGAGGCAAATGTTGCCTACAGGTCCTATCACATGGGTTCGACCTCTGGGACTAAAGTTGCAGGTTCTTCAGGCCCGAAAGGGAAAAAGAAGAAATTGAGAAAGGGTAAAGTTGATCGCGCTGCTGCCCAAAAGGGAAAAAAGGTCAAGGAAGTTGCGGAGAAACGAAAGTGTTCCCACTGCAACGGGGACGGACACTGGAAGAGAAACTGTCCCAAGTTCCATGTCGACAGGAAGAAAGAAAGTAAATGTGATTTACTCGTTACAGAAACTTTCTTCGTGGAGAGTAATGATTTTGTCTGGATACTGGATTCAGGCGACACTAACCATGTTTGTTCTTGTTTTAGGGAATTAGTTCCTGGCAGCGGCTGCAAGAGGGTGAGATAACGCTACGGGTTGGATCCGGGGAGGTTGTCTCTCGCCGCTGCGTGATTGTACTGAGTGAAGTCTGTTTTTGGTGAGAAGTACTTATTATCAGATAATTTGTACATAGTTTCAGGGTTTACTAGAAACCTAGTTTCCATTTCCTGCCTTATTGAACATTGTATCTCTGTTACTTTTGATGAATAAAGCGTTTATTTGTTTCAAAGGTAACTTGTTATGTTCAGTTTCACTTGAGTGTAATCTGTACGTTTTAAAACCTAATTCGGTCAAAAGTGTTTTGAATACTGAATTCCTTAAAACGACTGAAACACGAACTAAAAGATTAAAAGGTTCTCCAAAAGAAAATGTCCATCTTTGGCATCTAAGGTTAGGCCACATAAATCTCAATAGGATTGAGAGGCTAGTGAAGAGTGGACTTCTAAGCGAGTTAGAAGAAAACTCTTTACCGGTTTGTGAGTCATACCTTGGAGGCAAAATAACCAAACGTCCTTTTAGTGGAAAAGGATATAGAGCCAAAAAGCCTCTTGAGCTTATACATTATGACCTCTGTGGTCCGATGAGTGTTAAAGCACGAGGAGGTTACGAATACTTTGTGTCTTTCATTTATGACTATTCAAGGTATGGGTGAAGGGATCGAATCCCGCAGCGGAAGCGATAGTGAATCACGTGTTCGTGGTTTTGTTACATAGATCTAAAATACAAGAACTAAATCTAAGATTAAGCATGCTTTATAAAGTATATGACAGCAAGATATTACCTTTGAAGGATACTTTCTTCACGAATTCCACCTCCAATGATCACGATCTCAGCAACAACTCGAACCTTGTGAAGATCCACCACTAGATCTTCTCCATTGTTCTCTAGGTGAGGGAGGAAGGTGGGTTCCTTTAGGATGAGGTGAGGAGATCTTTTGCAATTGTGTTTGGAACTCTTTCCAACACAAATGAGAGAATTCTAGGGTTTATGTAAAAGCTTTCACCCAAAGTTGCATCTCATACAACTATTTATAGGGAAATAAGATGGAAATTACCATCCTATCCCTCCTTCATTTTCTTATTAGTATATAGTTAATATGTGAATCTAATTCACATTAAAACTATATATTATATCAATTATATCACATATAATTGATATAACACCTCATATATGAAATTGAACACTTCAATCTCATTTCTAACTTTATACCCTCAATATTACCATGTTGAGCCAACGGAGGGACCGAATGGACCTACAGTTCCTGAGCTCCAATGATGTGAGATTAATTGATCAAACTCTTTGATCTAGTTAATCAATATTCATTAATTACAAGTCACTCCACTATAGACTTGTAGCTGCACTTTCCTCACTGTAGATTATATTGTGTCCATTGATATTAATCATTACCCATGAGTCGACCCTTCACAGGTTGTTCGTAATCACAGTTGGGTCAAATTATCGTTTTACCCCTGTGATTACCTTTTTGTTCCTTAAGCACCACAGATCCTCTAATGAACAACAAGTCTATGGTCCTACCATAAACTCATACCTTCTTGAACTAGTTTAGAGGGCGGGGCCCCGTTGTTCAAGACCTGGACTCAGTTCTTAAGGGAACAACCTATCTAATTCTTTAGTGTAAGAATGAGTGAATTCCATCTTGCATAGTTAAGTCCCTTGCTACCTACGAGGTTCTGTCCCTGAGAAGGTAGGCTTATTGAGTCGGCTACAGGTCACTCTCACCCATACTAGTCTAAGGACAAACCCCTATAAGCGGGAGTTCTTAACTTGCTCAGATTCGTGTCGAGTCACTAATGACCATCTATAAATTATCGGTCTTATCCTCATTAACTTGCGTTATCTTTGGTCGGACTAATAATTTCTTGATCCGATCTTTTATGAACTCTTCATATAGGATGCACCCACTCGCATGTCATCCACATGAATGAGTTGGATTACCTCATTTATACTAACTACAAAGTGGGTCACATCCATGGTGTTACCAAAATAGGGTTTCCAACCTTATTCTTATACCATAGACCATTTAGGCTATACACTTGAACACAATCCAAATAGTGTCTACTACACTGATGTTCAAGATATATTATAACCTTGGAGCTTAGTTTATTGGATTTATTAAGCAAGAATATAATTTTATCAAAACAAATAACTCTTTATTTATTTGATCAAAATTACATATGTTGTAGGGCACATATCCCAACAATCTCCTACTTGACCTAAAGCTTGTGGAGTACATAATTTAAACATTACAAGAATGTAAATACAATAAACTAGGGCATTTAAACCTTGTGTACAATATACTCCCACTTGCCCTAGTTGGGGAAGACTTGTAAACCTAGACCTTCTAGGTAACTCTCAAATACTTTAGCCGTGAGAGCCTTTGTAAAAGGATTAGCAATGTTGTGCTCTGAGGTTATCTTCGTGACGATCACGTCTCCTCTATGCACGATCTCCCGGATGAGATGATATTTTCGCTCAATATGCTTACCCCTCTTGTGACTTCGGGGTTCCCTTGAATTTTCCACGACACCATTGTTATCACAATATAGTGTGATAGGCAAACTCATATTTGGAACAACTTCTAAATCTAACATGAATTTCCTTAACCAAACGACCTCTTTAGTTGCTTCACAAGCTGCTACATATTCGGCCTCCATGGTGGAATCAGCGATGCATCCCTGCTTGACGCTTCGCCATACTACAGCTCCTCCGTTAAGAGTAAGTACTAACCCTTATGTAGATTTTCGAGAATCTTTATCTGTTTGAAAGTCAGAATTCGTGTATCCTGTAAGGATCAAATCCTTAGCCCCATACACAAGCATGTAGTTCCTTGTTCTCCGAAGATACTTAAGGATGGTTTTAACCGTTTTCCAGTGTTCAGGTCCTGGATTTGATTGATACCTACAGACCATTCCTACTGCAAAACAGAAGTCTGACCTAGTACACAACATGGCGTACATCATGCTCCCAACAGCTGATGCATAAGGAATCTGTCTCATGTCCTCAACTCCTTGAGGTGTCTTAGGACAATGTTCCTTAGACAAATGAACTCCATATCTAAAAGGCAATAAATCCTTTTTGGAGTCTTGCATCTTAAACCTCAACAACACTTTATCGATGTAAGATGTCTGAGACAAGGCTAGTGTTTTATTCTTGCCGTTTCGGACAATCTGGATCCCAAGAACAAACTGCGCTTCGCCCAAATCATTCATTTGGAATTGCATTGCTAGCCAATTCTTAATGTCAGTAAGATAACCTACATCATTCCCAATGAGTAGGATATCATCCACATATAGAACTAGGAATGCGACAGAACTGTTTATGATTTTATTGTAGACACAAGGTTCATCATCATTCGAAATAAGGCCAAAAGATTTGATTGCTTCATCAAATCTTATATTCCACGACCTAGAGGCTTGTTTCAGTCCATAGATTGACCTTTTAAGCCTGCAAACGTTTTGCTCTTGTCCTGGTTTAATGAACCCTTTGGGTTGGTGCATGTAGGTGTTCTCGTCAAGATTGCCATTCAAGTATGTTGTATTGACATCTATTTGTCATACCTCATAGTCATAATATGCAGCAACGACAAGTAGGATACGGATAGACTTTACCATAGCAACAGGCGAAAAGGTTTCCTCATAGTCAACCCCTTCAACCTTGGTATAACCCTATGCTACTAGTCTAGCTTTAAATGTTTGCACCTTTCCATTTACACCACGCTTTCTTGTGTAGATTCACTTACAACCTATAGGTTTTACCCCATCGGGTTTATCTACAAGATCCCAAACAGAATTGAAGTTCATAGACTGCATTTCTTGGTCCATGGCTATGACTCATTTGTCTTTGTCTTTGTCAACCATCGCTTGATTATAAGTCAATGGATCCTCACAGTCGTCATATGGGATAACAACTTGGGTTTCAGATAAACCCATGTAACGGTCAGGTTGTGTTATAACCCTCCCCCTACGTCGAGGCATACTCAACTCTTGAGATGAACTCTCATGACTAGACAAGCTAGTATCAACAACTTTTGTTGACGTACTAGCTTTATTAGCAACCTTTGCTACTGTTCTGTCTAACTCACTTAACACAACTTTACTTCTTGGTTTGTGGTCCCTGATGTGGTCCTCCTCTAAGAAAGTGGCATTTGTTGACACAATTACCTTATCTTCCTTAGGATCATAGAACAATACACCTCTTGTCTCTTTTGGGTAGCCTACGAATAGGTACAATTTTGAACGTGAATCCAACTTCTTTGGATTTGTCACAAGCACACGTGTTGGACAATCCCAAATTCTGAAATGACATAAACTACCTTTACGTCCTTTCTAGAGTTCAAAAGGTGTTTCAGAAACACTCTTTGATGACACATTGTTCAAAATGTATCTCGCAGTCTCTACTGCGTAACCCCAAAAGAAATTAGGCAGATGAGCATAACTCATCATTGCTCGAACTATGTCCAACAAGGTTCTATTTCTCCTTTCCGATACACAATTTTGCTGGGGTGTACCGAGTGCTGAGAGTTGGGATGTAATTTCATGTTCTATCATATAGTTCTTGAATTTTAAATCCATGTACCCTCCACCTCGATCTGATCGAAGTGTTTTAATTGTTTTACCTAATAGATTTTCAACTTCTATCTTGAATTCCTTGAAGTTTTCAAGTGCTTCAGACTTATGATGCATTAGGTAAATATGCCCACATCTGGAATAATCATCTATGAAGAGATGAAATATTCATAACCTCCTCTGGCTTTAACATTCATCGGACCACAAAGGTCTGAATGTATAAGCTCAAGAGGTTCTTTGGCTCTATAACCTTTTCTACTAAAAGGTCTTTTAGTCATTTTGCCTTCTAGGCAAGATTCACATACAGGTAAAGTATTTTCTTCTAACTCATTTAGAAGTCCATTCTTTACCAATTTCTCAATCCTATTGAGGTTAATGTGACCCAATCTAATATGCCAAAAATGAGCATTTTCCTTAGGAGAAATCAGTTCGTGTACTTGCTATTTTGAATAATTCAGTGTTTAAAACTATTTTAACTGAATTAAACCATTGCAAATAATTCTCAAGAAGAGCAACACATAGTTCAATACTTTTCCAAAAAAATAAACATTTTATTCAATTTAAAAGAAATTGAAGTACATTGTTCACTAAGGCAAGAAATAGAAATAAGGTTTCTAATAAACCCTAAACTACATGTTATCAAATAACATCATTTTCTTGCCAGACAATTGCTCTTTATTTGCTTCTTTTCTTTTTCTTATGTATCTTCTTAAGTTCAGAAGAATAATTGCAGTACTCAGTCTCAGAGGATGAACCCTTCTAAGAACCTTTGGAATGGGCCAACAAATTTGCCTCTCCATTATGTTTTCCCTTATCATCCATAAAAGTTTGGTAAGTCTGCAACTCATTTAGTAGAGAAGTCAGATCTTACCCTATGTTGTTCATCGCTGCATTGATGCGGAATTGCAGAAAACTCTTCGGAAGAGATTCTAGGATGAATAATACCTGACTTTTCTCGTCTATAACCGCTCCGTTCATTTCCGCTATGTTGAAGTGAGCCATCAGATTGAGAACATGTTCTCTTACTGACGTTCCTTCCTCCATGTGCGCATTGTAAACGTACTTTAGGGCTTCATGCCGAAATTGTTTGGACGGTTGTCTAGACAAATTTAGCACAAAATTCACGATCTCACGAGCTGAGACATTGCCCTCCAGCCTCCTGGCTAAAACATCAAGTATGTTGGCCAGGATATAGGCTTTTGCTTTTTCATTGGCATTGATCCTACGATCATACGCATCCTCAATTGATTGAGGTGCGTTTTGAGCACGGAATTGGGGACGCTCCTCATTGAGAACAAACTTAAGATCATGTGAAACCAAGATTCTGTTGAGTCTATTATTCCAAGTCATTATGTTCTCTTCGGTTAATTTTTCGCACCCAGTAAGGAAATAATTGAGTTAGACATTTTGCTAAAATTTACAAATAAAACTTGTATAAGATTTTTGCTAGAAAACTGTCCAATCCAATCATATTTTTGCTAATTATCTAATGATTCCTAAGTCATTAATAATTTACAATGATACTCCAATGGTTTAGAATGTATAACACCGAAGGGAAATAAAAAACACTCTTTCTCTAGATCAAGACACTCTTGACCAAAACCTAATGTCAGAATAACTCTTATTCCTATAAGCTTTAGTTACCATTATTTGGTCAGGATACATACACTTCTTATGTACCTTGTGAGTGTAACCCTTTGTCTTTAGACCCCAGAGTCTCCATCCAACAAAATCCGATGAAGGGAGGACTAGGTTGAAAAACAGACTAAGGAAATCTTTATCCCTTTCGGGTATCCACTGTGTTCGATCCCCTATGATCAAGCCCTCTGAAGGGATTGTCTGGTTCATGCCAAACTAGCAGGCTGACCATAGTGATCTTATGGTGTGAACCGACAAAAGAGATCATAGGTTTTGTTTTCACTAAACCTTTTCCCACTCACTATAAGTACCCTCTCCATTCACCATGATATTGACTCATACAAATACCATCCGAAAGGGGACGCTCCCGTTTGCTCCACGAGGCCAAGTATGAGTCTCACGATGTGAACTTCCCAGGGAAACGTAGGTGGAATTATATGTATCATATACATTTTTCCTCCCACTAGATACTTTAACTCTATAAGAAATTGTCTTAGGTTAAACCCGGCTAATGGTTTTACCTAAACTTATCAATATAATTCTTATATTGATAATCAATATAACTCTTATATTGATTTTATCCTAAGTTTGCTAATATAACTTTTTATATTAAGCCTAGGATTTCTAGTTTATTAACCTCTTAATAAACCCGCTCACGCTACTATAATTTATAAACCCTCTGATTAAAATTCACTCCCAGGTCAGTTCCCAGGTAGGGGTGTTCCCTTTCCGTCAGTTTAAATACCCCAGCCTAGACAGAACCTTCCTTAGACAGAGTTTCTCTTTTAATCATTCTTTATAAATTACATGGTTCCTAATTCTAATCTAATTAGAACTAGATAGCCTAAGATCTATTAATTCCAAGTTCTAAACATTTAAAAACTAATAATTAACCTTAGGTGACATGCATACTATGTTATATTTGTTTGATCATCCATCACATGAATAATAAACATACATAGCATATTCATCTCATGAATCATAATGCATGTCAATGTTGTCCATAAATTAATATAACACCTTATATTAATTATACATGCAAACTATATAATATAACACTTTATATTATAAATGATGTATGGAAATGCCTAACCTAAGGTGGGATATCTAAAATAATAGCATACATTATGCATGACAATAATTGTACAACAATTGCATAATTTAAATAGCAAAATTAGACCATTTTTGGCACCCCTAAAATAAATTTTAATCAATATAATCTAATTATTTAAAATAAAATTAAATAAAATTAATATAAACGTTTTTATATTAATTATATATTACAAAAAACACATTTCTGCCCTTTGAGAAACCTCCTGAAACGCCTTCAGTGTTGCAACGTTGATGGCAGAGTTGCAATGTTGCACCTTGTCCGTTTCTACCCATTGAAGCGTTACTCCAGCAGCGTTGCAACACTGAGGATAGCGTTTTAAACATCTCATGATTTAAAATTTTCTTTGTTTGATTCGGTTTAAGTACATACAAGCCATTTTCTAACTTAGCAGAACAAATATTGACACGTTTCTTTAAAATGAACGCTTCATTAAATGAGAAGGTAATACAATAGCCAAGTTCAATTAAACAAGAGATAGAAATCAAGTTCCTCTTAATCTTGGGAAATATAAACAGATTTTCTAAAAAGATAAATCTATCTCTAAAAATAGCTTGGCATCTCCCACTGCACGAGCTGAGACGACGTCTCCCGTTCCGACCCTAAGCATCATTTCACCATCTTCGAGCTCCTTGAAGGAACTAGTTTCCTGTAAAGAAGAGCAAACGTGATTAGTGGCTCCTGAATCAAGTATACAGGTAAAATCATTATTTTCCACTAAACAAGTTTCAAGAACAAGTAAATCGGATTTACCTTTCTTCTCTTTGAGCTCAGCAAGGTACTTTGGGCAGTTTCGCTTCCAGTGCCCGTCCATGTTGCAGTGGAAACACTTTCCTTTGTCTGCAACCTTGGCTTTTTCCTTGCCCTTATCAGCAGCAAGTGCCTTCCCTTTCCCTCCTATCTTCTTCTTTTGAGTCTTCTTAAGCCAGAAGATGGACCATAGGACTTAGTCCCAGAGTATGAACCCTTCTGGAACCTTCTGGAATGGGCAAACAGATTTGCCTCTCCATCAGCCTGTCCCTTATTCTTTAAAAGAGACTGGAAAGTCTGCAGTTCATTGAGGAGAGACTCTATCTTGTTCGTCACCGCATTTATGCGGAATTGCAGGAAACTCTTCACAAGAGATTCCAGGATGAACGACACCTGACTTTGCTCGTCTATGACCGCACCGTTCATTTCAGCCACGTTGAAGTGGACCATCAGATCGAGAACGTGTTCTCTCACCGACGACCCCTCCTTCATACGGGAGTTAAAAACGTACTTGAGGGATTCGTGTCGAAGTTATCCAGACGGTTGTCCAAACATGTTCTGCAACGAACTCATGATCTCACGAGCTGAGACCATGCCCTCGTGCTTTTTGGCTTGAACTTCAGAAACACTAGCCAAAATGTAGACCTTGGCCTTATCATTGGCCTTGATCGCGTGATGCGACGCATCCTTAGCATTGAGGAGTGTTTCGAGCAGGGACCTGAGGACATTCCTTAGTCAGTACAAACCGAAGGTCGTCAACAACAAGAATCGTATTCAGGTTGGACTTCCACGTAGTATAATTTTCGCCACTTAAATGTTCGCTTTTAAGCAAGGCTATTATAGAGGACGACATGTTGAAATTTCAAAAATAGTTCTAATTAGTTATGCCTTTAACCCATTACAATCCAATCAATTTTAGCAAAATTATTAAAGAACCCTAGTGTTTAAATTAAACCTTTAATTTTGCAATGATACTTCAAGGGTTTAGAATAAAAGGCACCGTCGGATGGTCAGTCACTCCTCTGAATTGAGAGTATCTCGGCTAATTCTCACTACCAAAACATCTCATTTCCCAATGATTCTTAGCTACCGTTTATTTGGTCAATGACTTGTTAACTAGCTTAACTTATCCCGTAAATGGACCCTACCATTTTCAGATCCAATAGGTTCGAGCCAACATGCTACTATTAAGAAAGACAATTAGGCTAACCTATAGTTTATTATGAATCTCATTCACATTAAACAATATAATATGTCAATCATATCTCATATAAATGACATAATTACCCTTTAATGAATTTGAACACTTCAAATCTACACCAAAATTGTAAACCCTCTATTTATACAGTTTGTACCAACCGAGTGACCTAATCGACCTACACGTGACGAGCTCCAATGATTCAAGACTAACCTGTCAAACTCTTTGACCCGGTTAATCAACTTTCATTAGCTATGGTAACACTCCACTAAAACCCGTAGTTGCACTCCCGTCACTGTAAGACAAGTTGTGTCCACTGATATAACCAATGCCCATGAGTCGACCCTTCACAGGTTGTTCATAAACAATGTTTGGTCAAATTACCGTTTTACACCTGTGTCTACTTCTTGCTCTTTAAGTCCCCACTGCTCCTTTAATGAACAACAACATTGTAATTGTCCAACCATATACAACACCCCTCTTGGGCCAATAAGAGGGTGGGCGCCCGTTGTCCAAGCTCTGGAGACAGCACTTAAGGGAACAACCCCTCTAGTTTCCCTAAAGTCGGGAACGAGTGAATTCCATCTCGCGTAGTTAAGTTTCCAGCTCCCCACGTGGTCCTGTCCCTAAGAAGATAGGCATATTGGGCGAGTAATTGTGACCACCTTCACCCGTACTAGTTAAAGGACAGACCCCCGCAGACAAGAGTCCGTAACACGCTCTGGATTAAGGTCGAGTCACTAATGGTCATCAACGAAGTTATTAGTCTCATACTGTTAACGGTGTTACATCAGTAGGTCTAACAATTCATGGTCTGGTCTTGTACAATCTCATTGAACAGGATGCCCCAACTCGCTGTCAACCACATGAACGAGTCAGATTACCTCGTTTGTATCTTAATGCAAAGCGGGTCGCATCCACAGTGTATCCAGGATTAGGTCTCCAACCCTATCCATATACTGTAGACAATTCGGGTCATTAACTCGAACGTCATCCTCCCTGTGTGTCCACTACACACCGTTCAAGTTCTAGTTCTCTCATAAATTCAATGACCTTGGAGATTAGTTTATTGGACAAAGTTTGTAAAAATGCGAGACACAAAGTGATGAAAGAAATAACTTTTATTAATTTCAAATGGTAATATTACAAACAAAACGAGATTAGGACATACATCCCAACAAACTCCCACTTGGAGTAAGCTAGTGGAGTAAATATACATTTCTCAAATGTACAATAAATTACAATAATGTAATACAATAAACTAGGGCATTGAATACCCTTTACAATACTCTCATTTACCCTAGTCAGGAAGCACTCGAAGACCTAGACTCTCAAGGTGACCCTCAAATACCTTAGCCGTGAAGGCCTTTGTAAATGGATCAGCAACGTTGTGCTCCGACGATATCTGTGTGACTGTCACGTCGCCGCGGTGCACAATCTCCCGTATCAAGTGATACTTCTGCTCAATGTGCTTGCCTCTCTTATGACTCCGAAGCTCTCTCGAGTTGGCTACAAAACCACTATTGTCACAAAACAGCGTGATCGATATGTTCATATTTGGAACAACTTCCAAATCCGTCATGAACTTCCTAAGCCAAACAGCTTCCTTTGCAACTTCACAAGCCGCAACGTACTCAGCTTCCATAGTGGAATCAGCGATGCATCCCTACTTGATGCTTCTCCATACTATAGCTCTTCCATTCAGAATGAAGGCCGACCCCGAAGTGGATTTCCTAAAATTCTTATCAGTCTAAAAGTCAGACTTTGTGTATCCCGTAATGATCAAATCCCTACTCCCATACACAAGGTTGTAGTTCCTCGTTCTCCTAAGATACTTGAGGATTGCCTTCACGGTTGTTCAGTGATCTAATCCTTGATTGGATTGATACCTACTGACAATCCCTACTGCATAACAGATGTCGGGCCTAGTACATAGCATGTCATACATCAGGCTCCCAACAGCTGAAGCATAAGAAATTCGTCTCATATCCTCAACCTCTTGAGGCGTCTTAGGACATTGATCCTTAGACAGGTGAACCCCATGCCTGAAAGGCAACAAGCCCTTCTTGGAGTTCTGCATCTTATATCTAGACAACATCTTGTCAATATAAAACGCCTGAGATATGGCCAGCGTTCTGTTCATTTGGTTCCGGACTATCTAGATACCTAGAACATATTGTGCTTCTCCCAAATCTTTCATTTGGAATTGCGAAGCCAGCCATTTCTTTACGTCAGTAAGAAATCCTACCTCATTCCCAATGAGAAGGATATCATCCACATACAATATCAGAAATGCGACAGTTTTGTCTACGATTTTCTTGTAAACACAAGGCTCGTCAACATTCTGATCAAAACCATAATATTTGATCCCCTCCTCAAACCTTATATTCCAAGACCTCGAGGCTTGTTTCAGTCTATAAATAGACCTATGAAGCCGACAAACCTTTTGCTCTTGGCCTTGGGTAATGAACGCTTTGGGTTGGTCCATGTAGATGGTCTCATCAAGGTTGCCATTCAGAAAGGCTGTCTTGGCATCCATCTACCATAGCTCATAGTCATAATACGTGGCAATGGCCAGAAGGATCCTGATCGACTTTACCATGGCAACAAGTGAAAAGGTTTCCTCATAGTCAACCCCTTCAACCTGGGTAAAACCCTTTGCCACTAGTCGTGGTTTGAAGGTCAGGACCTTCCCATCTACACCACGTTTACGCTTATAGATCCATTTGCAACCTATAGATTTTATCCCATCAGGTTGATTCACAAGCCTCTAGACGGAATTGAAGTACATCGACTCCATTTCTTGGTGCATAGCTTTAATCCATTCGTCCTTGTCAACGTTTGTCATTGCCTGATCATAGGTCAATGGATCCTTGCAGTCATCATCAGGGGTGACGACTTGGGTTTCAGCTAAACCCATGTAACGTTCATGCTGTCTCACAACCCTCCTACTACGTCGAGGCATTCCCAACTCTTGGGGACAGACTTGACTAGACGTGCTAGGATCAACAACACTTGTTGACGTACTAGCCCCATCCACAACTCTTGTTGATGTATTGTCCATTTCGTTTAACATGATTTTGCTTCTAGGAAAATGATCCCTGACATGGTCTTCCTCAAGGAAAGTGGTGTTTGTCGACACAAGCACCCTATTTTTCTTTGGATCAAAAAATAGACCACCCCTAGTCTCTTTTGGGTAACCTACAAATAGACACAATTTTGAACGGGGTTCTAACTTTTTCGGGTTTGACACCAACACGTGGGTCGGGCATCCCCAATTTATGAAATGGTGTAAACTTCCTTTACGTCCATTCAAGAGTTCGAAAGGTGTTTCACAAACACTCTTCGACGAAACGTTGTTCAAAATATACATCGCAGTCTCCACTATGTAACCCTAAAAAGAATCAAGGAGACGAGCATAGCTCATCATCGACCGAACCATGTCAAACAGGGTTCTGTTTCTCCTCTCCGATACACCATTCTGCTGTGGCATACCAGGTGCTGAGAGTTGGGACGTAATTTCGTAAACTATCATATAGTCATGGAATTCTGTGTCCATATACTCTCCACCTCGATCCGATCGAAGTGTTTTTATAGTTTTACCTAACAGGTTCTTGCAGAGAATGAGAATCCCAGCGCACTGGAAGACAATCGAATCGTCTGGTGAAGTTGTGCTACTTAATTTCGTTAAAACTAATTATCACATAATCATAGACTAAACATGCATTCTAAGGAAGAAATACAGTAAGTTCAAGATGATACTTAGTTGTTGAAGACTTTCTTTAAGAATCCTTCCGTTCACAAACTCTTCGTGCTTTCCTTGATCTCTACGATCTCGATCTCCTCACACGAACAATGATCGGACAACTCCACTTGGTTACAAGGTTGTTCTACCTTAGGAAGAAGGAGGATGGTGGGATCCTTCTTTTGGTTAGGGAGGAGAAGCTTTGAGAGAGAATTGAGAGAGGAGAGAACTCTTCTTTTGGTGAGATTTCCAAGAAATGAGAGTAAGAGTATTCAACCCTTCTTGCAAAATGGGTTTATATAATGGTGATAGGTGGAGTTGAAATCTCCACCTATTTACCATTTTACCACAACTTTAGGTTATGCAAATCATATTTGCATAACCACATATTATAAGATATCTCATATCTCATTTTACAAATCACATTTGCATTATTGTGGATTTTTAAATTGAATCACATCCAATTTAATATCTCTCAACCTAATTTCTCCAAATTAGCCCTAATTCAACAATTAGACTAACCTATAGTTTATTATGAATCTCATTCACATTAAACTATATATTATATCATTCATATCTCATATAAATGACACAAATAGCATTTAGTGAATTTGAACACTTCAATTCATACCAAAAATGTAAACCTTCTTTTCATCCAGTTTGAGCCAACCAAGGGACCTTATGGACCTACACTGACGAGCTCCAATGATCCGAGATTAACCTATCAAACTCTTTGACCCGGTTAATCAACCTTCATTAGCTACGGTAACACTCCACTAAAGCCCGTAGCTGCACTCCCGTCAGTGTAAGATAATATGTGTCCACTGATATAACCAATACCTATGAGTCGACCATTCACAGGTTGTTCGTAGACACTGCGGTGGCAAATTACAGTTTTACCCCTGTGCCTACTTCTTGCTCCTTAAGTCCCCCACTGCTTCTCTAGTGAACAACAACGTTGTAATGGTCCAACCATACACAACAACCCTCTCGTGCAAGTGAGAGGGTGGGCGCCTGTTGTCTAAGCCCTGGAGACAACACTTAAGGGAACAACCCCTATAATTTCCCTAAAGGCGGGAACGAGTGAATTTCATCTCGCGTAGTTAAGTTCTCAGCTCCCTACTTGGTCATGTCCTTGAGAAGATAGACATATTGGGTGAGTAGAACTGTGACCACCCTCACCCGTACTAGTCAAAGGACAAACCCCCGCAGACCGGAGTCCGTAACACGCTCAGGATTCAGGTCGAGTCACTAATGGTTATCTACGAAGTTATTAGTCCATATTGTTAACGGTGTTACATCAGTAGGTCTAATAATTCACGGTTTGGTCTTGTACAATCTCATTTTATAGGATGCCCCCACTCGCATGTCAACCACATGAACGAGTCAGATCCCCTCGTTTGTATCTTAATACAAAGCGGGTCGCATCCCCAGCGTATCCACGATTAGGTCTCCAACCCCATCCATATACAATAGACTGTTCGGGTCATTTACTCGAACGTGATCCTCTCTATATGTCCACTACACACCGTTCAAGTTCTAGTTCTCTCATATATTCAATGACCCTGAAGCTTAGTTTATTGGACAAAGTTTGTAATAAATGCGAGACACAAAATGATGAAATAAATAACCTTTATTAATTTCAAATGTAAATTTACAAACAGAACGAGATTAGGACACACATCTCAACAAACTCCCACTTGGACTAAGCTAGTGGAGCAAATACATTTCTGAAATGTATATAAATTACAATGAAGTAATACAATAAACTAGGGCATTGAATATCCGTTTACATATCTCCCACTTGCTCTAATCAGGAAGTACTCGAAGACCTAGACTCTCTAGGTGACCCTCAAACACCTTAGCCGTGAGGGGCTTTGTAAATGGATCAGCGACGTTCTGCTACGACGCTATCTGCGTGACTGTCACGTCGGCGCGGTGCATAATCTCCCGTATCAGGTGATACTTCCGGTCAATGTGTTTGCCTCTCTTATGGCTCTGAGGCTCTCTAGAGTTGGCTACTGCACCACTGTTGTCACAAAACATTGTGATCGACATGTTCATATTTGGAACAACTTCGAAATCTGTTATGAACTTCTAAGCCAAACAGCTTCCTTTGCAGCTTCACTAGCCGCAACGTACTCCGTTTGCATAGTGGAATCGGCGATGCATCCCTGCTTGATGTTTCGCCAAACTACAGCTCCTCCATTCAGAATGAAGGCTGACCTCGAAGTGGATTTCCTAGAATCCTTATCGGTCTGAAAGTAGGAATATGTGTATCCCGTAAGGATCAAATCCCCACTGCCATACACTAAGCTGTAGTTCCTCGTTCTCCTAAGATACTTGAGGATTGCCTTTACGGTTGTCCAGTGATCTAATCCTGGATTGGATTGATACCTACTGACAATCCCTACTTCATAACAGATGTCGGACCTAGTACACAGCATGGCATACATGAGGCTCCCTACAGCTGAAGCATCGGGGATACGTCTCATATCCTCAACCTCTTGAGGAGTCTAAGGACACTGATCCTTAGACAGGTGAACCCCGTGCCTGAAAGGTAGCAAGCCCTTCTTGGAGTTCTGTATCTTATATCTAGACAACATCTTCTCAATATAAGACACTTGAGACATGGCCAGCGTTCTGTTCTTCCGGCTCCGGACAATCTGGATACCTAGAACATACTGAGTTTCTCCCAAATCTTTCATTTAGAATTGCGAAGCTAGCCAATTCTTTACGTCAGTAAGAAATCCTACCTCATTCCCAATGAGAAGGATATCATCCACGAATAATATTAGAAATGCGACAGTTTTGTCGACGATTTTCTTGTCAACACAAGGCTCGTCAACATTCTGATCAAAGCCATAAGATTTGATTGCCTCATCAAACCTTATATTCCAAGACCTCGAGGCTTGTTTTAGTCCATAAATAGACCTATGAAGCCGGCAAACCTTTTGCTCTTGGCCTTGGGTTATGAACCATTTGGGCTGGTCCATGTAGATGGTTTCGTTAAGGTTGCCATTCAGAAAGGCGATCTTGACATCCATCTGCCATACCTCGTAATCATAATACGC
The DNA here is from genome assembly GCA_036507285.1 of Trichosanthes cucumerina. Lineage (NCBI taxonomy): Eukaryota > Viridiplantae > Streptophyta > Magnoliopsida > Cucurbitales > Cucurbitaceae > Trichosanthes > Trichosanthes cucumerina. Next base: position 28,017,556 of record CM071842.1, on the reverse strand, counting down.
GGCAATGGCCAGAAGGATCCTGATTGTCTTTACCATGGCAACAGGTGAAAAGGTTTCCTCATAGTCAACCCCTTCGACCTGGGTAAAACCCTTTGCCACTAGCCGTGCTATGAAGGTCTGCACCTTCCCATCTACGCCACGTTTACGCTTGTAGATCCATTTACAACCTATAGGTTTTACCCCATCTGGTTGATCCACAAGCTCCTAGACAGAATTGAAGTACATTGACTCCATTTCCTGGTCCATAGCTTTAATCCATTCGTCATTGTCATCATTAGTCATTGCCTGATTATAAGTCAATGGATCCTTGTTGTCATCATCAGGATTGACGACTTGGGTTTCAGCTAAACCCATGTAACGTTCAGGTTTTCTAACAACCCTCCCACTACGTCGAGGCATTCCCAACTCTTGGAAACGAACTTGACTTGACGTGCTAGGATCAACAACACTTGTTGACGTACTAGCCCCATCAGCAACTCTTGCTGATGTACTATCCATTTCATTCAACACGATTTTGCTCCTAGGCAAATGATCCCTGATGTGGTCTTCCTCAAGAAAAGTGTCGTTTGTCGACACAAGCACCCTATTTTCCTTAGGATCGAAAAATAGACCACCCCTAGTCTCTTTTGGGTAACCTACGAATAGGCACAATTTTGAACGGGGTTCCAACTTCTTCGGGTTTGACACCAACACATGGGTCGGGCATCCCCAAATTCTGAAATGGTGTAAACTACCATTATGGCCATTCCAGAGTTCGAAAAGTGTTTCACAAACACTCTTCGACGGAACGTTGTTCAAAATATAAACCGCAGTCTCCACTGCGTAACCCCAAAAAGAATCAGGGAGACACGCATAGCTCATCATCGACCGAACCATGTCCAATAGGGTTCTGTTTCTCCTCTCCGATACACCGTTCTGTTGTGGCATACCAGGTGCTGAGAGTTGGAACGTAATTCCATGTTCTATCATATAGTCCTGGAATTCAGCGTCCATATGCTCTCCACCTCGATCCGATCGAAGTGTCTATATGGTTTTACCTAACAGGTTCTTAACCTCAGTCTTGTACTCCTTGAACTTTTCAAGAGTTTCAGAGTTCTTATGTATTAGGTAAATATACCCATACCTCGAATAGTCATCTATGAAAGATACGAAGTATTCGTAACCACCTCGTGCTTTGACACTCATCGGACCACATAGGTCAGAATGTATAAGCTCAAGGGGCTCATTGGCTCTATATCCTTTTCCACTAAAAGGGCGTTTGGTCATTTTGCCTTCGAGGCATGACTCACACACCGGTAAAGAGTTTTCTTCCAATCGATTTAGAAGTCCACTCTTCACTAGTCTCTCAATCCGATTGAGATTAATGTGGCCTAATCTTAGATGCCAAAGATGAGCATTTTCTTTTGGAGAAACTTTAACTCTCTTAGTTCGTGTTTCTACAGTTTTAAATAACTCAGTGTTCAAAATGCTTTTGGTCGAATTAAGCTTTAAAACATACAAATTTGACTTAAGTGAAGCTGAACAAATAAGATTACCATTTCTGGAAATAAAAGTTTTATTACCAATAAATGAAACGGAGATACATTGTTCTAAAAGACAGGAAATAGAAACGAGGTTTCTAGTAAACCCTTGAACTATGTACATATTGTCTAACAAAATGTAATTCCTGCCAAAGAAAAGCTTCACTTTGCTGTTAGCTACAGCAGAGACTATCTCCCCGAATCCAACCTGTAGAGTCACCTCACCATCTCGCATCTGCTGCCAGGAATCAATTCCCTGAAAAGAAGAACAAACATTGTTAGTGGTGCCCGAATCCAATATCCAAGTGAGTCACCACTCTCCACTAAGCAAGTTTTAGTTACCTGTAAATCATATTTACCTTGATTCTTCCTCTCGACAAGGAACTTGGGACAGTTTCTCTTCCAGTGACCATTCCCATTGCAGTGGAAACACTTTCCTTTCTCTGCAACTTCCTTGACCTTCTTGCCCTTTTGAGCGGCAGCTCGGTCAACTTTACCCTTCTTCATTTTCTTCTTCCCTTTCGGGCGAGAAGGAGCAACAGATTTGGTCCCAGAGGTCGAACCCCTGTGATATGATCTGTAGGCAACATTTGTCTCAACTTCCGGTGTCCTGATCCTCATCAAGGACTGGAAGTTCTGTAGCTCATTGAGAAGGGTGGTCAAAATGTAGCTTATCTTGTTCATAACAGCTTTGCTACGGAACTGAAGGAAACTCTTCGGAAGAGTCTCCAGAATAAAGGTGACCTGGCTCGACTCGTTGATCGAAGTCCCGTTCATCTCCGCCAAATTAAAGTGGGTCATCATGTCTAGAACATGTTCACGGACAGACGTCCCTTCTTTCATTCGGGCGTTGAAGACGTGTTTGAGCGAATCGTGCCTGACCTGAAAGGACTGTTGTCCAAACATGTCCTGCAACTACTCCATGATCTCCTTAGTGGTGATCATCAACTTGTGCTTCTTTGCCAATACTTCAGATAAGCTGGCAATTATATAGACTTTGGCCTTTTCATTGGCCATGATCCATCGATCGTAATGCATCACGAACACTTCGTGATGCGATCGAAAATCAAGAAGCGAGGACACTCTCTCGAAGCCACGAACTTCAGGTCGTCGGTTACAAGAATCGTGTTTATATTATTCTTCCACGTTTGGAAGTTATCTCCCACTAATTTATCGGAGGTGAGTAAAGCGATAATTGAGCTAGACATTTTAGCTGAAAAAATCAAATTAAAATTTTGTGTTAGTCTCGCATAAACTTTTTGAAATCCAATCTTGTTTTAGCAAAATTTAATCATATGATTCGTAGGTCATTTAAAAATTGCAATGATATACTAAAGGTTTAGAATGACCGCCACCGAAGGGTGAATAGAAACACTCCTCCTCTAGGACGAGACTATCTCGACCAGACCCTAATACCAGAATAACTCTTATTCCATTAGGCGTCCAGTTACCATTTTTCGGTCAGAATCTATTAAGGAAAACCAACAAGGAAACTGTATCCCTTTCGAGAATTCACAGTGTTTCGACTCCCATGATCAAGACCCTCCGAAGGGATTGTCTCGTCCAGGCCAAACTAGCACGCGGATCATAGGGGTCTCACGGTGTGAATCGAAAGAAGAGACTGTGGGACTCGTTTTCACAGGTTCCGCTCCCACTCACTATAAGTACTCTCTCCATCCGCTTTGATATTGACCCATACAAATACCATCCAAAGGGGGACGCTCTCATTTGCGCCACGAGGCCGAGTATGGATCTCACGGTGCAGACTTAACCGAGATTTGTGGTCGAAAAATTAAATGTATCTTATACACTTTATTTCCTCCTACTTAGCACTTTATTATTTTCGGGATTGACCTAGATAAACCGGCTAAAATTTACCTAAGTCTACCGATATAACTCTTATATGGTATTTAGCCTAAGTTTATAATCACATTATTACTTAGATCTATGTGAGTAAATTAATCAACTTTTAATTAACGACACTCACGAAAAATATAATCTAAGAATCTCCGGACCGAATTCACTCCTGTGTCGGTTTCGTGTAGGGGTGTTCCGCAAGCGTCAACTTAAATACCCCAGCCTTAGACAAAACCTTCCTTAGACAGAGTTACTGACAGTCACCATTCAAAGATTACATTTTGATTTCTTAATTCTAATCTTATTAGAAATAGAAAACCTAAGTCTAATTATTCAAATTTTAAACACTTTAAAACTAATAATTAACTTAGGTTACATGCATTTCTATGTTGTATTTGATCATTCATCACATGAATAACTATACTATAACATAATAATTCATCACATGAAATTAAAACGCATGAGCATACTTTAATCTAATAAATATAACACTTATATTAATTAAATTAAAACATGCATTTAATTATATTATAACACTTATAATATAACCTATCATGCAAACTATATATTATAACACTAATAATATAAATGATGCATGAAAATGTTTAACATAAGGTGGGATTTTAAATCTATATAACATACATTATGCACATAGAAATTAATTGAATCATACATCACATGCATAAAATAATTAAATAGCAAAAATGGACCAGTTTTGGCACTTTAGGGACAATTATTTAATTAAATAACATTAATATAACATTTATATTAATATTATTTAATAAAATAAATTAAATACAAAACATAAATACATTTTACATTTTATAAATAAAATACAAAAAACGCCCCACTAATACTTAATGAAGTAACTGCCCACGTTTTGCGAATGCTCCTCGCGAACTGCCCACTATCGCACGCAGCGTTGCAACGCTGCAGCGATCAGCATTGTGCCAGCGTTCCCAACGCCAGCAGCGTTGCAACGCAACGCCTTGCGTCGCAACGCTGTCCTGCAGCGCACCATGCTCCAGCAATCGCAGCGTTGAGACGCCGATGAAAAGCGTCTCAACGTTGTCGCCATACAACAAGCTCCTCTTGTTGTTCTTCGTCGTTTCTCGCCCGTTTTCACTTCGATTTCTTCACAGCATCCCATGCCACGAACGACTCGGACTTAAAGACTCGATTTACATTAAAATTTGCCCAAAACACGAACCCTTACATTGATCAAATCAACTAGAAATGTAAATCTAAAAAATAGTGCCAAAAGCGAAAACATCCATTTCGCAAACCACAATTTATTTCATAAATTATAGCAAATACCCACCTAATTTTAACAAAACTAAGTGCAACAACAAGAACCAACGATTGGCTCTAATACCAATTGTAGGGAATGACAATCCGAGTGCAGCGGAAGACGATCGAATCGTTGTGGTGAAGTTGTGCTACTTAATTTCGTTAAAACTAATTATCACATAATCATAGGCTAAACATGCATTCTAAGTAAGAAATACAGTAAGTTAAAGATGATACTTGTTGAAGACTTTCTTCAAGAATCCTTCCGTTCACGAACTCTTCGTGCTTTCCTCGATCTCTACGATCTTGATCTCATCACACGAACAATGATTGTACAACTCCACTTGGTTACAAGGTTGTTCTACCTTAGGAAGAAGGAGGATGGTGGGATCCTTCTTTTGGTTAGGGAGGAGAAGCTTTGAGAGAGAATTGAGAGAGGAGAGAATTCTTCTTTTGGTGAAATTTCCAAAAAATGAGAGTAAGAGTATTCAACCCTTCTTCCAAAGAGTTTGACAGGTGGAGTTGAAATCTCCACCTATTTACCATTTTACCACAACTTTAGGCTATGCAAATCATATTTGCATAACCACATATTATAAGATATCTCATATCTCATTTTACAAATCACATTTGCATTATTGTGGATTTTTAAATTGAATCATATCCAATTTAATATCTCTCAACCTAATTTCTCCAAATAAGCCCTAATTCAACAATTAGGCTAACCTATAGTTTGATATGAATCTCATTCACATTAAACTATATATTATATCATTCATATCTCATATAAATGACACAAATACCCTTTAGTGAATTCGAACACTTCAAATTCACACCAAAAATGTAAACCTTCTTTTCATTCAGTTTGAGCCAACCGAGGGACCTCATGGACCTACATTGACGAGCTCCAATGATGCGAGATTAACCTGTCAAACTCTTTGACTCAGTTAATCAACCTTCATTAGCTACGGTAACACTCCATTAAAGCCCGTAGTTGCACTCCCGTCAGTGTAAGATAATATGTGTCCACTGATATAACCAATACCTATGAGTCGACCCTTCACGGGTTGTTCAGAGACAACGCTTTGGGTCAAATTACCGTTTTACCCCTGTGTCTACTTCTTGCTCCTTAAGTCCCCACTGCTCCTCTAATGAACAACAACGTTGTAATGGTCCAACCATACACAACAACCCTCTCGTGCCAGTGAGAGGGTGGGCGCCCGTTGTCCAAGCCCTAGAGACAACACTTAAGAGAACAACACCCTCTAGTTTCCCTAAAGGCGGGAACGAGTGAATTCCATCTCGCGTAGTTAAGTTCCCCGCTCCCTACTTGGTCCTGTCCCTGAGAAGATAGGCATATTGGGTGAGTAACTTTGACCACCCTCACCCGTACTAGTCAAAGGACAGACCCCGCAGACAAGAGTCCGTAACACGCTCAGGATTTAGGTCGAGTCATTAATGGTCATCTACCAAGTTATTAGTCCATCTTTGCATTAGCGGTGTTATACCCAGAGGGTCTAATAATTCACGATCCGGTCTTGTACAATCTCATTGTATAGGATGCCCCCACTCGCATGTCAACCACATGAACGAGTCAGATCACCTCGTTTGTATCTTAATACAAAGTGGGCCGCATCCACAGCGTATCCAGGATTAGGTCTCCAACTTCATCCATATACTATAGACCTTTCGGGTCATTTACTCGAACGTGATCCTCCCTGTGTGTCCACTACACACCGTTCAAGTTCTAGTTATCTCATATATTCAATGACCCTGGAGCTTAGTTTATTGGACAAAGTTTGTAATAAATGTGAGACACAAAATGATGAAATAAATAACCTTTATTAATTTCAAATGTAAATTTACAAACAGAACGAGATTAAGACACACATCCAATAGTTCTCAACCTTAGTCTTATACTCCTTGAACTTTTCAAGAGTTTCAGACTTCCTATGCATTAGGTAAATATATTGATATCTCGAATAGTCATCTATGAAAGATACAAAGTATTCGTAGCCACCTCGTGCTTTAACACTCATCGGACCACAGAGGTCACAATGTATAAGCTCAAGGGGCTCTTTGGCTCTATATCCTTTTCCACTAAAAGGGCGTTTCGTCATTTTGCCTTCAAGGCATGACTCACATACTGGTAAAGAGTTTTCTTCTAACTCGCTTTGAAGTCCACTCTTCACTAGTCTGTCAATCCTATTGAGATTGATGTGGCCAAACCGTAGATGCCAAAGATGAGCATTTTCTTTAGGAGAAACTTTCACTCTCTTAGTTCGTGTTTCTGTCGTTTTAAACAATTCAGTATTCAAAATACTTTTGACCGAATTAGGTTTCAAAACGTACAAGTTAGACTTAAGTTAAGCAGAACAAAGTAAATTGCCTTTGAAAGAAATAAACGCTTTATTATATTTAAAGAAGATAGAGATACAATGTTCAATTAAGCAGGAAATAGAAACAAGGTTGCTAGTAAACCTTGGCACTATGTACAAATTATCTAATAATAAGTACTTCCCGCCGAAATAAACCTTCACCGTGTCGATCGCTGCAGTAGAGACAATCTCCCCGGATCCAACCCGTAGAGTCACCTCACCCTCTTGTAGCTGCTGCCAGGAACTAATTCCCTGAAAAGATGAACAAACATGGCTAGTGGCGCCCGAATCCAATATCCAGGCAGAGTCATTACTCTCCACTAAACAGGTTTCAGTTACCAGTAAATCACATTTACCTATATTCTTCCTGTCTGCAAGGAACTTGGGACAGTTATGCTTCCAGTAGTCGTCCCCATTGTAGTGGAAACACTTTCCTTTCTCTACAACTTCCTTGACCTTTTTGTCCTTTTGGGCGACACCGCGGTCAGTTTTGCCCTTCTTAATCTTCTTCTTTTTCTCTTTCGGGTGAGAAGGAGCCACATATTTTGTCCCAGAGGTCGAACCCCTGTGATAGGACCTGAAGGCAACATTTGCCTCAGCTTCCGGTGTCCTGATCCTCATCAAGGACTGGAAGTTCTATAGCTCGTTGAGAAGGATGGTCAGAGTGTAGCTAATTTTGTTCATAACAGCATTACTACGAAACTGAAGGAAACTCTTCGGAAGAGTCTCTAGAATAAAGTTGACCTGGCTCGACTCATCGATCGAAGCCTCGTTCATCTCCACCAGATTAAAGTGGGTCATCATGTCTAGAACGTATTAACGGACAGACGTCCCTTCTTTCATCCGGGCATTGAAGAGGTGTTTGAGCGAGTCATGCCGGACCTAAAAGGATTATTGTCCAAACATTTCCTGCAAGGACTCCATGATCTCCTTGGCGGTGAACATCAACTCATGCTTTTTTGCCAATACTTCAGATAAGCTGGCAATTATGTAGACCTTGGTCTTTTCATTGGCCCTGATCCATCGATCGTACGCATCACGAACACTTCGTGACGCGGTCGAGCTCGGCAACTGAGGACACTCCTTAGTGAGCACGAACTTAAGGTCGTCAGTTACTAGAATAGTGTTTATATTATTTCTCCAAGTTTGGAAATTATATCCCACTAGTTTGTCGGATGCTAGTAAAGCTATTATTGAGCTAGACATTTTGCTGAAAAAACAAGTAAAATACTTTATGTCAGTCTCGCAAAACTTTTTGAAATCCAATCAAGTTTTAGCAAAATTTTATCCTATGATCCCTAGGTCATTAAAAATTTGCAATGATATCCCAAAGGTTTAGAATGACCGCCACCGAAGGGTGAACAGAAACACTCCTTCTCTAGGACGAGACTATCTCAATCAGACCCTAATACCAGAATAACTCTTATTCCATTAGGCGTCCAGTTACCATTTTTCGGTCAGAATCCATTAACTCTGAATGAATCCCGTGAGTGTCACCGTCAATCTTTAAGTTTCCAAGTATCCATCCAAACAATAGCCACCGAAGGGTGAACCAAGAAGGAAAACCAACAAGGAAACTGTATCCCTTTCGAGAATTCACGGTGTTCCGACTCCCATGATCAAGGCTCTCCGAAGGTATTGTCTGGTACAGGCCAAACTAGCACGCAGATCATAGGGGTCTCACGGTGTGAATCGAAAGAAGAGACCGTGGGTCTCGTTTTCACAGGTCTCGCTCCCACTCACTATAAGTACTCTCTCCATCCACTATGATATTGATCCATACAAATACCATCCGAAGGGGGACGCTCCCATTTGCGCCACGAGGCCGAGTATGGATCTCACGGTGCAGACTTTAATGGAGATTTGTGGTCGGAAAAATTAAATGTATCTCATACACTTTATTTCCTCCCACTCAGCACTTTATATTATTCGGGATTAACCTAGATAAATCGGCTAATATTTACCTAAGTCTACCAATATAACTCTTATATTGATTTAGCCTAAGTTTATAATCACATTATTAACTTAGGTCTATGTGAGTAAATTAATCAACTTTTAATTAACGCCACTCACGATAATATAACCTAAGAATCTCCGGATCGAATTCACTCCCAGGTCGGTTTCCAGGTAGGGGTGATCCGCAAAAGTCTGCTTAAATACCCCAGCCTTAGACAGAACCTTCCTTAGACAGAGTTACTTATCAGTCACCATTCAAAGGTCATATTTGATTTCCTAATTCTAATCTTATTAAAACTAGAAAACCTAAGTCTAATTACTCAAGTCCTAAACATTTTAAAACTAATAATTAACTTAGGTTACATGCATTCTATGTTATAGTGCTTGATCATTCATCACATGAATAACATTATACTATAACATACATTCATCGCATTAATTAAATGCATGAGCATGCTTTTAATCTAAAAAATATAACACTTATATTTAAATAAATTAAAACATACATACACTATATTATAACACTTATAATATAACCTATCATGCACACTATATATTATAACACTTATAATTTAAATATGATGCATGAAATGTTTAACCTAAGGTGGGATTTTAAATGTATATGACATACATTATGCACATAGAATTAAATATTTCATACATCTCATGCATAAAATAAATAAATAGCAAAAATTGGACTGGTTTTTGCACTTAGGGGACATTAAATGAATTAATTAACAATAATATAACTTTTATATTAATATTAATTAAATAAATAAATTAAATAAAACTAAATTACATTTTACAAATAAAAAAATAAATAAAATAATCAAATAACGCCCCACGTTGAAGAAAAAAGCCTCATCCCCACGTCTCGCTCGAAAATGTTCTTTGGGCGCCCATTACGCACGCGGCGTTGCTGTAACGCTGCAGAAGACTTTCAGAGTCGCACGTCGCGTGCTCCCCGCCAGGGCGTTGCAACGCTACGCCTAGCGTTTGTATTTGCTCTGCAGCAGACGACCTTCGTGCGGGCAAGCGCGGGTTGAGACGCCAAGAAAAACGATGTCTCAACGTCGTCGGCGAGCAATGAAGCTCCTTTGTTGTTCTTCGTCGTTTCTCGCCCGTTTTCGCTCCGATTTCTTCACAGCAACTCTTGTCGACAAAGACACGAACTTACAGACTCGATTTATAATGTAAATGCACCAAAAACACGGGCCTTTACATTGATCTAATCAACGAAAATAAATCTAAAACGAAAAATGCCAAAACCGAAAACATCCAATCTTGCAAGCTACAATTCATCACATAAATTGAAGCATTACCCACCTAATTTTAAGAAAAACATTTGCACAACTAAAAGCCAACGATTGGCTATGATACCAATTGAAGGAATGAAAATCCTACGCAATGGAAAAGTGATTGAATCGTCGTGGTATCGTTGTGAAAAATGCTTTATTGAAATTGAAACTATCTCATAGTAACTAGGCTAAACATGCAATTAGGAAGAAAAATAGTCAAAATTAATTACTTGTTGAAGAATAAGTCTTCACGTTTTTCTCCTCCGTTCACGAACTCTTCGCGAATACGGTCTCAACGAACTCAATCTCTTCGAACGAACCAACGAATCGGACACCTCCGATAGGCTTCTCGATTGTTCTCTTTTAGGTAGAAGGAGAGTAGTTGGGACTCCTTTTTGGTGAAAGGGGAGGAGAGAATTGAGAGAAGGTTGAGAGAGTACTGTTTGTTGTTTTTGGTGAGATTCTAAAAAATGAACAACAAGCTTATGAAATCCTTCTTGCAAAGGGTTTATATAATGGTGATAGGTGGAGTTGAAATCTCCACCTATTTACCATTTAATCACTACCACAGGTTATGCAAATCATATTTGCATAACCACATATAATAAGATATCTCATATCTCATTATACAAATCACATTTGTATAATTGTGAATTTTAAATTGAATCACATTCAATTTAATTTCTCTCAATTCAATTTCTCCAAATTAGCCCTAATTAGACAATTAGGCTAACCTATGGTTTATTATGAATCTCATTCACATTAAACTATATAATATGTCAATCATATCTCATATAAATGACATAGATACCCTTTAATGAATTTGAACACTTCAAATCCACACCAAAACTATAAACCCTCTATTTATCAAGTTTGAGCCATCCGAGGGACCTAATCGACCTACACTTGACGAGCTCCAATGATTTGAGACTAACCTGTCAAACTCTTTGACTTGGTTAATCAACATTCATTAGCTATAGTAACACTCCACTAAAATTCGTAGCTGCACTCCCGTCACTGTAAGACAAGTTGTGTCTACTGATATAACCAATGCCCATGAGTCGACCCTTCACAGGTTGTTCATAGACACTTTTGGGTCAAATTACTGTTTTACCCTTGTGTCTACTTCTTGCTCCTTAAGTCCCCACTGCTCCTCTAATGAACAACAACATTGTAATGGTCCAACCATATACAACACCCCTCTCGGGCCAGTGAGAGGGTGGGCGCCCGTTGTCTAAGCCCTGGAGACAACACTTAAGGGAACAACCCCTCTAGTTTTCCTAAAGTTGGGAACGAGTGAATTTCATCTCGCGTAGTTAAGTTTCCAGCTCCCCACGTGGTCCTGTCCCTAAAAAGATAGGCATATTGGGCGAGTAACTGTGACCACCCTCACCCGTACTAGTCAAAGGATGACCCCACGCATGTGAGTGCGTAACATGCTCAGGATTAAGGTCGAGTCACTAATGGTCATCTACGAAGTTATTAGTCTCATATTGTTAACGGTGTTACATCAATAGGTCTAACAATTCACGGTCCGGTCTTGTACAATCTCATTGCACAGGATGCCCCCACTCGCATGTCAACCACATGAACGTGTCAGATCACCTCGTTTGTATCTAATACAAAGCGGGTCGCCATAGTGTATCCAGGACTAGGTCTCCAACCCTATCCATATACTGTAGACCGTTCGGGTCATTAACTCGAACGTGATCCTCCCTATGTGTCCACTACAAACCATTCAAGTTCTAGTTCTCTCATAAATTCAATGACCCTGGAGCTTTGTTTATTGGACAAAGTTTGTAAAAATGCGAGACACAAAGTGATGAAAGAAATAACTCTTATTAATTTCAAATGGTAATATTACAAACAAAACGAGATTAGGACATACATCCCAACACTCCGTAGGGATTGCCTGTTCCAGGACAACCTAGCAGACGAACTATAGAAATCTCACGGTGCGACCTAATGGAGGAGGACCGTAGGATACGTTGACACACGTCCTGCTCCCATTTACTATGGATACTTCCCTCATTCACCTTGGTATTGAACCATGCAAACACTTACCGTAGGGGGACGCCCTATTGACGCCACGTAGCCGAGCATGGAACTCACGGTGTGAACTCTTGAGGATGTGAGAGTAAACTCGATGCAAACACCTCGTTTTCTCCCATTGAAACTCCTAAGGTTAGGGTATAGGTTTAAGTTAGTCGGGATTTCTGCTAAAGGAATTTATCTAAGTCTATGCCCATTATAACTATTATAACTAGGTATTTTAACCTTATGTCTAGGTGAATAATCATTTTAATTACCTAGATATAACACAGGACTATGGTTAATTCAACTCAAGTTCCAGAACAGTTCCCAGCTCTTTGTTATAGGTTATGGTTTCTAAAACCCTTTTTTATAACTTTTATAAATTTTAATAATTAACCTATGACAAGGAACTATATTATAAAACCAACAAACGATTTCAAATTGGAATTATAAATGACATTCAACTAATTGAATAAAGAAAATTACTTAAATAAAATAACATTTTATTTTAAACTAAGTAATTTCATGCTCCAGGCTATTTATTTTCCATATAATTTAATTATAACAATTATAATTAATTACTCATGAAAAATAAATTAAATCATGCATTTCTACCATATTTATATAACACTTATACAAATAAAAAAAATGCATGAACATGCTTATCCTAAGGTAGGAAATATTCTAAATGACATTCATAAAGAAAATAGTCATAGAACCAGAAAAATTTGGCCCCTATAGTGCAAAAAAAATACTAATTTTATTACAAAACCAGTCCAAAACTCCTTGAACCGGGCTCAGACCGCTCGAACCGGACCAAACTCGACCTGAACAGGTCTGCAACTTCAGGTTGTCGTCACGGCGTTGCAACGCTGAGGAGAGCGTTGCAACGCCGCCTCATCTCGCGTGCACGCCTGCCATCAGGGTAGAGTTGCAACGCTAACGGGTAGAATTGCAACGCTGCTGACCCCTCGCATTCTCATATCGATAGGGGCTTCGGTGTTGCGACGTCGTTCCTCAGCGTCTCAACGCTGTTGCTTCTGCAGCAGCCAATTCTTCAAAAAATAGTAGCTTCCAATGGTGATTCCTCCCCCGATACTCATCCTAATTGCATGAAATCAGTCTCGAACGACTCTTAACACTAATACAGACTCGATAATGCACTTAATTGCCCAAAACGCAGGGGCCTTTACACTTAATTTGATCAAATAAAAAAAACGAAACTAAGGCCAAAATTTTCCTAAACAGTTTTACAGCAAACCAAATGCAATTCTCACCTATCCAATGCAAATTTGTTTGAACCAAAACAAAACAAGCATTGTTCTGATACTAATTCAAGGAGATTTGATCCCTATGAGCAGCGAAAACGTGTTTTATGGATCAATTACTTGGTTGTTTTGGTTTAACACAAATACCAATACATTGGTAAAATTACAGAGGATGAGCAACATTTAATCTAATTAAATTGAGCATGGATCTACAACATGCAAACATGATGAATAATAGTTAAAACTAATAAGGAAATTCAAAGTTATTTACCTATGTAGTTTCTCAGTTGGCAACAACGTCTTGTTCTAAAGTGCACAGCAACACAGCAAACAAAAATTCTTCTCTGTTTTCAACAGGACACCAACCACTCAGCAAACCTTCTATATCTTTGAGTAGCTTAGATCGACCCTTTGTGGGAAGGGATCAACAATTGATGAGAGGAAGGGAAAATGAGAGAGAGAGAAATTGACAGTAATTTCTTAATTGCTTGAGAATGATCGATTATTCCCCTCCTCTCACCATGAGAAGAAGAGTAATTATCTGGGTAACTCCCTACTCCCTATTGAGAGGGAATTGGGGAGTGGTGGGAACGTGTCATCTTGACACATTCCCAATTAATTAATTAAAAATAATTAATTAACAATTAATAATTAAATTAAATTAAATCATGTTTAATTGAAATATCACATTAATTAATTAAATGATTAAATCACATTTAATCATTTTAGCCTTTAACTTATAGTTTAATGCACATCTTATGCACATTAAATTTTAACACCGTTTTAAGACGTTTTCATAAGAGGGGCAAGCATATTGAGCGAAAGTATCACCTGATACGGGAGATTGTGCACCACGGAGACGTGGCGATTACTGTGAGATAGCCGAGCACAACGTTGTTGATCCATTTACAAAGGCCCTCACGGCTAAGGTGTTTGAGGGTCACCTAGAGAGTCTAGGTCTTCGAGTGTTTCCTGACTAGGGCAAGTGGGAGTATTGTAAAAAGGGGTATTCAATGCCCTAGTTTATTGTATTATTACTGTACATTTGAGAAATGTATTATGTACTTCACTAGCTTAATTCAAGTGGGAGTTTGTTGTGTCTCGCATATTTATAAACTTAATCCAATAAACTAAGCTCCAGGATCATTATATTATGAGAGAACTAGAACTTGAACGGTGTGTAGTGGACACACGGGGAGGATCACGTTCAAGTTAATGACCCGAACGGTCTACAGTATATGGATAGAGTTGGAGACCTAATCCTGGATATGCTGTGGATACGACCCCCTTTGTATTAGATACAAACGAGGTGATCCAGCTCGTTCATGTGGTTGACATGCGAGTGGGGCCATCCTGTGTAATGAGATTGTACAAGACTGGACCATGAATTATTAGACTTACTGATGTAACACCGTTAACAGTATAAGACTAATAACTTTGTAGATGACCATTAGTGACTCGACCTTAATTCTAAGTGTGTTACGGACTCCTATCTGCGGGGGCCTGTCCTTTGACTAGTACGGGTGAGGGTGGTCACAGTTACTCACCCAATATGGCTATCTTCTCAGGGACAGGACCACGTGGGGAGCTGGAAACTTGACTAAACAAGATGGAATTCACTCGTTCCCGAATTAGGGAAACTAGACGGATTGTTCCCTTAAGTGTTGTCTCCAGGGCTTGGACAATGGACGCTGATAGCACACAAAATGTGTTATCGTTAGGCTTAATTATTGTTAGTTTTATGATAATTTCAGGGTTTTGATGTGTTTAAATCACTCAATTTCAGGTTAAGAGCTTAAACAGGACAATTGGAGATTTTTGGATCACTCGGGATCAAATCGAGGCTTTTTGCAGCTTAAAATAATACAAATTGAAAGAAGAATGGACAAACCTAGCCATTTGACCCGAGGTGATGGCGTTGCAACACCATCTGTGTTGTTTTGAGGCCCTAAAGAATCATATCAATAGCGTTGCAGCGTCACAACACTATCTCGATAAGAAGACCTATATGAAGACTCGTGTAGAGGCCGTTGCAACGTTGCCTTGCAGCGTCGCAACGCCAAATTGATAGAAAGGTGCGCGCGTTAGGGTAGCGGCGTTGCATTGCTGCCCTCAGCGTTGCAACGCCATCGACACATTCCGTATATGCTACGCGTTTAGGGCACAACGTTGCAACGTTGTACCGATTTCACTTATAAATAGAACATTATGCCTTCTTGCAAGGGGAGCCGAATTTGATAGAGATTTCACCCTAATTTAGACATGCACCCTGTAAGAAGAGAAAATAGAGCAATTCTTGGGAGCCAAAGCATTCGTGGAGGTTCGAGATCGAGACGAAGGACCGGCATCAACACATAAGTTTAATTTCTTGTTCTTTCAAATTGTAACACCGTTTTAAGACGTTTTCTACACTTTTAGTTTGATTTTATTGTGATTTAGAGTAGCTAAATGTTGTAGTTAGGATTTGATTGCATGTTAAGACTTGTTTCCCATGTTTTGAAGTATGTTTTGTTATTTATTTTTGACAATTCGTTCTTTAATTTCTTGATCTTGTTGGTTTAAGTGGACTCGAGAGAAAAAGCTTAAATTAGAGCAAAGTTGTCAAAACTCTTAGAAGTCTGGCATGAGAATGACCTAGAAGTCTAAGGGAAACACATAAAGAAGTTGTTTAATGTCGTGCATGCTTTAGATTCATATGGAGACTATAGAATTCATTGTGTGTGCGAGGCTCACTAAGAATCGAGAGATTTTCTTGAGTATTCTACTTCTTGTTTATAAATTCATCACATTAGTTCATTGCATGTGTTAATTAAGTTATTAATTTGTGAAGTCAATTTCCTCCAAATCTATCAATTCGTGTCTCCACTTGTTTGTTTTTCGTTTATCTTTGTTTCATCACCTATCCATGTTATGTTACTTTAGCTAAAATTGAGAATTAGTATCTTGGTAATTACTTAATCTAGAAACTCATTCCCGAAGACGATACTAGGAACTTTCAAATCACTATACTAAAATTTGACCCGTACACTTACGGTATTGCACTATTAAAATTATATGCAACAAGTTTTTGGCGTCGTTGTCGAGGAATGACGATTATTTAGATTGACTAATATTAGGAGAAAATTTGAGATTTTAGACTAAAGTGTGTTTGTGTTTTCTTTCCTTATTTGTTTTATTTGTGTGTTTGTTGTTTGTTTCCTTATTTGTTTTATTTTAGTTTTGTGTGTTTTTTAGTCTTTGTCTCCTGTTTTTTGGTTGTGTTGTTATTGTGTAAAAGTCTTGATTTGAACTACTATTTTTTTCAAGTATGACTTTGCATGATTTCGATTCTCCACAATTGTACTGTCCCTCTCAGGACCCAAGGTATGTGTATCATGATTTTTCTGGATACCATTTGTCTAATTTTTACCATTCTGACTTTATGATTGATGAAAATTCTTTTGATGGTAATTATATAGACACTTGGAACCAAAATTTCTCTTATCCCAACCAACCTATAGAAAACTCTTCTCTTGTGGACCAATTAGTGGAATATACATTAAAGTTAAAAATTAAAAATTTGGTTCATGATGAATTAGAAAGGTTGGGTAGGTTAGAGGCTAAAGTGGTAGAACTTTGGGAAATAGTACATGAAAGAACTCATTATCTTAATCAATTAGTAATTTCCCTTAAGGCCTTATAGGAGCAATTTCTTATTCTTGCCACTGAGGAGGAGCCCTCTAATAGGACTTATTCATATGATAGTGAGGATGGGTTGGAGGAGACTGAAACACACCAGAGACAGGTTTGTGAGGTAGACAATTGAAATACAATCACTTCCACATGGGAGATTCAGGTGATAGAGTTCGAGGCTGAAAAGTCCTTCCCCCTTTTATCTCCAGAAATTTCCTTTTATCTTGATAGCCATTTGTCCTACACTCACGAGTCTTGTTTTGATTTTTGTTCTTTTATTGCAATACACAAAAATACCAAAAATA
Organism: Trichosanthes cucumerina; assembly: GCA_036507285.1. NCBI lineage: Eukaryota > Viridiplantae > Streptophyta > Magnoliopsida > Cucurbitales > Cucurbitaceae > Trichosanthes > Trichosanthes cucumerina. Next base: position 27,999,978 of record CM071842.1, on the reverse strand, counting down.
ATCTTTCTGTCAGGTGCCCAGGAAAAATATGATAGCCTTTTAAACTTATAAGGTTATATCGATTCAAGCAAGAAGGGCCCAAAGAAATATGAGCAATTTTATGTGCCCTAATGTCAATCATAAGTCACCGTCTAGCTAAAGACGTTAAAGAAAACGCTTCTTGGGAGCCAACCCAAGTTTATGTTTTAAGTTCTCTATTTTTTTTTTTTTTTTTTTTGTGTGTTTTCTTTCTTTTCCTAATTTTGTTGTCTAATTCCTTTCTTTCGTTTTGGTACCTCCAGGTGTATGCCCAAGGATAGAGTTGCAGACATGCATTCTTTTGATCCTAAGATTGAAAGGACCTGTAGGAGACTCCTAAGGCAAGAAAGAGCAGAAATTCTGACAATGGTTGATCAGGAGCTAATCAACAACCCTAAATCCATCAGAGAGTACTTCCAACTTGTGTTTAATTCTGAGCAGGTTGGAATTGTCCATGCCCCCATAAATGCTAACAATTTTGAACTTAAAACAGGGCTTATTCAGATGGTTAAGGAAAGAGATTTTAGAGGACAAGCCACAGAAGATCCTAATTCACATTTACAGAATTTTCTAGAAATATGTGGCACAATTAAATTGAATGGTATTTCTGTTGATAGTATTCGCTTACGTCTTTTTCCTTTCTCTTTGCAGGGTATGGCTAAAGAATGGTTAGGGTCTCTCTCACCAGGCAGTATCACCTCTTGGGAGGAGTTGGCCCAAGCCTTCATGACCAAATTCTTTCCACCTGTGAAAGCTGTAAAGTTAAGGACGGAGATAGGAACATTCAGGCAGCAGGAGGGAGAGCAACTATTTGAGGCATGGGAACAGTATAAGGAGATGCCCACAGCATGGCTACCCAGATTGGCTCCAGGTATAATTATTCTATAATAGACTTAAAGGTAAGACAGGGGCATTCTGGATGCCACTGCTGGAAGGGCTTTCATGGCAAAGATTGTGCCAGAAGCACGTGCCCTCCTCGAGGAAGTGTCAACTGCCAGCTACCAATGGCCCACAGACAATGACAGATCTAAGCCAGTAGCTGGATTATATCAATTGGATGAGGTAACCTCCCTTAGATCTCATATGGCATCCCTCACTCATGCTCTAAATAATTTTGCAGGATCATCCCAAACAGTGGTGCCCTCTCAATGCTCCCAACCCAATGGAGAATCTACTTTGGAGCAAATACATTATCTGAACAACAGAAGCAACACTTATGGAGGAAACCAGACTCATAATTCCCTTCCAACACATTATAATTCAGGTTTGAGGTATCACGAAAACTTCTCTTATGCTAACAATAAGAATGTGTTGAATCCTCCTACAGGGTACGCTTCTACATCTGAGAGGAAACCATCTCTGAAAGAGACAGTGCACTCTTTTATAGTTGAATCCAGAAATAGATCCAACCAGTTGGAGAATACAGTCACTAGTCTAACTGGTATAGTGACTAGTCATGGAGCTGCCATAAAGAATATTGAGACTCAGATCAACCAGACGAATACATCACACCGAGCGCTGTAGGATAGGAAAGAAACACCTTGAGGGAGTACAGTCTAGCTAAAGACGTTAAAGAAAGCGCTTCTTGGGAGGCAACCCAAGCTTTACATTTTTGTTATTTTTTATTTTTTGTGTTTAGTTTGTTTTAGTAGTTTGTCAGTTCTTAGTTTACTTACTAGTTTGTTTGTTTTGCTTTGATAGGTTATTGTTGATGTCACCCCTCGTAGAAATCCATGCTCCCATTCTAAAGAACTTCAGCACACGTGTTTTGGCTATCCAAGGAACTCAGAAAATAATAAAGATCTCCATAACTCAGGACAGTATTGTTCACTCTTACCCTTATACTTGCTTTGTGCTTATTTTTGCAAACATTGGGGACAATGTTTAGTTTAAGTTTGGGGGTGGGATGTTATTAATATGTTGTGACTGTCCTGAGTATATGTTGAATTGTTGATTGATCTTTTGCATAAGTATGATCATAATAGACTAGGATGAGATTTATTTGAGAACTTTTGTGATTCTGCTGAAACTCGAGAGCATGATATGAATTTGAGTTAATTTAAAATTTTTCTTGAGTTTTTCCGACACTATTATGCACATAGCCTGTGTTCCTGTAGTTTTGAAATGCTTAAAACAAAGTTAGTAGGCTTAAAAGTTTAATGTCACCTCGATAGGTCTAAGAGTTGATTTGAGAGTTAAACTGCAGGATAGGGTGAATGACAATATGAAGTGCATGATCTATATACTATGTGTTTTATTTGATGTAGTTTGTCTTTGTTGTTTGTTTTAGTAAAAACATTTCGTGAGGGAAAAAAGTGCTACCTTCACTGTGATCAGTTAGGCCACTCATTGAGCGAGTGCTCTGGGTAAGGGTCCCTGCAGTGGATGTGTGAAAGCTAGTGTCGTTGCACAAAAAAAGAAGAAAATAGAAAAAAAAATGAGAAAAAGTTATTAAGTGCTGAGTAAAGTTGTTTATTTCTTGAATGTGGGGAGGCTCAAGGATTAGTAATTATGACCAGTGTAAGGGAAGTTGAATGGAGAGCCTAATAAAGTTGATACGGGCTTAGTAAAAATGAAGAGAACATAGGCTAATCACACACACACACGTAGGAACACTTATGAAGAATTTTAAATTGCTCATTGAAGTATTATGTTTGAGTGTTTCCTGTAATTGCCAAAATTTCCTTTTAAATCTTTGAGGCATGAATCAAATGTATGTTTAATAACAATCTCATGTTTAATCCTGTTTTTGCTCAGGACTAGCAAAAGTGTAAGTTTGGGGGTGTTTGATAGCACACAAAATGTGTTATCGTTAGGATTAATTATTGCTAGTTTTATGATAATTTCAGGGCTTTGATGTATTTAAATCACTCAATTTCAGGTTTAAGAGCTTAAACAGGACAATTTGAGACATTTTGGATCACTCGGGATCAAATCGAGGCTTTTTGGAGCTTAAAATAATACAAATTGGAAGAAGAATGGACAAACCTAGCCATTTGACCTGAGGTGATGGTGTTGCAACGCCCTGCATAGTGTTGCAACGCCATTCGTGCTGTTTTGAGGCGCTAAAGAATCATATCAATAGCTTTGCAACGCCAAATCAATAGAGGGGCGTGCGCGTTAGGGTAGTGGCGTTGAAACGCTGCCCTCAGCGTTGCAACGCCATCGACACATTCCATATATGCTACGCGTTTAGGGCACAGAGTTGCAACGTTGTCCTTACCGTTGCAACGTTGTACCGATTTCACTTATAAATAGAACATTATGCTTTCTTGCAAGGGTAGCCGAATTTGATAGAGATTTCACTCTAATTTCGAAATACACCCTGTAAGAAGAGAAAAGAGAGCAATTCTTGGGAGCCAAAACATTCATGGAGGTTCGAGATCGAGACGGGAGCTCGGAGACGAAGGATCGACATCGACACATAAGTTTAATTTCTTGTTCTTTCAGATTATAACACTGTTTTAAGACGTTTTCTACACTTTTAGTTTGGTTTTGTTGTGATTTAGAGTAGCTAAATGTTGTAGTTAGGATTTGAATTGCATGTTAAGACTTGTTTGCCATTTTTTGAAGTATGTTTTGTTATTTGTTTTTGACAATTCGTTCTTTAATTCCTTGATCTTGTTGGTTTAAGTGGACTCGAGAGAAAAGGCTTAAATTAGAGCAAAGTTGTCAAAACTCTTAGAAGTCTGGCATGAGAATGACCTAGAAGTCTAAGGGAAACACATAAAGAAGTTGTTTAATGTCGTGCATGCTTTAGATTCATATGGAGACTATAGAATTCATTGTGTAAAGAGGCTCACTAAGAATCGAGAGATTTTCTTGAGTATTCTACTTCTTGTTTATAAATTCATCACATTAGTTCATTGCATGTGTTAATTAAGTTATTAATTTGTGAAGTCAATTTCCTCCAAACCTATCAATTCGTTTCTCCACTTGTTTGTTTGTCGTTTGTCTTTGTTTCATCACCTATCCATGTTATGTTACTTTAGCTAAAATTGAGAATTAGTATCTTGGTAATTAATTAATCTACAAACCCATTCCCGAGGATGATACTTGGAACTCTCAAATCACTATACTAAAACCTGACCCGTACACTTGCGGCATTGCACTGTTAAAATTATATGCAATAGGCGCCCACCCTCTCACTGGCCCGAGAGGGATGTTGTTTATGGGTGGACCATACAACGTAGTTGTTCATTAGAGGAGCAGTGGGACTTAAGGAGCAAGAGGTAGACACATGGGTAAAATGGTAATTTGACCCAGTTGTGACTATGAACAACTTGTGAAAGGTCGACTCATGGGCATTGGTTATATCGATGGACACAACTTGTCCTACAGTGATTGGAGTGCAGCTCACGGGCTTTAGTGGAGTGTTACTGTAGCTAATGAATGTTGAATAACCAGATCAAAGAGTTTGACAGGTTAATCTCGAATCATTGGAGCTCGTCATCTGTAGGTCCATTAGGTCACTCGGTTGGCTCAAACGCGATAAATTGAGGGTTTACAGTTTGGTGTGAATTTGAAGTGTTCAAATTCATTAATTTGGTATTTATGTCATTTATATGTGATATAGTTGACATAATCTATAGTTTTATGTGAATGAGATTCATAATAAACTATAGGTTAGCCTAATTGATTAATTAGTGCTAATTGGAGAAATTGAAATGAGAGAAATTAAATTAAATGTGATTCAATTTAAATTCCACAATTATACAAATGAGATTTGTATAATAAGGTATGAGATACCTTATTATATGTAATATGCAAATATGATTTGCATATATATAGGTTAATGGTAAAATGGTGATTTGGTGGAGATTTCAACTCCATCTCTCACCATTATATAAAGGCTTTGCAAGAAGCCTTTGGTAAATCACTTGTTCATTTTTTGGATTTCTACTTCCAAGAACAAAGAAAGCTCTCTCTCAAATTCTCTCTACTCTCTCCAAATTCTCTCCAACCCAAAACGAAAAGGGAGTCTCACAACTCTCCTTCTACCCATCGTGAACAACCGAGAAGTTCTTTTGGAGGTGTCCAAACCGTTCGATTTGAGAGATCGAGTTGTAGAGATCGTTGTTACGAAGGAGTTCGTGACCGGAGAAGAAAACGTCGAAGAAGTGTTCTTCAACAAGTAAGTATCATTATTTACTTTCTGTTTTCTTCAAATTCAGCATGTTTACCCTAGGATTTAAGTGTTAAATTCAATTTTAAGAAATTAATTGCAGAAAACCACGACGTTTCATATCGTTTTCCGCTGCGGGATTTTCATTCCCCTCAGTCTTGACGTCCATTTGCCAGATTTCATAGTCATAAAATGCGGTTGTGGACAAGAGTATCCTTATCGATTTTAACATAGTAACAGGAAAAAAAGTTTCCTCATAGTCAACTCCTTCCCTTTGGGTAAAACCCTTTGCTACAATTCTATCCTTAAAGGTTTGTACCTTTTCGGTTGTATCTCTCTTTCTCTTATAGATCCATTTGCACCCTATGGGTCTTACCCCTTCAGGTTGGTCTACAAGTTCTCAAACCGAATTGAAGTACATTGACTCCATTTCAAGGTTCATGGTTTTGATTCATTGGTCCTTATCTATGTCATTCATTGCATGTTTATAAGACAATGGATCCTCTATGCCATCATCACGTATGACAATCTGAGTTTCAGCTAAACCCAAGTAGCGGTCTGGTTTTGTAGCAACCCTCCCACTACGTCGAGGCATTCCCAATGATTGAGAAGGACGAGATTGACTTGATGTGTCGGCTTTTTCATCAACCCTTGATGAAGGTTGTAACGCCCAGTCAAAAAGGAAATAGGTTAAAAAAAAACTGAAATCATTTTTCAGTAGGCGTGTGAGACCCCCCCCCCTCTTCTTCTTCTTCTTCTTCTTTGTTTCCTTCTCCTTCTTTCCACCACCGCCATTTTCCTTTAGCCCTCGTCGTCAGTCGCCTCTCTTCGTCTTCTCCGACCAGCACACCGGCAATAGCAGCAACCAGTTCGATCGCTCATCGCACAATAGCAAGACCCCACCAGTTTCTTTTCTCCAACTCTCCTTTCCGTCGACTTTTTGGTTTTTTTGGTTGTCTCCGCGTTTTCGGCTTCCGTCCAACCAACCCACGCCTACACAAGCCCCGTCGTCGTCATCTCTTTACTGATCGCCACCGTGAAGGTCGTCGGTGAGTTCCTCTTTCTCTAAATCGGTTCAGTTTGAATCTTTGGTCTGATCGGTTTGTGAGTTTTTAGTCTGGTTCTCATCAAATGGATATTGGTTTTTAATAGATCTGGCCACGGGCATCTCGGATCTATGCTCCACTCATAGGGGGTCGCTGCCACCGTCGTCGCCGTCGATTAGGTACAGTCACCTGTCTTCGTTTTCTCGATCCGTTTTAGCCTCCATGAGTTAGTTTGGTTATCTAAGTCAAGTTAATCCGTTTATGGATGTTAGGAGTGTGTTTTTAAATCTTTGTTTCTTATTTAGGGGCTCGCTCGTGTTAAGGGAGTTGCTGGGAGCACGTGTTGAATTCTTGAACCTTCAAACATCCAAGTAAGTAGTCATTGGGATTAAGCACCTAAAGTTATCAAATGTTGGTTTGATTATGGTAATTCGTGAAAGTTAATTTAATGCACTGAAATGGTGTTTTGATGCATACTGTTAATATCGAGTTTGTGATAGTGTTGTTTGGATTATGAATGGACTAAGGAAGTAATTGTTAAGGAGATAGGGGCTTGAGGCTTAAGTTAAGGGTGAGACTTAAAGCCTTTGATCGTAATGAGCTGAGAACGAGCATCGTGGGTCTGAGATGGATGCAGTGAAAAAGTAGTATCATGCTCGGGTTCCACCTCGAGGTTTCTATTTGGAGTTTGTAAGTCAAGAGTAAACCTTAGCTGGGCAAGTGCCCAAGGTCTTGGAATGACATTGACGCTTGGGGTTCAGAAAGGTTTGGTGAATCATCGAGCTCAAATAGTCACACGTCTGAAGAGTTAGGTGAGGTTTAGTTCCCCTGGCACGTGTTCGTGGCGAAGGTTGCCACTAGATTGAAATGGAAGGTGAGTTGGTGGGACCCCGACCCGAGGTAAGTAGTCATTTGGACTATACTACCCCTAAGTGTAGGACTTAGGGGCACCAATGCATATAATAACTGGTTTGAAACTGAATGATTTGGAACTTGGTAGTGTACCGTCAAGATCGTAGAATTAGTCGGTTCTAAACTTGTAATAGCAGGTTAGGTTGTGATGTTCGCTGTTGTGCCTGGATTTAAGTTCACATGATCATGTTTGATGTTTATCTGTGTTGAAATACCATGTATGTTAGATCGAAGTCTGAATTGTTTGTTATTCCTTCGTGCTTGGATGTGATTGTATCTAGTAGCATCGATGTAAGCTTGTGATGATGATTCTAAGCGTGCTAGTATGAGGATGGATGTTTGTTCCCTCAAGTAGGGGTTTGATAGTTGTGTACCTATTTTTATGGTAACTCGGGGATGGATGTTTGTTCCCTCAAGTAGGAGTTTGATAGGTACGCGCCTAATGTTGAAGTAAACCGGAAAAGCGTTGTGTAGCCTTAGGATCGTAGCTAGCACAACCAGTCCTAGTGTAGGCCCAAGTCTATGTAACCCTTAGCAGGCTGAGACTCGAGGTTGGCGAGATGATGATTATGTTATGGGATGTGGCGGTTCGTCCCCCATCCAGATAGGCGATTCGGGAAATGATTCCCAGAGTTAGAGGGGTTGGATACAGTCCTTCACCCTAGTGCAGCCCCAGGAACGAGCATGTGGTCGGTTGTGCGCGGTAGTACCACATTTGATGTTGATATGGGATGTGGTGGTTCGTCCCTCATCCAGATGTGTGCTCGGGCCAGAGTCAAAGAGGTTGGATATAGTTCTTCGCCCTAGTGCAGACCCGAGAATGAGTCTTGTGGTCGGTTGTGCCAACGTAGTTCAGAAGCTAAGGGTAGGACACGACTGAGAATCTGAGCGAGATTAGGGTCGGGGTGCATGTGAAAGTTGTGTGGCGGCTAGGTGACGTGTTGAAGGGAATCGAAGTCCCCGCAGCGGAAGCGATTGCAAATCGCGCGCTCTTGATTTAGTTACAACAGAAAATTCAAGAACGTAAAACATAGATTAAGCACATATAATAAAATGGACAGCAAGTATTTACCTTTGAAGAACCTTTCTTCAAGTGTTCCTCCTCTCTTCACGATCAAGATCAACGCAACATGAACTCGTACGAACACCGACACCACCACCGAATCTTCTCTGTTGTTCTCTAGGTGAGGGAGGAAGGTGGGTTCCCTTTAGGAGTGGTGAGGTATTTTGTGAGAGAGGTGTGTGTTTTGGAACTCTTCCAACAACACAACAAGGAGGCTAGCAATAGCTTAGAATCATTTCCAAAATCACTTAACCTTATTGCATTTCATGCAACCATATGTATAGGGAAATAGGATGGAAATAACCATCCTACCCCTCCTTTTATCTCTCTTTAGTATATAGTTCATATATGAATCTAATTCACATTAAAACTATATATTATATCAATTATATCATATATAATTGATATAATTCCTCATGTATAAAATTGAACACTTCAATTTATCTCCTAACTTTATACCCTCAATATTACCACGGAGGAATCTAATGGACCTACATATCATGAGCTCCAATTATGTGAGATTAACTGATCAAACTCTTTGATCTAGTTAATACATATTCATTAACTACAAGTCACTCCACTATAGACTTGTAGCTGCACTCTCCTCACTGTAGATATTATTGTGTCCACTGATATAGTCATTACCCATGAGTCGACCCTTCACAGGTTGTTCGTAATCACAGCTGGGTCAAATTATCGTTTTACCCCTGTGATTACCTCTTTGCTCCTTAAGCACCATTAATCCTCTAATGAACAACAAGTCTAAGGTCCTACCTTAGGCTCATACCCTCATAGAGGGCGGGGCCCCGTTGTTCAAGACCTGGAGTCAGTTCTTAAGGGAACAATCTATCTAATTCCTCAGTAGAGGAATGAGTGAATTCCATCTTGCATAATTAAGTTCCCAGCTACCTACGAGGTTCTGTCCCTGAGAAGGTAGGCTTATTGAGTCGGCTACAGGCCACTCTCACCCATACTAGTCTAAGGACAAACCCGATAAGCAGGAGTTCTTAACTTGCTCAGGATTCAGGTCGAGTCACTAATGACCATCTATAAATTACTAGTCTTATCACATTAGCGGTGTTATCTTTGGTTAGACTAATAATTTGCGATCTAGTCTTGTATGAACTCTTCATACAGGATGCCCCCCACTCGCATGTCAACTACATGAATGAGTTGGATTACCTCATTTGTACTAATTACAAAGTGGGTCGCATCCATGGTGTTACCAGAATGAGGTTTCCAACCTTATTCTTATACCATAGACTATTTAGATTATAATCTTGAATTCAACCCAAATAGTGTCCACTACACTGATTTCAAGATAAACGTTATAACCTTGGATTTATTGGATTTATAAAAGCAAGACTGTAATCTTATCAAAACAAATAACACTTTATTTAATTGATCAAAATTACACAAGTTTGGGGCATAAATCCCAACAATCTCCCACTTGACCTAAAGCTTGTGGAGTACTAAACATTACATTAATGTAAATACAATAAACTAGGGCATTTAAACCCCTTTGTACAAAATACTCCCACTTGCCCTAGTTGGGGAAGACTTGTAAACCTAGACCTTCTAGGTGACTCTCAAAAACTTTAGCCGTGAGAGCTTTTGTAAAAGGATCAACAATGTTGTGCTCTAAGGCTATCTTCGTGACAATCACGTCTCCTCTATGCACGATCTCCCGGATGAGATGATACTTCCGCTCTATGTGCTTTCCCCTCTTGTGACTTCGGGGTTCCCTCGAATTTGCCACTGCACCACTGTTATCGCAATACAGTGTGATGGGCAAAGTCATATTTGGAACAACTTCCAAATTTAGCATAAATTTCCTTAACCAAACGGCCTCCTTAGCTGCTACATATTCGGCCTCCATGGTGGAATCAATGATGCATCCTTGCTTGACGCCGCCATACTACTGACTCCTCCGTTAAGAGTGGCCCGACCACGATGTAGATTTCCGAGAATCTTTATCAGTCTGAAAGTCAGAATCCGTATATCCTGTAAGGATCAAATCCTTAGCCTCATACACAAGCATGTAGTCCTTGTTCTCTGAAGATACTTAAGGATTGTTTTAAACGTTGTCCAGTGTTCAAGTCCTGGATTGGATTGATACCTACTGACCATCCCAACTGCAAAACAGATGTCAGGCCTAGTACACAACATGGCGTACATTAGGCTCCCAACAGCTGATGCGTAAGAAATCCGTCTCATATTCTCAACACCTTGAGGTGTCTTAGGACACTGTTCCTTAGACAAATTGATTCCATGTCTAAAAGGCAACAAGACGTTTTTGGAATCTTGCATCTTAAACCTTGACAACACTTTGTCTATGTATGATGCTTGAGACAAGGCTAGTGTTTTATTCTTGCGGTTCCGGACAATCTGGATCCCAAGAACAAACTGCGCATCACTCAAATCTTTCATTTGGAACTACATAGCTAGTCATTCCTTGATGTCAGTAAGATAACCTACATCATTGTCAATGAGTAGGATATCATCCACATATAGAATTAGGAAAGCGACAGAACCATTGATGATTTTCTTGTAGACACAAGGTTCATCATCATTCTGGTCAAAACCATAATATCTGATAGCCTTATCAAATCTTATATTCCAGGACCTAGAGGCTTGGTTCAGTCCATAAATCGACCTTTTAAGCCTGCAAACCTTTTGCTCTTGTCTTGGTTTAATGAACCCTTTGGGTTGGTCCATGTAGATGGTTTCCTCAAGATTGTCATTCAAAAAGGTTGTCTTGACATCCATTTGCCATACCTCATAGTCATAATATGCGGCAATGGCAAGAAGGATACTGGATAGACTTTACCATAGCAAGGTGAAAAGGTTTCCTCAAAGTCAACCCCTTCAACAGGTATAACCCTTTGCTACTAGTCTAGCTTTAAAGGTTTGCACCTTCCCATCTACACCACGTTTTCTCTTGTAGATCCATTTACAACCTATAGGTTTCACCCCATGAGCTTATCTACAAGATCCCAAAAAGCGGAATTGAAGTACATCGACTCCATTTCTTGGTCCATGGCTATGACCCATTTGTCTTTGTCTTTGTCAACCATTGCTTGATTATAAGTCAATGGATCTTCGCAGTTGTCATCTGGTATAACAACTTGAGTTTCAGCTAAACCCATGTAGCAGTCGCAAGTCAGATCACACCCTCTCACTACGTCGAGGCATACTCAACTCTTGAGATGGACCCTCTTGACTAGACAAACTAGTATCAACAACTCTTGTTAACGTACTAGTGTTCTTATTAGCAACCTTTGCTATTGTTCCGTCTAATTCACTCAACACTACCTTACTTTTTGGTTTGTGGTCCCTTATGTGGTCCTCCTCCAAGAAAGTGGCATTTGTCGACACAAAGACCTTATGTTCCTTAGGATCATAGAATAAACCACCTCTTGTTTCTTTTGGGTATCCTACGAATAGGCACAACTTTGAACGTGAATCCAACTTCTTTGGATTTGTCACAAGCACATGTGTTGGATGCCCCATATTCCAAGTGACATAAACTACCTTTACGTCTTTTCCGAGTTCAAAAGGTATTTTGAAACACTTTTGGAGGGCACACTATTCAAAATGTATAATTGTAGTCTCCACCGCATAACCCCAAAAGGAACTAGGGAGATGAGCATAACTCATCATTGATCGAACCATGTCCAACAAGGTTCTATTTCTCCTTTTCGATACACCGCTTTGTGGTGTGTGTGGGGAGTCGAGAGTTAGGATGTAATTCCATGTTCTATCATATAGTTCGGAATTTTAAATCCATGTACTCTCCACCTCGATCCGATTGAAGTGTTTTAACTCTTTTACCTAATTGATTTTCAACCTCAGCCTTGAATTCCTTGAACTTTTCAAGTGCTTCGGACTTGTGATGCATTTGGTAAATATGCCCATATCTGGAATAAACATCTATAAAAGAGATGAAATATTCATATCCTCCACGGCTTTAACATTCACTGGACCACAAAGGTCTGAATGTATAAGCTCTAGAGTATCTTTCGCTCTATAACCTTTTCCACTAAAAGGTCTTTTAGTCATCTTACCTTCTAGGCAGGATTCACATACTGGCAAAGAATTTTCTTCTAACTCGTTTAGAAGTCCTTTCTTTACCAATCTCTCAATCCTATTGAGATTAATGTGACCCAATCTTAGATGCCAAAGATGAGCATTTTCTTTAGGAGAAATTTTACGTTTCTTAGTTTGTGCGTTTGTAGTTTTAAATAATTCGAGTGTTCAAAACCATTTTGTTGAATTAGGCCTTAAAACATACAATCTATTTTCTAATGAAGTTGAACATATTTCTAAACCTTTCTTCAAAATAAACACTTTATTCATAGAAAAGGAAACAGAAATACATTGTTCAATAAGGCAAGAAATGGAAATGAGGTTTCTAGTAAACCACGGTATCACTAATATATTGTCCAACAATACATATTTCTTGCCAAAATAAAGCTTCATTGTGCCTCATTGCTCTGGTTTGAGACGACCTCTCCATTTCCAACCGAGCGTTATCTCTCCTTGTTGTAGTGCTTGCCGAGAATCAATTCCACGAAAGAAGAACAAACATTATTAGTGGCGCTGAATCAAGTATCCAAGTTTGTTTCATCATTATCCACTAAACAAGCTTCTAGGTAAAGTAAATCATATTTACCTTCCTTCTTCTTTTCTGCAATGTACTTCGGACAGTTTCGTTTCTAATGCTCGTCTTCGTTGCAGTGGAAACACTTTCCTTTGTCGAGAACGTCTTTGACTTTCTTGCCCTTACAGGCGCAGCTTTGTCGACTTGTTTCCCTTTACCAACTTTCTTCATGTTCTTCTTCTTACCTCTCAGGTTAGAAGAAGATGAAGCCACTATTTTTGTCCTAGAGGTCGAACCTCTGTGATAACTCCTACTGGCAACATTTGTCTCACCTTTCGATCCCTGAATTTTCATCAAAGATTGAAAAGTCTGGAGTTCATTCAGAAGGGAGGTAAGATTAAAAGTAAGCTTGTTCATAACAGCATTACTTCTAAACTGCAGGAAACTATTTGGAAGGGTTTCCAGAATGAAGTTGACCTGACTCGACTCATCGATGGAAGCACCATTCGACTCCGCGATGTTAAAGTGTACCATCATATCCAGGACATGATCCCGAACATATGTACCCTCTGACATCCTCGAGTTGAATATGTACTTTAGGACATTATGTCGGGCTTGTGTGGACTGTTGTCCAAACATACCCCGCAGAATCCATGATTTCTTGGCGGTAATCATGCCCTCATGCTTCTTGGCTAATATGTCAGACATACTTGCCAGCATGTAGACCTTGGCCTTATCATTGGCCTTGATCCATCGATCATATGCATCACGAACATTTCGTGACGCATCCGAGCCTGGCACCTGAGAACACTCCTCAGTTAGCACAAACTTCAGATCATCCACTACCAAAATAGTGTTGAGTTTGTTTTTCCATGTCATCATATTCTCTCCGGTTAACTTTTTCGCACCCAATAAGGAAATTATAGAGCTAGACATTTTTGCTGAAAAATTACAAACAAACTTGTATGAGTTTCTTGCTATAACTCTAAACCAATCATGTTTTAGCTAATTATCAAATGATTCCTAGGTCATTTATAATTTGCAATGATACTCCAAAGGTTTAGAATGTATGACACCGAAGGGTAATCAAAAACACTCCTCCTCTGGATCAAGACACTATTGACCAAAACCTAACACCAGAATAACTCTTATTCTTATAGGTTTTAGTTACCATTTTTCGGTCTGGATACATACACAACTTATGTACCTCGTGAGTGTAACCCTTTGTCTTTAGATCCCGAGTCTCGATCCAATAAAATCCACCAGAAGGCGGGATTAGATTGGAAAATAGTCTAAGAAAATCTTTATCCCTTTCGTGTGTCTCATCGTGTTAGATCCCCTATGATCAAGCCCTCCGAAGAGATTGTGCGGTCCGGGCCAAACTAGCGAGTGACCATAGTGGTCTAACGGTAAACCACACAAAGAGACCGTATGTTTTGTTTTCACTAAACTGTTCCCACTCACTATAAGTACCCTCTCCATTCACCTTGATATTGACTCATACAAACACCATCCAGAAGGGGACGCTCTGTTTGCGCCACGAGGCCAAGTATGAGTCTCACGATGTGAACTTCCTGAGAGATAGCGTAGGTGGAAAAATATGTATCTCATACACTTTTTCCTCCCACTGAATACTTTAAATCTATAGGAATCTTTCTTAGGCTAAAACCCGGCTAATGGTTTTACCTAACTCTATCAACATAACTCTTATATTGATGATCAATATAACTCTTATATTGATTTTATCCTAAGTTTGTTAATATAACTCCTTATATTAAACCTAGGATTTCTAGTTTATTAACCCCTTAATAAACCCATTGACGCCATCTTGTAATTTATAAGGCTCTCTGATTAAATTTCACTCCCAGATCAGTTCCCAGGTAAGGGTGTTCCGTTTCCATCAGCTTAAACACCCCAGCCTAGACAGAACTTTCCTTAGACGGAGTTCCTCTTTTAATCATAGCTTATAAATTACTTGGTTCCTAATTCTAATTTAATTAGAACTAGATAACCTAAGGTCTATTATTTCCAAGTTCTAAACACTTTAAAACTAATAATTAACCTTAGGTGGCATGCATACTATGTTATAGTGCTTGATCATTCATCACATGAATAATAAGATATTCATAGCATATTCATCTCATGAAAAATAATGCATGTCAATGCTGTCCAAAAATTAATATAACAACCTTATATTAATTAATCATGCAAACTATATAATATAACTCCTTATATTATAAATGATGCATGAAAATGCTTAACCTAAGGTGGGATTTCTAAAATACAAGCATACATTATGCATGGCAATAATTACACAACAATTGCATAATTAAAATAGCAAAAATTAGACTAATTTTGGCACCCTAGAAATAATTTTAATTAATATAATCTAATTATATTAATTAAAATTAAAATTATTAAATATATTAAAATAAAACGTTTTTATAATTAATATAAATAATAAAAAAATGTTTCTGCCCGTTGCTCCTTGCGTGAAACGTATCCGGCGTTACAACTTATTTGCTTTTGTCGTTTTTAAGCCGGCGTTGCAACGCTGCTCTCTGCGCGCTTCTTCCTTCTCAGAAGCGCAGCGTTTACAGCGTCGATGAGCAGCGTTGCAGCGTTGCACTACAGAACAACATTGAGAATCACCATTCCTTTGCTTTCGTTTTGCTCCGTTCTTCTCAAAGAATCGCCTTGCCTCGATCGACACGGACTTACAGACTCGATTTACAATTAAATTTGCCCAAAACACCGGGCCCTTACATTGAACATTTCAATGAAAATTGTAAGTCTAAGTGCCAAAAATTGAAAACATCTAATTTCGCAAAAAATCGTTCATACATCTCATGCAAAAACAGTAAATTCCACCTTGTTCTTGAAAAATCCAAAACATAAATCAAGAACGCAATTGGGCTCTGATACCAATTGAAGGGAATCGAAGTCCCCGCAGCGGAAGTGATTACAAATCACGCGCTCTTGATTTAGTTACAACGGAAAATTCAAGAACGTAAAACATAGATTAAGCACATATAATAAAATTGACAACAAGTATTTACCTTTGAAGAACCTTTCTTCAAGTGCTCCTCCTCTCTTCACGATCAAGATCAGCGCAACACGAACTCGCATGCGAACATCGACACCACCACCGGATCTTCTCCGTTGTTCTCTAGGTGAGGGAGGAAGGTGGGTTCCCTTTAGGAGTGGTGAGGTATTTTGTGAGAGAGATGTGTGTTTTGGAACTCTTCCAACAACACAACAAGGAGGCTAGCAATAGCTTAGAATCATTTCCAAAATCACTTAACCTAGTTGCATTTCATGCAGCCATATATATAGGGAAATAGGATGGAAATGACCATCCTACCCCTCCTTTTATCTCTCATTAGTATATAGTTTATATATGAATCTAATTCACATTAAAACTATATATTATATCAATTATATCATATATAATTGATATAATATAATTGATATAATTCCTCATGTATAAAATTGAACACTTCAATTTATCTCCTAACTTTATACCCTCAATATTACCGTGTTGAGCCAACGGAGGGATCTAATGGACCTACAGATCATGAGCTCCAATGATGTGAGATTAACTTATCAAACTCTTTGATCCAATTAATCAATATTCATTAACTACAAGTCACTCCACTATAGACTTGTAGCTGCACTCTCCTCACTGTAGATATTATTGTGTCCACTATTATAGTCATTACCCATGAGTCGACCCTTCACAGGTTGTTCGTAATCACAGCTGGGTCAAATTACCGTTTTACCCCTGTGATTACCTCTTTGCTCCTAAAGCACCACTGATCCTCTAATGAACAACAAGTCTAAGGTCCTACCTTAGACTCATACCCTCATAGAGGGCGGGGCCCCGTTGTTCAAGACCTGGAGTCAGTTCTTAAGGGAACAACCTATCTAATTCCTCAGTAGAGGAATGAGTGAATTCCATCTTGCATAGTTAAGTTTCCAACTACCTACGAGGTTCTGTCCCTGAGAAGGTAGGCTTATTGAGTCGGCTACAGGCCACTCTCATCCATACTAGTCTAAGGACAAACCCCTATAAGCAGGAGTTCTTAAATTGCTCAGGATTCAGGTCGAGTCACAAATGACCATCTATAAATTACTAGTCTTATCCTGTTAACGGTGTTATACTGGTTAGACTAATAATTTGTGATTCAGTCTTGTATGAACTCTTCATACAGGATGTCCCCACTCGCATGTCAACTACATGAATGAGTTGGATTACCTCATTTGTACTAATTACAAAGTGGGTCGCATCCATGGTGTTACCAGAATGAGGTTTCCAACCTTATTCTTATACCATAGACTATTTAGGTTATAATCTTGAATTCAACCCAAATAGTGTCAACTACACTGATTTCAAGTTAAACGTTATAACCTTGGAGCTTAGTTTATTGGATTTATAAAAGCAAGACCGTAATCTTATCAAAACAAATAACAATTTATTTAATTGATCAAAATTACACAAGTTTGGAGCATAAATCCCAACACGTGTCTGGCTAGGTCTAGGCCTGTTCTTTTGTGCTATTTGTGCTTGGACGAAGTGGGCTGCTTACTGAGTATTTTTATACTCACCCGTCTATTTTGATGTTTTGGTTGCAGCTAAGAAACCCCGAGGCAGTTGACGACGACGACGACCTGGCGAGGCTGTGGATGAAGGAGATCTGATCCCCGCGAGCAGCAGAAACGTGTTTTATGGATCAATTGCTTGATTATTTTGGTTTAATCCAAAGACCAATACATTGATAAAAATACAGAGACTAAGCAACATTTAATCTAATCTAATTAGAGCATGGAAACTAATCATGCAAACACATGTTGTAAAAGATTCTTAAACTAAAAGGAAAAATACTAATTACCTTTGTAGTTTCGCAGCAACTTCTTGCTCCAAAAGTACAGCAACACAGCAACAACAAAAGCTCCTCTGTTCTTTCTTCTCCAACAGGACACCACCACTTGGATAAACCTTCTATCCTCTGAGAAACTTAGATCTAAGCTTTTGTGGGAAAGCTTCCAACAATTTGGAAAGGGAAAAGGAATTTGAGAGAGAGAGAACTTTCTTTAGCAATTCCCAATTGCTCAGCATTCGATCGATACAAAATCCTTCTGCCTTGAGAGGTTAAGTGAGAGGAGTTCTTCCCCCACTCCCTATCGATAGGGAGTTAGTGGGGAAGAGGGGAACATGTCCTCCTGACACGTTCCCATTAATTAATTAATTAATAACTAAATAATTGTTAAATTAATTAAATAAAATTTAATTAAATATTTCAATTAAATATCACATATTTAATTAATCTTTAAATATCATATATTTAAATAAGATTAAATCATATTTAATCTATTTCTCCTCTAACCTATAGTTTTAATACACATCTCATGCACATTAAATTTTAACCTATAGTTTTCAGATATGAATCACATTCACATTTAAATTAATATTTGAACTCTTTCAAATATATAATTCTCTCATATAATTTAATATGAATCATATTCACATTAAATTTATAATGTAAAGTTCCAAAACTTTATATTATAACGTATCTATATACATTAAATTTATTCCCTAATGAATTTGAACATTTCAAATTCAAACGATCTAAGAACCCTTTACGAGCTACAAGGTGGACCTAATGGACCTACAGATCAGAAGCTCCAAGGATACGAGATTACTTGGTCAATCTCATTAACCTCCTAATCAACATTCGTTAACTGCAGGAACACTCTATACAGTCCCACAGTTGCACTCTTTTCACTGAAGATAAATTTTTGTGTCCACGGATATTGACCAATAACAGCAAGTCAATCCTTCACGAATGTTCGTAACACCAGCTAGGTCAAATTCCCGTTTTACCCCTAGGTTACATTTTGTACCTTAAGTACCAGTGCTCCTCTAATGAACAATTTGTTTGTGGTCCTACCAACAAACAGAAGTCCCTCTCGGGCCAATGAGAGGGTCGGACCCTTTGTTCAAGTCCTGGAGACACCACTTAAGGGAACATTCATCTACTTACCCTAGTAGGCGGGAAGGAGTAAATTCCATCTTGCTAAGTTAAGTCCACAGTCGCTCACTCAGTCTTGTCCCCGAGAAGGTAGGCATATTGAGTCGGCGAATCTGGCCACTCTCACTCATACTAGTCAAAGGACAATCCCTCGCAAACAGGAGTTCGTAACCTGCTCAGGATTGAGATCAAGTTGTCTAGGTCATCCTAGTGAAATAGAAACCTAACTAGTCAACGGAGTTACATCTAGCAGTGACTATTTCGCGGTCCGGTCTTATGTAATCTCATTACATAGGATATCCCCACTCACATGTCATCTATATGAACACGTTAGGATCGCAGTGTTTGTATCATATACAAAGTGGGTCATATCCATAGTATTACCAGGGTAAGGTACCCAAACCTTATCCCCTTACTATAGACCCTTTAGGTTGTATCTCGAACCGAGATCCTTTATATGTACACTACATTCAGTTCAAGAGACATTTTACAGCCTTGGATGTTAGTTTATTAGATTTAGGGTTAAAACAAGGGCAATATCGTAAATAATGAATAATAACTCTTTATTGGAAATAATAACTCTTTATTACATTAATTAGAACAAAAATTACAAACTACGAGTTTTAGAGCACAAACCCCAACAGTGGACACTTCCTTTTTCTTGTTTTAGGCTTAGTTTACTTTCTTGAGTTTATCCTTGTCATTACTTGTTCAATTAGTTACTCGACAGTCCTGTTCTGTTTTTTGTGTTGTTTCATAGGTGTTGGTTCTCTTTGTCTTAGGTAAGATTTTGTTGCATGTATATCTAGCTGAGAAGTTGTGTTGGAACTCTAGATGTTGCCCAACCCATTTTTTATTGAAGTTTGGTGGTGGTTGGGCATTCCTTGAAACTCTTTGAAGTGTTTTCTGCTTAATAGGCTCCAGGAAAATTTTTTGTTTTCTTCTTACTATGTCGTTATGCTGCCGAAATTTTAGCGCAAACGGTGTGGCGGAGTAACTTCCCTATCATAGGTTCGTCTCAAATTTTAGGGTCGTTACAAAGGTTCGGCTTGGTCAACAACTCTTATTGACTCGTCTGTAGTTTCATTTAATGCTAACTTACTACGTGTTTTGTGATTCCTCATGTGGTCTTCCTCCAAGAAAGTGATGTTTGTCGATACAAGCACCTTATCCTTGTGGGTCGTAGAAAAGACCACCTCTCGTTTCTTTGGGATAGCCTACAAATAGGCATAATCTTGAACGAAGTTCCAGTTTCTTCGGATTTGTCACTAGCACGTGTGTCGGACAACCCCAAATCCTAAAGTGATGCAAACAAGGTTTACGCCTCTTTCACAACTCAGAAGGTGTTTCTGAAACACCTTTTGATGGAATAGTGTTCAAGATTTGAACTGCAGTCTCTACTATGTAACCCCAAAACGAGTCAGACAATTGAGCATAGCTCATCATAGATCGAACCATGTCTAACAAGGTTTTGTTTCTCCTTTCTGACACAACATTCTGTTGTAGTGTATTCGGTGCTGAGAGTTGTGACTGGATTCCATGTTCTATCAAATAGTCCTGGAATCTTAAGTCCATATACTCTCCACCTCAATCGGATCGAAGTGTTTTAATGGTTTTCCTAATGCATTCTCAACCTCAGCTTTAAACACTTTGAACTTTTCAAGAGTCTCAAACTTATGATGCATTAGAAATAACCATAGCTCGAATAATCATCTATAAATTAATAGATGAAATATTCGTACCCTCCTAGAGCTCTTACATTCATTGGACTACAAAGATCCGAATGTATAAGCTCTAAGGGATCTTTGGCTCTATAACCTTTTCCATTAGGTCCTCCGTACTAGCTCGGACTAAGCCTTGTAACATTTTGAGAGAAAAGAATTTGAATTGTTCAAATTCGATTTTGGAAGAAAACGTTAATTATATGCGATATATTTAACGAGTCATAGCTTAATTATGAATTAAACTATGATTAAAAAGAGGTGGACATATTTAAATATGATTTAAATATTGGATCGGTTTATAGCATGAATAAGGATTCGTGATCGAAAAATCGATCGAGATTGGGCAATTTATTTAATTTAATATTTGATATTAACTTAAATTAAAAATTAATTAATTAAATTATTTAATTAATTAAATTAATTTTAATTAAAAATTAATTTAATATTGATTTTTGAATTAAAATTAAAAGGAAAAAAAAAGATTTTCATGGTTTTTCCATGAAAACAAGTTGTCCACTTGCCCAAGGTGACTCATCTTCAAAATTGGCCAAAATTGGTCACCTCCATCTCAAGTCATCCTTATTACTCTTGAGTTGTCACTTTGGTAGAGCTTAATGAAGTTTTATTTAAAGGTGGTTTGAGGTGATTTGCAAGAATTTTGCTGAAAATTTAAGAATTCTCGGTTTTAGACCTTCGAAGACTTTTCTTCCAAATTCTCTCAATCTAGGATCCCACAATCCGTTCCAAGGCCTTAGGATAGTAGGAAAGTCAGTATAGGTGGTCCACGAAGTGTTCGTGTTGCAAATCGTCTACTGGGTGAAGAGAATTTGATCTTCAAAGTTGAGTTTTCTATTCCTCTGTTTTTCCAGTTTTAAGCATGCATTTTATTTTGCAAAATTGATAAAATTAGAGTGTTCAAGATCCTAAATTGCTTCTGTTTTCTTAATATAGACTCCTTCATCCCTATTTCTAGGTCGTGAGTGCGAGTCACCTCCTCTCACTGTCATTCGCCAACTCTGGTTATGGGACCAAGGTTTAGGCTAGGAGTGTCGGGTTTGGGCTCGGTGTCTTGTTTGTCTTGAGTTGAATCCTAGGTGAAACCATGGTTGTTTTAGTGCTTGCTAGCTTTGTTTGGACGTGAGTGGGTTGCTTACTGAGTATGTTTATACTCATCCGTCTACTTTGATGATTTTTGTTGTAGGTACGAAACCATGAGGTGGCTAACAACGACGGCGACCTGGCGGGGCTGTGGAGGTTTTCCTGATCCTTAGGCCTATTTTTATTTTCTTAAGTTGCTTTGTAATAGTCTGATGATTCTTAGTTGCTTGTTGACTTTGGTTTCTTATTTGATAGGTTGTTTAGTTGATAGTTCCTGGATTTTTGGGTAAAGCTCATGTGGTTGCTTTTTAGCTCGTTAGATTTTTCTTCTTTTTGTTGAATTCTATTTACTTGCCTGCTGCACTACTGGTTTGGAGCCCAACTTGTTCTTTAATTGAAGTTTGGTAGAGGTTGGGTATTCTTTGAAATTTATGAAGTGTGTATTTTTCTATCTAGGTTCCAAGAAAATTTTGGATTCCTCCTAGTTATGTCGTTATGCTGTCAAAATTTCGGCGCAAACAACGTGGCGGAGTAACTTCCCTTATTAGGTTTGTCTCAAGTTTTAAGGTCGTTACAATACTAATAATATTAGAACAATAAAAAAATTGTAACAAAAAATTCAAGATCTTAGCCATACACTCATTTCTTCAAATAGATTTGTTCAATGGGCAATTGATAGATAAATATTGTAATTCAACTTCATCAAAGTTGAGTATTGATGTTGCAAGGCTAGGGTCGGGATATAGATACGACACACATCTCTTTGCAATTTGAATGTAACACGAATATCTTGAGATCAATACTTTGAAAATTGAAGAGCTTTTGACAGCAATGCATTGACAAAACAAGAATAAACGTAGGGCATATATGGATTTCGTGCAAGTTGAATGTAATACACCAACATCTTTAGATCGATACTTTAAAAATTGAAGAGTCTTTTAGAGCAATGCATTGAAAGAACAAAAATAAAGAAACAATGATGTTTTTGGTGTTGGTGAGATGGAAGAAAGCTCATTGGCATAGTAGTAGAATGTGAGGGTTGCAAAACTTTTTGAATTCTTAGACTTTTAAATTTTATTTTAATTTAAATTAAATAAATCCTTTAAGTGGTAAGAAAAAATTTTCACATTCCAACTTTTAAGATATTAAACATTTATAGATAATTAATAATTTATAATTAATTTTCAATGACATATTTTGTAAATATATAAATTAAAGAGGAGATATAATTGTCCAAAAATATCTTTTAGGGTAATTGTATTGGGTAGCAAATTAGAGTAAATTATTTGCAAATATAACAACTTTTAAAAAGATTTGCAAATATAACAAATCTTTTAAATAAAGTTTTATTGTTCTCTTTTTACCCTTATAGTCGCATATGAGAGTGAAAAAATGATCACACAAAGCATGTGATTTTTTTAATGTCTCCAAACACTCTCGCATGAGATTTTTTTTTACATTTTTTATTTTCTTTTAATTGTCTTTGCCTTCTGCATTTCTTTCATACACATATTTTTCCATTCTAACTTTTTATGCAATTTAGAAATTTTATGATCATAACATTACTTAAATCTTCTGGAAAATTGCAATTAACAAAAAAAAATATTATTGTACTAGATGTTATAGGCCGCGAGAGATTAAAACCTATAACAATGTCGCTGATATATTAATAAAAAATCATCAAATGGCGATAGAAAAGAAACTAAATAAAAGGAAGGGATATTAACTGAAAAATATAATTTGATAGAATGTGTAATTAAAAAACACTTTTACATTTGAACAAAGTTCTATATAAATGATTAATTTTTAATGAAAAACTTTTAGGTTTAATCTTTAAATCTTCCATTTAACACTTGTCAAGTTTCTAAATTATTGAATTTTGGACTTTGAAATAAGTTTCGTCCGATAATCCGAAAATTCATCTATCTCAATTTAGTCATTTAATTCTAAAAGCACTCCAAAAGACGAAATTAGTCGAATCTGAAAACGTGGGGTGTTACACAAGAAGTCTATCAATGATAGTGATGGACTTCAATAAACACAAATAAACAACAACAAACAAGAAGTCTATCAGTGATAATGATAGACTTTTATTACTAATAGACTTCAATCAATACTGATAAAATACACCAAGCAAGAAGTCTATTAGTGATAACGATAGACTTCAATAAATACCAATAAACAAAGAACAAACAAGAGGTCTATCAGTGTTAGTGATAGACTGATCAACACTAATAAACAACACCAAACAATAAGTTTATCAGTTATAGTGATAACCTTCTATCACTGATAAACTTCAATCATCACAGATAAACAATACCAAACAAGAAGTCTATCAGTGAAAGTAATGGACTTCTATCACTCATAGACTTCAATAAATACAAATACACAACAACAGACAAGAAGCCTATCAGTGATAGTGATAGTGAGATCCTTCTATCATTCATAGATTTCAATCAACACAAATAAGAAATACCAAACAAGAAGTCTATCAGTGATAGTGGTAGATTTATATCATAGGTTTCTATCACTGATAGACTTCAATCAACATTGAACATTGATAAACAACACCAAGCAAGAAGTCTATCAGTCACCAAACAAGAAGTCTATTAGTGAGAGAGATAGACTTCAATCAACATAGATAGACAATACCAATTAAGAAGTCTATCAGTGATAGTGATAAACTTCTATCACTGATAGACTTAGATAAACAATACCAAACATGAAGTCTAGCAGCGATAGTGATAGACTTCTATCACATATATACTTCAATCAGAAGAAATAAATAATATAAATAAAAGTCTATCGGTGATAGTGATAGACTTCTATCACTGATAGACTCCAATCAAAACAGATAAACAACACATATATAACTTATAAGTCTATTAGTGATAGTGATATACTCCTATCACTGATAGACTCTAATAAGAAGAGATAAAAACAACACATATAAAAGTCTATCGATGATAGTGATAGATTTCTATCACTAATCGATTCCAATCAGAACATATAAAACAACACATATAGAACTCTATTGGTGATAGTGATAAACTTTTATTACCGATAGACTCCAATCAGAAGAGATAAAATAACACAAACAAAAATCTATCGGCGATAGTGATAGACTTCTATCATTGATAGACTTCAATCAAAATAGATAAAAATCTCAAACAATAAGTCTATCAGTGATAGTGATAGACTTCTATTATTGATAGACTTCAATCAGAAAAGACAAAAATCCCAACGAAAAAGTCTATTAGTGATAGTGATAAATTTCTATCACCGATAAACTTCAATCTGAACAGATAAAAAATCCCAAACAAGAAGTCTATTCGTGATAGTGATAATGATAGTAATAGACTTCTATCATTGATATATTTCAATCAAAATAGATAAAGAATCCAACCAAAAAGTCTATCCGTGATAGATTTCGATAGACTTTTATCATTGATATGGGTTGTGGGCTTTTTTGTAATTTAAATGGGTTGAGCAACCAATTTTGTTATATTTACAATATTTTTTTTACATTTTGCTATATGTGCTATTTTTTACCCTCATTTTGCTATATGCCCAATTGTCTATTTTTTTAAAGATGGTAGCTTTTTAATAGATTATAAAATATAGATATTCTTTCAATATTAAGTTACATACGGATTCTTTAATTTGTATACTAAAAACAATTTTTTTCATTATAACTCTAATAAATCTTATATTTGATTTGATCCATCAATGTGAAGATGCAAAAAGATCTTAGACTTTTGACTTCTTTTGTCTAAAATAAAAATTTATCTTCTTACTAAAAAGAAAAAGAAAAAGAAAAATATATATAAGAAAATACTTTTTATTTTACAAAAATTGAGATATTCTGGATTTTCTTCTTTTTCCTTTTTAACTAAGAAAGTTGATTTTACTTTGCGGCTTTGAATTTTGAGTTTCCAATTCCCAATAATATAAAATGTTTCAACTCTTTAGAAACTCTATGCATTGCATGTGAACCCCGTGTTCCTCTCCTAGTTTTTCTTCGGTTCCAAATTACCATATTGCCCTTCCTTGGGCAAAGTTTATATATATTTATATATTTATTTATTTATTTATTTATTAATTTATCCATATTTTTCTTTTCTAAATGTCAAAAGAGCAATCGTTATCGTTGGAGATTGTGAGGAATTAGAATTTTCGAATTAATTAAAATTTTGTGGAGGAGATGGCCCGCCATTCCCTCTTGTCCCGACTGTTAGTTAGTTATATTTTTATTTCCTTAGTGGTGGGGCCCATTTTTTTCCATCGAGAAAATTAATTTATTCTTGTAAATTTGTAAAGTTGTTGTAACAACCAATCAATTACACTCCATAGATAAATGTGCAATCTTAATTTTAAATTTTAAATTGTTACCATTTTAATATTCTAATAAGTATTTGTTTCAAATATCATTAAAAAAAAATACATTTTCCTATATGTTCAAGAATTGGAAACATATATATGGTACGAATTCTTTTTAAAAAATAAAGTTGACATTAGAGCTTAGTTTCGGTTGAAATTTATGAATTTTGATAAAATTATTTTATGAATAATTCATATCTAAGTCAAATTTAATTTTGTGTAAAACTCTATTTTATTAAAATTAGTGATATTATGATATTTTTATTTTTTTATTTTTTGTCAAAATTTGCAAGTGAACGGGTAGAAATTGAATGGAAGGTAAAAATGCAACACTTATCTAATCTTAAGATTTTGAAATGGATAATAGGATAAATTTATGTTTATGGATCAAAATTGGATTTTTTGTTTTTTTTTTTTTTTTTGAAATATGGATTTTTTGTTTCCTTTTTAATTTTAAAATTTTGTGATATTGTTTTTTTTATTATATAGATAGACAGTGAAATGAAAAAACATTGCCATGTCAGTGGTGGGACCCATCATGTTCTTGTGTGGTCAGCTAAGAATCTGTTTGTTTCAAATATGTTTTCCTTTTGGCTTTTGGTAGTTTTACACGAACAATTTGAGTTAATATTATACATTTGATACAAATGAAATATTGGATGGGTAGTGTTTTACAAGGTTAGATATATGAGAAAAAAATTATAAAAATAAGTCGCTTTTGTATCCACGATTATTAAGGATAGACATATTTTTAGATTTACATATGATGATTGTTATATAGTGGGCTTAAATAATTTGTCAAAAGAGAGAAAGTAAACTAAATAGAAATAGCAATACAATCATCTTAAACCGTAGAGATGGGAGTGGAGGTACGTTGGGCAACCTCCTCAACTTTAAAGTAGTATTAATTAGTATTTAACATCACACATTAATTTTATGTTATAAGTTATAACTGGCTGGTGTACCAAGCCCCCAGCATCTTTTCTTCTTCTTTTTGGTTTTTCCTCTTCCTTTGTCGTATTCTTTTTTTGTTTGTTTGTTTTTTCTTTTCGTTTCTTTTTCTTTTTCTTTTTTTTCCAAAAGTAATATTGTTTTTCTTATATTTTTAAAATAATTTAAATTTATTCCTATAATAAATATATGATATTATAAATATTTTTCAATTTGATTTTTCTAGAGGTATGGAGCATTAATCTCATCAAAAAGAAAAAAATAACATTAAAAATATCAAAATATACGAACTAATATCAACACATATCAATATATCTATGTGTTCAGAATTATTTTTACACAATTCCAACGTAAAGTTTTAGATGTGCTACTAATTTTTACTGAACTTTAAAATGAAAATGTTAGTAGTAATAAAGTTGGGAAGTATAGACATTTTGTTTAGTGGTATTTGGATCCAATCCCTCCTTAGGTGTCTAGTTCATCAATTCTCAATGGATGCACTTTTTAGAAATCTTTTTGTTATTTATATAGCACCTTATAGTGGTTTTAAAAAATTACTATATTTATATTTTATTTTTTAATAATTTTTAAATTTCTTTTTCAAATTTCTTTTTTATATAAATAGAAATGAAAATGGATAAAAATATTATTAAAAAATTTTTAAAACATTATTTGATCAGATAAATAATTTTCATAGTATGAAATCTTATGAAAAACTTAATAAATTAATAGTTAAGTTTTATTTATTAATTTTTTGGAACACTTATAAATTATTTTTATGAATTTTTGAATGAAGTCCCTCTGAACGAAAATCCTATATTCGCCACTAATCGTGGAAGTAACTTCATCATGCCAGTCTTCTAGCCAACCCCTACTAAGTTGTTCAGTGCCTAACTAAGCAAGGAAGTGAATCATTGCCTGAAAAAGGAGTGAAACTAAAACTCGCCCTCGACCCTATTGAACACACCATTGAAGAAAATCAGGGATTACCACCTTGACCTCGAATAAGTCTTTTTGTTTACGAATGAGAAGATTGAAATCTGTTGGGAGCTTATTTCCACTGGAACTTTTGTAATGTTGGAATTTGTGTCTTAAAATCTTGTAATTAATAATTTATTTAATAATTAGTAATAATTTTGATGTTTTTATTTGTGATATAATATTGTTTATTATCTGAAAAATCTAAGGCTATTAGTGTAATATTGAACAGTATGTGATTGACATATGTGAGGATCATGTTCAAGAAATAACCTAAAGAGTCATAATATATAAATAAATTGGGTATCTTATCTTGGTAACACTATTACGGCCCACTTTGTAATAGTTGCAAATGTTTGATCCAATCGTTCATATAGAGACAAATGAGTAGAGGTATCTTATACAATAAGTTTGTATAAGACTGAACCACGAAATATTTAATCTCTCTTTATAAATTCGTTAATTGAGAAGAACAGGGCATGTTTGGTAGGTGATTTGGATTTTGTGTTTATGTTTTTCAATTCATTGAGTCCAATGAATATGCAATTGACAGATGTGTTTTCGAAAACAGTTTTCGGATTCTGTGATCTAAATAGTGAAAATTCTAAAACAACATTTTTTTTTTTATGTTTTCAGTGTATACAAATTTTGAGCTTAAAATTTTAAAATGCAGAATTTTTTTAAAAAATGATAAAAACCTTAATAAATATAGTATTTCATGTTATAAATTCAATTTATTTTTGTTAAATTAAAACATGTATAATATAATATATTATAAATTATATGATATTGTAAAATAATACTTATTCAAAATTTTATAACAAAAAAAAATTCATAAATTAATTAACAATAGTTTTTATTCAACCTAATATTTAGATATACAACTACAACTAGCTTCATGGTCTATAAATATATTATATAACACATTTTCAATAATTGCTTTAATTAGAATCCAATTTCTAAATCTTCTATCAAACACATATATGAAAACATGAAGTACAACTCTATTTTCATTAAGTCCCTTGTTTTCAAAATTATGTTTTCAAATTGCCTACCAAATAGGCCCTTAATATTTAATTAGGATAATCATATGCGACTCGATCTTAATCCTGAGTGAGTTATGAACTTTTTTCTATAAGGATTTGTCTTTTGATTTGCATGAATGAGAGTGGCTTTTGTAGCTAATTCAATAAGCCTACTATTTTTGGGACCTGACCAAATAAAGAGTTGGGAACATAATCTCACTAGATGTAATTCACTTCTTTCCATATAGGGTAAGTAGATTAGCAGTTATCTTAAGTGTTGATTTCAGCACTTGAACAATGGAACTTCATCCTCTCAGTAGCCCGAGAGAGACTTAGTTTATGGTTGAATCATAAATAAATTGGTCATTAGAAGATTAGTGTTATTTAAGGTATAAGATTTAATTACAAGGGTATCCCGGGCTATTTTCCAAGTGGTTAAGAACAGGGTGTGGAAAACTATGTAGGGGTGGAAAGAGCGTTTTTTCTCTGCAGGTAAAAAAGAAGTCCTCATCAAGGCGATTGCTCAGGCTATCCCGGGCTACACTATGAGCTGTTTCAAACTCCCGGACAAATTATGTAAGGATTTGAGTGTGATTTGCAGCAGGTTTCTGGTGGGGCTCCACGGAGACAAACAAGAAAATCCACTGGAGGAGTTGGAACAGGCTTTGTAAAACCAAACGGGATGGTGGGATCAGGTTTATGGATTTCAGAGTCTTCAATCAAGCCATGCTAGCTAAACATAGCTAGAACTTAATCAGAAACCCTAACAACCTCCTTGGCAAGATCCTGAAAGGAAGGTACCACAATAATAATGATTTCCTCCATGCTAGTTTAGGTAGAAACCCCTCACTCACTTGGCGAAATATTCTGTGGGGTCGTGATCTTTTCCGGAAAGGGTATAGATGGAGAATAGACAATGGTCGACGTGTGTTTATTTCGGAAGATCCATGGCTCCCCAACGGGGTCAATGCTATCCCGTGTTGGACTCATGACTCCTTCAAAGGGAAACGTGTAGCTGATCTCATTTCGCCAGAAGGTCAGTGGGATGCTACCAGGGTTCGCAAAGTTTTCATTCCCAGTGATGCAGAGGAGATTCTCAACATCCCGCGTAATCTTGTGCATTAAGAGGATGAAGTCATCTGGAATACAGACATAAAAGGGAAGTTTTCGGTCAAAAGTGTTTATCATTTAGGTTTCTCTTCAATTGATTCTGTTTTACCTTCGTGTTCTAGTACTTTAGATGGTCAGGATCTTTGGCGGGAGTTTTGGAAAATTGATATTATGCCTAATATTAAACATATATGCTGGAGAATCATAAATGATGTTGTTCCCTCTGCTTCTAACTTGTTTAAAAAAGGTATTTGTGTGATTATGTGGTGTTCGAATTGTAGGAATCATGTTGAAACTACGACACAGCTCATTTGGGAGTGTAAATATGCTAAGAAAGTTTGGAATTTTTTTCTTCCTGTTAATAATTATGGTTCCTCTTTGAGCAGGGGTAGTTGGAGTACGTATGATCATTGGGAGTTCCTTAGGAAGAACGTTCGTTCAGAGGATCTTGGAGGAGCTTTGCTGGTGATGTGGTCCTTGTGGACCCAACGAAACTCCGCCCGTTTTAATGGAGTAAAACTCTCAGTCCAGGAGATCATTTCGAAAGTGGTTGCGCAGAGCCATTTTTATAAGGTCAAACAGGGTAGTACCAACTCCTCGCACCTCCCTCAACTCCTGTCTATAGGCAAGGGATCCATGCAAGATGGGAAGTCTTGGAAACTCAACCCTGATGCAGCTTGGTCACACAACTTAAAGCGTAGAGGGGTGGGTTGGATTGTCAAAGACGAGAGAGAGGCAGTTCCAGTTAGGAGGTTGCAAGTGATGGAGATCTGATCTCCTTGAGCAACGGAAACGTGTTTGGGATCGTAAATTGCTTGATTGTTTTAATTGAAACAAAAACCAGTACATTAACAAAAACATACAAAACAAGCATGCTAATTGTAATCTAATTAGGCATGGATTAATTACATACAAATATACATATGTTTAACAATTAAACTAAAGGGAAGAAGAAGAATACCTTTGTAGTTTTCCTCAGCAGCAACTCCTTGCTCCAATCAGTAGAGTAACACAGGAAGCTTTAGTTTCTCTTTTTTTTACAGAACACCACCAATAAAGTAAACCCTCTATCCTCTGAATGCTTAGATCCTCATTGGTGGGAAGGATTCCAACTTTTGGAAGAAGAAGGGAATGAGAGAGTTTGAGAGAATTTTTACAGCAATTCTCCAAAATTACCAATACTCAATTGATCGATTGATTCATCCTGTAGAATGAGCAACCCCCTTCTCCCTGTTAAACCGTCGATAGGGAGAAGGAGAGGGGTAGTGGGAACGTGTCTGGATGACACGTTTCCTTATTTTATTATTAAAATAATAATAATAATTAAACAATAATAATTAAATCAAATTTAATTATTAATTTAAATCATATTTAAATAATAAAAATTAAATATCATATATTTAATTTAGATTAAATCTCATTTAATCATATTACCCCTTTAACCTATAGTTTTAATGTACATCCAGTGCACATTAAATTTTAACCTATAGTTTTCAAATGTGAATCACATTCACATTTAATATAATATTTGAACTCTTTCAAATATTCAATTCTCTCATATAATTTAATATGAATCATATTCACATTAAATTTATAATATATAGTTCCAAAACAATATATTATATCGTATCTAAATACATTAAATATATTCCCTTATCAATTTGAACATTTCAAATTCAAATGATCTAAGAACCCTTTACGAGCTAGAAGGTGGACCTAATGGACCTACAGATCAGAAGCTCCAACGATACGAGATTGCTTGGTTAATCTCATTAACCTCCCAATCAACATTCGTTAACTGCGGGAACACTCCACTAAAGTCCCGCACTGCACTCTTCTCACTTCGCAGATATATTTCGTGTCCACGGATATTGACCAATCACAGCAAGTCAATCCTTCGGAATGTTCGTAACACCGGGTGGGTCAAATTACCGTTTTACCACAGGTTACATCTTGTGCCTTAAGTACAAAGTGCTCCTCTAATGAACAATTTGTTTGTGGTCCTACCAACAAAGCAGAGTCCCTCTCGGGCCAATGAGAGGGTCGGGCCCTTTGTTCAAGTCTCGAAGACACCACTTAAGGGAACATTACTCTACTTACCCTAGTAGGCGGGAAGGAATAAATTCCATCTTGCTAAGTTAAGTTCCCAGCCGCTCACTCGGTCTTGTCTCCAAGAAGGTAGGCATATTGAGTCGGTGAATCGCCACTCTCACCCATACTAGTCAAAGGACAATCCCTTGCGAGCAGGGAGTTCGTGAACTGCCTGAGGATTGAGATCAAGTTGCCTAGGTCATCCTAATGAAATAGAAACCTAACTAGTCAACGGAGTTACAACTAGAGGTTACTATTTCGTGGTCCGGTCTTATGTAATCTCATTACATAGGATATCCCCACTCACATGTCATCTACACGAACAAGTTAGGATCACAGTGTTTGTATCAAATACAAAGTGGGCCACATCCATAGTTTTACCAAGGTAAGGTACCCAAACCTTATCCCCTAACTATAGACCCTTTAGGTTGTATCTCGAACCGAGATCCATTATATGTACACTACATTTAGTTAAAGATTCATACAACAGCCTTGGATGTTTAGTTTATTGGATTTAGGGTTTAAATAAAGTTAAACTCGTAGATAACGAACAATAACTCTTTATTGAAATAATAACACTTTATTACATTAATTAGAACAAAAATACAAACTACGAGTTTTAGGGCACAAACCCCAACAAACTCCCACTTGAACTAAAACCCTAGTGGGGTACATCATAATCTAAAACAGTGGTTACATGAGATAGAAATACAATAAACTAGGGCATCCATATACCCCATTACATATCTCCCACTTGCCCTAGATTAGCCTATGTACATATCTCCCACTTGCCCTAGATTAGCCTATGTACATATCTCGTAGACCCAGACTTTCCAGATGACCCTCGAACACTTTAGCCGTGAGAGTCTTTGTAAACGGGTCAACAATATTGTGCTCCGAAGCGATCTTGGTGACTGTCACATCTCCTCGTTGCACTATTTCTCGTATTAGGTGATACTTCCTCTCGATGTGCTTACCTCGCTTATGGCTGCGAGGTTCCTTCGAATTGGCTATCGCACCACTGTTGTCACAGTATAAGGTGATGGGAGATTCTATATTTGGAACAACTTCCAAATCAGTAAGGAATTTTCTTAGCCAAACAGCCTCCTTAGCTCCTTCACAAGTAGCGACATACTCAGCCTCCATCGTGGAGTCAGCGATGCATCCTTGCTTGATGCTTTGCCATACTATCGCTCCCCCGTTAAGGGTGAAAACTGATCCCGATGTGAATTTCTGGGAATCCTTATCGGTCTGAAAATCAGAATCAATGTATCCAGTAAGGATCAAATCCTTAGACCCATACACAAGCGTATAGTC
This sequence comes from Trichosanthes cucumerina, assembly GCA_036507285.1. Lineage (NCBI taxonomy): Eukaryota > Viridiplantae > Streptophyta > Magnoliopsida > Cucurbitales > Cucurbitaceae > Trichosanthes > Trichosanthes cucumerina. Next base: position 27,966,505 of record CM071842.1, on the reverse strand, counting down.
CCTCGTTCTCCTTAGATACTTGAAGATATTTTTAACTGATGTCCAGTGGTCTAACCCTGGATTGGACTGGTACCTACTGACTATTTCCACTACATAACAAATGTCTGACCTCGTGCATAGCATAACATATATTAAGCTACCTACTGTAGAGGCATAGGGAATATGTCTCATATCCTCAACTTCTTGAGGTGTCTTGGGACACTGTTCCCTACACAGATGAACTCCATGCCTGAAGGGTAATAAGCTCCTCTTGGAATTGTGCATCGAATATCTGGATAACATTTTGTCGATATAAGATGCTTGAGAGATAAGCAGCATAGCGTTTCGTTTCTTGTGATTCTCAAGATCTCAATCCCAAGAACATATTGCGCCTCTCCCAAATCTTTCATTTGGAATTGGGTCGCCAACCAATTCTTTATGTCAGTAAGGTATCCTACATCATTCCCAATGAGTAGGATATCATCCACATAAAGTACCAATAAAGCTACTTTGTCGTTGATGATCCTCTCGTAAACACATGGCTCATCAACGTTTTGGTCAAAGCCGTAAGACTTGATCGCAGTATCAAATCATATATTCCAAAATCTTGACGCTTATTTCAACCCATAAATTGATCAATTGAGCTTGCAAACTTTTTGCTCCTGACCTTGGGCTATGAACCCTTCGGGCTGAGACATATAGATGCTCTCGTCAAGATTACCATTCAAAAAGGCAGTCTTGACGTCCATTTGCCAAATTTCATAATCATAAAACGCGGCTAAGGACAAGAGTATCCTAATAGACTTTAGCATAGTAACAGGGGAAAAAGTTTCTTCATAATCAACTCCTTCCCTTTGGGTGAAACCCTTTGCTACCAGTCTAGCTTTAAAGGTTTGTACCTTTCCAGCTGCATCTCTCTTTCTCTTATAGATCCATTTACACCCTATGGGTCTAACCCCTTCAGGTTGGTCTACAAGTTCCCATACTGAATTGAAGTCCATTGACTCCATTTCAAGGTCCATGGCTTTGATCCACTGGTCCTTGTCTACGTCATTCATCGCCTGTTTATAAGACAATGGATCTTCTACGCCGTCATCAGGTATGACAACTTGAGTTTCAGCTAAACCCAAGTAGCGGTCAGGTTGGGAAACAACCCTCCCACTGCGTCGAGGCATTCCCAACGATTGAGAAGGATGAGACTGACTTGAGGTGTTGGCTCTTCCATCAACTCTTGATGAAGGTCCAGCTTGATCAACAACTCTTGTTGGTTCATGTGTAGCTTCATTTAGTACTAATTTACTACGCGGTTTGTGGTTCCTCATGTGACCTTTCTCCAAAAACGTGGCGTTTGTCGATACAATCACCTTGTTTTCTTGTGGGTCGTAGAAAAGACCACCTCTCGTTTCTTTGGGATAGCCAACAAATTGGCACAATCTTGAACGAGGTTCCAGTTTCTTTGGGTTTGTCACGAGCACGTGTGCCGGACAACCCCAGATCCTGAAGTGTTGTAAACTAGGTTTACGCCCCTTCCACCGTTCAAAAGGTGTTTCTGAAACAGTTTTTGATGGAACACTGTTCAAGATTTGAACTGCAGCCTCTACTGCGTATCCCCAAAACGAGGCAGGCAATTGAGCATAGCTCATCATGTAAACGAACCATGTCTAACAAGGTTCTATTTCTCCCTTCGACACACACCATTTTCTTTGTGGTGTATTAGGTGCAGAGAGTTGAGATTTAATTCCATGTTCTATCATATAGTCGTGGAATCTGACCACTCTCACCCATACTAGTCAAAGGACAATCCCTTACGAACAGGAGTTCGTAACCTGCTCAAGATTGAGATCAAGTTGCCTAGGTCATCCTAGTGAAATAGAAACCTAACTAGTCAACGGAGTTACAGCTAGAGGTTACTATTTCGTGGTCCGATCTTATGTAATCTCATTACATAGGATATCCCCACTCACATGTCATCTACACGAACACGTTAGGATCACAGTGTTTGTATCAAATGCAAAGTGGGCCACATCCATAGTTTAACCAGGGTAAGGTACCCAAACCTTATCCCCTAACTATAGACCCTTTAGGTTGTATCTCGAACCGAGATCCTTTTTATGTACATTACATTGATTAAAGATTCATTTAATGACCTTGGATGTTTAGTTTATTGGATTTAGGGTTTAAATAAAGGCAAACTCGTAGATAACAAACAATAACACTTTATTGAAATAATAACACTTTATTACATTAATTAGAACATTATTACAAACTACGAGTTTTAGGGCACAAATCCCAACAACTCTATCTTGTTCATTACCGCATTGCTGCAGAATTGCAGAAAACTCTTCGGAAGAGATTCCAAGATGAACGATACCTGACTTTGCTCGTCAATGACCGCTCTGTTCATCTCAACCACGTTGAAGTGGACCAGCAGATCGAGAACGTGTTCTCTCACCCATGACCCCTCCTTCATACGGGAGTTATAAACGTATTTGAGTGATTCGTGCTGAATCTGTCCAGACGGTTGTCCAAACATTTCCTGCAGCGAACTCATGATCTCACGAGCTGAGACCATGCCCTCGTGCTTTTTGGCTAGAACTTCAGAGACACTAGCCAAAATGTAGACCTTGGCCTTATCATTGGCCTTGATCCAGCGGTCGTACGCCTCCTTAACAGATTGAGGAGCATTACGAGCAGGGATCTGAGGACATTCCTCAGTCAGTACAAACCGTAGGTCGTCAACAACGAGAATCGTATTCAAGTTGGACTTCCACGTAGTAAAATTCTCACCAGTTAAATGATCGCTTTTAAGTAAGGCTATTATTGAGGACGACATGCTGAAAATCCAAAATAGTTCTAATTAGTTATGCCTTTTAACCCATTATAAAACCAATCATATTTAGCAAAATTATTAAAGAACCCTAGTGTTTAAACTAAACCCAATGTTTAAATTAAACCTTTAATTTTGCAACGATACTTCAAGGGTTTAAAACAAAAGCCTCCGTCAAGTGATCGGTCATTCCTCCTTGAATTGAGACTTTCTCAGCCAATTCTCACTACCAGAACATCTCATGTCCCAATGGTCATTAGCTACCGTTTGTTTGGTCAAGGACTTGTTTACTAGCTTAACTCATCCCGTAAATGTGACCCTACCATTTTCAGATCCAATAGGTTCGAGCCAATAGGCTACTATTAAGAAAGACAAGCTGTTGGCAAATTACCTAAGAGAGACCTATCCATTTTCGGAGGTTCGCGGTGTTCGATCCCTATAGTCGGGCCCTCCGTAGGGTTTGGGCACATTCCAGACAACCTAGCAAAGCGGACTATAGAAATCTCACATGCGACCTAATGGAGGAGACCAGTAGTATACGTTGACACGCGTCCTGCTCCTATTTACTATGGATACTTCCCTCATTCACCTTGGTATTGAACCATGCAAGCACATACCGTAGGTGTAACGCCCCAGGCCCAGGATCCTCTGCGACCTGGCTGCGTCACTATATCATCCATGACTGCTTATAAGAGTGAAGATACTATCCCCACAAACTAACACGAGGTCCTTTCAGCATGTTTTGTCTCTCACTCACATGCTCCAGGAAAATTTCAAGAGGTCACCCAACATAGAATTGCTCCAAGCTAAGACACGCTAAGCTCGTGGAGTTCTATGATTGAGCCACCAGAAAAGGAAGGTGCACCTTGTTAGTATAGGTAGTAGCTATCAATTCTTTTAAGCCTTTCTCAATCTGTACTTTCATATCCTCATGGTCACTCGCATGTACCCCTTTCCTCGGGCACCATGCTTCCATATCCTCGGGATCCCTCTCATTCGGATGTGGACTCGGTTCACTCATGTACCCCTCTTCCTCAAGCGTCACATGCCCACCGACTTCCGCCTTGGTTCGCCCCCGAACCACATCTTCATCGGGAGAGGTTTCGCTTTGATACCATTTGTAACGCCCTGTGCCCGGGATCCTCTGCGACACTGGCCTTGCGCCACACTATATCATCCATGACTGCTTATAAGAGTGAAGATACTATCCCCACAAACTAACACAGGGTCCTTTCAGCATGTTTTGTCCTCACTCACATGCTCCTAGGAAAATTTCCAAGAGGTCACCCAACATAGAATTGCTCCAAGCTAAGCACGCTTAACTGTGGAGTTCCTATGATTGAGCCACCGAAAAGGAAGGTGCACCTTGTTAGTATAGGTAGTAGCTATCAATTCTTTTAAGCCTTTCTCAACTGTACTTTCATATCCTCATGGTCACTCGCATGTACCCCTTTTCCTCGGGCACCATGCTTCCATATCCTCAGGATCCCTCTCATTCAGATGTGGACTCGGTTCACTCATGTACCCCTCTTCCTCGGGCGTCACAGTAGGGGGACGCCCTATTGAGGCCACGTAGCTGAGCATGGAACTCACGGTGTGAACTCTTGAGGACGTGAGAGTAAACTCGATGCGAACATCTCGTTTTCTCCCACTGAAGCTCCTAAAAATTAGGGTATAGGTTTAACTTAGTTGGATTCCGGCTAAAAGAATCTATCTAAGTCTATGCCTATTATAACTATTATAACTAGGTCTTTTAACCTTATATCTAGGTGAATAAACATTTTAATTACCTAGAGATAAAATAGAACTAAGGTTAATTCAACAAAGCTCCGGTCGGTTCCCAGTAGGAGGTGTTAGATTAACTGGTCACTTAAGTACCCCAAACCTTGCATGAGAACTTCAGTAGAGAGTTCCCTTATAACCAAAATTCTAACGTCCTACTAGATTTTAAACTATTTAAATTACTACGTAAGACTAATTTCTAATAGGATTAGAAATTAAAATTTAGGTCTAAATTAATTTTAAATGATTTAAAACTAATTTTAAATTTTAACCCAAGTTCCTATGTTTGCATGCATTTCTTTATTATAGGTTATGGTTTCTAAAACCCCTTTAATTTATAACTTTTATAAATTTAATTATTAACCTTTGATAAAGAAACTATATTATAAATCCAACAATTAATTTTTCAAATTGGAATTATAAAAAAAATTCAACTAATTGAATAATTAAAATTACTTAAATGAAATAACATTTATTTTGAACTAAGTAATTTCATGCTCCATGCAATTTATTTTTCATATAATCTAATTATAACAATTATAACTAATTACTCATGAAAAATAAATTAATCATGCATTTTCAACCATATTCATATAACATTTATACAAATAAAATGCATGAACATGCTTATCCTAAGGTGGGAATAATCTAAATGACATTCATAAAGATATAAAGCTGTAAAACCGGAATATTTTGGCCCCTAAAGTGCAAAAAATAAAATTACATTAATTTTATTACATATAACCGGTCCAAAACACCTTGAACCGGGCTTGAACCGCTCGAACCGGATCGAAAAAGAACCTAAACCGCTGAACCGGTTTGCAGCTGCTGGAATGCCCCATGGCATTGCAACGCTGATGCGAGCGTTGCAACGCCCGCTTTGTCCTTATGCGCGCTTGCTATCGGGGTGGCGTTGCAATGCTGAGGGGCAGTGTTGCAACGCCGCTAACCCCTTGAACGCCCGCGTCGATAGGGGACGCTGGTGTTGTGACATTGCGTTTTTCTTGACGTTGCAACATCGATGAGCGGCGTTAGCAGTAACGCCGCCGCCGCCGGCAAAGAACTTTCTTCTTCGAACACAACAGTTTTCTTCTTCAATATCTCATTCGATTCTCAACTGAATTGCTTGAAACTGGTCCCGAACGACTCGTAACTCAAATACAGACTCAATAATGAACTTTTGCCCAAAAACGCAGGGGCCTTTACATACAAATTGATCAAATCAAAAAAAGTAAACTATGACCAAATACTCCTAAATAGTTTTACAGCAAACCCAATGCATTTCCCACCAAATAAATGCAATTTTATTTCAAAACAAAACAATACAAGCATTGCTCTGATACCATTTGATGGAGATCTCATCTCCTTGAGCAGCGAAAACGTGTTTGGGATTGTAAATTGCTTGATTGTTTTAATTGAAACAAAAACCAGTACATTGACAAAAACATACATAACAAGCATGTTAATTGTAATCTAATTAGGCATGGATTAATTACATACAAACATACATATGTTTAACAATTAAACTAAAGGGAAGAAGAAGAATACCTTTGTAGTTTTCCTCAGCAGCAACTCCTTGCTCCAATCAGTAGAACAACACAGGAAACTTTAGTTTCTCTGTTTTTACAGAACACCACCAATAGAGTAAACCCTCTATCCTCTGAATGCTTAGATTCTCCTTGGTGGGAAGGATTCCAACTTTTGGAAGAAGAAGGGAATGAGAGAGTTTGAGAGAATTTTTACAGCAATTCTTCAAAATTACTAATACTCAATTGATCGATTGATTCATCCTGTAGAATGAGCAACCCCCTTCTCCCTGTTGAACTGTCGATAGGGAGAAGGAGAGGGGTAGTGGGAACGTGTCTGGATGACACGTTCCCTTATTTTATTATAAAAATAATAATAATAATAATAATTAAACAATAATAATTAAATCATATTTAAATCATATTTAAATAATAAAAATTAAATATCATATATTTAATTTAGATTAAATCTCATTTAATCATATTACCCCTTTAACCTATAGTTTTAATGTACATCCAGTGCACATTAAATTTTAACCTATAGTTTTCAAATGTGAATCACATTCACATTTAATATAATATTTGAACTCTTTCAAATATTCAATTCTCTCATATAATTTAATATGAATCATATTCACATTAAATTTATAATATATAGTTCCAAAACTATATATTATATCGTATCTAAATACATTAAATATATTCCCTTATGAATTTGAACATTTCAAATTCAAATGATCTAAGAACCCTTTACGAGTTAGAAGGTGGACCTAATGGACCTACAGATCAGAAGCTCCAACGATACGAGATTGTTTGGTTAATCTCATTAACCTCCCAATCAACATTCGTTAACTGCGGGAACACTCCACTAAAGTCCCGCATGTTTGCACTCTTCTCACTTATGAGATATATTTTCGTGTCCACGGATATTGACCAATAACAGCAAGTCAATCCTTCACTAATGTTCGTAACACCAGGTGGGTCAAATTACCGTTTTACCCCTAGGTTACATCTTGTGCCTTAAGTACCAGTGTTCCTCTAATGAACAATTTGTTTGTGGTCCTACCAACAAACAGAGTCCCTCTCGGGCCAATGAGAGGGTCGGGCCCTTTGTTCAAGTCCCGAAGACACCACTTAAGGGAACATTACTCTACTTACCCTAGTAGGCGGGAAGGAGTGAATTTCATCTTGCTAAGTTAAGTTCCCACCGCTCACTCGGTCTTGTCTCCAAGAAGGTAGGCATATTGAGTGGGTGAATCGCCACTCTCACCCATACTAGTCAAAGGACAATCCTCATGACAGAATTGTGTAACTGCTTGTGGATTGAGATTAAGTTGCCTAGGTCATCCTAGTGAAATAGAAACCTAACTAGTCAGCGGAGTTACAACTAGAGGTTACTATTTCGTGGTAGTCGATCTTATGTAATCTCATTACATAGGATATCCCCACTCACATGTCATCTACACAAACACGTAAGGATCACAAAGTGTTTGTATCAAATACAAAGTGGGCCACATCCATAGTTTTACGGGGTAAGGTACCCAAACCTTTATCCCCAACTATAGACCCTTTAGGTTGTATCTCAACCGAGATCCTTTATATGTACACTACATTCGAGTTAAAGATTCATACAACAACCTTAGATGTTTAGTTTATTGGATTTAGGGTTTAAATAAAGGAATACTCGTAGATAACGAACAATAACTCTTTATTGAAATAATAACACTTTATTACATTAATTAGAACAAAAATACAAACTACGAGTTTTAGGGCACAAACCCTAACAACAAGTTCATTGATAAGTTCCAACCAATCAAATCTCTAGAAGCCTTAGCCATTCGGGACGGGCTAAAGGAGATTTTCTCTTGGAGACAGGCCCAATTCCCAAGTTAGTGGTGGAATCAGACTCTCTTGAGGTTATCTCTCTTCTCAACAGGATCGATGTGGATTTTTCTAAAATTGGTTTTATCATTGATGTCATTCTATATTTTGTAAGGGATGATTGCCCTATTCTTTTTTGTAAAATCCCTAGAGAGGAAAACAAAGTTGCCCATTGTTTAGCAGCTTTGGCTTCATCTTCAGGATGTTCTTTGGTCTGGAAAGAGAGGTTTCCGGAGTGTTTATTTCCTTTCTTGATGGAGAAGGATGACAGATTGTAGTTTCTGTGTGTTGGGTGTTACTGTTTCAAAAAAAAAAATATAAGGGTAAAACGAACTTTTGATAGAGTTGTAGTTACGAACAACTCATGAACGATCAACTGCATGTAATAATTAGATTCATGAGCACAACTTGTTCTACAATGCATAAGAGTTAATGAATGAAAATTGATTAATTAAATAGTTTAATTAATTTCTTTTGTATTATTGGAGTTTTTACTTGTTAGCTCATAGTAACATTAAAAGATCAATTTCTTGAAAGAAAAATTTCAAATGTTCGAATTAATATTTAATTTGAAATGTTGAAATTAATATTTAATATATTATATATATTATATATAAAAGGAAAAAAAATATTTTTATTATTTTTGATACATTAAATATTAAATAATTAATGTATATTAGATACATTGAAGAAAAGATATTTATAAAATTTGAATAAGATTCAAATAAAGAAATAAATTTTGTGGGAAATTTAAAAGATTTAAATCTACAATAAATAAAAGATATTTATAAAATTTGAATGAGATTATTAAAATAAAGAAATAAATATCACAAGAGAATTTAAAAGATTTAAATCTACATTAAAGAAAAATATTTACAAAATTTGAATAAGATTCAAATAATGAAATAAATATTATAGGAGATTTAAAAAATTTGAATAAGATTGAAATATATTAGATTTATTTATTTTAATATATTAAATATTAAAATATATATTATTTAACTATGACAAAGATTTATCATAGAATATTATCTTTGGGTTGAGCCATTAGAGGACACACTCAATAGAGAATTGGAGAATTCTCTCTATGCTTCTTTCTCTCCAATCCTTCGTAGATTTTCTTTCAAGAGGCTCTCATAAACCTTAGTTTGTTTTCGAGTCATAGTAAGTAGGCTTTTATGGAATTGAAGTTTCAATCACGTTGGAGTTAAAATAAGAAGATTAAAGACTCGCCAGAATATTTTTCATATTTTACTTGATTCTAAGTTTTGCTTAACATGGTTCATTTTTGTTTAATTCTAAATAAAATCAAAGTCGATTCCAACGCTTCTGTTGCAGGTTTAATTCGATTATTCTCTTCATATGAACTCTTAGGGTCTCCTTGGTAATGTGAACCTCATCCCTTGCGTCATATTCGTCAGCCAAATCAACAAATTGGCAGGTCGAGTAAAACCTCATTGTTGCAATCATCACATCCCTAAATTGATTCTAGACGGTTGCCTCGATAGCAACCATATGCCAATTCACTCAAAAACGCTACATTCGAATTTAACTTATAACTCTCCTAAATTTACGATTCCCACACAATGGTCCATGGTATGGATTCACCATATCCATAAGCCAAATCAACAAATTGACAGGTGTTGAGTAAAACCTCATTGTTGCAACCATCATATCCCTAAATTGATTCTAGACGAATGCCCCGATAACAACCATATGGTAATCTAATGGAAATGTTACATCTGAATTTAACTTATAACCCTCCCAAATTGACGATCTCTACAAATTGGACACTGATATATATTCACCAGAGACAAAACTTTCACTCCAGCCAATTGATAATTGGATACATAAGTAGAAACCAAATTCTCACCTAGATGCAAAGCCTGATTCCTACAATTTCAAACACTCCAAAACAACACTTCTATCACCTCAAAATTATTCAATGAGATCGAACTTGAGGAGAATGGTCATACTATGGATTGTAAAGAAATGCAACAAATGCCCAAACCTCGATTTTCTCTATTCAGTTACCTCTACTTTACAACGCCACAAGAGGTGCAAACTATCCACATAGAGGACAAAATACAAATACTACATAAAGATATGAGTTTAACTCAAGATATTCATTTTCCAAAAACTCATCCACCAACCCATCAAAACGCTCTTGTAGAAGACGAGGGTCTATCGAGATAGTCTTGTCGTTGAGCCAAACGAAATGCACTTTGAACCCAAAAGATACCAAATCGATCAAAATGCCAAATCAATCAATCTTGATGTTGTCGTCCATCAGGGAGAATGATTCTAATTATCTGACACTCCTCTTCAGAAAAGTGTGCGGTAAGTACTTCATCATTTCAAGACCCCGACTTTGTTATTAGATTACACACTCTACTATCTGCAAAGAGCGTAGGTGATATAACAATACTAAGAACCTTGGTGTAGGCAACTCTTGGGTTATATAAACCTCCCAAATAGAAGTCTCAACACCTTTCGTATCAATTTGGATCAACCTAAGGTGAAGGTTAGAAACAAATTATTGTTGAACTTTTTTTTTTATCATGGTTCTTTGACCTCAAATACTAGCTTATTTCTTGGTAAAATATGTTATTTTCATGTAATTATTTTGTCCCAAACAAGTGCAAATGATAAAATCATGTGAACTTAGTCATTTGTTGATTACTAGGTTTAGGGTTAAAAAAATATTTTTTTGATAAGAAATGATTGATTTTGTTGAATTTGCAAAAAAAAAAAAAAAACGTTAAATACAAAAGAAATGTGCTTGCTTCATAGGTATTATAAATGCATGAAATAGATGTCCATTTTCCATCTATCCATGTATCATATCCCCTTTTGGTCATGTGTCTTCCATGTGTCATAAACCTAATCATGCTTGGTGTCCAAAAAAACTCACTTGCTCCTTCCCAAATAGCCTATAAATAGTGGCTTTTGGTGGACAAATGATTTAGACAATTAGGTGAAATTTCTCCAATCCATTTTCTTCTCTTCCACTTTCTCTCTAATTTATTCCTTATTTAATTTTGTCATATAATTCTACTATCTTTATTTATATTATATATACATTCCATTTTCATTATTATTATTATTATTATTATTATTATTATTATTATTATTATTATTTGGTAAAGTTTTTGGTGTCCGATTTTGCCCCTCAATTTTTACAATACGTTATCAACACGAGCCTCTGTTATTTTTCTCGCTAAAGGTAGGTCCTCCAGTTAAACCTTTTTTTTTAAATGTTATTTTACATGTTTAATTTATATTAATTTTCTAATATAAATACAATGCCTTTTGATAGCGTTACTATGGAAAATCTTGCAAAATTAGAATTCACGACCCTTGACATTAATGGTAATAATTATTTGTCATGGGTGCTTGATACTGAGATACATTTGGATGCTATGAACCTTGAAGAGACCATTAAAGAAGGAAATACGACATCCAGTCAAGAAAAGGCTAAAGTCATGATCTTCATTCGTCATCATCTCCACGAGGGATTGAAATAGAATATTTAACGATAAAAGATCCCTATGTCTTGTGGAAGAGCTTGAAAGAAAGGTATGATCATCAAAAAATTATTATTCTTCCAAAAGCTCGTTATGATTGGATACACCTGAGGTTGCAAGATTTTAAATCAGTAAGTGAGTACAACTCCGCATTATTCAAAATTAGTTCGAAACTGAAACTATGTGGAGAAAACATTACTGATGTGGATATGTTAGAGAAGACATTTTCTACCTTTCATGTCTCGAATATGCTCCTGCAGAAATATCGAGAGAAAAACTTTAAAAAGTATTCAGAACTCATTTCATGTCTTCTCGTGAATGAACAACATAACGAGCTATTAATGAAAAATCATGAATCTCGACTAACTAGAGCAACACCATTCCTGAAGTGAATGTGGTGAATTTGAACAATCGTGGTCGTGGTCGAGGTCGTGACTGCGGTAGAGGAATAAATAATTATTCTCGTGGTGGACATTATAATTATCCAAATTTCAAGAAACTCACACAAACTAATGATCAGAAAGGAAAAACTCCACAAAATAAGAATTCAAGAGGTGATGAAAATAAATGCTTTCGATGTGGAATGACTGGACACTGGTCACGTGTTTGTCGTACATCCAAACACTTAGTTGATCTCTATCAAGCTTCCCTGAAGGAAAAAAAGGGAAAAAGGAAAAATGTAGAAGCAAATCTTGCTTATCAAGATAATGATATATTCGACCATCCAATATGACAAATTTGGATGTGACAGACTTCTTTGCGTCTCATGAAGAGAAGATTGAAGCAATTGATGGATTAACAAGTGCTTCTTTTGATTTTGAGAATGTTTAGTACTGATGTTTATTTTTATGTTCTTTTTAGCTTTAAACTTTTTGTATTATGTATCTCTTATTGTAATTATTTTTGTTTAATGAAGAAATATGGGCAGTTTTCATATGTTGAATGATTACAAAAATGAGCAATGAAGATCTATGTCTGGCAGACTGCGCAACTACGCACACAATACTTATAAACAGAAAATATTTTTTTAAATTGGCAATGCTGGAAGCAAAAGTCAATACTATATCAGGTTATGCAGACTTGATTGAAGGTTTTGGAAGAGCAAGTTTTATCTTTCCTAGAGGAACAAAATTCACAATTAATAATACTTTGCTTTCTTGCAAGTAAAAAAGAAACTTATTGAGTTTCAAAGATATACATAACAATGATTATCATATTGAAACTGATCGTAAAAATAATATAGAGTGTCTCTATATCACATCTATTGTTTCACATGAAAAACATATATTAGAAACACTACCTGCTTTTTCTTCTGGTTTATATTATACTCATATACGAGTAATCGAAAGTTATGCAACAATGAACCAGAAGTTCATAAATCCAAAAATATTCAGTATTTGGCATGATCGATTAGATCATCCAGGATCAATAATGATGAGAAAAATTATTGAGAATTCACATGGACATCCTTTAAAGAACCTGAAGAGTCTTCAATCCAATGAGTTTTCATGTGATGTTTGCTCTCAAGGGAAATTAATTATTAGACCATCACCAGCTAAAGTAGGATTGAATCACCTGCATTTTTAGAGTGAATTCAAGGTGATATTTGTGGACCTATTAACCCACTAAGTGATCCATTTAGATATTTTATGGTATTAATTGACGCATCCAGCAGATGGTCACATGTATGCTTATTATCAAGTCGAAATCTTGCATTTGAAAGGTTACTTGCTCAAATAATTAAGTTAAGAACACAATTTCCTGATTATATAATTAAGACCATTCGACTTGATAATGTTGGTGAATTTACATCCCAAAATTTTAATAATTATTGTATGTCAATTGGGATAAGTATTAAACATCCTGTAGCCTACGTTCATACATAAAATGGTCTAGCAAAATCATTTATAAAACGTCTGCAACTAATTGCAAGACCATTGCTTATGAGAACTAAACTTCCTACATCGACCTGGGGTCATGCTATTTTGCACGCTGCATCATTATTACGTATTAGGCTAGTAGCCTATAATAAATATTCTCCTATGCAATTAGCTTATGGTCAGCAACCAAATATATCCCATCTGAGAATTTTTTGATGTGCAGTATATGTTCCAATTGCTCCACCACAACGTACTAAGATGGGTCCTCAAAAGAGGTTAGGAATATATGTTGGATATGATTCCCCATCAATTATTAAATATTTTGAACCCCTGACGGGTGATGTATTTACTGCACGATTTGTTGATTGTCATTTTAATGAGAAATTTTCCAACATTAGGGGGAGAAATTACGAAGTTGGAAAAAGAAATTACATGGAATGCATCGTTATTATCTTATTTAGATTCTCGTAGAGATCAATGTGAACTTGAAGTTCAAAAGATAATTCATTTGCAAAATATAGCAAATCAATTACCAAATGCATTCACAGATGCTAAAAAAGTGACTAAATCATATATACCAGCTGCAAATGCTCCATAAAAAATTGATATCCCAAAGGAACAAGTTGTCAATAATGAGTCTGGAACACATCAGAAGTGTGGTAGACCAATGAGTTCCAAAGATAAAAATCCTCGAAAAAGAAAAGTAGTTGATAATCAAAATGATTCAATAAAGGGTATGGATGTTCCAGAAGAAATCTAGAATACAACTACTCAAAAGAGTATTAATGAAAATCAAACGCTTGAGGATAATAATGAAATTTCTATAAACTATGTTACAACAGGAAAGAGATGGAATCAAAATGATATCATTGTTGACAACATTTTTGCTTATAATGCTGCTCACGATATTATTCATGAAAGTGACGATTTTGATCCAAAATCTACCGAAGAATGTCAATGTAGAAAGGATTGGTCGAAGTGGAAAGAAGCAATCCAAAGGTTTGGTATTGATTATGAGGAGACATATTCTCCTGTGGGATATAAATGGGTATTTGTAAGGAAAATAAATGAAAAGAATGAAGTCACTAGATAAAGCGATACTTGTTGCACAAGGATTCTCGCAAAGGTTTGTTATTGATTATGAGGAGACATATTCTCCTGTGGTGGATGCAATAACGCTAAGATATTTGATTGGTCTGACTGTATATGAAAAACTTGATATGCATCTAATGGATGTGGTCACGACGTATTTATATGGATCTCTGGATAATGACATTTATATGAAAATCCTGGAAGGATTTAAAATACCAAAAACATATGAATCGAGTTCTCGGAAATTGTATTCAATAAAGTTAGAAATATCATTATATGGATTAAAACAATCAGGACGAATGTGGTATAATCGCCTGAGTGAAGAATATCTGTTGAAAGAAGGATATCAAAATAATCCAATATGTCTGTGCGTTTTTATAAAGAAATCTCAATCAGGATTCGCTATTATAATTGTATATGTTGATGACTTAAATATAATTGGAACTCCTGAAGAGTTATCCAAGGCAATAGAATATCTTAAAAAATAATTCGAGATGAAAGATCTTGGAAAAACAAAATTTTGCCTTGGTTTGCAAATTGAACATTTAACATATGAGATATTTGTTCATCAACCAACTTATACAGAAAAAATCTTTAAAAAATTCTATATGGATAAACCACATCGATTGAACATTCCAATGGAAGTTCGTTCACTGGATATAAAGAGAGATATATTTCGACCTCGAGATGACAATGAAGAACTACTTGGTCCTTGTTGCGTAAAATTATAATATTGCAATACCGCAACTGTACGGGTCAAGTTTTAGCATAGTGATTTGAGAGTCTAAGTATCGTCCTCGGGAATGGGTTTCTAGATTAATTCATTACTAAGATACTAATTCTCAATTTTAGCTAAAGTAACATAACATGGATAGGTGATGAAAACAAAGATAAACGACAAACAAACAAGTGGAGACACGAGTTGATAGATTTGGAGGAATTTGACTTCAAAGTTAATAACTTAATTAACACACGCAATGAAATAATGTGATGAATTTATAAACAAGAAGTAAGATACTCAAGAAAATCTCTCGATTCTTAGTGAGTCTCGCACACACAATGAATTCTATAGTCTCCATATGAATCTAAAATATGCACGACATTAAGCAACTTGTTTATATGTTTCCCTTAGACTTCTAGGTCATTCTCATGCTAGACTTCTAAGAGTTTTGACAACTTTGCTCTAATCTAAGCTTTTTCTCCCGAGTCCACTTAAACCAACAAGATTAAGGAATTAAAGAACGAATTTTCAAAAATAAATAACAAAACATAATTCAATACAAAAGCAAACAAGTCTTAAACATGTGAATCAAATCCTAACTACAACATTTAGCTACTCTAAATCACAATAAAACAAAACTAAAAGTGTAGAAAACGTCTTAGAACGATGTTACAATCTGAAAGAAAGAGGAAATTGATGGAGATCGGATCCCCTTGAGCAGCGGAAACGAATTTGGAATCGTAATATGCAAGTTTGTTTTGCTTGAAAAGCAAAAACCCATACATTGAAAAAACAGAACAAACATGAAAATTCTAATCTAATTAGATATGGATAATTGCATACAAACATACTAAGTTTAACAATTAAACTAAAAGAAATAGAAATGTTACCTTTGTTGATTTCCACAAGAAACAACAACTCCTTTGCTCCAAAAGAAATCAGTAACTCAGCAACATGACTTCTCTGTTTTCTCCAGCAAGACACTACCAACAGAGAGCACCTTCTATCCTCTGAGTGCTTAGAACTTTTCCTTTGGTGGGAAGGAACCAACAATTGGAGAATTGGGAATGAGAGTGTGTAAGAGAGAGAATCCTTTTTCCAATTCAATCAATCAGTGAATGATCGAGCATTACAAGTCCTTCTCACTCGGAGAAGAAAACTCAGTTGAGGGCTTTTCGCACTCCCTATCGAATAGGGAGTTGGGAGAGAGGGGGAACGTGCCCTCCTGACACGTTCTCTATTTTTATTTTTAAATAATAAATAATCGTATTATTTAATAATCAATTAAATCTTATTTAATTAATTAAAATTAAATATCTTATATTTAATTTAGATTAAATCACATTTAACCAATTATCCCTCTATCCTATAGTTTTAATGCACATCTAATGCACATTAAATTTAACCTATAGTTTTCAAATATGAATCACATTCACATTTGAATTCAATATTTGAACTCTTTCAAATATTTAATTCTCTCACATAATTTAATATGAATCATATTCACATTAAATTTATAATATATAGTTCCAAAACTATATATTACATCGTATCAATATACATTAAGTTTATTCGCTTATGAATTTGAACATTTCAAATTCAAATGATCTAATAACCCTTTACGAGCTAGAAGGTTGACCTAATGGACCTGCAGATCAGAAGCTCCAACGATACGAGATTGCTCGGTTAATCTCATTAACCTCCCAATCAACATTCGTTAACTGCGGGAACACTCCACTAAAATCCCACAGCTGCACTCTTCTCACTACAGATATATTTCTGTGTCCACGGATATTGACCAATAACAGCAAGTCAATCCTTCAGAATGTTCGTAACACCAGCTAGGTCAAATTACCGTTTTATCCCTGGGTTACATCTTGTGCCTTAAGTACCAGTGCTCCTCTAATGAACAATTTGTTTATGGTCCTACCAACAAACAGAGTCCCTCTCGGCCCAATGGGAGGGTCGGGCCCTTTGTTCAAGTCCCGGAGACACCACTTAAAGGAACATTCCTCTACTTACCCTAGTAGGCGGGAAGGAGTGAATTCCATCTTCCCAAGTTAAGTTCTCAGCCGCTCACTCGGTCTTGTCCCCAAGAAGGTAGGCATATTGAGTCGGCAAATGTGGCCACTCTCACCCATACTAGTCAAAGGACAACCCCTCATGAGCAGGAGTTCAGTAACACGCTTTCGAGATTGAGATCAAGTTGCCTAGGTCATCTTAGTGAAATAGAAACCTAACTAGTCAACGCAGTTACAGCTATAGGTTACTATTTCGTGGCCCGGTCTTATGTAATATCATTACATAGGATATCCCCACTCACATGTCATCTACACGAACACGTTAGGATCACAGTGTTTGTATCAAATACAAAGTGGGCCACATCCATAGTTTTACCAGGGTAAGGTACCCAAACCTTATCCCCAACTATAGACTCCTTTAGGTTGTATCTCGAACCGAGATCCTTTATATGTACACTACATTCGATTAAAGATTCATTTAACAAACCTTGGGATTTAGTTTATTGGATTTAGGGTTTAAATAAAGGCAAACTCGTAGATAACGAACAATAACTCTTTATTGATAATAATAACACTTTATCACATTAATTAGAACATAATTACAAACTACGAGTTTTAGGGCACAAACCCCAACAGAAATAAACTTATGTGTCGATGTCGATCCTTCGTCCCCGAGCTCCCGTCTCGATCTCGAACCTCCACGAATGCTTTGGCTCTCAAGGAATGCTCACTTTTCTCTTCTTACAGAGTGTATTTCGGAATTAGGGTGCAATCTCTATCAATTTTGGCTCCATTTGCAAGAAGATACAATGTTGTATTTATAGGAATAATCGACACAACGTTGCAACGCTGTGTCCTAAGCGGTTGGCATATAAGGAAATTGTCGATGACGTTGCAACATTGAAAGCAGCGTTGCAACGCCGCTACCCTCGCGCACGCTCTTCCTTATCGATGTAGCGTTGTGACACTGCAAAACAGCGTTGTAATGCTACCTGCACGGGTCTTCAACATGGATTCCTTATCGAGATAACGTTGCGACGCTGCAAAGCAGCATTGCACCGCTATCGGTATGGTTCTTCAATGCCTCAAAACAACAAGCTCGGCGTTGCAACGCTCTGCATGGCGTTGCAACGCCATCACCTTGAGTTCTTTAGCTTGAATTTGTCCTTCTACTTCCAATTGGTATTATTTTTAGCTCCAAAAAGCCTCGTATCGATCTCGAGTGATCTAAAATGTCTCCAATTGTCCTGTTTAAGCTCTTAACCTGGAATTCAATGATTAACACACATAAACACTCTGGAATTATCATAAAACTAGCAATAATTAAGGTTAAGGATATCACATTTTGTGTGTTATCAATCCTAAAGTACCATATCTTAGTGCAATTGGTGCACTTATATATCTGGCTAATAACATAAGATCAGATATTGCATTTTCAGTAAATTTATTAGCTAGATATAGTTCATACCCTACAAAAAGACATTGGAACGAAGTTAAGCATGTACTCCGATATCATCGAGGGACGATTGATATGAGTTTATTTTATTCTAACAAATCAAATTATGATCTAGTTGGTTATGTAGATTCTAGTTATCTATCTGATCCACACAAAGCTAGATCTCAGACAGGTTATCTATTCACATGTGGAGGAACTGTTATATCGTGGCGATCAGTGAAATAGACTATAACGACCACTTCTTCAAATCATGCTGAAATCCTCGCAATTCATGAAGCGAGTCGAGAATGTGTATGGCTAAGATAAATGACACAACACATTCGTGAGACATGTGGCTTGTCTTCGAGTAAACCTCTTCCAACAATATTATACGAAGACAACACAACATGTATAACTCAAATCAAAGGAGGATATATTAAAGGAGATAGAACGAAACATGTCTCTCAAAAGCTTTTCTACACTCATGACCTTGAAGAAAATGACGACATCTCAGTACAACAGATTTGTTCGAAGGATAACTTGACGGACATATTTACAAAGACATTACCAACTACAACATTTGAGAAATTTGTTCACAATATTGGGATGCGACGACTCAGAGATCTCAAGTGATGTTTTCATGAGGGGGAGTAAATATATTGTATTCTTTATATAAAATATGTACTCTTTTTTCCTTCACTAGGATTTTTTTTCATTGAATTTTTTCCTAGTAAGGTTTTAACGAGGCATATATTATATAAAAATGGGCATCTAAGGGGGAGTATTATAAATGCATGAAATATATGTCCATTTTCCCATCTAGCCATGTGTCATACCCCCTTTTGGTCATGTGTCTTCCATGTGTCATAAACCTACTCATGCTTGGTGTCCAAAAAAGCACACTTACTCCTTGCCAAATAGCCTATAAATAGTGGCTTTTGGTGGACAAATGATATACACAATTGGGTGAAATTTCTCCAATCCATTTTATTCTCTTCCACTTTCTCTCTAATTTATTCCTTATTTAATTTTTTCATATAATTCCACTATCTTTGTTTATATTATAATATATATATATATATATATATTCTATTTTCATTATTATTATTATTATTATTATTATTAGGGTAAAATACCTTTTTGGTCCCTGAGTTTTGAGCAATAGGTGTGTTTGGTCCCTAAGTTTGGTTAAATAGATTTAAAAGGTCCCTCATGTTATTTTTCTATTTTTTTTAATTTTTTGTTCATTTTTTTATATAAAATCAATATTTTTAAAATTAAAAAAAAAATATAGTTTCTATCTCAATTCTCTCTTATCTCCTCTCTCCCTCCTCCCTTCATCTTCTTCTCTTCTTCTTTTCTTTTTCCCTCTCTCACATCTTGTACCCCACTCTCTCTCCTATGTACATCACATATGAGACCTTTACATAAAAATCTCTTAAGTTTAATCTATAGGTTCAAAACTTAACTGAGTTTGAAAGACAGTGATCATAACTTTGATTATGGATGATGGGTGATTTGAGAAAATTGAGGAAAAAAACTAAATCTTAAGAGAGATTTTTTTGATTTGTTGGAGTTTTGTAAATTGAAGGGTGGGTAGTTGAGATCTACCCTTTTGAAGGGTTAGAGAGAGTGAAAAAAAGTGAGATACATAAGAGGGAGTGTGGAAGATGGTGTTGTGAGACAGGAAAAAAGAAAAAGAAGAAAGAGAAGCAAGATGGAGGGAGGACAGATGAGAGTGTAACGAGAGATTTAAGAGAGAATTTATTTTTTATTTTTCTAATTAAAAAATAATTCTATATTAAAAAATATTGATTTTATATAATTAATTAAAAAAAGAATTAAAAAATAGAAAAATAACACGAGTGACCTTTTAAACCTATTTTTCAAAACTGAGGGACTAAAAGGGTCTATTTTAAAATCTCAGGGGCCAAAGGCACCTATTACTCACAACTCGGGGACCAAAAAGGTATTTTACCCTTATTATTATTATTATAATATGATTTAGTAAAGTTTTTGGTGCCCGATTTTGCCCCTCAATTTTTACAATAATAGGCCATATGTTATACAACAACAATTTGACCTAGACTATGTCAAAGAGGGTTTTGCAAGTCAATTTTGTTCAAGCCATTTTTGCAACCTCTCTGACCTATTTTGACTTTGGGAGTTCAAAGACAAGCCTTGGAGCATAAAAATCGAAACCAACCAACCCTCTAAGAGTCTATATAAGGCACGATATTTTGCAAATTTAGGAGACGAATCCCATTGGAGAAAATCGATCATCATACCCACGAGAAGTCCTTAGTCCAATTGACAATCTAGTTTCTGATCATTGCTCGAGAGTTAGTTTGTGAGGCTTAATTCACCTTGAAAAAAGATTGAATTAAACTAGCACTATAAGGGCATGTTTGGGAATGATCTTAGAAATATTGATTTTAGTGTAATTGATTTATCTATAATTGATTTATTAAAAGTGATTTCCATATAATCATTTTCATGTTTGGTTCTACACTTTGAATAGTGATTTTCATAAAATTAAGTGATTTTTAAAATGTATATTTGGGAAACAACTTTAACATAAAGTGTTTTAAACTAATTAATTTAATTATAATTAGTATGTTTAAAAAGTATTTAGTTATAAATTATTCTAATATTTAGAGGGATAAAAATTAGAAATATGGAGGGATAAAAAATTTAAAGGAAGGGACAAAAAAATCAGAGAAAGAATTTTAATAAAGAGAGTAAAATTCAAAGATAAACAGATTAAAAAAAAGGGCAAGATGATCAAAATTTTAGGAAGAAAAACTAAAATGAGGAGAAAAAGGTTAAGAATTAAGGACAAATAGAAAGAGATAAAAAAAACATTAGAGAGATTTTTTTTTAAAAAAAATTCAAACAGAGTTAAAACTATTAGAGAGAAAAGGAAAGTGAAAAATATGAATTAAAAGAAAAAAATAATAAAGTAAGATACATATTATAAAAACTTTAGAGAGAGAAAATTGTTATTTTATAACCAATGACACGGATGAACTTAATAAAGATGGTTTTGAGAAAATTTACTTTTTATGGAAATTTATGAATTTTGACAAAACATGACGGTTTTTACCCGTCATTGAAAGATTCATATGAAAACATAAGGCCCCATTTGGTTCGTGATTCGTTTTCATTTTTATGTTTTCGAAAACAAAAAATACAAGAAAACGATAAAAATGCGTTTGGTTGCAATTATTTTCAAAAACAGTTTAAAAAAACAACTATGAAAATGACCTATTTTCGAAAACGACACATTGTTGTTTTGTTTGTTTTAAAATTTTATGAAAACTATGGATCAACGACACAAAAAACATGATTTTCATCAAAACAACAAGATTAAATATTACAATTTATCTTTTTTTTTTTTAAAAAAAACTCATAAACGTATCTCTATCTACGAAGTGGGTCTATCTTTAAATTTTTATTACAAAAACCATGATAAATAAAGATCAACTAACCGAAGTTATTGAAAATATTTATAGATGATTATACTGTTGATTTAACTAGCACAACATTATATAAACATTAATCATTTTCGATAAATGGTTTTGATTTTTTTCTTTTTCTTTCTTTGATTGGATTTTTTTTTTTCATTTTTGTGGTAGGAAAAATTTTATTCATTTTATAAATTTTACTGCTTGTATTTCAAGAAACCAAAATCTTTTGAACTATTTCTTCTTTTGCTATCTTTGTTATCTCTACGATCTTTATTTTCCTTCTCGACAACAATAAATTCAAATTCGTTGTTGTAAGAAATAATTATATTATTTTTTTCTCAAAAAATTGATTATATGAAACATATATTAATCTTTTTCTACATTTTAAAATTTCAACCAAACACCGTTTTTAAATGTCGAATTCAAATTTAAAGTTTTTAAATTGGAACAAAACATATTTTCAGATATAATGAAAATAAAAAATTTGTTTTGTTTTCTACTCAAGTCTTTATTTTTTTGAAACAAAAATCGGCCACAAATCAAATGGAGCCTAAGTCAAGACTTTCGGTTAAATAGTTAAAAAATCCCACTCCCATAGTTTTAAGAAAAGATAATTTTTTTTTTTTAAAAAAAAAGAAGAAAAGATAAAGATAAAATAAGGATACTTAGAAATATTTACCAATTTAGTTCAACAATTTTTATAACTTATTAAGAGGATATTTAATGTTAATATTAGCTGTTTAGAATGTTGAATGAATTATAATAATTTGTGCTATTATAATATAGGATTATAATAGTCAATAAAATTATATTATATTATTTAAAATATTGAATTGTTTGGTTTGAAATTATAATAGTTTATGCCAACAAGAGCATAACTCAACTGACATTAAGACTTATAATTAAGAGGTCATGAGTTCGAATCCCCATTTTCAATGGTTGATTTACTTAAAAAAAAAATAAAAAAGCAATATTTTCTTACAATTTTACCCCTCACAAGAATTCCTCCCTCCTAGCGCAGGCTGTCTTTACGTCTCTTTGCGTTGCCAAACTCTGTCCATCTTTGCCTCTCTCTCTCTCTATATATTTAGTGGCTCTGTATTTTAAATTTGATTCTGATGAAATCATTCCAAATTCCCTGTATCAGAAGGTGAAAAAGAAAGGTGTTCGATTGTTGGGCAGAGAGATTAATCCTCCCCTTCGTTGTCGGAGGAGGAGGAGGAACCGGAGAAAATCTAGCCCTTGTTTTTCTTCATCATTTCAACCCAAAGTAAGAAAAATTCATTCATTCTCTCTCTTTTCCCCCAATTTGATGGTGTTTCTTTTTGGATGCTGGGAAAATTCGAGAGGGAAAAGTGGCTGGAAGTTTCTGAAGGCCGAATTTGGGTGGGCCCTCATTGATCGCGAGGCCTGTCTCTCGGAATCCCAACGTGATCTCGGGAGTTTATGAGCACGAGATCCCTAAAACCGATACTTGTAGGACATCCATTTTCCTTCTCAGTTTCTTCTTGTTGATTTTGATTTTGTCGAGTTAATGCTCTGTTTTTCTGCCGTTTGAATCGAGGGCTTTCTATTCTGTTCCTGTCCTCTGTGCTTCTTTTTAACTCTTGCTTGCTTGCGCTGCTTTTTGTTACTTTGTTGTGGGGGCGGTTTCCTGTTTGTTTTCTCCTCTTTCTATTAGCGTCTTGTAAATGCTCGAGCTATTATCCTCTCCTTTCTGTTTTTAGTGGTTCTGTGATTCTCTGTTGTTGCTGTTGCGTTTGTTTCCTGGTGGGTTTTTTTTTTTGCTTCTTCTTGTGGGGCTTCTGGTTGATTTTAGCTCGTTATTTGTTTTGAGGCTGCTTTTACATGGAGCAAAGTGGTTTAATCCGTTGAAGAAATGTTTAATTAATGATTTTAAGAATGTTTACGGAGATGTTTTCTGACTAACAATTGATGTCTTCCAATGGAGAAATATTGTTTTTAGCTCAATTTCTTGATTTTGAAGGAATGATATATGAAGGATTTGACAACCCTATGTTTGGTTCTGTTGTCCCTTTCTTTAGTGAATACATACTCGTTTTTGCTATGATTACTCTTTCCTTTTAACCTTTTTTCCCTCAGTGGTTGAAGGAGTGAGATGCATGGATCCTACCATTAAGTTAACTTTGCTTCTGATATTCTTCAGAATAGGTTGGAGCCTTAAAATTGAGTCTTTTGTTAGATCATGTTTTCTTGACATTTTCCTCCTATTTATCGAACTCATTGATGGACTGACTTCTTCCCATTACATGCCAGCATGTGCTTCAACCGTTGAAAAAAATTTTGAACACTGTGAGAGGGCTGTAAAAAATTGGGCCTCATCTTCTCTCCATCAAAGTATCAACGAAGATAAACATACACTAAAAGATTTACTGTTTTTTCTCCATGTTCCAAGAACAGGAGGGCGATCGTACTACCATTGGTAACTTCCAAATCACAAAGTTCTCTGAATGTTGACCACCCAATTATCTATTTTAGTGTTTACTTTATTCTGTTTATGGATGCAGTTTCTTGAAAAAGTTGTACCCAACCTCTCAGGAGTGTCCCCGTTCTTATGATAAGCTACGTTTTGACCCCAGGTATAATTTTATTTTTCCAAGATTCGTCTATCTTATTTTTCAAATTGTTTCATATGACATACATTCAACTTTTGAAATGTTATGTTTTACTAGTTTTACAATTTTTTACTTAAAATCGTGATTTATTATAATCATCAACCTTAAGTTACGAACTCACGTTATATTTAATTATTATTGTGTTGCAATACAACAGGCTAAAAGTGTGCATGCATGCAACTTAGATGTTACATGAACCTGATAATTCAATTAAAATAACTAGGATGTAGAAACTTGAACGGTTTATGAAATTTTTTTATCTAATTAGGGGGAGAAAGTTAGGTTATATATAAAAAATGAAAAACTTTAACCTGAATGCTACAGAAAAGTTTTTGAGATCTAATCATATTCTTGTCAAACTAAGAATGACATTTTGATTCAAGACTAACTTTATGATAGTATTTAACTAATTTTGTGTCTGTATAGTATTTGAATTTGAACTTGAATTGCAGCAAGACGAAGTGCAGGTTGTTAGCTACTCATGATGATTATAGTATGATGGAAAAACTACCCATGGAGAGGACTTCGGTGGTGACAATTGTTAGGAATCCAGTTGACCGCGTTCTTAGTTCGTATGAATTTTCTGTTGAGGTTGCAGCTAGATTTTTGGTACATCCTGATCTAGCTTCTGCGACTAAAATGTCCAAACGATTGCGTACAAAGTCAAATGGAGTGAGCACACTGGATATTTGGCCGTGGAAGTATTTGGTTCCATGGATGAGGGGAGACCTATTTGCTCGAGTATGTGTTCTGTTGGCTGATCTTGTGCATCTCATGATAAATTTTTTGAAAGTGGAGAAAATATAATTAGATGTATAGAATGTGAATCACTTGCTTACATGAAAGACACTAATTCTGGATCTAGGATTATCTAGTGATCATATGTGTTAGGATTATCCAGTGATCATAAATGTGTTTAAAGGCATGCCTCGGTTCCTGGGTGATTAGGTGAGGCAGCGCATAAATGCTGCTCCCTTCTTTCCAATTTTTTCTTTCGTCTGTTGGTGTAATTCTTTTAGTCTCTTTTGTTTTGTCATTGTATTACCCTGTTCATTTCCTGGTTTAGTTTTGAGTTGTGTTGACAAATTGTGCAATTAAACGTCTGTTCCATTTACAGCTCTAATTATATAGTTTACTTTTCTCAGGTCAACGAATGCAATTAGGATTTTATCTACCTCATTTATAGAAAGCTATGGGAATTATATTTTTCCATTCTCATCTGTAGATAGAATGTGCTGTATCTTTGTAAGAAATTAATGTGCTGTATCTTTGTAAGAAATTATGTATGAGAGTTGAGACTGCTTCATGCTAAAGATAAATACCCAGCTTTGGAGCTGTTTTAGTTTGAATCAGAATTTGATAAGTAAAGCAAGATGTATCTATAGTTTGAAGCCAAGAGAGTCTGGAACTTTTTCTTTCTTCTTCTTCTTCTGTTCTTTTGGGGAACAACTGAAGTTAGTTTTCATTGGCTTGTCAATAATGATTTCGAGTGCTCAAACTAATAGGGGAAACAGTTACTTCCATAATTTAATTTGGAGTAGTGTCTTCTTTTGGTAGGTGATATAAAGGGAATTTAACAGAAAACAATGGCGGTAGTAGCTTTGTTAGCCTATGTGCGTGATATGATATATTTTTCATAAATTGATTAATCTTGATAATTTTTTTTCTCTTATCTACTAACTACAATCTTATCAAAAAACATTACTATCTACCAAATGTTTATGAACAGAGAAATGCAAGAAGACAGAAAGGTTCAAGTGAAGATAAGAGCGACAGTCCATATGACATGGAGGACATTCTTATGCCACTACATGAGTTTATTGACGACCCCGTTGTTCATGATATTGTTCATAATGGGGCTACTTTCCAGGTAATTCTGAATTAATTTACATATTGACATGTTTTTTCCCCTAAAAGAAACAAGCTTTTCATTAAATTAATGAACATAAACAAGAGTCAAAGATACACCTCCCAATGGGAGAGAACAGACATACAACTAGGAGGGAGTTTTTTTTCCCTTCCTTTCATGACGAACCAAACTTTCATTGAGAAAGACGAAAGAATACAAGGGTATTCAAAAAGCAACCCACAAAAGAAAGAGACTACAATCAAGTAAAATGAGACCTACAAATAGTTAGAAAAAGACTTCGTCACTTATGCTCTAAGAGAAACATAGAACCTTACGAGGACCATAGTACCATACATCAAGGGCCCTTCTCCACTCCTCTAAAGACTCAATTGTTCTCCCCTCTCCTATCACACAAACCCTAGCTTGCCACAAAAACAACCCCTTCCCTCGAAATAGTGGGTGGAGAAGGAACTCCTCGGTCATCTCCCTATAGTCTTTGTGTCTGGCAACCTGAAAGCCAAACACATCAAAATATTAACTCCAAACAAACTATGTGAGATCACAGCTCCAAAGGATATGATCCAAATCACAGCTACAACAACTGGGGGAGTTATAAAGGCCTCCCAATTCATACACATATCTTGCAAAGAAAAGCCTGGAAAAATGGAGAGACAACACTATTGAGAAGTTTCTCATCTAGCTGCTTCAAATCGATCTTAACCAAAGATTTTCTTGTTCTCAATATTGGTATGAATATGACTTAGACAGTTTTCATTGTTGGTTGTTCTCTACATGGAGATATTTGTTTGCATGTCGTATGTCATCTCTAGTCCTGTTTTACGTAAACATTATTCGGTTTGTAAGATACAACGGTGATATAAATAAACATTTTCTGCAATTTTCTAAAGAACGATTTTGGTGTTCTCAATCCACTCTAAATTCAATGTCCTGGAAAGTTGACTAGTTAATTTGGCCCCTCATTTGGTTAAGTTTCTGATACCCAATAAGTGCTGTCTTGTGGGGGCTTCAAGTTAGCGTATCGAGTTATTATACACTTTGTTGATGTTTTTGGTACTTTCGGACAGCATCGGCTATATGAAGTTGTTTAAATATTACCAATCAGATTTTTGTTTTTTTGGTGGGTATAATACACACTTAGAAATGCATTTGCTGATGTCTCATTCTTTTCAAAGTGTGATTGACAATTGAAAGGTTTTCAGATAGCGGGATTGACGAATAACTCCTACCTAGCTGAATCACATGAGATCCGGCATTGTGTACAGGAACATAAGAGTCTTGGTCAACATGTGCTTTATGTGGCAAAGGTAACAAGAGAAGGTTTCTTAAATGATGACAGTGGATACATGGATAATTATATTTCTGATACTTTGCCTCCTTATGGTTGCAATTATGGTAGATGCTTGTAAATCTTGCAGAAGAGGTTGGATGCTATGCTATATGTTGGTCTAACTGCGGAACATAAGGAATCTGCGACGATGTTTGCAAATGTGGTTGGTGCACAGGTGATTTCACAGCTAAGAGATGCCAACTTTACCATGGACACTTTAGCTGACAATCAATCAGGTTTATGTTTCTATCTGTTGCA
The DNA here is from genome assembly GCA_036507285.1 of Trichosanthes cucumerina. Lineage (NCBI taxonomy): Eukaryota > Viridiplantae > Streptophyta > Magnoliopsida > Cucurbitales > Cucurbitaceae > Trichosanthes > Trichosanthes cucumerina. The sequence continues at coordinate 27,938,273 of CM071842.1, read as the reverse complement.
TTTCATTCAGAGTGTAATTTTTAGTCTAATAGAGACAGTTAACCTTTTGTTAAAATCAATGATAATATACAAAAGGAGGGAAGAGCCCCTCTAACCAAGGGAGTTTACAAGTACTCCTGATCAATAGAAATGAAAAAGAAGGTGAATGTAATTAATCAAGAAAAGCATCAAAATATCTTTGAGAATCATTGAAGGTCCTATTCTTCTCTGTCTAAAACCCCAAAAGAATTTTTGCTTGTTTTTTGAAGTTATGCTTTCTCAAATAATTCATGAATGACCAGCTCCATCAAAGTCTAACCTGTATAAGATTTTATGCTGGAGGTTTGCTGAGACTTGAAATGGAGTAATTATTTTTTATTTTTTCTTGTAAAAAATGGAGAAATTATTTTTGGTTGAGATGAGAATTGTTTTTATGCTTGGAGAGGAATGGAAGCCTCTCCAGATGTTATTTCCGTCTTATATATTTATTTCATTCTTTTCCATCCATAAAAATATTTTTTCCTTTACTTTTGTTAATTTGTTTATGGCCCCTCCAGTCCCTTGGTGTGAAGGCATTGATAGTTCCAACAACGATGCATAGCATGGACTTAACTTCTGAAAACCTTTTCTGGCATCCAAACCTTGCAGTTATTTGTTTATGTCGTTCCTTTTTTGGATCACGATGCTGAAGGTCTTGTGATTCAAGATTATTTTTCTTTTCCATTAGGAAATAAAGAAAGAAATAGGAAAAATAACCCCGAGATTGAGAAATAAAATGTTTCAAATGAAAGACATGAATATTTATCATCTATTTTTCTTGGATCAAATCTATCAAAATTTTATGTGGCCCATTATAGTTGTCGGTTCTTGAATTGAACTTCTTAGTTTATTAAGATTCTGCTGGTTGCTAATTTATCATGATTCCAGTTTTAAGTTCTCTGTACTCATCTATCATATATTTATGGATTGAGTTTGGAAGTGCACTATTTTTTGCCATCTATTTGGAAGCTTACCCATGCTCTAACCTTTAAGTAAACAGAACATATTAATTTCCATCATCTGGGACGTTTAGCCAACTGGATCTAGTTTTCAGTGAAAAGGATTAGTCTGTCATGTATTCTCTTCGACACCCCAAGCTATTATTAATTGATAAACATTTTGAAAGAGAACATTTTTTTTTAATATTTTTTCCCCTTCAAATTTCCATGAACGGTTGTCATGGTTTCTAATTTGGATGATGTATAGCGGTTTGACTGAGTTCTCCTTTTGAATTACAGGTAATACTAGCTCTTCACATTTGGATTCTGAGCTTGAGAGCAATGTTGATCAGGTAAGCTCCTCTCATTGTTTATGACTGATCATTTTGCAAATCCAGGATCTCTAATAATCCTCTCTACCAATTACAGAATAATAGTACCGTGGACGAAAAGGCTACTTTGCAAGATGAAGGTGAAGCAAAAATGGAAAATGTAAGTCACCTCAGAAAATTGTATATCTGCAGTTCATATGTGGTCAACTTATATTTCTTGATTTCGACATGCCAGATGACTGTTGCAGACCTTATAGAAGTTTATGAAGGGTGCATTTCAAGTCTACTAAAGACCCAATCACGTCGTCGATTTGCTTCTTTAAAGAGGATTTCTCCTGCAAATTTCTCAAAAGAGGTACGAATTGATTAGTTTTTGTCCCCCAAAAATATTTATTCTGGCTAGAAATAAACTTGGTGGATCCTTAACCTAAAAGATTTGCTGATCCATTCTATTTGAAGTCGTGGTCCTTTGTGGAAAATTGACTGGGTTTTCTTAGGGGTGTTTATGTATTTAGAATTTGAGAAACATGAACTTAGTAGTTGTCTATTTTTTTTACTTCTCATTTTCCAGAAATAAAAATTATTTGGTTTCTTGCTGTTCCTTGGTTCTCAATTTTTTTTTCAATGAAAAAGAATGAATAAGAAACAATTAGGCCCCACTTGAAAACTATTTTTTTTAGTTTTCGAAAGTTGGCTTGGTTTTTGAAAAATAATATAAAAAGTAGATAACAAAACAATGAAATCCATAGGTGGAAGTAGTATTTATAAGTTTAATTTTAAAAAACCAAATAGTTATCCAACGGGGTCTTACCAATCACATTTTTGTTATACTTTCTTAAATAAACAAGAAACAAGAAATGGGTAACTGCCTGCCTCTAAACTAATACTCATAATGCCTCTTATTGCTTGAAGAGAATATGGAACAGAAAATGTTCCATATAATGGTAAAGTTATTTTGCTGATTCTTTTATTTCTCAATACTTTCTTGCAGGCACGGCGCCATGTTTCTGATACGGTTCTGCAGCAGATTAGAACACTCAATTACCTGGATTTGGAGCTTTTTAAGTATGCTCAGAAAATCTTTACAACAAGACATGTGCAACTGGTGGGGAACCTTGATATGAAAGTGAGTATTTTCAATGCCTTTTTCTGGATATGTGCCAGTTATTCTTAATATCTATTTAGATTTCTCTTCCACCATTCTCATCTTCTGCAAATACACCAGTCTGACAAACACTGGCACAAACATAACCTCTGTGCACAAACACATGCACATTTTTACATTCCAGAAAATACAAAACCCAGCATATAACAAACCAGGTGCAAGTTATATTATGATTTCTTATCCAAATGTAACGGATTTGCAGGATGGATTAGAAAGCAAATTCAATCGACCACGTGCCTTCGAGCTATGGAAGATTATTTCATTACTAATGCTTTTTATCTTACTCCTTGTTCTCTTCCTATTTGCGAATGCTCGGAGAAGAGTATCTAAAGTTAAGGTATAACTGTCAATTTAATTTATCTTTGAAGTGGGAAAGTAAGTTTTTGCATCTCAGCAGATTTTAATTGAATAAACATTTTTCCCTTCAATCCTGTTTGAGGAATTATTTATAGTTCTGCTTGCTTACTTGAGGCTGTGTGTGTGTCCCTGATTTTGATGCAGTTTCTTCTTTTCATCCTTGTGGCCTGAAACTTTAAGGGACTGTTTGAGGCGTTGAGTAAGTTATAATAACATGAGTTATAATAGTCTGTGAAGTTATATAATCTGTATTTAGGATGCAAAGTTATTTAGTTTGGGTTATAATAGTCTGTGTTTGGGGTGCAAAGTATTCTATAACGGGGTGTTTGGTTGATGGGGTTGAGTTGGGTTCAACCCAACTCTTTGTTTGGTCCACCAACAATTATAACCGGTGACTTAATAACTCTAACCCTATGGAGTTGAGTTATTAACTCACCCGTACAGTACTTTCCGGCGGTGGTCTGACGACGGTCCGACGATCTTCCGACGACGACCCGACGACTTTCCGACGAGATGAAGAAGGTGGAGAAAAGGAGAAGAAGAGGAGAATTTTGAAGTGTGCATTTAAGTTGCTAATACTCTAGTTTAAATAGACACCAAAAAGTCCTAATCCTTTTAGAACAAAGAATTCTAATCATTTTAGAAAAAGGAATCCTAAACCTTTTTATAACAGAAATCCTAATTTTTTTTTAAACTTTAAAACAACATTTCCTAATCCTGGTCTGATTATCCAAATATTCAAATTTAAAACAAATACAATTAAACCACCTAATTTTATGGGTTGTCACAATATACTTATCTAAGAAAAACTTTCGTCCTCGAAAGTTGCTAGAACTTTACAACGGTCACGTCCTCGAACCATAATCTAAACTTAAACTCTAAACTACCTTAGTACAAGAACAAAGAAGTCAAAAGCATAACATAACAAGTGTTAACACACAAGCAACTCAAATAACTTTAACTACTTTAAAAAATAAAAGCAAACCTAGAGATGATGAGACGACTTCCTACGAGAGGCTATGATGATCGTTACCTACGATGTAGGCGAGCATGCAAAATCTAAAACTCATGCTCTGATACCAACGGTAACGACCCTAATTTTTCAAACCCAAAATTTCCTAGGGACGTTATTAAGCAACAACGCTTGTACCGAAAATTTTGGCAGCATAACGACGCTGCTAGAACCTTGATGACATATCTAATATTTTGTAGATATGCAACTTCAATATGACATAAAATATTTAAGTATGTTGGCATATTTTTAACATTTTCACGAGGTAAACTATTTGTTTTATTTTAAAGATGTCCATAGACAATGCTTGTGTTTAGAAAAATTTAAATAAACACTCTTCATATGCAAAGTATAAATACTAATGCCTACCTAAATTAAAATAAAAAAGTAGTGGTGAATATGTGCATAAAAAAGGAATAAAATTCATATCGAAGAGTAAAAGTTCTAAATAATGAATTTTATTGGAAAAGAAATATTGATATCAAATTCAATATCCATTACTTTTGCAAATATCCCTAACATACATTTGGAAAATAGTAATATATATTGTAATTTTATAATTGATTACATAATTGAGTTTTGAAATTATAGACAAATATATGTGTTTGTATTTGATTTGTAGACAATGAATACACGTTTTTCTTGCAAAATATTAATACTAATACCTAAGTATATTAAAATAAATAGATTAATGGTGAACATGTGCTTAAAAAGAAGAGACTCTTTCATATTGAAGAATATGTTCTCAATAACATAAGATAAAAAATGAATTTTATTGGAAAAGAAAAATTGGTATCAATCCCAATATCTAATACTTTTTTAAATATCTCATAAATCTTGCAAATGATAATATATATTGTAAATTTGTAGTTGATCTCATAATGAAGATTTTGAAATTGTAGGTAAATATGTTTATCATTTATTTGGTGGAAAGAAAAAATGTAAGGAAAAAAGTCACAAAAAATCAAACGTATTCACTTTACAAAAAACTGTACTAGATACCCCTAACATAATAACTCAACTCTGCACCCCAAACACTTCCTGACTCAACTCAACTTTGCACCTCAAACACTGATTTTCAGAACTCACTGACAAAACAACTCTGTACAACTCAATTCAACTCTGCGATCCAAACGCTCCCTAAATTACTATTATAACACAAGTTATCATAACATGCACCCCAAACTGGCTCCAAAAAAATTTCTAAATGCCACAACTTTAAAATATTTTGAAGAAATCACTTTGTTTTGTAGTACCTCCCATACGAGGAAGTTCTCTCTTTTCACATGAACTTTAAATTTTAGTTTCTAGTATAGCGGTTATAAAAAATATAATACCTCTAAAATTTGTCTTTTTGATGCAGGTTAGAAATAAACATTTATTTGCATATAAAGCTTATTTTTTTAATGATAACCTATTTTGTACATTTTTTGACCTATCACCTTCTCTATATGGATATATGATTGAAGTTCTAATAAATAAATTAAATAATAATTCACATGTAAATGAAATAGTTCTTCAATCTCCATGGATAAATTTAAGTATATCTTTTGATAATTTATCTAATTCTAGTTTAAGTTCCTCCACTTTTCTTTTTTAAACATTTTTTTTTGTCTTGATTTCTATATCTGAATACTTGTCAAGTATTCTGGATTTTTAATTTTACAACCTAGTACAGCGATGTTGGTGAATAATTCCTTGCATGCGACGTCGGGGTGGATTGTTTGTTGTGCTTCACATGGATAGTTCAAGAAATTGAGTTTGGAAAACTAGATTGTTTGATGTATAGTTGTGCTATTATATATGCATCATTGATCATAGTATTAATTGAGAGATTCATGCATAATTATTATGGCATTATACATGTAAGCCTAATATAAGTTATGAAATGTGTATTCTGCGGAGCGCGTGACATAATGCTTAGTGTCACCATATTTATTTAAAGGTGAAAGAATTTGCCCAAGGCGACAGGAAAAAAACCCTAGTAGGTTTCATAAAAATAGGGGTTCAATAGAATAACGAGAAACTGTTCTGTACACCTTTAGGGTGTGTTTGGCCCATGGATTTGGATTTGGATGGGTTTGACATCCAAATCCAAACCCATGTTTGGAGCAAGGTGTTTCAAATCCTTGGTTTTGATACTCATTCCCATGGGTTACAACAATACAATCCCATGGGTTACAATAGTGTAATCTCATGGAATTTGTTCCATGTTTTTCTCATCCATTTGTTGACTACTTTGACAACTCCGATAAAAACTCCGACGACCACCGACGACCATCGATAACGACAACTCCGATAAAAACTCTGGCGACCACCGACAACGACAACTCCGATAAAAACTCCGACGACCGCACAGGCGACCACTTTGGCAAAAACTCCAGTGATAACTCCAACGACCACTCAACAACCACCGACAACGACAACTCCGACGACCGTACCGACAACCACTTTGGCAACAACTCCGGCGACCACCCGACACCATCGACAACGATAACTCCGACGACCACACCACGACTAGCGCTGATCATGACTGCCTCCGAAAAATACTTGATTTTCCATTTCCTCTTCAACAACTCCGGCAACTAGCCACCACTGATGGTTGCCTCAACGACCTTTTCAACACAACTCCGACGACCCGATGACCACCAACAACCAAAAATCCAACGACCACCTCGACAATCCCACCACCTCATCAACTTGACCACTCCAACAATCCGACAATCTAGTCAATTTTTTAAAAGGTTAAAATAAAACTAAAAATGGCTAATAAACATTTTTTTATGCTATTCTCAACACGTTTGAATTTTGTGACATTTTTATTTAAAAAAAAAATAAAAACAACTTGATATTTTTTTTAATGTACACTCAAATGGCTCAATTTTGTAATTTCTTTTTTAAAAGTTAGAAAAAATGAAATAATTTTTTTTTCTTTCGCACAAAGGCGCTTTATGTTCTTTTGTTTCGTGTTAGTTGCAACACTTTTGGACGATGTATTTGTATGTGTAAACTTGTGGTAGGGGTGTTCAAAAAACTACCTAAATTGAAAGATTCATGGAAAAGTTACTTAAAAAATTGATCAATGTTAGACATTAACTTCTACAATTCACATAAGATCAATTACAAAAATTTGAAAGGAATAAAATAGCTAAAAGAAAAAAGGTGAAACAAAATTGTACCAAACCTAGAGTTCAGAAAACTGCACCCAAGACATGACTCTCGATTCCCGAGCTTCGTAACACTGCACCCCAAACACAGGTTTCTGATTCCCAAGCTTCAAAACACTGCACCCCAAACATGCTTTTCTGATTTCTGAGCTTGTAACCCCTCAGACAAACCCTCCAAGCTTTCGATTCCTGTGGATTACGATTCTCGAACTGCGCCCCAAACAATCCCTTAATTCATTAGATGTAAACTGGTGAACTGAATGAGTATGTGCATTTCTTCAAAAAAAAAAAAAAAAAAGAAAAAAAGAGTATGTGCAAGGGAAGGTAACATATGATGATTATGTATCCTAAATGGTTCAATACTTAAAACTTTATCGGGATTTATAAGGTTTCGTTTCATAATAATTTTGTTTTTAGGTTGCTGTTTTTGAAAATTGTGCTTGTTTTCAATTTTATAACTATAGTTTTCACATTTTTTTAATTAGCATTTGAATTATTGGTTAGATTAAAAAAAATGAATTTTAAAAAACTGCATGAATTTCTTCCCACAATTTTAGTCGAGTTTCAAGGCTTCAAGGTTTAGAACTATTCACACAATTTTAGTCGAGTTTCAAGGCTTCAAGGTTTCAAAGTTCTAAAGCTTCTGAGATCGTTGAACTCATCTTCTTCTTTGTCATGAAATCTCATTCAACAAGACTGTTCCTAAGTTTGTTTGGAAAAAAATGGTAAAAAATACTCACAATATATTCCTTTAGTAAAACTCATGAATAAGAAAAGTAAGCGATAAATTTTTTTTTTTTGAAACTGAAGATTAAAGGTATTTGAAAAAAAATAACTTCAAATTATTATAAAATCTTTAAGGGAGATGCAGGGTGAACGTATATTAAAATATAAATAGATTCAGTTTTTTATTCTATACTTTTGAAGTGATATAAATTTCTAAATTTTTTTGAAACATACAATTTAAATAAGTGGTACATGTCTACCTAAAGTATTCAGAAAATACAAATAATCTAATTATAGAGTCACTATTACTATAAATTATATAAAAAATACAAAGTAACTTCCTACGATTTTGAAATTTCGACATATAATAATAGTACACAACAAAAAAAATATAAATCAGGCATACATATGTAAAAAGACAAAAATTGCCTTGAGTTAAAAAAAACATGAAAATACATTGTATTTGAATGATTTAAATTAGATATTTTATTATACCTAAGCCTACCATCATTGTCTATCTCTTAAGCTGTGTATGTGCCTGTACCTGAAATAAATACAAAGAACAAAATACCTATAGAGAAATACATCGTACATAAAAAAAAAAAGTATGAACACTACCACGAATTCATCTACCTCTTGAGTTGTATATGTGTCTGAAATAAATATAGAGTAAAAATCAATGGAACAAAATACCTACAGATACACTATACATAAAAAATAAAAATATGAACATTACCACAAACCTAAATTTGTATCAATAAAAGCAACAGAATAAAATAAGTGAATAGAAGGATGCAGGTGAATCATGAATAAAATTCAAGGTAAGTTCGCGACCCTTTATGTGTTATAAACCATGCCCCCGAATAACACTCTCCTCTTCATCTTCTTCAATGTCTTGGGAGAGAGAGAACAAGAAAAATTGGCTTAAGATTCAGAGAGAGAAAGATTGTCTTGGAGAGGGGAGAAAGAAGCAACATGAAATTGGCTTGTGGAGGGAGGATTGTTTGAGAGAGAATTTGGGGAGAGAATGTCTGAGAGAATTAGAAAAATAAGTATAAAAATAATAACGGCAAAATCTTTCAAAATACAGATTATATAGTGTTTAAATAAAATAGGAGAGGTTTTTTTTATTAAAAAAAAAAAACAGGAAAGTACAAGGGCAAAATGGAAATTTTAAAAAAAGAAATGCCACACATACACCTCACGTGTGACCATAATTACAAAGAAAAATCGGATGACCATTAATCAAAACAACCCATTCTTTTTTGTCATTTCTAAGATTTTATTTTATTTTACCTTGGATCCAATTGCCATATGACCCAACTTCATTAAGCTAGACTTACTTGATCAAATGGTCATATAGTGAAGATCTATGTTTTGTCATTTTTCTATATTCAAATTTAATTTTGATCCATGTCAAATTTTAATTGGTCTCAAATTTTATAACAAGGTAATTTCATCATTAATTTAAGAATAATTATGTGACAATTTGCGATTGACCGAAATTTCTGATTCAACAAATGTTCGAGATTTATGCACAAACATGTGAGTGAATCTTGAAAAATATAATTTGGACTGAAAATGGAAGATATTTTTCTTAATTTGACTCCATTTGAAGTGTTTATTGAATCAAAAGATGAATTTGGTTCATAATTTGATTTCCTTTTTATTTGACAATTTTTTTATAATAATTCATCAAAATATGAATTTGAGTTAATAATTTGATTTTCTTATGTGATAATATCTACTAAATTCAAATCAAAATTTTAATTTAGTAGATAACTTAATTCAAAATTTGAACTTAGAAAATTCTACCCAAATTTTTATTTGAACTTATAATTGGGTTTGGAGTTCTATGCAATTTCTGTTTGAATTTAGAATCAAAATTTGATTTTTATTTTATCCCAATTTTAATTTGAGGTAAAATTGAAATCATGATTTTAACTTGGGATAGAATTAAGGTTCTACCAATTTGGATTTTATCAAATTTCAATTTTGGGATAAAGTTTAGATTATGCCCAATTCTCGAACTCAATTCAAATGAATTATGACAACTTTGGCTTTTGATTTTTCAATCTAGCTTAAACCATTAATTTAATAATTTGATGACACCTAAAATTTCAAATAAATTTGGATCAAAATTCTCTGGTTTTGACAATAATTTGGAAGATTTGATTCAAATGAAAATTTGATAACTGTTGTTGTCAAATTTTGAATAGGAAAACACGCCTGACCTCCACGTGACAACAACGATAAATTTGTATTCTTGGGGGAAGAACGCGACCTACAAAATAAGGAAGACTTGGACACTGGTGTGGTGTAGGCCACACAGACTTCGATACTTAAGTCAGAGAGAGATTTCAGAGATAATTGGGAAGAAGATGAGTGTTTTTGTGGTTGGAATGAACTTATCATGCTCTCTCCTCTAGAGAGGGCGTAAGTACTTTTTCCCTAGGATTTATCGTGGGTTTTCGTTGCCCCATGAAAAAGGAAGGACTGAACTGGACTGAAATAGGGTCTTCGACCATGAGGGACCGAGGCAAGGCCCAAAAGGGGCCTTGGTATCTGGTCGACCTCGACCTCGATCGACCACGGACTTGGGCTTCGGTCCAAGCCTGAGCCTTTATCCCTGCATATAGGACAATGGTAAGCCTCAATTTGGGGCTTTACCATCTGATTGGCCTCGACTCATGCTTGGGTCGAACTCCAAGCACGTTTTTTGGTTTCTTCTTGCCTTGGACCGGTCCCCTATCGATTTTAGTCCATTTTGACTTTGTATTTGGTTTCTTTTCTCGTTTGGTCCCTCGTTGTAACCCTTTAACCAACCCATTCATTGTTGGTCCAATTTTTCCCATAACATTAGCCCCCACTTCCTAGTTAGGATTCTAGATTAGGAGCGTTGGGGTAGCCTATTAAGTCTCATGGAGTCGTTTTTTATATTTCACAAATGTACAGTAATAATACAATAAACTAGGCATTGAATGCCCCTTTACAATACTCCCACTTGCCCTAGTCAGGAAGCACTCAAAGACCTAAACTCTCCAAGTGACCCTCAAACACCTTAGCCATGAGGGCCTTTGTAAATGGATCAACAACATTGTGCTCCGACGTTATCTGCTTGACTGTCACGTCTCCGTGGTGCACAATCTCCCGTATCAGGTGATACTTCCGTTCAATATGTTTGCCCCGCTTATGACTCCGAGGTTCTCTCGAGTTGGCTACTGCACCACTGTTGTCACAAAACAGGGTAATTGACAAATTCATATTTGGAACAACTTCCAAATCCATCATGAACTTCCTAAGCCAAACAACTTCCTTTGCAGCTTCACAAGACGCAACATACTCGACTTCCATCATGGAATTTGCGATGCATCCCTACTTGATGCTTCGCCACACTACAACTCTTTCGTTCAGAATGAACGTTGACCCCGAAGTGGATTTCCTAGAATCCTTATCGGTCTGAAAGTCAGAGTTTGTGTATCCCGTAAGAATCAAATCCCCACTTCCATACACAACCCTGTAGTTCCTCGTTCTCCTAAGATACTTGAGGATTGCCTTTACGGCCACCCAGTGATCTAATCCTTGATTGGATTGATACCTACTGACAATCTCAACTGCATAACAGATGTCGGGCCTAGTACACAACATGACATTCATGAGGCTCCCTACAGCTGAAGCATAGGGGATTCGTCTCATATTCTCAACCTCTTGAGGCGTTTTAAGACATTGATCATTAGACAAGTGAACCCCATGCCTGAAAAGCAACAAACCCTTCTTGGAGTTCTGCATTTTATATCTAGACAACATCTTGTCAATATAAGATGCCTAAGACATGGCTAGCGTTATGTTCTTCCGATTCCGGACTATCTGGATACCTAGAACATATTGGGGCTCTCCCAAATCTTTCATTTGGAATTGCGAAGCCAACCATTTCTTAATGTCAGTAAGAAATCCCACCTCATTCCCAATGAGCAGGATATCATCCACATACAATATTAGAAATGCGACAGTGCTGTTAACGATTTTCTTGTAAACACAAGGCTCGTCAACATTCTGATCAAAGCCATAAGATTTGATCGCCTCATCAAACCTTATATTCCAAGATCTCGAGGCTCGTTTCAGTCCATAAATAGACCTTTGAAGTCAACAAACCTTTTGTTCTTGGCCTTGGGTAATGAACCCCTTGGGTTGGTCCATATAGATGGTCTCATCAAGATTGCCATTCAGAAAGGCTGTCTTGACATCCATCTGCCATACCTCATAGTCATAATATGCGACAATAGCCAGAAGGATCGTGATCAACTTTACCATGGCAACAGGAGAAAAAGTTTCCTCATAGTCAACCCCTTCAAGCGGGTGGGGGGCTCACACAAGTAAGTGAAGGACCCCTGTAGGCCTTGAAGAAGTGTGGCCCACGCATGAGAGGACCAATGAGACAGAACACTGTTGGATGCATTCCTTCGCTAGCAGGGCTTCAGCCGGCCGTCGTTGGTGCGTAACAGAGCTTTCCTATCGACGATCTTTCTCGGTGCATAAGCGAGGCTTAGCGGTCGGCATTAAGGCTGATGGATTCATAATTAAATGAATCTGTTCATAGAACAACAAAGCCAAGAGCCCCGAGACAATAAAGACTGAGAAGATTGACTCAAGAACAAATGGCTCCATTGTAGAATTAAGACCTAACCATTAATCGAGAGTTGGTCCGATCTCCCTTTCCATTGTTTCACTGACAAAACCGACCTTTCAATTTGACTTAACGAAACGACTTCGACTTTAGAACAATCAATCGAACGGGTAAGGCTAAGATAAGGGCCTGTTCATAATCCCGAGAGTCCCCACGTCAAGGGTTGCCCTCTCCAGAGGCTTGCCGTAAGGTTTCTGCCCGAGACGAGTAGCTAGTTTGTCAAAGAAAGGCTATAAACTCCTGTTTTGGCTAATTCAATGTAACCATATAAACGAAATTCCTGGGTAAACCCCTTTGCCACTAGTCTGGCTTTGAAGGTCTGCACCTTCCCATCTATGTCAGGTTTACACTTGTAGATCCACTTGCAACCAATAGGTTTGACCCCATCCGGTTGGTCCACAAGCTCCCAAATGGGATTGAAGTACATCGACTTCATTTCCTGGTCCATAGCTTTTATCCATTCGTCTTTGTCAACGTCTGTCATTGCCTGATCATAGATCAATTGTTCCTCGCAGTCATCATCAAGGGTGATGACTAGGGTTTTAGCTAAACCCATATAACGTTCAGGCTGTCTCACAACCCTCCCACTATGTCGAGGCATTCTCAACTCTTGAGAACAGACTTGACTAGACGAGCTAGGATTAACAAAACTTGTTGATGTACTAGCCCCACAAGACTCTCTCTGTGATGTCTCGCCCATTTCGTTTAACACAATCTTACTCCTTGGTAAGTGATCCCTGACGTGGTTTTCCTCAAGCAAAGTGACGTTTGTCGTCACAAGCACCCTATTTTCCTTAGGATCGTAAAATAGACCACCCCTAGTCTCTTTTGGGTAACCTACAAAGAGACACAACTTTGAACGAGGTTCAAACTTTTTCGGGTTTGACATCAACACATGGGTCGAGCATCCCCAAATCCTGAAATGGTGTAAATTACCTTTATGTCCATTCCAGAGTTTGAAAAATGTTTCTGAAACACTATTCGACGGAACGTTGTACAAAATGTAAACCGCAGTTTCCACTACGTAACCCCAAAAAGAATCAGGGAGACGAGCATAGCTCATCATCGACCGAACCATGTCCAACAGGGTTTTGTTTCTTCTTTTTGATACACTATTCTGCTGTGGCATACCAGGAGCTGAGAATTGGGACGTAATTCCATGTTCTATCATATAGTCTTAGAATTCAGTGTCCATATACTCTCCACCTCGATCCGATCGAAGTGTTTTAATCGTTTTACCTAACAGGTTCTCAACCTCAGTCTTGTACTCCTTGAACTTTTCAAGAGTTTCAGACTTCCTATGCATTAGGTAAATATACCCATACCTTGAATAGTCATCTATGAAATATACAAAGTATTCATAACCTCCTCATGCATTAACACTCATCGGACCACAAAAGTCAGAATGTATAAGCTCAAGAGGCTCTTTGGCTCTATATTCTTTTCCACTAAAAGGACGTTTGGTCATTTTGCCTTCAAGGCATGACTCACAAACCGGTAAAGAGTTTTCTTCCAACTCGCTTAAAAGTCCACTCTTCACTTGTCTTTCAATTCTATTGAGATTTATGTGGCCTAACTTAAGATGCCAAAGATGAGCATTTTCTTTTAGAGAAACTTTTATTATTTTAGTTCGTGTTTCAACCGTTTTAAACAATTAAGTATTCAAAATACTTTTGACCGAATTAGGTTTTGAAACGTATAAATTACTCTTAAGTGAAGCTGAACATAATAAATTTCCATTTCTAGAAATAAATGTTTTATTACCCTTGAAAGAAACGGAAATACATTATTCAAGAAGGTAGGAAATGGAAACAAGATTTCTGGTAAATCTTGGAACTATATACATATTATCTAATAAAATGTAATTCCTGCCAAAATAAAGCTTCACTATGCCGAGCGCTGCAGCAGAGACAACCTCTCCGAATCCAACTCGTAGCGTTATCACCCTCTCACAGCCGCTGCCAGGAACTAATTCCCTGAAAATAAGAACAAACATGGTTAGTGGCGCCTGAATTCAGTATCTAGACAGAGTCATTACTCTCCACTAAACAGGTTTCTGTAACCAGTAAATCACATTTACCTTCTTTCTTCCTGTCGGCAAGGAACTTGGGACAGTTTCTCTTTCAGCGTGATCAACTTTACCCTTTCTCAACTTTACCCTCTGGGAAGCAGCGTGATCAACTTTACCCTTTCTCAATTTCTTCTTCTTCTCTTTCAAGCCTGAAGAACCTGCAGACTTAGTCCTAGAGGTTGAACCCCTATGATAGGACCCGTAGGCAACATTTGCCTCAGCTTCCGATCCCCTGACTCGCATCAGAGACTGGAAGTTCTGCAGTTCATTGAGTAAGGAGGTTAGAGTGTAGCATATCTTGTTCATAACAGCGTTGCTACGAAACTGCATGAAACTTTTCGGAAGAGTCTCCATGATAAAGCTAACCTGACTCGACTCGTCGATCGAAGCCCGCTCATCTCTGCCAGGTTAAAGTAGGTCATCATGTCCAGAACATGTTCACGGACAGACGCCCCCTCCTTCATCCTTGCATTGAAGACGTGTTTGAGGGAATCGTGACGGACCTCAAAGGACTGTTGTCCAAACATATCTTGCAGTGATTCCATGATCTCCTTTGCGGTGATTATCACCTCATGCTTTTTTGCCAATACTTCAGACAAGCTGGCAATTATGTAGACCTTGGCCTTTTCATTGACCCTGATCCACTGATCGTACGCATCACGAACACTTCGCGATGCGGTCGAGCCCAACACCTAAGGACAGTCCTCAGTGAGCACGAACTTAAGGTCATCAGTTACTAAAATTGTGTTGATATTGTTTTTCCACGATTGAAAATTGCCGCCTATCAATTTATCGGAAGCTAAAAGGGCGATAATTGCATTTTTGCTGAAATAGGAAAAAGTTTGTATTAGTCTCGCAAAAACTTTGAAAATCCAATCAGGTTTTAGCAAATTTTTATCCTAGGATCCCTAGGTCATTTTAAAAATTACAACGATTCTCCAAAGGTTTAGAATGACCGCCACCGAAGAACACTCCTCCACTGGGACGAAACTTTCTCGACCAGGCCTTAATACAAGAATAACTCTTATTCCATTAGGCATCCAGTTACCATTATTTGGTCTGAATCCATTAACTCTTAATGAATCCTGTGAGTGTCACCCTCTATCTTTAAATTTCCAAGTATATGTCCAAACAATAGCCACCGAAGGGAGGACTACGAAGGAAAACCAACAAGGAAATTGTATCCCTTTCGAGAATTCACGGTGTTCCAACTCCCATGATCAAGACCCTTCGAAGGGATTGTCTGGTCCAGGCCAAACTAGCAGGCGGATCATAGGCATCTTACAGTATGAATCGATAAAAAAGACCGTGGGTTCCGTTTTCACAGATCCCGCTCCCACTCACTATAAGTACTCTCTCCATTCACGTTGATATTGACCCATACAAATACCATCCGAAGGGGGACACTCTCATTTGCGCCACGAGGCCGAGTATGGATCTCACGGTGTGAACTTAACGAAAATTTATGGATGAAAAATTAAATGTATCTTATACACTTTATTTTCTCCCACTCAACACTTTAAGTTAATCGGGATTGACCTAGATAAACCGACTAATATTTAGTTAAGTCTACCAATATAACACTTATATTGGATTACCCTAAGTCTATAATCACATTATTAACTTAGGTCTATGTGAATAATTGAATTAACTTTTAAATAAACGCCACTCACGTGAATATAGCCTATGAATCTCCGGACCAAATTCACTCCCAGATCAGTTCCTAAGTAGGGGTGTTCCGCAAAACGTCAACTTAAATACTCTAGCTTTAGACAAAACCTTCCTTAGACAGAGTTACTAATTAGTCATCATTCATAAGTCATATTAATTTACTAATTCTAATCTTATTAGAACTAGAAAACTTAAATTTAATTATTCAAGTTCTAAACCATTTAAAACTAATAATTAACTTAGGTTACATGCATTGTTATATTATAATACTTGATCATTCATTACATGAATAATTACTATATAATATATATACATCACATGTATAAATGCATGTCAATGCTTTTAATCTAAGAAATATAACACTTATATTAATTAAATTAAAAAACATATATTATATTATAACACTTATAATATAATCTTATCATGCATACTATATATTATAACTCTTATAATATAAAAATGATGCATGAAATGTTTAACCTAAGGTGAGATTTTAATCTATATGACATACATTATGCACATAGAATAATAAATTTCATACATCACATGCATAAAATTAATTAAACAGCAATATTGGACCGATTTTGGCACCCTAGGGACATTAATTCAATTAATCAACATTAATATAACACTTATATTAATATTAATTAATAAAATTAATTAATAAATACATTTTACAAAATAAAATAAATTAAATATATTAAAAATACGGAATTAACCGCACATGAATGTCCAATGAAGCCACTCCCGCGCGAATCGCGCCGTTGGAAATCGCCACTACGCGACGAGTTGTTGCAACGTTAGGCCGCCCAATGCCTTGGCGTGCGCGAACGCCTACGCTGACGGTAACGCGCCTCGCTCGGGCGCCGCAACGCTATTTCCTGCAGCGCACCTTGTTCTGCACGAACGACGTTAATTAATCAATTAGGCTAACCTATAATTTATTATGCATCTCATTCAACTATATCACATATAAATGACATAAATACCAAAATAATGAATTTGAACACTTCAAATTCACACCAAACTGTAAACCCTCAATTTATCCAGTTTGAGCCAACCGAGCGACCTAATGGACCTACAAATGACGAGCTCCAATGATATGAGATTAACCTGTCAAACTCTTTGACCTGGTTATTCAACATTCATTAACTACGGTAACACTCCACTAAAACCCGTAGCTGCACTCCTATCATTGTAAGACAAGTTGTGGCCATCGATATAACCAATGCTCGTGAGTCGACCCTTCAGAGGTTGTTCGTAGACACAGTTAGGTCAAATTACCGTTTTACCCATGTCTCTACCTCTTGCTCATTAAGTCCAACTGCTCCTTTAATGAACAACTACGTTGCATGGTCCGACCATGAACAACATCCCTCTCGGGCAAGTGAGAGGGTGGGCGCCCGTTGTCCAAGTCCTGGAGACAACACTTAAGGGAACAACCCCTCTAGTTTTCCTAATTCGGGAACGAGTGAATTTCATCTCGCGTAGTCAAGTTCCTAGCTCCCCACGTGGTCCTGCCCCTCAGAACATAGACATATTGGGTGAGTAACTGTGACCACCCTCACCCGTACTAGTCAAAGGTAGACCCCCGCAGATAGGAGTCCGTAACACGCTCAAGATTAAGGTCGAGTCACTAATTGTCATCTATGAAGTTATTAGTCTTATACTGTCAACGGTGTTACATCAGTAAGTCTAATAATTCACGGTCTGGTCTTGTACAATCTCATTGCACAGGATGCCCCCACTCGCATGTCAACCACATATACTTGTCGGTTTAAAACTCTTTTCCTAATTCGAACAATTCGAATTAATCCAACATACTGTTATAAGTTTAATCCATATGAGCTAGCAGAGGGACCTAATGGACCTACATATCACGGGCTCCAACAATTCGAGATTAACCGGTCAAACTCTTTAACCTAATCAATCAATATTTGTTAACTAACAGGTCATTCCACTAAAGTCCCGTAGTTGCACTCCCTCACTGTAGATATATTTCTGTCCACTTGATATAACCGTAACTAGCAAGTCAATCTTTCACAGGTTGTTCGTGGTCTTGGTTGGGTCAAAATACCGTTTTACCCTCGAAAACACTTCTTGTTCCTTAAGTCCCACTGAACCTCTATAGAACAATTGATTTGTGGTCCAACAAACAAATCTAGTCTCCCTCAGCCTAGTAAGAGGGTAGGACTACTTGTTCTAGTTGCGAAGTTAGTACTTAAGGGAACAACCTATCTACTGTCCCTAGAGTCATGTAGGAGTGAATTTCGTCTTGCACCCTATGTCCCCAGCTATCTACCCGGTCTTACCCCTGAAATGGGAGGCTTATTGAGTCAACGTTGTTGAGCTTCTCTCACCCATGCAGATCTAAGGATAATCTTGAATAAACAGGAATTTATAGTTAGCTTAGGATTGAGATCGAGTTACGTAGGTCATCAAATTTGAATTAGTCAGTTTTATACAGTAAACGGTGTTACAAAGCAAATATGACTAAGTCGGGGTTCAATCTTATACAAACTCATTGCATAGGACGCCCCCACTCACATATCTCTATATGAACGATTAAGGATCACATCGTTTGTGCTAATTACAAAGTAGGTCGCATCCATAGTGTCTCCAGAATAAGATGTCCAACCTTATCCCTATACTATAGACCATTTCAGGCTATATACTCGAACTTGATCCATGTTTTATGTCATCACATAAAGTTCAAGTCTAACATTAAATAGCCTCGGGACCTTAGTTTATTGGATTCAAGATTATAGTATACTAATTCAATAACAATTTTATCGAAAAAGAAACACGAAAAATGTTTATCAATTACAAACTAAGAGTTTTAGGACATAAAATCCAACAAACTCCCACTTGGACTAAAACTCGTAGTGGAATATCACAATGTTGAATTTAAGTGAGAAACATATGAGTACAATAAAGTATATGAATATAATGAATATAATATCAACATTTCAAATTCAAACGATCTAAGAACCCTTCACGAGCTAGAAGGTGGACCTACAGATCAGAACCTTCAACGATACGAGATTGCTCGGTTAATCTCATTAACCTCCCAATCAACATTCGTTAACTGCGGGAACACTCCACTAAAGTCCCGCAGCTGCACTCTTCTCACTGCAGATATATTATTGTGTCCACGGATATTGATCAATAACAGCAAGTCAATCCTTCACTAATGTTCGTAACACCCGCTGGGTCAAATTACCGTTGTACCCCTGGGTTACATCTTGTAACTTAAGTACCAGTGCTCCTCTAATGAACAATTTGTTTGTGGTCCTACCAACAAACAGAGTCTCTCTCGGGCCAATGAGAGGGTCGGGCCTTTTGTTCAAGTCCCGAAGACACCACTTAAGGGGACATTCCTCTACTTACCCTAGTAGGCGGGAAGGAGTGAATTCCATCTTGCTAAGTTAAGTTCCCAGCCGCTCACTCGGTCTTGTCCCCAAGAAGGTTAGCATATTGAGTTGAGGAATCTGGTCACTCTCACCCATACTAGTCAAAGGACAATCCCTCGCGAACAGGAGTTCGTAACCTGCTCAGGATTTAACCTT
Source organism: Trichosanthes cucumerina (assembly GCA_036507285.1). Lineage (NCBI taxonomy): Eukaryota > Viridiplantae > Streptophyta > Magnoliopsida > Cucurbitales > Cucurbitaceae > Trichosanthes > Trichosanthes cucumerina. The sequence continues at coordinate 27,918,563 of CM071842.1, read as the reverse complement.
TCTAGAGCCTCAGACTTATGATGCATTAGGTATAGATAACCATACCTTGAATAATCATCTATGAAAGAGATGAAATATTTGTACCCTCCTCGAGTTTTAACATTCACCAGACCACAAAGATCCGAATGTACTAAGGACTCTATAGCTCTGTAACGTTTTCCAGTAAAAGATCGTTTAGTCATTTTATCTTCCAAGCAAGATTCACAATGAGGTAATTTCGAAGTTCATTCTTAGATAATCTCTCAATCCAGTTGAGATTTATATGACCAAGTCTAAGATGCCATAGATAGGTATTATTAAGAGAAATTCTTTGCCTTTTACTTTGAGTATTTGCAGTTTTAAATCTCATGATTTAAAATTGCTTTCGTTTGATTCGGTTGAAATACATACAATCCATTTTTTAATTTAGCAGAACAAATATTGACACCCTCTTTTAAAATGAACGCTTCATTTAATGAAAAGGAAATACAATATCCAAGTTCTATTAAACAAGAGATAGAAATTAAGTTCCTCTTAATCTTAGGATATACAGATTTTTTAATAAAATAAATCTATCTCTGAAAAACAACTTGGCATCTCTCACTGCACGAGCTGAGACGACGTCTCTCGTTCTGACCTTGAGCGTCATCTCACCCTCTTCGAGCTCCTTAAAGGAACTAGTTTCCTGAAACGAAGAGCAAACGTGATTAGTGGCTCCTAAATCAAGTATCCAGGTAAAATCATTATTTTCCACTAAACAAGTTTCAAGAATAAATAAATCTAATTTACCTTTCTCCTCTTTAAGTTCAATGTCTGCAGTGGCAGAAGCTTTCCCTTTTCCTCCTTTTCTCTTCTTCCGAGTCTTCTTAATCCCAGAAGAAGAACCGCAGGACTTGGTTCCAGAGGATGAACCCATCTGAAACTTTTTGAAATGATCAAACTGATTTGCCTCTCTATCAACCTCTCCTTTATTATCCATAAGAGACTGGTAGGTCAACAGTTCATTTAGAAGGAAAAAGTCAGGTTATACTCCTTCTTGCTTATCTCCGCATTGCTACGGAATGGCAGGAAACTCTTCGGAAGAGATTCCAGGATGAAGAATACCTGACCTTGCTCATCTAAGACCGCTCCGTTCATTTCGGCCACGTTGAAGTGAACTATAAGATCGAGAACATGTTCTCTCACTAAAGTTCCCTCCTTCATGCGCGCGTTATAAACGTACTTGAGGGATTCGTGTCAAATTTGTTCAGACGGTTGTCCAGACGGAATGATAACCCATGATAACCCACCTTAGGCTTATATATTGCTAGTTTTTATGATAATTTCAAAGCATTTACGTGTTTAAATCACTCAATTTTATGTTAAGAACTTAAACAAACCATTTGGAGATATTACTGATTATTTGGGTTCAAATCGAGGCTTTTTGGAGCTAAAAATAACATCAAGTGAAAGAAGAAAGATCAAACCAAGCTATTGGACCCGAAGTGATGGCATTGCAACACCCTACAGGCGTCACAACGTCGTTTTTGCGGATTTTGTGCATAGAAGAGTCATGAAGACGACGTTGCGACGCTGCAAGCGGCGTCGCAACGCCAGATCGATAGCAGGCGCGCGCGTTAGGGTAGCGGCGTTGCAACGTCGCAAATTTTTTTCCTTATTTGTTCGGCGCCTAGGGCACAGTGTTGCAACGCTGACCCTAGCGTTGCAACGTCGTGTTGATTTTGTGTATAATAGAGCACTTTGTACCCTTTTTAAGAATAGCCGAATTTGATAGTTTTTAACCCTAATTTCGAAATACACACTCTAAGTGGAGAAAGAAGAGCATTCCTTGGGAGCCAAAGCGTTTGTGGAGGCTTGAGATCGTGGCGGGAGCTCGAAAACGAGGGACCGACATCAACACATAAGAGTTTTATTTTCTTTCTTTTAGTTTGTAACTTAGTTTAAACACTATTCTATGACTTTAGCTTATTTTTATGGTGATTTTGAGTAACTAATTGTCGTAGTTAGGGATTGAATAACATGTTTTGAATTTATTTAATTATGTATTGAACTTTGATGTGTTATTTATTTTTGGCAATTTATTCTTAAATTCATTGATCTTGTTGGTTTAAGTGGACTCGAGAAAAAGAAGCTTAGATTGGAGCAAACAAAACTCTTATAAATCTGATACGAGAGTAACTTAGAATTCTCTAGGAAACATTTAAGAAATTACTTAATATCGTGCATACTTTTAAAATTCATAAGGAAACTTTAGGATTTATCGTTGTGCATGAGGCTCACCATGGGTCGAGAGATTCTTTTGAGTACTTTTCACTTCTTGTTTATCAATCTGCAACCATAGTTCATTGCATGTGTTAAATAAGGAATTAACTTGTGAAATCAATTTTCCTACAAATCTATCATATTCGTGTGTCCACTTGTATATTTACTTTTCTTTATCTTTGTTTCAACTTTTATCAAAGTTTTGTTGTTTTAGCTAAAATTTAAAATAAGTATCTTGGTAATTAATCAATTTAGAAACTCATGCAATGAACTATCAATTTAGAAACCCTGTACTCAAATCACTATATTAAAATTTGACCTGTACACTTGCGATATTGCAATATCAATTTACACAGCAAGTTTTTGGTGTCGTTGTCGAGGACTGGCAATTATTTAGATTGTTTAATATAAAGAGAAAATTCAAGATTTTAGAATAAAGTTTTTTTTATTTTGTATTTTTTTCCTTTTTTGTGTTTTTTCTTATTTGTTTTATTTCTTTATTTGTAGTCTTTTGTGTTTTTTCTTATTCTCCTTTTGTTATTCTTTTGTTATTCTTTAATCTAATTTGTATTTTTCTATTTTCTTTTTGTGTCTCAAGGTGTATGCCCAAGGGTAGAGTTGCACACCTTCAACCTTTTGATCCTAAAATTGAAAGGACTTGTAGAAGACTTTTGAAGGAAAACATAATTGAAATTCATCAAATGGCAGATTAGGAGATTATTAACAACCCTAAACCCATCAGAGAGTATTTCCAACCTGTGTTTAATTCTGAACAAGCTGGAATAATCCATCCCCCTAATAACGCTAACAATTTTGAACTAAAAACATGGTTGATTCAAATGGTTAGGGAAAATGCATTTAGAGGGCTAGCCACAGAGGACCTTAATTCTCACTTGCAAAATTTTTTAGAAATCTGTGGTACAGTTAAGTTAAATGGTATTTCTGCTGATAGTATTCGCTTACGTCTCTTCCTTTTTTCTTTGCAGGGAGGGCTAAAGAATGGCTAGGATCCCTCCCACCAGGAAGTATTACTTCTTGAGAAGAGTTAGCCTAAACCTTTATGACTAAATTCTTCCCACCTGTGAAAGCTACAAAGCTAAGGACTGGGATTGGAACATCCAAGCAACAAGGAGAGCAGCTGTTCGAAGCTTGGGAGCGTTACAAGGACATGCTGAGGAGGTGTCCACAACATGGTTACCCAGATTGGTTCCAAGTACAATTATTCTATAATGGACTTTCAGGGCAAACTAGGACCATTATGGATGCCACCATTAGAGGGGCTTTCATGGCAAAGATTGTGCCATAAGCACGGGCCCTCCTAAAATAAGTGTCAACTGTCAGCTACCAATGGCCCACAGATAACGAAAGATCTAAACTAGTAGCTGAATTTTATCAACTGGATGAAGTAACTGCTCTTAAGTCACAGATGGCATCTCTCACTCATGCCCTGAATAAACTTGCAGGAACACCCCAATCCATGACTACCTCTCAATGCTCCCAACTTAATGGAGAATCTAACATGGAGCAGGCACACAACCTCAATAATAAAAGCAACTCCTATGGAGGAAATCAGAATCAGAATACCACTCCAACACATTACAATCTAGGTTTGAGATATCATGAAAATTTTTCTTATGCTAACAATAAAAATGTGTTGAATCCTCCTATAGATCATGCTTCTACATCTGAGAGGAAACCATCTCTTGAAGACACAATGCACTCCTTTATCGCTAAATCAAGAAACAGGTCAAATCAGCTGGAAAATGCAGTCATCAGTTTGACTGGTGTGGTGAGCAGTCAGGGAGTTGTCATAAAAAACATTGAAACTCAAATCAGCTAGATGAATACAACAATTCATACACTGCAAAAAGGTAAGTCTCCCATGGACTCAGATCTAAATTCAAGAGAAACCTGTTATGCAGTTACACTAAGTGGAAAAGAGCTTATAAGGGAAGGAGATGGAAAGAAAGAAGCTCTTGAAGTGGCAACTGGGAAGTCTCAGCCTACCAGTGACACTAAGCAGGAGACAAACTAAGCCTTCTATCCCTTCTAATTTTAATTTTATTCCTTATCCACAGTGTTTTGTAAAGAAAAACAATGATCTGCAGTTTCAGAAATTCCTTCATGTGTTAAGAAAGCTTAATGTTAATATCCCTTTCTCTAATGCTTTGGAACAGGTACCTAACTATTAATTTGTCTGAAGAATGCAGTATCATCTTGCAGCAAAAGTTGCCACAAAAACTTAAGGATCCAGTGAGTTTTACTGTTCCCTGCTCCATAAGTAATTTAACCTTTACAGCGTTATCTGATTTGGTTGCTAGTATAAATTTGATGCCTTACTTTGTATTTAAAAGATTAAGTTTGGGGGAGGTCAAACTCACCACAGTGTCCCTACAGCTGGCAGACAAGTCTATCAATACCCACGAGGACTAGTGGAGAATATCTTGGTCAAGGTAGATAAGTTTGTGTTCCCCGTGGACTTCCTTGTCCTGGTCATGGAAAACGATGCAAAGATTTCCATCATCTTGGGAAGGTCATTCCTAGTTACCAGTAAGGCAGATATAAGCATGCACGAGGGCACCCTGAAGCTGCATGTAAGGCAGGAGGAGGTCACATTCAAATCTTCAACCCTCAAAAGGATAAATTTGAAATAAAATTTTGTCTAAAAATTGAATTGACTAGTGACCTTTTGAATTAGGGAATGATATTCTGTTGAGTGATTCTTTAGACAGGGTAGCAGAAGGAACAATGAAGAAATTAAAGGAAGAGGAACTGCAAGAAAGGAAGACATGCCCTTGAGTAGACATAGGAAATTCCAGTCTAGCTAAAAACGTTCAAGAAAACGCTTCTTGGGAGGCAACCCAAGCTTTTAGTTTTATTTGTTTTTTGTTATGTTTTCTTTAGTTATTTTGTTGTTTAGTTATTAGTTTGTTTTATTTTGCTAGGTTGTGTTTTCTTTTGTGTTTTATTTTCCTTTTTTGTTTATTTTCTTTTTTGTTTTTTTCTCATTATTTGTTTTTGTGCTTTTGTTTTTTGTTATTAATTTAGTATTGTGTATTGTTCGAGTATTTGTCTCCTGTTTTGGTTGTGTTGATTTTGTGTAAAAGTTTAGTTTTGAATTGTTGTGATTTAAAGTATGACTTTTCATGATTTTAATTCTTCGTCAATGTACTATCCTTCTTAGAACCCTAGGTATGTGAATCATGATTTCTCTGGATACCAAATGTCTAATCCTTACCATTCTGAATCTATGATTTATGAAAAATCTTTTGATGGTAATCATATAGGCACTTGGAACCAAAATTTTTCCTACCCCAGCCAATCTATAGAAAACTCTTCTCTTATGGATTTATTAATGGAATATACTTTGAAGTTGAGGGTTAAAAATTTGTGTCATGTTGAATTAGAAAGGTTTGATAGGTTAAAAGATAAAGTGGTAAATCTTGAGATAATAATACATGAAACGACTCATCATCTTTAATTAACTGGTAAAATCCCTTAAGGCCCTACAGGAGAAAATTCTTAATTCTTGCCACTGATATGATAGTGAGGATGAGTTGGAGGAGAGTGAAACACACCAAAAACATGTTTGTGAGGTCAAGCATGGTAATGCAATCACTTCCACAAAAGAAATCCAGGTGATAGAGTTCGAGGCTGAAAAGTCGCTCTTCTCTTTATCTCCAAAAGTTTCTTTTAATCTTGATAACTATTTTTCCTATACTCACGAGTCTTGTTTTGAATTTTGTTCTTTTATTTCAGTAAACAAAAATAACAAAAATATTTATCTTTCAGGTGCCCAAGAAAAACAAGAGAGCCTCATAGACTTAAAAGGCTATATTGACTCAAACAAGAAAGGCCCGAAGAAATACGAGCATGGGTCCAGTCTAGCTAAAAACGTGAAAGAAAACGCTTCTTGGGAGGCAACCCAAGTTTTACATTTCATTTACGTTTATGTTTTTGCTTTAATTATTTTATTTGTTTGCTTAGTTCTTAATTTTCGTTGTTTTTGTTTAGTTAAGTTGTGTTGATGTCTCCCTCGTGAAATCCATGCTCTCGTTCTGCAGTACTTCATCTCACGTAACTTGGTCGCCCAAGCAATTTAAAAGAAAAATGAAAATTTCCATTATTTCAAACAGTATTGTTTAGTCTTACCTTTCTTACTTTCTTTGAGCTTATTTTGCAAACATTGAGGACAATTTTAGTTTAAGTTTGGGGGTGGATGTGTTTATCTGTTGTAATTGTCCTGAGTATGTGTTGAATTGTTGATTGATCTTATGCATGATGGCTTAGGACAAGATTTATTTGAAAATTTTTGTGATTCTTCTAAAACTTGAGAGCATGATATAAATGAGTTAATTTAAAAATTTTCTTGAACTTTTCCTCCACTATTATGCACATAGCATATGTTCCTGTAGTTTTGAAATGCTTAGAACAAACTTATTAGGTTTAGAAGTTTGATGTCACCTCGATAGGTCTGAAAACTGATTTGAGAGTTAAACTGCAGGATAGGGTGAATGACAATATGAAGTGCATGATCAGTATAATATTTGCATTAAGTGAAAGAGTTCTCGTCTGTTTTTGTTGTTTGTTTGTTAAGGAAGAAAAAATCGTAAGGGCAAAAAGAGTTATCGAAAAGAAGGAGAAACCCCTATACCGAGGGATTCGAATCCCTCTTTGGAAAATAAATGCTAGAAAATAGATGCTTGTGGCCTCTTATTCCTCTCGAATGGCTCCTTCTCTTCCTTGATCCTCTCGGGTATAACTCTCTCGAGATCTCCTTGCAATCAACCATCTCTCCTCTCTCTTGGTGTTTAGATTTCGATAATGGAGAGTAGAATTGAGAGAAAACCAAATTGAGAATCCCCTTTTTTGGCAAAGGTGTAGATAAATGGAGAATGAGAAACTTCTTGGACATATTACATGGTTGGCTTAGTGAGAAAGTCTCGTATAAGTTTGTTTAACAATCTACAAAAAAAACCTCTCAAGTTTAGTGTCGAGTCTCCAACTTTCCTATACGCTCTAACAACTCTTGCATGGAATGGATCATTCTCCCTATAGTTCTTTATTGTGCTTCTTTCAATTGTTCATCATCAATGTTAATACTCTCATACTTCTAACTTCAGTCAGGCTTATAGTATTCCTATGAGAACCATGCAAGAACACTTCAATATACCTAGAATGTGAAAAGTTCACAAAATCTCGAAATTTAGAAAACAAGTACGGAAAGGTGCCTGGAAAAGTTTTTTTTAAAGAAGCAAAATGGTTTAAGAAAGATGAAATGAGAAACAAAGTGGATAGCAAAGAGATGAGTAAGAAGATGTAAATGAAAAGATAGGAATGACAAAAGCTATATGATTTTAGACTCTTTTCAAATGTAATCATTTCACACTGCTTCGAAACTTGCTTTACATAAAACATTTTAGCATAAAATATGAATAATAACAAGAAGATGATAAGTTACTTTTTTTTAACTTCTTTTTTTAAAAATTTCTCTTCTTTCTTTTTTTTTTTACCTCATCTTTTCAGCAAGTACCGCATCAAGGAAGTTAAATAGATTTTTACTTGAAATTTTTTATCAACGATCAACAAGAATGGAAACTTGTTTCTATTTTCAAGATTTCAAACTCTCCACACTCTAATGGATCAAACTAGATTAAAAGTTCTAAACAAACATGCTAAACTAGATTAACGAAATTCTCATTTCAAATGAGAAGTCGCCTTGTTTCGTGCATATTGTGAAGACAGGTGATGGTGGCATTGGGCAGAGGTTACCACACAATATCTCCAACAAAAGTAGAACAAACCTATGTTTAAGATTATTTAGACTTTTGTTGGAAAGATTGAACACGAAAGAATTAATATTATTGACTCTAGAAAATAGAAACATATAAGCATACCTCGAGTGCATGGTCAAAGAATGAAAAGCTAAAAAAAAGTTTGTCGTGGATTGCGAGTTCAATGATTTTGTTGTCTATTTTACACCATCTTAAAAATTCCTTCACAACTCATTATATGACTAAGTGAGATGGAATATCTCATTGTATGACCAAGTGAGATTTAATTTAAATTATTGGTTGACTGGACTTAAAGAAATTTTGTTGTCTATTTTACACCATCTTAAAAATTCCTTCACAACTCATTATATGACTAAGTGAGATGGAATATCTCATTGTATGACCAAGTGAGATTTAATTTAAATTATTGGTTGACTGGACTTAAAGAAAATTCTTTAAGCTGCCTACGTACCCTTTGGAAAGGGGATCAAGCCATAACGTAGTTCTATACTTTTTAATTTTAATTTTAGTTTTATTTTAGATCAGTTTTTAGTTCTTTAATTACCCGTGTTTACATTAGGATTTTTCTTTTCTTTTATTTACATAGGTTCTCTCTCATTCAAGCATATATTTATTCCTAACATGGTGAGGGTTTTCTTCGTTACACATAATTTTAAATTAAAATAACTCTCATTGAAACTTACAAAATTACAAAAATCTACAATTATAAATATGAGATCCCAAAACGTTTCTACCATAATTCATCATACAAGCCTTTCAAGTTCTTTTGATATACTTGGAAGAGATAAGAAAGGTTAGTCATCTCCTTCCGATGGAGAAATATACTCGAGACCACCGTTGCAAGAACATTGAACTCCGTGAACTTCGTGTAGTATGGGAAAGTAGTTCAAGAGACATTGAGGGGCCGCTTTGGCTACTGTGTTGGGTCAGAAACCACAGGGGTTCGTAAACCCCGGGTTTCTTGGTGGAATCAAACACGGAGTTGAGTTCTGAAAACAGTGTTTGGAGTGCAGGGTTGTGTTGGGTTGTGTTGCGTAAAGCAAAGTGTTTTTGGTGTGCGGTGTTTGTCTTTGGAATGGGTTGCGTAAAACTGTGTTTGGGGTGCAGATGTTGTGTTGGGTTGAGTTTGTGCAACTGCTTTTTTAATAAATATTTAATATTATTTTTAAATATAGTAATCTTGTCTTTCTCGCTCTATTTTTTTAACTTCATAATTACATAAGTATTTATCAACAATTTATCTAATTTATGTAATTTGAGTTTATACTATTTAATATTGTTTTTAAATATAGTAATTTTGTATGAGTAAAGTAAAACAACAAACTATTTTAGTCATAACCTCTAAGGTAAGCAATGTGACATGAATGATAAAGTAAAACAATCGTTGCATAGAGAGTATCGGATGAAAATGATAAAGATAACATATTCAACTTAACATAGAATTAAAAAAAGTCATAGATAGTGGTACATGAAGATAGAATCGGAGTTCGGTGCTTTCCCTGTAACTTCCACACAATAATCATACTTCCAACTGGGGTCCAAGCAAAGAAAGAGTTCAACATCATACTATCCGAGAGAAGCGTCTTTGCAACCATCATGCGCTTCTTGTCTTGTCATCCCTGGGATTGCTTTCAACTCTGCATATAGCTCGTTCACTCGAGCTCTTTCAATTCTATCCTTCTCCGACGGCCAGGCTGCAATCTTTCCCAACTGTTGGTGTCACAATTGAAAACCCCGACTCATGATGTCCGCCATATTTGACCGAGGACGACGACGCGTCTCCTCCTAGTCGGTCCGGATGATCCGACTTCTTGTGTTCGACTCGTAGGTGTGGTGATGTGTCCTCGCCATCGATACATCCACCGGCGGTGGATCACGGAGGAATGAATCGGGAAAATCAGGGTTTAGATCATCCTCTAAGTCAGTTGCAGCATCTGATGCCATGTCGGATGGAGTTTGTGCACCGCACCTGTTGCTCTATCTTTTCCAAATATGACCGCTAGATCGTTGAACAATGGGAATGGCCTATTTTCAAGACCTTTTGCATGTGGATGAGACTGCATCATAAATAATATGCATCAGATTCATTTTACAGTGACATGTCGAGATTTTAAAATAAAAAATTATATTTTGACTTCATTACCATCACCCATGTATCGAATATGTCTTTCTCGGCCTCCACGCATTTACGCTCCTCGTTCCATCCGAATCCACTACATGCAGGTCCTAACATCTCCGCAATCGCGTTGTACTGCTTCTTTAAAATTCTCACTCTTGACTCTAGATTAGGGCTCACATGTAGGTCGACATTTGGCATCTTCTCTTTCATTATCTTCTTGACCTGTGATAAATATCCAGGTCTAAATGTCCCATTGTCGGCACGCCATCCACCGACATGGACGAGGTGCAATAATGCATCAACCAGCACGACATCTTCTTCTGGAGTCCACATATGTTTGGGTTGCTTAGATCTTGACGACGAACCTGCCATCTAAAACAAACGCTCGTGTTTGAATAATATGCTATGCATAAACGTACCAAGATTGCAAGACGCTTAATCCAACACGATATTAATAATATCATATTTTTAATATTTACACACAAAAATATTATCAACCACAATACATGTGCATACATACAAAATCTAATCACAATATATATATATATATATATATATATCAACGTTTATTTGAACAATTGTCAATTCCCATTCCAATTCATCCACATTTGGTTTGCGATGATATGTTCCCTCCATTCATCCGGTGCATCCGTTGTCTCTACAAACTCAATGTTGTCTCAGTATTCATCCCATTTGAATCGAGTCACTTGTATGTGCCTCCTCGAATGTGGGGTCGGACCCATCTCTCTTTATAATTAAGTTATGGAGCAAACAACATGCAGCTTATAGTTCTACATCAGACTTCTTTTGGGTAAAAAGACTTTCCTCTTAATATCGCCCATCGACCCTTCAACATACCGAATGCCCTCTCAATTACATTTCGAGCAGATGAATGTCTCATGTTGAACAACTCTTTTGGATTGGTAGGTGGATTCCCTCCTCGCCATTCAGTTAAGTGGTAACGTTGTCCTCTCAGACGGGCTAGGAATCCTCGCGTTGGGATAGTAAACAGCCGCACAAGTAGTAATACCCTGATTTCAAAAATAGGTTATCACAACATGTCGTGTCTGACATATGTATACTTTTAATTGAAATCAGTTCATTACCCCTTGGGACCTTCAATCCAGTTGGTCGGGAAACTGCATCACGTAAAATCCTAGAGTCTGATGCACTCCCTTCCCATCCAGGAAGGACAAATATGAACTCACTGTTTTGGGAACACACGGCAAGTACATTTGTGGCGATCTCACCCTTACGCGTCCGGTATCGTGGACGATCTTCCACACTTACGCTCACCTTAATATGTGTCCCATCCAAAGCACCTAAACAATTCTCGCGATCAAACTAGAATATATGGGTGCATGGTAGAGGTAATGATATCACATCACCAGTTCAAAGGTATAATACCTCGAACCATCGCCATCGCTTCGTCTCCGACACATATTTGAAATCCGAGTGCAGTGTGTCTCGTGAACACCGAGTGAAGTCTTAATATCCCACCCGGGACGGCGTTGAAGTGTCTAGAAACAATCTCACCGCATCGCACAAATTGTCTTCTCACTACTGCGTTTCTTCACATCATGCGCAATGATGTGCAGGAACATGGCGACCATTTCTTCCACATCTACGTATTGAGTAGACGTCAACCCCCCTAAGCCCTTAAGCAATTCACAGAGGATGGCAAACGTTTTCCTATCCATCCGCGTACTCGCGACAAGCTAGATCATTTTCGTGTATAGTACGAAAAAGTTCAATTGTCTAATTTGGTGTCTTACATGAGGGGATTGGTTGTCAATTCTTCGTGGGGCTGCATAATTGCGGTGAATGTTGATACAAATTGATATTGAGTTGCACATATGACTGGTAAGTATTGCAACCAACTCATTTGGGTCAATATCCAAAGATGTCCATTTTTACTAGTTATACGGTCCGACAAAAATAACTTCATGAAAATAACATCGATTGTTTTCAAAGCAAAGCCGTCGTCGCACAAGATTGATGTAAATTCCTAAACTACCTTTCCTTGACTAGTATAGTATGTCAAGCAAGTAAGCTAAGATTGATGTGCATCCCTAAACTACCTTTCCATGATTAGTATAGTATGTGGAGAAAGGCAAATAAAAAGTTGGAATTAAAAGAAAATGAATAATAAAGTGGAGAAAATGAATAAAAAAACTTGGTGTAATATGATTTTTTTTTGAAAAGATAATATGAATTATTCTAAAAGTTATAAGTACACATCTTGGAATTATATACCAATTCTATGATAGTGGGAATCAATCAATATATTTGCAAATTCTTTATCAATTGATAAAAGCACTTTCCACCCAATCCAAAACTTATTACATCAAGAAAAGTCTTCCCCACCTTTTGATATTAAAAAAATAATAATAATAAATAAACAAAACTAGACATACTTCTCACATGAAAATAAACTATAGAATAATTTAAGAGAGAATATTTTTTTCTTTAAAAAAATAGTGTGTATATATAGAGAGAGGGTCCATTTACGTTCTTATAGAATTTTTTTTTTAAAATCAATTGAAAGTGTTTAAAAAATATTTTTGTTTTGAAAATAATTTCCAAACATCTCACTTTCACTAAATTTTAATTTTTAGTTACTAATCACTATTATTATAGTAAACTACCCTAAATTCCAATTAGCAAGTCTATCTATTTTCAATAACTAGGATAAATTATTGGGAAAGAGAAAAATTAGTTAGAAAATGTGAAAATATGTCGTTATTTTTTTAAGTTCGTTAATCTAAAATAAGTCGAGTAGAAGGCATGTCTTCCTTCTTCTTTGTTATTCTTTAACGATAATAAAATTGACTTGAAAGAAGTAGAGTAAAGTATTTAAAATATTAATAACTTTGAAATTCAAATCTTCACTTATATTTAATTATTTGTTTACTGATTAGTCCTTATTGAAATCAAGTCAATGCCATGTGAATTTTTAAACTACCTAAAAATTTTAATGTGAACAATAAAATTAAGATATAAAACAGGAAAATCATCATTTATTTATTTTATAATATTAAACTATTGTTTAGCATCCATTAACTTCATTTCTTTTTTTGTTGTTCTTTTTAGACAACTCATATTAGTACGTGGTTGAGGTATATTTCGTTCTTATACAACAAGTTAAAATTCGGAAAAAATATCACCATTATTAAAATCTCGTGTAATTATTAACTAAAACGTGTGAATTTAAAAGAAATACCTTTCATACAAGTGGACAGTTAAATACACCTAACATAAGAATACAAGTTCAAACAAAAGTCTCTCCAGAACACAAAGTTACCCTAAGCATAGATTACAAAAACTTGAACAAATTTAAACAAGAACTCTTACAAAACAGGTAAGTGTACAAAGTTTGAAGAAAATTACTTATGATGACCTCGCAATGTAGTAAAAGAACGGTACTCCTACAAAAAAAAAAAGAAACACGAGTCGGTTCTAATTCAGTAAAAAGTAAACTTAAAAATAATAGAACTAACCTGTTTGCAATTAACCGTTCGAATGGCGTACGACACTGATCAGTGGACCCACCGCACTCTAAGCTCCATCACCACCATAACCCAAATATAACCCAAAAGAGGAAATACAGTGAATACATATATATTATTTATAAACTGAAAAAAGAAAACAAATGGAAAAGGTAAAGAGTTTGAGAAGCATACCTAATGAAGGAAAGTAGAGAGGTGAGTTTGAAATGAAGACCCAATCTCATTTAAATAGGAGTGAGAGAGGTACAAAATTAATAACACTCAACCACCACAAATAAATGTATGAACAGAAATAAATAAATTAATAAAATAATAAATGAGTCTTAATTAATGTTGAATGAGATGACCTCAGTTTTCAAATCAACATTGATGGGACTGTCTAGTTGGTTCACAACTAAACCATTGATCAAATAAGAAACCAAATAACAATTGACCAAAAGAAAACATTATTGACCAACAGAAGAAACCAACAACAAATGAAGAACAACAACAAAGGGCCTCAGGAATTTCATAAGTGTAGTATATATTCAGAAATAATCATGTATCATCATTGACCACTGAAAAAAATAAAAGAAAATTACATATCAGTCCACATGATCAAGTGTAGTAAATCAGGCCAGAAATTCGGGCCTCAGTAAATTTATAAGTGTAGTATATATTCGAAACAAACATGTATCATCATCTACCAACGAAAAAACAAGAAAAATTACATACCAATCCACATGATCTAAGTGTAGTAAATCAGGCCAGAAATTCGGGCCTCAGGAAATTTGTAAGTGTAGTATATATTCAGAAACAAACATGTATCATCATCGGCCAACGAAAAATAAGAAAAATTACATACCAATCAACATTATCAAGTGTAGTAAATCAGGTCACAAACTTAGGTCTCAGGAATTTTATCATCATCAACCACTGAATAAACAAGATCGAATATCATCATCAGCCAATCCATAATATCGAATATAGTTCAATACAGAAACATATCAATCCAAATATATATATCATCATCAACCACTGAACTTACAGAAACATAACAAAATGGTAAGTTATAATTTTAGTCATAACCCAATCAGATTTTAAAACAATTATTCTAATCAGGATTGCAGGACTAATCATGTTTCATGGACAACGATTGTAATATTTTCAAATATTGAAATTACTCATCCTGAAAGCATTATTTATGTATTTAAAAAAAAATGGAAGAGCGAGAAAAAGTATCATGTTGTTGTAGAGAATAAACTCATGAGATCGAACTAAATGGAGAAAAATTAATGGAAATTCTAAAATTACAGTTATTCAACGTGTTTCCATTGAAGATTTATAAGTCATACAAACCAAAAAATAATTTCGAAAACTATCACCATATCGATGAAAACATGCAAAGAAAAAAGAAGAACAAAAACAGAAATTGACGATCTCACCTCAAATCGACTTCTTCAAATACCAAGATCCTGCACCAAACTCCAAGAAGCGAACGACCCTACCAAGAACTGGCAGCGGATCGAGAAGTTAGAAACCAAAAGGGGGAAACGGCAAGGAGTTGCTTCGAGGAGGTTGGTTGAGACCTATGGAATCAAAGAGTTGTTTCACGAAGAAACCAGAGAGGCATCGTTAGGGTTTTCACGAAGGACATGGAAAGCAGAGAAGATGCAAAGAAAGAGAGAAGGAGAATGAAGTAATCTGAAGAGAGAGAAGGAGACCGGAGTAAATGCGAGAAGTAATGCCGTCGGTTGGGAGTAACGCGTGGAATAAATGCAGCGTGTGGAAGCCGAAGCGAGTGGTAGAGAAAACGGCAGGTAGAGAGAAAAAAAACAGTGGAGCGTGTTTTAAAAACCCTAGAGGCGAGTTTGGGTTTTCTCTAACCAACGCCTAAAAGCAGTGTTTTGGGTTTGAAACCCTACACTGCCCAACCCAACCCGGTGGGCCAAACGCCCCCTGAAGTGAAACAAGGCGAATAAGAACAAGAGGACTGGGTGTTAGAATACACATAGTTCAGAAATCTTTCTGTAGAGAGTATCGAACTAGACTTCAAATTCGTTATCAGAATTTCAAACCCAAGGACAATGAAATTGTGTAGCTAGGAAGAGGTTGTGACGTGGTGATACTTATCGATTATGGAACGACACAACTTCATTTTGAAAACAACTGACTGGTGAGTTGGAGCTTCCCCAAGTTGACACGTTGAACTATGGAATAGTGATGAGAAATGGCATAACTATTGAAGGCTAGGGAATTGTAGAAGAGTAATTATCCATCTGAAGGAGATTACGATAACTGTTGAAGGCTAAGGAATTGTAGAAGAGTAATTATCCATCTGAAGGAGATTACGATACAAGAGTACTTGCTACCTATTTAGTTTTAGGAGAGATCGACGTTATTCTGGGGATGTTGTGGCTGAGAACTCTAGGAATAATGGAGGTTGATGTGAAGGAGTTGACGATGACGTTTACAGTCAAAAGGGGGCATATTACTTTAAGGGGGGAGCCATCCTTAACAAAAGCCCAAATCTCGTTGAAAATGATGATGAGAGAATGGAACGAAGTCGATCGAGGGTTCTTAGTAGAGGCCCAAGACATTTCGGCGAGGAAGTAGGGAGAGGAGGTCGAAAATAACAAGGAAGGAGTTCAAGCGTACTTTCCAGATGACCTAAGAAAGTTGAAGTCGGAGTATACTAATTTATTTCGAGAGAAGAAAGAGCTACCTCCACAAAGAGATGTAGATCATCGGATAAACGTAGCAAATGGGAAGGGTCCAGTGAACGTTAGACCTTATAAGTATGCACACGCGCAGAAAAATGAGATAGAGAGATTGGTAACATAAATGTTGGCTTCAAGGGCCATACGGACCAGTACAAGTCCCTTCTCAAGTCTAGTGCTACTGGTAAAGAAAAAAAATAGAGGCTAGAGATTTTGAGTCGACTACCGAGCTTTGAATCGGGTCACCATTTCGGACAAATTTTCAATTCCAATGATTGAGGCTTGATGAGTTATACAGGTCTACGATCTTTTCGAAATTGGATTTGAAGTCCGGATATCAACAAAACAAAATGAACAAAGAAAACATTAAGAAAACTTTTCGCACTCACGAAGGGCATTATGAATTTCTTGTCATGTCGTTCGGCCTCACGAACGCGCCGACGACTTTCCATTCCCTTGGTATTTCAGCCTTTTTTTTAGAAGATGTGTGTTAGTTTTTTTTACAATATTTTAATCTACAACCCAAATTATGAAACACACTTGCAACATTTAGGAATGGTCAGTGTTTTTAAAGGCTCAAAACGCACTAAAGCGCAATAGCCCTCTGGAGCCTAAACGCAAGGCGCACTATATAAAAAAATATAAAATATATATGTATACATACACAATAAGAAAAAACTCTTCAGGTAAAGAAATTAAGTTTTAACCAAGAAAAATAGGTAAAAAAAGATAAGGTTCAAGTATTAGTTTTTGAACATAGAGTCAATACTCCATTAAATAACATGAAACAATGCAACACTAATAAACAATACAAGATCAAAAGCCTTAAATATCAATCTGTTCTTTACTAAATATATTTAAAATAAGTAAAACGATAAGTTTTACTTTTAAAACTGAAAAAAAAATAAATAAACTGAAGAAGCCCCAGAGGCGCGCGCCTGGTGCGCCTCTTGGGCTTCATAGAAGGCGCGCGCGATAAGAGGCGAGGCGCTAAAGGTGGGCCTTGAACCTAGGCGCGCCTAGGCGCACGCCCGTATGGGCTTTTTAAAACACTGGGAATGGTATTTAATGTTCTCCATGAGAACCAATTGGTTTTGAATGAGAAAAAAATTCACTTTCGACAAGAGTAGAGTTGAATATAGGCCATTGGATTACTGGGTAGGGTGTTGAAACAAATGAAAGTAAAATCAAAGCAATGTTGAATTGGCCCCATCCCAGCTCATTGAAAGAGCTTAAAGGATTCTTGGGTCTCACAAGATACTATCGTCGATTCGTCTTAAATTATGGAAGTATAACAACTCCTTTACCCCAAATGATAAAGAAAAATTCGTTCCATTGGAATCCAGGATCCATTGACGCTTTCGAAAAACTAAAGAGGGCGATGACTACTATTCCAGTTTTGGCCCTACCGAATTTTTCACTTTCTTTTATGCAGAGACAGTGACTTATAACATATTTTAGTCCACCACTCATTGAGAGGGCTACGTTGAAGTCTGTTTACAAGAGAGAACTGATGGCGATCGTTTTCGCCATTCAAAAGTAGAGACACTACCTTCTAGGACAGAAGTTTATAGTAGTAACTTATCAATGAGATCTAAAGAATCTCCTGGAATAGAGGGAAGTACAACCAGATTACCAGAAATGGTTCATGAAATTGTTGGGTTACGATTTTGAGATCAAATACAAGTCTGGGATCCTAAATAAAAGCAGTTGACGCCTTGTATGAAACAGGTGGGTGAATGTTGAAAGCACAACATCAAATGTAGTAAGTTGGCTACTTGAGATTTTGTCTAGTTGGTTGTTTAGAGTTAAAAATAGTCAACCTCGACATAGATAAATTGGTTTAGTCATTCGACCAAGAGGTCAAATGTTTGAATCTCCCCACCCAACATGTTCTTGAACTCAAAAGAAAAATAAATGAATGTTTGGTTGTACTACAACGTTTACAACTAGGACTACTAAGATATCTAGTTCCGTTTGTTCTCCCCACTTTCATCTCTATGTGTCAGTGCCAGTCCAATAGACTACTTTGTTCTTTTCGATCTCCACACATTTAGACGCTCCACCATGAATTCCCTCTGCCCCTACAATACGCCAAAACTTAGTAGTTTCTATCACCTATATAGGTCCAACCTAACAATTTGACGACGAATTTAAAAACCACCTACAATCGATTTACTTCCTATCATTAAAAGCTATTGGAACAGAATTAGCCCATGCTTATTTTCCAAATACTTTTATTGCTTAAACAAGTTACACCAATAAATATACAAGAGAAGATGTTCCTCAGAGGACCAATGGCATTGGTTGGTATATTAGTGGCAATGGACATCTACATTATTTTTTAAGAAGCAATAAATAGAAAGGCCTAATAGAAACAAGTTTAACAATCTTCAATGGTTTCAACCACATTAAGAAGTAGCAGTAGGACACCTCAAAGAGAGTCTTGTTTTCATTGACTGAAATAATAGTCACTGGCAACAACAAACGTTCCTTGGTTAGCCGAAGAACTAGACAAACACAAATTAGTGCTTGAACCAAACTCATGCTAGTCATTGAAATCATCCTGATATGCACAACTTTCATCTAATACTGCAATAGAAAGCTTTTATACTACACAACTATTAGAAAAATGGTGGTTTACCACCAGATCCTAATCATTGTGGACAAGTTTTCCAATTGACATGCATATGGGAATTATTGTTGGAGTTATTGGATCATTACATTTATGAATGAAAAGATTGGTCATTAGGAATCCCTAGAAACTACATTCTATGATCATTACTCATATGAAATGTTATAATTAATTCAAATTATATCTACGGTCTTGAACAATTATGTACTTTCAATAGGTGGACTAATCCCAACGTTTTTTATTTTTTTAATCTCTTCTTTTGCGATAAATCAAGAAACTCTAGAGAGGAAACCTTTGACCTTTGGTCTAGTTTCTGTGGCTAAGACTTTTGAACAATATCTTTGTTGAAACTAGAAAAGCTTCCCAAACAGCTTTCCTTTTTATACTTGTGTATCTCTTCTTTTTTTTGGTTGTTGTTTCCTCCTTTGTTTTATCCTCCATTCATTCTCTTATTTTTATTACCGTTAGGCTATTTCCTTATTTGACCTTCTCCTCCCTTTAAATTTAGAGTTGTACATTTGTATAAGATACGAATAAGAAATATCTTACTCTTGTAAAAATATTCGCATGCTCATATTGCCCTCCTAGGTTTTATGGCAAAAAAATCTAATCTTGAAAAGGATCTCTTCGTGTCAAAAGCCTTACCCTGACTAAAAGCCTCGCCAGAAGTTAATCCATCTTCACGTCAGGAGGATTAGCTGAAGCAATTGATAGCATACTTTTCTCTTTTTCATCGCACATCCAAGAAAAATGTCCTTCAAGTTCCAATTGTGTATTCTTAGGTTCAAGCCTTCGGTTAGCATTAGCAACAATCAAAATCTCTAGGTCATCGAACCACATATTTTTTCCTCATTCAATTTGGTAAGAGGATCATAAGGCCATAAACTTTTTGTTTAACTTTCTTTCAAGTTAATTCTCGACTAGCCTTGTTCCATACATTCGGTTAAGTAAAGCTCAAGTCCTTGAAAAAACTGAGGGATTTTGAAGAATTAAGTTGGGCAAACTATGTTTCTCTTGATGCCATTTACAAAAAGGAACTTAGCCACTTCAAACACTCATTCCATCCACATTAGTGTTGAAGACTACGCTTTCCAATAGCACATCACAAACTACATGGAAGGAATTATCTCCCTTGGTCACAATGGATTATGTTGTTCATATGTGGAAAAGAGGTGTAAACTATTCGGGTTTACTACCTTTGTTATTCTCTCAAATGTTCATATGCACACTTCCCACATACAAGATTATTCTCTCAACTTTCCTTAAAAATATTCGGGTTTACTACCTTTATTCAAGACCATATCGACTCAATAGGTGTAAACTCAATTCTAAGGCAATCAAATGTATCTTTTCAAAGGTTATAAATGTTATTGACCATCTTCAAGGAAATTCTATACCTTCATCAACGTATCTTTCTTTGAAAACCAACCCTATTTTCAAAGGAAAAACAACATCAAACTACCCTTTCTTGTTGAAAATGATGGAGTCCCTCACACAACCAATTCCAAAGAATTCACTTTGAATGGGTTCCTTTATCCACAACCTTAGTATCCTTAATCTAAACATTCACGAATGTAGAAAATATCACACAATCTATTCTAGAAGAAAAGAGAACATTCTTGAACTTGAACCAATACTTGGCCAAATTTTCATTGAAACACAAGAAAATTCTCATTGATAACATTGAACTTCCCAATCTTTCTTCACACTATAAAATCGTTATTTTCTTTGTTAGCCATTCTTCATTTCAGGAGAGTAACATTTGAGAATAGAACATCTTTATTTTCTTCGTTAGCAATATTTCATTTCATAAGCATAACATTTGAGACTGGAACACCTATATTTTCTTTGTTAGCAATCGTTAATATGATAAGCACAGGCATAGCTAGTTCTTCAATTTTTCACAAATAGGCCTCTGATGTTTGTTTTGGATGCTCATCTCAAGAATAAATGCTTTAATCTTCATGGACTTTATTGCTCCACAATTAGTCTTTAATCCTTCTATTAACTTGTAAACGATATACATTAAATATTTTATCCATCTTTGCCAGCTTTTAATAACTAGTGGCATCATCATCATAGTAGATAGAGGTAGCAACGAGGCAAGGTATGAACGAGAGTTTCATCCACATCCCTCACCAACGTCATCACGAAATTTTAGACTAGGGTAGGGATGGATCTCTATAGAGAATCTGTCACCGACCTGGTCATGAACAATAACAAGTGCTTGGCAAGATGTAATGGATAGCAAGCAATAATTGGCAATAGCAAGAGGCAAAGTGATAGCAAGTAGTGGTTTAACAAGTCCTAATACCAAACAATGATAGCAGGTAGTGCTCAGCGAGAGATGAGACGACTCATGGAATAAAAATTCACATGGCCCCTTAGAAGAGGTAAAAGAATTCAGCTTAGTAAACAATTCTTCACTTGTCTATGACAAATCTGTTGTTGGGTTGTTGCGTAGGTCAGTCATTAGACTTATTAAGATTGTTAGTTTTGGTACAGAATCGTAAAATATTAGTCTTATTTGTAAAGGGGCAGACTTTTAATTCAATAAAAATTCATCCTAATAAGTTCGCGCCAATTTTGGTATTAGAGCTCCCTCATGATGGAGGACCTGTCAACAGAGATCATTTTTTGTTGGTTCGAGTCCCACCGTCCTTTATCCTAAAGACCATGATGTATCATTTGTTGATAGTCGAAGAGTCTGTAGGGAAATTAACCGTTTGTTGGGAACCATGGCTAGACAATTAGATCAACGAGTCCTAAAATAGCCTACTAGGAATAAAGACAACAACAAATTGGTCTCTCAGGTGGGAACACAAGTGGTTTAAAAAGCCTAGAAACATCTTGGTTCTTGAAAGATTATTTTCTTCCTTTCTAAATAGCTAATCTTTGATTCATATAATAAGCTAGAAGGGGCTGTAAAAGAATCACAAGCAAAACACAACCCTTTATGGAACTTTGTCCTTAACCCTCAAAGTTTTTCTTAACCCCATGTGCTATAGCAACTAGTGTCTTTGTTCCTTCGATCCCTCAAAGAAATTTTTTTCCTGTAAATTCATTTCTTTACTCGGCTTGTTTCCTAAGTGATGAAGGGCTTCCCTTTTTTCTTTGTTAGGCTATGTTTCATTGATCCTTCAAGTGCTTGTACCAACACATGGGCTACTAGGATTAGGATACAATATTCAGGATGAGTGGAAAAGACTTTGAAAACTAAGGACTCTTTTAAGTGATTAGTTATATGCCACCTTTCGCACAAAATAATTCTCCAAGTATATGAGATTGTACAACCCTTTCTACGAAATATGATCAACATTTTTTTGGGGTATTTTTCATTATCCAACGATCTAATCAACTCTTTATTAACTTTGAAAAATACATATTCAAGGTGTACAAAGTGATAATTCTAGGATCTGGGATACCAGAATCAAGGAGGGTTGACTATACTAAAAGTTGGTCAAATATATTCAAACTCTTCAATGGCTCTTGTGATTTGAAACTTTAATATTCAATAATTATAACTCTTCTTATCTTAAAAAGAGCTTAGTTGCAAAGAGCTAAGATAAAGAGCGAGAAACAAACCAGGGAAAAAAAATTGGGGCACACACAAAGAAGAAACCTATTATACTCTAGTTTTGATACTCTAAAGCAGTGGGAAACATATTGTAACTTTGATGATTTGCGTAGATTATATTATTCTCAGAAATGATGACCAAGTAGAATTGACCACTTCAAAAAAAAAAAAAAAAAAAAAAGCCTTGCAAGTGAATTTCTAATCATGACCTAGGAATACTATAGTACATTCTAGGAATGGACTTTAATTACAAGATCCAAAAAAAGGAATCTTTGTTAATCAGAGAAGAAATATCATTGAGAGAAACAAGTTTACTTGGTTGCATGATATAGCTTTTGCAATGAACATGGTAAGCTAATTCATGCACTCCCCAAGACAATTCACTTCGAAATTACTATCGAATCTTAAGATGAGAACTCCAGGAAAAGACATATTGTAGCACAACCATCTACATGTCCAAATTTATACTGATGTTGATTGGGCAAAAAAACCCGATAGAAGGTCTACGTCTGGTTTATTATTCCTTGGTTGGAGGTAATTTAGTTACTTGGCAAAGTAAGAAACAAAATGTAGTAGCTAAATGCAGCGTTCAAGCAAAATTTATGGCTTTAGCCCACGTTATCGGTTAAGAATTGAGGAAGTTTTATAGAAGACACCTATACGACTACAACAAGGTTATCATTTCTACTGCTCGTAATCCGATTCAACATGCATATTAAAGTTCACAAACACTTCACATAGAGGAAAAAATTGATAATTGTGTGACATGCGTTCCTTCCCAAGCAAATTGTTAATGTGCTAACTATACCAAAAAAACACAATGTGATTAGAATGATTGACAAAGTTGACAATAGAAGATATATATAAATCAGCTTGAGAGAGGAAGTGTTGATTTATATTAATTTTAAATACTTTAATTATGGGTATTCATTAACGGTTTTATTCTTATTTCTTATTTCTTTTCTTATATTGAGAGTTCTTTCTTCTACATAAGAGAGTGATGTATCTTACCAATTGCTTATTGGAATATAAATATCTTATGTTATTCCATTAAAGGTATGGTGCCATCTTTGAAAGATCAACCACAAACTTGGCTGAGGAAAGAAACTTCACCACAGTTCTAACAAAGTAAGAAATTTCCCTCCAACAAATCAAAAGAACAAACTGTTGGAATTTTAATGTGTAGTCATTAGGTTTAAGATGAAAAATATCGACACCAAAAATTATGGGGAAACACCCTCGATGTGAGAGGAAAAAACCAAATCAAATAATGGTTGAATACATCCTTCCCTAGTCACAACTAGAAGATACGGTGACAATTGTCGAAACATTCTAAACCTAACTATAGATGGAACTCAATAAAATAAGGACAGATCACAAAAAAAGACAATTTGAAGAAACCCAAAAAAGCAAACTGATTCGTCAACAAACCAACAAAGCCTAGCAACTATAGCCTCGAAGTTCAAAACTTAGGAGTTAAAAACGATCTGATGATGTCATCATAGATCGACACATCCAAAACCACAGTAAGCGAGAATTTTCAATTACATTCAATGGAAGAGAGATTTGAGTGGTACTCTGAGAATCGTCTTCTAATCCAAAAAATACCTCTATTTGAAACAAAAGCAATACCAACAATTTTGGCCAAGTTTAGATATTCACCATTACAAAATATGTTATACTTCTGAACCTTGATTACGTATGAGAATGGAAATTTGCCATAAGAAACAAAATAGTTTTGGAAGTGGAATAAGAATCAAGTAATTGATAAAAGGGAAAGATAAAGGGATTTGTTTATTTGAATTGGGAAAGCACTAATGAAGTGGCTAGATTAAAACTTCATTATGATTGATATATAATATTGAAGAAAACTTTAAATAAGAATATATATGAAGGGCAGGTATATGTTTCACTCAAAAAATAAATAAATAAAAATAGGTGGGTATATGCATATGCTTATTCCATTTTATGTCAAATAAAGCTTAACTTGACGGGATGTCAACTCCGAAGATATCTATGTAAAAGGACAGGCTGGTCTAATAATATATGAGAGTTATTTAAAAAGTGGAGGGCAATAAAAAATGGAAGATTAAATTCAACAAAAGTACCACTAACAGGGAAGAAATCTCATAAGCGATTGACAATCGTGGATGGTTTATTCGTCATACATGAAAACCCATCAACGTGATCAATTGTTTAGAAGCTCCTATTCAAGTCGTAGGATGTTCTTGTAGTTTCATACAAAAGAAGGGAAATCTGTGGCTCAAATGGTTGCAACTCGTTCTTCAAGACTCTTGGCAAGAAAAAATAGATATGAGAACTATTTCATTAAATAATGCACACAAGCGAAGAAGGTTATAAATGAAAAGTCTTCCTATAATGAAAAAGAGAAATCTTTGTTCTGCGAAATGTAACAGTAGTAGTCTTCCTATAATGAAAGTTGCTGTAGCAATGGTCGAGCCGCCAATATGATTATCTGAGTTGTCATTGTCACTAGTCGCGTCAGGTGGTCGTCCGATGGTTTGGAAACTTCAGATCACTACCTTAATAGTTTGGTAACCAAGAAAGCTTGTTTGGGGTTAATATCTTTTACAAAGCTTGAAATTGGTGGGAACGATCAAAGAAAGTGGATTGAGGATTACAGACTTATCATCAATCAGAGTTGTCTACCAAACAAATGGAATCAGAGGAATTTAAAAATGGATTTGGTTTGACAAGAAAAATGAAGCTAGAAACTCTTTCGAAATACATAGTACTGAGGTAAAAAATGGCTTAAATAATGTAAGATACGACGGCTAAAAAGGTTGATGAGAATTCCTATTCATTGGAATTATTCCATTTCACACAGCTTCTTGGGCATACTTCGACCCATTTCATACGTATCAAATTTACTAAGTGGTCACAACAAGAATTTGCTATTCCAAGTAGTGAACATCTTTTTAGAGACAATGTTTGAGTCAGAGACAATGGTAAACATAGTTTCATTATCTATATTTCTCATCTTAATTCGATAATACCACTTCATTAACTTTGTGGCAGCAGGAAGCAGAAAATCTTTTAAAAACAAAATAAAAGGAGAGACTGTGGTCGTTGATGAAGAAACTGTACTAAAAAAGTTCTTAGTTAGCATCTTCAATAACCAATGGAAAATATTAGATAAAAAATATCATATTCTAAACATGTCTTTATCAGAAAGAATACTCTATCCATGTTTCGCTTGAAACACACTTTGGAATAGAAGAAACTTGACCATATAGCCTTCACCATTGCTTTTATTATGAAATTCTAGAGCTGATTCAAGTTCAATGTCTTGTATATAAATTTCATGGAAACAAACATCAATTCAGTTTGAAAGAAACTATCATTTGCTTGATTCACAAGAAAGATAAGCAGTAATCGCTGAAAGATCATTGCCCAATTATTAGTCACTTCGATCTACAAAGAATATTATCAGTGAGAATTTGCTTTCTTCAATCTTTTCTAATCTACATGTTTTTGTGAGAGTTAGACATAGACATATTCTTGATCCTATCCTTGCAGCTAAGGATCGACATGGTGAAGATAGTAGAATTATAAAGAAGGAATGAGTACTTCAAACTTGATTCTTTTTAAAAAAATGAAGCTATGAGTTGCTAGAAAAAGTTTAGGATAGGGCTTCGATAGAGGTAGACCAAGTGGATGGGAAGGGTGTATTCATCAACAAACAGAAATTTCAATTTAGATTATTGTTTAACCAAGGAACTAAAACTCCTAAAAGTTTTAAAACAATATATTGTCCTCTCGACTCTTGTTTTATCTTATTCCTCCTACAAGGCAAGGTTCACCGTTTTTTCCTATTCCTATGCTTACCGTCTCTAGTGGCTAGAAAGAAGCATCTCTCAACTACCCATCCAAGGAGAAATTATTCGAGAAGGCTAGAACGGGCAGACGGATTGTTGTATACTGTCGAAGTAGAAAGAGAAACTAAATTTTGTGGCAAAACAAAGTTGGTGGCAACCAGATTAAATCATTTTTTCAAAGAACAAATGGGAAGGCCTAAAGCCAATTGTTTATTGAATTTATTCCGTAAGTTAGGATTTTGAAGAAAATCCTCAAGGAACTGAGTTTAACCTTGAATGGTATTGATAATTTCCACACCAAGAGTAACTCAAACTACGTTGATATCAATCACATTTCCCATAAAAATCATACAAGAAAGCTTTACAACGGTTAGGAAGTAGCACACTCGATCCATCAAATGCTATGGTCAAAATTCTACCGTGGCAAAGCACAATCATTCATAATGAATATACTTCTCATAGAGACCATCATTTTCTTGTTCATCTTTCCAAATGAATAATAGAAGAAAGACAGATTGGTCGCCTTTTTCACCTAGTGAGTGTTGTCCGAGAACAATGGATATGACAAGGGGAAAATCTTCCATCTGGAAATGAACTGAACCGACATATGACTTGGCTATGTCGTCAACCTTCATGATCCTAGCATTCCTTCTAGAGACATTAAATAACCTTATTGATGAAGGTGGGTATTGGTGAATGATTAAATTGAATGCTTAGTGCATATTTTGTTTTTCAAGGACGATGATTTGATGTAACAAAATCTTTTTCTTGTAAACACTATTGGAGCTCTCTAAGTTGCTTTTGGACCGAAATACTTTCAACAAAAATCAACAATTAGTATTAATATAGATTTTAACAAAGCTGGTGGAAATTTTCCTTTCTTGGCCACTAGGGAAAAATCTAAGAAATAAAGTCCTAATATTGAAATGGTTGTGAAGGAAAATTAAATGTTTGCAAACTCAATACTCTAAAATATTCCATTTTGTTATGCGTCTGTTTTTCTCATTACATGAGATGGAAAGAGAAGAGAGATTTCTTTAAGGGGCAAAGGAGAAAGGAGAAAGGAGAATGAGGCATCTGATGGATTGGAATATAGTTTTCATGCTCATCTTTGTGTAGAGGTTTTAAAGGGATTGGTGATTCTTTTCAAAATCTAATGATTGTTAAGTATATCTGGTAAAAGTGCTATTAGTTGAAAAAACACACACAACGGAAGAGGCCGTAGATAAGTCCTCTAAACATGAGAAATGGAAGAGCAATTTTTTTTCTTTTGGAAAAAGAAAAGTAGTTGGGCACAATCAAGAATTATCCTCTAAATTTCAAAATCTTAAGAGATGACATACTAAATCAATAAAAGAAGGGACGGAAGAATGTGGAAATTTGGAATCTTCAACTGTCTTCGTGTTGATATCCTTAGTCTAGGAACTTATTGGCATTACCCAATAATGAAACAACCATGATTATATTAAATGGTGTTCTAATCACAGTTGCATAATCTTTGAGAAGCTCAAGATCAGACCCTACTTCTTTACGCCTATTTCCAAAAATGTTAGCAACACACTGTTAGGCCCCCCTATTGTAAAATATTATCAAAGGAGGGGCAAAAAGGGAAATGCAATGTAAGTTAGTTAGAATGGGATCGTGGGGAGTGTGATTGTACGGAGAAGGGGGACCAGTGAGAGAAAGAGAGCTGGGAGTATATTTCTTTTTCGAGGGTAGACGTTGGTTTTTGTCTGTCTTTTGGTAATTTTGCTTAGTAATTTGCTTAGCAAATAAGCAGTGTAGAAGAGATTTAGCCCTCTCGAATAGGTTGAACCTTGATATTTTGTTCATGAAATAGTATAGATAGTAAGGGGAATCCTTACAAATTGGTATCAAAGCATCCTTCCTAGGAACCTGAAACCAGAGAGATGGTGCAATGAAAGGTTGAAGAGAGGTTAGAATTGGTCGAGCAAGAGGGAGGAATTGAAGGTGGAAGTCGGACGAATTCAGGAACAGCTGGCGAGGATACCAGCGATAGAAGAAGGATTGGCTTCGCTTTCAAAAAACAATGCTGAAATTAGTGAACGAGTTAGCAGGGATGAAAGGTCGATCAAGTCAAACTAAAGGGGAGAGTTCGGAACCACGACAGATGATTGCGAAGCAGTCGTGGGTATCGACGGGTGCGAAGGAAATAGTGGAAACGTTTGAGGAGCCGAGGAGAGCAGGGGCAGCGACATTAACGAACAAGGGATAAGGGAATAAACTCAAGAAGGTTGAAATGTCGGTGTTCGATTGGAATGAACCCGATTCTTGGTTGTTCAGAGTCGGTGGGTATTTCCAAATACACAGATTGGGAGGACTTAAAACCCAGGCTCCTGAATCGATTTCCAAAAAGTAAGACAGGGAGTAGTTTAGGTCGCTTGCTAGCGATCAAGCAAGAGACAACAGTGACAGCTTACTGCTAGGATTTTGAACGTTTAATTGCACCGTTACCAGGAGTGGCTAAAGATGTTCTGGAGAACACATTCATGAATGGGTTTAAGCCAGTAGTTCAAGCTGAAGTGTTGAACACGATCCAAGGGGTTGGATGAAATAATGGAGATGGCTCTGTTGGTGGAGGATTGCGAGGAAGCGAGGTGGGAGGAGAATGATCAAGGAAGACAACAAGGGGAAGGGGCCAATTGTTCACTCCAAAACCGTTAGGTGGAGGAGTCAAGGATACTATCACATTGTCGAGAAGCTAAGGTAATGAACTAAAGAGGAAAGGACCCAAGGACAGTTATCTGATGTGGAGTTCCAAAATCGTCGAGCTAAAGGGTTATGTTTCAGGTGTGATGAAAAATACACAGTGGGTCATCGATGTAATGTGAAGGAACTCAAGGCAATGGTTGTGCAAGCGAGTGGAAAAGAAATGGAAATAATAGAAGGAGAGGATCAGGCAAAGGAGGATGAGCAGCAGCATGAGGTGGAGACAGAAGCAACTAAGTTATCCCTGAACTCAGTAATTGGATTGACTCCCCAGGGACGAAGGGACGAATTGAAGAAAAAGAAGTAATAGTTCTAATTGACTGTGGGGCAATGCATAATTTTGTATCTAGTCAACTAGTAGAGGATTTGAAATTGCCCCATAACAAAGACAACCAACTACAGTATCATATTAGGGGTAATGTAGCAATTAAAGGGAAAGGGATATGCAAAAAAGTAGCTCAGTTGTTGGGAGAGCTGACCATAGTTGAGAGCTTTTTACCTCTAGAGTTAGGGGGAGTAGAAGTAGTCTTGGGGATGACTTGGTTGAATTCCTTGTTAGAAACTAATATACACTGGTCGTCCTAAACGATTAAGGTCGAAATATGAGGCAAACAAGTAACACTCAAGGGTGATCCAAGCCTAACCAAAACTAAAGTGTCTCTTAAGAAGATGATGAGACTATGGGAAGAAGGAGACCAAGGCTACTTGGTGAAGTTTAAGGCGATAGAAATAGAGGTAAGGCAAAAAGGTGAAGAAAATGAAATAGAAGAGGAAAGATCTACCCCAGGAAATCATTGATATATTGATAACAAACTAGGATGTGTTCCAAGGTCCATAAGGCTTACTACCTCGTAAAGAGATTGAGCATCACATACACTAAAGAGGGGGTTAACTCCATTAATGTGAGACCGTACAGATACGCCCAAGCCCAAAAGATCGAAATTGAAAGATTGGTGGAAGAGATGTTGAGTAGTGGTGTGATACAGCCCAACAAAAGTCCATACTCCAGCCCTGTGCTATTAGTAAAAAAGAAGGATGATGGTTGGCGGTTTTGTGTTGACTATAGAGCCTTGAACTCAACCACAATTCTGGATAAGTTTCTCATACCCGTGGTAGAAGAGCTACTCGATGAATTGCATGGTTCAGTCATTTACTCCAAGCTAGACTTGAAATCGGGTTATCATCTGATCAGAGTAAGTGAGCAAGACATAGAGAAGACGACTTTCAGGACTCACAAGGGTCATTACAAATTTGTTGTCATGCCCTTTGGATTGACCAATGCACCCTCGACAATTCAATCCTTAATGAATGATATATTCAGGTCATACTTACGTAAAGCTCATACTTGTTTTTTTTAATGATATCCTTGTCTAGAACCCTTCTTATGAACACCACCTAAGACATTTATTTGTTGTGTTTGAACTATTGAGAGAGCATCAGTTGTATGCTAACAGAAAAAATGTCATTTTGCGAGGACGAGAATTGAGTATCTAGGCTAGTGGATTTCGAAAGAGGGGGTGGAGGCAGATAGTGAGAAGGTAAGAGCAATGTGGGCATGGCCAGAGCCCAAGACCTGGGGTTGACTGGGTAGTATAGATGATTTGTATAGAATTATGGGAATATAACAACACCGATGACTCAACGGTTGAAGAAGGGGGGATTTGTATGGAATGTTGAAGCATCAGAGGCATTTAGTAAATTGAAGAAAGCAATGCCCCCTGTTAGCTCTTCCGGACTTCAACCAACCATTCGTAGTGGAAACTGATGCCTTAAGCATAGGCTTAGGAGCAATTTTATCACAGGGGAATCGACCAATTGCTTTCTATAGCCATTCACTCTCCCTAAGAGCTCAAATGAGGTCCATTTATGAAAGGGAGCTCATGGCCATTGTGTTTACAGTACAGAGATGGAGGCCATACCTACTAGGACAAAAGTTCAAAGTTCAAACTAATCAGCAAGCGTTGAAATTTTTGCTCGAGCAGAGAGTCATTCAGCCCCAATTCCAACGTTGGATTGCAAAGCTCATGGTGTATGACTTCGAGGTACAATATAGGTATGGAAAACAAGGCAGTTGATGCCTTGTCACGATTGCCTGCAGTAGCCCACTTCAACCAAATTGTAGTCCCAATGATTCTTGATGTAAAGGTAGTACGAAAGGAGGTAACAGAGGAGGATTACAAATTACAAAGAGTTATACAGCAAGTGCTTGAGGGTAGTGAAGATGTGACTAAGTATTTAATTGTGCAAGGGAACCTGCTCTACAAAGGTTGCCTCGTGTCAGCTAAAACATCCAATTTAATTCCTTCAATTTTACAAGCTTACCATGATTCGGTGGTGGAAGGTCACTCAGGTTTCCTACGAACTTATAAAAGGCTAACGAGGGAACTATATTGGGAAGGCATGAAGGGAAGAGATATGTGGAGGAATGTGTGGTGTGCCAAAGGAACAAACATTAGCAACCTCACTGACTGGTTTACTTTGTCCATTAGAGATTCCCCAGAGGATTTGGGAGGAGGTGACAATGGACTTCATTGGGAGGAGGTAACTGTGGATGTTGTTTTTGTATCTGAGATAGTGAAGCTTCATGGTTTCCCTAAATCGATAGTATCTGATCTGACAGGGATAAAATATTTCTAAGCAAATTTTGGATGGAACTCTTCTTTTTGAATGGGACCAAATTGTTTAGGAGCCCAACCTACCATCCCCAATCTGATGGACAAATAGAGGTGGTTAACAAATGCGTAAAAACCTACTTGTGATGCTTTTGTAATGAGAAACCTCAACAGTGGAAGAAACGGCTATGTTGGGCAGAGTTTTGGTACAATACTACATTCCATATTTCCATTGGAATGACTCCTTTCCAAGCTGTTTATGGGCGACCACCACCTCCTGTGATATCCTATGGTGAAAAAAGGGTGTCAATTGACCCACTGGAAGGGCAACTGATTCAACGAGACACGATAAATGAGAGACTGAAATCTCATTTGAAGAAAGGTTAGAAAAGAATGAAGAAATTTGTTGATAAGAAATGAAGGGAAGCCCATTTTTAGGAGATTGGGTGTTCTTGAAGGTCAAACCTTATCAACAAGTCATGTTAGCAAAGAAAAGAAATGAGAAGTTGTCATCCAAGTTCTTCAGGCCTTACTGCATCATCGAGAAGTTGGGATCAGTAGCTTACAAACTAAATCTACCCGAGGTGTCAACCATCCACCATGTGTTCCATGTTTTGCAGCTTAAGAAAGCATTGGGGGAGCATCAAGCAATTCAAGGGGGGCCCAGCAACTATCTGAAGAGTTTGAATGGAGGGTCGAGCCAATAGAAGTTCTTTCTTACAGACGAAGTGAGCAGACGGGTATTGATGAAGTGTTGATCAAATGGAAGAGACTCCCCGAACATGAAGACACATGGGAAAACATTGAAGATTTCAAGCACCAGTTCCCTGATTTCAACCTTGAAGACAAGGTTCTTTAGGAACCCGCGCGTTAGGCCGCCTATTGTAAAATATTTTCAAAGGATGAGCAAAAAGGGAAATGCATTGTAAGTTCATTAGAAAAGGATCGTGGGGAGTGTGGTTGTACAGAGAAGGGGGACAAGTGAGAGAAAGAGAGTTGGGAGTATATTTCATTTTCGAGGGTAGACATCGGCTTTTGTCTGTCTTTTGGTCATGTGCTTAGCTAGTAAGCAACAAAGGAGAGATTCAACCCCAACCCTCTCGAATAGGCTAAACCTTGATATTTTGTTCATGAAATAGTAGATAGTAAGGGGAATCCTTACACACACCAATTTACGACTTGGAGCATTGAAGTTCAAAAGCAAAGATAAATTGACTTGAGGATGTGGTTAAAGCTTTTATATTAAGAATTCGATTAGAGAGAAACCAATGCATCTCGAAGACTACTTTTATATATGTCAACTCCCAAGGCCAAAACTTTCAAGATATCTAGGACAATGTTCCTTGATAAGCTCACTAGAAGATTTGAACAAGTGACCCTATAGATAGGCGTTATACTGCAGGGGTTAGCCAACGGAGCTGCCTCTTGAGGGCTCCTTTAGACTTTCTAATAATTAGAAAAATTAGATTTAATTAAACATAAAGCTTCATCCAAGTATATTCTATCTTCATTTATAATTCCACCTTGTAAAAGAAGTACATCCGAATTTAATGGACTTTAAGTTCTACTTCGATAGTTCTTATTTGAGAGGCTCTTTCTAATCTGCTAAAGGAAGTTCAATATTGTAATTAGATATCATTAGTCTCAATAACCAACAAATTAATTAGCTCCGTCTATAGACAAGGGTGTTCATCAAAATTCCTTGACAAATACTTTCCGACAAAAAGGAATTGCACCATAAATTTTAAAAAAAAAAACAAAACAAAACAAAAGGGAAAAGAAAATCTCTGAGGTAATTACATGTAATAATTTCTACGCATTCTCCAAAAATCTAATGAGAAGATGCTATCCTTAATTGCGTCCAATCTTTCTCGTCAGTGCGCTCTCATCTCGTATTTCAGACATTGAGACTCTTATACAGTGAATGGCCTATTGAATGACAGTAGAGTACTAATGTTAGGCTCTTCTTTAGTAATCCTTTCGAAAATTTTCAAGTGCTTCCTTCATCCAAGATCAAAAGCCTTTCTCTTGGATCTTCCTAAAATAGAAAGGGTATATGTATTTTTCTTCTACTTAAGTTATAAAATCCATTATGATGTCTTTTTGAAAAATCAACCCACGATCTTCTGGAGCAAAACTTACACAGAAGACAATTACTCAACACATTACTCAAAAACCTTGATTAAAGATGAAATAAGCCGTTCTCCAATGATACTCTCTCTTCCTAGGTTATTCATCATACATGACCAAAACTCAATTCAAGAACATCTTAATTACATTAAGAAGGAAAGGAGGGAAAAAAATATTCAAAGTGATGAATGGTGGGAGGGTTTTAGGAATATCTGTTGCCAAAATAATGGAGAGGAAATATACTAAGGAACGTATGCAAAGTCTATGTTTGGGGTGGTGGTGCACCAAGACCTTAATGTTAGGAGAAAGATTTCAAAGAAATTTCCACAAATGGAAACTATTAGATAGGTTGAATGTGGTGAAAGTTCTCTCTCACAAATGGGAATTTAAGCGGTCAAAAGTCTCAGGTAAATCCCAGATTAATCAAATTTGGATGAACTTTTAAATTCAGAAATTGACTGTTGATTACTTGGTTCAAAGGCTATAAAAAACAAAGATAAGCATGTTCAATGTAGATAAGGAAAGCAATTTTTTGAAAGAGAAAACAGCTCGAATGAATAATGAATGAGATCATTTTTTAAAGAATAAAGATATTTCTAGATGAGAAACGATATGAGATGAAAATTCAGATTTCATAAATTATAGATAGCAAGAAAAGATTCCCAGAGTTGGTTTCTGATGCAGGTTAAACTTTATAAGCAGAGATGAAAATGCAGGTATTCTTCAAAATCTCCTAAGTTTTTCTTTAGCCTTCTTTTAAGATTATACTCCAAGAATGGGTAGAGAAAGACAATGGTTGGAACCATATATTGAGCATACAACAAAAAAGACGGCCCCAACAATTGAAAACGTTCCATGAAATTTTTTCAGATTGGCCATTCGAATCCATGCATTAATGAAAATTTCTGTCTTCTTCCAAAAAAAAAAAAAAAGAACAGGTGTGATGAATGATTTCCAACTTGTCAAGTTCAACTACAAATGAACAAAAGATTACTGCAATAAATTGCCAAGACCGTGAAAATGGTATGCTGTGAAATTATCAACTTCTTTTGTAAGAAGAAAATAGGTTATAGAATTGATTTTGATGAAGTTGAGGTAATGGAAGAAAAAGAGATTGATAAAAACTAGAAGGTTCTAATCATAATTAATCATTCCTCCATCAGATCACTTGTGAGAAAATTAAGAACTTTGAAGACGCTTGTATATATAGTCAATATAAAGAAAGTAAAAGTTATGCTGTAGGACCTATTGTTTCAAAACTCGTAATATGGGGGAAAAAAAGATCCAGAGGTGAGCATTGCGTAAAGCTAGAGGAAAATGCCAAAATCATAACACTTCATTACTGTTGGAAAGAGATCCAAATTTTGATTTTGAGTAATTTGGCAGCAAATGCTCCAAACTTTTTAAGCAAGAAGCACAAGCAGCTAGAAATTGCTTGAAAAGGCCTACCTGGTGGAATGTACTGTTATAAAGATTGTCACAGAAACCTACAGAATCTTTGCAAGGAAAGAACACGAGTAAAAAAATAATAGATTCAGTGTTTCTGTTATAAAAATGGTCAAATGCTCACTTATACTTATTGGATAAGACTTTCCTCCTGTTACCATACATAATGAACACCAAACCTTATTCTCCCAAAAGTGCTACGATGATTGGATTAACCAACTAATACTTTAAAAATGACTTCATTACTTGAGACCTGGGAGAGAGTATTCAATAATATTAACTTTAAGCCACTGAAATTCCAAACAACTGTTACAAGGCATTCAAACTTGCAAAATATCTCTTAAGGTATCTTCAATGAGAGCCTGGTTAAAAAGATATCCATCCTCATTATCTATATAGACGACCTTATCCTCACTATAAATCACAAGGAAGAAATTAAGCAGTAAAAATGCTTCCTAGCAAAAGAATTTGACTAAAAGATCGGGAAAATTTAATTACTTGAAGAAACTAGCATACTAGGCAGTGGGCTCGCCAGTTCCCAATTGTCTAGACCAAACCTTAATGATCAAGATATACTTAGTCATAAAGAACATAGACAGATTAGTTTTTCTGTGGAAAAGCATAAAATTATATTTGCTTTGTTGTAAAGTTCTGCGAGTCAAATCCTGAACAATCTAAGCATGCAGAATGTTCAACATGTATGGAGACACCAAGACATATGTATGGGAGGAAAGTTTGTAATTTAAACAAAAAGAAACTATGAACAGAAATATTTAAACCTATTGTTGCAGACGGGAAGAAGCCACAAATGGATGGATAGACGATCAATTACTAAGTAAGAACAGGCATATGCGTAAAGGGTGAAACTATGAACAGAAATATTTCTGTAGGACATCGGCTAAGAAATCCGACTAAACTAGCCTTACTACACAATCCAGCTAACAAGTATCACAAGAAATCTCAATCTTGATTGAAAGTAACATGTCAAGATAGACCAACATTTTACTAGGGAAAGTATTGAAGGCAAAAATTCTCTCAATTATACAAATAACCACTCTTCCTTTCTGCTAGATTTACTCCATATATAAATAAAGTAGCTCTATATTTCTTAATTCTTCCTTTCTACTTGTTTTCTCACCTACCCCTCTTCGCTATGTACAATGGATCTTTTTATCATTGATATTATTACATTTCTACAGCCATTATTCTTCAACAGCTAACTTGTAGGTATGAACATAAAGAATTACTTTGATTATTTTCATCATGAAGTTCTTTAAGGCATTTTTCATTATGACAACATCCTATAAATTATGGAATACTTCAATTAATACTCTTTCATGCATTGTACAAAATTGAAGTAGGATTTAGTCTTATATGCATGCATTATTCTAATAATACCAAAAAAAAATTGAGAAAGAACATCCTTTTTGTGTTCGAATTAAAAAAGGGAAAAAATGTGTATTCATTTCAATTACATACTCTGACATTAATTAGTATCTATTGAAAACAATTATAACATGAGCAAAAGAAATTGCATCACAAAATATACTGTTAATAAAACTCAACAATCCAAAATTGCTTAAAATTAAATTTTGGAGATAACTCTTCAGATTGTCCCTAAAGTGGGCCCTTCTTGATTAATGAGGAAAAAAGACTATTCTTCAAACTCGAGGAAGGAAAAATATATGAGAAATTGGAACGACCTTCCCTCTCTGAATGGGTTTTTTAAGAGAAGAAATGCAAGAGATAGATCAAGGCATGCTGTCCCGAGAACTAATTATCCTACGGCTGGTTGTAAAAACGATCTAATTAGGGATCGAAGTTTTTCAAAGATGGGATACTTAACCGTCAACAACATAAATGCCAAAAATAGTACTAAAAAACCTTTAAATATAACCATTTCCATATTTTTCTAAAATATAGAAAATATAATTAACACTTTTTTTGAAGAAAGGCAGTATAATTAACATTTCAACCTCAGCAAACAATCTACGACTAATTAAATGATTTATATTTATATAACATATTTTCAATCCAGCAATTACGACTAGAATCAGGATTCAAATACCTGAAAGCTTAGAACAATCAAATAATTCATCAAACCAGTGACGTAACATTTTTTAACTAAACGAGCGATATGACATTAAACATAGTAATTCATATTGTTAAATGTCATAATCAAACATTTGATAAACTAAAACTATATTCACATCTAATGTACTCAATTTTGAGTATGATTTAAC
Organism: Trichosanthes cucumerina; assembly: GCA_036507285.1. Taxonomy (NCBI): domain Eukaryota; kingdom Viridiplantae; phylum Streptophyta; class Magnoliopsida; order Cucurbitales; family Cucurbitaceae; genus Trichosanthes; species Trichosanthes cucumerina. The sequence continues at coordinate 27,880,988 of CM071842.1, read as the reverse complement.
TAGGTCATGGTGTTAATAGCAAAAACCTGGCTCACCCTCGTCCAACAAGCTGCTATTACCACGCCCAAACTCCCAATCTCAGGAAATCTTTCTTGACAAGATATAATCAAGGGGAGGACCCATGGCATAGTTTATTTCTGTTGGCTTCAATGAGAGAGGCAGAAAACTGGCCTGGCAATCTTGGAAATGGTTGATCTAAATACAAATTCAGAATTTGATCGGTAGCTTAAGTAGACAGGTACTGCATCTTATTGAGTAAAGGCCAAAAAGATTGAGCAATGCCATAAGATACCTAAAACCCCATGAATTCCTCACTTTTGAAATCAACAACCCATATTGGTGAGTCAAAAATAGTATGGTAGAAGCATTGAGATACATATGATTCACAGCCAAACAGCAGAACATTACTCTTTCGTCAGATTAACAATATCCACCATCAATTATACTGATAAACCACGAAGCTCAAAATTTTTCGCCTTCACACCTAGGGAGATTCACCAATGATGTTTAACTCTCATCAGATGAGGGACGGATGATAGATGTCTAACATAGAGGATGCTAAGGCCAAAAGAATATAAAAATGAATAAAAAATCAAACAAAATAATGTTAGGGCAAAAAACTACAGTTCAAAATTTTTCGATCAGGTTCAAGGATGGCCGCAGTTTTGAGGCACGGGGTACATACACTTCTCATCCCCTTCCTCATCTGAAATTTGGATGGAGAGAATACTGTACCATCTGCGCTTGGAATGGAAAATTATGCGTTCCTGGCACCCTCAAGGCACAAAGACCAGTAGGGCAAGGCAGCACAAAAGGAACATCTACACAACTAAGCATCAACTTTAAAACAAAAGTGTCTCCCTCATTTAAAGAGTTGGAGAAGATGGGAAAAAGGAAGAAGCATCCTACAATAAGGAAGTCAATTAACAAAGAATCAGGATGAGCAAATCAAATATCTGTCAAAGTTATAGTAGGTTTCTCAAAATAAACAACTCCCTTCTGAAAGCAACTACCGATACTTGAGGACGCTTGTCATCCAAAGGGGCAGCTAATTCCATATACAGGTTAAGACATCAAAACATTGAGTGTAGCGTTCGCTAAGTAGACCAAAGATTTACATGTTGAGGACTGTTCTCAGTAATATAAGACTCGCACAGAGTGCTCCCAATACGCGTCTTCCAAAGGATTCCAAACCTCGGAAAGAGAAAACACCCATATATCAGAGGTAATACCATGATTTTCAAAATTAGTAACCGATTCGATATACCCAATGGACCATAAAATAAAATCCCCAAAATAGATAAAAGAAGGAGAACGGGATCCTCAGGAAACAAGGCTTCTCACGGCGTTTTACACCTCCTTCATAATACAGTGATGTCAACCCAACCGCATCTCATCGACAATTCATATCCGATCGCTCGTCTTAGAGATAGACCTGAGTCCTTACAACCTCTAAGAAGATGCGCATCCCCTTAATCGCATCAGATGAACCCTAAAATCCAAGAAAAGCTAAACAAAACGTTCTAGAAATCGACTCCAACAAAATAACAATCGACGAATCATAAAGGAAACACCAAAACAATCAAACATAGCAAGAATCAGAAGAGCGTAAAAACTCACAACGATGTGAAATCAGTTGTAATAGAGCTCGAGGCCCATGCCGTCATGGATCTCATAATCCTCGAGGGTGATGTGATCCTTGTAGATGTTGTACCACTTCTGGATCCTGATCAGGCCCTGGTTCCGGTCTGAGCGGCAACGAGCTTCTTCAAGTCGCCGATCGTGTCGTCCTCGTTGCACTTCACCCGGACCTTCTTCCCGAGACGGTCGTTAAGCACCACCTCGATAATCTTCGCCCTTCTGAAAATCGAAAATTCCGAAACCCCAACAAGTTGAGAGAGAATTTTGTGGATCTGGTGAAATTTGAGAAATACGGTTGTTTATATAGCGAAGGAATGAAAGGGTGCGTGTTGAACACGCATCTTGAAAACACGTTTATCTAACTAATATCATGAGTGGGGTCCATGCGATCTCTCTCTCTCGAAGATTCTCATTTTCTTCCGTCATCATCAAAGCATGTGGCGACTCGGATTTTGTACCAATATTTAAATATTAATATAATATATTTATAATAATAATAATAATAGGAATGGAAATTGATATATATATATATATAATATAAAGAAAACAGAGTGGAATTGTTTGGCAAAATTAAATAAACAAATAAAAGAGAAAGTGAAGGAGAAAGTGAATTAAGAGTTTTTCACCCATGGTATATCTTACATGATCCACTATTTATAAGCAATTTGACAATGATGAGTTGGTACATTTGGACATTAAGTATTGGTAAATTTTGGACACATAGAGGACACTTTGGCTATGGAAGGTTTGCTACTTGGTATGGGTATTAAAATGACATGTGGAATGGGTATTTACATGTGTAATGTTTACAATACTCCCCTTTAAATGCTCATTTATATAAAATATGTCTTGTTAAAACCTTACTAGGAAAAAACCCAATGGGAAAAAAAACCTAGTGAAGGAAGAAGAGTACATATTTTATATAAAGAATACAATATATTTACTCTCCCTCATGGAAACATCACTTGAGATCTTTGTGTCGCCGCATCCCAATACTATGAACCAATTTCTCAAATGTTGTAGTTGGTAATGCATTTGTAAATACGTCCACCAAGTTATCCTTCGAACTAATCAGTTGTACTGAGATGTCGTCATTTTCTTCAAGGTCATGAGTGTAGAAAAACTTTGGAGAGATATGTTTCGTTCTATCTCCTTTAATATATCCTCATTTGATTTGAGTTATACATGTTGTGTTGTATTCGTATAATATTGTTGAAAGAGATTTACTCGAAGACAAGCCACATGTATCACGAATGTGTTGTGTCATCGATTTTAGCCATACACATTCTCGACTCACTTCATGAATAGCGAGGATTTCAGCATGATTTGAAGAAGTGGTCGTTATAGTTTGTTTCACTGATCGCCACGATATAGCAGTTCCTCCACATGTAAATAGATAACCTGTCTGAGATCTAGGTTTGTGTGGATCAGATAGATAACCAGAATCTGCATAACCAACTAGATCATAATTTGATTTGTTAGAATAAAATAATCTCATATCAATTATCCCTCGAAGATATCGAAGTACATGTTTAACTCTGTTCTAATATCTTTTTATAGGACATAAACTATATCTAGCTAATAAATTTACTGAAAATGCAATATCTGGTCTTGTGTTATTAGCCAGATACATAAGTGCACCAATTGCACTAAGGTATGGTACTTCAAGACCAAGTAGTTCTTCATTGTTATCTCGAGGTCGAAATATATCTTTCTTTACATACAGTGAACGAACTTCCATTGGAATGTTCAATGGATGTGTTTTATCCATATGGAATCTTTTTAAGATTTTCTCTGTATAAGTTGATTAATGGACAAATATCTCATCTGCTAAATGTTTAATTTTCAAACCAAGACAAAATTTTGTTTTCCAAGATCTTTCATCTCAAATTCTTTCTTAAGATATTTTATTGCCTTGGATAACTCTTCAGGAGTTCCAATTATATTTAAGTCATCAACATATACAGTTATAATAGCAAATCAAGACTGAGATTTCTTTATAAAAACGCACGGATTATTTTGATATCCTTCTTTCAACAGATATTCACTCAGGCGATTATACCACATTCGCCCTGATTGTTTTAATCCATATAATGATCTATGTAACTTTATTGAATACAATTCCCGAGAACTTGATTCATATGCTGGTATTTTAACTCCTTCCAGGATTTGTATATAAATGTCATTATCCAGAGATCCATGTAAATACGTCGTGACTACATCCATTAGATGCATATCAAGTTTTTCATATACAATCAGGCCAATCAAATATCTTAGCATTATTGCATCCACCACAGGAGAATATGTCTCCTCATAATCAATATCAGGTCTTTGCGAGAATCCTTGTGCAACAAGTCTCGCTTTATATCTTGTGACTTCATTCTTTTCATTTCTTTTCCTTACAAATACACATTTATATCCCACAGGTTTGACGTTTTCTAGTATCGGGATTACTGGTCCAAACATCTCACGTTTGAAAGTGAGTTCAACTCTGTTTGGATTGCTTCTTTCCACTTCGCTCAATCCTTTTTACATTTACATTCTTCGATAGATTTTGGATCAAAATTGTCACTTTCATGAATAATATCGTGTTGGGATGTATGTCCTAATCTCGTATATGTTTGTAACATTACTTATTGAAATAAATAAGAGTTATTTTTTCATCACTTTGTGTCTCGCATATGTACAAATTTAATCCAATAAACTAAGCTCCAGGGTCATTGAATTATGAGAGAAATAGAACTTGAACGGTGTGTAGTGGACACATAGGAGAATCACGTTCGAGTTAATGACCCGAACGGTATACAGTATATAGATAGGGTTGGAGACTAAATCCTGGATACGTTATGGATGCAACCCTCTTTGTATTAGATACAAACGAATCCAACTCGTTCATATGGTTGACATGCGAGTGGGGGCATCCTGTGCAATGAGATTGTACAAGACCAGACCGTGAATTATTAGACCTACTGATGTAACACCGTTAACAGTATATGGCTAATAACTTTGTAGATGACCAATAGTGACTCGACCTTAATCCTGAGCGTGTTACGGACTCCTGTCTGCGGGGGTCTGTCCTTTGACTAGTACGGGTGAGGGTGGTCACAGTTACTCACCCAATATGTCTATCTTCTCAAGGACAGGACCACGTGGGGAGCTGGGAACTTGACTACGCAAGATGGAATTCACTCGTTCCCGAATCAGGGAAACTATAGGGGTTGTTCCCTTAAGTGTTGTCTCCAGGGCTTGGACAACGGGCACCCACCCTCTCACTGGCCTGAGAGAGATGTTGTTTATGGTTGAACCATGCAACGTTGTTGTTCATTAGGGGAGCAGTGGGACTTAAGGAGCAAGAGGTAGACACAGGGGTAAAACGGTAATTTGACCCAATAGTGTCTACGAACAACCTGTGAAGAGTCGACTCACGGGCATTGGTTATATCAATGGGCACTTGTCCTACAGTGATGGGAGTGCAGCTACGTGTTGGGATGTTTGTCCTAATCTCGTATAGTTTGTAAATGACTAATTGAAATTAATAAATAGTTATTCATTTCTTCATTTTGTGTCTCGCATTTTATACAAACTTTGACCAATAAACTAAGCTCCAGGGTCATTGAACACATGAGACAATTAGAACTTGAATGGTGTGTAGTGGACACACAGGGAGGATCACGTTCGAGTAAATGACTCGAACGGTCTACAGTATATAGATGGGGTTGGAAACCTAATCCTGGATACATTGTGGATGCGGCCCGCTTTGTATTAAGATACAAACGAGGTGATCTGACTCGTTCATGTGGTTGACATGCGAGTGAGGACATCCTGTACAATGAGATTATACAAGACCGGACCGTGAATTATTAGACCTCACGATGTAACACCGGTTGTGATGAAGGACTAATAACCGTAGATGACCATTAGTGACTCGACACGAATCCACGAAAGAGCGTGTTACAAACTCCTGTCTGCGGGGGTTTGTCTTTTGACTAGTACAGGTGAGGGTGGTCACAGTTACTTGCCCAATATGTCTATCTTCTCAGGGACAGGACCAAGTAGGGAGCTGGGAACTTAACTACGCGAGATGGAATTCACTCGTTCCTGCCTTTAGGGAAACTAGAGGGATTGTTCCCTTAAATGTTGTCTCCAGGGCTTGGACAACGGGCGCCCACTCTTTCACTGGCACGAGAGAGTAGTTGTGTATGGTCGAACCATTACAACGTTGTTGTTCATTAGAGGAGCAGTGGGGACTTAAGGAGCAAGAAGTAGACACAGGGGTAAAATGGTAATTTGACCCAACAGTGTCTACGAACAACCTGTGAAGGGTCGACTCATGAGCATTGGTTATATCAGTGGACATGTAATATCTTGCAATCGACAGAGAGTGCGACCACGGGCTTTAGTGGAGTGTTACCGTAGCTAATGAATGTTGATTAACCGGGTCAAAGAGTTTGATAGGTTAATCTCGGATCATTGGAGCTCGTTACTGTAGGTCCATAAGGTCCCTCGGTTGGCTCAAACCGGGTTAAAAGAAGGGTTAATGTTTTGGTGTGAATTGAAGTGTTCAAGTTCACAAAAAGGGTATTTATGTCATTTATATGAGATATGAATGATATAATCTATAGTTTTAATGTGAATGAGATTCATAATAAACTATAGGTTAGCCTAATTGTTGAATTAGGGCTAATTAGGAGAAATTAGATTGAGAGATATTAAATTGAATGTGATTCAATTTATAAATCCACAATATTGCAAATGTAATTTGTACTATGAAATATGAGATATCTTATAATATATGGTTATGCAAATATGATTTGCATAACCTATAGTTGTGGTAAAATGGTAAATAGGTGGAGATTTCAACTCTCATTTTTGAATTTTCACCAAAAGAAGAGATCACTCTCTCTCACAAATTCTCTCAAGCTTTCTCCTCTCAAAAACCAAAACATAAATAAGATCCCACAATCTTCCTTCTTCCAAAAGAAGAACAACTGAGAAGCCGAACGGTTGTGTTCGTTCTTGATCGTGAGAAGGGTTCGAGATCGTTGAGTTCGAGAAAGCACGAAGAGTTCGTGGATCATTGGAAGGATTTTTTAAGCACGTCTTCAACAAGTAAGTACTTACTGTTTTTCTTCCAAATTAAGCATGTTTAACCTAGATCAAAGTGTTAGATTAATTTTAACGTACAATAGTTGCACAACAACACCACGACGATTCTATCGTCTTTCGCTGCGTGGGAGTTTCATTCCCTTCACTACGAGCTTTAATAGAGTGTTACCGTAGCTAATGAATGTTGAATAACCGGGTCAAAGAGTTTGACAGGTTAATCTCAGATCATTGGAGCTCGTTTTCTGTAGGTCCATTAGGTCCCTCGGTTGGCTCAAACTGGATAAATTGAGGGTTTACAGTTTGGTGTGAATTTGAAGTGTTCAAATTCATTAAAAGGGTATTTTATGTCATTTATATGAGATATGATATACATAATATATAGTTTTAATGTGAATGAGATTCATATTAAACTATAGGTTAGCCTAATTGATTAATTAATTCTAATTTGGAGAAATTGGATTGAGGGAAATTAAATTGAATATGATTCAATTTAAAATTTACACAATTATACAAATGAGATTTGTATAATAAGGTATGAGATACTTTATTGTATATGATATGCAAATATGATTTTCATATTATATGGTTGTGGTTAAATGGTAAATAGGTGGAGATTTCAACTCCATCTCTCACCATTATAAAAGGACCTTTGCAAGAAGGATTTGTTAGGGGAATGCTCATTTTTTGGAATTTCCATCCAAGGAGCTCTCTCTCATTCTCTCAATCTCTCACAAATTCTCTCTACCCAAACCAAAAGGAGTCCCACTACTCTCCCTCAACCGATCGAGAACAACTGAGAAGACCTTTTGGAGGTGTCAACGTTCTTAGTTCGAGAGATCGTGATTGTAGAGATCGAAGGCACGAAGAGTTCGTGATCGAAGAAGGAAATCTTGAAGAAGAGTTTTTCAACAAGTAAGTAACATGTTACTGTCTGTTTTTCTTCTCCTTTACAGCATGTTTAGCCTAGGATTTATATGATAAATTCAATTTTAAGAAAACATTTTTCACAACGAACACCACGACGTTTCAAGTCGTTTTCGCTGCAGGATTTCCATTCCCTTCAATTGGTATCAGAGCCAAGTTGGCTTCTTCGTTGTGCAATCTGTTTTTCTTAAAATTAGGTGGGTTTGCCTTAATTTCATGAGATGAATTTCGGTTTTGCATATGTGATATTTACGGTTTTGACATTTTTCTTAGATTTACTTTTTTGTTGATTTGATCAATGTAAAGGCCTAGTGTTTTTGGGCATTTTAAAAAGTAAATCGAGTCTGTAAGAACGTGTCGTTCGTGGCAAGAGTTGTTGTGAAGAAATCAGAGTGAAAACGGGCGAAATTTGGTGAAAACGACAAAGGTGTTTGTTGTACAATCGATGGCGTTGAGACGTTATTCTTCGGTCTCAACGTCGTCCGCGCGGATGGTGGTTGTGCTGCAGAGTAGCGTTACAACGCTGGGTGTAGCGTTGCAACGCTGAGGCGTTGGGCGCGCGGAGCTTAACGTTGGGCGCTGCAACGTTGCAACGCTGCGAGCGTAGTGGGCAGTGCGCATGAGAAATTCGCACGATGGTGGCATGATGGGGCTTCATGGACGGTTTCCAGCGGTTTATTCATTTTTTATTTAATTTTAATTATGTAAAATGTATTTTGTAATTAATTTTATTAATTAATATTAATATTAAATGTTATATTAATGTTAATTAATTTAATTAAAGTCCCTAGGGTGCCAAAACCGGTCCAATATTGCTATTTATTTATTTTATGCTTGTGATGTATGAAATTGATTATTTCTATGTGCATAATGTATGTCATATAGATTAAAATCTCAGCTTAGGTTAAACAACAAGGTTCTTCAACAAGTAAGTGTACTTGCTGTTTTTCTTCCTAAATTGCATGTTTAGCCTAGTTTTTATATGATAGAAACTGTTTTAAGAAAACATATTTCACAACGATACGACGACGATTCGATCGTCTTTCCGCTGCGTGGGATTTCATTCCCTTCAATTGGTATCAGAGCCAATCGTTGGCTTTTCGTTGTGCATTTGTTTTCTTAAAATTAGGTGGGTATCGCTTCAATTTCATGAGATAAATTTGTTGGTTTGCATAATTGGATGTTTCGGTTTTGGCACTAGTTTAGGTTTATTTTCTATTTGATGAGATCAAATGTAAAGGCCCGTATTTTTGGGCAATTTAGAAAATAAATCGAGTCTGTAAGTCTGTGTCTTCGTCGGCAAGGGTTGTTGTGAAGAAATCAGAGTAGAAACGGACGAAAAACGATGAAGAACAACAAAGGAGTTTGCTATTATGTCGACGACGTTGAGACGTTGTTCTTCGGCGTCTCAACGTTGTCTGCACGGAAGAAGGCTTGGCTGCAGATCAGTTTTGCAACGCCCTGGCGTGGAGCACGCGGGCATGCGGCGAGTCTTTGCTGGCGCAACGCGCAACCCATGGCGTTGCAACGCTGCGTGCATAGTGGGCGGTTCCAACAGTTTTTTCGCGCAAGACGTGGGCGTGGCTTTAGTCACTTAGTGGGCGCATTATTATTATTTTTTATTTAATTTATTTTTTTTGTAAATTGTAAAATTATTTTTATTTAATTAAATTTATTAATTAATATTAATATAATGGGTATATTAATTTTAATTAATTTATTTAATGTCCCTAAATGCAAAAATCGGTCCGATTTTTGCTATTTAATCATTTTATGCATGAGATGTATGAAATATTTTATTCTATGTGCATAATGTATGTCATATAGATTTAAAATCTCACATTAGGTTAAACAATTCATGCATCATATTTATATTATAAGTGTTATAATATATAGTATGCATGATAGGTTATATTATAAGTGTTATAATATAATTAAAGCATGTTTTAATTTATTTAATATAAGAGTTATATTTCTTAGATTAAAAGTATGCTCATGCATTTAATTCATGTGATGAGTGTTTGTTATAGTACAGTATTATTCATGTGATGAATGATCAAGCACTATAACATAGAAATGCATGTAACCTAAGTTAATTATTAGTTTTAAAATGTTTAGAACTTGAATAATTAGACTTAGGTTTTCTAGTTCTAATAAGATTAGAATTAGGAATCAAAATATGACCTTTGAATGGTGACTGATAAGTAACTCTGTCTAAGGAAGGTTTTGTCTAAGGCTGGCGTATTTAAGCTGACGCTTTGCGGAACACCCCTACCTGGAAACCGACCTGGGAGTGAATTCAGTCCGGAGATTCTTAGGTTATATTATCGTGAGTGACGTTAATTAAAAGTTGATTTATTTACTCACATAGACCTAAGTTAATAATGTGATTATAAACTTAGGTTAAATATATATAAAAGTTATATTGGTAGACTTAGGTAAATATTAGCCGATTTATCTAGGTCAATCCCGAATAATATAAAGTGCTGAGTGAGAGGAAATAAAGTGTATAAGATATATTTGAATTTCCGACCACAAATCTCCGTTAAAGTCTGCACCGTGAGATCCATACTCGGCCTTGTGGCGCAAATGGGAGCGTCCTCCTTTGGATGGTATTTGTATGGATCAATATCATAGTGGATGGAGAGAGTACTTATAGTGAGTGGGAGCGAGACCTGTGAAAACGGGACCCACAGTCTCTTCTTTCAATTCACACCGTGAGACCCCTATGATCCGCCTGCTAGTTTGGTTTGGACCAGACAATCACTTCGGAGGGCCTTGATCATGGGAGTCGGAACATCGTGAATTCTCGAAAGGGATACAGTTTCCTTGTTGGTTTTCCTTCTTGGTTCACCCTTTGGTGGCTATTGTTTGGACGGATACTTGGAAACTTAAAGATTGAGGGTGACACTCACGGGATTCATTAAGAGTTAATGGATTTGACCGAAAAAATAGTAACTGGACGCCTAATGGAATAAGAGTTATTATGGGATTAGGGTCTGGTCGGAAAAGTCTCGTCCTAGAGAAGGAGTGTTTCTGTTCACTCTTCGATGGCGGTCATTCTACACTTTTGGGATATCATTGCAAATTTTTAATGACCTAGGGATCATCAGATAAAATTTTTGCTAAAACTTGATTAGATTTCAAATTTTTTTTGCGAGACTGACGCAAAGCTTTTATTTGATTTTTTCAGCAAAATGTCTAGCCCAATAATAGTGTTACTAGCATCCGACAAATTAGTGGGAGATAATTTCCAAACATGGAAAAACAATATAAACACGATTCTAGTAACTGACGACCTTAAGTTCGTGCTCACTGAGGAGTGTCCTCAGTTGCCAAGCTCGACTGCGTCACGAAGTGTTCATGATGCATACGATCGGTGGATCAGGGCCAATGAAAAGGCCAAGGTCTACATAATTTCTAGCTTGTCTGAAGTCTTGGCAAAAAAGCATGAGTTGATGGTCATCGCTAAGGAGATCATGGAGAGGATGAAGAAAATGTTTAGACAACAGTCCTTTCAAGTCCGGCATGACTCGCTCAAACACGTCTTCAACGCCCGGATGAAAGAAGAGACATCTGTCCGAGAACACGTTCTAGACATGATGACCCACTTTAATCTGGCGGACATGAACGGGGCTTCGATCGATGAGTCGAGCCAGGTCAACTTTATTTTGGAGACTCTTCCGAAGAGTTTCCTTCAGTTTCGTAGCAATGTTGTTATGAACAAAATTAGCTACACTTTGACCACCTTTCTGAATGAGCTACAGAACCTACAGTCCTTGATGAGGATCAGGACACCGGAAGCTGAGGCAAATATTGCCTTCAGGTCCTATCACAGGGGTTCGACCTCTGGGACAAAATCTGTGGCTCCTTCTCACCCGAAAGGGAAGAAGAAGAACATGAAGAAGGGTAAAGTTGACCGCACTGCCGCCCAGAAGGGCAAAAAAGTCAAGGAAGTTGCAGAAAAAGGAAAGTGTTTCCACTGCAACCGACCACTGGAAGCGTAACTGTCCTAAGTTCTTTGTCGACAGGAAGAATACAGGTAAATGTGATTTACTAGTAACTGAAACCTGTTTAGTGGATAGTAATGACTCTGCCTGGATATTGGATTCGGGCGCCACTAATCATGTTTGTTCTTCTTTTCAGGGAATTAGTTCGTGGCAGCAGCTGCGAGAGGGCGAGGTCACTCTACAGGTTGGATCCGGGGAGATTGTGATAAGAAAATCCTAGCGAATTGGAATTAGGAACCCTTTGGTTATGTGAACCCCTAATTCTCAAACACTAAGGGCCTGTTTGGTACGCAATCTGAAAACAGAAATTTGAAAACAAGGGATTCAATGAAAACAAAGTTGTATTTCATGTTTTCAGATATGTGTTTGGTAGCAGATTTAGAAATTTGATTTCATTCTAAACAGTTGTTTAAACTGTGCCCTATAACATATTTATAGATCATGAAATTAGTTGTAGATGCAAAACTAATTATTATATTGAATATAAGTCATTATTAATTAATTTAGGAAATGATTTTGTAAATTTTATAGAATTATCTTTTTATAATATAATATTCTATAATTTATAATATATTATATTCTACATATTTTAATTTAACAAAAGTAAATTGAATTCATAACATGAAATATTGTATTTATTATTTTTATCTTTGTTTAATATAATTCTGCATTTTAAAATTTTAAATTCGAATCTGGATACAATGAAAACATAAAAATGTTGTTTTGTAATTTCTACTATTTGGATCCCGAATCCAAAGCAGTTTCAAAAAACACATCGCTTAAACACATATTCACCGAATTGGTGAATCCGAAAACATAAAACAGGATCCGAATTGCATACCAAACAGGCCCTAAAACCCCCAAATCGATTCGATTCAATCCCAAGGAAAAGGACTAGATGTGGATTACCTTATGATCGAAGACCAAGAGGTAAGGAAACTAGTTCCTCACTCAAGGATGGAACACTCCACAAGCAAGTTGATCAAACCTACCTGAATGTTCCTGGCTTGCAACCCTGTAATCAAGAATTGCAAAGGGTGATAATGTGGCTCTGCAACAAATCACATGAAAATTGTATTCATCCAAAAACTGTCTTGTACAACCTATTGGCCAAGCTTTAAATAGCTTCCCAAAACCCTAAATATCATATCATGACAAATGACAAAATACCCCTACTTAAAATGTCATAAAAAGGATAAAATTGGAAAAATAATAGAATTATATAAAAATTAGAAAATAACAATTTGATGCCCTGGTGGTTCATATCATCCTCTCCTTCTTTTGAAGGATTCGTCCTCGAATCTAAATTGTCACCTTGGAGAGCAAACTTGTAGTCATGAGATGTCAATGATCTAACTCCCTTTGGATTCCTCTTAAACTTTCGACCAAGGATGAGTTCATCAGTAAACTTTAGTAACATTTTTGTTCTGTATTTCGCATGTGGAAAAACTTTCTTCTTCACTAGTGCATTAATTTCCTGTAAAAATTCAAAATTAGCAGTAGTAAATACACTAAGAATAGGTGTACCTAAGAGATAACAAGTTATCTTTTGTACAAGCTCCAAGATGAATCGTTTTGAGGAGATAATTTTATCATCACAAACTTCCAAAATTGGACTCATTCCTTCGCCCTCTTCTTCATTTTCACTACTTGGTGTACTGCTTTCAAATCCTTCTTTCACATTCTCTTCTTCTAAGGTCCCTACCTCCTCATTCTTTTTCTCTAATATAGACTGACTAATGTGTATCTCATTATTCTCGGTGGATCTTCTTTTTTCATCTTCAGAAGTATTTATATTTAAATCGTCTTCTCGTACTTTTAAATGATGCACTTGTTCTTCTTCTTGGGTGGGTCGATCGTGTTCTTCTTGGCATGGATTTTCTCTCGAGGCTTGGTAAAACAAACTCCATTCTTGGATGAGTTCTCTAGCATACTCTCTCATCGAATGACGTAGTTCAACCAATTCTTCCTGTATAATCTCTCTAAGTGTTGCATCTCTACTTCGATTTTCAACACGTTTCCTTTGTTGGTACATGGCTGCAAAATAAAAACAGGTGAAAGAAAAGTGGACCTCATAATCACTCCCTCACATGTTTCACTCAACAGATGAAGTTCACTCGTGTGTTTACTCTCTTTAATGTATGCTATCTCTCACAAAAATATGGACTCTCTCTCAAAGATAGGGTGATGAGCCAAAACTTTGCAACCAAGATCAGAGAAGAATGTTAGAAACAAACCAAGCAAGAATGATTGTAAAGTGTCAAACTCAAGCAAAGAATAATATAATATAAAAAAATGAAAACTAGAAATCAAGAACCTAATGTTCAAGATCCAACAAACTAAGAAAGGAAATAACAAAAACAAGATATCTAGAATCAAGAATTTAAGATTCAAGATTCAAGAAATTATGTAAGATGAACAAAGAAAGGCAAACAACTAAACAATTTTTTTTTTAAGTACTGAACTACTTGCAAGTGTTTGGAATTAAGATAAGCGCTGCAAACAAGCAAGAGTTTATGCACAAATTCACAAAATAACCCTAATCAACAAAAATACCTTCTTTGATCACAATCTCAAAAACTATAGGGACTATGGTTTATGACAGGGGTATATTGGTAAATTTGGTAAAAATAGTTAGAGCTCTTAAAATTGAGTGAAATTTAATACACTCAAAGATAAATGTATCAAAATCACGTGAACAAAAATTGGGCTTAAAAGAAAGAATTTTAGATAACAAAAATCTAAGAAAGAAAAGCTGCTGCAGAGAAAAGAAATTGAAATTTCTTTGAGAATCGAATTGGCTTGATCGGTTCAGTATCTTTCGGTCCGGTTCTTTCAGCGAAAAGTTTTGAGATTTTATTTTACCGACAAAAGAACAGTATATAAAATTTGGGCTTAAAAGATGATCGTTTGGTCTCGGTAAAAATTATTCAAATCAGATAGATAAGATTTTCTAGATTTTCCAGATTTGAACAGTATGAACACAAACGATTTTTTCTTCTATTTTAGATCGACCTTTTCCAAAATAAGTATTTTTTCTTCAAACTTAAGTCGATTTAATTCAAATTAGGCACTGGGATCAATCGATTTGGAGTCCTGAACACTAAACTAAAAATAGGCAAAATCAGAACAATTCTGTAGATGTGCAACATAAAAATTCTCAAAGAACAAATTTCTAAGAAAATAGGTATACTTTTGGAATCTACTCTCTGAATTTTGAATAAAAAGGCTTATGGTTAAAGTTTCCTCCAAATATGATCAAATAATATATAGTTGCTTCAAAAGATTATGCATGAATAGATCATAAACAATTATTTGTTTAGAAAGATGAAGCGCATAGATCAAATTGCAAGTAATTTTTTTTTTAAATAAACGAGACAAGAATTTTGGAAACTAAAATTCATAATATAGATGAGAAAGAAAAAAAAAAGAAGGACATATCAGATCTAGAGCCAAAGCTCTGATACCAAATGATAAGAAAACCCTAGCGAATTGGAATTAGTAAAGCCTTTGGTTATGTGAACCCCTAATTCTCAAACACTAAAACCCCCAAATTGATTCGATTCAATCCCAAGGAAAAGGACTAGATGTGGATTACCTTATGATCGAAGACCAAGAGGTAAGGAAACTAGTTCCTCACTCAAGGATGGAACACTCCACAAGCAAGTTGATCAAACCCACAGAATGTTTCCGGCTTGCAACCACATACTCAAGAATTGCAAATGGTGATAATGTGGCTCTGCAACAAATCACATGAAAATTGTATTCATCCAAAAACTTTCTTGTACAACCTAATGGTCAAGCTTTAAATAGCTTCCCAAAACCCTAAATGTCATATCAGACAAATGACAAAATACCCCTACTTAAAATGTCATAAAAAGGATAAAATTGGAAAAATAATAGAATTATATAAAAATTAGAAAATAACAATTAGATGCCCTGGTGGTTCATATCAGATTGTCTCTGCTACAACGATCGACAAAGTGAAGCTCTTTTTCGACAGGAATTATATTTTATTAGATAATTTGTATATAGTTACAGGGTTTACTAGAAACCTAGTTTCTATTTCCTGCCTACTTGAACACTCTATTTGTAAACCCGAGATCTCTCTTTCAAATTTCCTTAAAAAAAAAAAAGAAAAGAAGAAAGGAAATGTTTATTATACTTGGTTTGTTTTGTTTTAAAAATAAAAGAAAAGAAATAAAAAGAAAAGAAAAGAAAAGTAAAAGGAAGATAGAGATAAAGGGAAAAATAAAAAAAAAAGAAAAGAAAAAGGGTAAAGGACAAATTAGGCCACCGCCACACTTATTTAATTACTCAACCCACCTTTTCTCCATTTTCTTCTCATTTTATCAAGTTAAAATAAAGGGTTTCGTGGGAGAGGACTGAAGGAAGAAGAAGGAAAGAAAGTTTCTGGTTTTGAGGTTGAAGAAGAAAGGAGGAAGGAGATTCATTTTCCATGGCAGCAAGGTGAGCAATTCTGCCCAGATCTGATGTTTGGATCATTTCGAGCTCCACAAGAAGAGGTAAGAGTTGAAGTTTGATTTTCTTGAAATTTAACTCAAATTTGAACAAAATTCGTGAAGGAATCTCAAGAAAATTCTTAAGCTAAATTACTGATTTGTTAAGAGGAAGACAGAGGAAAGATTTTGCTGTCAAATCTGAGAACCCTCTAGTTTTTGGGTCGTGCTGATCAATGGGATTCGAATTAGATGTTGTAGTAGGTATGATTGGAAAGATTATTCAATTTCCTACAACTTTCATGAAGATATCGTGAGTAGAAAATGATTGGAAGATATTTTAAATTTCAGGTTAAGATCAGGGTAGAGCAGAAAATCGAATCTGGAAGTAGCAGAAGGTTGTTTTTAAGGAAGCTGCTTTCGAGGTATTTTCGAATAAATCTGTTGAGAATCTCAATTTCATTTCTTCAGATGAGTTTTAGAGGGTTCAAAAAGGAAGAATTTGGTATAAATTACATCCTGTTTGGCTAAGTAATGAAGGAGTTATGAATGTTTGAAGTCAGGGTATAAAATCTGTAAAATGCTGGAAAATTAAATGGTGTGTTTTTGTAATTTCAAGGTTGAAATTCATGAGCTCGAGGTTCTAATGCCTAGTTTTGGTTTGTTTAACAGGCCAAGAGAAAATAGGTCAAGTGTACGGGCCAGGGTTCTAGTTCTAACACTATGAGTGACAAAACGAACTTCGAAAATGATTTTATATGCTTATATTATGCCTATGAAAATACAAGATTTTGCTAGAATGAGATGGTTCAATGCTGATTGTTTTTCCTTTGAACACATACTTATGAGCATTCATGTTTTCCTACAAATGATTTTAAGTGCTCGTTGTGAGCCTAGATGTCCTGATGAATTTATTCTTGAGCATATGTTTATTGTTTACCAAAATTTAGTAAAAATGTTATGATTTCGGGCAAGCATATACTAGCAAGTATGATTTAAAGATTTCCAGTTTTATGAACAAGCTCAGTAAGCTTGAGTTTTACGAAAGGAAAGATAAGCAGACATGTTTAAGTATTTTATTGTGTTTTTATGAGACTGGAATGAGTAAATGGCTGAGATATTGAGCCGGAGGCTATATAGTACCGTGTACACACATGTCATTTTCTGTTGTCGACGTTGAGTGTACTCGGTGACAACAATGTTGTCGTGAGTGCTGGGCGGGCCCCACTACGACAAATACGATGAGAGACATCGTAGAGTAAACGTTGGTTGTACTTGGTGTGTCCTACACAACGTAGATTGTCATATGTTTTATAAGGGTTAATATTACTGATATGCCTTATGAGATTTTAACGACATACTTGCTAGTTTTCTGAAAAGCTATTATGATTACACGTTTACTTTTAACGTTTGATTACAGATACATATGCTCATAGATGGTCAGGTGATATGATTTACGAGTTAATAGTGTTTTAAACTCAGTCACTCACTGAGCTTCATAGCTCATTTTTTCAGTGTTTTCCAAACTTTTCAGGTAGAGATCGAGCTCCCGGTGCCTGATAACCTGCCATAGTCTGCTGGAAGCTCCACGAGTTTGATACTTTGTACGTGGCTGGAGTTGTATAGCAAGTCTATAGTATTGTAGGAGGACTATGTAGTTATGTTTGTGTGTACATTCTAGGTTGTGGTTGTGTAAAACATGGTTGGGTATGTTTTTGGTTGTGATGCTCATACCCATTTCAGTTTTCAAGAGAGTCTTAATTGATTACTCGTTATGTAGGTTTCGTAATAGTCAATATTCCGCTGTGTTATGTTAAAAGTGTTTCTTATACAAGTATAATATGCTTATCAGGTAAAAAAGGGTCAACAAGTATCATTAGAGAGGTGAGCGATGTCTGTTGGCTTCACGCCGTCTGTCGGGCTAAGTTAGCAGGTAGTTCGGGAGGGGGTGTGACACTATTTCTGTAAATTTTCTAGTAATAAAGCGTTTATTTCTATTAATGGAAATTTCTTGTGTTCTGCTTCACTTGAGTCTAATCTGTATGTTTTGAAACCAAATTCGATCAAAAGCGTTTTGAATACTGAATTATTTAAAACAACAGAAACACGAACTAAAAGAGTGAAAGTTTCTCCAAAAGAAAATGCCCATCTTTGGCATCTACGGTTATGCCACATTAATCTCAATAGGATTGAGAGACTAGTGAATAGTGGACTTCTAAGCGAGTTGGAAGAAAACTCTTTACCGGTATGTGAGTCATGCCTCGAAGGCAAAATGACCAAACGTCCTTTTAATGGAAAAGGATATAGAGCCAAAGAGCCCCTTGAGCTTATACATTCTGACCTCTGTGGTCTGATGAGTGTTAAAGCACGAGGTGGTTACGAATATTCTGTATCTTTTATAGATGACTATTCAAGGTATGAGTATATTTACCTAATGCATAGGAAGTCTGAAACTCTTGAAAAGTTCAAGGAGTACAAGACTGAGCTTGAGAACCTGTTAGGTAAAACTATTAAAACACTTCGATCGGATCGAGGTGAAGAGTATATGGACACAGAATTCCAGGACTATATGATAGAACACGAAATTATGTCCCAACTCTCAGCACCTGGTATGCCACAACAGAATGGTGTATCGGAGAGGAGAAACAGAACCTTATTGGACATGGTTCGGTCGATGATGAGCTATGTTCGTCTCCCTGATTCTTTTTGGGGTTATGCAGTGGGAATGCGGTGTATATTTTGAACAACGTTCCGTCGAAGAGTGTCTTTGAAACACCTTTCGAACTCTGGAATGGACGTAAAGACAGTTTACACCATTTCAGAATTTGGTGATGCCCGACCCACATGTTGGTGACAAACCCGAAGAAGTTGGAACCCCGTTTAAAATTGTGCCTATTTGTAGGTTACCAAATAGAGACTAGGGTTGGTCTATTTTTCGATTCTAAGGAAAATAGGGTGCTTGTGTCGACAAATGCCACTTTCCTTGAGGAAGACCATGTCAGAGATAATTTACCTAGAAGCAAAATCGTGTTGAACGAAGTGGATAGTACATCAACAAGATTTGCTGATGAGGTTAGTGCGTCAACAAGTGTTGTTGATCCTAGCACGAGTCAAGTCCGTTCCCAAGAGTTGGGAATACCTCGACGTATTGGGAGGGTTGTGAGATAGCCTAAACGTTACATGGGTTTAGCTGAAACCCAAATCGTCACCCCCGATGATGACTACGAGGATCCATTGATCTATGATAAGGCAATGGCAGACGTTGACAAGGACGAATGGATTAAAGTTATGGCCAGGAAATGGAGTCGATGTACTTAAATTTTGTCTGGGACCTTGTGGATCAACCGGATGGGGTAAAACCTATAGGTTGTAAATGGATCTACAAGCGTAAACGTGGCGTAGATGGGAAGGTGCAGACCTTCAAAGCACGACTAGTGGCAAAACCCAAGTTGAAGGGGTTGACTATGAGGTACCTTTTCACCTGTTTCCATGGTAAAGTCGATCAGGATCCTTCTGACCATTGCCGCATATTATGACTATGAGGTATGGCAGATGGATGTCAAGACCGCCTTTCTGAATGTCAACCTTGACGAGACCATCTACATGGACCAGCCCAAGGGGTTCATTGCCCAAGGCCAAGGGCAAAAGGTTTGCCGGCTTCATAGGTCTATTTATGGACTGAAACAAGCCTCGAGGTCTTGGAATACAAGGTTTGATGAGGCGATCAAATCTTATGGCTTTGATCAAAATGTTGACGAGCCTTGTGTCTACAAGAAAATCATCGACAAAACTGTCGCATTTCTGGTATTGTATGTGGATGATATCCTTCTCATTGGGAATGAAGTAGGATTTCTTACTGACATTAAGAAATGGCTGGCTTCGCAATTCCAAATGAAAGATTTGGGAGAGGCTCAGTATGTTCTAGGTATCCAGATAGTCCGGAACCAGAAGAACAGAACGTTAACCATGTCTCAGGCATTTTATATTGATAAGATGTTGTCTAGATATAAGATGCAGAACTCCAAAAAGGGTTTGTTGCCTTTTAGGCATGAAGTTCACCTGTCTAAGGATCAATGTCCTAAGAAGCCTCAAGAAGTTGAGGATATGAGACGAATCCCCTATGCTTCAGCTGTAGGGAGCCTGATGTATGTCATGTTGTGTACTAAGCCCGACATTTGTTATGCAGTTGAGATTGTCAGTAGGTATCAATCCAATCTAGGATTAGATCGCTGGACAACCGTAAAGGCAATCCTCAAGTATCTTAGAAGAACGAGGAACTAGAGCCTTGTGTATGGGATTGGGGATTTGATCCTTACAGGATACACAAACTCTGACTTTCAGACCGATAAGGATTCTAAGAAATCCACTTCGGGGTCAACCTTCATTCTGAATGGAGGAGTTGTAGTGTGGTGAAGCATCAAGCAGAGATGCATCGCTAATTCCACGATGGAAGCCGAGTATGTTGGGGCTTGTGAAGCTGCAAAGGAAGTTGTTTGGCTTAGGAAGTTCAAGATGGATTTGGAAGTTGTTCCAAATATGAACTTGTTGATTACCCTATTTTGTGACAACAGTGGTGCAGTAGCCAACTCGAGAGAACCTCAGAGTCATAAGAGGGGCAAGCATATTGAGCGAAAGTATCACCTGATATGGGAGATTGTGTACCGCGGAGACGTGCTAGTCACGCAGATAGCGTCGGAGCACAACGTTGTTGATCCATTTATAAAGGCCCTCATGACTAAGGTATTTGAGGGTCACCTAGAGAGTCTAGGTCTTCGATGTTGGGATGTATGTCCTAATCTCATATCGTATATGTTTGTAACATTACTTATTGAAATAAATAAGAGTGATTTTTTCATCACTTTGTGTCTCGCATATTTACAAACTTTATCCAATAAACTAAGCTCCAGGGTCATTGAATTATGAGAGAACTAGAACTTGAACGGTGTGTAGTGGACACACATGGAGGATCACATTCGAGTTAATGACCCAAACGGTCTACAGTATACGGATAGGATTGGAGACCTAATCCTAGATACGCTGTGGATGCAACCCACTTTGTATTAGATACAAACGAGTTGATCCAACTCGTTCATGTGGTTGACATGCGAGTGGGGGCGTTCTGTGCAATGGGATTGTACAAGACCGGACCGTGAATTATTAGACCTACTGATGTAACACCGTTAACAGTGTAGGACTAATAACTTCGTAGATGACCAATAGTGACTCGACCTTAATTCTGAGCGTGTTACAGACTCCTGTCTGCTGGGGCCTGTCCTTTGACTAGTACGAGTGAGGGTGGTCAGAGTTACTCACCCAATATGCCTATCTTCTCAGGGGCAGGACCACGTAGGGAGTTGGGAACTTGACTACGCGAGATGGAATTCACTCATTCCCGACTTAGGAAAACTAGAGGAGTTGTTCTCTTAAGTGTTGTCTCCAAGGCTTGGACAATGGGCGCCCACCCTCTCACTGGCCCGAGAGGGGTGTTATTTTTAGATGGACCATACAACGTTCTTGTTCATTAGAGGAGTAGTGGGATTTAAGGAGCAAGAGGTAGACACAGGGGTAAAACGATATTTTGACCCAACAGTGTCTACGAACAACCTGTGAAGGGTCGACTCATGGGCATTGGTTATATCAGTGGACACAACTTGGCTTACACTGACGTGAGTGCAGCTACGACCTTTAGTGAAGTGTTACCATAGCTAATGGATGTTGATTAACCGGGTCAAAGAGTTTGACAGGTTAGTCTCGGATCATTGGAGCTCGTCACTATAGGTCCATTAGGTCCCTCAGTTGGGTCAAACTCTATTAATAGAAGGTTTACAGTTTTGGTGTGAATTTTAAGTGTTCACGTTCACTAAAGGGTAATTATGTCATTTATATGAGATATGAATGACATATTATATAGTTTAATGTGAATGAGATTCATAATAAACTATAGGTTAGCCTAATTGTCTAATTAGGGCTAATTTGGAGAAATTGGATTGAGAGAAAATAAATTGAATGTGATTCAATTTAAAAATTCACAATTATACAAATGTGTTTTGTATAATGAGATATGAGATATCTTATGATATGTGGTTATTCAAATATGATTTCCATAACCTATGGTTGTGGTTAAATGGTAAATAGGTGGAGATTTCAACTCCACCTATCACCATTATTTAAAATCCTTTGCAAGAAGGATTTCTTAAGTGAAAGCTCATTTTTTGGAAATCTCACCAAAGAGCTCTTGCAATTCTCTCTCAACTTCTCTCTTAATCTCTCCTCCCTTTCACCCAAAGAAGAGTCCCACAACTCTCCTTTTACCAAAAGTAGAACAACCGAGAAACCTTTTGGAACGTGTCTTGATCGTTGGTTCGTCGAGGAGATCGTGATCACGATGTGTTCGTGATCGGAGGAGGATTACGTGAAGAAAGGTTCTTTAACAAGTAAGTGTACTTGCTGTTTTTCTTCCTAAATTGCATGTTTAGCCTAGTTTTTATATGATAGAAACTGTTTTAAGAAAACATATTTCACAACGATACCACGACGATTCGATCGTCCTTCCGCTGCGTGGGATTTCATTCCCTTCACCATCTACATGGACCAGGCCAAAGGGTTCATTGCCCAAGTCCAAGAGCAAAAGGTTTGCCGGCTTCGTAGGTCTATTTATGGATTGAAACAAGCCTCGAGGTCTTGGAATATAAGGTTTGATGAGGCGATCAAATCTTATGGATTTGATCAGAATGTTGACGAGCCTTGTGTCTATAAGAAAATCGTGAACAATACTGTCACATTTCTGATATTGTATGTGGATGATATCCTTCTCATTGGGAATGAAGTAGGATTTCTTACTGGCATTAAGAAATGGTTGTCTTCGCAATTCCAAATGAAAGATTTGGGAGAGGCCCAATATGGTCTAGGTATCCAGATAGTCCGGAACCGGAAGAACAGAATGCTAGCCATGTCTCAGGCATCTTATATTGACAAGATGCAGACCTCCAAGAAGGGCTTGCTGCCTTTCAGGCATGGGGTTCACCTGTCTAAGGATCAATGTCCTAAGACACCTCAAGAAGTTGAGGATATGAGACGAATCCGCTATGCTTCAGCTGTAGGGAGCTTGATGTATGTCATGCTGTGTACTAGGCCCGACATCTGTTATGCAGTTGAGATTGTCAGTAGGTATCAATCCAATCCAGGATTAGATCGCTAGACAATCGTAAAGGCAATCCGTAAGTATCTTAGGAGAACGAGGAACTACAGCCTTGTGTATGGGAGTGAGGATTTGATCCTTACAAGATACACAAACTCTGACTTTCAGACCGATAATGATTCTAGGAAATCCACTTCGGGGTCAACCTTCATTCTGAATGGAGGAGTTGTAGTGTGGCAAAGAATCAAGCAGGGATGCATCGCTAATTCCACGATGGAAGCCGAGTATGTTGGGGCTTGTGAAGCTGCAAAGAAAGTTGTTTGGCTTAGGAAGTTCAAGATGGATTTGAAAGTTTTTCCAAATATGAACTTGTCGATTACCTTATTTTGTGACAACAGTGGTGCAATAGCCAACTCGAGAGATCCTCGGAGTCGTAAGAGGGGCAAGCATATTGAGCGGAAGTATCACCTGATACGGGAGATTGTGCACCGCGGAGACGTGACAATCACGCAGATAGCGTCGGAGCACAACGTTGTTGATCCATTTACAAAGGCCCTCACGACTAAGGTATTTGAGGGTCACCTAGAGAGTCTAGGTCTTCGATGTTGGGATGTATCTCCTAATCTCGTATCGTATATGTTTGTAACATTACTTATTGAAATAAATAAGAGTGCTTTTTTCATCACTTTGTGTCTCGCATATTTACAAACTTTATCCAATTAACTAAGCTCCAGCGTCATTGAATTATGAGAGAACTAGAACTTGAACGGTGTGTAGTGGACACACAGGGAGGATCACATTCGAGTTAATGACCCAAACAGTCTACAGTATACGGATAGGATTGGAGACCTAATCCTGGATACGTTGTGGATGCGACCCACTTTGTATTAGATACAAACGAGTTGATCCAACTCGTTCATGTGGTTGACATGCGAGTGGGGGCGTCATGTGCAATGAGATTGTACAAGACCGGACCGTGAATTATTAGACCTACTGATGTAACACTGTTAACAGTGTAGGACTAATAACTTCGTAGATGACCAATAGTGACTCGAACTTAATCTTGAGCGTGTTAAGGACTCCTGTCTGCGGGGGCCTGTCCTTTGACTAGTACGAGCGAGGATGGTCACAGTTACTCACCCAATATGCCTATCTTCTCAGGGACAAGACCACGTGGGGAGCTGGGAACTTGACTACGCGAGATGGAATTCATTTGTTCCCGACTTAGGAAAACTAGAGGGGTTGTTCCCTTAAGTGTTGTCTCTAGGGCTTGGACAACGGGCACCCACCTTCTCACTGGCCCGAGAGGGGTGTTATTTTTGGTTGGACTATACAACGTTGTTGTTCATTAGAGGAGTAGTGGGACTTAAGGAGCAAGAGGTAGACACAGAGGTAAAAACGGTAATTTGACCTAGCAGTGCCTACGAACAACCTGTGAAGGGTCTACTCACGGGCATTGGTTACATCAATGAACACAACTTGTCCTACAGTGATGGGAATGTAACTACGGGCTTTAGTGAAGTGTTACCGTAGCTAATGAATGTTGAATAACCAGGTCAAAGAGTTTGACAGGTTACTCTTGTTGGGATGTATGTCCTCATCTCGTGTAGTTTGTAATATTCCAAGTTGTAAATGAATAAGAGTTATTTATTTCAACATTGTGTAATAAATAAGAGTTATTTATTTAAACTTTGTGTCCGCATTTTTCATAAACTTAATCCAATAAACTAAGCTCCAGGGTCATTGTATTATGAGAGAATTAAGAACTTGAGCGGTGTGTAGTGGACACACAGGGGAAGATCGCGTTCGAGTTAATGACCCAATCGGTCTCTGATGATATGGATAGGGTTGGAGACCTAATCCTCGGATACATCGTGGATGCGGCCCGCTTTGTATTAGATACAAAGCGAGGTGATCGACTCGTTCATGTGGTTGACATGCGAGTGGGGGCATCCTGTGCAATGAGATTGTACAAGGCGGGACCGTGAATTATTAGACTTCTCGATGTAACATCATTATGAGTATAGAGCTAATAAATTCGTAGATGACCATTAGTGACTCAACCTTAATCACGAGCGTGTTACGGACTCTCGTCATGCGGGAGTGCATCCTTTGATTAGTACGGGTGAGGGTGGCCCTTTGTTGCTCGCCCAATATGCCTACCTTCTCGGGGCGGGACCACGTGGGAGTTGGGAACTTGACTACGCAAGAAGGAATTCACTGCTCCCGACTTAGGGAAACTAGAGGGTTGTTCCCTTAAGTGTTGTCTCCAAGGCTTGAACAACGGGGCCCCACTCTCTCATTGGCCTGAGAGGGTTGTTGTTTATTGTTGGATCATGCAACGTAGTTGTTCATTAGAGGAGCAGTGGGACTTAAGGAGCAAGAGGTAGACACAGAGGTAAAACGGTAATTTGACCCAACTGTGACTACGAACAACCTGTGAAGGGTCGACTCATGGGTATTGGTTATATCGATGGCACAACTTGTCCTACAGTGATGAGAGTGCAGCTACGGGCTTTAGTGGAGTGTTACCGTAGCTAATGAATGTTGAATAACCCGGTCAAAGAGTTTGACAAGTTATTCTCGGATCATTGGAGCTCGTCACGTGTAGGTCCATTAAGTCCCTCGGTTGGCTCAAATTGGACAAATTGAGGGTTTCTAGATTTGGTGTGAATTTGAAGTGTTCAAATTCATTATTTGAAAGTATTTATGTCATTTATATGAGATATAGATGACATAATATATAGTTTGATGTGAATGAGATTCATAATAAACTATAGTATAGCCTAATTGATTAATTAGTGCTATTTGGAGAAATAGAATTGAGAGAAATTAAATTGAATGTGATTCAATTCAGAATTCCACATTTATGCAAATGAGATTTGTATAATAAGGTATGAGATACCTTATATTATATAATATGCAAATATGATTTGTATATTATATAGTTGTGGTAAAATGGTGAATTGGTGGAGATTTTAACTCCACCACACACCATTATAAAAGGATGCATTCAAAGGCATCTCATGATACATTTTGCCATTTCTTGGATTTCCATCCAAAGAGAGCAAGGGATTCTCTCTCAAATTCTCACTCAATTCTCTATCATTCTCTCCTCACCCAAAACCAAAGGGAGTCCCACCTACTCTCCCTCAACCTCCCGAGAACAACCGAGAAGACCCTTTGAAGGTGTCTCCCTGATCGGAGCGTGGTTCGTGTTCGAGGAGAACGTTGGATCTAGAGCGATCGTGACCGAAGAAGGAGGAAACGTTGAAGAAGAGTTCTTCAAGAGGTTAGTACTTTTTACTTACTGTTTTCTTCTTCTTCTTTGAATGTTTAGCCTATGATCTATGAGATAGATTCAATTTTAAGATAAGAATTACACAACGGATCAACGACCTTTCACAACGTCTTCCGCTGTGGGAATTTAAAATCCCTTCAACTCTCAGATCATTGGAGCTCGCCATCTGTAGGTCCATTAGGTCCCTCGATTGGCTCAAATTAGATAAATTGAGGGTTTACAGTTTGGTGTGGATTTGAAGTGTTAAAATTCATTAAAATGGTATTTATGTCATTTACATGTGATATGATAGACATAATATATAGTTTTAATGTGAATGAAATTCATATTAAACTGTAGGCTAGTCTAATTGATTAATTAGTGCTAATTTAGAAAAATTGGATTGAGAGAAATTAAATTGAATGTGATTCAATTTAAAATCCACAATTATACAAATGTGATTTGTATAATAAGGTATGGGATATCTTATTATATGTGTTATGCAAATATGATTTGCATAACATAAGGTTGTGGTAAAATGGTAAATAGGTGGAGATTTCAACTCCACCTTTCACCATTATATAAAGACCTTTGCAAGAAGGTTTTCTAAGCTTACTTCTCATTCTTTGGATTTCCACCCAAAAAGAAGTTCTTTCTTCTCTCAAATTCTCTCTAGAATTTATCTCCATCCTTAACCAAAGAGAGTTCCACCACTCTCCATCAACCGATCGAGAACAACCGAAAGATCAATTGGAAGTATCTAATTTGTTCTGGTTTGTGAGATCGTTGGAACGAAAGAGATCGAGATCGGAGAAGGAAATCGCGAATAAGTGTTCTTCAACAAGTAAGTAACAATTACTCACTGTTTTTCCTTAATTTTATGCATGTTTAGCCTAGAATCTATGAGATATGTTTAATTTTATGAAACGTTTTTCACAACGAACACCACGACGATTAAAAGTCGTTTCCGCTGCAGGAGTTTCATTCCCTACATTTGAGTGCTTCCTGACTAGGGCAAGTGGGAGTATTGTAAAGGGTATTCAATGCCCTAGTTTATTGTAATTTTACTGTACATTTGAGAAATGTATCTTGTACTCCACTAGCTTAGTCCAAGTGAGAGTTTTTTGGGATGTATGTCCTAATCTCGTATATGTTTGTAACATTACTTATTGAAATAAATAAGAGTTATTTTTTCATCACTTTGTGTCTTGCATATGTACAAATTTAATCCAATAAACTAAGCTCCAGGGTCATTGAATTATGAGAGAAATAGAACTTGAACGGTGTGTAGTGGACACACAGGAGAATCACGTTCGAGTTAATGACCCGAACGATCTACAGTATACGGATGGGGTTGGAGACCTAATCCTGGATACGCTGTGGATGCGACCCGCTTTGTATTAGATACAAACGAGGTGATCCAACTCGTTCATGTGGTTGACATGCGAGTGGGAGCATCCTGTGCAATGAGATTGTATAAGACTGAACCGTGAATTATTAGGACGATCGATGTAACAGATTAATGATTATAGGGCTAATAACTTCGTAGATGACCAATAGTGACTCGCCTTAATCCTGAGCGTGTTACGTACTCCTGTCTGCGGGGGTCTGTCCTTTGACTAGTACGGGTGAGGGTGGTCACAGGTACTCACCCAATATGCCTATCTTCTCAGGGACATGACCATGTGGGGAGCTGGAAACTTGACTACGCAAGATGGAATTCACTCGTTCCCGAATCAGGGAAACTAGAGGGGTTGTTCCCTTAAGTGTTGTCTCTAGGGCTTGGACAGCAGGTGCCCACCCTCTCATTGGCCCGAGAGGCATGTTGTTTATGGTTGGACCATGCAACGTTGTTGTTCATTAGAGGAGTAGTGGGACTTAAAGAGCAAGAGGTAGACACAGGGGTAAAACGGTAATTTGACCCAGTAGTGTCTACGAACAACCTGTGAAGGGTCGACTCACGGGCATTGGTTATATCAATGGACACAACTTGTCCTACAGTGATGGGAGTGCAACTACGGGCTTTAGTGGAGTGTTACCGTAACTAATGAATTTTGAATAGCCGGGTCAAAGAGTTTGACAGGTTAATTTCGGATCATTGGAGCTCGTCATCTGTAGGTCCTTAGGTCCCTCGATTGGCTCAAACTGGATAAATTGAGGGTTTAAAGTTTGGTGTGGATTTGAAGTGTTCAAATTCATTAAAAGGATTTTTATGTCATTTACATGAGATATGATAGACATAATATATAGTTTTAATGTGGATGAGATTCATATTAAACTATAGGTTAGCCTAATTGATTAATTAGTGCTAATTTGTAGAAATTGGATTGAGGAAAATTAAATTGAATATGATTCAATTTAAAATTTACACAATTATACAAATGAGATTTGTATAATAAGGTATGAGATACCTTATTGTATATGATATGCAAATATGATTTTCATATTATATGGTTGTGGTTAAATGGTAAATAGGTGGAGATTTCAACTCCACCTCTCACCATTATAAAAGGACCTTTGCAAGAAGGATTTGTCAGGGGAATGCTCATTTTTTGGAATTTCAATCCAAGGAGCTCTCTCTCATTCTCTCAATCTCTCACAAATTCTCTCTACCCAAACTAAAAGGAGTCCCACTACTCTCCCTCAACCGATCGAGAACAAATGAGAAGACCTTTCAGAGGTGTCAACGTTCTTAGTTTGAGAGATCGTGATTGTAGAGATCGAAGGCACGAAGAGTTCGTGATCGAAGAAGAAAATCTTGAAGAAGAGTTCTTCAACAAGTAAGTAACATGTTACTCTCTGTTTTTCTTCTCCTTTACAACATGTTTAGCCTAAGATTTATATGATAAATTCAATTTTAAGAAAACTTTTTTCACAACGAACACCACGACGTTTCAAGTTGTTTCTGCGGCGGGATTTCAATTCCCTTCATATCGTGAGCAACATTATAAGCAAAAATGTTGTCAACAATGATATCATTTCGGTTCCATCTCTTTCATGTTGTAACATAGTTTATAGAAATTTCATTATTATACTCAAGCGTTTGATTTTCATCAATACTCTTTTGAGTAGTTATATTCTGGATTTCTTCTGAAACATCTATACCCTATATAGAATCATTTTGATTTTCAACTACTTTTCTTTTTCGAGGATTTTTATCTTTGGAACCCATAGGTCTAGCACGCTTCTGGCATGCTCCAAACTCATTATTGACAACTTGTTCCTTTGAGATATCAATGTTTTTATGGAACATTTGCGGCTGGTATATATGATTTAGTCACTCTTTTAGCATCTGTGAATGCATCTAGTAGTTGATTTGTTATATTTTGTAAATGAATTATCTTTTGAACTTCAAGTTCACATTGATCTCTATGAGGATCTAAATGAGATAATAATGATGCATTCCATGTAATTTATTTTTTCAACTTCTTAATTTCTCCCCCTAATGTTGAAAAATTTGTCTCATTAAAATGACAATCAACAAATCGTGCAGTAAATACATCACCTGTCAGGGGTTCAAGATATTTAATAATTGATGGGGAATCATATCCAATATATATTCCTAACCTCCTTTGAGGATCCATCTTAGTACGTTGTGGTGGAGCAATTGGAACATATATTGCACATCCAAAAATTCTCAGATGGGATATATTTGGTTGTTGGCCATAAACTAATTGCATAGGGGAATATTTATTATAGGCTACCGACCTAATACGTAATAATGATGCAACGTGCAAAATAACATGACCCCAGACCAATGTAGGAAGTTTAGCTCTCATAAGCAATGGTCTTGCAATTAGTTGCAGACGTTTTATAAATGATTCTGCTAGACCATTTTGTGTATGAAAATGAGCTACAGGATGCTCAACACTTATCCCAATGACATACAATAATTATTAAAAGTTTGAGATGTAAATTCACTAACACTATCAAGTCGAATGGTCTTAATTGTATAATCAGGAAATTGTGCTCTTAACTTAATTATTTGAGCAAGTAATCTTGCAAATGCAAGATTTCGACTTGATAATAAGCATACATGTGACCATCTACTGGATGCGTCAATTAATACCATAAAATATCTAAATGGACCACTTGGTGGGTTAATAGGTCCACAAATATCACCTTCAATTCGCTCTAAAAATGCAGGTGATTCAATCCCCACTTTAGCTGGTGATGGTCTAATAATTAATTTTCCTTGAGAGCAAGCATCACATGACAACTCATTGGATTGAAGAATCTTCTGGTTCTTTAAAGGATGCCCATGTGAATTCTCAATAATTTTCCTCATCATTATCGATCTTGGGTGGCTCAGTCGATCATGTCAAACACTGAATATTTCTAGATTCATGAACTTCTGGTTCATTGTTGCATAACTTTCGATTACTCGTATATGAGTATAATATAATCCAGAAGAAAAAGCAGGTAGAGTTTCTAATATACGTTTTTCATGTGAAACAATAGATGTTATATAGAGACACTTTATATTATTTTTACGATAAGTTTCAACATGATAACTATTGTTACGTATATCTTTGAAACTGAATAGGGTTCTTTTTGATTTGCTAGAGAACAGAACATTATTAATTGTAAATCTTGTTCCTCTAGGCAAAATAAAACTTGTTTTTCCAAAACCTTCAATCAGATTTGCACAACCTAATATAGTATTGACTTTTGCTTCCAACATTGTCAATCTAGTAAAATATTTTCTACTTATGAGTATCGTGTGCGTAGTTGCACAGTCTGCCAGACATAAATCCTCATTGCTCATTTTCGAGTTACTCAACATATTGAAATTGTCCATATTTCTTCATTGATAAGAAAATAAAAACGATTACAAAGAGTCTTAAATATATACAAAAACAACAAAAACATACTAGAATTACAAGCAATACTTAATTATATATCTTCATACAAAGCATCTTCTATTTGTTTGATTGTATCAATTCTCTCTCCAGGAGATTTAAAATAATCAGACACATCAAGATGCATCATATTGGAGGGGTCAAACACACCATCTTTTTGAATGACAAGATTTATCTCCACATTCTTTCCTTTTTCTTTTTCCTTAAGGGAAACTTGATAAAGATCAACAAGGTGTTTTGACGCATTTACAGTGCGTGCGTGCTGATCATCATTCCTTGCAGAAAACATTTATGTTCATCACCTTTCGAACTCTTATCTTGTGGAGTCTTTCCTTTATGATCATCACTTCGTGTGGGTTTCTTAAAATTACAATACCCACCACGAAAATAGGTATTTCTTCCTCTACCGCGGTCTCAACCTCGACTACGATTATTGAAATTCACAGCATTCACTTCAGGGAATGGTGTTCCTCCAGTGATTTTTCATCAATAACTCGTTATTTTGTTCAACAACGAGAAGAAATGAGATAAGTTCAGAATATTTTGTAAAACCATTCTCTTGATATTGCTGCTGTAGGAGTATATTCGAGACGTGAAAAGTGAAAAATGTCTTCTCTAACATATCAACATCAGTAATCTTTTCTCCGCATAATTTTAATTTTGAACTAATTCTGAATAGTGCATAATTATACTCACTTACTGATTTGAAGTCCGACAACCTCAGGTGCAACCAATAATAACGAGCATTTGGAAGAATAACTATTTTTTGATGATCGTACCTTTCTTTCAAACCTTGCCATAGAATGTAGGGATCTTTTACTATAAGATACTCCATTTTCAATCCCTCGTGAAAATGATGGCGAAGGAAGATAAGGGCTTTTGCTTTTTCTTGATTTGATGCATCATTTCCTTCTTTAATTGTTTCTCCAAGAATCATGGAATCTAAATGGATCTCAGCGTCAAGGACCCATGACAAATAGTTATTTCCATTAATAACCAAGGTTGCAAATTTTAGATTTGTAAGGTTTGCCATAATAATACTATCAAAATAATATTGTATATTCACATTAGAAATTTAACATAAACCAAATGCGTAGAATAATAAAAAAAAATGGCTTACCTATAAGACTTACCTTCAGTGGAAAAACCGGCAGAGCTTTCGTGCTGATAACGTGTTGTAAAAATAGGATGAAAACCGGGTATAATTTTACCAATATTTAAATACTAATATAATATATTTATAATAATAATAATAATAAATAATAATAATAATAATAAGAAGAAGAAGAAGAATGGAAATGAATATATATATAATATAAAGAAAAGATAGTGGAATTGCTTGGAAAAATTAAATAAACAAATAAAAGAGAAAGTGGAGGAGAAGAAAGTGAATTGGAGAGTTTTTCACCAATGGTATATCTTACATGATCCACCAAATGCCACTATTTATAGGCAATTTGACAAGGATGAGTTGGTACATTTGGACGCTAAGCATTGGTAAATTTTGGACACATGGAGGACATTTTGGCTATGGAGGGTTTGCCACTTGGCATGGGCATTAAAATGACATGTGGATTGAGCATTTACATGTGTAATGTTTACAATAAAATAGAATAAATTTTAAGTTTTTTTCTTACTCCTGTATTTAATTTAAAGAGATTTTTTCTTTGTTATTTAATTTAAATAGATAATCTTAATATTAAATCAGAAGTTTAGTATTCAATTTTTTGGTTTGTATGCAACTAATAGGTCTGTTAGGGAGCGTTTGTCCTTTAGTTGAGATGGATTTAAGACTCAACTCATCGTTTAACCCAGGGACAAATTAACTTCTCATAAAACAACTCAACTCTACCAACTTGCTACAGTGTTAGGATATTAACTCCATCGAGTGGTACAGTAACCCTCTTAACATATTTTATCACCGGTTCTCCTACGACTGGAAACTATTGTCGACGACCACCTCCGACAACCTTCTCTGTCGACCAGCGACCATCTCCGACGACCCTCTCTGGCGATCGATAGTCATACAATAACCTTATTAACATATTTTATCACCATTTCTCTAACAATCAATGGTCACCGCCGGCGACCTTCCCGACAATCAACGACCACCTCCGACAACCTTCTCCAGCGACTGACGACCTTCTCTGGCAACTGACGTCTACCTCAGATGACCACCACACCTTCTCTAATGACCAACGACAATATGCAACAATTGACAGCCACTACCAACTACCTTCTTCGACGATCGACAACAATCATTGGCGACCATATCTAGCAATTGGCAAGACCTTCTCTAACGAATATCAGCGACAATAATTTCCAAGACTGGAGATACTCCTATGGTTCAAAATAATATGAAATCCACATGTACTTAGTTGATCTGACTCTATGCTCCAACAATCTTTCTTCAGACTTATGAACTCGACCTATTGTTGGCCCTTACTTATATTTTGTGAACCATAATTATGTTTTATGAATTATGTAAATAGACCCTTGATGACCTACTAATATTTATGAACATTCCACTCCTAATGACACTAATGTTGAAATATATTGTCATTTTTTTTTCATCTTAAATCTGACCCTAATTAAAAATATTAATCCTGTTAATTATGGCAATTATGTTGAATCAATAATTTTACTAACTTAAAATCAATATGAGAGCAAAACACAACAAAACTTGGGAGTTTCATGTATAAAACCATAAAATTCATGGAAAAATATTAGGGCTTGTTTGGGGCACATGTTATAATAACCTGTGGAGTACTCTGCACTCCAAACACCGACTATTATAACCCCATACTATACTACTCTGCATTTAAAATAATATTATAATAATCCACAGATTATAATAACCCAAAACTATTATAACCCCATGTTATTATAACTCACTTAGCACCCCAAACAACTCTTTACAAATTAATAGCCAATAACTCTTATTTCTAAGAGTTATCATACTCCAAACTGTACACCAAGAAGATTGACAATTTGATGATGCCCACTAGGTACCAACTACCAAAATTTCAATAGTTCGATGGGAAGGACAACTCCAAGCATCACATTGCCCATTTCGTTGAAACCTGCGAGAATACAGGAACACGCAGTGACCTCCTAGTCAACCAGTTTGTGCGTACCTTGAAAGAAAATGTTTTTGATCGTACACTAACTTGGAGCCGAAGATGATTGACAATTGAGAGCAGTTCGAGAGAAATTATTTGAATCGCTTCTACAATACGAGGTAAACTGTCAATATGATGGAACTCACTAATGCCAAATAGCACAAAGGTGAACATGTCATCGATTACATCAATCGTTAGAGAGCCCTAAGCCTCGACTACAAAGATCGATTCACAAAGATATTGATTGTTGAAATGTGCACCCAAGGTATGTTGGGATTTGTGCCCTAAAACTCGTAGTTTGTAATTATGTTCTAATTAATGTAATAAAGTGTTATTATTTCAATAAAGTGTTATTGTTTGTTATCTACGAGTTTGCCTTTATTTAAACCCTAAATCCAATAAACTAAACATCCAAGGCTGTTAAATGAATCTTTAACTGAATGTAATGTACATAAAAAGAATCTC
Source organism: Trichosanthes cucumerina (assembly GCA_036507285.1). NCBI lineage: Eukaryota > Viridiplantae > Streptophyta > Magnoliopsida > Cucurbitales > Cucurbitaceae > Trichosanthes > Trichosanthes cucumerina. The sequence goes on along the minus strand of CM071842.1, from coordinate 27,845,980 downwards.
AGTTCGAGATACAACCTAAAGGGTCTATAGTTAGGGGATAAGGTTTGGGTACCTTACCCTGGTTAAACTATGGATGTGGCCCACTTTGTATTTGATACAAACACTGTGATCCTAACATGTTCGTGTAGATGAAATGTGAGTGGGGATATCCTATGTAATGAGATTACATAAGACCGGACCACGAAATAGTAACCTCTAGCTGTAACTCTGTTGACTAGTTAGGTTTCTATTTCACTAGGATGACCTAGGCAACTTGATCTCAATCTCGAAAGGAGTTACGAACTCCTGCTCGCAAGGGATTGTCCTTTGACTAGTATGGGTGAGAGTGGCCAGATTCGCCGACTCAATATGCCTACCTTCTTGGGGACAAGACCGAGTGAGCGACTGAGAACTTAACTTAGCAAGATTGAATTCACTCCTTCCCACCTACTAGGGTAAGTAGAGGAATGTTCCCTTAAGTGGTGTCTCCGGGACTTGAACAAAGGGCCCGACCCTCTCATTGGCCCGAGAGGGACTCTGTTTGTTGGTAGGACCGAAACAAATTGTTCATTAGAGGAGCACCTGGTACTTAAGACACAAGATGTAACCCAGAGTAAAAGCGGTAATTTGACCCGGTGGTGTTACTTAAGATTCGTGAAGGATTGACTTGCTGTTATTGGTCGATATCCATGGACACAGAAATATATCTGCAGTGAGAAGAGTGCAGCTGTGGGACTTTAGTGGAGTGTTCCCGCATTTAACGAATGTTGATTGGGAGGTTAATGAGATTAACCGAGCAATCTCGTATCGTTGGAGCTTCTGATCTGTAGGTCCATTAGGTCCACCTTCTAGCTCGTAAAGGGTTGTTAGATCATTTGAATTTGAAATGTTCAAATTCATTAGGGAATATATTTGATGTATTTAGATACTTATATAATATATAGTTTTGGAACTATATATTATAAATTTAATGTGAATATGATTCATATTAAATTATGTGAGAGAATTAAATATTTGAAAGAGTTCAAATATTAAATTCAAATGTGAATGTGATTCATATTTGAAAACTATAGGTTAAAACATAATGTGCATGAGATGTACATTAAAACTATAGGTTAGAGGGAAAATTGATTAAATGTGATTTTTTAATCTAAATTAAATATATGATATTTAATTTAATTTAATTAAATAAGATTGAATTGATTTATTAATTGATACGATTAATTATAAAAAAATAGGGAACGTGTCAGGAGGACACGTTCCCCATCTCTCCCAACTCCCTAATCGATAGGGAGTGGGAGATGCCCTCTACAGGGTCTTCTTCTCCAAGTGAGAGGGTGACAATTGATGGATGCTGGATTTTTGCAATTGAGAATTGCTCTCACACAGAAGAATTCTCTCTCTGACTCTCCCATTCCCAATTCTATCCAAAAGTTGGAATCCTTCCCACCAAGGAGGATCTAAGTAGAACTCAGAGACGTAGGAGGTTCTCCTGTTGGTAGTGTCTCTGCTTGAAAAATAGAGGAGTTGTTGTGTTGCTGAGTTACTGGAATTTGCTTGGAGCAAGGAGTTGCTGTGAGTCTACAAAGGTAATTCTTCTTCTTTTTAGTTTAATTGTTAAACTTAACATGTTTGCATGTATGCTTTTCTCCATGTCTAATTAGATTAGAATTAGCATGCTTGTTTTGTATGTTTTATTTATCAATGTACTTGTTTTTGTTTCAATTAAAATAATCAAGCAATTAACGATCCCAAACACCTTTTCCGCTGCTCAAGGAGATTAGATCTCCATCAATTGGTATCAGAGCAATGCTTGTATTGTTTTGTTTTGAAACAAAATTGCATTGATTTGGTGGGAAATGCATTTGGTTTGCTGTAAAACTAGTTTAGGAATGTTTTGGCCTTAGTTTACTTCTTTTTTGTTCTAATTGGATGTAAAGGCCCCTGCGTTTTTGGGCATAAAGTGCAAAATTGAGTCAGTAATTGAGTTAAGAGACGTTCGAGACAAATTTCATGGATTTCAGTTGAGAATCGAAGGAGAAATCGAAGGTTGAAGCTGCTGTGTTCGAGGAAGAAGGCTCCTGCCGAAGCAGCAGCGTTGCAACGCTGAAGAACAGCGTCGCAACGCCAGCGTTCCCTATCGACACAGGCGATCAAGGGGTCAGCGGCGTTGCAACGCTGCCCCTCAGCATTGCAATGCCATTCCGATAGCAGGCGCGCGCGAGGATGAAGCAGGCGTTGCAACGCCGTGAGGCGGTTCAAGCAGTAGCAGACCGGTTCGAGCTGGTTCGTTGTTTTTGGTCCGCTTCGAGCGGTTCAAGGCCGGTTCAAGGTATTTTTGGACCGGTTTCATGAAATAAATTAATGTAATTTATTTTTTTTGCACATTAGGTGCCAAATTATTCCGGTTTTACAACTTTTTATCTATATGAATGTCATTTAGATTATTCTCACCTTAGGATAAGCATGTTCATGCATTTTATTTATATAAATGTTATATGAATATGGTTGGATGCATGACTAATTTATTTTTTCATGAGTAATTAATTATAAGTGTTATAATTAGATTATATGGAAAATAAATTGCATGGAGCATGAAATTACTTAGTTTAAAATAAATGTTATTTTGTTTAAGTAATTTCATAATTCAAGTAGTTGAATTTCTTTTATAATTCCAATTTGAATTTTGATTGTTGGATTTATAATATAGTTTCTTTATCATAGGTTAATTATTAAAATTTATAAAAGTTATAAATTAAAAGGGTTTTAGAAACCATAACCTATAATAAAGAAATGCATGCAAACATAGGAACTTGGGTTAAATATAATTAGTTTTAAATTGTTTAAAATTAATTTAGACCTAAGTTTCAAATTTCTAATAGGATTAGAAATAAGTCTTACATAATATTTTAAATAGTTTAAAATATAGTAGGACTTTAGGACTTTGGTTATAAGAGAACTCTCTCTTTGAAGTTACGTCTAAAATTTGGGGTACTTAGGGTGACGGTTAACGGAACACCTCTCTGCACAGGAATCGACCCAAACACGAGTTGAATTAACCTCAGTTCTATTTTATCTCTAGGTAATTAAAATGTTTATTCACCTAGACATAAGGTTTTAAGACCTAGTTATAATAGTTATAATAGGCATAGACTTAGATAGATTCTTTTAGCCAGAATCCGACTAAGTTAAATCCATACCCTAATTTTAGGAACTTCAGTGGGAGAAAACGAGATGTTCGCATCGAGTTTACTCTCACGTCCTCAAGAGTTCACACCGTGAGTTCTATGCTCGGCTACGCGGCGTCAATAGGGCGTCCCCCTACGGTATGTGTTTGCATGGTTCAATACCAAGGTGAATGAGGGAAGTATCCATAGTAAAGGGAGCAGGACGCGTGTCAACGTATCCTACGGTCTCCTCCATTAGGTTGCACCGTGAGATTTCTATAGTCTGCCTACTAGGTTGTCCTGGAACAGCCAAACCCTACGGAGGGCCTGACTATAGGGATCGGAACACCGCGAACTCCAGAAATGGATAGGGTCTCTTAGGTTGTTTGCCAACAATTGTCTTTCTTAATAGTAGCCTGTTGGCTCGGGCTTATTGGATCTGAAAAATGATAGGGTCACATTTACGGGATGAGTTAAGTTAGTTAACAAGTCCTTGACCAAACAAGCGATAGCTAAGGACCATTGGGACATGAGAGATTACGGTAGTGGGAATTGGTGAGATAGTCTCAATTCAAGGGAGAAATGACTGACCGCCCGACGGAGGCTTTTGTTCTAAACCCTTGAAGTATCGTTGCAAAATTAATGGTTTAACTTAAACAATGGGTTTTAGTTTAAACACTAGGGTTCTTTAATAATTTTGCTAAATTAGATTGATTTTTATAATGGGTTTAAAAGGCATAACTAATTAGAACTATTTTGGATTTTCGACGCATGTCGTCCTCAATAATAGCCTTACTTAAAAGCGAGTTTAATCGGTGAGAATTTTACTACGTGGAAGTCCAACTTGAATACGATTCTCGTTGTTGGCGACCTTCGGTTCGTACTAACTGAGGAATGTCCTCAGATTCCTGTTCGTAACGCTCCTCAATATGTCAAGGAGGCGTACGACCGTTGGATCAAGGCCAATGATAAGGCCAAGGTCTACATTTTGGCTAGTGTTTCTGAAGTTCTGGCCAAAAAGCACAAGGGCATGGTCTCAGCTCATGAGATCATGAGTTCACTGCAGGAAATGTTTGGACAACCTTCTGGACAGATTCGACACGAATCCCTCAAATACGTTTATAACTCCCGTATGAAGGAGAGGTCATCGGTGAGAGAACACGTTCTTGATCTGATGGTCCACTTCAACGTGGTGAGATGAATCGAGCGGTCATTGTGAGCAGAGTCGGTATCGTTCATCCCGGAATCTCTTAGAAGAGTTTCTGCAATTCCGCGACAATGCGGTGATGAACAAGATAGAGTATAACTTTGACGACTCTCCTTAATGAACTACTGAGACTTTCCGGTCTCTTCTTATGAAGAATAAAGGGCGGTGATGGAGAGGCAAATCTGTTTGCCCATTCCGGAAAGGTTATAGAAGGGTTCATCCTGCGGGACCAAGTCTCAGTAGCTCATCTTCCGGGCTTAAGAAGACCCAAAAAAGAAGAAAATAGGAGGAAAGGGAAGGCACTGCTGGCGACAAATGCAAGGGAAAAGTCAAACTTGCAGATAAAGGAAAGTGTTTCCACCGCAACATGGATGGGCACTGGAAGAGAAACTGCCAAAAATACCTTGCTGAGCTCAAAGAGAAGAAAGGTAAATTAGATTTACTTGTTCTTGAAACTTGTTTAGTGGAAAATGATGATTTAACCTGGATACTTGATTCAGGAGCCACTAATCACGTTTGCTCTTCATTTCAGGAAACTAGTTCCTTCAAGGAGCTCGAAGAGGTGAGATGACGCTCGTGGGTCCGGAACGAGAGACGCGTCGTCTCAGCTCGTGCAGTGGGAGATGCCAAGTTATTTTTCGGAGATAGATTTATTTCTTTACAAAATCTGTATATAGTTCCTAAGCTTAAAAGAAACTTAATTTCTATCTCTTGTTTAATAGAACTTGGTTATTGTATTTCTTTTTCAATCAATGAAGCGTTCATTTTGAAAGAGGGTGTCAATATATGTTCTGCTAAATTGAAAAATGGCTTATACGTACTGAAACCAAATAAAACTAAAGGAATTTTAAAACATGAGATGTTTAAGAATGCTAACACTCAAAATAAAAGGCAAAGAATTTCTCCCAATAATAATACCTATCTGTGGCATCTTAGACTTGGTCATATTAATCTCAACCGGATTGAGAGACTTTCTAAGAATGGACTTCTAAATAAGTTAGAAAATGATTCTTTACCGCCTTGCGAGTCTTGCTTGGAAGGTAAAATGACCAAACGACCTTTTACTGGAAAAGGTTATAGAGCCGTAGAACCCTTAGAACTTATACATTCGGATCTTTGTGGTGGTAGGTGAATGTTAAAGCTCGAGGAGGGTACGAATATTTCATCTCTTTCATAGATGATTATTCGAGGTATGGTTATCTATACCTAATGCATCACAAGTCTGAAGCTCTTGAAAAGTTCAAAGAGTATAAGGCTGAAGTAGAGAATGCATTAGAGAAAAGCATTAAAACACTTCGATTCGATCGAGGTGGAGAGTATATGAATTTGAGATTCCAGGACTATATGATAGAACATGGAATTAAATCTCAACTCTCAGCACCTAATACACCACAACAAAATGGTGTGTCAGAAAGGAGAAATAGAACCTTGTTAGACATGGTTCGTTCTATGATGAGCTATGCTCAATTGCCTGCCTCGTTTTGGGAATACGCAGTAGAGATTGCAATTCAAATCTTCAACAGTGTTCCGTCAAGAAGTGTTTCAGAAACACCTTTTGAACTTTGGAAGGGGCGTAAACCTAGTTTACAACACTTCAGATTTGAAATTTGTCCAGCACTGCGTACTCGTGACAAACCCAAAGAAAGCTGGAACCTCGTTCAAGATTATGCCAATTTGTTGACTATCCCAAAGAAACGAGAGGTGGTCTTTTCTACGACCCACAAGAAAATAAGGTGATTGTATCGACAAACGCCACGTTCTTGGAGGAAGATCACATGAGGAACCATAAACCGCGTAGTAAATTAGTACTAAATGAAGCTACACATGAACCAACAAGAGTTGTTGATCAAGCTGGACCTTCATCAAGAGTTGATGGAGAGTCGGCACCTCAAGTCGATCTCGTCCTTCTCAATCGTTGGGAATGCCTCGACGCAGTGGGAGGGTTGTTTCCCAACCTGACCGCTACTTGGGTTTAGCTGAAACTCAAGTTGTCATACCTGATGACGACGTAGAAGATCTATTGTCTTATAAACAGGCAATTAATGACATAGACAAGGATCAATGGATCAAAGCCATGGACCTTGAAATGGAGTCAATGGACTTCAATTCAGTATGGGAACTTGTAGACCAACCTGAAGGGGTTAGACCCATAGGGTGTAAATGGATCTATGAGAGAAAGAGAGATGCAACCGGAAAGGTACAGACCTTTAACGCTAGACTTGTAGCAAAGGGTTTTACCCAAAGGGAAGGAGTTGACTATGAAGAAACTTTTTCCCCTGTTGCTATGCTGAAGTCTATAAGGATACTCTTGTCCATAGCCGCATTTTATGATTATGAAATTTGGCAAATGGACGTCAAGACTGCCTTTTTGAATGGTAATCTTGACGAGAGCATCTATGTGTCTTAGCCCGAAGGGTTCATAACACGAGGTCAGGAGCAAAAAGTTTGCAAGCTTAATCGATCCATTTATGGATTGAAACAAGCATCAAGATCTTGGAATATAAGATTTGATACTGCGATCAAGTCTTACGTCTTTGACCAAAACGTTGACGAGCCTTGTGTTTACAAGAGGATAGTCAACGACAAAGTAGCTTTTTTAGTACTTTATGTGGATGATATCCTACTCATTGGGAATGATGTAGGATACCTAACTGACATAAAGAATTGGTGCGACCCAATTCCAAATGAAAGATTTGGGAGAGGCAGTATGTTCTTGGGATTGAGATATTTAGGAATCGTAGAAACGTAAGCGCTAGCTTTATCTCAAGCATCTTATATCGACAAAATGTTGTCCGGATATTCGATCACGAGAATTCCAAGAGGGCATATTACCCTTCAGGTACGGAGTTCATTTGTCTAGGGAACAGTGTCCCAAGACACCTCAAGAAGTTGAGGATATGAGACATATTCCCTATGCCTCTACAGTAGGTATCTTAATGAATGCTATGCTATGCACGAGGCCGAACATTTGTTATGCAGTGGGAATAGTCAGTAGGTACCAGTCCAATCCAGGGTTAGACCACTGGACAACAGTTAAAAATATCCTCAAGTATCTAAGGAGAACGATGGACTATATGCTTGTATATGGGTCTAAGGATCTGATCCTTACTGGATACACTGATTCTGATTTTTAGACCGATAAAGATTCTTGGAAATCCACATCGGGATCAGTTTTCACCCTTAACGGGGGAGCTATAGTATGGCGAAGCATCAAGCAAGGATGCATCACTGACTCCACAATGAAGGCTGAGTATGTCGCCGCTTGTGAAGCAGCAAAGGAGGCTGTTTGGCTAAGGAAATTCCTTACTGATTTGGAAGTTGTTCCAAATATGGAATCTCCCATCACCTTATCTTTGTGACAACGGTGGTGCGAGAGTAATTCGAAGGAATCTCGCAGCCATAAGCGAGGAAAACACATCAGAGGAAGTATCACCTGATACGAGAAATAGTGCAACGAGGAGATGTGACAGTCACGAACATCGCTTCGGAGCACAATATTGCTGATCTGTTTACAAAGACTCTCACGGCTAAAGTGTTCGAGGTCATCTGGAAAGTCTGGGCCTACGAGATATGTACATAAGCTAATCTAGGGCAAGTGGGAGATATGTAATGGGGTATATGGATGCCTTAGTTTATTGTATTTCTATCTCTTGTAACCACTGTTTTAGATTATGATGTACCCCACTAGAGTTTTAGTTCAAGTGGGAGTTTATTGGGATTTGTACCCTAAAACTCGTAGTTTGTAATTATGTTCTAATTAATGTAATAAAGTGTTATTATTTCAATAAAGTGTTATTGTAATGTACATAAAAAGGATCTCAGTTCGAGATACAGCCTAAAGGGTCTATAGTTAGGGGATAAGGTTTGGGTACCTTACCCTAGTTAAACTATGGATGTGGCCCACTTTGTATTTGATACAAACTTTGTGATCCTAACGTGTTCGTGTAGATGACATGTGAGTGGGGATATCCTATGTAATGAGATTACATAAGACCAGGACCACGAAATAGTAACCTCTAGTCAGTAACTCAGTTGACTAGTTAGATTTCTATTTCACTAGGATGACCTAGGCAACTTGATCTCAGTGAAAGCGGGAGTTACGAACTCCTGTCGCATGAGGATTGCCCTTTGACTAGTATGGTTGAGAGTGGCGGATTCGCCGACTCAATATGCCTACCTTCTTGGGGACAAGACCAGTGAGTGTGGCGGTGGGAACTTAACTTAGCAAGATGGAATTCACTCCTTCCCGCCTACTAGGGTAAGTAGAGGAATGTTCCCTTAAGTGGTGTCTCCGGGACTTGAACAAAGGGCCCGACCCTCTCATTGGCCCGAGAGGGACTCTGTTTGTTGGTAGGACCACAAACAAATTGTTCATTAAAGCACCTTTGGTACTTAAGGCACAAGATGTAACCCGAGGGGTAAAGCGGTAATTTGACCTAACTGGTGTTACGAAGATTCGTGAAGGATTGACTTGCTGTTATTGGTCGATATCCATGGACACAGAAATATATCTGCAGTGAGAAGAGTGCAACTGTGGGACTTTAGTAGAGTGTTCCCGTAGTTAACGAATGTTGATTGAAAGATTAATGAGATTAACCGAGCAATCTCGTATCGTTGGAGCTTCTGATCTGTAGGTCCATTAGGTCCACCTTCTAGCTCGTAAAGGGTTGTTAGATCATTTGAATTTGAAATGTTCAAATTCATTAGAGAATATATTTGATGTATTTAGATACGATATAATATATAGTTTTGGAACTATATATTATAAATTTAATGTGAATATGATTCATATTAAATTATGTGAGAGAATTAAATATTTGAAAGAGTTCAAATATTAAATTCAAATGTGAATGTGATTCATATTTGAAAACTATAGGTTAAAACATAATGTGCATGAGATGTACATTAAAACTATAGGTTAGAGGGAAAATTGATTAAATGTGATTTTTTAATCTAAATTAAATATATGATATTTAATTTAATTTAATTAAATAAGATTGAATTGATTTATTAATTGATACGATTAATTATAAAAAAATAGGGAACGTGTCAGGAGGACACGTTCCCCATCTCTCCCAACTCCCTAATCGATAGGGAGTGGGAGATGCCCTCTACAGGGTCTTCTTCTCCAAGTGAGAGGGTGACAATTGATGGATGCTGGATTTTTGCAATTGAGAATTGCTCTCACACAGAAGAATTCTCTCTCTGACTCTCCCATTCCCAATTCTATCCAAAAGTTGGAATCCTTCCCACCAAGGAGGATCTAAGTAGAACTCAGAGACATAGGAGGTTCTCCTGTTGGTAGTGTCCCTGCTTGAAAAATAGAGGAGTTGTTGTGTTGCTGAGTTACTGAAATTTTCTTGGAGCAAGGAGTTGTTGTGAGTCTACAAAGGTAATTCTTCTTCCCTTTAGTTTAATTGTTAAACTTAACATGTTTGCATGTATGCTTTTCTCCATGTCTAATTAGATTAGAATTAGCATGCTTGTTCTGTATGTTTTATTTATCAATGTACTGGTTTTTGTTTCAATTAAAATAATCAAGCAATTAACGATCCCAAACCACGTTTCCGCTGCTCAAGGAGATTAGATCTCCATCAAGGTATGCACTAGGGACTACTTTATATTTTGAAAGGAATAAAACCTTGTTCTCTTAAGGAACTAGCAATTTGTGCTCATGACATAGAGTTAAGCATAGCTGCTAGAAGGAATATAGGCCTCTTAGTTGAAAGAGAAAAAAGAATTTAAAGACATACAAAAGGCTATGAAAAGCGCAATTGATAGTTATTGCTTGTTGAAGGCTCAATCAAATACAATTTATATAACTGATCTAAAATTAAATACTTGTAGTACTTAATAGTGGACCTTCGTCGAACCTCAGGGAGCAATGAATTTCAACTTTCCAAGATTAGATTCCAAAAGAAAACAAGAAAAAATGGGGAGGGGAGGAGGGGGTTTATGTGTTTGGTTGAATTTAAATAAACAATAGAAACTTAAATAAATAGAGAGGGTGAATTTAGGAGATATCAAATCTTACCAAAGTTTCATTTCATAGGTACGGTTATGCCAATTGTAATATGTTGGGATTTATGTCCTAAAGCTTCGCAATTAATGTTTTATTTAATAATTAATAATTATTTTAATTATTTTATTGTAGTATAATATTATCCATTATATGAAAAATCCATGGTTATTAGTGTAATCTTGAACAATATGTAGTTGACATACGAGAGGATCATGTTCAAGAAATAACGTAAAAGGTCATAGTATTTGGATAAGGTTGGGTATCTTATCCTGACAACACTATTGATACGACCCACTTTGTAATAGTTACAAATGATTTGATCCAAATCATTCATGTGGAGACATGTGAGTGGGGGTATCTTATACAATGAGTTTGTATAAGACCGGATCACGAAATATTCAATCTATCTTTATAAATCCGTTAATTGAGAAGATTAATATTTCATTAGGATGATCATATGCGACTCGATTTTAATCCTTAGTGAGTTATGAACTCCTGCCTGTGAGGGCTTGTCCTTTGATTTACATATGTGAGAATGACTTTTGTAGCCGATTCAATAAGTCTACCACTTTGGGGGCTTGACCAAATAGGGAGCTGGGAACACAATCTCACAAGATGAAATTCACTACTTCCCATATAGGGTAAGTAGATGAGTAGTTCCCTTAAGTGTTGATTTTGAGACTTGAACAATAGGGCCCACCCTCTCATTGGCTCGAGAAGGACTTAGTTTATGGTTAGATCATAAACAAATTGTTCATTAGAGAATCAGTGGTACTTAAGGTGCAAGATGTAATTATAGGGGTAAAACGGACTTTTTACCCAGCTGTAATTACGAACAACTCGTGAAGGATCGACTTGTATGTAGTGATTATATCCATGGACACAACTTGTCCTACAGTGCATAAGAGTTCAACTCTAGGTCTATAGTGGAATGACCCTAGAGTTAATGAATGAAAATTGATTAATTAAAGAGTTTAATTAATTAATTTTGTATCATTAGAGCTTATAATTTGTAGGTCCATAAGGTCCCGTTGCTAGCTCATAGTAACACTAGAAAGATCAACTTAGTTGAAAGAAATATTTGAAATGTTTGAATTAGTATAATTTAAATTGTTCAAATTAGTATTAATATATTAGATATATTAAATATAAAAGAGGAAAATATATTTATTGTATTTGATACATTAAATATTAAAGTAACTAATGCATATTAGATACATTAAAGAAACGATATTTATAGAATTTGAAGATTCAAATGATTAAATATCATAGAAGATTTGAATAACATTCAAATAAGTAGAAGATATATTTTAATATATTTGATATTAAAATATAGTTTTTTAATTATGGTAAAGATTTTCCCTTGGACTCTATAAATAGAACCCTTGGGTTGAACCATAAGACAACACATCTCTCCTCAATTTGAGAATTGGAGAATTCTCTCTGCACTCTTTCCTCTCCTATCACTTGAGGATTTTCTTTCAAGAGGCTCCCATAAGCCATGGTCTGTGTTCGAGTCATAGCGAGGAAGACTTTGTGGAAAGGAGATAAAGACCCGCTAGAAAGTGTCTCCATACTCTTCAAAGTAAGTTTTAGCTTAACCTTAATGGTTTTATTTTAATTCTAAATACAATCAAAGGCGATCCAACTTTTCCGCTGCAAAGTGAATCGTTCATTCCTACATAATATAGATCTCATGTAGAGATGTCCACTTTCCCCGCGAGGAACGGGAGAGGGAACGGGGATTAATTTTTGTCCCCACCCTCGCTCCTCGTCCCTGCCCCGCTTTATTTATTTATTTTTAAATATATATATTTGTATATATCTAATAAATCGTAATTCTAATTTTTTACTAAATATCATTTTATTTTCTAAGAAAATTGAAAAAAATGCCTCTTAACAAGACATCTCTAATGAATAATTAATCATTTAAATACATTTTTTTTAAAAAATAAATTAGTTAATAAAATTTAGAAAAATAAAATTATAAACAGGGAATTATTCTCCGGAGAACTCGATCCCCACGAATTCCTTACAGGAAATCCCTACCTCGTTTCTCTTAAAATTAAATAAGAAATTTTATAGGGACGAGGAAAGAAATGGGGGGGAGGGGGGGACAGGGACTGGGAAGCCATCCCCGACCCCACCTTGCCCCGCCCCATGGACATCTCTAATCTCAGGCATTCACAAATAGATTTTAACTAAATTGGAAATTAACTTGGTCGGCTTAGTGGTTCCTCTAAAAAGCAATTTTCCTAAGTTTATTAACTTTACATGCCAACATAAGTTAACCTCAATTATCTTAATTATCTAGTACTCCCCATAACATAAACTACTAAGACAAAGGCATTAAACAATGTGGAAGACCAAGGCACCTTAATTAGATAAATCCGATTAACATGCTTCTTAAATTCCCTAAAGCCTAACATGCCAGCTATGAATCTAAGATTCCCCAAAGAATCACACACAGTTATAACTCTAGTGTTACACAATCAACACCTTGATTGAGGTGTCAATTCAATTATGAATAATGATAGACATGCATTAACTATTGATGATGGGATTGAATCCTGTAGCGGAAGCGATTTGAATCGCGTGTTCTTGTAATATATTACATAGATTAGATCAAAACATACATAAAATGATTAAGCATGCATATTAGATCATATGGACAACAAGTATATTACCTTTGTAGACAAAACAACACGTGCTCCTTTTGATCCTCACGTTCTCACGATCTCAACGATCTCGCGTACTCCACAAACTACGAAGTAGTTTTCAATTCGTTCGCTAGATCTTCTCTGTTGTATCTCTAGGAGAGGGAAGTTGGTGGAACATCTTTTGGAGTTGGGAGAGATTTTTAGGAAGACAAGTGCTTTGGAATTTTTCCACGAGCACTAGGGTTGCCTTTTGAATGAGGTTAACAAATGTGCATCTCATGCACATATTTATAGAGAAATGAGATGAAAATGACCATCTTACCCTTATAGTGCTCTTATGATATATTTCTCATGGATTAAACCATATGTTTTATCAATTATATTATATATAATTGACATATCCCTTTAAACATGAAATTGAACATTTCAATCTCACTCCAAACTATAAACCCTTTCAAATTTCCATGTTGAGCCAGCGGAGGGACCTAATGGATCTACAGATCATGAGCTCTAATGATACAAGATTAATCGATCAAACTCTTTGATTCAATTAATCAACATTCATTAACTATAAGTCATTCCACTATAGACTCACAGTTGCACTCTCCTCACTGTAGACTATGTTGTATCCACTGATATAATCAATACTTGTGAGTCGACCCTTCACAGGTTGTTCGTAATCACAGTTGGGTCAAATTACTGTTTTACCCCTGTGAATACATCTTGTTCCTTAAGCTCTACCGATCCTTTAATGAACAATCAGTCTATGGTCCTACCATAAAACTTGATCCTTCTTGAGCTAGTAAGAAGGCGGAGCCCCATTGTTCAAGACCTGGATTCAGTTCTTAAGAGAACAACCTATCTAATTCCCTAATTCAGGAATGAGTGAATTCCTTCTTGCATAGTTAAGTTCCCAACTACTTACAAAGTTATGTCCCTAAGAAGGTAGGCTTATTGAGTCGGCTACAAGCCACTCTCACCCATACTAGTCTAAGGATAAACCTCATAAGCAGGAGTTCGTAGCTTGCTCAGGATTTAGGTCAAGTCACTAATGATCATCTATGAATTATTATACCTATCTTGATAACGGTGTTACTCTAGTAGGTTAATAACTCGCGGTTCGGTCTTGTATAATCTCATTATACAGGATGCCCCCACTCGCATGTCTACCACATGAACGAGTTGGATTACCTCGTTTGTACCAAATACAAAGCGGGTCGCATCCATGGTGTTACCAGTTTAAGGTTCCCAACCCTATGCATATACCATAGAACTTTTAGGTTATACTTGAACAACTTAATCCAACTTATGTATATTACATAAATGTTCAAGATCTATCATTATAACCTTGGAACTTAGTTTATTGGATTTGGATTTATATGCGAGAATATAATAAATAACAACTTTATTTATTGTGCAATGATAATTACAAAACTACACTTGTTTAGGGCATAAATCCCAACAATTAAGATGTCAATTCAGTCAAATATGCATAATCATAAGATTAAAGCAAATGTCAATAGAGTTAAGAATTATAAACAAGTCACACTACATTATAATTGGTTTTGACCGACCTATGAACCAGAAGAGGAGGTTTAGCCAAGCATAGTCACGAACACTCCAACGACCTCCATGGTCTTTATCGATACAACCTGAACTATAAAAACTATAAAAGAAACTATCCTAAACACTAAACTAAGGGTAAGGGTATGTTTGGGAGTGATTTTGGCATGGCCAAAATCACTTTTGTCATTGCTAAAATCACTTTCTTCTCATATGTTGATGTTTGACATGGGGATAAAATTGATTTTAGATAAATTTAAAATCATTTAAAATTGATTTATGAAGAATTAGTTGGGAGATGATTTTGGTGAAATGATAGACCAGGAATCACATCTCAAATTTTACCTTCATAATATTCAAGGGTCGAAATACCAAAATTGCGCCTCATTTAAAAAGAAAAATTTTGCGCTAACTCTCATTCTTTCTCTCGACTGGTTGTCCTAACTCTCATTGTCTCTCGACTGACTGTCTTTGGAGGCGATTTTCACTGGAGGATTTTCGCCATTGCAACATCTTCATTCGTGATTGCTTCCTCTATTTCTCTCAGGTAGGTGTTATCTTCATCGTGTTTGAGTTTTGGAATGGTTGAGTTTTGGATTTTGTTGTTATCTTCATATGTGTTTGGATTTTGTGTTGCTATTTTTGCTGTTTCGATTTGTCTTCAAGTGTTGCTTGAAGTGGGTTTGTTGTTGTTGTGATTTATTGGACCATTCATTAAATTTGAATAGGTTAGGATTCTAGATTTTCAAACCATATTAGAATAACTTTGTAGCTTAAGAACAAAGGGACATCACTCGAGAAAAACTCTGAGGGCGCTCTTGATGCTTCCACACTTTGAGTACCTTTCTATCAGCGATGTGTTGAGCACACCATCTGTTTTGAATCCATTTTTCACTATATAGGAATGAACCCATCTTCCCTTACCAAGAATAACCACTCCTGAAGCTGCAGAAAGAGCTTCTATCGAACACGTCTCTAGTAGTCTTTAACTTTCCACTCTTCGAAACCCCATCAACCAGAATAGTCCATGAAAAAGAATCCTTCTCTGGCATTTCTTCAAACAACTCAAAGTGCCAATTAAAATTTACCACATCTAGCATATCCATCAATCAACGAATTCCATGATACTATATCCTTATCTTCCATTCGATCAAACGCTTTCCTACCCAACTCAATCTCACCACATTTAGAATACATACTAACCAAACTACTCAAAACAAACTTATCCACACCAAACCCAATTTTCAATACCAACCCATGAATTTGTTTCCCCTCTTCTAGTGCTCTCAATCGAGCACAACCCTTATGGACAACTGAGGAAGAGAAATAGAGGAAGCCATTGAAGAGATTAGTAACAAACAACTGAGAATGTGGGTTTGAAGAGAAATGAGAGTGTGTGTTGTATTTGTAGGGTGAGAACGAAAGAGATAACAATGACAGTGCCAATGAGGAATATGCGTTTTGAAATTGGAAAAATAAAGTGGGTGTAAAAAGTCAGTGTGAGGGTATAGCTTGAGTTTGAAGTTTATACAGCTAAGCAGAGGAAAAGAAAAGGCCAAAATGTAACGACTCTAGTTTAAGATTGGAGAAGAGAATGAATAAAAAGAAAATAAAAATAGAGGTTGATTGGGACTGGGAAAGGGTGAATCCGTGTATCACTTTAATTTAAATTGGTTTATGGATACAAATTACTCAAATAACAGAGTCTCTCGAGGTATACTAAGTTTCGATTTTTGCAAGATCTTGTGGACATAATGAAATAGTTGATAGAGTACATACATTCTAAATAATGCATACGAAGTTTTAAACTTCTAGTCTAGTTCTTGATCATGATGATTTGTTTTAAATTCTGAAATTCTAAAAAAAAATACACCTAGTTGAGATAATTTTCTGTCATGCATATATTAGCTTCTTTCAATTAGGTAGCTCTCAAAATATACACCTAGTTGAGAGCTCCCTAATCTCTCCCAATATTAGAACGCCCCCATCATGCCATGCCAGTTTTTTTCATTATTCATAAGTACTCACTCGAACCCTCACAAGGCTTGGGGTCCCCCAACTTGTAATAAACTTCTCTTCCTAACAAACTCTCCCCCAACCTTGTATTTTAATCTTCATTCGTCTTCCCCATTGTTGATAAAAAGTGAAACAACCTCGGTTGCTACTATGATCCATGTTTGCTTCACATGATACTCATCTTCAACTTCTAGCACACACAACCAAATCCTAGTTCAGAACCCTTTTCAGGTTCCTTTTAACTAATGGTTAAAGGAAAAGGGAAGCTCTTGAAAAAGAAAATGGCATTTCATCTGGTTTGGAATTTGTTCTTTTATTTAAATCTATGCAATGGGTTGTTTTAAGCTAATGAGCCCAAGTGTTTAGTTTTTTTCCCCCTTTTCTTTTCGTTTGTGAAGTTTTAGCTGTTGTGGGGAAGAGGCACAGGTGCAGGCTTGATTTTTGGTAGTTTGTCGTTTCAACTTCCTGCCCAAATTTCAACTTTCGGCTTGTGTTTATGATTTCAAAATATAAAGCTAGTGTTTGCTTCTTCTTTTCTGTCAGTTAGATATATATATAACATTTATGTCCCCCTCCTTTTTATCTTTCAAATGATTTCCCTCCAAGTGATGATCGATATTGACCATACTTTAAAAATTGCATAGGAGCAATTGATGGCACACTTATATCTGTTGTTGCTCCTAAAGATAAGAAAATACCATATATAGGTAGAAAAGGTATTACTACCCAAAATATTATACTCATTTGTGATTTTAATATGTGTTTCACTTTTACTTGGGCTGGTTGGGAAGGTGTTGTTCATGATTCACGTATCTTCATGGAAGCTCTATGAATGCCTCATTTAAATTTTCCTCATCCACCCAAAGGTTTGTTTTGAAAATTTTAATATTAAACTTTGCATGATTTATAAAAATTTTCAACATTTTTTACTATGTATTTTGTAGGTAAATATTATCTTGTTGATGCTGGATATCCACAAATGAAAGGATATCTAGGCCCTTATAAAGGCGAAAGATATCATCTTCCTGATTTTCGTCGTGGGAGTCAACCAAGAGGTAAAAAAGAAATATTTAATCATAGACATTCATCTTCAAGGTGTACAATTGAGAGGACATTTGGTGTTTGGAAAAATAGATGGTGAATGGTATGTCATATGCATCATTTTCCTTTTGAAAAATAAGTGAAGATTGTTGTTGTATCAATGACACTTCATAATTTTATAAGAACTCATTCTACAACTGATTTTGAATTCAAGCCTTATGACGACGATGAAAATTTGCTCCCCTCAAGTGATGATCGAAACGAGTTGAGTGTTACTAAGGAAAGTGAGATTTCTTGTCATGGAAGGGAGATGGAAGAGGAGCGAGAGAAAATTGCAAAACTTCTTATGTCTCGTTAATGTCTTTTTTTTTTAGAAAGTCTCGTTAATGTCTTTAATATATAGTTTGTGTTTCAATAGATGATATTTAGTTTAAGTATTTGTAATGATACAAGCATTTCTAGAGTAAATGAGATTTTTATTTCTATTTTGATATTTATTGTACGTATTTTCTTACTTAATATATTAATCATGCATAAATTTAACAATAAAATAAATTAACAAATAAATTAATGCAAAGAGATGTATCATAACTAGATAAATAACTTATGAAATAGAAAATGTACTTTTTAGTAATTTGTTACTTTTAAAATCACTTTTGAAACCAAACATAATAATTCAAAATCACTTTTAAATATATGAAAACCATTTTTAAAAATTTGGAACCAAACATAGTTATGATTGTTTGAAAATCAATTTTATAAAATCAATTGTACAGAAATCTCTTTTTCTAAAATCACTAATCGAACTATCACTCCCAAACATGCCCTTAAGCTAATTTTGAAAGTGGGAAAAAAGTTCATACATTAAGCTCTCCAAAAACCTAGGGAAACGTTCGTATTTATAATCGATGTGAGCGTCTAGACACCAAGGAGAGCATCTAGACGCTCCCCCATCTACTTAAGGGAAAAATCTAAGAAAATATGGATAGCGTCGAGATGTTTGAAATAGCGTCGAGACGCTTGTAGCGTTGAGCAAACCCTTATCGAATGATATATGCCAATGTCGAGACGCTTCATGAAGCATCTAGACGCTCTGTGTATGGGTCTTCTTGCTTGAGAATGAATAGCGTCTAGACGCTTTACAGGTGGTTCCTTTGGCTTGTTTACCTTTTCTTCTCCCGATTTGATGCGTTTCTTGACTTAATTTTGCCTTTTTATCCCTCAATCATTCCTAAGCCTCCATAATTTCCTGAAGATGCAAATCCTCTACCAAATAAACAAATAAGCACGTGAGCGTAACAAAACTAGCATAAGATAAGTAGATAAAATAACATTTTTATGGTGCTATCAAAATACCCCAACTTAAATCTTTGCTAGTCCTCTAGCAAAACCTAGTATGTACAACCAAAGCATAATTCAATCTTCAATGGCATGTAAAACTAAACAAATAGCACTTCAGAAAACACAACATTCATCGCCCAACGATGAGTAAGTTACTTGCCAACTAAACGTTCTTAGCCTTCCTCAAGTGAATGGGTGTGTTTTAACCTATCAGTTAGGATGCCTACTAGCTTGGGACAAGTTTATAAGAACATTCAGTTAGCTTCCCCCTACACTGGCATAACAACTAGCAAACAAGTACAAGATGGTCAGTAAGTAGTGGAATGCTTAGGTTTCAACAAAACAGTCTTACAAGCCTTTATTCAATCAACTTAATAATTCAAGCAAACAGGGAGTCTCTCTAGTCGTCTACACCTTCGCTCCAACTTATCAACACTTTGTGGTGAAGATAGCTGACTACAAACATAACTCACCTTCAAGATAACAAATAGATTCATTTCCTACCTAGGTTTTTCATGCAAAGGAAATCGTGGGTGTCACGACCGCACCTGGTTACTCAACCTTTTAAAGAAAGAGGAGTACCCCAATTATGCTATAAATGACACATAAATACATTATTATTTTTTTGATATATTTTTAGAAACAAAAAAGGCTATGTTTTTTTCTTCATTTCGGACATTACTAACTTCTCATTGTGTTCACATACTTGCAATTTAGTTAAAGCCTATCGAGGTGACACCAAACATCTAGTTTCTATAAGACTGGGCTAGCTTTCAGATCATAAAAGAAAGGCTAAAATGTGCTCAGAGAGTTCGAGGAAGACTAGAAGTTCATTGTCAACCAACTACACTAATCATAGGGCGACATGTTTGCCTTTACTGCAAAACTGCTACTTAGCTTAAACAGACATATCACAACACATCCTAATCATGCAGTAGCAGTACTTCAACATGAAAAGCTTAAAGAAATATAGATAAACATCCAAGAACTCAGATGCTCAGATATCTATCAGATGTATCTGATAAGTGCACTTTGTGAGCTTATTTTATATTTAATTCTTGCAAGATTTGAGGGTTTAAATGACTAATTGTGTGCATATTTCCATCCGTTTTGTAGGATTCGAGTATTTGAAGATAAAGGAAATTATTTGTTTAAAAGAAGGTGAAAAGGGGGCAAAAATAAGACAAGGATTGGAGAAAGAAGACTTTAGAAGAAAAAAAGGGAGCAGAAAGGTCAAGGCAACAACATTGAGCAGCTTCTCAACGCTGGTACATACCAAGCCACACAACCTGCAAGCATGACGTCTCAACACCATGAAGGAACACACGCGTGCAGTATGGTGTTGCGGCGTTGAGACGCTGCACACTAGCGTCTCAACGTCGCCTACTTTCCTTTTATAAAATGAGTGCTCAGGGCATGGCGTTGCAACGTTGTGCCCAACGTTGCAACGCCGTGCCGATTGCTTTAAAAAGAGGTTTTTGCCACAATTTGAGAAACGTTTTGGAGAGGACCAAAGCCATTGTCGAAAATTGAGTTTGAGGGAATGTAAAGAGGCAACTTGGGAGTTCAAGGAAGAGATTTCTGGAGCTCGGGGATAGTGATAGGTGTCGGGAACGAAGTCTTTCACGTCACGATAGTTCTTTCTTCATCATTTTCTACTTTGTTTTGTTGAACTATGGTTTTGTATTTAAGTTTAGTTATTTTTATAGTGGACATGAGTAGCTAAACGTGCTATCTTAGGGATAGATGTAGCCTTTCGATCAGACCATTTTATTGATTTGACTGCTTTTAATTATTGTATTGCTTTTATTCATGCAATTGCATCCTTAATGCTTATAGACTTTTGATCACGATTTATTTGTTCTTTGAATCTAAATTTATGCTTGAGAAAGGTACTTTAGATTTGATCTCAATTGCATGACTGATATTCACTTTGACATGAGAATGATTAGGGTGTTATTAGAAATCATAAAAGAACTGAATCTAATGTCATGCTTGATTTTTAAACGCTAGACAGAGATGTTGGTTTTATTTTCATGCATGAGATCCACTTGCTCGAGAGAGTCATTTGTTATGTTAGATTCTTGGTTTATAAAAGCAGTGCAATTATCCATTAGCATGACCTCAATGAAATAGTTGATTGATTAGTGAAATCTAATCCCTAAGATACTGTTCTCTCCTGATTGTTTTCCAATTTTCACACATCTTTTTACTCTTTATTTCTTTGTTTTCCTTCACTTAAAGTTTGATTTCTCTAGATAAAATTGAGTGGTGATATTTATGGGAATTAATTGAATTAAATAACTCAATCATGTGGATGATACTTATACTTAAACTCACTATATTAAAACTTGACCTGTATACTTGCGGTATTGTAATTTTTACGCAACAAGTTTTTGGCGGTCGGGGATTGACGTTTATTTAATTCTTTTGGTACTGTATAGAAGTCACTTGCTCTTAATCTAGAGTGTATATTTTTGTTTTGTTGACATTTTTTCTTTAATTTTATTATTTTTTTGTTTTATTATTTTATTTTTTTTTTCTAATTTTATGTTTTTGTTGTGTGGTGCATGCGAAGTAATCCAGAGGATGATCTAGTTCCTTTTGATTCTGAGGTTGACAGAACTTTCGGAAGGGAGCTTAAGGAGACAAGGAACAAGGTTAAGATTATGGAGGATCAACATGAGGAGTACAAGCCCATTAGGGATCACTTCCAACCCACTTTCACTGGGAACCAGTTTGGGATTGTCAACGCCCCAATTAATGCAAAATAATTTTGAGAATAAGACTGATCTTATTCAGATGGTTCGAGAACATGCCTTCAGAGGACATGCCACTAAGGATCCAAATCTGCATCTAAGATCCTTTACTGAAATATATGGCACGGTAAAAATTAATGGTGTATCTCATGATGCTATTTGATAGTGACTTTTCCCTTTCTCTTTCCAAGATAAAGCCAAATTTTGGTTGGAGTCTTTGCCTACAGGAAGCATCAGTACTTGAGAGGAATTAGCTTAGACATTCTTAGCTAAATATTTTCCACCTGCCAAGACAACGAGATTGCGAACTAAGATTGGCACCTTCAGACAACAGGATGGAGAGCAGATGTTTGAAGCATGAGAACGATATAAAGATCTGTGAGAAAATAGCCACAACACGATTATCCAGACTGGTTGCAAATTCAACATTTCTATAATGGTTTAATTGGTAATAATAAAGCTCTTTTGGATGCAGCTGCTGGGGTTCTATATTTTCCAAATCTGCAGAGGATGCTCGTACATTGCTAGAGGAAATGATTGCCACAAGTTATAATTGGCATTCTGAACGGTCAAATTGTTGGGGTTTGTGCCCTAAAACCCGTAGTTTGTAATTATGTTCTAATTATTGTAATAAAGTGTTATTATTTCATTAAAGAGTTATTGTTCGTTATTTATGTTATTCTCCATGTTTTAACCCTAAATCCAATAAACTAAACATCCAAGGCTGTAAATGTATCTTTAACTGAATGGAGTGTACATATAAAGGATCTCGGTTCGAGATACAGCCTAAAGGGTGTATAATAAGGGGATAAGGTTTGGGTACCTTACCCTGGTAAAACTATGGATGTGGCCCACTTTGTATATGATACAAACACTGTGATCCTAACGTGTTCGTGTAGATGACATGTGAGTGGGGATATCCTATGTGATGAGATTACATAAGATCGGACCGCGAAATAGTAACCACTAGGTGTAACTCCATTGACTAGTTAGGTTTCTATTTCACTAGGATGACCTAGGCAACTTGATCTCAATCCCGAACAGGTTACGAACTCATGTTCGCGAGGGATTGTCCTTTGACTAGTATGGGTGAGAGTGGCCAGATTCGCCGACTCAATATGCCTACCTTCTTGGGGACAAAACCAAGTGACCAACTGGGGACTTAACCTAGCAAAATGGAATTCACTCCTTCCCGACTACTAGGGTAAGTAGATGAATGTTCCTTTAAGTGGTGTCTCCGGGACTTGAACAAAGGGTCCGACCCTCTCATTGGTCCGAGAGGGACTTCTGTTTGTTGGTAGGACCACAAACAAATTGTTCATTAGAGAGCCTTTGGTACTTAAGGTACAAGATGTAACCTAGGGTAAAGCGGTAATTTGACCCAAGCGAATTATTTACGAACATTCGTGAAGGATTGACTTCTTGTTATTGGTCAATATCCGTGGACACAAAAATATATCTCTGCAGTGAGAAGAGTGTAAATTTGCGGAACTTTAGTGGAGTGTTCCATGATTAACAAATGTTGATTAGAAGGTTAATGAGATTAACAAGAGTAATCTCGTTCGTTGGAGCTTACGATCTGTAGGTCCATTAGGTCCCCTTCTAGCTCGTAAAGGGGTTTTAGATCGTTTGAATTTGAAATGTTCAAATTCATTAGGGAATAAATTTAATGTATATATATACGATATAATATAAAATTTTGGAACTTGTGAATATGATTCATATTAAATTATATGAGAGAATTAAATATTTGAAGGAGTTCAAATATTAAATTTAAATGTGAATGTGATTCATATTTGAAAACTATAGGTTAAAATTTAATGTGCATTGGATGTGCATTAAAACTATAGATTAAGGGGTAAAATGATTAAATGAGATTTAATCATATTTTATGATATGGTATTTAATTAAATATGATTTAATTAAATAAATTAATTTGATTAATTCAATTAATTCAATTAATTATTAATTAATTAATTGAGAACGTGTCACGATGACACGTTCCCATCACTCCCCAATCCCTTCTCGATAAGGAGTGGGGAGTTACCCCTTCTACACTTCTTCTTCTCCAATGGAGAATGGTGAAGTGTGGTTGATCGATCAGTGCAATTGAGAATTGCTTTTGGAAATTCTCTCTTTCTCAAATTCCCTCTCTCTCACTTCAAAAAGTTGGATCCCTTCCCACCAAGGGAGATCTAAGTGGAACTCAGAGTCATAGGAGGTTTACCAAGTGGTGCTGTCCCTGTGGTGAAGAAAGAACAGAGAAGATTTATTTTTGTTCCTGTGTTGCTGTGCACTTGAAGCAAAGAGTGGCTGTGAAACTACAAAGGTAATATAAACTTTCCTTTTAGTTTAGTTTATTTTATAACATGTTTGCATGATTATATCTATGTCTAATTAGATTAGAAATGTTTGCTTATCTCTATTTTTTCACCAATGTACTGGTATTTGTGTTCAACCAAAATAAACTAGCAAAATCGATTTCAAATCACGTTTCCACTACTCAAGGGGATCCGATCTCCATCACAAATTTCAGACCTGTGACGCAGATGTACGAGATCACGATGTAAGTTCCATAAAGTTTCATATGGCTTCTCTGACTAGTGCTCTCAATACACTTGCATGTAAAGGAAATAATGAATCCATAGTTGCAATTGCAGCTGCTAATAAGTTTGCAGGTGGTGAGGATCATGATCTTGAGCAAGCTCAATATATGAACTGATGGAGATCGAATCTCCTTGAGCAGCGGAAACGAATTTGGAATCGTAATATGCAAGATCGTTTTATTTAAAAAACAAAAAACCCATACATTGACAAAATACAGAACAAGTATACATCATTTAATCTAATTAAAGCATGGTGTAGTACATGCAAACATGATTAAAGTTTAACAATTAAACTAAAGAGAAAAGAAGAATACCTTTGTAGTTTCTAATTCTCCAGCACAACAACTCCTTGCTCCAAAAGAAATCAACAACACAGGAACTTCCAAAGTTCTCTGTTTTTCTCCGTGTAACAACACCACCACTTGGATCACCTCCTATATCTCTGAATGCTTAGATCCTCCTTGGTGGGAAGGATTCCAACTTTTGGAAGATGTTTGGGAATGTGAAAGTGAGAGAGAGACAACAATTCTCCAATTGCTTGAACAATTCAGTTGATCGATCAACCAGAATGAGCAACCCCCTTCCCCTTGTTGTACTATCGATAGGGAGAAGTAGGGGGTAGTGGGGAACGTGTCTGGATGACACGTTCCCTTATTTTATTATTAAAATAATTATAATAATAATATAATAATAATTAAATAAAATTTAATTATTAATTTAAATCATATTTAAATAATACAAATTAAATATCATATATTTAATTTGGATTAAATCTCATTTAATCATATTACCCCTTTAACTTATAGTTTTAATGTACATCCAGTGCACATTAAATTTTAACCTATAATTATCGAAATGTGAATCACATTCACATATAATATTTGAACTCTTTCAAATATTCAATTCTCTCATATAATTTAATATGAATCCTATTCACATTAAATTTATAATATATAGTTCCAAAACTATATATTATATTGTATCAATATACACTAAGTTTATTCCCTAATGAATTTGAACATTTCAAATTCAAATGATCTAAGAACCCTTTACGAGCTAGAAGGTGGACCTAATGGACCTCTGGATCGAAGCTCCAACGATACGAGATTGCTCGGTTAATCTTATTAACCTCCCAATCAACATTCGTTAACTGCGGGAACACTCCACTAAAGTCCCACAACTGCACTCTTCTCACTGCAGATATATTTCTATGTCCATGGATATTGACCAATAACAACAAGTCAATCCTTCACGAATGTTCGTAACACCAGCTGGGTCAAATTACCGTTTTACCCCTAGGTTACATCTTGTGCCTTAAGTACCAATGCTCCTCTAATGAACAATTTGTTTGTGGTCCTACCAACAAACAGAGTCCCTCTCGGGCCAATGAGAGGGTCGGACCCTTTGTTTAAGTCCCGGAGATACCACTTAAGGGAACATTCCTCTACTTACCCTAGTAGGCAGGAAAGAGTGAATTCCATCTTGCTAAGTTAAGTTCCCAGCCGTTCACTCGGTCTTGTCCCCAAGAAGGTAGGCATATTGAGTCGGCGAATCCGCCACTCTCACCCATACTAGTCAAAGGACAATCCCCTCATGAACAGGAGTTCGTAAACGCTTTCTGGATTGAGATCAAGTTGCCTAGGTCATCCTAGTGAAATAGAAACCTAACTAGTCAACGGAGTTCTGACTAGAGATCACTATTTCGTGGTCCAGTCTTATGTAATCTCATTACATAGGATATCTCCACTCACATGTCATCTACACGAACACGTTAGGATCACAGTGTTTGTATCAAATACAAAGTGGGCCACATCCATAGTTTAACCAGAGTAAGGTACCCAAACCTTATCCCCTAACTATAGACCCTTTAGGTTGTATCTCGAACCGAGATCCTTTTTATGTACATTACATTCAGTTAAAGATTCATTTAACAGCCTTGGATGTTTAGTTTATTGGTTTTAGGGTTTAAATAAAGGTAAACTCGTAGATAACGAACAATAACACTTTATTGAAATAATAACACTTTATTACATTAATTAGAACATAATTACAAACTACGAGTTTTATGGCACAAATCCCAACATGAACAACATGAGCTATAGATACCATGGAAATCAGGCAAAAAATCAACTTCCCACCCATTATCATCCAAGTTTGCGCAATCATGAAAACTTTTCTTATTTTAACAAGAAAAATGTGTTGCAACCTCCTCGAGGTTTTGCATCTATATCTGAGGGTAAGCCATCTCTTGAAGATGTGGTGGGATCATTTGTGACTGAATCTAGGAATCGAGCCAAGCAGTTGAAGAATGTATGCTAAGTTTGAGTAACACAGTGAACACTTAGGGAGCAACCATCAAGAATATTGAGGTACAAATCAGTCAAAAGATAACTACTCTGAACACGTTGTAGAAAGGTAAATTTCCTAGTGACACAGAGGTAAATCCTAGGGAACAGTGCAAGGCTGTGACTAAGGGTGTGCACGGTTCGTTCGGTCCATGGTTTTATAAAAAACCAGGCCGAATCAAACAGGTCGGTTTTGTAGAGTAATGAACCGAAAAAACCAATTTCTATTGGTTTCGATTTTTGAACCGAACCGAGTTCGGTTCTTCAGTTGTTTTTTTTTACAATCCAACCCAAATTATTTTGTCTGTTATTATTAAGCTATTATTAAGCTGTTGATAATGCTTCAATAAAAGTTGTTAATTAATGCTTCAACAATAATTTCTTAAAACATGCATAACATAATTCAAATTGCTTTAAAAATCTAAACACAATTAAATACAAATACATTTAAAGTCCAAACACATAAAATCTACAATGAAAATAAAATACACCCAAAGTTCGAATACAACAGAAAAGAAACTAGACTACAACTACATAAACAATAAAGTGCTCATAAAAAATTGACAAATTTCAAACACAATCCAATTTAAATTACAAACACAACATCAAATAATTTTAAACTACATAAACAACAACAACATCCTTAAAGTTCATCAAAGATAAAAAAAAAATAATCAATTTTACTCCAACGTCATTCTTCAATCGTCCAAAGTAGTTATGGTTGATGCTTCATCTCCACTCATAATTTCTACAAAAAAAAAGATGTACAAGTAAAAAATTAATGATAAAATATAAATACTAAAGATGTATTAAAAATTGATGCTTAAAAAGAAACAATTACCTGTCTCAATCTCTTGAAAATGATATGTTGTTGTCTCAATTGCTTGAAGAGTGTGTGCAATTGGTGTAGAACATATCCAATTTTGTGTACAAACTAGAGCTTGAACTGTTCTTGGAGATAATGTACTACGATATAAATCCAATACAAAAGCTGACTCTGAAGCCACTGTTGAGATAGGAATCGAAAAAACTCCTTGACCATTTTTGCTAGAATCTTATGCTTCATAGAATTTACTTTCCACCATGCTAAGATGCCAAAATTATTGTCTATGTCGATATCATCAATTACTAGTTCACAAGGCTCAGACATATACTTATCAAACTCAACCTTACTCTCTTGGTTATCTTTTTGAGTCAAGTGTTGAGCAAATTTTAGATAATTACGACGAGGTCGAGACTCACCACCAACATCAGTGACAACTTTTTTCTTCTCTTACACCAATTGAAGACTCTTCTTTTTCGCTCTATCTTCCTCATCATCAGTTGCATTTTTATACTCATCATACATTTTTCTAACCAAACATTCAACTTTCTTCCCAATTTCATTTGCAGTTCTTTCATCATAGAAATCCGTAAGCATAAACACCACAAATTCAAGCTTATAACGAGGGTCTAACACAACAACAACATACAAGAGCAAATTTGTTATATCATTGTCCTTCCAATATTTGTTAAATTTTTGTTTCCATTCTTTTTGCCATGGCACACAACAGAGGATTATCACATGTTGAATAATCTGGAATTTGTTGCGGAATTAAATAAATTTCTTGAAAATATAGGTTCGATGTCACAGACAATGAAGCAAACACTCTCAAAGTAACATCATGGAATAATTTCAAGAACTTGATAAAAGCACGTGCATTTTCCCAATCGTCACTCGAAGGAGTACTCTTCTTCTTATCTTTTCCCAATCCCATAAACTCTAGAGTATATTGTGGATCATCCATTTCTAGCCTTACAAAAGCTTTTTGAAATTTCTCAGCAACATCTAACATGATATATGTGGAATTCCACCTAGTAGGGACATCCAAACAAAGTGAATTCTACTAGATATTTTCTCAGCTCTCACACAACTTTGAAAAGTAGCTAGTCGAGATGGTGAAGATCTAACATATCGAATTGCATTCCTAATATTAACAATCAACTCATGGAGTTCTTTAAGAGCATCACACAATAAGATTTAGAATATGAGCACAACATTTAACATGCAAGTACTCACCATCCAAAATAGTCCCATTCCAATTTATTAATTTCCTTCTCAAGTAATTAATAGCCACATCATTAGAGCTCGCATTATCAACCGTCATAGCCAAAACATTTTCTATCCCCCACTCTAACAAACATTTCTCAATCTTTTTCCCAATGGTCTCTCCCTTATGATTTGGAATCAAGCAAAAATTTAAAATTCTTTTTTGTAATTTCCAATCATCATCAATAAAATGGGTTGTGAGAACCATATAATTTAGGTTTTGGATTGAGGTCCATGTGTCGGTAGTTAAACTAACCTTTAAGTTTTTCCTACCAACAAAATCTTTTAAATTTTTCTTTTCATCCATGTATAGTCGAAGAAAGTCTCTTTAATGAGAGTTAGAGAGAGGGTACAACAAATTTAGGTTGCAAAGTAACTGAATACTCTTGAAATCCTTCTGATTCCACTACTCTAAATGGCAACTCTTCAACAATAACTAATTTTGCAAGTGCTAGCCTACATTTTTCCATACTAAATGTCGTAGCAACCAAATTAGAAATGGCTTCTCCTCCTTTTCCGTTTTCCCAACACTCAAAAGTTTCTGTTTAGCCTCATTTATTCCCCCAGGATACTTTTTGCACTTACTTCGTATGTGTTTTAACATATTTGTTGTACCATTCTTTTGAGTGTCACATGCATATGTAATACCACAATAATTACATTTTGCCCTAGGAAATTCAGAATTGCCTTCAATCTTTTTAAAATGTTCCCACGCACCTGAAGTTTTCGATGTATTGCTTGGCTTGCTTTTCTTTGTAGTTTGTGTTTGTTCTGAGGTGGGTGGTGACTTTTTCTTCTCTTTGTTCTTTATGTTTGGACTTGTGGTATCTTGACTTTCACCCTCCATAGTAAATAACTATTTTTCAAAATAAAATAGAATATGTTAATGAATACAAGAATAATGATGTGCATTAAAATAAAAAACACATAACTAGAAAGTAAAGAATCTATTTTTAAAAGAGGACTAAGTTATCTACTCATTAGTTACTTAAGCATAGTTCAACTCGTTAATATATATATAATCAATCAGAACTGAGATTGTCCAAGTTAAAACTAGAAAGAAAAGAATCTAAAAAAAAAAAAATATATTGTTAACACTTTTTTCCAAAATTGAAATATGTTTGTTGAGACTTGAGAGTTGAGAGGAGGACCGTGTGGGAGTGGGTAAAACAATCCATTAGCAAATGGGGGTTTTGGATTTTTTTCCCTACCGTTTTTCACTGTGAAGAAACACAAAAAAAAAAGAAAGTTTTACCAATTTAGGTTGAATTTATCTAAATTTTTTTAATACCTCCCATGTAACATCATATTATAGACAATCATAAACATGATTAAGTTTAAAAATAAATAATGAACTCTAGAAAAAAAATTATATGACTCAATTAGTAAAGGCAGAATATCCAATAAGTGGAGATTCAAATCTTTACCCTTGAGTTATATGGTTGAACTCAAAATTTTCCAAAGCAAAGAATTAGAAAACATCAATTTTATTGAACAAATTTATGCAAAAGAAAATTAAGAAAAAACTAAATAAAAATTTGATAAAAAAAGGTCTAAAAGATCAAACATTATTATCCTCCCTCCCCCAATTTCCATGGAAAGAAATAAAAAATCCCAAATGGGTCATCTGGATTATGAACATTTTTCACAGATCTTTAAATGAAATAAAAAATAACCTCCCATCAATTTATCCACTGTACTAACAATTCTAACAGAGAAAAAAAAGTATATTTGAAGCAAGAAGAAACACTGAATTTTTTGTTGTTGAAACCAGAAGACACACACAAAGAAAGAAAGAGCAAATCAAAATTTTTTTAAAAAAAAGAATCCCTTAGGGTTAGGGTGACTATAGCCGAAAGAGAAAGTGACTACAAAAAAAACT
Source organism: Trichosanthes cucumerina (assembly GCA_036507285.1). NCBI lineage: Eukaryota > Viridiplantae > Streptophyta > Magnoliopsida > Cucurbitales > Cucurbitaceae > Trichosanthes > Trichosanthes cucumerina. The sequence continues at coordinate 27,815,303 of CM071842.1, read as the reverse complement.
TAGATCTGAACAAAAATCCTAAATCGTAGAAGAACAAAAGAAGAAGAAAAAGAACAAAAAAAATACCTTGTTGAAAACATGAAACCAATTGATGAGAAGAGAAGAAGAACACGAGCCGATGGAACTTGGAACTTGGACGAGAAGTCGAACTGTTGTTTTTTTAGCAATTGGCAAACCCTAACCCAACAAAAAGATGCCTATCGTGATTCGTGAGATGAGAAGAGAGAGACTAGCTGGGTCTGGTTGTAAATCGTTTGGGTTGGGCTGAAATTAAAAGGGTTGGGCTATTTTATGTAAAATCATACATATTGAATCGGTTCGTTTTTTTATGGGTTTTAACGTGAATGAACCAAAAACCGAACCGAACCATCCAATTTTTGCTGCAGTAGAACCGAAAAACTGAGGATAGTGTAAAAAATTGAACTGACATAGTCGGTTCGGTCCGGTTCGTCGGTTCAGACCAGCTTCTGCGCACCCCTAGCTGTGACATTGAGGAGTGGTAAGGAGCTTGTTGAATCTGAAAAGGTGAATCTTGAAAACCAACTCAATACATATGCCAAGGAGGACATAGAGGAATTGGTTAAAGAAGCAACCACATCAAAATTGATAGAGAAGCCTTCTGAATTCTCTATTCCTATTGTTCCTAACTCTATTCCTTATCCTCAACGTTTTCAAACGAAAAAGGTTGATTCTGAATTTTCTAAATTTCTTGAGATATTTAAGAAATTTCACATTAATATTCCTTTTGCAGATGCTTTGGAACAAATGCCAAAAATATGTGAAGTTCATGAAGGAGATCCTTTCGAAGAAGAAGAGGTTTGATAAATATGAAACAGTCAATTTCACTGAGGAGTGCAGTGGAGTGCTTCAGAAAAAACTACCTCAAAAATTAAAAGATCTAAGGAGTTTTACTATTCCTTGCAATATTGGTAGTATTTCTATTGAGAGAGCTTTATGTGATCTAGAAGCCAGTATTGATTTGATGTCTCTGTTTGTCTATAGGAAACTGGGTCTTGGGGAAGTACAACATACAACAATTTTACTGCAGTTAGCTGACCGTTCTATTAAATATCCTAGAGGTATTGCAGAGGATGTGTTAGTTAAGATTGAAAAGTTTATCTTCCCTGTAGATTTTGTTGTCCTGGATATGGAGGAGGATTCTGAGGTCCCAATTATCTTGGGAAGACCTTTCCTGTAGATGTTCAAGATGGTAAGTTAACTCTGAGGGTTGATGAAGAAAAAGTAGTATTCGACATATTTTGATCCATGAAATATCCAAATGAGGTAAGTACTTGTCATATGATTGATATTGTCGATGATATTGTTGATTCATTTAGGGAGTTAATTCTATCTGTTGATCCATTGGAAACTTGCATGATGAATTTGATGATTGAGCAGTTAGAGTCATTAGAACATGAAGTTGTCTGTTATGATGCATTGCCTGTATTTCATTATGGACCTGGGAGGACATTACCATTGTGTGTGAATGAGGTGGAAGAAACAAAACCTCCTGTTTTAAAACTAAAACAATTACTTGTACACCTTCATTATGCTTTCTTAGGAGATTCTTCTACTTATCCTGTGATTATTTCTGTTGATTTGAACAAAGTAGGTGAAGAAAAATTGTTGAGAATCTTAAGAACCCATAAGTCTGCCTTAGGATGGTCAATTGGTGATATTAAAGGTATCAGTCCATCTGTTGTCATGCATAAAATCCTAATGGAAGATACCTTTAATCCATCAGTTGAGCACCAAAGGAAGCTTAATCCAACAATGAAGGAAGTGGTAAAGGCTGAAGTGCTCAAACTTTTAAATGCATGAATCATATATGCTATATCTGACAGTTCTTGGGTGAGTCATGTGTAGGTTGTTCCTAAAAAGGGAGGGATGACTGTCATTAAAAATGAAAAGAATGAGTTCATATCCAATAGGACAGTCATTGGATGACGTGTTTGTATCAATTATAGGAAGTTGAATAAAGCTACACAAAAAGATCATTTTCCTCTTCCTTTTATTGATCAGATGCTTGATAGACTTGATGGTTATCCTTACTATTGTTTCCTTGATGGCTACTCATGTTATAACCAAATTGCTATTGCCCCTGAGGACCAGGAGAAAACTACATTCACTTGCCCTTATGGAACTTATGCTTTTAGGATGATGCAATTTGGATTGTGCAACGCACCTGCCACTTTCCAATGTTGCATGATGGCCATATTTCATGATATGATTGAGGAGATTATGAAGGTTTTTATGGATGATTTTTCTGTCTTTGGTTCTTCATTTGATAGTTGTTTGTGTAATCTTGCTCGTGTTTTGCAGAGGTGTGAGGAAACTAACCTTGTTTTAAATTGGAAAAAATGTCATTTATGGTCAAGGAAGGTATAGTCTTAGGGCATAAGGTTTCTGAAAAAGGACTTGAAGTGGAACGAGCAAAGATCTCAACCATTGAACAACTACCCCGCCAGTGAGTGGGAAGGGAGTCTGCAGTTTCTTAGGACATGCAAGGTTTTATAGACGTTTTATAAAAGATTTTTCAAAAATTGTGAAACCCCTGTGTAACTTGCTTGAAAAAAATTCTTCATTTGTGTTTACTGATAACTGTTTAGTAACTTTTAATCTCTTGAAAGAAAAGCTAACTTCTGCTCCTATTATTGTTGTACCAGATTGAAGTCAACCATTTGAGATCATGTGTGATGCTAGTGACTATGCTGAATTCGATTTTGATATTAGGGGCAGGAAGGGATGTGAAAATGTGGTAGCTGACCATTTGTATAGGATTGAGAAAGAAAATACTTCACACACCCTTCCCATCACAGAAGAATTTCCTGATGAAAGACTCTATCAGGTTCAGGATGCTTTACCATGGTTTGCTGATTATGTGAATTTTCTTGCAGGAGGAGTTATGCCACCAATTTGAACTCTCAGCAAAGGAAGAAATTCCTCCATGATGTGAAGTCTTATCTTTGGGATGATCCACTACTATTTAAAGTTTGTGCAGACTAACTCATAAGGAGATGTGTACCTCGAGAGGAAGTGGGTAAAATAATACATGATTGTCATGCCTCTCCTTATGGAGGACATTTTAGGCCCACTCGAACAACTGCCAAGATATTGCAATCAGGTTTTTATTGGCTACACTTTTTAAATATTGTTATACTTTTGTAGGGACCTGTGATCGATGCCAGCGTACATGTAACATCTCGCGTCGCCATGAACTTCCTCTAACTCCAATTTTTGAAGTTGAATTATTTGATGTTTGGGGGATTGATTTTATGGGACCGTTTCCTTCTTCGCATGATTATCTTTATATCTTGGTTGCAGTAGATTATGTATCTAAGTGGGTACATGCCATTTCCACTAAGAAAAATGATGCTCGTGTTGTGGTCAAGTTCTTACACAAGAATATTTTCATGAGATTTGGCATCCCTCGAGCTATTATTATTGATGAGGGCACCCACTTTTGCAATAAATTGTTTGAATCTATGTTAGCCAGGTATGGAGTTAAGCACAAGATCTCATTGACACATATCATCCTCAAACTAATGGCCAAGTAGAAATATCAAATAGAGAGATCAAATTAATCTTGGAGAAAACTGTAAAGTCTAACAGGAAGGATTGGGCATTGAAGTTAGATGAGGCATTGTGGGCATATCGCATAACCTTGAAAACATCGATAGGCACGTCACCGTACCGATTGGTGTTTGGTAAGGCATGCCATTTTCTTGTAGAGTTGGAGTATAGAGCATACTGGGCCATCCAGACACTAATCTTCGATCTTCACAAGGCAAACGACCAAAGATTATTGCAGATCAATGAGATGGAGGAATTTAGAAATCATACCTATGAGAATGCCAAATTATATAAAGAAAGGACAACTCGATGGCATGATCAAAAAATCCTTAATCGAACCTTTTCTCCTGGTCAACAAGTTCTTCTTTTTAACTCTCGCTTACGTTTGTTCCCAGGTAAATTAAAGTCACGATGGGCAGGACAATTCATTGTTAGGAGGTTTTCCCATATGGAGCAATTGAGTTGCAGGGCAAAGATGGGAAATGTTTAAAGTTAATGGACAATGAGTGAAACATTACTGTGGTGACGAGGAACGACTTCTGGAGAACGTCACCCTCACCGACAACCAAACTCCTTAATCCTACATTGATTGGTCTAGCTAACGCGGGGGCTTGCATTGCAACGCTGGTGTTAGTGTTGCAACGCCACACCATTCTGCAGCGTGAAAAAACGCGGGGACAACGTTGCACAACGTCTCAACGCTGTCGCGAAATCTGGAACTTTAAGTTCTAGATTTCGCTCGAATCCCTAACCCTTTTTTCCCTCAATTTTCTCTTCTCTTCTCTTCTCTTCTCTCCCTTCTCCCTTCAATCTCCTTTACTTTTTTGCTTAGGTTCTTCAAATTCCTCCACACCCACTTACTTTCTTTCTCATTTTCTTACTTTTTGTGGTAGATTGACACCATTTGGAGACAATTCTTCCCTAAATTGAGGGTTTAACCGTGGTTTCCCTTGCCTTTGTGCCCCTGTGAATAACGAGAATGGCCTCTAGACGAGCTAAAAGAGCCTCCAACTCTCAATTAGAGTATGATCATCAAAAGTTTGTAGACGACGACGCTGCAGGCCAATACCAGAGCTATGTGGTTTTTCAAGCTCTCGCTCCTGAACGTGGTATTGCTCCTGACAATTCCCACCATAGAGATTTATATTAGAATATTGTTCAACGCCCCTAGGAGGTGTTCGTTCAGCAGCTTGAAGCAGGTGTGGTTCCCATTGTGAGGGAATTCTACGCCAATATGCCTCTCGACGCCTACCATACCACGGTCAGGGGGCGCCGTATCCAGTTTGACTAAACATCCATTAATAGGTACTTTAGACTACCTGATTTTGAGCATGATGAGTATAGTGCTTATGCTAGGGACCAAGTCGTCCCTATTCAGATGATCACTAAACTGGCTCGACCTGGAGCCAATTGGGTCACGAGACGAGGTGAGGTATTCAAATTCAAAACTGCAGATCTCACGGTGACGAATAGAGTCTGGCATAGCTTTAATTGTGCCAAGTTGCAGCCTCTCGCTCACATGAGTGATGTCACCAAGGAAGGGCGATCTTACTCTATGTTATTGCTACGGGAAATCCATTGATATGGGCAAGGTAATCAATCGATATATCTGCCACGTGAGGCGTGACATAACCACATGAAGGTTAGGCCATCCTTCCTTGATGACTGCATTGTGTCGCCTTGCTGGAGTACCTAGACTGCTGATGAGGAATTGATCCATCCAAAGGGGGTGATGGATAAAAATTTCATTATGGGCCTTCGAGAGCATCATGACGAGGGGGATGCAAGAGAACCTCACGACGATCCTGATGGTTTTCTTGATGCAGTAGATGCATCTTCCAGAGGAAGAGAGACAGGATCCCCACATCCAGTTGCTCACCCTGACTATCAGAGTCTAGCTAGTGCACTGGCCAGCTTGGAAGAACGCTTCAGTCAGCACGAGATTTAGAGTCGTCGACATGAGCGTCATATCTTGAGCCACTTGTGCTACACAGAGGCCTTTACAAGACATATTTATGACTGTTTACGATAACTAGCTGGCACATATCCTACATTTCAAGGTCCTATGCCTCCATACGCTCCATCTGATGAGGAGTGAGGTTTTATTTGAGTTCAGGGCAATACTTTTCTTTTTCCTGAAGGGAATGAGAGTCCCCGTACAGCGGAAGATGATCGAATCGTCGTGGTGATATTGTGCAACTTAATTAAGTTAAAATTAACTATCACATAATTATAAGTTAAACATGCAAACTAGGAAGGAAAAACAACAAGTTAGGTCTACTTACTTGTTGAAGACCGTCTTCAAAGTTCCTTCCTTCGATGATCACGAACTCTTCGTGTTCTCCCCAACGATCTCGAACTACTCGAACAATTCCAACGAACGGACACCGTCCACTCGATTTCTCGGTTGTTCTACTTTAGGAAGAAGAAGAATTGTGGGATTCTCTTCTTTTTGGTGTAGGGAGGAGAGATTGAGAGAGAGAGCTTTTTGGAGAGAAAATCACTTTACTTCTTTTGGTGAGAATTCCAAAAATGAGCAAAAAAATATAAAGAACCCTTCTTGCAAAGGGGTTTAAATAATGGAGATAGGCGGAGTTGAAATCTCCACCTATTTACCATTTTACCACAACTATAGGTTATGCAAATCATATTTGCATAACCATATATTATAAGATATCTCATATCTCATTTTACAAATCACATTTGCATTATTGTGGATTGAATCACATCCAATTTAATATCTCTCAATCTAATTTCTCCAAATTAGCCCTAATTCAACAATTAGGATAACCTAATGTTTATTATGAATCTCATTCACATTAAACTATATAATATATCATTTATGTCTCATATAAATGACATAAATGCCCTTTAGTGAACTTGAACACTTCAATTCACATCAAAATGATAAACCTTCTTTTCATCCAGTTTGAGCCAAATGAGGGACCTTATGGACCTACAGTGACAAGCTCCAATGATCCGAGATTAACCTATCAAACTCTTTGACCCGGTTAATCAACTTTCATTAGCTACGGTAACACTCCACTAAAGCCCGTAGCTGCACTCCCGTCAGTGTAAGATAATATGTGTCCACTGATATAATTAATGCCCATGAGTCGACTCTTCACTGGTTGTTCGTAGTCACTACTTGGTTAAATTACCGTTTTACCCCTGTGTCTACTTCTTGGTCCTTAAGTCCCCACTGCTCCACTAATGAACAACAACGTTGTAATGGTCCAACCATACACAACAACCCTCTCGTGCAAGTGAGAGGGTGGGCGCCCGTTGACCAAGCCATGGAAACAACACTTAAGGGAACAACCCCTCTAGTTTCCCTAAAGGCGGAAACGAGTGAATTCCATCTCGCGTAGTTAAGTTCCCAGCTCCCTACTTGGTCTTGTCCCTGAGAAGATAGGCATATTGGGCAAGTAACTGTGACCATCCTCACCCGTACTAGTCAAAGGACAGACCCCGCAGACAAGAGTTCGTAACACGCTCAGGATTCAGGTCGAGTCACTAATGGTCATCTACGAAGTTATTAGTCTAGTTAACGATGTTACATTAGTAGGTCAATAATTCACGATCTGGTCTTGAACAATCTCATTGTACAGGATGCCCCCATTCGCATGTCAACCACATGAACGAGTCAGATCACCTCGTTTGTATCTTAATACAAAGCGGGTCGCATCCACAACGTATCCAGGATTAGGTCTCCAACCCCATCCATATACGGTAGACCGTTCAGGTCATTTACTCGAACGTGATCCTCCCTGTGTGTCCACTGCACACCGTTCAAGTTTTAGTTCTCTCATATATTCAATGACCCTGGAGCTTAGTTTATTGGACAAAGTTTGTAATAAATGCAAGACACAAAATGATGAAATAAATAACCTTCATTAATTTCAAATGTATATTTACAAACAAAACGAGATTAGGACAAACATCCCAACATTTTCTCCCCCACATTTATTGTTCAGTTGTTACATTTGTGTTTATTTAAACATTGAGGACAATGTTTCTTTTAAAGTTTGGGGGTGATTTTTCTATGAATTATGTTGTGTGTTGTCACTTCTATATGATTTTTGTTGTTTGTTTTGGTTCTTGAGATGGTATTGGGCTGATTTCAGGTATATGGAAGTTGATTTGGCATTGTAAGTTATCTCTTGTTACTTTGACTATGATAACTCATGATGATATTTAATTCTGAATAGTGGATAATTTTCATCTTCTGAGAATCCTTGATTAAATTCCAGTATTAAGATAGTAGAATTGAATTGAAAATTCCTTGAAATCTGAATGCTCTTAGCCAAGGGTGGTCTTGAATTCTTGGGACGAGTTTATTTTGTCCAGAAGATCGTTGTCATCTCGATAGGCAAACTTTTACCCTTTTTAAGTATTTCACCCGTATATATATATAAATAAATAAATAAATAAATAAATAAAACTCAAAAAGGGAGGGTACTCCAACATTTAGAGTGTTGTGATCAACTATAAGTCTCTACAGATTATTCATTTAGGATGTGAGTAGCCTATGACAATCTGTATGGTGACCTTGATGGGGATCCGATCCCCTTCAACAGCGGAAACGTGATTAAAAGATCCAAATTGCTTGATTATTTTTGGTTGAAAACAAATACCAGTACATTGGCAATAATAACAGAGAATACGCAATTCTAATCTAATTAGATTAAGCATGGAACTAATCATGCAAATACATGCTGTAAAAGCTTAAATTAAAGAAAATTCGAAATTACCTTTGTAGATTTGCAGCAGCAACAACTCCTTGCTCCTCCAAAATTCACAGCAACGCAACAAAATTGTTCTCCTCTGTTCTTCCTTTCCAACAGGACAACACCACTAGTGAGAACCTTCTATATCTCTGGATTCCACTTAGATCTAACCTTGGTGGGAAGGTCTCCAACAAATTGGAAGAGAAGAGAAGTTTTTGAGAGAAAGTTTCACAGCAATTCAATAATTGCACAGATGATCGATCAACCCAACTGATCTCTCTTCTCTCTGTATAACTATCGATAGGGAGAAGAAGAGGGATCATGGGAAAGTGTCATCCTGACACGTTCCCTTAATTAATTTAATAAAAATATAAATTAATTAATTTAATTAATAATTTAATTATATTTAATTATAAATTAATATTAATTTTAATGAAATCACATTTAACCAAAATTAAATTAAATATCATATATTTAATTATGATTAAATCATATTTAATCAATTCTTCCCTCTAACCTACAGTTTTAATGTACATCTTATGCACATTAAATTTTAACCTATAGTTTTCAAATATGAATCTCATTCACATTTAAAATAATATTTGAACTCTTTCAAATATTTAATTCCCTCATATAATTTAATATGAATCATATTCACATTAAATTTATAATATATAGTTCCAAAACTTTATATTATAATGTATCTATATACATTAAATTTATTCCCTACTGAATTTGAACATTTCAAATTCAAACGATCTAAGAACCCTTTACGAGCTAGAATGTGGACCTAATGGACCTACAGATCGGAAGCTCCAACGATACAAGATTACTCGGTTAATCTCATTAACCTCCTAATCAACATTCGTTAACTGCAGGAACACTCCACTAAAGTCCCGCAGCTGCACTCTTCTCACTGCAGATATATTTCTGTGTCCACGGATATCGACCAATAACGACAAGTCAATCCTTCATGAATGTTCGTAACACCAACTGGGTCAAATTACCATTTTACCCCTGGGTTACATCTTGTACCTTAAGTACCAGTGCTCCTCTAATGAACAATTTGTTTGTGGTCCTACCAACAAACAGAAGCCCCTCTCGGGCCAATAAGAGGGTTGGGCCCTTTGTTCAAGTCCCGGAGACACCACTTAAGGGAACATTCATTTACTTACCCTAGTAGTCGGGAAGGAGTGAATTCCATCTTGTTAGGCTAAGTTTCCAGCTGTCACTCGGTCTTGTCCTCAAGAAGGTAAGCATATTGAGTCGGTGAATCTGACCACTCTCACCCATACTAGTCAAAGGACAATCCCTCGCAAATAGAAATTCGTAACCTGCTCAGGATTGAGATCAAGTTGCCTAGGTCATTCTAGTGAAATAGAAACCTAGCTAGTCAATAGAGTTATATCTAGTGGTTACTATTTTGCGGTTCGATCTTATGTAATCTCATTACATAGGATATTTCCACTCACATGTCATCTACACGAACACGTTAGGATCACAATGTTTGTATCAAATACAAAGTGGGCCAAATCCATAGTATTACCAGGGTAAGGTACCCAAACCTTATCCCTTTACTATAGACCCTTTAGGTTGTATCTCGAACCGAGATCCTTTTTATGTACACTACATTCAGTTCAAGAGACATTTACAACCTTAAATGTTTAGTTTATTGGATTTAGGGTTAAAACAAGGACAATATCGTAAATAACGAACAATAACTCTTTATTGAAATAATAACACTTTATTACAATAATTAGAACAAAATTACAAACTACGAGTTTTAGGGCACAAACCTCAACAGACTTATGCTCGTAGTCAGCTACTTTCACCACAAAGTGTTAGTATTTTGGAGCAAAGGGATAGATGACCAGAAGAATCCCTCCATGCAAAGGTGTTGGTGGAATAAAGTGTATGTTTGGGGGTGAAAGGAAAGCATATGAAAAAGGTAAAAAACTTCTGATTGTGTAAATGAACTGAAGATTTGTATCCTAGGGCCAGTGAAGAGGGAAGATGAACAGAGGACTTAATAATGTTATCTTGGGCTTTTAAGGATTGAACTAGAAAAGGCTAGCACACACCCACCCAAGGAATGATTTGATTCAATTTTAAAATCTAACCATTTAATCTTTAATCATTGTTATCTTGTTGATGATATTGTTTCCTTGATTCACAGAATCCCTGAGGTTTGAGTCTTTAATAACAGAGAATCTCACTTTGAGAAATATTTATTTTTCTTGATTTTGCTCGAGGACTAGGAAATACTTAAGTTTGGGGGTATTTGATAAGCACACTTTGTGAGCATATTTTATATTTAATTCTTACAAGTTTTGAGGGTTTAATTGACTAATTGTGTGCATATTTCCATCAGTTTTGTAGGATTCGAGTATTTGAAGATAAACAAAATTATTTGATTAAAAGGAGATGAAAGGGGGTAAAAATAAGACAAGGATTGGAGAAAGAAGACTTGAGAAAAAAAAGGAGTAGAAAGGCCGAGGCAACAACATTGAGACGCTGCTCAACGACGACTCAACACTGGTACATAACAAGCCATACAACCTGCAAGCATGGTGTTGAGACGCTGCACATGGTGTCTCATCGCCATGAAGGAACGCGCACGCGCAGTATGGTGTTGCGGCGTTGAGACGCTGCACACTAGCGTCTCAATGCCGCCTACTTTCCTTTTATAAAATGAGCGCTTAGGGCATGGCGTTGCACGCTGCAATGTCGTGTCGATTGCTTTAAAAAGAGATTTTTGCCACAATTTGAAAAACTTTTTGGAGAGAATCAAAGCCATTGTCGAAAATTGAGTTTGAGAGATTGTAAAGAGGTAACTTGGGAGTTCAAGGAAGAGATTTCTGAAGCTCGGAGATCGTGATAGGTGCTGGGAACGAAGCCTTTCACGCCACGATAGTTTTTTCTTCATCCTTTTCTACTTTGTGTTTGTTGAACTTGAAAAGAATGAAGTCCCGTGCAGCGGAAGGGTGATTGAATCACCGTGGTATCGTTGCGAAAAACTGTTTCCTTAAAATCGTTTCTATCACATAAAAACTAGGCTAAACATTAAAATAAGAGGAAAAATAGCAAGCAACACTTACTTGTTGAAGAACTGTCTTCAAGTTTTCCTTCTCCTGTTCACGAACCCTTCGCGATCACGATCTCAATGTCCTCGATCTCCTCGAATGGTGGGTAACCGGACACTTTCACACGGTTTCTCGGTTGTTCTACGTTTGGTAGAAGGAGAGTGGTGGAACTCCTTTTTGATGAGGAAAAAAGAGTTTGAGAGAGGAAATTTGAGAGAGAATTCTTGTTTCTTTTGATGTGAAATCCAAAAAATGAAACTCAAGCTTAAGAAATCCTTATTGCAAAGGGTTTATATAAAATGGTGATAGGTGGAGTTGAAATCTCTACCTATTTACCATTTTACCACAACCATAGGTTATGCAAGTCATATTTGCATAACCACATATAATAAGATATCTCATATCTCATTATACAAATCACATTTGCATAATTGTGAATTTTTAAATTGAATCACATTCAATTTAATTTCTCTCAATCTAATTTCTCCAAATTAGCCCTAATTAGACAATTAGGCTAACCTATAGTTTATTATGAATCTCATTCACATTAAACTATATAATATGTCATTCATATCTCATATAAATGACATAATTACCCTTTAATGAACTTGAACACTTCAAATTCAGACCAAAACTGTAAACCTTCTATTAATCTAGTTTGAGCCAACCGAGGGACCTAATGGACCTACAGTGACGAGCTCCAATGATCCGAGACTAACCTGTCAAACTCTTTGACCTAGTTAATCAACATTCATTAGCTACGGTAGCACTCCAGTAAAGCCCGTAGCTGCACTCCCGTCAGTGTAAGACAAGTTGTGTCCACTGATATAACCAATGCCCATGAGTTGACCCTTCACAGTTGTTCAGAGACACTCTTCGGGTCAAATTACCGCTTTACCCCTATGTCTACTTCTTGCTCCTTAAGTCCCCACTGCTCCTCTAATGAACAACAACGTTGTAATGGTCCAACCATACACAACATCCCTCTCGGGCCAGTGAGAGGGTGGGCGCCTGTTGTCCAAGCCCTGGAGACAACACTTAAGGGAACAATCCCTCTAGTTTCCCTAAAGTCGGGAACGAGTGAATTCCATCTTGCGTAGTTAAGTTCCTAGCTCCCCACGTGGTCCTGTCCCTGAGAAGATAGAGATATTGGGCGAGTAACTGTGACCACCCTCACCCGTACTAGTCAAAGGACAGACCCCCGCAGATAGGAGTCCGTAACACGCTCAGGATTCAGGTCGAGTCACTAATAGTCATCTACGAAGTTATTAGTCCCACACTGTTAACGGTGTTACATCAGTAGGTCTAATAATTCACGGTCTGGTCTTGTACAATCTCATTGCACAGGATGACCCCATTCGCATGTCAACCACATGAACGAGTCAGATCACCTCGTTTGTATCTAATACAAAGCGGGCCACATCCACAACATATCCAGGATTAGGTCTCCAACCCCATCCATATACTGTAAACCGTTCGAGTCATTAACTCGAACGTGATCCTCCCTGTGTGTCCACCACCGTTCAAGTTCTAGTTCTCTCATAAATTCAATGACCCTGGAGCTTTGTTTATTAGACAAAGTTTGTAAAATTTGCGAGACACAAAGTAATGACATAAATAACTCTTATTAATTTCAAATTGTAAGATTAGAAACAAAACGAGATTGTCCTTAGATCCCAACAAACTCCCACTTGGACTAAGCTAGTGGACCAAACATACATTTCTCAAATGTACAATAGATTACAATAAAGTAATAGAATAAACTAGGGCATTGAATACCCTTTACAATACTCCCACTTGCCTTAGTTAGGAAGCACTCGAAGACATATACTCTCTAGGTGACCCTCATACACCTTAGCCGTGAGGGCCATTGTAAATGGATCAACAACATTGTGCTCCGACGCTATCTGCATGACTGTCACGTCGCCGCGGTGCACAATCTCTCGTATTAGATGATACTTTCGCTTAATGTGCTTGCCCCTCTTATGACTCCGAGGTTCTCTGGAGTTGGATACAACACCACTGTTGTCACAAAACAGCGTGATCGACAAGTTCATATTTGGAACAACTTCCAAATCTGTCATGAACTTCCTAAGCCAAATTTCCTTCGCTGCGACTTCACAAGCCGCAACGTACTCAGCTTCCATAGTGGAATCAGCGATGCATCCCTGCTTGATGCTTCGCCATACTACAACTCCTCCACTCAGAATGAAGATTGACCCCGAAGTGGATTTCCTATAATCTCTATCGGTCTGAAAATCAGAATCTGTGTATCCCGTAAGGACCAAAGCCTTTGTTGCGTAAAATTATATTGCAATACCGCAGTGTACGTGTCAAGTTTTAGTATAGTGATTTATGAGTCCAAGTATCGTCCTCGGGAATGGGTTTCTAGATTAATTAATTATTAAGGTACTAATTCTCAATTTTAGCTAAAGAAACATAACATGGATAGTTGGTTGAAGTAAATACAAACAAACGAACAAACATGTGGAGACACGAATTGATAGAATTAAAGGAAGTGATTTTACAAGTTAAAGACCTAACTAGCACATGCATTGAACCAATGAGATGAAATTATAAACAAGAAGTGAAATACTCAAGAAAATCTCTCGATTCTTAGTGAGCCTCACACATGCAATAAACTCATAGTCTCCATATGAACCTACAACATGCATGGCATTAAGCAATTTCTTTATGTGTTTCCCTAAGATTTCTAGGTCACTCTCGTGCCAGACTTCCAAGGGTTTTGACAATTTTGCTCTAATTCAAGCTTTATCTCTCGAGTCCACTTAAATCAACAAATTAAAAAGTAAAGAACGAATTGTCAAAAATAACGACATAACATGCTTCAATACATCACAAGAAAGTCATAACAAGTAATTCAAATCCTAACTACTATGTTTAGCTACTCTAAATCACATGAAAAACAAACTAAACAAGTAGAAAACGTCTTTTAGAACGCTATTACAAATTGAAAGAAAGAGAAATAAACTTACGTGTCGATCGGTCCCTTCGTCTCCAGAGCTCCCGTCTTCGATCTCGAACCTCCACGAATGCTTTGGCTCCCAAAATCTCTCTTTTCTCTCTTCTTACAAGGTGTATTTCGAATTTAGGGCAAAACTCTACCAAATTGTGCTCCCCATTGCAAGAATCATAATGTTGTATTTATAGGTATCAATGGGGGGCGGCGTTATAACGCTAGCGGCAGCGTTACAGCATTTGTATCCTAAGCGCGTGGTAAGTATGGAAACTATCGACGTTGCGCAACGCGCTAGGGGACAACTTTGCAACGCCGCTACCTTAACGCGCGTCCCTATCGGTTTGGCGTTGCGACGCCGCAAAGCGGCGTTGCGCGCCTCGCGCGCTCTCTCGTGCATGCGCGCCTTAACGCGCTAGCGTTGCGACGCTGCAAAGCAGCGTTGCAACGCTATCGACAATGATGCAGCGTTGCAACGCTATCGGCAATGATCTTCAAGGCTGTTTGGCTGCACGTTCGACATTGCAACGCTCTATATGGCGTTGCAACGCCATCACCTCGGGTCTTCAGCTTGGTTTGGTCTCCTCTCTTCCATTTGATGTTATATTTAGCTCTAAATAGCCTTGTTTTGATCCCGAGTGATCCAAATTGTCTCCAATAGCTCCGTTTAAGCTCTCAACATGAAATTGAATAAATTAACCACGTAAAAGCCCTGAAATCATCATAAAACTAGCAATAATTAAGCCTAAGGATAGCACATTTTGTGTGCTATCAGCCCCACTCCCATACACTAAGCTGTAGTTCCTTGTTCTCCTAAGATACTTGATGATTGCCTTTACGACTGTCCAGTGATCTAATCTTGGATTAGATTGATACATACTAACAATCCCTACTACATAACAGATGTCGGGCCTAGTACACAACATTGAAAGGAATGAAACTCCCACGCAACGGAAGACGATAAAATCGTCGCGGTGAAGTTGTGCAATTGAATTTCGTTAAAAACATTCTAACAATTAGAACTAGGCTAAACATGCTTAATTGGAAAGAAAAATCAGTATGTACTTACTTGTTGAAGACGTGCTTTGATTTTTCCTTTCCGTTCACAAACTCTTCGTGTTCTCCCAACGATCTCGAACCCTTCTCTCGAACAAAGGCTGAACACAACCCTTCGGCTTCTCGGTTATTCTTCTTTTGGAAGAAGGAAGTTGGCAGGAACTTCCTTTGTTTTGGTTTTGTAAGGAGAAAGGTAGAGAGAATTTTTGAGAGAGAGCTTTCTCTTCTTTTGGTGAAAATCAAAAAATGAGAGAATGAGCTAACAACCCTTCTTGCCAGAAGGGTTTATATAATGGAGATAGGTGGAGTTGAAATCTCCACATATTTACCATTTTACCACAACTATAGGTTATGCAAATCATATTTGCATAACCATATAAGATATCTCATATCTTAGATCACAAATCACATTTGCAATATTGTTGATTTATTAAATTGAATCACATCCAATTTAATATCTCTCAACCTAATTTCTCCAATTAGTCCTAATTCAACAATTAAGCTAACCTATAGTTTATTATGAATCTCATTCACATTAAACTATATATTATATCATTCATATCTCATATAAATGACATAAATGCCCTTTTAGTGAAATTGAACACTTCAATTCACACCAAAACAGTAACACTTCTTATTACCCAGATTGAGCCAACCGAGGGACCTAATGGACCTACAGTGACGAGCTTTAATGATCCGAGATTAACCTATCAAACTTTTTGACCCGGTTAATCAACATTCATTAGCTACGGTAACACTCCACTAAAGCCCGTAGTTGCACTCCCGTTAGTGCAAGAATATTACGTGTTCACTGATATAACCAATACCCATGAGTCGACCCTTCACAGGTTGTTCATAGACACTACTGGATCAAATTACCGTTTTACTCCTGTGTCTACTTCTTGCTCCTTAAGTTCCCACTGCTCCTCTAATGAACAACAACGTTGTAATGGTCCGACCATACACAACAACTCTCTCGTGCCAGTAAGAGAGTGGGCACCCGTTGTCCAAACACTGGAGACAACACTTAAGGGAACAACCCCTTTAGTTTCCCCAAAGGCGGGAACGAATGAATTCCATCTCGCGTAGTTAAGTTCCCAGCTCCCTACTTGGTCCTATCCCTGAGAAGATAGGCATATTGGGCGAGTAACTGTGACCACCCTCACCCGTACTAGTCAAAGGACAGACCCCCGCAGACAGGAGTCCGTAACATGCTTAGAATTTAGGTCGAGTCACTAATGATCATCTACGAAGTTATTAGTCCTTATTGTCAACGGTGTTACATCAGTAGGTCTAATAATTCACGGTCCGGTCTTGTACAATCTCATTGTACAGGATGTCCCCACTCGCATGTCAACCACATGAACGAGTCAGATCACCTCGTTTGTATCTTAATACAAAGCGGGTCGCATCCACAGCGTATCCAAGATTAGGTCCCCAACCCCATCCATATACTATAGACCGTTCGGGTCATTTACTCAAACGTGATCCTCCCTTTGTGTCCACTACACACCGTTCAAGTTCTAGTTCTCTCATATATTCAATGACCCTGGAGCTTAGTTTATTGGTCAAAGTGTGTATAAAATGCAAGACACAAAATGCAGAAATGAATAACTCTTTATTAATTTCAAACAGTATATTTACAAACACGATATTAGGACAAAAATCCCAACAAACTCCTGATGGAGATCTGGTCTCCTTGAGCAGCGGAAACGTGATTGGGATCGTTAATTTGCTTGATTGTTTTGGTAAAAACAAAAACCAGTACATTGACCCAAAAATACAGAACAAGCATGAAATGAACTCTAATCTAATTAGGCATGGATTTAATGGCATACATGCAAACATGTAAAGTTTAACAATTAAAAAAGGAGAGGAAGAGGAATTACCTTTGTAGACTTTCTCCAACAGCAACTCATTTCTCCAAACAGTACAACAACCCAACTGTGGAACTTCTCTGTTTTTCTTCCAGCAAGAACACAACCAACAGGAGAACCTCCTATGTCTCTGAGTTCTGCTTAAATCAACCTTGGTGGGAAAGGTTTTCAACAATTGGATGTTTTGGGAATGAGAGTGAGAGAGAGAGAATTTTTCTTGCAGCAATTCACCAATTGTAGAAAAAATCAATCGATCAATCCAAAAATGCACACCCCTTCTCCCTGTTAAGCTATCGATAGGGAGAAGGAAGGGGATAGTGGGAACGTGTCTGGATGACACCTTCCCTTATTTTATTATTAAAATAATAATAATAATAATAATAATAAATAATAATAATAATTAAATCAAATTTAATTATTAATTTAAATAATACAAATTAAATATCATATATTTAATTTGGATTAAATGTCATTTAATCATATCACCCTTTAACCTATAGTTTTAATGTACAATCCAGTGCACATTAAATTTTAACCTATAGTTTTCAAATGTGAATCACATTCACATTTAATATAATATTTGAACTCTTTCAAATATTCAATTCTCTCATAAAATTTAATATGAATCATATTCACATTAAATTTATAATATATAGTTCCAAAACTATATATTATATCGTATCTAAATACATTAAATATATTCCCTAATGAATTTGAACATTTCAAATTCAAATGATCTAAGAACCCTTTACGAGCTAGAAGGTGGACCTAATGGACCTCTGGATCGAAGCTCCAACGATACGAGGCTCGCTCGCTTAATCTCATTAACCTCCCAATCAACATTCGTTAACTACGGGAACACTCCACTAAAGTCCCACAACTGCACTCTTCTCACTGCAGATATATTTCTGTGTCCATGGATATTGACCAATAACAACAAGTCAATCCTTCACAAATGTTCGTAACACCACCTGGGTCAAATTATCGTTTTACCCCTGGGTTACATTTTGTGCCTTAAGTACCAGTGCTCCTCTAATGAACAATTTGTTTGTGGTCCTACTAACAAACAGAGTCCCTCTCGGGCCAATGAGAGGGTCGGGCCCTTTGTTCAAGTCCTAGAGACACCACTTAAGGAAACATTCCTCTACTTACCCTAGTAGGCGGGAAATATTGAATTCCATCTTGCTAAGTTAAGTTCCCAGCTGCTCACTCGGTCTTGTCCCCAAGAAGGTAGGCATATTGAGTCGGCGAATCTGGCCACTCTCACCCATACCAGTCAAAGGACAATCCGTCGCGAATGGGAGTTCGTAACCTACTCAGGATTGAGATCAAGTTTCCTAGGTCATCCTAGTGAAATAGAAACCTAACTAGTCAACGGAGTTACAGCTAGAGGTTACTATTTCATGGTCCGACCTTATGTAATCTCATTACATAGGATATCCCCACTCACATGTCATCTACACGAACACGTTAGGATCACAGTGTTTGTATCAAATACAAAGTGGGCCATATCCATAGTTTTACTACGGTAAGGTACCCAAACCTTATCCCCTAACTATAGACCCTTTAGGTTGTATCTCGAACTGAGATCCTTTTTATGTACATTACATTCAGTTAAAGATTCATATAACAGCCTTGGATGTTTAGTTTATTGGATTTAGGGTTTTAAATAAAGGCAAACTCGTAGATAACGAACAATAACACTTTATTGAAATAATAACACTTTATTACATTAATTAGAACATAATTACAAACTACGAGTTTTAGGGCACAAATCCCAACAACTCCCACTTGGACTAAGCTAGTGGAGCAAATACATTTCTGAAATGTACATAAATTACAATGAAGTAATACAATAAACTAGGGCATTGAATACCCGTTTACATATCTCCCACTTGCCCTAGTGTACTCGAAGACCTAGACTCTCTAGGTGACCCTCAAACACCTTAGCCGTGAGGGGCTTTGTAAATGGATCAGCTACGTTGTGCTCCGACGCTATCTGCGTGACTGTCACGTCGTCGCGGTGCACAATCTCCCGTATCAGGTGATACTTCCGCTCAATGTGTTTTCCTCTTTTATGGCTCCGAGGCTCTCTGGAGTTGGCTACTGCACCACTGTTTTCACAAAACAGTGTGATCGGCAAGTTTATATTTGGAACAACTTCCAAATCCGTCATGAACTTCCTAAGCCAAACAGGTTCCTTTGCACCATTCTGCTGTGGCATACCAAGTGTTGAGAGTTGGGACGTAATTCCGTGTTCTATCATATAGTCCTGGAATTCAATGTCCATATACTCTCCACCTCGATCTGATCGAAGTGTTTTTATCGTTTTACCTAACAGGTTCTCAACCTCAGTCTTGTACTCCTTGAACTTTTCAAGAGTTTCAGACTTCCTATGCATTAGGTAAATATACCCATATCTCGAATAATCATCAATGAAAGAAACAAAGTATTCATAACCTCCTCGTGCTTTAACACTCATCGGCCCACAAAGGTCAGAATGTATAAGCTCAAGGGGCTCCTTGGCTCTATATCATTTTTCACTAAAAGGACGTTTGGTCATTTTGCCTTCGAAGCATGACTTACACACCGGTAAAGAGTTTTCTTCCAACTGACTTATAAGTCCACTCTTCACTAGTCTCTCAATCCTATTGAGATTAATGTGGCCTAAACTTAGATGCCAAAGATAGACATTTTCTTTTGGTTCGTGTTTCTGCAGTTTTAAATAATTTAGTGTTCCAAACGCTTTTGACTGAATTTGGTTTCAAAACATACAAGTTAGACTCAAGTGAAGCTGAACAAATCAAATTACCCTTGAAAGAAATAAACGCTTTATTATTATCAAAGGAAATTGAGATACAGTGTTCAATAAGACAGGAAATGGAAACAAGGTTTCTAGTAAACCCTGGAACTATATACATATTGTCCAACAATAAGTAATTCCTGCCAAAATAGAGCTTCACTTTGCCGATTGCTGCAGCAGAGACTATCTCCCCGGATCCAACCCCTAGAGTCACCTCACCCTCTCGCAGCGGTTGCCAGGAATCAATTCCCTAAAAAGAAGAACAAACATAGTTAGTGGCGCCCAAATCTAAAATTCAGGCAGAGTCACTACTCTCCACTAAACATGTTTCAGTTACTAGTAAATCACATTTACCTTGATTCTTCCTCTCGGCAAGGAACTTATGACAGTTTCTCTTCTAGTGACCGTCCCCATTGCAGTGGAAACACTTTCCTTTCTCTGCAACTTCCTTGACCTTCTTGCGCTTTTGGGCGGCAGCTCGGTCAGCTTTATCCCTCTTCATCTTCTTCTTCCCTATCGGGCGTGAAGGAGCAACAGGTTTAGTCCCAGAGGTCGAACCCCTGTGATAAGACCTGTAGGGAACATTTGCCTCAGCTTTCGGTGCCCTGATCCTCATCAAGGACTGAAAATTCTTTAGCTCATTGAGGAGGGTAGTTAGAGTGTAGCTAATTTTGTTCATAACAGCATTGCTACGAAACTGAAGCAAACTCTTCGGAAGAGTCTCCAGAATAAAGCTGACTTAGCTCGACTCGTCGATAGAAGCCCCGTTCATCTCCGTCAGATTAAAGTGGGTCATCATGTCTAGAACGTGTTCTCGGACAAACGTCCCTTCTTTAATCCGGGCGTTGAAGACGTGTTTGAGTGAGTCGTGCCTGACCTGAAAGAACTGTTGTCCAAACATGTCTTGCAGCGACTCCATGATCTCCTTGGCGGTGATCATCAACTTGTGCTTCTTTGCTAATACTTCAGAATGAAGGGAATCGAATCTCGCAGCAGAAGCGCGCGCGTTCTTAATTTCATTACATGGATTACATTCACGAACAAACTTAACTAGATTAAGCATATAATATAAGATGGACAACAAGCATAATACCTTTGAAGAACGTTTCTTTGAGTGCTCCTTCTCCCACGATCACGATCTCAGCTACACGAACCCGAACGATCACCGACACTACCACCGGATCTTCTCCCTTGTTCTCTAGGTGAGTGAGGAAGGTGGGTTCCCTTTAGGTGAGATGAGGTATTTTGTGAAAGTCTAGTTGGAACTCTTTCCAACACTATGTGGGAGAATTCTCTAGGGTTTCTCAAGAGATGGAATCACTTGCTTGACCTAGTTGCATGTCATGCAACTATATATATAGGGAAATAGGGTGAAAATTACCATCTTATCCCTCTTATATTCTCCTACTATTATATGGTTTATATGTGAATCTAATTCACATTAAAACCATATATTATATCAATCATATCATATATAATTGATATAACACCTCATGTATGAAATTGAACACTTCAATTTCATTCCTAACTTTATACCCTCAATATTACCATGTTGAGCCAACGGAGGGACGTAATGGACCTACAGTTCATGAGCTCCAATGATGTGAGATTAGCTGATCAAACTCTTTGATCCAGTTAATCAATATTCATTAACTACAAGTCACTCCACTATAGACTTTTAGTTGCACTCTCCTCATTGTAGATTATATTGTGTCCACTTATATAATCATTACCCATGAGTCGACCCTTTACAGGTTGTTCGTAATCACGGTTGGGTCAAATTACCGTTTTACCTCTGTGATTACCTCTCTGTTCCTTAAGCACCACTGATCCTCTAATGAACAACAAGTCTAAGGTCGTACCATAGACTCATACCCTCATAGAGGGTGGGGCCCCGTTTTTCAAGACCTGGAGTCAGTTCTTAAGGGAACAATCTATCTAATTTCTTAGTGTAGGAATGAGTGAATTCCAGCTTACACATGTTGGGATTTGTGCCCTAAAACTCGTAGTTTGTAATTATGTTCTAATTATTGTAATAAAGTGTTATTATTTCAATAAAGTGTTATTGTTCGTTATCTACGAGTTTGCCTTTATTTAAACCCTAAATCCAATAAACTAAACATCCAAGGCTGTTAAATAAATCTCTAACTGAATGTAATGTACATAAAAGGGATCTCGGTTCGAGATATAGCCTAAAGGGTTTATAGTTAGGGCATAAGGTTTGGGTACCTTACCCTGGTTAAACTATGGATGTGGCCCACTTTGTATTTGATACAAACACTGTGATCCTAACGTGTTCGTGTAGATGACATGTGAGTGGGGATATCCTATGTAATGAGATTACATAAGACCGGACCACGAAATAGTAATCTCTAGTTGTAACTCCGTTGACTAGTTAGGTTTCTATTTCACTAGGATGACCTAGGCAACTTGATCTCAATCTCGAAGCGAGTTACTTAAACTCCTGTTCGCGAGGATTGTCCTTTGACTAGTATGGGTGAGAGTGGCCAGATTCACCGACTCAATATGCCTACCTTCTTGGGGACAAGACCGAGTGAGCGGCTGGGAACTTAACTTAGCAAGATGGAATTCACTCCTTCCCACCTACTAGGGTAAGTAGAGGAATGTTCCCTTAAGTGGTGTCTCCGGGACTTGAACAAAGGGCCCGACCCTCTCATTGGCTCGAGATGGACTCTGTTTGTTGGTAGGACCACAAACAAATTGTTCATTAGAGGAGCACTGGTACTTAAGGCACAAGATGTAACCCAGGGGTAAAACGATAATTTGACCCAGCTAGTGTTACGAACATTTGTGAAGGATTGAGTTGCTGTTATTGGTCAATATCCATGGGCACAGAAATATATCTGCAGTGAGAAGAGTGCAGCTGTGGGACTTTAGTGGAGTGTTCCCGCAGTTAAAGAATGTTGATTGGGAGGTTAATGAGATTAACCGATCAATATTGTATCGTTGGAGCTTCTGATCTGTAGTTCCATTAGGTCCACCTTCTAGCTTGTAAAGGGTTCTTAGATCATTTGAATTTGAAATGTTCAAATTCATTAGGGAATAAACTTAATGTATATTGATACGATATAATATATAGTTTTGGAACTATATATTATAAATTTAATGTGAATATGATTCATATTAAATTATGTGAGAGAATTAAATATTTGAAAGAGTTCAAATATTAAATTTAAATGTGAATGTGATTCATATTTGAAAAAACTATAGGTTAAAACTTAATGTGCATGAGATGTACATTAAACTATAGTATAAAGGGTAAAATGATTAAATGTGATTTAATCATTAAATTAATACTATATTTGAAATAAATATGATTTAATTTAATGAAATTAATTAATTAATTAATTAATTTATATATATTATTAATTGGGAACGTGTCAGGAGGACACGTTCCCACTACTCCCCAACTCCCCCTCGATAGGGAGTGGGGAGTTGCCCACTGAAGCTTCTTCTTTTCCTGGTGAGAAGAAGAAAGTGATCGATCGATCATTTTTTTCGAAAAGAACAGAGAAATTCTCTCTCTCTCACGCTCATTCCCAAAGTTATCCAAAAGTTGGAATCCTTCCCACAAAGGATCTTCTTCTAAGTTGAATCTCAGAGGATAGGAGGTTTACTCTTTTGGTGGTGTTCTGTAAAACAGAGAAACAAAAGCTTCTTGGGTTGCTGTACTGATTGGAGTAAGGAGTTGCTACTGAGGAAAACTACAAAGGTAATTTCTTCTTCTTCCCTTTAATTTAATAGTTAAACTAAACATATGTTTGCATGTATGTAATTAATCCATGTCTAATAGGATTAGAATTTCATGCTTGTTCTGTATTTTTGTCAATGTACTGGTTTTTGTTTCAATTAAAACAATCAAGCAATTAACGATCCCAAACACGTTTCCGCTGCTCAAGGAGATCCGATCTCCATCAATTGGTATCTGAGCAATGCTTGATTCGTTTTGTTTTGAAACAAAATTGCATTGATTTGGTGGGAAATGCATTTGGTTTGCTGTAAAACTAGTTTAGGAATTTTTTGGTCTTAGTTTACTTTGATTTTGATCAAATTGTATGTAAAGGCCCCTGAGTTCTTGGGCAAAAAGTGCATAATTGAGTCTGTAATTGAGTTACGAGTCGTTCGGGACCAGTTTCATTAAATTTGGTTGAGAATCGAAGGAGAGATTGAAGAACGAAGCTGTTGTGTTCGTGAGTTTCAGTTGTTGCCAAAGCAGCAGCGTTGCAACGACAACGTTGCAACGCTGAAGAACGGCTCGCAACGCCAGCGCTCCCTATCGATGCGGGCGCTCAAGGGTCAGCGGCGTTGCAATGCTGCCCCTCAGCGTTGCAACGCCATCCCGATACCAGGCGCGCAAGACGACGAAGCGGGCGTTGCAACGCTGGTATCATGTTGCAACGCCGTGGGGCATTCCAGCAGCTGCAGACTGGTTCGACTGGTTCGGTGGTTTTGGTTCGGTTCGAGCGGTTCAAGGCTAGTTCAGGGTATTTTTGGACCGGTTTCATGAAATAAATTAATGTAATTTATTTTCTTTTTGCACTTTAGGGGCCAAATTATTCCGGTTTACAGTTTTATGTCTTTATGAATGTCATTTAGATAATTCCCACCTTAGGATAAGTATGTTCATGCATTTTATTTATATAAATGTTATATGAATATGGTTGAATGCATGATTAATTTATTTTTTTTCATGAGTAATTAATTATAAGTGTTATAATTAGATTATATGGAAAATAAATTACATGGAGCATGAAATTACTTAGTTTAAAATAAATGTTATTTTGTTTAAGTAATTTTATAATTCAAATAGTTGAATTCCTTTTATAATTCCAATTTGAATATAGATTGTTGGATTTATAATATAGTTTCTTTCATAGGTTAATTATTAAAATTTATAAAAGTTATAAATCAAAGGGGTTTTAGAAACCATAACCTATAATAAAGAAATGCATGCAAACATAGGAACTTGGGTTAAAATTTAAATTAGTTTTAAATTGTTTAAAATTAATTTAGACCTAAGTTTTAATTTCTAATAGGATTAGAAATTGGTCTTACGTAGTATTTTAAATAGTTTAAAATATAGTAGGACTTTAGGACTTTGGTTATAAGGGAACTCTACTGGGTGAAGTTTTTTGTCTATTTGGGGGTACTTAAGTTGTGATAACTTAACACCTCCTACCGAACCGACCGGAACTTGAGTTGAATTAACCTTAGTTCTATTTTTATCTCTAGGTAATTAAAATGTTTATTCACCTAGACATAAGTTTTTAAGACCTAGTTATAATAGTTATAATAGGCATAGACTTAGATAGATTCTTTTAGCCAGAATCCAACTAAGTTAAACCTATACCCTAATCTTAGGAACTTTAGTGGGAGAAAACGAGATGTTCGCATCAAGTTTACTCTCACGTCCTCAAAAGTTCACACCGTGAGTTCCATGCTCGGCTACGCGACGTCAATAGGGCGTTCCCCTACGGTATGTGTTTGCATGGTTCAATACCAAGGTGAATGAAGGAAGTATCCATAGTAAATGGGAGCAGGATGCGTGTCAACGTATCCTACGGTCTCCTCCATTAGGTCGCACCGTGAGATTTCTATAGTCCGCCTGCTAGGTTGTCCTGGAATAACCAAACCCTACGGAGGGCCTGACTATATTGATCGGAACCCCGCGAACTCCAGAAATTGATAGGGTCTCTTAGGTTGTTTGCCAACAGTTGTCTTTCTTAATAGTAGCCTGTTGGCTCGGGCCTATTGGATCTGAAAATGGTAGGGTCACATTTATGGGATGAGTTAAGTTAGTTAACAAATCCTTGACCAAACAAACGGTAGCTAAGGACTATTGGGACATGAGATGTTCTGGAAGTGAGAATTGGTTGAGAAAGTCTCAATTCAAGGGAGGAATGACTGACCACCCGACGGAGGCTTTTATTCTAAACCCTTGAAGTATCGTTGCAAAATTAAAGGTTTAATTTAAACATTCGGTTTAGTTTAAACACTAGGGTTCTTTAATAATTTTGCTAAATTTGATTGGTTTTTACAATGGGTTAAAAGGCATAACTAATTAGAACTATTTTGGATTTTCAGCATGTCGTCCTCAATAATAGCCTTACTTAAAAGCGACCGTTTAACTGGTGAGAATTTTACTACGTGGAAGTCCAACTTGAATACGATTCTCGTTGTTGACGACCTACGGTTTGTAGTGTCTGAGGAATGTCCTCAGATCCCTGCTCGTAACGCTCCTCAATCTGTTAAGAAGGCGTACGACCGCTGGATCAAGGCCAATGACAAGGCCAAGGTATACATTTTGGCTAGTGTTTCTGAAGTTCTGGCCAAAAAGCACGAGGGCATTGTCTCAGCTCGTGAGATCATGAGTTATTGCGCAGAAATGTTTGGACAACAAATGCGGATAGATTCGCACGAATCCCTCAAATACGTTTATAACTCCCGTATGAAGGAGGGGTCATCGATGAGAGAACACGTTCTTGATCGATGGTCCACTTCAACGTGGTGCCGAGATGAACGAGGCGGTCATTGACGAGCAAAGTCGGTATCGTTCATCACGGAATCTCTTAGAAGAGTTTTCTGCAATTCCGCATGACAATGCGGTGATGAACAAGATAGAGTATAACTCGACTACTCTTCTTAATGAACTACAGACTTTCCAGTCTCTTATGAAGAATAAGGGGCAGGCTGATGGAGAGGCAAATCTGTTTGCCCATTCCAGAAGGTTCTAGAAGGGTTCATCCTCTAGGACTAAGTCTTGTAGCTCATCTTCTGGGCTTAAGAAGACCCAAAAGAAGAAAATAGGAGGGAAAGGGAAGGCACCTGTTGCTGACAAGGGCAAGGGAAAAACCAAGGTTGCAGATAAAGGAAAATGTTTTCACTGCAACGTGGATGGGCATTGGAAGCAAAACTGCCCAAAGTACCTTGCTGAGCTCAAAGAGAAGAAAGGTAATTTAGATTTACTTGTTCTTGAAACTTGTTTATTGGAAAATGATGATTTTACCTGGATACTTGATTCAGGAGCCACTAATCATGTTTGCTCTTCATTTCAAGAAACTAGTTCATTCAAGGAGCTCGAAGAGGGTGAGATGACGCTCAGGGTCGGAACGGGAGACGTCGTCTCAGTTTATGAAGTGGGAGATGCTAAGCTATTTTTCGGAGATAGATTTCTTTCATTAAGAAATCTGTATATAGTTCCTAAGCTTAAAAGGAACTTAATTTCTATCTCTTGTTTAATAGAACTTGGATATTGTATTTATTTTTCAATTAATGAAGCGTTCATTTTGAAAGAATGTGTCAATATTTGTTCTGCTAAATTGAAAAATGGCTTGTATGTACTGAAATCGAACAAAACGAAAGCAATTTTAAATCATGAGATGTTTAAAAATGCTAACACTCAGAATAAAAGGCAAAGAATTTCTCCAACTAACAATAATACCTATCTATGGCATCTTAGACTTGATCATATTAATCTCAACTGGATTGAGAGACTCTCTAAGAATGGACTTCTAAACAAGTTAGAAGATGATTCTTTACCGCCTTGCGAGTCTTGCTTGGAAGGTAAAATGACCAAACGACCTTTTACTGGAAAAGGTTACTGAGCCGTAGAGCCCCTAGGACTTGTTCATTCGGATCTTTGTGGTCCAGTGAATGTCAAAGCTCGAGGAGGGTATGAATATTTCATCTCTTTCATAGATGATTATTCTAGGTATGGTTATCTATACCTAATGCATCACAAGTCTGAAGCTCTTGAAAAGTTCAAAGAGTATAAGACTGAAGTAGAGAATGCATTAGGAAAAACCATTAAAATGCTTCGATCAGATCGAGGAGGACAGTATATGGATTTGAGATTCCAGGACTATATGATAGAACATGGAATTAAATCTCAACTCTCTGCACCTAATACACCACAACAAAATGGTGTGTCAGAAAGGAGAAAATAGAACCTTGTTAGACATGGTTCGTTCTATGATGAGCTATGCTCAATTACCGCCTCGTTTTGGGGATACGCAGTAGGGATTTGCATGATTCAAATCTTGAGCAGTTGTTCCATCAAAAGTGTTTTGAAACACCTTTTGAACTTTGGAAGGCGTAAACCTAGTTTACAACACTTGAGATTCGGGTTATCCGCACACGTGCTCGTGACAAACCCAAAGAAACTGGAACCTCGTTCAAGATTGTGCCAATTTGTTGGCTATCCCAAAGAAACGAGAGGAGGTCTTTTCTACGACCCACAAGAAAACAAGGTGATTGTATCGACAAACACCACGTTCTTAGAGAAAGATCACATGAGGAACCACAAACCGCGTAGTAAATTAGTACTAAATGAAGCTACACATGAACCAACAAGAGTTGTTGATCAAGCTAGACCTTCATCAAGAGTTGATGGAAGAGTCAGCACCTCAAGTCAGTCTCGTCCTTCTCAATCGTTGGGAATGCCTCGACGTAGTGGGAGGGTTGTTTCCCAACCTGACCGCTACTTGGGTTTAGCTGAAACTCAAGTTGTCATACCTGATGACAGCGCAGAAGATCCATTCTCTTATAAACAGGCAATGAATGATGTAGACAAGCACCAATGGATCAAAGCCATGAACCTTGAAATGGAGTCAATGGACTTCAATTCAGTATGGGAGCTTGTAGACCAACCTGAAGGGGTTAGACCCATAGGGTGTAAATGGATCTATAAGAGAAAGAGAGATGCAGCCGGAAAGGTACAGACCTTTAAGGCTAGACTTGAGCAAAGGGTTTTACCCAAAGGGAAGGAGTTGACTATGAAGAAACTTTTTCCCCTGTTGCTATATTGAAGTCTATAAGGATACTCTTGTCCATAGCCGCGTTTTATGATTATAAAATTTGGCAAATGAACGTCAAGACTGCCTTTTTGAATGGTAATCTTGACGAGAGCATCTATATGTCTCAGCCCGAAGGGTTCATAGCCCAAGGTCAGGAGCAAAAAGTTTGCAAGCTTAATCGATCCATTTATGGATTGAAACAAGCGTCAAGATCTTGGAATATAAGATTTGATACTGCGATCAAGTCTTACGGCTTTGACTAAAACGTTGATGAGCCTTGTGTTTACAAGAGGATCATCAACGACAAAGTAGCTTTGTTAGTACTTTATGTGGATGATATCCTACTCATTGGGAATGATGTAGGATACCTCACTGACATAAAGAATTGGCTGGCGACCCAATTCCAAATGAAAGATTTGGGATAGGAGCAGTATGTTCTTGAGATTCAGATCTTTAGGAATCGCAAGAACAGAACGCTAGCACTGTCTCAAGCGTCTTATATCGACAAAACGTTGTCCAGATATTCGATGCAGAATTCCAAGAGGGGCTTATTACCCTTCAGGCACGGAGTTCATCTGTCTAGGGAACGGTGTCCCAAGACACATCAAGAAGTTGAGGATATGAGACATATTCCCTATGCCTCTTGTCACACCCCCTCCCGAACTACCTGCTAACTTAGCCCGGCAGATGGCGTGAAGCCAACAGTCATCATTCACCTCTCTAACGATACCTGTTGACCCTACTTTACCTAATAAGCATACTATACTTATATAAGAAACACTTTCAACATAACACAGCGGAATATTAACAATTACGTAACCTATGTAAGGAGTAACCCTACTTAAGACTCTCTGGAAAATCGAAACGGATGTGAACATCACAACCAAAAACATACCCAACCATGGTTTACAACCACAACCTAGAATGTACACATAAACATAACTTCATAGTCCGTCTACTATACATATAGACTTTCTATACAACTCCACCCACGTACAACATATCAAACTTGTGGAGCTTCCAGCAGACTATGGCAGGTTATCAGGCACCGGGAGCTCGATCTCTACCTGAAAAGTTGGAAAAACACTGAAAGAATGAGCTATGAAGCTCAGTGAGTGACTTGAGTTTAAAAGAAAACTATTAACTCGTAAATCATATCACCTGATCATCTATGAGCATATACATCTGTAATCAAACGTTAAAAGTAACTGTGTAATCATAATAGCTTTTCAGGAAAACCAGCAAGTATGTCGTGAAATCTCGTAAAGCATATGAATGATATAAATCCTTTTTAAAACACGTCACAATCCACGTTGTGTAGGGCACTCCCAGTACAACCAACGTTTACTCTACGATGTAGTGGGGCCCGCCCAACACTCCCATCGTCTTTGTCGTAGTGGGACCCGCCCAAAGACTCACACGACAAAGCATTGTTGTCACGGAGTACACTCAACGTCGACAACAGATTATGACCTGTGTGCACATGGTACCATAAAGCCTCGGGCTCAATATCTCAGAAGATCACATGAAAACATTTGAACATGCCTGCTTATCTTTTCATTCATAAAACTCAAGCTTACTTAGCTTGTTCATAAAACTGGAAATCTTTAAAAACATACTTGCTCGAAATCATAGCATTTCCATAAACTTTGGAAGTCCAATAAACATATGCTAATGTATAAATTTATCAAGACATTTAGGCTCACAATGGATACTTGAAAACATTTCTAGGAAAACATGAATACTCATAAACATGTGTTCAAAAGAAAACGTAAAGCATTGTAACTATTTCATTCTAGCAAAACTTGTTTTCTTAAAACATATCTCAAGCATATAGTTCATTTAGTCACTCACAGTATTAAAACTAGAACCTTGGCCCGTACACTCGACCTATTTGCTCTTGGCCTGTCAAACAAACCAAATTCAACCATTAGAACCTCGAGCTCAAGCTTTTTAACCTTAAAATTACAAGAAAACACACTTTCAAATTTTCCAGCATTTCCAGCATTTTCTGCCCTGTTTTCAGACAGCCATAACTTCTTCATTACTTATCCAAAAATAATGTACTTTATACCAAACTCTTTCTTTTTGAACCCTCTAAAAATCATATGAAGACATGAAATTGACATTCCCAACTGATTGGTTCAGAAATACCTCGACAGCTACTTTCCTAAAAACAGACTTCTGTTGTTTCCAGATTTGGATTTCCTACTGCACAACAAATTTAACCTGATATTTTAAATATCTTCTAGACATTTTCTACTCACAATTTCTTCACGAAACTTGTAGGAAATTCAATAAGCTTTCGAACCATACAAATTAGAGCTTCTGATTCCAACTCTTCAGATCAGTACAACCAAAATATCAGAGACTTCTCGGATTTGACAGCAAATTTTGTCTTCGGTCTTCCTCTTCACAAAACAGCAACTTAAGGTCCGAATTGGCTTACGCATCCTTCACAAACTTTGTTCAAAAATGAATTAGCTTTCAAGAAACGCAAACTTCAACACTTACCTCTTCTTGTGAAGCTCGAGATGAACAAAATAGCAGAACTGGTCTGAGTTGTTCACCTTGCTGCTACACAAACAAACGTTGAGTTCTTCTCCTATCTTCTGCAACTTCAACTCACGAAAAACCCCTTCTTCTTCTTCCTTTCTCCTTCTCTCACAAAACCCTTACCTTCCTTTTTGATAAATGAAGAAGAAGATCGATGGAAAATAGCTTTTTAAAAAGAAAACAAAGGTGGGGGTCCCACCTCCCACTTTCTCTTTTTCATCATTTCCTTTTCCTTTATCTCTTTCTTTCTTTTCTTTTCTTTTCTTTTCCTTTCTTTACAAAACAAAACTAAACTTAATGTAATAAACATTTCTTTCATTTTCTTTTCTTCTGTATCTTTAAAGCAAACCAAACCAAAATGGTTTAGACTTTTCCTTCCTTGTTTTCCTTTTGTCTTTCACTTCATTTCTTTTGTTTTTAAAACAACGGAAACCAAGTCTTAAACATTCATTTCTTTTTTTTTTTTTGTTTTTTTTATAAGGAAATTCCAAAGAAAGATCTCGGGTTTACAACTTACTTCCCCCTTAAGAAATTTCGTCCTCGAAATTTAGCAGTCTTAAAGTTAAAATCGTCAGGTACTTCCTCCTCAATTGGTCCTTTAACTCCCAGGTTGCCTCCTCCAATCTGTGATGTCTCCAACGAACCTTCACGAGTGGGATCGTCTTGTTTCTTAAAACTCGTTCTTTCCTGTCGAGGATTTGAACTGTATCCTCTACGTAACTCATGTCTTCCTTCAGCTCAACTGGTTGCGCTTGCAACACATGAGTCTGATCTGAAATATACTTCCTTAACATGGACACATGAAAAACATCATGTACTCCAGATAGTTCTGCTGGCAACTCCAGTTTGTAGGCTGCTGGCCCAACTCGTCCCGTTATTTGGTAAGGACCAATGTACCTAGGGCTTAGCTTTTCTTTCTTGCTTAAGCGAAGGACACCTCTCCACGAAGATAACTTCAAGAAAACTTGACCTCCGACTTTGAATTTTAAGTCCTTTCGTCGCTTATATTCGTAACTCTTCTGACGGTCTTGTGCTACCTTTAAAATTTCCCTGATTACCTTAACATTTTCTGTTGTAACTTGCACCAACTCAGGACCGATTAGCTTCTGCTCTCCTAGTTCATTCCAATATACGAGCGTTCTACACGGTCTTTTATCCAGAGCCTCAAATGGTGCCATGTCAAGATTAGACTGATAATTGTTATTGTAAGCGAAATCCATAAGTGATAAGTGTGTATCCCAACTTCCCTTAACTTGAAGGACACATGCTCTCAACATGTCTTCTAGGGTCTAGATGGTCCTCTCTAACTGACCATCTGTCTGAGAATGTAACGCTGTACAAAACTCAACTTTGTCCCCATAGTTTCCTGTAAGTTAGGCCAAAACATAGAAGTAAATCTCGGATCTCTATCTGAAACTATGGACACTGGCACTCTGTATTGACTCACAATCCTATCGACGTATAGCTTAACAAGCTGATCAAGGGTAGACATCGATTTTAATTGGTATAAACCTTGTTGTCTTAGTGAGTCGATAGATCATTACCATATACCATCATGTCCACTTGGAGTATGATGTACAAACAACAGGAAATCCATAGTGATATGCTCTCATTTCCACTCCGACACGGGTAGTGGATTAAGGAGTCCTCCTGGTCTCTGTCTAACTGGTTTAACTTGCTGATAGCACACAAAATGTGCTATCCTTAGGCTTAATTATTGCTAGTTTTATGATGTTTTCAGGACTTTTACGTGGTTAATCCATTCAATTTCAGGTTAAGAGCTTAAACTGCAAGATAGGGTGAATGACATTATGAAGTGCATAATCTGTATAATATGTGCATTATGTGAAAGGGTTGTCATCTGTTTTTGTTGTTTTAGAAAAAAAATATTGTGAGGACAAAAAGAGCTACCTTCACTGTGATCAGTTAGGCCACTCATTGAGTGAGTGCTCTTGGTACGAGTCCCTGCAGTGGATGTGTGAAAGCTAGTGTCCTTGCACAAAAAAAAAAAAGAAGAAAATAGAAAAAGTGGCATCAAAAGAGTGATGAAGTGCTGAGTAAAGTTGTTTATTTCTTGAGTGTGGAGAGGCTCAAAGATTAGTAATTAAGACCAGTGTAGGGGGAAGTTGAATGGAGAACCTAATAAAGTTGATCCGGGCTTAGTAAAAATGAAGGGAACATAGGCTAATCACACACACACGTAGGAACACTTAGGAAAAGTTTTAAATTACTTGTCGAAGTGTTATGTTTAAGTGTTTCCTGTGATTGCAAAATTTTCTCTCAAATCTTTGAGGCTTGAATCAAATGTATGTTTAAGAACAACCTAATGTTTAACTTTGTTTTTTTGCTCGAGACTAGCAAAAGTTTAAGTTTGGGGGTGTTTGATAGCACACAAAATGTGTTATCCTTAGGCTTAATTATTGCTAGTTTTATGATGATTTCAGGACTTTTACGTGGTTAATCCATTCAATTTCAGGTTAAGAGCTTAAACGGAGCTATTGGAGATAATTTGGATCACTCGGGATCAAAACGGGGCTATTTGGAGCTAAATATAACATCAATTGGAAGAAAAAGAACCAATCCAAGCATGATGACCCGAGGTGATGGCGTTGCAACGCCATGCAGAGCGTTGCAACGCCATGCTTCTTTGTTTAAAGGCTTTGAAGACTCGGCGATAGCGTTACAACGCGCCTTAGGGGCGTTGCAACGCTATCTCGATGAGAAGCCACGCATGAGAGCGCGCACGGAGGCGTTGCGCGTAACGCGCTTGCGACATCGCAACGCCCGGATCGATAAGGGCGCGCATTAAGGTAGCAGCGTTGCGGCAACGCTGCCCCTAAGCGTTGCAACGCTAGCTGCGATAGTTTCCATATTTACCACGCGTTTAGGGTACAGCGTTGCAACGCTGTCCCTAGCGTTGCAACGCTGCACCGATTCCTTCTATAAATATATCCTTATGACTTCACTAAAGGGGAGCACAATTTGGTAGAGTTTTGCCCTAAATTCGAAATACACCTTGTAAGAAGAGAGAAAATAGTGATTTTGGGAGCCAAAGCATTCGTGGAGGTTCGAGATCGAAGACAGGAGCTCGCAGACGAAGGACCAGCATCGACACCTAAGTTTATTTCTCTTTCTTTCAATTTGTAATAGCGTTCTAAGACGTTTTCTACTTGTTTAGTTTGTTTTTCTTGTGATTTAGAGTAGCTAAACAAAGTAGTTAGGATTTGAATTACTTATTATGACTTTCTTGTGATGTATTGAAGCATGTTATGTCGTTATTTTTGGCAATTCGTTCTTTACTTGTTAATTTGTTGATTTAAGTGGACTCGAGAGATAAAGCTTGAATTAGAGCAAAATTGTCAAAACCCTTGGAAGTCTGGCATGAGAGTGACCTAGAAATCTTAGGGAAATACATAAAGAAGTTGCTTAATGCCATGCATGTTGTAGGTTCATATGGAGACTATGAGTTTATTGCATGTGTGAGGCTCACTAAGAATCGAGAGATTTTCTTGAGTATTTCACTTCTTGTTTATAATTTCATCTCATTGGTTTAATGCATGTGCTAGTTAGGTCTTTAACTTGTAAAATCACATCTCCCAAATTTATCAATCTGTGTCTCCACATGTTTGTTCGTTTGTTTGTATTTACTTCAACCAACTATCCATGTTATGTTTCTTTAGCTAAAATTGAGAATTAGTACCTTAATAATTAATTAATCTAGAAACCCATTCCCGAGGACGATACTTGGACTCATAAATCACTATACTAAAACTTGACCCGTACACTGCGATACTTGGACTCAGGCACCGGGAGCTCGATCTCTACCTGAAAAGCGGGAAAAACACTGAAAGAATGAGATATGAAGCTCAGTGAGTGACTTGAGTTTAAAAGAAAACTATTAACTCGTAAATCATATCACCTGATCATCTATGAGCATATGCATATGTAATCAAACGTTAAAAGTAACTGTGTAATCATAATAGCTTTTCAGGAAAACCAGCAAGTATGTCGTGAAATCTCGTAAAGCATATGAATGATATAAATTCTTTTTAAAACATGTCACAATCCACGTTGTGTAGGGCACTCCCAGTACAACCAACATTTACTCTACGATGTAGTGGGGCCCGCCCAACACTCCCATCGTCTTTGTCGTAGTGGGACCCGCCCAGCACTCACGACAGCATTGTTGTCACGGAGTACACTCAACGTCGACAACAGATTATGACCTGTGTGCACACGGTACCATAAAGCCTCGGGCTCAATATCTCAGAAGATCACATGAAAACATTTGAACATGCCTGCTTATCTTTTCTTTCATAAAACTCAAGCTTACTTAGCTTGTTCATAAAACTGGAAATCTTTAAAAACATACTTTCTCGAAATCATAGCATTTCCATAAACTTTGGAAGTTCAATAAACATATGCTCATGTATAAATTTATTAAGATATTTAGGCTCACAATGGATACTTGAAAACATTTCTAGGAAAACATGAATACTCATAAACATGTGTTCAAAAGAAAACGTAAAACATTGTAACTATTTCATTCTAGCAAAACTTGTTTTCTTAAAACATATCTCAAGGATATAGTTCATTTAGTCACTCACAGTATTAAAACTAGAACCTTGGCTTGTAAACTTGACCTATTGCTCTTGGCCTGTCAAACAAACCAACTCAACCATTAGAACCTCGAGCTCATGATTTTTGACCTTAAAACTTGCAAGAAAACACACTTTCAAATTTTCCAAAGATTTTTGATTTTACGCCCTTTTTGAGCATGACCATAACTTCTTCATTACTTATCCAAAAATAATGCACTTTATACCAAACTCTTCCTTTTGAACCCTCTAAAAATCATATGAAGACATGAAATTGAAATGCCCAACAGATTGGTTCAGAAATACCTCGAAAGCTACTTTCCTAAAAACAGACTTCTGCTGTTTCCAGATTCGGATTTCCTGCTACACAACAAATTTAACCTGATATTTTAAACATCTTCTGGACATTTTCTACTCACAATTTCTTCACGAAACTTGTAGGAAATTCAATAAGCTTTCGAACCATACCAATTAGAGCCTCTGATTCCAACTCTACAGATCAGTACAACCAAAATATCAGAGACTTCTCGGATTTGACAACAAATTCTGTCTTCTGTCTTCCTCTTCACAAAACAGCAACTTAAGGTCAGAATTGGCTTAAGCAGCCTTCACGAACTTTGTTCAAAAATGAATTAGCTTTCAAGAAAAGCAAACTTCAACACTTACCTCTTCTTTTGGAGCTCGAGATGAACAAAATAGCAGAATTGGTCTGAGTTGTTCACCTTGCTGCTACACAAACAAACTTTGAGTTCTTCTCCTATCTTCTGCAACTTCAACTCACGAAAAACCCCTTCTTCTTCTTCCTTTCTCCTTCTCTCACGAAACCCTTACCTTCCTTTTTGATAAATGAAGAAGAAGATCGATGGAAAATAGCTTTTTAAAAAGAAAACAAAGGTGTGGGTCCCACCTCCCACTTTCTCTTTTTCATCCTTTCCTTTTCCTTTATCTCTTTCTTTCTTTTCTTTTCTTTTCTTTTCCTTTCTTTACAAAACAAAACTAAACTTAATGTAATAAACATTTCTTTCATTTTCTTTTCTTCTTTTTCTTCAAAGCAAACCAAACAAAAATGGTTTAGACTTTTCCTTCCTTGTTTTCCTTTTGTCTTTCACTTCATTTCTTTTGTTTTTAAAACAAGGGAAACCAAGTCTTAAACATTCATTTCTTCTTTTC
Organism: Trichosanthes cucumerina; assembly: GCA_036507285.1. NCBI lineage: Eukaryota > Viridiplantae > Streptophyta > Magnoliopsida > Cucurbitales > Cucurbitaceae > Trichosanthes > Trichosanthes cucumerina. The sequence goes on along the minus strand of CM071842.1, from coordinate 27,778,064 downwards.
TTTTGTTTTTTTTATAAGGAAATTCCAAAGAAAGATCTCGGGTTTACAACTTACTTCCCCCTTAAGAAATTTCGTCCTCGAAATTTAGCAGTCTTAAAGTTAAAATAGTCAGGTACTTCCTCCTCAATTGGTCCTTTAACTCCCAGGTTGCCTCCTCCAATCTGTGATGACTCCAACGAACCTTCACGAGTGGGAACGTCTTGTTTCTTAAAACTTGTTCTTTCTTGTCGAGGATTTAAACTGTATCCTCTACGTAACTCATGTCTTCCTTCAGCTCAACTGGTTGCGCTTGCAACACATGAGTCTGATCTGAAATATACTTCCTTAACATGGACACATGAAAAACATCATGTACTTCAGATAGTTCTGCTGGCAACTCCAGTTTGTAGGCTGCTGGCCCAACTCGCCCCGTTATTTGGTAAGGACCAATGTACCTAGGGCTTAACTTTCCTTTCTTGCTTAAGCGAAGGACACCTCTCCACGGAGATAACTTCAAGAAAACTTGATCTCTGACTTGGAATTTTAAGTCCTTTCGTCGCTTATATTCGTAACTCTTCTGACGGTCTTGTGCTACATTTAAAATTTCCCTGATTACCTTAACAATATCTGTTCTAACTTGCACCAACTCAGGACCGATTAGCTTCTGCTCTCCCAGTTCATTCCAATATACGAGCGTTCTACACGGTCTTTTATCCAGAGCCTCAAATGGTGCCATGTCAAGATTAGACTGATAATTGTTATTGTAAGCGAAATCCATAAGTGATAAGTGTGTATCCCAACTTCCCTTAACTTGAAGGACACATGCTCTCAACATGTCTTCTAGGGTCTAGATGGTCCTCTCTAACTGACCATCTGTCTGAGAATGTAACTCTGTACAAAACTCAGCTTTGTCCCCATAGTTTCCTGTAAGTTAGGCCAAAACATAGAAGTAAATCTCGGATCTCTATCTGAAACTATGGACACTGGCACTCTGTATTGACTCACAATCCTATCGACGTATAGCTTAACAAGCTGATCAAGGGTAGACATCGATTTTAATCGGTATAAACCTTGCTGTCTTAGTGAGTCTATCGACCATTACCATATACCATCATGTCCACTTGGAGTATGATGTACAAACAACAGGAAATTCATAGTGATATGCTCTCATTTCCACTCCGACACGGGTAGTGGATTAAGGAGTCCTCCTAGTCTCTGTCTAACTGGTTTAACTTGCTGACAGATTAAACATCTATCAACATAATCAACTCTCTCCCGCTTCATCCCAGGCCACCAATAAGTCCCATTCAAGGTTTTATACATCTTGGTGCTTCCTGGATGCATAACGTAAGCTGAATTGTGAGCTTTCTCTAGAATAACATCTTTAAGCTCACTAATGCTCGAGACACATAGTCTTCTCTGCTTAACTATGGTTTCATCTGTTCTCATTCTAAATTATGCTTTTGGGCCCTGTTTGGACATTCCAAACATTTCCTGCAAGTTACTATTCTCTGATTGTCTTCTTACAATCTCATTCACAGTGAAGAGACGATCCGAATTAAACTAAAAGACCCCCTGAATTCTCTGCTGTTACAACTGCCTTAGAATCCCTTAGAGTACATAAAAAAAATGTTGCTCGAATACCACACAAGACATCTCTAGGAAGTCTCGACTTCCTACTCAATGCATCTACTACCACAATCACCTTACCAGGATGGTATTCTATGGTACAATCATAATCTTTAATCTGTTCTAACTATCTTCTCTATCTCATAATAAACTTTCTTTAATCAAAGACGATATACTTCAGACTCTTATGATTTGTAAAAGAAATAAGACACCTCTCACCAAACGAGTAATGTCTCCAGATCTTCACTGCTAGAACAACTACTGCTAACTCAAGATCGTGGGTATGGTAATTATACTCATGCTTTTTCAATTGTCTCGACGCATAAGCTATTACTTTTCTTTCTTGCATGAGCACACACCCTAAACCTTGTCTCGAAGCTGAAGGGAATGAAAATCCCGTGCAGCGAAAGACGATTGAATCGTCGATGTATCAATTACGCAAACCGTCTTTGTTAAAATTGATCTAATACATAGATCTAGGCTAAACATGCAATTAAGAAGAAAAAAAACAAGAAGAAAGGATTTTACTTACTTGTTGAAGACTTTCTTCACAATATCTTCTTCAAATCCACGAACTCTTCGTGCTCCTCGTACACAACGATTTCCTCCAACGATTGTGAGTCAAACACTACCAAGAAGCCTTCTCGGTTGTTCTCTTTGGAGAAAGGAGGCTTGTGGGAACCTTTTGGTTTTGGAGAGAGGAGGAGAATTTGAGAGAGAAGAAGAGAGAGTTTCTCTTCTCTTTTTTTGTGTAAAACTAAAAAAATGAGAGAGTGAAGTGCCATCCTTCTTGAAAGAAGGGTTTATATAGTGGATTAGTGGAGTTAAAATGTCCACATATTTACCACTTTACCATTAATCATAGGTTATGCAAATCTCATTTGCATAACCACATAATATAAGATATCTCATATCTCATATTGCAAATCTCATTTGCAATAGTTGTGGATTTATTAAATTGAATCACATCCAATTTAATTTCTCTCAATCAAATTCTCCAATTACCCCTAATTCAACAATTAGGCTAACCTATAGTTTATTATGAATCTCATTCACATTAAACTATATATTATATCATTCATATCTCATATAAATGACATAAATGCCCTTAAGGTGAAATTGAACACTTCAATTTCATACCAAAACTTTATCCCTTCTTAAATCGGGATGGAGCCAACCGAGGGACCTAATGGACCCTCACAAATGACGGGCTCCAATGATCCGAGATTAACTCGCCAAACTCTTTGACCCCGGTTAACCAACATTCATTAGCTACGGTAACACTCCACTATAGCCCGTATTTGTACTCCCGTCGATCGCGAGAATATTACGTGTCCACCGATATAACCAATACCCATGAGTCGACCCTTCACGGGTTGTTCGTGAGACACGGTGGGTGAAATTACCGTTTTACCCCTGTGTCTACCTCTTGTTCCTTAAGTCCCCCACTTTGCTCCTCTAATGAACAACATATTGTGATGGTCCAACCATACACAACACCCTTCTCGGGCGGTGAGAAGGTGGGCGCCGTTGTCCAAGCCGGAGACAAAGACTTAAGGGAACAACCGTCTAGTTTCCATAAAGGCGGGAGCGAGTGAATTCCATCTCGCGTAGTTAAGTTCCCGGCTCCCTACTTGGTTCGTCCACGAGAAGATAGGCATATTGGGCGAGTAAGCGTGACCACCTCACACGCATTTAGTCAAAGAAGCGGACCCTCGCAGATGTGAGTCCGTAACACGCTCGGGATTTGTGTCGAGTCACTAATGGTCATCTACGAAATTATTAGTCCTCACCTTTGTCAGCGGTGTTACATCGATGGGTCTAATAATTCACGGTCCGATCTTGTACAATCTCATTGCATGGATGCCCCCACTCGCATGTCAACTACATGAACGAGTCGGATCACCTCGTCTGTATCTAATACAAAGCGGCCGCATCCACCGTGTATCCCAGATTAGGTCTCCAACCCTATCCATATACCGTTAGACCATTCGGGTCATTAACTCGAACGTGATCTTCCCTGTGTGTCCACTATACACCGTTCAAGTTCTAGTTCTCTCATGTATACAATGACCCTGCAGCTTAGTTTATTGGAAAAGTTTATAAATATTGCGAGACACAAAGTGATGAAATAAACAACACTTATTAATTTCAATCAACATATTACAAACACGAGATTAGGACAAAAATCCCAACAGAAGCGTCACAGTAAATCACATACTCTTTTCCTGTTACAGGAAGTGCTAGTATAGGCGCTGTAACTAATCTCTTTTCAGCTCCTGAAAAACTCTGTTCACATTTATCTAACCATTCAAGCTTAAAATTCTTCCTTGTTAAAACTGTTAAGGGTAATACTAATTGTGAGAAGTTCTCAACAAATCATCTGCAGTATCCTGCCAAGCTTAGGACACTACGTACCTCTGTCGCATTAGTTGGTCTCTCTAAGTTGACCATAGCTTTCACTTTATTCGGATCCACACTAACTCCATTTGTTGAAACAACTTACCCCAAACACTACCTGATTCAACCAAACTCACATTTGGTGAATTTAGTGTACAACTGTTTATCGCGTAGTGTTTGTAGAATAATACTCATGTGTTCCTCGTGGGCTTTCCTGTCAACCGACAAAAACTAGTATATCATCAGTGAATACTATCACAAACTTATCCAAATACTGGTGGAAAACCTGTCCATGAGGTCCATGAAAACTGTTAGTGCATTGTTAAACTGAGTGGCATTACTAAACACTCATAATGCTCGTACCTCATTCTGAATAATGTCTTAGGAATGTCGATTTCTCGACCTTTAATCGATGATATCACGATCTTAAATCAATCTTATAAAACACTGATGCACCTCTTAACTGGTCAAACAAGTCAACTATTCAGGGTAAAGGATATTTGTTACGTATCGTGACTTTGTTTAACTGTGTATAATAAATGCATAAACTAAGGGTACCATCTTTCTTCTTCACAAATAACACTAGAGCTTCCCAAGGCGATACACTAGGTCTGATGTATCCCTTATCAACTAATTCTTGTAATTACATATTTAGCTCCTTGAGTTCACTCGGAGCCATTCTATACGGCGCTTGCGTAATAGGTGCTATTCCTAGTAGCAATTCAATAGTGAACTCAACTTCCCCATCAGATGGCAACCCTGACAGATCTGCTGGGAAAACATCAAGAAATTCGTTCACAACAAGAACACTGTCTGGTTTTAGGTTTTCCTCCTGCACCTCTACTACATGGGCAAGAATGTCGTGCAACCTTTCCTCAATAACTTCTGAACTTTTAATGCTGAAATCAAACTCGTAGGGATAATCTTTCTTTCATTTTATAAAACCACTTCAGCAAATTCTGGTTTCTTGAAAACAACTTCCTTTATATCGCAATCTCTGGAAGCATAATGAGAAAATATGAAATCCATCCTTAAGATTGCATCTCACACCTGCAAGTCTAGTGGAAGAAGATCCACTAACATATTAAGACCTTCTACTAAGACCTCACAGTCCCGCAACACTGCATTGACTAGTAACACATCACCAACTAGAGTGTATATAACTAACCTTTTACATAAAGGTTCTAGCTTCCCATTCAACTTAGTCAAGAACATACTAAAAACAAAGAGCTGTAGTAGCTTTTTGGTTCTATTAAAGCAGTGCGTGTACATTACAAATACTAGTCGTACCAGTAATGACATATGATGCATCTTCTGCTTCTTACTGAGTCATAGCGTAGACCTTTCCTTGTTGCCTAGGTCTCCCTACAATTCTCTTTAGTCTGACACTGGACAACAGTCCAATCCAGGGTTAGACCACTGGACAACAGTTAAAAATATCCTCAAGTATCTAAAGGAGAACGAGGGACTATATGCTTGTGTATGGGTCTAAGGATTTGATCCTTACTGGATACACTGATTCTGATTTTCAGACCGATAAGGATTCTCAGAAATCCACATCGGGATCAGTTTTCACCCTTAACGGGGGAACCATAGTATGGCGAAGCATCAAGCAAGGATGCATCGCTGACTCCACAATGGAGGCTAAGTATGTCGCTGCTTGTGAAGCAGCTAAGGAGGTTATTTGGCTAAGAAAATTCCTTACTGATTTGGAAGTTGTTCTAAATATGGAATCTCCCATCACCTTATACTGTGACAACAGTGGTGCGGTAGCCAATTCGAAGGAACCTTGCAGCCATAAGCGAGGTAAGCACATCGAGAGGAAGTATCACGTGATACGAGAAATAGTGCAACAAGGAGATGTGACAGCCACGAAGATCGCTTCAGAGCACAATATTGCTGATCCGTTTACAAAGACTCTCACGGCTAAAGTGTTCGAGGGTCATCTGGAAAGTGCAGGTCTCACGAGATATGTACATAGGCTAATCTAGGGCAAGTGGGAGATATGTACTGGGGTATATGGATGCCCTAGTTTATTGTATTTCTATCTCTTGTAACCACTGTTTTAGATTATGATGTACCCCACAAGAGTTTTAGTTCAAGTGGGAGTTTGTTGGGATTTGTGCCCTAAAACTCGTAGTTTGTAATTATGTTCTAATTATTGTAATAAAGTGTTATTATTTAAATAAAGTGTTATTGTTCCTTATCTACGAGTTTGCCTTTATTTAAACCCTAAATCCAATAAACTAAACATCCAAGGCTGTTAAATGAATCTCTAACTGAATGTAATGTACATAAAAGGGATCTCGGTTCGAGATACAACCTAAAGGGTCTATAGTTAAGGGATAAGGTTTGGGTACCTTACCCTGGTTAAACTATGGATGTGGCCCACTTTGTATTTGATACAAACACTGTGATCCTAACGTGTTCGTGTAGATGATATGTGAGTGCGGATATCCTATGTAATGAGATTACATAAGACCGAACCACGAAATAGTAATCTCTAGTTGTAACTCCGTTGACTAGTTAGGTTTCTATTACACTAGGATGACCTAGGCAACTTGATCTCAATCCTGAGCAGGTTACGAACTCCTGTTCGCGAGGGATTGTCCTTTGACTAGTATGGGTGAGAGTGGCGATTTCGCGACTCAATATGCCTACCTTCTTGGGGACAAAACCGAGTGAGCGGCTGGGAACTTAACTTAGCAAGATGGAATTCACTCCTTCCCGCCTACTAGGGTAAGTAGAGGAATGTTCCCTTAAGTGGTGTCTCCGGGACTTGAACAAAGGGCTCGACCCTCTCATTGGCCCGAGAGGGACTCTGTTTGTTGGTAGGACCACAAACAAATTGTTCATTAGAGGAGCACTAGTACTTAAGGCACAAGATGTAACCTAGGGGTAAAATGGTAATTTGACCCAGCTAGTGTTACGAACATTCGTGAAGGATTGACTTGCTGTTATTGGTCAATATCCATGGACACAGAAATATATCTGCAGTGAGAAGAGTGAAGCTGTGAGACTTTAGTGGAGTGTTCCCGCAGTTAACGAATGTTGATTGGGAGGTTAATGAGATTAACCGAGCAATCTTGTATTGTTGGAGCTTCTTATCTGTAGGTCCATTAGGTCCACCTTCTAGCTCGTAAAGGGTTCTTTGATCATTTGAATTTGAAATGTTCAAATTAATTAGGGAATAAACTTAATGTATATTGATACGATATAATATATAGTTTTGGAACTATATATTATAAATTTAATGTGAATATGATTCATATTAAATTATGTGAGAGAATTAAATATTTGAAAGAGTTCAAATATTAAATTTAAATGTGAATGTGATTCATATTTGAAAAAACTATAGGTTAAAACTTAATGTGCATGAGATGTACACTAAACTATAGTATAAAGGGTAAAATGATTAAATGTGATTTAATCATTAAATTAATACTATATTTGAATTAAATATGATTTAATTTAATGAAATTAATTAATTAATTAATTAATTTATATATATTATTAATTGGAAACGTGTCAGGAGGACACGTTCCCACTACTCCCCAACTCCCCCTCGATAGGGAGTGGGGAGTTGCCCACTGAAGTTTCTTCTTCTCATGGTGAGAAGAAGAAAGTGATCGATCGATCATTTTTTTTGGAAAAGAACAGAGAAATTCTCTCTCTCTCACGCTCATTCCCAAAATTATCCAAAAGTTGGAATCCTTCCCACAAAGGATCTTCTTCTAAGTTGAATATCAGAGGATAGGAGGTTTACTCTTTTGGTGTTGTTCTGTAAAACAGAGAAACAAAAGCTTCTTGGGTTGCTGTACTGATTGGAGCAAGGAGTTGTTGCAGAGGAAAACTACAAAGGTAATTTCTTCTTCTTCCCTTTAGTTTAATAGTTAAACTAAACATATGTTTGCATGTATGTAATTAATCCATGTCTAATAGGATTAGAATTTCATGCTTGTTCTGTATTTTTGTCAATGTACTGCTTTTTGTTTCTATTAAAACAATCAAGCAATTAACGATCCCAAACACGTTTCCGCTGCTAAAGGAGATCCGATCTCCATCAACACAGTTAAGTCTCCAGCTACCTACGAGGTTCTGTCCCTGAGAAGGTAGGCCTTTTGAGTCGGCTACAGGCCACTCTCACCCATACTAGTCTAAGGACAAACCCCTATAAGCAGGAGTTCTTAACTTGCTCAGGATTCAGGTCGAGTCTCTAATGACCATCTATAAATTACCAGTCTTATTCTATTAACGGTGTTACACTGGTTAGACTAATAATTTGCAGTCTGGTCTTGTATGAACTGTTCATACAGGATGCCCCCACTCGCATGTCAACTACATGAATGAGTTGGATTACCTCATTTGTACTAATTACAAAGTGGGTCGCATCCATGGTGTTACCAGAATAAGGTTTCCAACCTTATTCTTATAGCATAGACCATTTAGGTTATATTCTTGAACACAATCCAAATAGTGTCCACTACACTGATGTTCAAGATAGATTATAACCTTGGAGCTTAGTTTATTGGATTTATAAAGCAAGAATATAATTTCATCAAAACAAATAACTCTTTATTTATTTGATCAAAATTACATAAGTTTAGGGCATAAATCCCAACAATCTCTCACTTGACCTAAAGCTTGTAGAGTACTAAAACATTACAGTAATGTAAATACAATAAACTAGGGCATTTAAACCCTTTGTACAAAATACTCCCAAATACTTTAGCCGTGAGAGCCTTTGTAAGAGGATCAACAACGTTGTGCTCTGAGGCTATCTTCGTGACAATCACGTCTCCTCTATGCACGATCTCCCAGATGAGATGATATTTCCGCTAAATGTGCTTTCCCCTCTTGTGACTTCGGAGTTCCCTCGAATTTGCCACAGCACCACTGTTATCGCAATACAGCGTGATGGGCAAAGTCATATTTGGAACAACTTCCAAATTTAGCATGAATTTCCTTAACCAAACGACCTCTTTAGCTGCTTCACAAGCTGCTACATATTCGACCTCCATGGTGGAATCAGCGATGCATCCTTGCTTGACGCTTCTGAAGGGAATTGAATCCTGCAGCGGAAGCGATTGTGAAACGCGCGTTCTTAATTTCGTTACAACGATTACATTCAAGAACTAAAATAAATAGACTAAGCAAAAACACAGAATATGGACAACAAGAAATATACCTTTGAAGAACTTTTCTTCAAGTGCTCCTTTTTCCCATGATCACGATCTCAACAACTTGAACACGAACGGATGGAGACACAACCACTGGATCTTCTCCGTTGTTCTCTAGGTGAGGGAGGAATGTGGGTTCCCTTTAGGTGAGATGAGATGTTGTGAGAGAGAGGTTTGTGTTTTAGAACTTTTCCAACAACACAACAAGGGCCTAAAATTCCTTAACCTAGTTGCATCTCATGCAACCATATATATAGGGAAATAGGATGGAAATGACCATCCTACCCTTCCTTTATTCTCTCATTAGTATATGGTTTATATGTGAATCTAATTCACATTAAAACTATATATTTTATCAATTATATCATATATAATTGATATAACACCTCATGTATGAAATTGAACACTTCAATTTCATTCCTAACTTTATACCCTCAATATTACCATATTGAGCCAACGGAGGGACCTAATGGACCTACAGTTCATGAGCTCCAATGATGTGAAATTAACAGATCAAACTCTTTGATCTAGTTAATCAATATTCATTAACTACAAGTCACTCCACTATAGACTTGTAGCTGCACTCTCCTCACTGTAGATTATATTGTGTCCACTGATATAGTCATTACCCATGAGTCGACCCTTCACAGGCTGTTCGTGATCACAGCTGGGTCAAATTACCGTTTTACCCCTGTGATTACCTCTTTGTTCCTTAATCACCACTGATCCTCTAATGAACAACAAGTCTAAGGTCCTACCATAAACTCATACCCTCATAGAGGGCGTGGCCCCATTGTTCAAGACCTGGAGTCCGTTCTTAAGGGAACAACCTATCTAATTTCTTAGTGTAGGAATGAGTTAATTCCATCTTGCACAGTTAAGTTTCCAGCTACCTATGATGTTCGGTCAATGAGAAGGTAGGCTTATTGAGTCGGCTACAGGCCACTCTCACCCATACTAGTCTAAGGACAAACCCCTATAAGCAAAAGTTCTTAACTCGCTTAGGATTCAGGTTGAGTCACTAATGACCATCTATAAATTACTAGTCTTATTCTGTTAACGTTGATACACTGGTTAGACGAATAATTTGCGGTCCGGTCTTGTATGAACTCTTCATACAGGATGCCCCCACTCGCATGTCAACTACATGAATGAGTTGGATTACCTCATTTGTACTAATTACAAAATGGGTCGCATCCATGGTGTTACCAGAATGAGGTTTCCAACCTTATTTTTATACCATAGACCATTTACGTTATATTCTTGAACACAATCTAAATAGTGTCCACTAAGATAGGATTTTTGTCCTAATCTCGTGTTTGTAAATTACTGTTTGAAATGAATAAGAGTTATTCATTTCATCACTTTGTGTCTCGCAATATTTATAAACTTTTCTAATAAACTAAGCTCCAGGGTCATTGAATTTATGAGAGAACTAGAACTTGAACGGTGTGTAATGGACACACAGGGAGGATCACGTTCGAGTAAATGACCCAAACGGTCTCTGATGATATGGATAGGGTTGGAGACCTAATCATGGATACACTGTGGATGCGACCCGCTTTGTATTAGATACAAACGAGGTGATCTGACTCGTTCATGTGGTTGACATGCGAGTAAGGACATCCTGTGCAATGAGATTGTACAAGATCGGACCGTGAATTATTAGACCTACTAATGTAACACCGCTTGTGATGAAGGGGACTAATAACTTTGTAGATGACCATTATTGACTCGACACGAATCTCGAGCTGTGTTATGGACTCGCATCATGGGTCCGTCCCTTTGACTAGTACGGGTGAGAGTGGTCACAGTTACTCCCCCAATATGCCTATCTTCTAAGGGACAGGACCAAGTAGGGAGTTGGAAACTTAACTACGCGAGATGGAATTCACTCGTTCCCGCCTTTAGGGAAACTAGAGGGGTTGTTCCCTTAAGTGTTGTCTCTAGGGCTTCGACAACGGGCACCCACCTTCTCACTGGCCCGAGAAGGGTGTTGTGTATGGTAGGACCATCACAATATGTTGTTCATTAGAGGAGCAGTGGGGACTTAAGGAACAAGAGGTAGACATAGGGGTAAAACGGTAATTTGACACAACCGTGTCTACGAACAACCTGTGAAGGGTCGACTCATGGGCATTGGTTATATCGGTGGACACGTAATATTATTCTGCGGCGGGAGTGCAACTACGGGCTATAGTGGAGTGTTACCGTAGCTAATGAATGTTGATTAACCGGTCAAAGAGTTTTGTGAGTTAATCTCGGATCATTGGAGCCATCCATCAGTAGGTCCATTAGGTCCCTTGGTTGGCTCAATCTGGGTTAAAAGAAGGGTTAATGTTTTGGTATGAAATTGAAGTGTTCAATTTCACTTTAAGGGCATTTGTGTCATTTATATGAGATATGAATGATATAATATATAGTTTAATGTGAATGAGATTCATAATAAACTATAGGTTAGCCTAATTGTTGAATTAGGGCTAATTGGAGAAATTATATTGGATGTGATTCAATTTAATTAATCCACAATTATTGCAAATGAGATTTGCAATATGAGATATGAGATATCTTATATTATGTGGTTATGCAAATGAGATTTGCATAACCTATGGTTGTGGTAAAGTGGTAATAATGTGGAGTTTTTAACTCCATCATTTCCACCTATATAATCCCTTATTGCAAGAAGGAATTCAAGGAATACTCTCATTTTTTGGATTCTCACCCAAAAAGAAGAGCTTTTTCTCTCAACATACTCTCTCAAGTCTCCTCCCTCTCCAAACCACTAGAGTCCCACAACTCTCCTTCTTCCAAAGGGAAAACAACCGAGAAGGCTATTGGTAGTGTTCGGATTTCGTTCGAGGGAAGCGTTCGTTGAGATCGAGAGGCACGAAGTGTTCGTGATCAAGGAAGATTTTGAAGAATTGTCTACAACAAGTAAGTACATTCTTCTCGCTGTAAATTTCTTCCTTTCTTGCATGTTTAGCCTAGATCTAATTGTTAGATCATTTTGACAAAATTCGAGTAGCGTAATGATACCATGACGATTCCATCGTCTTCCGCTGCGCGGGAATTTTCATTCCCTTCACACTACACTTATGTTCAAGATATATATCATAACCTTGGAGCTTAGTTTATTGGATTTATAAAACAAGACTGTAATTTTATCAAAACAAATAACTCTTTATTTATTTGATAAAAATTACACAAGTTTTAGGGCATACATCCCAACAATCTCCCACTTGACCTAAAGCTTGTGGAGTGCTATTACAGTGATGTAAATACAATAAACTAGGGCATTCAAACCCTTTGTACAAAATACTCCCACTTGCCCTAGTTGGGGAAGACTTGTAAACCTAGACCTTCTAGGTGACTCTCAAATACTTTAGCCGTGAGAGCCTTTGTAAAAGGATCAGCAACGTTGTGATCTGAGGCTATCTTCGTGAAAATCACGTCTCCTCTATGCGCGATCTCTCGGATGAGATGATACTTCCGCTCAATGTGCTTTCCCCTCTTGTGACTTCGGGGTTCCCTCGAATTTGCCACTCGCACCACCAAGTTATCGCAATACTGACGTGATGGGCAAAGTCATATTTGGGAAAACTTCCAAATTTAGCATGAATTTCCTTAACCAAACGACCTCTTTAGCTGCATCACAAGCTGCTACATATTCGGCCTCCATGGTGGAATCTGTGATGCATCCTTGCTTGACGCTTCGCCATACTACAACACCTCCGTTAAGAGTAAATACTGACCCTGATGTAGATTTCCGAGAATCTTTATCAGTCTGAAAGTCAGAATCCGTGTATCCTGTAAGGATCAAATCCTTAGCCCCATACACAAGCATGTAGTTCCTTGTTCTCCGAAGATACTTAAAGATTGTTTTAACCGCTCTCCAGTGTTCAAGTCCTGAATTGGATTAATACCTACTGATCATTCCAACTGCAAAACATATGTCAGGCCTAGTACACAACATGACGTACATCAGGCTCCCAACAACTGATGCATAAGGAATCCGTCTCATATCCTCAACTCCTTGAGGTGTCTTAGGACACTGTTTCTTAGACAAATGGACTCCATGTCTAAAAGGCAACAAGCCCTTTTTGGAGTCTTGCATCTTAAACCTTGACAACACTTTGACGATTTAAGACGTTTGAGACAGGGCTAGTGTTTTATTCTGTGGTTCCGGACAATCTGGATCCCAAGAACAAACTATGCATCACCCAAATCTTTCATTTGGAATTGCATAGCTAGCCAATCAAGATAACCTGCATCATTCCCAATGAGTAGGATATCATCCACATAGAGAATTAGGAATGCGACAAAACTATTGATGATTTTCTTGTAGACACAAGGTTCATCATCATTCTGGTCAAAACCGTAAGATTTGATTGCCTCATGAAATCTTATATTCCAGGACCTAGAGGCTTGTTTCAGTCCATAAATTGACCTTTTAAGCCTGCAAACTTTTTGCTCTTGTCCTGGTTTAATGAACCATTTGGGTTGTTCCATGTAGATGTTTTCTTCAAGATTGTCATTCAAAAATGTTGTCTTGACATCCATTTGCCATACCTCATAGTCATAATATGCGGCAATGGCAAGTAGGATACGGATAGACTTTACCATAGCAACAAATGAAAAGGTTTCCTCATAGTCAACCCGTTCAACCTGGGTATAACCCTTTGCTACTAGTCTAGCTTTGAAGGTTTGCACCTTCCCATCTATACCACGCTTTCTCTTGTAGATCCACTTACAACCTATAGGTTTTACTCCATCAGGCTTATCTACAAGATCCCAAACAGAATTGAAGTACATAGACTCCATTTCTTGGTCCATGGCTATGACCCATTTGTCTTTGTCTTTGTCAACCATCGCTTGATTGTAAGTCAATGGATCCTCGCAGTTTTCATATGGTATAACAACTTGGGTTTCAAAAAACCCATGTAGCGGTCAGATTGTGTTATAACCCTCCCACTACGTCGAGGTATACTCAACTCTTGAGATGAACTCTTTTGACTAGACGAACTAGTATCAACAACTCTTGTTGACGTACTAGTTTTATTAGCAACCTTTGCTATTGTTCCGTCTAACTCACTCAGTCCCTTATGTGGTCCTCCTCTAAGAAAGTGGCATTTGTCGACACAAAAACCTTATCTTCCTTAGGATCATAGAATAAACCACCTCTTGTTTCTTTTGGGTATCTTACAAATATGCATATATTTGAACGTGAATCCAACTTCTTTGGATTTGTCACAAGCACATGTGCTGGACAACCCCAAATTCTGAAATGACATAAACTACCTTTACGTCATTTCCAGAGTTCAAAAGGTGTTTCAGAAACACTTTTTGAGGGCACATTGTTCAAAATGTATACTGCAGTCTCCACTACGTAACCCCAAAAGGAACTAGGGAGATGAGCATAACTCATCATTGATCAAACCATGTCGAACAAGGTTCTATTTCTCCTTTCCGATACACCGTTTTGTTGTGGTGTACCGGGAGCTGAGAGTTGGGATGTAATTCCATGTTCTATCATATAGTTCTGGAATTTTAAATCCATGTACTCTCTACTTCGATCCGATCGAAGTGTTTTAATAGTTTTACCTAATTGATTTTCAACCTCAGTCATGAATTCCTTGAACTTTTCAAGTGCTTCAGACTTGTGGTGCATTAGGTAAATATGACCAAATCTAGAATAATCATCTATAAAAGAGATGAAATATTCATATCCTCCCCTGGCTATAACATTCATCGGACCACAAAGGTCTGAATGTATAAGCTCAAGAGGGCCTTTGGCTCTATAACCTTTTCCACTAAAAGGTCTTTTAGTCATTTTGCCTTATAGGCAAGATTCACATATAGGTAAAGTATTTTCTTCTAACTCATTTAGAAGTCCATTCTTTACCAATCTCTAAATCCTATTGAGATTAATGTGACCCAATCTTAGATGCCAAAGATGAACATTTTCTTTATGAGAAATTTTACGTTTCTTAGTTTGTGCGGTTGCAGTTTTAAATAATTCAGTGTTCAAAACCATTTTGACTGAATTAGGCCTTAAAACATACAACCCATTTTCTAATGAAGCTGAACATATTTCTATACCTTTCTTCAAAATAAACACTTTATTCATAGAGAAGGAAACAGAAATATATTGTTCTATAAGGCAAGAAATTGAAATAAGGTTTCTAGTAAACCCTAGTATCACTAATATATTGTCCAACAATATATATTTCTGGCCAAAATAAAGCTTCATCGTGCCTACTTCTACAGCTGAGACAACTTCTCCATTTCCAACCCGGAGCATTATCTCTCATTTCTGTAGCTGCTGCAAGTAATCAATTCCCTGAAAAGAAGAGCAAACATGATTAGTGGCGCCTGAATCAAGTATCCAAGCAGTTTTATCATTATCCACTAAACAAGCTTCTAGGCAAAGTAAGTCATATTTACCTTCCTTCTTCTTTTCTACAATGTACTTTGGACAGTTCCATTTCCAATGCCCGTCTTCGTTGCACTGGAAACACTTTCCTTTGACAGAAACTTCTTTGACTTTCTTGCCCTTCTGGGCGGCAGCTTTGTCATCTTGTTTCCATTTACCAACCTTCTTCATGTTCTTCTTCTTCCCTTTCAGGTTAGAAGAAGATGAAGCCACTGTTTTCGTCCCAGAGGTCGAACCTCTGTGATAACTCCTTCTGGCAACATTTGTCTCACCTTTCGATCCCTGAATTTTCATCAAAGATTGAAAGGTCTGGAGTTCATTCAGAAGAGAGGTAAGGTTAAAAGTAAGCTTGTTCATAACAACATTACTTCTAAACTGTAGGAAACTATCTGGAAGGGTTTCCAGAATGAAGCTGACTTGGCTCGACTCATCAATGGAAGCACCATTCGACTCCGCGATGTTGAAGTGCACCATCATATCCAGGACATGATCCCGAAAAGATGTACCCTCTGGCATCCTTGAGTTAAATATGTACTTTAGGGCATTGTGTCGAACTGTGTGATGTTGTCCAAACATACCCTACACAGAATCCATGATTTCCTTCGCGGTTATCATGCCCTCATGCTTCTTGGCTAATATGTCAGACATACTTACCAGCATGTAGACCTTGGCCTTATCATTGGTCTTGATCCATCGATCATATGCATCACGAACATTTCGTGACGTATTCGAGCCTGGCACCTGAGGACACTCCTCAGTTAGTACAAACTTTTGATCATCCACTACAAATATAGTGTTGAGTTTATTTTTCCATGTGATCATATTCTCTCCTGTTAACCTTTCCGCACCCAATAAGGAAATTATAGAGCTAGACATTTTTGCTGAAAATTTACAAACAAACTTGTATGAGTTTCTTGTTATAACTCTAATCTAATCATGTTTTAGCTAATTATCAAATGATTTCTAGGTCATTTGTAATTTGCAATGATACTCCAAAGGTTTAGAATGTATGACACCGAAGGGTAATAAAAAACACTCCTCCTCTGGATCAAGACACTCTTGACCAAAACCTAATGCCAGAATAACTCTTATTCCTATAGGCTTTAGTTACCATTTTTCGGTCAGGATACATACACAACTTATGTACACTGTGAGTGTAACCCTCTGTCTTTAGATCCCAGAGTCTCCATTCAATAAAATCCGTCGAAAGGAGGACGATATTGAAAAATAGTGTAAGGAAATCTTAATCCCTTTCGGGTGTCTACTGTGTTCGATCCCCTATGATCAAGCCCTTCGAAGGGATTGTCTGGTCCAGACTAAACTAGCAAGTTGACCATAATGGTCTAGCGGTGTAAACCGACAAAAGGGACCATAGGTTTTGTTTTCACTAAACCTGCTCCCTCTCACTATAAGTACCTTCTCCATTCACCTTGATATTGACTCATACAAACACCATCCGAAAGGGGACGCTCCCGTTTGCGCCACGAGGCCAAGTATGAGTCTCACGGTGTGAATTTCCCAGAGATAACGTAGGTGGGAAAATATGTATCTCATACACTTTTCCTCCCACTGAATACTTTGAAGTTATAGGAATCTTACTTAGGCTAAAACCCGGCTAACGGTTTTACCTAACTCTATCAATATAACTCTTATATTGATGATCAATATAACTCTTATATTGATTGTATCCTAAGTTTGCTAATATAACTCTTTATATTAAACCTAGGATTTCTAGTTTATTAACCCCTTAATAAACCCATTAACGCTACTGTAATTTATAAACTCTCTGATTAAATTTCACTCCTGTGTCCGCCTCGTGTAGGGGTGTTAGTTTCACACCTTAAATGCCCCAAACCTAGGCAGTAACCTTCCTTAGACAGAGTTCCCCTTTTAATCATAGCTTATAAATTACTTGGTTCCTAATTCTAATCTAATTAGAACTAGATAACCTAAGGTCTATTATTTCCAAGTTTTAAACATTTTAAAACTAATAATTAACCTTAGGTGACATGCATACTATGTTATAGTGCTTGATCATTCATCACATGAATAATAAGACATTCATAGCAAAATCATCTCATGATATATAATGCATGTCAATGCTGTCCATAAATTAATATAACAACTTTATATTAATTAATCATGCAAACTATATAATATAACTCTTTATATTATAAATGATGCATGAAAATATTTAACCTAAGGTGGGATTTCTAAAATAAAAGCATACATTATGCATGACAATAATTACATAACAATTGCATAATTTAAATAGCAAAATTAGACCAATTTTGGCACCCTAAATTCAATTTTAATTAATATAATCTAATTATATTAATTAAAATTCAATAAATTAAATATATTAAATATAAAATATTTTTATAATTAATATATATAATAAAAACGAATTTTCCCCCGTTGCTCCTTCGCGTGAAACGCATGTGGCGTGGTAACGCGATGGCGGCGTGCTGTAACGCCGCACCTTGTCTCCGCTACGCCGTTGGAGCGTGTTGGCAACGCAAAGCGCCGCGCTGTAACGCCGCCTAATGCGCGCTCTGCAGCGCGCAGCCATAGCACGCGTTGCAACGCCAATGAACAGCGTTGTAACGGTGCACACAGACAACATATGAAATCTTCTATTCCAAGCTCGTTTTCGCTCCGATCTTCTCAGCAACTACCTTGCCTCGATCGACACGTACTTACAGACTCGATTTACAATTAAATTTTCTCAAAACACTGGGCCCTTACATTGAACGATTCAATGGAAAAAATTGTAAATCTAAGTGCCTAAATCGAAAACATCTAATTTGCAAAACCGTTCATACATCTCATGCAAAACAGTAAATCTCACCTCATTCTTAAAAAAAAATCCAGAGCATAAATCAAGAAAGCAATTGGTCTCTAATACCAATTGAAGAAAATCGAATCCCGCAGCGGAAGCGATTGTGAATCGCGCACTCTCGATTTAGTTACAACGATTTCATTCAAGAACGTAAACAACTAGATTAAGCATAAAATAGAATATGGACAACAAGAAATATTACCTTTGAAGAACCTTTCTTCAAGTGCTCCTCCTCTCTCACGATCAAGATCTCAGCAACACGAACCACGAACGGACTAAGACACGACCACTGGATCTTCTCTGTTGTTCTCTAGGTGAGGGAGGAATGTGGGTTCCCCTTAGGTAATATGAGATGTTGTGAGAGAGAGCGATTGTAGTTTTTGGAACCTTTCCAACAACACAATCAAATGATACTCTATTTGTCTTAACATAGTTGCATCTCATGCAACAATATATATAAGGAAATAGGATGGAAATGACCATCATACCCTTCCTTTATTCTCTCATTAGTATATGGTTTATATGTGAATCTAATTCACATGAAAACTATATATTATATCAATTATATCATATACAATTGATATAACACCTCATGTATGAAACTTGAACACTTCAATTTCACTCCTAACTTTATACCCTCAATATAACCATGTTGAGCCAACAGAGGGACCTAATGGACCTACAGTTCATGAGCTCCAATGATATGAGATTGACTGATCAAACTCTTTGATCCAGTTAATCAATATTCATTAACTACAAGTCACTCCACTATAGACTTGTAGCTGCACTCTCTCTCATCAGAGATTATATTGTGTCCACCGATATAATCATTACCCATGAGTCAACCCTTCACAGGTTGTTCGTAATTACAGCTGGGTCAAATTACCATTTTACCCCTCTGATTACCTCTTTGTTCCTTAAGCACCATTGATCCTCTAATGAACAACAAGTCTACGGTCCTACCATAGACTCATACCCTCATAGAGGGCGGGGTCCCGTTGTTCAAGACGAGTCGCTTCTTAAGGGAACAACCTATCTAATTCCTTAGTGTAGGAATGAGTGAATTCCATCTTGCACGCTTAAGTTCCCACTACCTAAGAGGTTCGTCACCGAGAAGGTAGGCTTATGAGAGTCTGGCCATGTGCCACTCTCACCCATGCTAGTCTAAGGACAAACCCCATATAGCAGGAGTTCTTAACTTGCTCTGAGATTCAGTCGAGTCACTAATGATCATCTATAAATTACAAGTCTTATCCTCGTTATTGGTGTTACATTGGTTAGACTAATAATTTATGGTTGGTCTTGTATGAACTCTTCATACAGGATGCCCCCACTGCATGTCAACTACATGAATGAGTTGGATTACCTCATTTGTACTAATTACAAAGTGGGTCGCATCCATGGTGTTACCAGAATGAGGTTTCCAACCTTATTCTTATACCATAAACCATTTAGGTTATATTCTTGAACTCATCCCAAATAGTGTCCACTACACTGATGTTCAAGATATATGTTATAACCTTGGAGCTTAGTTTATTGGATTTATAAAGAAAGACTGTAATTCTATCAAAACAAATAACCCTTTATTTAATTGATAAAAATTACACAAGTTTAGGACATAAATCCCAACAAAAAGTAAGCTTGTTCATAACAACATTACTTCTAAACTATAGGAAACTATCTGGAAGGGTTTCCAGAATGAAGCTGACCTGGCTCAATTCATCGATGGAAGCACCATCCGACTCTGCGATGTTGAAGTGCACCATCATACCCAGTACATGATCCCAAACAGATGTACCCTTTGGCATCCTTGAGTTAAATATGTACTTTAGGGCATTGTGTCGGGCCTGTGTGGACTGTTGTCCAAACATACCCTGCATATAATCCATGATTTCCTTGGCGGTTATCATGCCCTCATGCTTCTTGGCTTAGTAAAGCTTGAATTCCTTGAACTTTTCAAGTGCTTCAGACTTATGTTGTATTAGGTAACTATGCCCAAATCTAGAATAATCATCTACAAAGGAGATGAAATATTCATAACCTTCTCTGGCTTTAACACTCATCGGACCACAAAGGTCTAAATGTATAAGCTCAAGAGGTTCTTTGGCTCTATAACCTTTTCCACTAAAAGGTCTTTTAGTCATTTTGCCTTTTAGGCAGGATTCACATACAGGTAAAGTATTTTCTTCTAACTCATTTAGAAGTCCATTCTTTACCAATCTCTCAATCCTATTGAGATTAATGTGACCCAATCTAAGATGCCAAAGATGAGCATTTTCTTCAGGAGAAATTTTACAATTCTTAGTTTGTGCGTTTGCAGTTTTAAATAATTTTGTGTTCAAAACTATTTTGACTGAATTAGGCCTTAAAACATTCAACCCATTTTCTAATGAAGCTGAACATATTTCTATACCTTTTTTTAAAATAAACACTTTATTCATTGAGAAAGAAACAAAAGTACATTGTTCTATAAGGCAAGAAATTGAAATAAGGTTTCTAGTAAACCCTGGTATCACTAATATATTGTCCAACAATATATATTTTCTGCCAAAATAAAGCTTCATCGTGCCTCACTGCACACTGTTTGAGACGACTTCTCCATTTCCAACCCGAGCGTTATCTCTCCTTTCTATAGTCTGCTGCCAGAATCAATTCTGAAAAGAAGAGCAAACATGATTAGTGGCGCTCGAATCAAGTATCCAAGCAGTTTTATCATTATCCACTAAACAAGCATCTAGGCAAAGTAAATCATATTTACCTTCCTTCTTCTTTTCTGCAATGTACTTCAGACAGTTCCGTTTCCAATGCTCGTCTTCGTTGTAATGGAAACACTTTCCTTTGTCAGCAACGTCTTTGACTTTCTTGCCCTTCGGGCGATAAACTTTGTCACTTGTTTCCCTTTACCAACCTTTCTTCATGTTCTTCTTCTTCCTTTCGTGTTAGAAGAAGATGAAGCCACTATTTTCGCCCCGCAGGTCGAACCTCGTGATAACTCCTACTGGCAACATTTGCCTCACCTTTCGATCACTGAATTTTCATCAAAGATTGAAAGGTCTGGAGTTCATTCAGAAGGTAGGTAAGATTAAAAGTAAGCTTGTTCATAACAACATTACTTCTAAACTATTGGAAACTATCTGGAAGGGTTTCCAGAATGAAGCTGACCTGACTCGATTCATCGATGGAAGCACTATTCGACTCTGTGATGTTAAAGTGCACCATCATATCCAGGACATGATCCCGAACAGATGTACCCTCTAGCATCCTTGAGTTGAATATGTACTTTAGGGCATTGTGTCGGGCCTGTGTGGACTGTTGTCCAAACATACCCTACACATAATCCATGATTTCCTTGGCGGTTATCATGCCCTCATGCTTCTTGGCTAATATTTTAGACATACTTGCCAGCATGTAGACCTTGGCCTTATCATTGGCCTTGATCCATCGATCATATGCATCACGAACATTTCGTGATGCATTCGTGCCTGACACTTGAGGACACTCCTCAGTTAGCATAAACTTCTGATCATCCACTACCAATATAGTGTTGAGTCTATTTTTCCATGTCATCATATTCTCTCCGGTTAACTTTTCCGCACCCAATAAGGAAATAATAGAGCTAGACATTTTTTGCTGAAAAATGTAGAAACAAACTTGTATGAGTTTTTTGCTATAATTGTCTAATCCAATCATGTTTTAGCTAATTATGAAAATGATTCCTAGGTCATTTATAATTTGCAATGATACTCCAAAGGTTTAGAATGTATGACACTGAAGGGTAATCAAAAACACTCCTCCTCTGGATCAAGACACTCTTGACCAAAACCTAATGCCAGAATAACTCTTATTCTTATAGGCTTTAGTTACCATTTTTCGCTTAGGATAGATACACATCTTATATACCTTGTGAGTGTAACCCTCTGTCTTTAGATCCCATAGTCCCCAACCAATGAAATCCGCCAAAAGGGGGACTGAATTGAAAAACAGACTAAGGAGATCTTTATCCCTTTCGGGTGTCTACTGTGTTTGATCCCCTATAATCAAGCCCTCCGAAGGGATTGTCTGATCCAGACCAAACTAGCAGGCTGACCATAGTAATCTTACGGTATAAACCGACTGAAGAGACCATAGGTTTTATTTTCACTAAACCTGTTCCCACTCACTATAAGTACCCTCTCGATTCGCCTTGATATTGACTCATACAAACACCATCCGAAGGGGGACGCTCCCGTTTGCGCCACGAGGCCAAGTATGAGTCTCACGGTGTGAACTTCCTAGAGATACGTAGGTGAAAAAATATGTATCATATACACTTTTCCTCCTACTGGATACTTTAAATCTATAGGAATCTTAACTTAGGCTAAACCCGGCTAATGGTTTTACCTAAAGTTATCAATATAACTCTTATATCGATAATTAATATAACTCTTATGATGATTTTATCCTAAGTTTGCTAATATAACTTTTATATTAAGCCTAGGATTTCTAGTTTATTAACCCCTTAATAAACCCGCTGACGCTACCATGATTTATAAACTTCTTTGATTAAATTTCACTCCCAGGTCAGTTCCCAGGTAGGGGTGTTCCGTTTCCGTCAGCTTAAATACCCCAGCCTAGACAAAACTTTTCTTAGACAGAGTTCCTCTTTTAATCATTGTTTATAAATCACTTGGTTCCTAATTCTAATCTAATTAGAACTAGATAACCTAAGGTATATTATTTCAAAGTTCTAAACATTTTAAAACTAATAATTAACCTTAGGTGACATGCATACTATGTTATAGTGCTTGATCATTCATCTCATGAATAATAAGACATACATAGCATAATCATCTCATGAAAAATAATGCATGTCAATGCTGTTCATAAATTAATATAAAACCTTATATTAATTAATGATGCAAACTATATATTATAACTCTTTATATTATAAATAATGCATGGAAAAACTTAACATAAGGTGGGATATCTAAATTAAAAGCATACATTATGCATGACAATCATTACACAACAATTGCATAATTTAAATAGCAAAATTAGACCAATTTTGGCACCCTAAATTCAATTTTAATTAATATAATCGAATTATATTAATTAAAATTAAATAAATTAAATATAAATTAAATATAAAACGTTTTTATATTTAATATATCATAAAAAATACGTTTCTGCCCGTTGCTTCTTTGCGTGAAACGTTTGTGGCGTTGCAACGCTACTTTTGTCGTCTTCTGCTCGTTGAAGCGCGCCTCAGCAGAAGAGTTGCAACGCGCTGCCTTTCCTTCCCAGCGCGCGCTGCCAGATGGCGTTACAACGCTATAGAACAGCGTTGCAACGCCATTCATAGAACAACAACATGAAATCTCCATTTCTTGCTCGTTTTCGCTCCGATCTTCTCAACAACCACTTTACCTCGATGGACACGGACTTACAGACTCGATTTACAATTAAAATTGGCCAAAACACAGGGCCC
This sequence comes from Trichosanthes cucumerina, assembly GCA_036507285.1. Lineage (NCBI taxonomy): Eukaryota > Viridiplantae > Streptophyta > Magnoliopsida > Cucurbitales > Cucurbitaceae > Trichosanthes > Trichosanthes cucumerina. Next base: position 27,754,134 of record CM071842.1, on the reverse strand, counting down.
TTACATTGAACGATTCAATGAAAAATTGTAAATCTATGTGCCAAAATTGAAAACGTCAAAATTTCAAACCGTTTATACATCTCATGCAAAACAGTAAATCCCACCTCGTTCTTGAAAAATCCAGAACGTAAATTAAAAACGCAATTGGGCTCTAATACCAATTGAAGGGAATCGAATCCCGCAGCGGAAGCAATAGTGAATCGCGCGTTCTTAATTTCATTACATGGATTACATTCAAGAACAAACGTAACTAGATTAAGCATATAATATAAGATGGACAACAAGCATAAAACCTTTGAAGAACTTTTCTTCGAGTACTCCTTCTCCCACGATCACGATCTCAGTTACACAAACCCGAACGATCACCGACACTACCACCAGATCTTCTCCTTTGTTCTCTAGGTGAGGGAGGAAGGTGGGTTCCCTTTAGGTGAGATGAGGTATTTTGTGAAAGTCTAGTTGGAACTCTTTCCAACACTATTTGGGAGAATTCTCTAGGGTTTTTTCAAGATATGGAATCACTTGCTTGACCTAGTTGCATCTCATGCAACTATATATATAGGGAAATAGGATCGAAATTACCATCCTATCCCTCTTATATTCTCCCACTATTATATGGTTTATATGTGAATCTAATTCAAATTAAAACCATATATTATATCAATCATATCATATATAATTCATATAACACCTCATGTATGAAATTGAACACTTCAATTTCATTCCTAACTTTATACCCTCAATATTATCATGTTGAGCCAACGGAGGGACCTAATGGACCTACAGTTCATGAGCTCCAATGATGTGAGATTAACTGATCAAACTCTTTGATCCAGTTAATCAATATTCATTAACTACAAGTCACTTCACTATAGACTTGTAGTTGCACTCTCCTCACTGTAGATTATATTGTGTCCATTAATATAATCATTACCCATGAGTCGACCCTTCACAGGTTGTTCGCAATCACGGATGAGTCAAATTACTGTTTTACCCCTGTGATTACCTTGTTCTTTAAGCACCACTGATCCTCTAATGAACAACAAGTTTAATGTCCTACCATAGACTCATACCCTTATAGAGGGTGGGGCCCCGTTTTTCAAGACCTGGAGTCAGTTCTTAAGGGAACAACCTATCTAATTCCTTAGTGTAGGAATGAGTGAATTCCATCTTCCACAGTTAAGTCTGCAGCTACCTACGAGGTTCTGTCCCTGAGAAGGTAGGCTTATTGAGTCAGCTACAGGCCACTCTCACCCATACTAGTCTAAGGACAAACCCCTATAAGCAGGAGTTCTTAACTTGCTCAGGATTAGGTCAAGTGACTAATGACCATCTATAAATTATCAGTCTTATCCTGTTAACGGTGTTACACTGGTTAGACTAATAATTTGCAGTCTGGTCTTGTATGAACTCTTCATAAAGGATGCCCCCACTCGCATGTCAACTACATGAATGAGTTGGATTACCTCATTTGTACTAATTACAAAGTGAGTCGCATCCATGGTGTTACTAGAATAAGGTTTCCAACCATATTCTTATACCATAGACCATTTAGGTTATATTCTTGAACACAATCCAAATAGTGTCCACTACACTGATGTTCAAGATAGATTATAACCTTGGAGCTTAGTTTATTGGATTTATAAAGCAAGAATGTAATTTAATCAAAACAAATAATCCTTTATTTATTTGATCAAAATTACACAAGTTTAGGGCATAAATCCCAACACAGACAAGCTGGCAATGATGTAGACCTTGGCCTTTTCATTGGCCCTTATTCATCGATCGTAAGCATCACGAACACTTCATGATGCAGTCAAGGTCGACAACTTAGGACACTTCTCAGTAAGCACGAACTTCAGGTCGTCAGTTACTGGAATCATGTTTATATTATTCTTCCACGTTTGGAAGTTATCTCCCACTAGTTTGTCGGAAGCAAGTAAAACTATAATTGAGCTAGACATATTTTCAGCTGAAAAAATTCAAAAAATTTTGTGTCAGCCTCGCATAAACTTTTTGAAAAACCAATCAAGTTTTAGCAAAATTTAATCCTATGATCCCTAGGTCATTTAAAAATTGCAATGATATCCTAAAGGTTTAGAATGACCGCCACCGAAGGGTGAACAGAAACACTCCTCCTCTAGGACGAGACTTTCTCGACTGCACCTAATCCGTAATAACTCTTATTCCAAAGAGGCATCCAATTACCATTATTTGGTCGAATTCATTAACACTTAACGAATCCCGTGAGTGTCACCCTCAATCTTTAAGTTTCCAAGTATCTGTCCAAACAATAGCCACCGAAGGGTGAACCACGAAGGAAAACCAACAAGGAACCTGTATCCCTTTCGAGAATTCACGGTGTTCCGACTCCCATGATCAAAGCCCTCCGAAGGGATTGTTTGGTCCAAGCCAAACTAGCAAGCGGATCATAGGGGTCTCACGGTGTGAATCGAAAGAAGAGACCGTGGGTCTCGTTTTCACAAGTCCCGCTCCCACTCACTATAAGTACTCTCTCCATCCACGTTGATATTGACCCATACAAATACCATCCGAAGGGGGATGCTCCCATTTGCACCACGAGGCCGAGTATGGATCTCACGGTGCGGACTTAAGGAGATCTGTGGTCGAAAATTAAATGTATCTTATACACTATATTTCCTCCCACTCAGCACTTAATAATTTTTCGCGATTGACCTTGATAAACCGGCTAAAATTTACCTAAGTCTACCAATATAACTCTTATATGGTATTTAGCGTAAGTTTATAATCACATTATTACTTAGGTCTATGTGAGTAAATTAAAACACTTTTAATTAACGCCACTCACGAAAAATATAATCTAAGAATCTCCGAACCGAATTCACTCTCAGGTCGGTTTCCAAGTAAGGGTGTTCCGCAAGCGTCGACTTAAATACCCCAGCCTTAGACAAAACCTTCCTTAGGCAAAGTTACTAATCAGTCACCATTCAAAGATCATACTTTGATTTCCTAATTCTAATCTTATTAGAACTAGAAAACCTAAGTCTAATTATTCAAGTTCTAAACACTTTAAAACTAATAATTAACTTAGGTTACATGCATTTCTATGTTATAGTGCTTGATCATTCATCACATGAATAACTATATACTATAACAAAATAATTCATCACATGAATATAAATGCATGAGCATACTTTAATCTAAAAAATATAACACTTATATTAATTAAATTAAAACATACATTTAATTATATCATAACTCTTATAATATAACCTATCATGCAAACTATATATTATAACTCTTATAATATAAATGATGCATGAAATGTTCAACCTAAGGTGGGATTTTAAATCTATATGACATACATTATGCACATAGAATATTAATTAAATCATACATCACATGCATAAAATAATTAAATAGCAAAAATGGACCGGTTTTGACACCTAGGGGCACTTTATTTAATTAAATAACATTAATATAACTTTTATATTAATATTATTTAATAAAATAAATAATAATTACATGTTGAAAATAAAAAATAAAAATAAAATACGAAAAAAACTGCCCCCACGTTGAGAAATTCGTTCAACTGCCCACGTCTTGCGAAAATGGCCTCTGGAATCGGCCACTACGCACGTAGCGTTGCAACGCCGTGGGCAGCGTTGCAACGCTGCAGCGTCCACCGTCAAGACTCGCGCGCTCCACGCCACGGTGTTGCAACTCTACGCCTAGCGTTGCAACGCTGCTCTGCAGCCAGGCCTCCTACCGCAAGGACAACATTGAGACGCCAATGAACAACGTCTCAACGCCATTGACAGAACAACAAGCTCCTCTTGCTGTTATTCGTCGAATTTTACCTGTTTCCCCTCTGATTTCTTCACAGCAACTCTTGCCACGAACGACTCGAACTTACAGACTCGATTTACAACAAAATACCCAAAAAACAATGGGCCCTTACATTGATAACATCAACATAAAATTGTAAATCTATTCTAATGCCAAAACCGAAAACATCCATCATTGCAAACCAACAATTTATCTCATAAATTAAGGCTATACCCACCTAATTTCAACGAAAAATAGTGCACAACATCGAACCAACAAATGACTCTGATACCAATTGAAGGGAATGAAACTCCCACGCAGTGGAAGACAATCAAATTGTCGCGGTGAAGTTGTGCAATTGAATTTCGTTAAAAACATTCTAACACTTAGAACTAGGCTAAACATGCTTAATTGGAAAGAAAAATCAGTATCTACTTACTTGTTGAAGACATGCTTCGATTTTCCCTTTCCGTTCACGAACTCTTCGTGTTGTCCCAACGATCTCGAACCCTTCTCTCGAACAAAGGCCGAACACAACCCTTCGACTTCTCGGTTGTTCTTCTTTTGGAAGAAGGAAGTTGGTGGAAACTTCTTTTGTTTTGGTTTTGTAAGGAGAAAGGTAGAGAGAATTTATGAGAGGGAGCTCTCTTCTTTTGGTGAAAATCCAAAAATGAGAGAATGAGCTAACAACCCTTCATGCAAGAAGGGTTTATATAATGGAGAAAGGTGGAGTTGAAATCTCCACCTATTTACCATTTTACCACAACTATAGGTTATGCAAATCATATTTGCATAACCATATATTATAAGATATCTCATTTCTCATATCACAAATCACATTTGCAATATTGTGGATTTATTAAATTGAATCACATCCAATTTAATATCTCTCAACCTAATTTCTCCAATTAGCCCGAATTCAACAATTAGGTTAACCTAAAGTTTATTATGAATCTCATTCAAATTAAACTATATATTATATCATTCATATCTCATATAAATGACATAAATGCCCTTTTAGTGAAATTGAACACTTCAATTCACACCAAAACAGTAACCCTTCTTATAACCCAGATTGAGCCAACCGAGGGACCTAATGGACGTACAATGACGAGCTCCAATGATCCGAGATTAACCTATCAAACTCTTTGACCCGGTTAATCAACATTCATTAGCTACGGTAACACTCCACTAAAGCCCATAGCTGCCTCCCGTCAGTGCAAGAATATTACGTGTCCACTGATATAACCAATACCCATGAGTTGACCCTTCACATGTTGTTCGTAGACACTGCTGGGTCAAATTATCGTTTAACCCATGTGTCTCCTTCAGTTCCCACTGCTCCTCTAATGAACAACAATGTTGTAATGGTCCGACCATACACAACAACTCTCTCGTGCCAGTGAGAGAGTAGGCGCCCGTTGTCCAAGCTCTGGAGACAACACTTAAGGGAACAACCCCTCTAGTTTTCCTAAAGGCGGAAACGAGTGAATTCCATCTCGCGTAGTTAAGTTTCCAGCTCCCTACTTGGTCCTGTCCCTGAGAAGATAGGCATATTGGGCGAGTAACTGTGACCATCCTCACCCGTACTAGTCAAAGGACAGACCCCAGCAGACAGGAGTCCGTAACACGCTCAGGATTCAGGTCGAGTCACTAATGGTCATCTACGAAGTTATTAGTCGTTTCTGTCAACGGTGTTACATCAGTACCTCTAATAATTCATGATCCAGTCTTGTACAATCTCATTGTACAGGATGCCCCCACTCGCATATCAACCACATGAACGAGTCAGATCACCTCGTTTGTATCTTAATACAAAGCGGACCGCATCCACAACGTATCCAGGATTAGGTCTCCAACCCCATCCATATACTGTAGACCGTTCGGGTCATTTACTCGAACGTGATCCTCCCTGTGTGTCCACTACACACCGTTCAAGTTCTAGTTCTCTCATATATTATGACCATGGAGCTTAGTTTATTGGTCAAAGTTTGTATAAAATGCGAGACAAAAATGACGAAATGAATAACTCTTTATTAATTTCAAACAATATTATTTACAAACACGAGATTAGGACAAAAATCCCAACAAACATGACATACATCAGGCTCCGTACAGCTGAAGCATAATGGATCCGTCTCATATCCTCAACCTCTTAAGGAGTCTTAGGACATTGATCCTTAGACACGTGAACCCCATGCCTGAAAGGCAGCAAGCCCTTCTTGAAGTTCTGCATCTTATATCTAGACAACATCTTATCAATATAAGACGCCTGAGACATGGTCAGCATTCTGTTCTTTCGGTTCCGGACTATCTGGATACCTAGAACATACTGAGCTTCTCCCAAATCTTTCATTTGGAATTGCGAAGCTAACCATTTCTTTACGTCAGTAAGAAATCCTACCTAATTCCTAATGAGGAGGATATCATCCATGTACAATACCAGAAATGCGACAGTTTTGTTGACGATTTTCTTGTAGACACAAGGCTCGTCAACATTTTGATCAAAGCCATAGGATTTGATTGCCTCATCAAACCTTATATTCTAAGACCTCGAGGGTTGTTTCAGTCCATAAATGGACCTATGAAGCCGACAAACCTTTTGCTCTTGGCCTTGGGTAATGAACACTTTGGGCTGGTCCATGTAGATGGTTTCGTCAAGGTTGCCATTCAGAAAGGCGGTCTTGACATCCATCTGCCATACCTCATAGTCATAATAAGCGACAATAGGCAGAAGGATCCTGATCGACTTTACCATGGGAACAGGTGAAAAGGTTTCCTCATAGTCAACCTCTTCAACCTGGGTAAAACCCTTTGCCACTAGTCGTGCTTTGAAGGGTTGCACCTTCACATCTACGCAACGTTTACGCTTGTAGATACATTTGCAACCAATAGGTTTTACCCCATCTGGTTGATCCACAAGCTCCCAGACGAATTGAAGTACATTGACTCCATTTCCTGGTCCATAGATTTAATCCATTCGTCCTTGTCAACGTCAGCCATTGCTTGATCATAGGTCAATGGATCCTCGCAGTCATCATCAGGGGTGACGACTTGGGTTTCAGCTAAACCCATGTAACGTTCAGGCTGTCTCACAGCCCTCCCACTACGTCGAGGCATTCCCAACTCTTGGGAATGGACTTGACTAGACGTGCTAGGATCAACAACGCTTGTTGATGCACTAGCCCCATCAACAACTCTTGCTGACGTACTGCCCATTTCATTCAACACGATTTTGCTTCTAGGAAAATGATCCCTGACGCGGTCTTCCTCAGGGAAAGTGGCGTTTGTCGACACAAGCACCCTATTTTCCTTAGGATTGTAAAACATACCACCGCTAGTTTCTTTTGGGTAACCTACGAATAGACACGATTTTGAACGGGGTTCCAACTTCTTCGGGTTTGACACCAACACGTGGGTCGGGCATCCCCAAATTCTGAAATGGTGTAAACTTCCTTTACGCCCATTCAAGAGTTCGAATGGTGTTTCACAAACACTCTTCAACAGAACGTTGTTCAAAATATACACCGCAGTCTCCACTGCGTAACCCCAAAAAGAATCAGGGAGACGAGCATAGCTCATCATTGACCGAACCATGTCCAACAGGGTTCTGTTTCTCCTCTCCGATACACCATTCTCGCTTTGTGGCATACCAGTCTTTGCCGAGAGTTGGGACGTAAGTCTGTGTTCTATCATATAGTCCCGAATTCTGTGTCCATATACTCTCCACCTCGATCCGATCGAAGTGTTTTTATCGTTTTACCTAACAGGTTCTCAACCTTAGTCTTGTACTCCTTGAACTTTTCAAGAGTTTCAGACTTCATATGCATTAGGTAAATCTACCCATACCTTGAATAGTCATCTATAAAAGATACAAAGTATTCGTAACCACCTCGTGCTTTAACACTCATCGAACAACAGAGATCAGAATGTATAAGCTCAAGGGGCTCTTTAGCTCTATATCCTTTTCTTCCAACTCGCTTAGAAGTCCACTTTTCACTAGTCTCTCAATCCTATTAAGATTAATGTGGCCTAACCGTAGATGCCAAAGATGGGCATTTTCTTTTGGATAAACTTTTATTCTTTTAGTTTGTGTTTCTGTTGTTTTAAATAATTCAGTGTTCAAAGCGCTTTTGATAGAATTTGGTTTCAAAACATACAAATTAGACTCAAATGAAGCAGAACAAATCAAATTGCCTTTGAAAGAAATAAACGCTTTATTATGTTCAAAGGAAATTGAAATACATTGTTCAATAAGGCAGGAAATAGAAACATGGTTTCTAGTAAATCCTGAGACTATATACAGATTATCTAATAATAAGTAATTCCTGCCGAAATAGAGCTTTACTTTGCCGATCGCTGTAGCAGAGACAATCTCTCCGGATCCAACCCGTAGAGTCACTTCACCCTCTCGCAGCTGCTGCCAGGAACTTATTCCCTGAAAGAACAACGAACGTGGTTAGTGGCACCCGAATCCAATATCCAGGCAGAGTAATTACTCTCCACTAAACAAGTTTAAGTCACTAGTAAATCACATTTACCTTGATTCTTCCTCTCGGCAAGGAACTTGGGACAATTTCTCTTCCAGTGGTCGTCCCCATTGCAGTGGAAACACTTTCCTTTCTCTGCAAGTTCCTTGACCTTTTTGCCCTTTTGGGTGGCAGCGCGGTCAACTTTATGAAGGGAATGAGAATCCCACGCAGCGGAAGACGATTGAATCGTCGAGGTCTCACTATGCAACTTGTGTTTATTAAAATTGATCTAACACTTAGATCTAGGCTAAACATGCTTAAAGAAGAAGAAATTTACAGCAAGAAGAGATCTTACTTACTTGTTGTAGACAAACACAACAATTTCTTCCTCCGGTCACGAACTCTTCGTGCTACTCGATCTCAACGAAAACTTCCACCAAAACGATCTCGAACACCACCAAGTGATCTTCTCGGTTGTTCTTCTTTTGGAAAGAAGGAAGATGGTGGGATCTTAGTTTTGGAGAGGGAGGAGATTTGAGAGAATTGTTTGAGAGAGAATTCTCTTCTTTTGGTTGAAATTCCAAAAATGAGAAAGTGTATTTCACAATCCTTCTTGCAAGAAGGGTTTATATAGTGGAATTGATGGAGTTAAAATCTCAACCATAGGTTATGCAAATCTCATTTGCATAACCACATAATATAAGATATCTCATATCTCATATTGCAAATCTCATTTGCAATAATTGTGGATTAAATAAATTAAATCACATCCAATTTAATTTCTCTCATTTAATTCTCCAATTAGCCCTAATTCAACAATTAGGCTAACCTATAGTTTATTATGAATCTCATTCACATTAAACTATATATTATATCATTCATATCTCATATAAATGACATAAATGTCCTTAAAGTGAAATTGAACACTTCAATTTCATACCAACACATTTACCCTTCTTTTAACCTGTGGAGCCAATCGAGGACCTAATGGACTCACACAAGTGATGGCGGGCTCCAATGATCCGAGATTAACCTTCCAAACTCTTTGACCTTGTTAACCAACATTCATTAGCTACTGTAACACTCCACTATAGCCCGTGCAGCCGCACTCCCGCTGAGAATATTACGTGTCCACCGATATAACCAATTCCCATGAGTCGACCCTTCACAGTTGTTCTTAGACACTACTGGGTCAAATTACCGCTTTACCGTCGTGTCTACCTCTTGTTGCTTATGTCCCCACCGCTCCTCTAATGAACAACATATTGTGATGGTCCAACCATACACAACACCCTTCTCGGGCGGTGAGAAGGTGGGCGCCGTTGTCAAAGCCTCGGAGACAACACTCAAGGGAACAATCCTCTAGTTTCCTAAAGCGGAACGAGTGAATTCCATCTCGCAGAGTTAAGTTCTCGCCTCCCTACTTGGTTCTCGTCCCCGAGAAGATAGGCATATTGGGCGAGTAATCGTGACCACCCTCACCCGCACTAGTCAAAGAATGCAGGACTCGCATGCATGTGGAGTCCGTAACACGCTTAGGATTGTGTCGAGTCACTAATGGTCATCTCACGGTTATTAGTCCTTCATCACAGCGGTGTTACATCGTGAGGTCTAATAAATCACGGTCCGATCTTGTACAATCTCATTGCATGGATGCCCCCACTTGCATGTCAACCACATGAACGAGTCGATCACCTCGTTTCTATCTAATACAAAGCGGCCGCATCCACAAGTGTATCCGTGGATTAGGTTTCCAACCCTATCCATATATCAGAGACCAATCGGGTCATTAACTCGAACGTGATCCTCCCTCTGTGTCCACTACACACCCGTTCAAGTTCTAGTTCTCTCATAAATTCAATGACCCTGGAGCTTAGTTTATTGGAAAAGTTTATAAATATTGCGAGACACAAAGTGATGAAATGAATAACTCTTATTAATTTCAAACAATATGTTACAAACACGAGATTAGGACAAAAATCCCAACAAACTCCCACTTGGACTAAGCTAGTGGAGAAAATACATTTCAGAAATGTACATAAATTACAATGAAGTAATACAATAAACTAGGGCATTGAATACCCGTTTACACATCTCCCACTTGCCCTAGTCAGGAAGCTCTCGAAGACCTAGACTCTCTAGGTGACCCTCAAACACCTTAGCCATGAGGGACTTTGTAAATGGATCACCACGCGTTGTGCTCGACGCTATCTCGCGCGTGATCGCCACGTCTCGCGGTGCACAATCTCTCGTATCAAATGATACTTGTGCTCAATGTGTTTGCCTCTCTTATGGCTCCGAGGCTCACTTGAGTTGGCTACTGCACCACTGTTATCACAGAACAGTGTGATTGGCAAGTTCATGTTTGAAACAACTTCCAAATCTGTCATGAACTTCCTAAGCCAAACAACTTCCTTTGCAGCTTCACAAGCCGCAACATACTCCGCTTCCATAGTGGAATTAGCGATGCATCCCTGCTTGATGCTTCGCCATACTACAGCTCCTCCATTCAGAATGAAGGCTGACCCCGAAGTAGATTTCCTAGAATCCTTATCGGTCTGAAAATTAGAATTCGTGTATCCCGTAAGGATCAAATCCCCACTACCATACACTAAGCCGTAGTTCCTCGTTCTCCTAAGATACTTGAGGATTGCCTTTACTACCGCCCCGGTGATCTAATCTGGATTGGATCGATCTCTCACCGACAATTCCTCTTTGCATAATGGATGTCGGGCCTAGTACACAGCATGGCATACATCAGGCTCCCTACAGCTGAAGCATATGAAATCCGTCTCATATCCTCAACATCTTGAGGAGTCTTAGGACACTGATCCTTAGACAAGTGAACCCCATGCCTGAAAGGCAGCAAACCCTTCTTGGAGTTCGCAGATCTTATATCTAGACAACATCTTGTCAATATAAGACGCCCGAGACAGTGGCTAGCGTTCGCTCTTCCGGTTAGGACAACGGATACCTAGAACATCCTGAGCTTCTCCCAAATCTTTCATTTGGAATTGCGAAGCTAGCCACTTCTTAACGTTAGTAAGAAATTTTACCTCATTCCCATTGAGAAGAATATCGTCCACATACAACACAAAAACTGCGACAGTTTTGTCAACGATTTTCTTGTAGACACAAGGCTCGTCGACATTTTGATCAAAGCCATAAGATTTGATCGCCTCATCAAACCTTATATTCCAAGACCTCAAAGCTTGTTTCAGCCCATAAATGGACCTATGAAGCCGACAAACCTTTTGCTCTTGGCCTTGGGCAATGAACCCTTTGGGTTGGTCCATGTAGATGGTCTCATCAAGTTTGCCATTCAGGAAGGCTGTCTTGACATCCATCTGCCATACCTCGTAGTCATAATACGCGGCAATAGCCAGAAGGATCTTGATCGACTTTACCATGGCAACAGGTGAAAAGGTCTCCTCATAATCAACCCCTTCAACTTGGGTAAAACCCTTTGCCACTAGTCGAGCTTTGAAGGTCTGCACCTTCCCATCTACGCCACGTTTACGCTTGTAGATCCATTTGCAACCAATAGGTTTTACCCCATCCGGTTGATCCACAAGCTCCCATACAGAATTGAAGTACATAGACTCCATTTCCTGGTCCATAGCTTTAATCCACTCGTCTTTGTCAACATCAACCATTGCCTGATGATAGGTCAATAGATCCTCACAGTCATCATCAGGAGCGACAACTGAGGTTTCAGCTAAACCCATGTAGCGATCAGGCTGTCTCACAGCCCTCCCACTACGTCGAGGCATTCCCAACTCTTGGGAACGGATTTGACTAGACGTGCTAGGATCAACAACACTTGTTGACGACTAGCCCCATCGGCAACTCTTGTCGATGTAATCATCCATTTCATTTAATACAATTTTACTCCTTGGTAAATGATCCCGACGTGGTCTTCCTCTAGGAAAGTGGCGTTTGTCGACACAAGTACCCTATTTTCCCTAGGATCGTAAAATAGACCACCTCTAGTCTCTTTGGGGTAACCTACGAATAATAGGCACAATTTTGAACGGGGTTCCAACTTTTTTGGGTTTGACACCAACACATGGGTGGGCATCCCCAAATCCTCGAAGTGATGTAAACCGCCTTTACGCCCACTCCAGAGCTCAAAGGTGTTTCACAAACACTCTCGACTTTAACGTTGTTCAAAATATAAATCGCAGCTTCCACCGCTGCGTACCAAAAAGAATCGTGGGGAGACGAGCATAGCTCATCATCGACCGAACCATGTCCAACAAGGTTCTGCTTTCTCCTCTCCGATACACCATTTCTTTGTGGCATACAGTATTTGAGAGTTGGGACGTAATTCCGTGTTCTATCATATAGTCCTCGAATTCGGTGTCCATGTACTCTCCACCTCGATCCGATCGAAGTGTTTTAAGCGATTTACCTAAGAGGTTCTCAACCTCAGTCTTGTACTCTTTGAACTTTTCAAGAGTTTCAGACTTCTTGTGCATTAGGTAAATATACCCATATCTGGAGTAATCGTCTATGAAAGACACGAAATACTCATAACCGCCCCGAGCTTTAACATTCGTCGGACCACAGAGGTCAGAATGTACTAACTCAAGAGGCTCTTTGGCTCTATATCCTTTTCCACTAAAAGGACGTTTGGTCATTTTGCCCTAAAGTCATGACTCACACACCGGCAAAGAGTTTTCTTCCAACTCGTTTAGAAGTCCAGTCTTCACTAGTTTCTCAATCCTATTGAGATTAATGTGGCCTAATCGATAATGCCAAAGTTGGGCATTTTCTTTTGGTGAAACTTTTGCTTTCTTAGTTCGTGTTTCTGCAGTTTTAAATAATTCCGTATTCAGCACACTTTTGACCGAATTGGGTTTCAAAACATACAGATTATTTTCAAGTGAAGCTGAACAAATAACATTCCCTTTGAAAGAAATAAACGCTTTATTAAATTCAAAAGAAACTGAAATACATTGTTCAATTAAGCAGGAAATTGAAACAAGGTTTCTAGTAAACCCTAGAACTATGTACAGATTGTCCAACAATAAGTACTTCCCGCCAAAGAAGCGACTTCACTGTGCCTATCATTGCAGAGAGACAAGCTCCCTGATCCAACCCGTAGAGTTACCTCTCACCCTCTCGCAGCTGGCCGCCAGAATCAATCTCGAAAAGAAGAACAAACGTGGTTAGTGGCGCGAATCCAAGAGATCGGTGCAGAGTCACTACTCTCCACTAAACAAGTTTGATCACAAGTAAATCACATTTACCTTGATTCTTCTTCTCGACAAGGAATTTGGGACGCTTTCTCTCCAAAGTGACCGTCCCCATTGCAAAGTGGGAAACACTTTCCTTTCTCTCGCAACCTCCTTGACATTCTTGCCCTTGTGGCTGGCAAAGCGGTCGGTTTTACCCCTCTTCATCCTCTTCTTCCCTTTCGGGCGTGAAGGAGAAACAGTGTTTTTGGCCCTGCAGGTCGAACCCCGTGATAAGACACAGAGGCAACATTTGCCTTAGATTCCTTGACCCTCTTCAAGGATTGGAAGTCTGTAGCTCATTGAGGAGGGTAGTGAGTGTAGCTAATTTTGTTCATAACAACATTGCTATCTGAAATCAAGGAAACTCTTCTAAGAGTCTCCAAAATAAAATCGACCGACTCGACTCGTCGATCAAGCCTCGTTCATCTCGGCGGATGAAAGTGGGTCATCATGTCTAGAACGTGTTCACGGACAAACGACCCCTCTTTCATCCGTGCGTTGAAAACGTATTTGAGCGAGTCATGTCGGACCTGAAAGGACTGCTGTCCAAACATTTCCTACAAGGACTCCATGATCTCCTTAGCGGAAACCATCGGCTCATGCTTTTATGCCAAGACATCAGACATGCTGACAATTATGTAGACCTTGACCTTTTCATTGGCCCTGATCCAGCGATCGTACGCATCGCGAACACTTCGCGACGCGGTCGAGCCCGGCATCAGAGGACACTCCTCAGAGGACACTCCTCAGAAAGCACGAACTTTATGTCATCTTGTACCAAAATTGTATTAATGTTTTTTTTCCAACTCTGGTAATTATCTCCCACTAACTTATCCGAAGCGAGTAAAGCTATTATTGTGCTAGACATTTTTACCTAAAAAATAAGGAAAACTTTGTATTAGTCTCGCAAAAAACTTTTGAAAACCAATCAAGTTTTAGCAAAAATTGTTTCATGATCCCTAGGTCATTCAAAATTTTGCAATGATACCCTAAAGGTTTAGAATGACCGCCACCAAGGGTGAACAGAACACTCCTCCTCTAGGACGAGACTTTCGATCGGACCCTAATCCTGTAATAACTCTTATTCCATTAGGCGTCCAATTACCATTGTTCGGTCGAATTCATTAACACTTAACGAATTTTGTGAGTGTCACCCTCAATCTTTAAGTTTCCAAGTATCATTCCAAACAATAGCCCCCGAAGGGTGAACCAAGAAGGAAAACCAACCAGGAAACTGTATCCCTTTCGGGAATTCACGGTGTTCTGACTCCCATGATCAAGCCCTCCGAAGGGATTGTCTGGTCCAGGCCAAACTAGCAGGCAGATCATAGGGGTCTCATGGTGTGAATCGAAAGAAGAGACCGTGGGTCTCGTTTTCACAAGTCCCGCTCCCACTCACTATAAGTACTCTCTCCATCCACGATAATATTGGCCTATACAAATGCCATCTGAAGGGGGACGCTCCCATTTGCGCTACGAGGTCGAGTATAGATCTCACGGTGCGGACTTAAAGGAGATTTGTGGTTGGAAATTCAAATGTATCTCATACACTTTATTTCCTCCCACTCAGCACTTTAATTTTTATTAGGGATTGACCTAGATAAACCGACTAAAATTTACCTAAGTCTACCAATATAATTCTTATATGGTATTAACCTAAGTTTATAATCACATTATTAACATAGGTCTATGTGAGTAAATTAATTAACACTTAATTAACGACACTCACGAGAATATAACCTAAGAATCTTCGGACCGAATTCACTCCCAGGTCGGTTTCCAGGTAGGGGTGTTCCGCAAGCGTCAACTTAAATACCCCAGCCTTGGACAAAACCTTCCTTAGATAGAGTTACTTATTAGTCTCCATTCAAAGGTCATATTTGATTTCCTAAATTTCTAATCTTATTAGAAAAATAGAAAACCTAATTCTAATTATTCAAGTTCTAAACACTTTAAAACTAATAATTAACTTAGGTTGCATGCATTTCTATGTTATAGTGCTTGATCATCCATCACATGAATAATAATATACTATAACATACATTCATCACATGAATTAAATGCATGAGCCTGCTTTTAATTTAAAAAATATAACACTTATATTTAAAAAAAATTTAAAACATGCATAAATTATATTATAACTCTTATAATATAATCCTATCATGCATACTATATATTATAACTCTTATAATATAAAAAAGATGCATGAAATGTTTAACCTAAGGTGGGATTTTAAATCTATATGACATACATTATGCACATTGTTGCGTAAAATTATGTTGCAATATCGCAAGTGTACGGGTCAAGTTTTAGTATAGTGATTTATGAGTCCAAGTATCGTCCTCGGGAATGGGTTTCTAGATTAATTAATTATTAAGGTACTAATTCTCAATTTTAGCTAAAGAAACATAACATGGATAGTTGGTTGAAGTAAATACAAACAAACGAACAAACATGTGGAGACACAGATTGATAGATTTGGGAGAAGTGATTTTACAAGTTAAAGACCTAACTAGCACATGCATTGAACCAATGAGACGAAATTATAAACAAGAAGTGAAATACTCAAGAAAATCTCTCGATTCTTAGTGAGCCTCACACATGCAATAAACTCATAATCTCCATATGAACCTACAACATGCATGACATTAAGCAACTTCTTTATGTGTTTCCCTAAGATTTCTAGGTCACTCTCGTGCCAGACTTCCAAGGGTTTTGACAATTTTGCTCTAATTCAAGCTTTATCTCTCGAGTCCACTTAAATGAACAAATTAAAAAGTAAAGAACGAATTGCCAAAAATAACGACATAACATGCTTCAATACATCACAAGAAAGTCATAACAAGTAATTCAAATCCTAACTACTATGTTTAGCTACTCTAAATCACAAGAAAAACATACTAAACAAGTAGAAAACGTCTTAGAACGCTATTACAAATTGAAAGAAAGAGAAATAAACTTAGGTGTCGATGTCGGTCCTTCGTCTCCGAGCTCCCGTCTTCGATCTCGAACCTCCACGAATGCTTTGGCTCCCAAAATCACTCTTTTCTCTCTTCTTACAAGGTGTATTTCGAATTTAGGGCAAAACTCTACCAAATTGTGCTCCCCATTGCAAGAATCATAAGGTTGTATAGGCATCAATGGGGCAGCGTTGCAACGCTAGGGACAGCGTTGTAACGCCGCGCTGCACCTAAACGCGTGGTAAATATGGAAACTATCGGCGGCGTTGCAGTAACGCGCTGGGGACAGCGGTAACGCCGCTACCTTAACGCGCGCCTTATCGATCTAGCGTTGCGACGCTGCAAGGCAGCGTTGCAACGCCCTCTGTGCGGCTTCTCATGCGTGCGCCCTTATCGATCTAGCGTTGCGACGATGCAAAGCAGCGTTGCAACGCTATCGATAGAGATCTCCAAAGCTGTTTGGCTGCACGTTCGGCGTTGCAACGCTCTATATGGCGCGCAACGCCATCGCTCTGTCTTCGACTTGGTTTGGTCTTCTCTCTTCCATTTGATGTTATATTTAGCTCCAAATAGCCTTGTTTTGATCCCGAGTGATCCAACTTGTCTCCAATAGCTCCGTTTAAGCTCTTAACCTGAAATTGAATATATTAACCACGTAAAAGCCCCAAAATCATTATAAAACTAGCAATAATTAAGCCTAAGGATAGCACATTTTGTGTGCTATCAAACATCCCCAAACTTAAACTTTTGCTAGTCCCGAGCAAAAATAGAGTTAAACATTAGATTGTTCTTGAACATACATTTGATTCAAGCCTCAAAGATTTAAGAGAAAATTTTGCAATTACAGGAAACACTTAAACATAACACTTCAACAAGTAATTTAAAACTTTTCCTAAGTGTTCCTACGTGTGTGTGTGGTTAGCCTATGTTCCCTTCATTTTTTACTAACCCCGGATCAAATTTATTAGGTTCTCCATTCAACTTCCCCCTACACTGGTCTTAGTTACTAATCTTTGAGCCTCTCCACATTCAGAAATAAACAACTTTACTCAGCACTTAATCACTCTTTTGATGCCACTTTTTTTCTATTTTCTTTTTTTTTTTTTTTGTGTGCGTGCAAGGACACTAGCTTTCACACATCCACTGCAGGACCCTTACCTGCAGCACTCGCTCAATGAGTGGCCTAAGCGATCACGAGTGAATGTAGCTCTTTTTGTCCTCACGATTTTTTTTTACAAACAGACAACAAAAATAAACTTTTTCACATAATGCACATATTATTATACAGATCATGCACTTCATATTGTCATTCACCCTATCTTGCGCTTTAACTCTCAAATCGTTTTCAGACCTATCGAGGTGACATCAAACTTCTAAGCCTAATAACTTTGTTCTAAGCATTTCAAAACTACAGAACAAAGGCTATGTGCATATAATGCAGAAAAACTCAAGAAAATTTTTAAATTAACTCAAATTCATGTCATGCTTTTGAGTTTCAAAGAGAATCACAAAGATTTTCAATTATATCTCATCCTAGGCTATCATACTCATATTGATGTGAAAGATCAACCAACAATTCAAAGACATACTCGGATGATACCACAAAGAAATAAACACAATCCACCCCCAAACTTAAACTAAACATTGTCCCCAATGTTTGTAGAAATAAGCATGTGGCAAGTATAAGGGTAGAAGTGAACGATCATCATCCCGGGTGATGGAGATATTTTCGAGTTCCTTGGATAGCCAAAGCATGTGTGTTGGAGTTCCTCTGAATGGGAGCATGGATTTCAACGAAGAAGGGCATCTCCACAACCTACGAAGTAAAACAACAACTAACTAAGAATTGAAAAACAACAAAAATAACTAAAGCAAGCTAAAGACAGGAAAACAAAAGTAAGTAAAACTTGGGTTGCCTCCCAAGAAGCGCTTTGTTTAACGTCTTTAGCTAGACTGTACTCCCTCAAGGTGTTTCTTTCCTTGCTTGCAGTGCCTAGAGTGATGTGTTCATTTGGCCAATCTGGGTCTCTATATTCTTTATTGCGGCTCCATGATGGTCACTATACTGAGATAAGCCCGGTGATTGCATTCTTCAATTTGGTTGGACCGACTTCTGGATTCAGCTATGAAGGAGTGCAATGTGTCTTCCAGAGATGGTTTCCTCTCTGGTGTAGAAGCATGCCCTGTAGGAGGATTCAACACATTCTTGTTGTTAGCATAAGAGAAATTCTCATGATACCTCAAACCTGGATTGTAATGTGTTGGTAGGTTATTCTAAGTCTGATTTCCTCCATAGTGGTTGCTTCTATTGTTCAAGTAGTGCAATTGCTCCATATTGGATTCTCCATTGGGCTTGGAGCATTGAGAGGATATCCCTGTCTGTGGTGATCGTACAAAATTATTCAAGTCATGAGTGAGAGACGCCATATGAGATCTAAGAGAGGTTACCTCGTCCAGTTGATATAATCCAGCTACTTGCTTAGATCTGTCATTTTTCAGAGGCCACTTTGGTAGTGGCGATTGACACTTCCTCCAGGAGGGCACGTGCTTCTGGCACAGTCTTCGCCATGAAAGCCCCTCCAGCAGTGGCATCCAGAATGGTCCTGGTCTTACCTTCCAGTCCATTATAAACAAATGCACGAGGCGAGCCACCGATAGTCATCTTTGTCAGGCACCTCTTGAGCATGTCCTTGTACCTTTCCTGTGCTTCAAATAATCGCTCTCCCTCTGTCGCTGAATGTTCCTATCTCGGTCCTCAACTTTGCGGCTTTAACGGTGGAAAGAATTTGGTCATGAAGGCTTGGGCCAACTCCTCCTGTGAAGTGATACTCCCGAGGAAGGGACCCTAGCCATTTTTTGGCTCTACCTGCAAGGAAAAAGGAAAGAGACGTAAGCGAATACTATCACAGAGATACCATTCATTTTAAATGTACCACATGATTTCCAAAAACTTTTGAAGATGAGAGTTAGGATCTTACGTGGCTAGGCCTCTGAAAGCACCTTTCCTAACCATTTGTATCACTGCATTTTCAATTCAAAGTTATTAGCATTGATAGGGGCATGGACTATTCCACCGCTCGAGAATTAAACACAGTTGGAAATACTCCTTTATCGGTTTAGGGTTATTGATGAGCTCCTGATCAGCCATCTCCTGAGGTTCTGCTCTTCCTTCCCTTATGAGTCTCCTATAGGTCCTCTCGATCTCAGGATCAAAAGGGTGCAAGTCTGCAGCTCTCCCTTTGGGCATACACCTGGAGAAACAAAAAGAAAGAAGTTAGAAAAAAAAAAGAAAAAACACCAACAACTAGAAAATAAAACATAAAATAAGGACATAAAACATAAAACTTGGGTTGCCTCCCAAGAAGCGCTTTCTTTAACGTCTTTAGCTAGACGGTGACTTATCGTAGGCACATAAAATTGCTCATACTTCTCTGGGCCCTTCTTGCTCGAATCAATGTAGCCCTCTAAGTCTAAAAGGCTATCTTCCTTTTCATGGGCGCCAGAGACATAATTATTTTTGGTATTTTTGTTTAATAAAATGAAAGAATGAAATCAAAACAAGACTCGTGAGTGAAAGACCAATGGTTATCGAAATCAAGGAAATTTTTGGGGATAAAGGAAAGAAGACTTCTCACCTCTAACTCTATCACTGGATTTCTCCGTGGAACTAAGTGTATCACAAGTGTCCTCCTCACTAACTCCGATCATGGTGTGCCTCGAGCCTCCCCAAACTATCCTCACTAAAATCTAAACAAATCCTCCTAGGTGGCATCTCCGAGTAGTAAGGAATATAAATTGTTCTCTGCATTTGGCCTTAAGGGAAACTACTAATTGATTAAGATATGGGATCTATCTGCACTATTTCTCAAAGTCTTACCACCTCAGCTTCTAACCTATCCAACCTTTCGAATTCATCATAAACCAAATTTTTAATTTTCAATTCTAAGGTATAACCTATCCAACCTTTCGAATTCAACAAGAGAAGATTTTTCAAGGGGTTGGTTAAGGTATGAAAAACTATGGTTCCAAGTGCCTAAATAACTATCCTCATGTGAATTTTCATATATGTCAGGTACAGAATGGTAAAAATTAGACACATGGTATTCAGAAAAATCATGATGCACAAAACTAGGGTCCTGAGAGGAGTAATAGAATGATGGAGAAAAATCATGCAAAGTCATGCTTGAAAAATTACTAATTCAGACAAGACTTCTACACAATAGCAACACAACCAAAAAACAGGGGACAAAGACTCAAAAACACACAAAACTAAAATAACACAAATAAAGAAACAAACAATCACACAAAACAATTAAGGAAAGACAAACAAACAAGCTTTAGTCTAAAATTTCAAATTTTCTCCTAATATTAATTAATCTAAATAATCAGCATTCCCCGACAACGGCGCCAAAAACTTGTTGCGTAAAATTATGTTGCAATACCGCAAGTGTACGGGTCAAGTTTTAGTATAGTGATTTATGAGTCCAAGTATCGTCCTCGGGAATGGGTTTCTAGATTAATTAATTATTAAGGTACCAATTCTCAATTTTAGCTAAAGAAACATAACATGGATAGTTGGTTGAAGTAAATACAAACAAACGAACAAACAGGTGGAGACACAGATTGATAGATTTGGGAGAAGTGATTTTACAAGTTAAAGACCTAACTAGCACATGCATTGAACCAATGAGATGAAATTATAAACAAGAAATGAAATACTCAAGAAAATCTCTCGATTCTTAGTGAGCCTCACACATGCAATAAACTCATAGTCTCCATATGAACCTACAACATGCATGGCATTAAGCAACTTCTTTATTTGTTTCTCTAAGATTTCTAGGTCACTCTCGTGCCAGACTTCCAAGGGTTTTGACAATTTTGCTCTAATTCAAGCTTTATCTCTCGAGTCCACTTAAATCAACAAATTAAAAAGTAAAGAACGAATTGCCAAAAATAACGACATAACATGCTTCAATACATCACAAGAAAGTCATAACAAGTAATTCAAATCCTAACTACTATGTTTAGCTACTCTTAATCACTAGAAAAACAAACTAAACAAGTAGAAAACGTCTTAGAACGCTATTACAAATTGAAAGAAAGAGAAATAAACTTAGGTGTCGATGCTTGGTCCTTCGTCTCCGAGCTCTCCGTCTTCGATCTCGAACCTCCACGAATGCTTGGCTCCCAAAATCACTCTTTTCTCTCTTCTTACAAGGTGTATTTCGAATTTAGGTAAAACTCTACCAAATTGTGCTCCCATTGCAAGAATCATAAGGTTGTATTTATAGGCATCAATGGGGGCGTTGTAACGCTAAGGCGGCGTTGTTGTAACGCTGCACTCCTAAACGCGTGGTAAATATGGAAACTATCGGCGCGTTGTAACGCTCGCTACCTTAACGCGCGCGCCTTATCGATCGGCGCGTTGCGGCGCCGCAAGGCGCGGTAACGCGCGCCTCGCGCGGCTTCTCATGCGTGCGCGCGCCTTATCGATCTAGCGTTGCGACGCTGCAAAGCAGCGTTGCAATATTATCGACAGAGATCTCCAAAGCTGTTTGGTTGCACGTTCGCCGTTGCAACGCTCTATATGGCGTTGCAACGCCATCGCCTCGGGTCTTCAGCTTGGTTTGGTCTTCTGTCTTCCATTTGATGTTATATTTAGCTCCAAATAGCCTTGTTTTGATCCCGAGTGATCCAACTTGTCTCCAATAGCTCCGTTTAAGCTCTTAACCTGAAATTGAATAAATTAACCACGTAAAAGCCCCGAAATCATTATAAAACTAGCAATAATTAAGCCTAAGGATAGCACATTTTGTGTGCTATCACACATAGAAATTAATTAAAATATACATCTCATGCATAAAATAATTAAATAGCAAAAATGGACCAGTTTTTGGCACCTAGGGGCAATTATTTAATTAAATAACATTAATATAACGTTTATATTAATATTATTTAATAAAATAATTAAATATAAAAATAAAATACATTTTATAAATATTAAAAACGAAAAAAACTGCCCATGATGTGAAGCTCGTCCCACTTCCTCGCGAAACTGTCGCGAACTACTCCTCAACGCGTGCAGCGTTGCAACGCTATCGCCTACAGTGTTGAGTCGCGTTCTCAACGCCAGCAGCGTTGCAATGCTACTCTGCAGCAAAGCCTCCGCCTGCGAAAACAGCGTTGAGACGTCGTTGGGCAGCGTCTCAACGCCATCGGCATGTAGCAAAGAAACACTTTGTCGTTTCTTCCCACGCACTCGCTGTTTCGCTCCGATTTCTTCACAGCAACTCTTGCCACGAACGACTCGGACTTACAGACTCGATTTACAACAAAATGCCCAAAAACAACGGGCCCTTACATTGATCTCATCAACATAATTGTAAATCTAAACTAGTGCCAAAAACCGAAAACATCCATAATGCAAACCAAGCAATCATCTCATGAAATTATGGCAAAATACCCACCAAATTTTAATAAAACAGTGCATAAATGAAGAACCATCGAGATGGCTCTGATACCAATTGAAAGGAATGAGAATCCCACGCAGCGGAAGACGATTGAATCGTCGAGGTATCACTATGCAACTTATGTTTATTAAAATTGATCTAACACTTAGATCTAGGCTAAACATGCTTAAAGAAGAAGAAATTTACAGCAAGAAGAGATCTTACTTACTTGTTGTAGACAAACACAACAATTTCTTCCTCTGGTCACGAACTCTTCGTGCTACTCGATCTCAACGAAAACTTTCACCAAAACGATCTCGAACACCACCAAGTGATCTTCTCGGTTGTTCTTCTTTTGGAAAGAAGGAAGATGGTGGGATCTTAGTTTTGGAGAGGGAGGAGATTTGAGAGAATTGTTTGAGAGAGAATTCTCTTCTTTTGGTTGAAATTCCAAAAATGAGAAAGTGTATCTCACAATCCTTCTTGCAAGAAGGGTTTATATAGTGGAATTGATGGAGTTAAAATCTCCACATAATTACCACTTTACCACAACCATAGGTTATGCAAATCTCATTTGCATAACCACATAATATAAGATATCTCATATCTCATATTGCAAATCTCATTTGCAATAATTGTGGATTAATTAAATTGAATCACATCCAATTTAATTTCTCTCATTTAATTTCTCCAATTAGCCCTAATTCAACAATTACGCTAACCTATAGTTTATTATGAATCTCATTCACATTAAACTATATATTATATCATTCATATCTCATATAAATGATATAAATGCCGTTAAAGTGAAATTAACACTTCAATTTCATACCAAAATATTTACCCTTCTTTTAACCCAGGTGGAGCCAACCGAGGGACCTAATGGACCTACAGTGACGGGCTCCAATGATCCGAGATTAACCTGCCAAACTCTTTGACCCAGTTAACCAACATTCATTAGCTACGGTAACACTCCACTATACCCCGTAGCTGCACTCCCGTCAGTGCAGAATATTACGTGTCCACTGATATAACTAATTCCCATGAGTCGACCCTTCACAGGTTGTTCGTAGACACGACTGGGTCAAATTACCGTTTTATCCCTGTGTCTACCTCTTGTTCCTTAAGTCTCCACTGCTCCTCTAATGAACAACATATTGTGATGGTCCAACCATACACAACACCCTTCTTGGGCCAGTGAGAAGGTGGGTGCCCGTTGTCCAAGCCTTGGAGACTGCACTCAAGGGAACAACCCCTCTAGTTTCCCTAAAGGTGGGAACGAGTGAATTCCATCTCACGTAGTTAAGTTCCCAGCTCCCTACTTGGTTCTGTCCCTGAGAAGATAGGCATATTGGGCGAGTAACTGTGACCACCCTCACCTGTACTAGTCAAAGAACAAACCCTCGCAGATAGGAGTCCGTAACACGCTCAGGATTCAGGTCAAGTCACTAATGGTCATCTACGAAGTTATTAGTCCTTACTGTCAACGATGTTACATCAGTAGGTCTAATAAATCACGGTCCGGTCTTGTACAATCTCATTGCACAGGATGCCCCCACTCGCATGTCAACCACATGAATGAGTCAGATCACCTCGTTTGTATCTAATACAAAGCGGGTCGCATCCACAGTGTATTCAGGATTAGGTCTCCAACCCTATCCATATACTGTAGGCCGTTTGGGTCATTAACTCGAACGTGATCCTCCCTGTGTGTCCACTACACACCGTTCAAGCTCTAGTTCTCTCATAAATTCAATGACCGTGGAGCTTAGTTTATTGGAAAAGTTTATAAATATTGCAAGACACAAAGTGATGAAATGAATAACTCTTATTAATTTCAAACAATATGTTACAAACACGAGATTAGGACAAAAATCCCAACACTTTACCCTTCTTCATCTTCTTCTTCTTCTTCCTTTTCGGGTGAGAAGGAGCTACAGGTTTTGTCCCAGAGGTCAAACCCCTGTGATAGGACCTGAAGGCAACATTTGCCTCAACTTCCGCCGTCCTGATCCTCATCAAGGACTGGAAGTTCTGTAGCTCGTTTAGAAGGGTGGTCAGTGTGTAGCTAATCTTGTTCATAACAGCATTGCAACGAAACTGAAGGAAACTCTTCGGAAAAGTCTCCAAGATGAAGCTGACCTGGCTCGACTCATCGATCAAAGCCCCGTTCATCTCCTCCAAATTAAAGTGGGTCATCATGTCTAGAACGTGTTCTCGGACAGACGCCCCTTCTTTCATCCGGGCGTTGAAGACGTGTTTGAGCGAGTCATGCCGGAATTGAAAGGACTGTTGTCCAAACATATCCTGCAATGACTCCCTGGTCTCCTTAGCGATGACCATCAACTCATGCTTCTTTGCCAAAACTTCAGATAAGCTGGCAATAATGTAGACCCTGGCCTTTTCATTGGCCCTGATCCACTTATCGTATGCATCACGAACACTTCGTGACACAGTCGAGCTCGGAAACTGAGGACACTCCTCAGTAAGCACGAACTTAAGGTCGTCAGTTACTAGTATCGTGTTTATATTATTTTTCCAAGTTTGAAAATTATCTTCCACTAGTTTATCGGATGTTAGTAACGCTATAATTGAGCTAGACATTTTTGCTGAAAAAAATCAAATAAAAGCTTTGTGTCAGTCTCGCAAAAAACTTTTTGAAATCAAATCAAGTTTTAACAACATTTTATCCTATGATCCCAAGGTCATTTAAAATTTGCAATGATATCCTAAAGGTTTAGAATGACCGCCATCGAAGGGTGAACAGAAACACTCCTCCTCTAGGACGAGACTATCTCGACCAGACCCTAATCCCAAAATAACTCTTATTCCATTAGGCGTCCAGTTACCATCTTTCGGTCGAATCCATTAACTCTTAATGAATCTCGTGAGTGTCACCCTCAATCTTTAAGTTTCCAAGTATCCGTCCAAACAATAGCCACTGAAGGGTGAACCAAGAAGGAAAACCAACAAGGAAATTGTATCCCTTTTGGGAATTCACGGTGTTCTGACTCCCATGATCAAGGCCCTCCGAAGAGATTGTCTGGTCCAAGCCAAACTAGCAGGCGGATCATAGGGGTCTCAAGGTGTGAATCGAAAGAAGAGACCGCGAGTCCCGTTTTCACAGGTACCGCTCCCACTCACTATAAGTACTCACTCCATCAATTATGATATTGATCCATACAAATACCATCCGAAGGGGGACGCTCCCATTTGCGCCACGAGGTCGAGTATGGATCTCACGGTGTGGACTTTAACGGAGATTTGTGGTCGAAAAATTAAATGTATCTTATACACTTTATTTCCTCCAACTCAACACTTTATATTATTCAGGATTGACCGAGATAAACCGGCTAAAATTTACCTAAGTCTACCAATATAACGCTTATATTGATTTAACCTAAGTTTATAATCACATTATTAACTTAGGTCTATGTGAGTAGATTAATCAACTTTTAATTAACGCCACTCACGAGAATATAACCTAAGAATCTCCGGACCGAATTCACTCCCAGGTCGGTTTTCAGGTAGGGGTGTTCCGCAAGCGTCAACTTAAATACCCAAATTTTTAGACAAAACCTTCCTTAGACAGAGTTACTTATCAGTCACAATTCAAAGGTCATATTTTGATTTCCTAATTCTAATCTTATTAGAACTAGAAAACCTAAATCTAATTATTCAAGTACTAAACATTTTAAAACTAATAATTAACTTAGGTTACATGCATTTCTATGTTATAGTGCTTGATCATTCATCACATGAATAACTATATACTATAACAAATATTCATCACATGAATTAAATGCATGAGCATGCTTTTAATCTAAGAAATATAACTCTTATATTAAATAAATTAAAACATTTTTTAATTATATTATAACACTTATAATATAACCTATCATGCATACTATATATTATAAAACTTATAATATAAATATGATGCATGAAATGTTTAACCTAAGGTGTGATTTTTAATCTATATGACATATATTATGCACATAGAATAAAAATATTTCATACATCTCATGCATAAAATAATTAAATAGCAAAAATTGGTCCGATTTTGACACTTAGGGGCATTAAATAAATTAATTAACATTAATATAACAATTATATTAATATTAATTTATAAATTTATTTAAAATAAAATAAAAATACGTTTTACACAAATTAAAATTAAATAAAATAGTAAAAACCGCCCCACTAAAAACAGCAGCGTTGCAACCGCCCACGACACGCGAACTTTCCTTGCGAACTGCCCACTACGCTCGCAGCGTTGCAATGCCATGGGCAGCGTTGCAACGCTGCATCATCCAACATTGTCCTCAGCGCGCCTAACGCCTCAGCTTTGCAACGCTACACCCAGCGTTGCAACGCTGACCTGCAGCTCTGCCATCCTCCGCGCGGACAACATTGAGCGCCGAAGAACAGCGTCTCAACGCCGTCGACAGAACAACAAGCACCTCATGCTGTTGTTAGTCGTTTCTCGCCCGTTTTCGCTCTGATTTTTTCACAACAACTCTTGCCGCCAAAGACCCGGACTTACAGACTCGATTTATTTTCTAATTTTCCCAAAAAACATGGGCCTTTACAATTTGATCTCATCAAATAGAAAATAAACCTAAACTAGTGCCAAAACCGAAACATTCAATCATGCAAACCACAATTTGTCACATAAATTGAAGCAATTACCCACCTAATTTAAAGAAAACAGATGCACAACGAGAAGCCAACCTGACTCTGATACCAATTGAAGGGAATGAAATCCCGTGCAGCGGAAGAGTGATTGAATCACCGTAGTATTGTTGCGAAAAACCGTTTTCTTAAAATCGTTTCTATCACATAAAAACTAGGCTAAACATTAAAATAAGAGGAAAAACAGCAAGCAACACTTACTTGTTGAAGAACTGTCTTCATGTTTTCCTTCTCCTGTTCACGAACCCTTCGCGATCACGATCTCAACGTCCTCGATCTCCTCGAACGGTGGGTAATCGGACACTTCCACACGGTTTCTCAGTTTTTCTACGTTTGGTAGAAGGAGAGTGGTGAAACTCTTTTTTTGTGAGGGAAGGAGAGTTTGAGAGAGGAAATTTGAGAGAGAATGCTTGTTTCTTTTGGTGTGAAATCCGAAAAATGAAACTCAAGCTTAAGAAATCCTTCTTGCAAAAGGTTTATATAGTGGTGATAGGTGGAGTTGAAATCTCCACCTATTTACCATTTTACCACAACCATAGGTTATGCAAATCATATTTACATAGCCACATATAATAAGATATCTCATATCTCATTATACAAATCACATTTGTATAATTGTGGATTTTAAATTGAATCACATTCAATTTAATTACTCTCAATCTAATTTCTCCAAACTAGCCCTAATTAGGCAATTAGGCTAACCTATAGTTTATTATGAATCTCATTCACATTAAACTGTATAATATATCATTCATATCTCATATAAATGACATAATTAGCCTTTAATGAACTTGAACACTTCAAATTCACACCAAAACTGTAAACCTTCTATTAATCCGCTTTTGAGCCAACCGAGGGACCTAATGGACCACGGTGGACGAGCTCCAATGATCGAGACTAACTCACAAACTCTTTGACCGGTTAATCAACATTCATTAGCTACTGTAACACCCCACTAAAGCTCGTAGCTGCACTCCCGTCAGTGTAAGACAAGTTGTGTCCACTGATTTAGCCAATGCCCATGAGTCGACCCTTCACAGGTTGTTCGTAGACACTGCTGGATCAAATTATCGTTTTACCCATGTGTCTACTTCTTGCTCCTTAAGTCCACACTGCTCCTCTAATGAACAACAACGTTGTAATGGTCCAACCATACACAACATCCCTCTCGGGCAGTGAGAGGGTGGGCGCCCGTTGTCCAAGCCCGGGAGGCGACTTAAGGGAACAACCCCTCTAGTTTCCCTAAAGTCGGGTACGAGTGAATTCCATCTCGCGTAGTTAAGTTCCCAGCTCCCCATGTGGTCCTTTCCTTAAGAAGATAGGCATATTGGGTGAGTAACTGTGACCACCCTCACCCGTGCACTAGTCAAAGATGCGGACCGTGATGTGGAGTCCGTAACACGCTCGTGGATTCTGTGTCGAGTCACTAATGGTCATCTACGGTTATTAGTCCCATCGCATTAGCGGTGTTACATCGTGAGGTCTAATTATTCACGGTCTGGTCTTGTACAATCTCATTACACAAGATGCCCCCACTCGCGTGTCAACCACATGAACGAGTAAGATCACCTCGTTTATATAAAATACAAAGTGGGGCGCATCCACAACGTATCCAGGATTAGGCCTCAAACCTCATCCATATATTGTAGACCGTTTGGGTCATTAACTCGAACGTGATCATCCCTGTGTGTCCACTACACACCATTCAAGTTCTAGTTCTCTCATAAATTCAATGACCCTGGAGCTTTGTTTATTGGACAAAGTTTATAAAATTTGCAAGACAAAAAGTAATTAAATAAATAACTCTAATTAATTTGAAATGGTAAAATTACAAACAAAACGAGATTAGGACATACATCCCAACAGAACTATGGTCTTGTATTTAAGTTTAGTTGTTTTTATAGTGAACATGAGTAGCTATGCTATCTTAGGGATAGATGTAGCCTTTCGATTAGACTATTTTATTGATTTAACTACATTTGAATTATTGTATTGCTTTTATTCATACAATTGTATCATTGTTGCGTAAAATTTATGATATGCAATACCGCAGTGTACGGGTCAAGTTTTAGTATAGTGATTTAAGAGTCCAAGTATCGTCCTCGGGAATGGGTTTCTAGATTTATTAATTACTAAGGTACTAATTCTCAATTTTAGCTAAAGAAACATAACATGGATAGGTGATTGAAAGTAAAGACAAACAACAGAATAACATGTGGAGACACGAATTGATAGATTTGAGGAAAGTGATTTTACAAGCTAATGACTTAATCAACACATGCATTGAACCAAATCCATGAATTTATAAACAAGAAGTAAGGTACTCAAGAAAACCTCTCGATTCTTAGTGAGCCTCGCACATGCAATAAATTCTATAGTCTCCATATGAACCTACGACATGCACAACATTAAGAAACTTCTTTATGTGTTTCCCTTAGATTTCTAAGTCATTTTTATGCCAGACTCCTAAGGGTTTTGACAACTTTGCTCTAATTCAAGTTTTATCTCTCGAGTCCACTTAAACCAACAAAATTAAGAGTTAAAGAACGAATTGCCAAAAATAAGAACAAAACATGCTTCAATACATAGCAATTGAGTCTTAACAAGTAAATCAAATCCTAACTACAACATTTACCTACTCTAAATCACATGAAAACCAAGCTAAACATGTAGAAAACGTCTTAAAACGGTATTACAATCTGAAAGAAAAGGAAATTACACTTATGTGTCAATGTCGGTCCTTTGTCTCCGAGCTGCCGTCTTCGATCTCGAACCTCCACGGATGTTTTGGCTCCCAAAAATGCTATTTTCTCTCTTCTTACAAAGTGTATTTCGAAAATAGGGTCAAGAGTCTAGCAAATTCGGCTCCCTTTGCAAGAGAATGTAAGGATGTATTTATAGGCATGAACGGTACAACGTTGCAATGCTAGGGTCAGCGTTGCAACGTTGTACCCTAACCGCGTGGTATATATGGAAATAGTCGATGACGTTGCAACGCTGAGGGCAGCATTGCAACACCGATACCCTAACGCGTGCGGCTCTTTATCGAAGCAGCGTTGCGACGCTGCAAGGTAGCGTTGCAACGCCCTCTGTGCGGCCTTCCTATGCGTCTTTCTATCGAGACAGCGTTGCAACGCTATCGGCAGTGTTCTTCAATGCTTTAAGGCTGCACGTTCGGCGTTGCAACGCTCTGCATGGCGTTGCAATGCCATCACTTCGGGTCTTCAAGCTTGGATTGATCCTTCTACTTCTAATTGATGTTATTTTTAGCTCCAAATAGCCTTGTTTCGATCTCGAGTGATCCAAAATGTCTCGAAATGTCCTGCTTGAGCTCTTTACCTGAAATTCAATGATTTAAACACATCAAAGCCCTGAAATTATAATAAAACTAGCAATAATTAAGCCTAAGGATAACACATTTTTTGTGCTATCAAACACCCCCAAACTTAAACTTTTGCTAGTCCCGAGCAAAAACAGAATTAAACATTGGATTGTTCTTATACATACATTTGATTCAAGCCTCAAAGGTTTAAGAGAAAATCTAGTAATCACAGGAAACTTTCAAACATAACACTTCAGCAAGCAATTTAAAATTTCTCCTAAGTGTTCCTACGTGTGTGTGTGATTAGCCTATGCTCCCTTCATTTTTACTAAGCCTGGAACAACTTTATTAGGCTCTCCATTCAACTTTCTCCTACACTGGTCATAATTACTAATCTTTGAGCCTCCCCACATTCAAGTAATAAACAACAATACTCCGCACTTAATCACTTTTTTATCACTTTTTTCTATTTTCTTCTTTTTTTGTGTGCAATGACACTAGCTTTCACACATCCACTGATGGGACCCTTACCCAGAGCACTCGCTCAATGAGTGGCCTAACTGATCACAGTGAAGGTAGCTCTTTTTGCCCTCATGACTTTTTTTTCTTTAGCGAATAAACAGCAAAAACAAACTATTTCACATATTATACAGATCATGCACTTCATATTGTCATTCACCCTATCCTGCAGTTTAACTCCCAAATCAGTTCTTAGACCTATCGAGGTGACATTAAACTTTTAAGCCTAATAACTTTGTTCTAAGCATTTCAAAACTATAAGAACACAGGCTATGTGCATAATAGTGCAGGAGAAACTCAAGAAAATTTTTAAATTAACTCATATTCATGTCATGCTTTCAGGTTTCAACAGAATCACAAAGATTTCCAATTATATCTCATCCTAGGCTATCATGCTCATACTTATGTAAAAGATCAATCAACAATTCCAACACATACTCAGGACAGTCATAACAAATAAACAACATCCCACCCCCAAACTTAAACTAAACATTGTCCCCAATGTTTGCAAAAGTAAGCAAAAAGTAAGTATAGAGGTAAGAGTGAACAATATTGTCTTGAGTTATGGAGATCTTTCTGAGTTCCTTAGATAGCCAAAACATGTATGCTGGAGTTCCTCAGAACGGGAGCATGGATTTCAATGAAGGTAGACATCATCACAACCTACAAAGTAAAACAAACGAACTAGTAAGTAAACAACTAAAACAAACTAAAGCAAGCTAAAGACCGAAAAACAAAAATAAGTAAAGCTTGGGTTGCCTCCCAAGAAGCGCTTTGTTTAACGTCTTTAGCTAGACTGTACTCCCTCAAGATGTTTCTTTTCTATCCTGCAGCGCTCGGAGTGATGTGTTCATCTGGCCAATAAGGATCTCAATATTCTTTATTGCAGCTCCATGACTAGTCACTATACCAGATAGACTGGTGACTGCATTTTCCAGCTGGTTGGACAGACTTCTTGATTCAGCTAGGAAAGAGTGCAATGTCTCTTCCAGGGATGGTTTCCTCTCTAAATGTAGAAGCATACCCTGTAGGAGGATTCAACACATTTTTATTGTTATCATAAGAGAAATTCTCATGATACCTCAAGCCTGGATTATAATGTGTTGGGAGGTTATTCTGAGTCTGGTTTCCTCCATAGTTGTTGCTTCTATTGTTCAGGTAGTGTAGTTACTCCAAAGTGGATTCTCCATTTGGCTGGGAGCACTGAGAGGGAACAATTGTTTGGGGCGATCCTGCAAAATTATTCATAACATGAGTGAGGGATGCCATATGAGATCTAAGGGAAGTTACCTCATCCAGTTGATACAATCCAGCTACTGGCTTAGATCTGTCATTGTCTGTAGGCCACTGGTAGCTGGCAGTTGACACTTCTTCGAGGAGGGCACGTGCTTCTTGCACAGTCTTCGCCATGAAAGTCTCTCCAGCAGTGGCATCCAGAATGGTTCTGGGCTTACCTTCCAGTCCATTATAAAACAGTTGTACCTGGAGCTAATCTGGGTAGCCATGCTGTGGGCACCTCCTGAGCATGTCCTTATACCTTTCCCATGCCTCAAATAGCTGCTCTCCCTCTTGCTGCCTGAATGTTCCTATCTCCGTCCATAACTTTGCAGCTTTCACAGGTGGAAAGAATTTGGTCATGAAGGCTTGGGCCAACTCCTCCCAGGAAGTGATACTGCCTGAGGGAAGGGACCCTAGCCATTCTTAAGCTCTGTCGTGCAAGGAGAAAGGAAAGAGACGTAAGCGAATATTATCAATAGAGATACCATTCATTTTAATTGTACCACAGATTTCTAAGAAATTTTGAAGGTGTGAGTTAGGATCTTCTGTGGCTAATCCTCTAAAAGCACCTTCCCTAACCATTTGTATAAGCCTTGTCTTAAGTTCAAAATTGTTAGCATTTATGGGGCATAGAAGATTCCTGCATGTTCCGAATCAAATACCGGTTGGAAGTACACCCTGATGGGTTTAGGGTTATTGATGAGTTCCTGATCAACCATTGCCTGAGGTTCTGCTTTTCCTTCCTTTAGGATTCTCCTACAGGTCCTCTCGATCTCATGATTAAAAGGGTGCAAGTCTGCAGTTTTTCCCTTGGGCATTCGCCTGGAGGTACAAAAAGAAAGAAATTAGACAAAAACAAAAAAAAAACTGAAAAATAAAATATAACATAAGAAGAAGAAAAATACAAAAATAAAGACATGAAACATAAAACTTAGGTTGCCTCGCAAGAAGCACTTTCTTTAACGTCTTTAGCTAGACTGTGACTTATCAGGGCACATAAAACTGCTCAATTTTCTTTGGGCCCTTCTTACTTGAATCGATATAGCCTTCTAAGTCTAAAAGGTTATCCTGCTTTTCATGCGCACCAGAGAGAGATATATTTTTGGTATTTTTGTTTATCAACATAAAAGAACAAAAATAAAAAAAATACTCGTGAGTGTAGGATAATTGACTATGAAGATTAAAGGAAATTTCTGGAGACAAAAGGGAAAAGGACTTCTCAGCCACTACTTCTATCACCTGAATCTCCCCTGAGGGAATAATTATATCACCAATGTCTACCTCACTATCATGTTCCTGGTGTGCCTTAGTCTCTCTAGAGCTATCCTCACTACCATATGAACAAGTCATTTTTGGTGGCACCTCCTCAATGGTAAGGATAAGAAATTGTTCCTGTAAGGCCTTAAGGGAAATCACTAGCTGATTAAGATATTGAGTTCTATTCTGTACTATTTCCCAAAGTCCTACCAACTTAGCTTCTAACCTATCCAACCTCTCTAATTCATTATGAACAAGATTTTTAATTTTCAACTCTAAGTTATGTTCCATTAATTGATCCACAAGAGAAAATGTTTCTATGGGTTGATCAGGGTACAAAAAATTATGGTCCCAAGTGCCTAAATAACTACCATCATAAGAATTTTTATCAATTTCAGGTACAGAATGGTAAAAATTAGACATACAGTAATCAGAGAAATCATGATGCACATACCTAGGGTCCTGGGAGGGTCAATAGAAAGATGGAGAAAAATCATGCAAAGTCATGATTGAAAAATTAATAATTCAGATCAAGACTTTTACACAATAACAACACACCCAAAAACAGGGGACAAAGACTCAAAAATAACACACAAAACTAAAGTAAAACAATTAAGGAAAACACACAAACACACTTTAGTCAAAAATATCAAATTTTCTCCTAATATTAATTAATCTAAATAATCGCCATTCCCCGGCAACGACGCCAAAAACTTGTTGCGTAAAATTTATGATATGCACTACCATATTGTACAGGTCAAGTTTTAGCATAGTGATTTAAGAGTCCAAGTATCGTCTTCGGGAATTGGTTTCTAGATTAATTAATTACTAAGGTACTAATTCTCAATTTTAGCTAAAGAAACATAACATGGATAGGTGATTGAAAGTAAAGACAAAAAACAGACTAACATGTGGCGACACGAATTGATAGATTTGAGAAAAGTGATTTTACAAGCTAATGACTTAATCAACACATGCATTTAACCAAATAGATGAATTTATAAACAAGAAGTAAGGTACTCAAGAAAACCTCTCGATTCTTAGTGAGCCTCGCACATGCAATAAATTCTATAGTCTCCAAATGAACCAACGACATGCACGACATTAAGCAACTTCTTTATGTGTTTCCCTTAGATTTCTAAGTCATTCTCATGCCAGACTCCTAAGAGTTTTGACAACTTTGCTCTAATTCAAGTTTTATCTCTTGAGTCCACTTAAACCAACAAAATTAAGAGTTCAAGAACGAATTGCCAAAAATAAGAATAAAAGATGCTTCAATACATAGCAATTGAGTCTTAACATGGAGACACGAATTGATAAATTTGATGAAAGTGACTTTACAAGTTAATGACTTAATCAACACATGCATTGAACCAAAGAGATGAATTTATAAACAAGAAGTAAAATACTCAAAAAAACCTCTGGATTCTTAGTGAGCCTCGCACATGCAATAAATTCTACAGTCTCCATATGAACCTACGACATGCACGACATTAAGCAACTTCTTTATGTGTTTTGCTTAGATTTCTAAGTCATTCAAATGCCAGACTCCTAAGGGTTTTGACAACCTTGCTCTAATTCAAGTTTTATCTCTCGAGTCCACTTAAACTAACAAAATTAAGAGTTAAAGAACGAATTGCCAAAAATAAGAACAAAACATGCTTCAATACATAGCAAATAAGTCTTAACAAGCAAATCAAATTCTAACTACAACATTTAGCTACTCTAAAACACATGAAAACCAAGCTAAACATGTAGAAAACGTCTTAAAACGGTATTACAATCTGAAAGAAAAGGAAATTAAACTTATGTGTCGATGTCGGTCCTTCGTCTCCAAGCTCCCGTCTTCGATCTCGAACCTCCACGGATAATTTGGCTCCCAAAAACGCTATTTTCTCTCTTCTTACAAAGTGTATTTCGAAAAGAGGGTCAAAAGTCTAGCAAATTCGGCTCCCTTTGCAAGAGAATGTAAGGATGTATTTATATGCATCAACGGTACAACGTTGCAAAGGGACAGCGTTGCAACGTTGTACTATAACCGCGTGGTATATATGGAAGTAGTCGATGGCGTTGCAATGCTGAGGGCAGCGTTGAAATGTCGCTACCCTAACGCGTGCGCCTTTTTATCGAAGTAGCGTTGTGACGCTGCAAGGCAGCGTTGCAATGGCCTCTGTGCGACCTTCCTATTCGTCTTTCTATCTAGACAGCGTTGCAACGCTATCGGTAGTGTTCTTCAGTGCTCCAAGGCTGCACGTTCGGCGTTGCAACGCTCTGCATGGCGTTACAATGCCATCAGTTCTGGTCTTCAAGCTTGGATTGATCTTTCTACTTCTAATTGATGTTATTTTTAGCTCCAAATAGCCTCGTTTCGATCTCGAGTGATCCAAAATGTCTCCAAATGTCCTGTTTGAGCTCTTTACCTGAAATTCAATGATAAACACATCAAAGCCATGAAATTATCATAAAACTAGCAATAATTAAGCATAAGGATAACATATATTGTGTACTATCAATCCTTAATGCTTATAGACTCTAGATCATGATTTATTTCTTCTTTGAATCTAAATTTATGCTAGAGAAATGTAGTTTATATTTGATCTAAATTGCATGACTGATATTCACTTTAACATGAGAATGATTAGGGTGTTATTAGAAATCATAAAAGAACTGAACCTAATGCCATGCTTGATTTTTAAAAGCTAGACGGAGATGTTGGTTTTATTTTCATGCATGAGATTCACTTGCCTCGAGAGAGTCATTTGTTATGTTAGTTTCTTGGTTTATAAAAGTAGTGCAATTATCCATTAGCATGACCTCAATGACATAGTTGATTGATTGGTGAAATCTAGTCCCTAAGAAACTGTTCTCTCCTGATTGTTTTCCAATTTTCACACATCTTTTTACTCTTTATTTATTTGTTTTCCTTCACTTGAAGTTTGTTTTTCTAGATAAATTGAGTGGTGATATTTATGGGAATCAATTGAATTAAATAACTCAATCTTGTGGACGATACTCGTACTCAAGCTCACTATATTAAAACTTGACCTGTACACTTGCGATATTGCAATTTTTACGCAACAGTATCAGATGTCGATAACATTCTATGAACTCAGATGTTTCAGATGCTGATCACTTTGAAAGTTGTTTTTAAAAACTAGATATACTACTAACTAATCATTTTTAAAAATCAGATATACCACCAAACAGGGCCAATAGATTAAGCATTAATTTATAAATATCCCACCCCAACCTAAAATCTTGCATTGTCTTCAATGTATTAAAATGGAAAAAGTAAATACATAAAAAGAGGAGAATGTAAATAATAATTTAAAGAGAGAAAGGGGGAAGAGACTTTGTTGAAATACAAAAAAAAAAAAAAATCATTCATCATCTGAGGAGTCATATGGCTGCATCGGAGGAAAAAATGTGAGATCGCCACCCGATATGTGATGGAGCACTCGTACAGATGTTGGTGGTAGGTGATGCGAAAATATCGGGTGCCCTAAACTAATGCAAATTAGAATAAAACCCCGACACTTTTACGACGTGCAAGTATACACGGTCGAGAGCAGCAAGTGATAAGTTAAAAGTATCGATCCCACGAGGACTAGTTAGACCTAATTTAGTGAGTGTCCTAGCAAATTTTCCTTATTTTAGTACAATGCATGAGTGTGCAATTTATTGTTTAAAATAAATAAGTTGTTACGATAAGAAAGATAAGATAAGACCAAAGA
This sequence comes from Trichosanthes cucumerina, assembly GCA_036507285.1. Classification (NCBI taxonomy): domain Eukaryota; kingdom Viridiplantae; phylum Streptophyta; class Magnoliopsida; order Cucurbitales; family Cucurbitaceae; genus Trichosanthes; species Trichosanthes cucumerina. The sequence goes on along the minus strand of CM071842.1, from coordinate 27,716,395 downwards.
AAATAATTGAATTTAAATGCAGGGAGAGGAGAATGCAAACAAGAAGACAGATACAAGAGATGAGATTTGTAATGAAAAATAAGCTCGGGTTAGGTTAGAGTTCTAATGTTCAATTGGAATAAAATTTTAGTGATGCCTTGAATTTACCTACACATGCATTCAAATGATTCTTTCCAAAATCACTAAGTTTTAAAACCTACAATTTCCCAATTGTGATCTAAATTATGCCCATGATTTTAGGTTCTAGGTGGGTTAATTATCCCTAATCAACTCAATGATCCTAGAATGAAATTTTAGTTTTCTAATTCATTAGCTTTCCCAAGTTTATGAATTATAGAGAAGTTAAAAAGGCCAATTTTAATTCTCATGCAACGTTAAATTTAATAAAATTTCATAAATTCAACCAATGACATCAACCATAAATTTAATCCAAAATTACATTAAAACAACCTGACCCTTGCTTAAGAAAATTTAGTTCATGTAAATCAACTCACAAATCTCTAATTTATGCATGCTTGTGTTGTTTAATAAATTCAAATATGTGTTGTAACAATGTCACAAAACAACCCAAATTAATCACAAATTCAGCCCAAAAACAGTCATGAATTTAGCCTAAAACAGTGAGTCAAAAGAGCACAATAAACGCCCAAAATTGGAGTAACAACAAGCCAACATAATTAAGAAATAGGAGAAGTTTACTGGAGGCAATTGATGTGTGTTTGCTTCAGCAAAACGCCAAGATCCCATAGAAAGCAGCAGACAATAGCAGCAGATTTCAGTATTCTGTAGCTTCTGTCCGATATCAATATCTAATGAACCAGGGCTCTGAATGATGATCCAACCGTTGAATACTACGGTCTATGAGTCTCCAACACGCTGCCAAATTTTCAGCACAATCCAACGGTTCAAACTCCCACAAACGACAACTTTGTGACTGTCGTCTGGGAAAAACCGAACTGCAGTGGACGTGCAATGTGACAGCTATATCGGACAGCACAAAGCTCCAAACGACGATCCAACCGTTGAAACCGAAGCTCTATGAGTCCTTAATATGCTGACAAAATTGTAGCAAAATCCAACGGTTGGATAGCCGGTACTTGCGAATTTCGTGAACGACGTCTGTGAAAACCGAACTTCACCGATGCCCTCGATTTTTGCTTCAAAGAAAGATGGGTAAATCACAGTGGACAAACTCCTACTCTCGGTTTTGCTTCAGCAAAGTTTGGTCGATTCCAGCAGATGGTCAACCCTCTACTCCACGGTTTGCTTCAGCAATACCTCCCTCTCGTGATTTGTTCTTCTCTCACCCAATTGCTTCAGCAAACAGCAGCTTACCGCCAAGCACAACTACACTTTGCTTCAGCAAAATGGCTTCTTCTCAGATGTGTGCGGCAACATTTGCTACAACAAAGGGTCAGAGATTTTCCTTCCAACGCAGCCCTTTGCTTCAAAGCAATCTCACGAGTTCTTTTTCTCCCTCTCGATCTCTTCCTCTTCACAACTCCAACTCCACCTCCTCTGCCTGCTGTAAACCCTAGCCTCCTTATACAAGATGGTGTTGCCCTAATTCCATAAACTACAAAAATACCCTTAAGGATAAAAAAACCATCTTACCCTTCGGGTAAAATGTCTAAAATGCCCTTAGGGTTCCTGTAATTTTCAAACATCTCCTGCACATAGAAAATCCTAATAAATTCATTAATCAAAATATGGACCCAATAAATATGATAGGATTTTTCTAGAATTAAAAATCTCGCTTTTAGGTCTTTAATTCTTTGTTAGCTTATTTTTCCAAATTTCTTAAATTAAAGCATAAAAACATCAAAATTAATTCTTTTTGCACCTAATGCTTAAATGCAAGATTTTAAAGCTAACACACATAATTTAGGGATAAACTAACATGAGGATCACTAAATTAAATGCAATTCAAGTGGATTAAACACTAAAATTCTAGTAAAATAACTCACTTATGGTGAGTTATCAAACCCCCAAACTTGAACTACTCATTGTCCTCAATGAGTTCTATTCCATAAAGACTTAAAAGACCTTTAAAGACTCAAATTATTAAGAGTAACTAAACAAGGGTTGAACACTTATGTTCTAAGCTACAAGTGACCATTTATTTCATGCTTTCTAAGTGGCTCATCTGGGGTTTCCTAGCTACACTTATGTATCAATAACAAAGAGTAAATCAACTAGGATTCAACATCTACCCTCAAGCTCAACCACTAGAATCCTAATCATTCAAATCAAGCAACCCATAGTTAAAAATAAGTCATACTCCAAAACTCGCATAGCTACAATTTAATGATCATTCCTTTATATATATATATATATATATATATATATATATATATATATATATTTTTAAAAAAATATATGTGCATTATTCCCCTCAATTTCCATAAAACTCACTGCTAAGGGCAAGATTTTTTTTTTTTTACTTTTTTTATTTTTATATATTTTTTTGACTCTCCCGTAGTTCTTAGAATGGCACACGTGTTTAGCGCAGCACACCTAAGCAATGGGGCTTCCCGTAGTTCTTAGAATGGCACACGTGGTTAGCGCAGCACACCTAAGCAATGAGAATAGGCTTCTTGCTTGATACCTTCGCTCCAAGAGGCCAACATGGTTAATGCCCAGACCCCCTGGCATCGAGCACCAAGTTGCCTGAACTGACTCTAAATAACAAAATAAGTAGCATATTTTTTTCTAGCTCAACAAAGTTTTAGGAAATGGAAGGTTTGCACACTCTTTTTTTTTTTCTCTCTTTTTTCCTTAAAAATAAACACGAAGAATTTACCTTTCCCCCCAAACTTAGAGTACTCAATGTCCTCATTGAGTTAGGGAGGTCGGGTAACTCCCCCAAACTTGAAATGATCACAAATTTGAAGTTTACTAATTTTGGAGTGCTCTAAAAAATATATGGGTTACCTAACTTGTCATGGCTTCTAGTTTTCGAAATTTTTGGCCTAGGAGTTGAATCCTAACTACTTTGATTGACACACTAACCATAAGCGCACTAGAGAACCCTAATGACAAGCTTGACCTCGAGAAACACCAAATAAGATAACATACTCTTGCCTCAAACACAAGCAACAACTCTTATTTTTATTAACCTTGAGATTTGACCTTAACTTTTTATTTTCAAGGAGATGCATATCAAGTTTCTACCAATGACAACACACTTTTTACCATAAAAAAAACTTGCAGAAACTTAATTTTTCAACAAGGAACAACAACCATCTTTCCAATATTTACTTGCTTAAACATAACGAATCAACTACCTACATCATGCATATAAAAGACCATGAAACAAACAACTAACATGAAATCTGGTAGTCAAATTAGTTCATTTTAAAGTCCTAAAGCAACTAAATAACTTTATAAACACAAAGGCATGCAACACCCTATAAACGCTAACAACACATAGTCACCAACAAAAAATTTTCAATCAAGCCCAAAATCAGATTCAGAACAACACATGTCTCCCTCATGGTTAAGGCATACATTGCCCTTAATGTAAAAAAAAAAAATGCTCACTTAAGCATGCTTAAGGACAACTAACAAAGATGGAAGGGAGAACAATACTGCCCTGAATCGATGAGACCTCCACTAAAGCGCATATCAATCATCAAACCCTAAGGGAGCTGCAAGATAGGCAAGGGTTATTTATTTAAAAACAAAAATAACTAAAAATGAAATAAAAGAAAAAAAATTAAAAAATAGAAAATAAAAACGAAACAAACGAAATAAACTTTGGGTTGCCTCCCAAGAAGCGCTTATTTAACGTCATTAGCTTGACGTAGTATACGTGGGCTCGTCAAGGTACGTAAAAATTTTCCCACTTCTTCGGGCCTCCCTTTCTTGAATCTACAAAACAAATCAGAGCTAGCAAGAATACTAGCTTCTCATGAGAGCCCGATTCAGATATATTTTTTAATTTTTTATATATTAAAAGAAAAGAAGGAAAAACAACAAAGTAAACATTTTTTAGTTTTTTGTTTGATAAAAGAAAAGAAGGAAAAACAGGAAAATGAACAGACTCACAAAAAGACACTAACTCGAGAGAATAGAAAGAAAAACACTCACCAATAAGAGAAAAATCAGAAGATAGAACTGTCATAGACTCAAAAGCCTCAAACTCTACCTCCTGGCCTAACTCAACAGGCTCGACTTCTTCCACACTCTCACTAACTCTATCCTGGTGTGTGCTACAAGGTTCTAGTTCTTTTACATCTAAAGCACAATCCTCTAAATGCCGATATTCAGAAAAATGTGAAGGACTAGGATCCTGAGGGTCTATCAGTGGGTCAATGATCAAGTGACTCACTGAACTATCTAAGGGTGTGGGTTCTCCTTCACTATCTTCCCTAGGGTGTTCAACCTCAGATGAGTCTAAATACATTTGTTCTCTAAGAGAGACAAGTGTATCCGTTAGGCGTTGAATTGACTCCCCTATTTGAATATTCATCTCTTCTATTTGAATATTCATCTCTTCTATTTGCCTATTCTCTCTCTTACGTGGTTCTCATATATTCTAATAACAATATTTTAAGGGAAGATTCGTCTTCTACACGGGTTTCTTGAATATAGGAAGGATATGGCTTAAAACCCTAGGATATGGTTCATAGGCCCAATTGCTATGATTATTATCATACATGTGGTTCCCATAAGTCATAGGGTTAGTATGATAGTAATTAGGCATTTGGTAGCCATAAGATTCATACCCCTCACTAGAAGACTCTAAATTGGCAAACTGGATGATCATAAGAAAAAGAACTATAATGTGTTTGTTCATTGGGCACAGAAGACCACCCAAAATTATTATGAGCCATAGTAAATCAATTATAACAGGCTCAATAAACACAATTTGCACCAACACAACCAGAAAGAATAACCAAGACTCAACAAAGATAAAAATACGAAACAAAGATAACAAGACACACCCAACAAGAAAAACAAGGATAAAATTCACTAAATCAACTCAAACAAGATAAGAATCAAAACTAGTCCCCGGCAACGGCGCCAAAAACTTGATGCGGAAAATATCGGGTGCCCTAAACTAATGCAAATTAGAATAAAACCCCGACACTTTTACGACGTGCAAGTATACACGGTCGAGAGCAGCAAGTGATAAGTTAAAAGTATCGATCCCACGAGGACTAGTTAGACCTAATTTAGTGAGTGTCCTAGCAAATTTTCCTTATTTTAGTACAATGCATGAGTGTGCAATTTATTGTTGTAAATAAATAAATTGATAAGTACGAAAGAAAAGATAAGACAAAAGAAAATAACTTAATTTAAAGCGGGGAGAGGAGAATGCAAACAAGAAGGCAGAAATAAGAGAGTAGATTTGTAATGAAAAATAAGCTCGGGTTAGGTTAGAGTTCTAATGTTCAATTGGAATAAAATTTTAGTGATGCCTTGAATTTACTTACACATGCATTCAAATGATTCTTTCCAAAATCACTAAGTTTTAAAACCTACAATTTCCCAATTGTGATCTAAATTATGCCCATGATTTTAGGTTCTAGGTGGGTTAATTATCCCTAATCAACTCAATGATCCTAGAATGAAATTTTAGTTTTCTAATTCATTAGCTTTCCCAAGTTTATGAATTATAGAGAAGTTAAAAAGGCCAATTTTAATTCTCATGCAACGTTAAATTTAATAAAATTTCATAAATTCAACCAATGACATCAACCATAAATTTAATCCAAAATTACATTAAAACAACCTGACCCTTGCTTAAGAAAATTTAGTTCATGTAAATCAACTCACAAATCTCTAATTTATGCATGCTTGTGTTGTTTAATAAATTCAAATATGTGTTGTAACAATGTCACAAAACAACCCAAATTAATCACAAATTCAGCCCAAAAACAGTCATGAATTTAGCCTAAAACAGTGAGTCAAAAGAGCACAATAAACGCCCAAAATTGGAGTAACAACAAGCCAACATAATTAAGAAATAGGAGAAGTTTACTGGAGGCAATTGACATGTGTTTTGCTTCAGCAAAACGCCAAGATCCCATAGAAAGCAGCAGACAATAGCAGCAGATTTCAGTATTCTGTAGCTTCTGTCCGATATCAATATCTAATGAACCAGGGCTCTGAATGATGATCCAACCGTTGAATACTACGGTCTATGAGTCTCCAACACGCTGCCAAAATTTCAGCACAATCCAACGGTTCAAACTCCCACAAACGACAACTTTGTGACTGTCGTCTGGGAAAAACCGAACTGCAGTGGACGTGCAATGTGACAGCAATATCGGACAGCACAAAGCTCCAAACGACGATCCAACCGTTGAAACCGAAGCTCTATGAGTCCTTAATATGCTGACAAAATTGTAGCAAAATCCAACGGTTGGATAGCCGGTACTTGCGAATTTCGTGAACGACGTCTGTGAAAACTGAACTTCACTGATGCCCTCGATTTTGCTTCAGCAAAGATGGGTAAATCACAGTGGACAAACTCCTACTCTCGGTTTTGCTTCAGCAAAGTTTGGTCGATTCCAGCAGATGGTCAACCCTCTACTCCACGGTTTGCTTCAGCAATACCTCCCTCTCGTGATTTGTTCTTCTCTCACCCAATTGCTTCAAAGAAACAAAGATGACCTACCGCTAAGCACAACTACACTTTGCTTCAAAGAAATGGCTTCTTCTCAGATGTGTGCAGCAACATTTGCTACAGCAAAGGGCTGTAGATTTTTTCCTTCCAACGCAGGCCCTTTGCTTCAGCAATCTCACGAGTTCTTTTTCTCCCTCTCGATCTCTTCCTCTTCACAACTCCAACTCCACCTCCTCTTGCCTGTAAACCCTAGCCTCCTTATACAAGATGGTGTTGCCCTAATTCCATAAACTACAAAAATACCCTTAAGGATAAAAAAACCATCTTACCCTTCGGGTAAAATGTCTAAAATGCCCTTAGGGTTCTGTAATTTTCAAACATCTCTCGCACATAGAAAAATCCTAATAAATTCATTAATCAAAATATGGACCCAATAAATATGATAGGATTTTTCTAGAATTAAAAATCTCGTTTTTGGTCTTTAATTCTTTGTTAGCTTATTTTTCCAAATTTCTTAAATTAAAGCATAAAAAACATCAAAATTAATTCTTTTTGCACCTAATGCTTAAATGCAAGATTTTAAAGCTAACACACATAATTTAGGGATAAACTAACATGAGGATCACTAAATTAAATGCAATTCAAGTGGATTAAACACTAAAATTCTAGTAAAATAACTCACTTATGGTGAGTTATCAGTAGGCCTCCCCTCGATCCTGTCGTTGCTCAATCTTATCCATGAAACTATATGACTTCTTCTATCCTTGATAACCTCCTATAGCATTTGCTTCCTCAGTTAAATCTTGTTTGTTTCTACTTACGACCCTTCGACGAACAATAAAAGTTAGTTTAGAAAGTTGATTTCTTAATTCGCTTACCTGGTTTCCTAGTAGATTCCCTCTGATCCTCTGGTACCAAATTGTTGAAAATTTTCTTCCATGGTTTGGATCAATTGCTTAGCTTCTGTAGGAGATTTATTTACCAATGCTCCTCCACTTATTGATCAATCATACCATTATCATTCTGCAACAAACCTTCATAGAAATATTGGATGAGGAGTTGGTCTAAAATCTGATGATTTGGGAAACTGGCACGGAGCTTGTTGTATCTCTCACAATATTCGTAAAGTGATTCTCCTATCATCTGTTGAATACCATAAATTTCCTTCCTAAGAGAAGTAGTTTGTGATGCAGGAAAGTACTTTTCCAGAAAAAGTCTTTTCATCTCATTCCACGTGTTAACAACCCCTGACGCTAAGAAATACAACCAGTCCTTTGCTTGGTCCTTTAGAGAAAATGGAAAAGCCTTTAGATTGATATGTTATTATGTGTTACCATGATGTTTCATCCCAAAACAGACTATGTGGAATTCTTTAAGATGTTTATGTGGATCTTCACCTGCAAGACCATGAAAAATAGGAAGTAAATATTTTAATCCAAACTTTAATTCAAAATCACCTTCAACAGTAGGGTAGGTGATGCAAAATGATTGTTGGTCGAGGTCTGGAGCTGCCAGCTATCTTAGAGTTCTCTCGACCATCTTTTCCTCACTTTTAGAAAAAATAGAGGTTTCACTGAGGTTACAGTTGAAACTGAGATCTTCTTTATATAATCTCTTTCCTTTTGCCTCCCTCTTTAATCTGCGTGCTTCTCTTTCTACTTCAGGAAAATACTGAAATTCTGTATTATGAGAAAACAGATCATAAACAGCTTGTGGGAGAGTTTTTTAATCCTACCTTCAATAAACATCCTTGACAATGAGGACATTACCAAAGTTAAAGTTTGGGGGAGAGTTTCTTTCATTAAAAAAAGGGATGCTTAACTTTCAAAATCATTTAAGTAACCAGGGAAAGTCATGACACCCGTGATTGACCTTGTATGAAAGATTGATTTAGAAAGATAGTAGTTTGAAATAGGTTCAATTAGTGATGTGCACTCGTAGTCAATGATTGATACCACAAAGTGTTGGTAAGTTGAAGCGAAGGTGAAAGTGACTAGGAAACTTCCCATAAGAGAGAATTAAATAAGTATGGGGGAAGGTAGTCTAAATATGCACAACCTAGGAAGAAAGGGTTAAGAGACACTAAGGTCAAACTAAGGAGAAACTAGAGTTGGTGAGATAGGATAGATGTTATGAAATGGGATATCCTCTGAGAAGACGAGGGTTTTATGCAACTTGTGATGAGATTGAATCCCGCAACGGAAGCGGCGTGAATCACAATGTCTCATTATGTTACACGAATTCTACTTAAAATTAAAATACATCTAATATAATATAAGGTTAAGCATCAAGGAGAAGGAATAACAGTAACCTACCTCTTGAAGAACATTTTCTTCTTGTGGTCCTTCTCCCACAATCTTCCTCGTTCTTAATGATCTCTCGATCTCGATCTAAGCCACGAACCAAACACCTCCACTCGGTTTCTCGGTTGTTCTCCGTTGGAGATGAAGGAGGATGGTGGGATCCCTTTTTGTAAAAGGTTGTCTAGAGAGCATTTGAGAGAGGAGGGGAGTGTTTTGGAACTCAAATCCAAAAAATGACTTTCAATCTCACAAAGGGTTTCACCAAACAGTTATTTATAGTGGTGTAGAGTGGAGAGAATTTCTCCACCCATTTAGCCCACTAAAACACATATCATATAATATGCATTACATAATTATATAATATAAGGTAACACATACCTCATTATACAAATCATATTTGCATAATGTGGAATTAAATTGAATCAAATTAATTTTTCACATCTCTCAAATTCATTTCTCCAACTATCCCATAATTCCACAATTAGGCAATAGTATAGTTTAATATGAATCTCATTCACATCAAACCATATATTATATCAATTACATCACATATAATTGACATAAAGACCCTTTATATGAATTTGAACACTTCAAATTCATTCCAAACTTTATACCCTCATTAATTTCATAATTGAGCCAACCGTGGGACCTAATGGAGCTACAGATCATGAGCTCCAATGATCCAAGATTAACTGACCAAACTCTTTGATCCCGTTAATCAACATTCATTAACTAACGAGTCACTCCACTATATACTCATAGTTGCACTCTCCTCACTGTAGGACAAGTTGTGTCCATTGATATAACCAATACCCATGAGTCAACCCTTCACAGGTCGTTCGTAGTCACAGTTGGATTAAATTACCATTTTGCCCCTATGCCTACCTCTTGCACCTTAAGTGAAAGAGTGTAGATTAAGAAAGCGGAAGCAATTTTGGATCTTGAACACTCTAAGTTGATCAATTTTACAAAATAAAAAGCATGCTCAAAATTGGAAAAACAGAGAGTATGAACACATACCTTTGTTGTTAAAAATTCTCCTAATCCGTAGGCAATTTCTTGTCACAAACACTTTTTGGACAACCTCTAGTGTCTTTCCTACTATCCTCAGGCCTTGGAACAGATTATGGGATCTTTGATAGAGATAATTTGAAAAACGTAAATCAGAAAAATTCTGATAAATCCTATTTAATCTAATGGTTTCTTCTTCAATTAAAGAAACCAAAAGCTTCTTCAAGCTAGTAGAAGATGACAACAAGAAGATGAGAAGGATTAAACAAGAAGGAGATGCTCAATTTGTATGAATTTGGAAAAGTAAAATGGTGATTCACACTTTTGATTTTAGTCCAATTGAAAACCCAAATTCAATTTTGAATTTCCATTTAATTTTAATTCAAAATTAATATAAAATGAATTTTAAATTAAAATCAATTTATTAATTTAATTAAAAAATTTATTTAATTTAATATCAAATATCAAATTAAATAATTGGACCAAACCCGATTTCTTAAATCGACCGTTCGAACATGTATCCCTATTCATGTTATAAATCGAACAAATATTTAAATCATATTTAAACATTTCCACCTCTTCTGACACGTTAAGTATATCACATATAATTAATGTTTTCTCCCAAAACTGAATTTGAACAATTCAAATTCTTTTCTCTCAAAATGTTACAAGGCTTAGTCCGAGCTAGTAAGGGGACCTAATTGACCTACATATCATGAGCTCCAACGATACGAGATTAACCGGCCAAACTCTTTAACCTAGCTAATCAACATTCGTTACCCACCGGGACACTCCACTAAAGCCCAGTGGCTGCACTCTCCTCACTGTAGATATATTTCTGTCCACTCGATATAACCATGATTAGTAAGTCGATCCTTCACAGGTCGTTCGTAATTACAGCTGGGTCAAAAATACCGTTTTACTCCTGTAATTACTTCTTGTTCCTTAAGTCCCACTGATCATCTAATGAACAATTGGTTTGTGGTCCAACCAACAAATCGTATCCCTCTCGGCCAATGAGAGGGGTGGGCCCTTTATTCAAGACCCGGAGTCAGCACTTAAGGGAACAACCTCTCTACTAATCCCTTTAGCGGGTAGGAGTGAATTCCATCTTGCAGAACTATGTTCCCAGCTATCTACCCGGTCTTATCCCTGAAATGAGAGGCTTATTAAGTCGACAATCTCAGGCCACTCTCACCCATGCAAATCTAAGGATAATTCGAATAAATAGAAGTTCATAGGACGCTCAGGATTAAGATCGAGTTACCTAGGTCATCGTATGAATATAGTCAGTTAAGACAGTAAACGGAGTTATAAATCTAAGTGAGTATTTCTCGGTCCAGTCTCATGCAAACTCATTGCATAGGGCGCCCCCACTCGCATGTCTCCACATGAACGATTCAGGATCACATCGTTTGTACTTTACAAAGTGGGTCGCGTCCATAGTGTCCCCACGATAAGGTACCCAACCCTATCCCTATATTATAGACCGTTGTGGCTATAACTTGAACCTGATCCACTTTTATGTCATACATAAAGTTCAAGTATACATCCTATAGCCATTGATTCTATATTGGATTAGGGTTTCAAAAAATATGCAATTCACTTTATTCAATAACACCTTTACTGAATAAATCTTAATAACAACTTTATTGCAAAATAGAATATACATTCAATTTACAAACTCACGAGTTTTAGGACATAAAACCCAACAAACTCCCACTTGGACTAAAACGTCGGTGAAGTCAAACATGCTGAGCAAGAAAACTCTCCTACTGTACAACCCGTAGTCCTAGTCTCTCTAGGTGTCCCTCAACCACTTTAGTCGTGAGGGGCTTAGTAAACGGATCAGTAATGTTGTACTCTGAAGCGATCTGCGTGACGAGCACGTCTCCTCGTTGCACAATCTCCCTGATGAGATGATATTTGCGCTCTATATGCTTTCCGCGCTTATGGCTTCTAGGTTCTTTAGAATTTGCCACGCACCACTATTATCACAATAAAGGGTGATAGGCAAATTCATATTTGGAACAACTTCCAAATCAGCCAAGAACTTTCTAAGCCATACAACCTCCTTCGCTGCTTCGCAAGCTGCGACATACTCCGCCTCCATGGTAGAGTCAGCAAAACAACCTTGTTTTATACTCCTCCATACTATAGCTCCTCCGTTAAGAGTGAACACTGATCCCGATGTGGATTTCCTCGAATCTACATTAATCTGAAAATCAAAGTCAGTGTATCCTGCAAGGATCAAATCCTTCGCGTCATACACAAGCATATAGTCTCTCGTTCTCCTCAGATACTTGAGGATATTCTTAACGGCAGTCTAATGATCATATCCGAGATTGGTGATACTGCGACAATTTCCCTTTGCATAGCATATGTGTCGGTCGAGTACATAGCATGACATACATCAGACTACCGACATCTTATGCATAGGGAATGCGTCTCATATCCTCAACTTCTTGAGGTGTCTTAGGACATTGTTCCTTAGACAGATGAATTCCATGCCTGAAAGGTAATAAACCCTTCTTGGAATTCTGCATCTTATATCTAACCAACATCTTGTAAATATAAGATGCCTGAGACAACGCTAGCGTTTTGTTCTTGCGATTCTGAACAATTTGGATTCCAAGGACAAACTGAGCCTCTCCCAAATCTTTCATTTGGAATTGGGTCGCTAGCCATTGCTTAACACCAGTCAAGAATCCCGCATCATTCCCAATGAGCGGGATATCGTCTACGTATAAGACTAAGAAAGCTACAGTAGTATTGACTATCTTCTTGTAGACACAAGGCTCGTCAATATTCTGTTCAAAGCCATAAGATTTGATCGCAGTATCAAATCTTATATTCCAGGATCTAGATGCTTGTTTCAATCCATAGATGGATTGCTTAAGCTTGCAAACCTTTTGCTCTTGACTATGAACATTGAACCCCTCTGGTTGATCCATATAGATACTCTCTTCAAGATTGCCATTTAAAAAAGTTGTCTTGACATCCATTTGCCAAATTTTGTAATCATAAAATGTGGCAATGGACAAGGGTATTCTAATCGACTTAAGCATGGCAACAGGGGAGAAGGTTTCTTCATAGTCCACCCCTTCCCACTGGGTATAACCCTTTGCCACAAGTCGAGCCTTAAAGGTTTGCACCTTACCGGCTTGATTTCGTTTCCTCTTGTAGACCCACTTGCAATCGATAGGTCTTTCACCATCTGGTTGATCTACAAGTTCCCAGACTGAATTGAAGTACATTGACTCCATTTTGAGGTCCATGGCTTTAATCCACTGGTCCCTATCCATATCATTCAATGCCTGTTTATAGGACAATGAATCCTCAACGCCATCATCAGGTATGACGACCTGGGTTTTAGTCAAACCCATGTAACAGTCGGGTTGTCAAACATCCCTCCCACAACGTCGAGGCATTCTCAACTCTTGAGAAGGACCAACTTGATCAACAACTTTTGTTGATTTATCTGTAGCTTTCTCGGAAATTTCGCTCAAGACAATTCTGCTACGAGGTTGATGATCTCTCATGTGGTCTTCCTCTAAGAACGTGGCATTTGTTGACAAAGCACCTTGTCCTCCTGAGGATCATAAAATAGACCACCTTTCGTTTCGTTGGAGTATCCTACGAATAGGCATAATTTTGAACGATGTTCCAGTTTCTTTGGACTGGACACTAGTACATGTGCTGGACATCCCCAAATCCTGAAGTGGCGTAAATTACCTTTACGCCATTTCCATAACTCATAGGGTGTTTCTGAAACACTCTTAGAGGGAACCATGTTCAAAATATATGCAACAACTTCTACTACATATCCCCAAAACGAACTACGCAGCTGAGCGTAGCTCATCATGGATCGAACCATGTCTAACAGGTTCTGCTTTCTCCTTCAGATACACCGCTCGCCGAGGTGTACCGGTAGTACCGAGAGTTGGGATACGATTCCATGTTCTATCATATAGTCTTGGAATCTTAAATCCATATACTCTCCACCTCGATCTGATCGAAGTGTTTTAATCGTTTTACCTAACGAGTTCTCACCCTCTGCCTCATACTCCTTGAACTTTTCAAGGGTTTCAGACTTATGATGCATTAGGTAAAGATAGCCATACCTAGAATAATCATCAATGAAACTGATGAAATATTCATACCCTCCTCGTGCCTTAACATTCATAGGACCCTAGAGATCCGAATGTACGAGTTCCAACGGTTCTTTGGCCCTATAACCTTTTTCATAAAAAGGTCGTTTAGTCATTTTTCCCTCAAGACAGGACTCACATGGTGGTAAGGAGTTGTCCTCTAACTGACTTAAGAGACCACTCTTAACCAATCTCCCAATCCTATTGAGATTAATGTGACCTAGTCTCAAGTGCAAAAGATAGGTACTTGGAGAAAGCTTCTGCCTTTTATTTTGAGTATCAACTGTTTTAAACATCTCGGTGTTCAAAATAGCTTTTATCTTTGTTGGTCTTAACACATATAGTTGGCAACTACCCCTATCTGAAAACGAAGTGACATCGCCACATTATTTTTCGTCATCTTTTCACGCACGTGTTTTGTCGTCATTCAACTATATTGAGTCATCAGTTCTTTCTTTTCTTTCTTCCAACTTGTTTCTTCATAAGTCATGACGTTACTTTTCTGAATCGACGAAATGGATTTGTAAAAGAAGAAAGATGGTGCGATTAAACCTCTCATGTCTCTTGCACGTCCTGAGTGTTCAGAGTACTTAATGTCTTTGTCAAAATATCATCATGTCTATTTTATGGATCTTTCGCTAGCTCGTCCTAGAATTTAATAAAAATATAAATATATATTTACCATTCTAGAATAGTGTACTAATGCATAAAAATATATAAACATAAATGCTTACAATTCTCACTACAACATCTACAATCTCTTTATTCAAGGATTCACCATCCTTCCTTTGTCAAGCCTTTAGGTTCTAGAATATAAGATTTGATGAGGCAATCAAATATTTTGGCTTTGATCAGAATGGTGATGAACCTTGTGTCTACAAGAAAATCATCAATAGTTCTGTCGCATTTCTTGTTCTATATGTGAATTATATCCTACTCATTGGGAATGATGTAGGTTATCTTACTAACATCAACAATTGGCTAGCTACGCAATTCCAAATGAAAGATTTGGGTGGAGCGCAGTTTGGTCTAAGGATCCAGATTGTCCGGAATCGCAAGAATAAAACACAAGCCTTGTCTTAGATATCTTACATCGACAAAGTGTTGTTGACGTTTAAGATGCAAGACTCTAAAAAAGGTTTATTGCCTTTTAGATATGGTTTTCATTTGTCTAAGAAACAGTGTCCTAAGACACCTTGATAGCACACAAAATGTGCTATCCTTAGGCTTAAGTATTGCTAGTTTTATGATGATTTTAGGGCTTTTACGTGTTTAATTCACTCAATTTCAGGTGACAAGCTTAAACGGAGCTCTTGGAGACAATTTGGATCACTCGGGATCAAAACAAGGCTATTTGGAGCTAAATAAAACATCAAATGGAAGAGAGAAGACCAAATCAAGTCAAGAGACCGAGGTGATGGCGTTGTAACGCCATATAGAGCGTTGCAACGCGCCGAGCGTGCAACCAAGCGACTTTGAAGATCATCGCCGATAGGCGTAACGCCGCGGCTGCAGCGTCGCAACGCTAGATTGATAAGGGCGCGCGCATGAGAAGCGCGCGATGGGGCGTAACGCGCGCGCGCGCAGCGCCGCAACGCCAATTGGATAGGGACGCGCCGCAGCGTTAAGGTAGCGGCGTTACAACTTTGTCCCTAGCGCTGCAGCGCCGATAGTTTCCATATTTACCACGCGTTTAGGTGCAGCGTTGCAACGTTGTCCCTAGCATTGCAACGCTGCCCCATTGATGCCTATAAATACAACATTATGATTCTTGCAATGGAGAGCATAATTTGATAGAGTTTTGCCCTAAATTCGAAATACACCTTGTAAGAAGAGAGAAAAGAGTGATTTTGGGAGCCAAAGCATTCGTGGAGGTTCGAGATCGAAGACGGGAGCTCGGAGACGAAGGACCGACATCGACACCTAAGTTTATTTCTCTTTCTTTCAATTTGTAACAGCGTTCTAAGACGTTTCCTACTTGTTTAGTTTGTTTTTATGGTGATTTTGAGTAGCTAAACATTGTAGTTGGATTTGATTTACTTGTTGTGACTTTATTGCTATGTTTTGAAGCATGTTTTGTCCTTATTTTTGGCAATTCGTTCTTTACTTCTTAATTTGTTGATTCAAGTGGACTCGAGAGATAAAGCTTGAATTAGAGCAAAATTGTCAAAACCCTTAGTAGTCTGGCACGAGAGTGACCTAGAATTCTTAGGGAAACACTTAAAGAAGTTACTTAATGCCATGCATGTTGTAGGTTCGTATGGAGACTATGAATTCTATTGCATGTGTGAGGCTCACTAGGAATCGAGAGGTTTTCTTGAGTAATTTACTTCTTGTTTATAAATTCATCTCATGAGGTCAATGCATGAGTAATTAGGTTATTAACTTGTAAAATCACTTCCTTTAATTCTATCAATTCGTGTCTCCACATGTTGTTTGTTTGGTTGTCTTATTAGTTAAACACCTATCCATGTTTTGTTGCTTTAGCTAAATTTGCGAATTAGTATCTTAGTACTTAATTAATCTAGAAACCCATTTCCGAGGACGATACTTGGACTCATAAATCACTATACTAAAACTTGACCCGTACACTGCGGTATTGCAATATAATTTTACGCAACACACCTCAAGAAGTTGAGAACATGAGACGGATTCCTCATGCATCAGCTGTTGGAAGCCTGATGTATGTCACGTTGTGTACTAGGCAAGACATCTGTGTTTGCAGTTGGAATGGTCAATAGGTATCAATCCAATCCAGGACCTGAACACTGGACAACGGTTAAAACGATTCTTAAGTATCTTCGGAGAACAAGGAACTACATGCTTGTGTATGGGGCTAAGGATTTGATCCTTACAGGATACACAGATTCTGACTTTCAAACTGATAAAGATTCTCGGAAATCTACATCAGGGTCAATATTTACTCTTAACGGAGGAGTAGTAGTATGCCGAAGCGTCAAGCAGGGATGCATCGTTGATTCCACCATGGAGGCCGAATATGTAGTAGCTTGTGAAGCAGCAAAAAAGGTCGTTCGGTCAAGGAAATTCATGTTAGATTTGGACGTTATTCCAAATATGAGTTTGCCTATCACGTTGTATTGTGATAACAGTGGTGTCGTGGCAAATTCAAGGGAACCCCGAAGTCACAAAAGGGGTAAGCATATTGAGCGAAAATATCATCGCATCCGGGAGATCGTGCATCGAGGAGACGTGATCGTCAAGAAGATAGCCTCAGAGAACAACATTACTGATCCTTTTACAAAGGCTCTGATGGCTAAAGTATTTGAGAGTCACCTAGAAGGTCTAGGTTTACAAGTTTTCCCCAACTAGGGCAAGTGGGAGTATATTGTACAAAGGGTTTCAATGCCCTAGTTTATTATATTTACATTATTGTAATGTTTACTACTCCAGCAGCTTTGGGTCAAGTGGGAGATTGTTGGGATTTGTGCCCTAAACTTATGTAATTTTGATCAAATAAATAAAGAGTTATTTGTTTTGGTAAAATTATATTCTCACTTTATAAATCCAATAAACTAAGCTCCAAGATTATAATATATCTTGAACATCAATGTAGTAGACACTATTTAGATTGTGTTCAAGAGTATAACCTAAATGGTCTATGGCATAAGAATAAGGTTGGAACCCTTATTTTGGTAACACCATGTATGCGACCCACTTTGTAATTAGTACAAATGAGGTAATCCAACTCATTCATGTCAATGACATGCGAGTGGGGGCATCCTGTATGAAGAGTTCATACAAGACCGGACTGCAAATTATTAGTCTGACCAGTATAACGCCGTTAACAGGATAAGACTAATAATTTATAAATGGTCATTAGTGACTCGACCTGAATCCTGAGCAAGTTAAGAACTCCTGCTTATAGGGGTTTGTCCTTAGACTAGTATGGGTGAGAGTGGCCTGTAACCGACTCAATAAGCCTACCTTCTCTAGGACAGAACCTCGTAGATAGCTGGGGACTTAACTATGCAAGATGGAATTCACTCATTCCTACACTAAGGAATTAGATAGGTTGTTCCCTTAAGAACTGAGTCCAGGTCTTCAACAACGGGGCCCTGCCCTCTAAACTGGCTTAAGAGGGTATGAGTTTATGGTAGGACCATAAACTTGTTGCTCATTAGAGGATCAGTGGTGCTTAAGGAACAAAGAGGTAATCACAGGGGTAAAACGGTAATTTGACCCAACTTTGATTACGAACAACCTGTGAAGTGTCGACACATGGGTAATGATCATATCTATGGACACAATATAATCTACAGTGAGGAGAGTGCAACTACAAGTCTATAGTGGAGTGACTTGTAGTTAATGAATATTGATTAACTGGATCAAAGAGTTTGATCAGTTAATCTCACATCATTGAAGCTCATGAACTGTAGGTCCATTAGGTCCCTCCGTTGGCTCAACATGGTAATATTGAGGTTATAAAGTTAGGAATGAGATTGAAGTGTTCAATTTCATATATGATGTGTTATATCAATTATATGTGATATAATTGATATAATATATGGTTTTAATGTGTATTATATTCACATATTAACTATATAATAATGAGAGAATGGAGGAGGGATAATATGGTAATTTCTATCATATTTCCCTATAAATAGTTGCATGAGATGCAACTTTGAAAAAAAAGCATTTGACATAAAAACTCTAGAGTTCCATTTTTGTGTTGGAAAGAGTTCCAAACAAAACCTCTCTCAAATCTCCACATCTCATCCTAAAGGAACCCACCTTCCTCCCTCACCTAGAAAACAATGGAGAAGATCTAGTGGTGAATCTTTATACGTTCGAGTTCGTGTTGCTGAGATCGTGATCGTGGGAGAAGGAGCTCGAGAAGAAAGCAATCTTCAAAGGTGTATCACTTGTTGACCTATGTTATATTAGATACTTAATCTTAGTTATTTTGTTCTTATTTTAGATCTATGTAACAAAATCTTGAACACGCGATTAACAATCGCTTCTGCTGCGGGATTCGATTCCTTCACGTGTAAACATTTACAAACAACAAATATATCATTTTCTAATACTTACTTGAAACTTTTCAGATAAAAACGTTTCAGATTTTGTTATAGATTTATCAAGAACAAAGGTGGAATTTACTTTTTTCATGTGATGAATGAACGGTTTGCGAATTAGATGTTTTCGTTTTTGGCACCATAGATTTGCATATTTTATGTTGAATTGTTCAATGTAAAGGGACTATTGTTTTGGGCAATTTTATTATGTAAATCGAGTCTGTAAGTCCGTGTCGATCGAGACAAAGTGGTTGCTGAAAAGAACGGAAAACGAGCAAAAATAGAAAAAGGTGTTTGTTGTATTGTGTGCAGCGTTGCAACGCTATTCTTCAGCGTTGCAATGCTATTCTTCAGCGTTGCAACGCCAATGGGACGGTTTTCAGGAAGAAGACAGGTGCAGCATTGCAACGTGCCTCCCAGCGTCACAACGCTTAGACGATGAGGCCTTGGCGTTGCAATGCTTGCACGGGCGTCGCAACGCTGAAGCCGAAGGCGTTTCGCAGCGCGCTCCAACGGGTAGAAACGGACAAAATGCAGCGTTGCAACGCCAAAGGCGTTTCAGGAGATACAACGGGCGGAAACCATTTTTATTTATATATATATTAAATATAAAACGTTTATATTTAATTATATTTAATTTTCTTAATTTTAATTAATATAATTAGATTATATTAATTAAAATTAATTTTAGGGTGCCAAAAATTGTCTAATTTTGCTATTTAATTTATGCAATTGTTGTATAATTATTGTCATGCATAATGTATGCTATTAATTTAGATATTCCACCTTAGGTTAAGCATTTACATGCATCATTTATAATATAAAGTGTTATATTATATAGTTTGCATGTATAATTAATATAAGGAGTTATATAAATTTTTGGACAGCATTGGCATGCATATTTTTCATGAGATGAATGTGTTATGTATGTTTTATTATTCATGTGATGAATGATCAAACACAATAACATAGAATTGCATGTCACCTAAGGTTAAATTCATTAGTTTTAAAATGTTTAGAACATGAAATTAATAGACCTTAGGTTATCTAGTTCTAATTGGATTAGAATTAGGAACCATGTAATTTATAAACAATGATTAAAAAAGGAACTCTGTCTAGGTTGGGGTATTTAAGCTGAGAGAAACGGAACACCCCTACCTGGGAACTGACTTGGGAGTGAATTTTGATAAGAGGGTTTATAAATTATAGTAGCGTCAGCGGGTCTATTAAGAGGTTAATAAACTAGAAATCCTAGGTTTAATATAAAGAGTTATATCAGAAAACTTAGGCTAAAATCAATATAAGAGTTATATTCATTATCAATATAAGAATTAAGTATCCAGTGGGAGGAAAAGTGTATAAAGTTAAGTATCCAGTGGGAGGAAAAGTGTATATGATACATATTTTTTCACCTACGTTTCTCCGGGAAGTTCACACCGTGAGACTCATACTTGGCCTCGTGGAGCAAACGGGAGTGTCCCCCTTCGGATGGTGTTTGTATGAGCCAATATCAAGGTGAATGGAAAGGGTACTTATAGTGAGTGGGAGCAGGTTTAGTGAAAACAAAACCTATGGTCTCTTCTATCGGTTCACACTGTAAGATCACTATGGTCAACCTGCTAGTTTGGCTTGGACCAGACAATTCTTTCGGAGGGCTTAATCATAGGGGATCGAACACAGTGGACACCCGAAAGGGATAAAGATTTCCTTAGTCTGTTTTTCAACCTAGTCTTCTCTTCGGCGAATTTTGTTGGATGGGGACTTTGGGGTCTAAAGACAGAGGGTTATACTCACAAGGTACATAAGAAGTGTATGTATCCTAACCAAATAATGGTAACAAAAGCCTATAGGAGTAAGAGTTATTTTGGCATTAAGTTTTGGTCAAGAATATCTTGATCCAAAGGAGGAGTGTTTTTTGTTACCCTTCGGTGTCATACATTCTAAACCTTTGGAGTATCATTGCAAATTATTAATGACTTGGGAATCATTAGATAATTAGCTAAAACGTGATTGGATTAGACAGTTTTCTAGCGAGAAACTTATACAATTTTTTTAATAAATTTCAGCAAAATGTCTAGCTCTATTATTTCTTCACTGGGTGCGGAAAAATTAAGTGGAGAGAACATGATGACTTGGAAAAACAAACTTAACACTATTTTGGTAGTGGATGATCTAAAGTTTGTGCTGACTGAGGAGTGTCCTCAAGTGCAAGGCTCGAATGCTACACGAAATGTTCGTGATGCATATGATCGATTGATCAAGGCCAATGATAAGGCCAAGGTCTATATGCTGGCAAGTATGTCTTACATATTAGCCAAGAAGCCCGAGGACATGATGACCGCTAAGGAAATCACGGATTAAGTGCAGGGTATGTTTGGATAACAGTCTACACAGGTTCAACACAATGCCCTCAAGTATATATTCAACTCGAGGATGCCGAGGGTTCATCTATTCGGGATCATGTCCTGGATATGATGGTACACTTTAACATCGCAGAGTCGAATGGTGCTTCTATCGATGAATCGAGCCAAGTCAGCTTCATTTTAGAAACTCTTCCAGATAGTTTATTACAGTTTAGAAGTAATGTTGTTATGAACAAGCTTACTTTTAATCTTACCTCCCTTCTGAATGAACTCCAGACCTTTCAATCCTTGATGAAAATTCAGGGATCGAAAAGTGAAGTAAATGTTGCCAGTGGGAGTTATCACAGAGGTTCAACCTCTAGATCAAAAACAGTGGCTTCATCTTCTTCTAACCAGAAAGGATAGAAGAAGATTATGAACAAGGATGGTAAAGGGAAACGAGCTGACAAAGCTGCCGCCCAAGGTTAAAAAGGTCAAAGAAGTTGCAGACAAAGGAAAATATTTCCACTGCAATGAAGACGGGCATTAGAAATGGAACTGTCCGAAGTACTTTGCAGAAAAGAAGAAGGAAGGTAAATATGATTTACTTTGCTTAGAAGCTTGTTTAGTGGATAATGATAAAACTGCTTGGATACTTGATTCAGGCGCCACTAATCATGTTTGCTCTTTTTTTTCAGGGAATTGATTCCTGGTAGCAGCTACAGAAAAGAAAATTAACACTCCGGGTTGGAAATGGAGAAGTCGTCTCAGTTGTACCAATTGGCTCAGTGAAGCTTAATTTTGGCAAGAAATATATGTTGTTAGACAATATATTAGTGATACCAGGGTTTACTAGAAACCTTATTTCAATTTCTTGCCTTATAGAACAATGTATTTCTGTTTCGTTTTCTTTGAATAAAGTGTTTATTTTAAAGAAAGGCGTGGAAATATGTTCAAGTTCATTAAAAAATGGATTGTATGTTTTAAGGCCTAATTCAGTCAAAATGGTTTTGAACACTAAATTATTTAAAACTGCAAACACACAAACGAAGAAACGTAAAATTTCTCCTAAAGAAAATGCTCATCTTTGGCATCTTAGATTGGGTCACAATTAACCTCAATAGGATTGAGAGATTGGTAAAGAATGGACTTCTAAATGAGTTAGAAGAAAATACTTTACCTGTATGTGAGTCCTGCCTAGAAGGCAAAATGACTAAAAGACCTTTTGGTGGAAAAGGTTATTGAGCCAAATAACCTCTTGAGCTTATACATTCAAACCTTTGTGGTCCGATGAATGTTAAAGCCAGAGGAGGTTATGAATATTTCATCTCTTTCATAGATGATTATTCCAGATTTGGGCATATTTACCTAATGCATCATAAGTCTAAAGCACTTGAAAAGTTCAAGGAATTCAAGACTGAAGTTTAAAATCAATTAGGTAAAACAATTAAAACACTTCGATCAGATCGAGGTGGAGAGTACATGGATTTAAAATTCAAGAACAATATGATAGAACATGGAATTCTATCTCAACTCTTAGCACCCGGTACTCCCTAGCAAAATGGTGTATCGGAAAGGAGAAATAGAACCTTGTTGGACATGGTTCGATCAATGATGAGTTATGCTCATCTCCCTAATCCTTTTGGGGTCACTACTGCGGGATACATTTTCAACAATTTGCAATTAAAGAGAGTTTTTGAAACACCTTTTGAACTCTGGAAAGGACGTAAAGGTAGTTTATGTCATTCCAGAATTTGGGGTTGTCTAGCACATGTGCTAGTGACAAATCCAAAAAAGTTAGATTCACGTTCAAAATTGTGCCTATTCGTAGGCTACCCAAAAGAAACAAAGGGTGGATTATTTTATGATCCTAAGGAAGATAAGGTACTTGTGTCGACAAATGCCATTTTCTTAGAGGAGGACCACATCAGGGACCACAAACCAAGGAGTAAAGTTGTGTTAAGTGAGTTAGACGGAACAATAGCAAAGGTTGCTAATAAAGCTAGTACGTCAACAAAAGTTGTCGATACTAACTTGTCTAGTCATGAGAGTCCATCTTAAGAGTTGAGTATGCCTCGACGTAGTGGGAGGGTTATAACACAACCTGACCGTTACATGGGTTTATCTGAAACCCAAGTTGTTATACCAGATGACGACTGTGAGGATCCATCGACTTATAATCAAGCGATGGTTGACAAAGACAAATACAAATGGGTCATAACCATGGACCAAGAAATGGAGTCTATGCACTTCAATTCTGTTTGGGATCTTGTAGATAAACCTGATGGGGTATAACCTATAGGTTATAAGTTGATCTACAAGAGAAAGCGTGGTGTAGATGGAAAGGTGCAAACCTTTAAAGCTAGACTAGTAGCAAGGGGTTATACCCAGGTTGAAGGGGTTGACTATGAGGAAACCTTTTCTCCTGTTGCTATGGTAAAGTCTATCCGTATTCTACTTGCCATTGTCGCATATTATGACTACGAGGTATGGAAAATGGATGTCAAGACAGCATTCTTGAATGACAATCTTGACGAGAACATCTACATGGACCAACCCAAAGGGTTCGTTGAACCGACAAGATCAAAAGGTTTGCATGCTTAAAAGGTCAATCTATGGACTAAAACAAGCCTCTAGGTCCTGGAATATAAGATTTGATGAGGAAATCAAATCTTTTGGCTTTGATCAGAATGATGATGAACCTTGTGTCTACAAGAAAATCATCAATAGTTCTGTCGCATTTCTTGTTCTATATGTGGATGATATCCTACTCATTGAGAATGATGTAGGTTATCTTACTGACATCAAGAATTGGCTAGCTACGCAATTCCAAATGAAAGATTTGAGTGAAGCGTAGTTTGTTATTGGGATCTAGATTGTCCAGAACCGCAAGAATAAAACATTAGCCTTGTCTCAGACATCTTACATCGACAAAGTGTTGTTGAGGTTTAAGATGTAAGACTCCAAAAAGGGTTTATTGCCTTTTAGATATGAAGTTCATTTGTCTAAGGAACAGTCTCCTAAGACACCTCAAGGAGTTGAGGACATGAGACGGATGTCGGATTCCTTATGCATCAGCTGTTGGAAGCCTAATGTATGTCATGTTGTGTACAAGGCCAGACATCTGTTTTGTAGTTGGAATGGTTAGTAGGTATCAATCAAATCCAGGACCTGAACACTAGACAACGGTTAAAACGATCCTTAAGTATCTTCGGAAAACAAGGAACTACATGCTTGTGTATGGGGCTACGGATTTGATCCTTACAGGATACACAGATTCTGACTTTCAAACTAATAAAGATTCTCGGAATCTACATTAGGGTCACTATTTACTCTTAACGGAGGAGTTGTAGTATGGCGAAACATCAAGCAGGGATGCATCGCTGATTCCACCATGGTGGTCGAATATGTAGTAGCTTGTGAAGCAGTAAAAGAGGTCATTTGGTTAAGGAAATTCATGTTATATTTGAAAGTTGTTCCAAATATGAGTTTGCCTATCACGCTGTATTGTGATAACAGTGGTGCCGTGACAAATTCAAGGGAACCCCGAAGTCACAAAAGGGGTAAGCATATTGAGCGAAAATATCATCTCATCCGTGAGATCGCGCATCGAGGAGACGTGATTGTCAAGAAGATAGCCTCAGAGCACAACATTGATGATCCTTTTACAAAGGCTCTCACGGCTAAAGTATTTGAGAGTCACCTAGAAGGTCTAGGTATACAAGTCTTCCCCAACTAGGGCAAGTGGGACTGGAAGTATATTGTACAAAGGGTTTCAATGCCCTAGTTTAATTTATTATATTTACATTATTGTAATGTTTAGTACTCCACAAGCTTTAGGTCAAGTGGGAGATTGTTGGGATTTGTGCCCTAAACTTATGTAATTTTGATCAAATAAATAAAGAGTTATTTGTTTTGATAAAATTATATTCTCGCTTTATAAATCCAATAAACTAAGCTCCAAGGTTATAATATATCTTAAACATCAGTGTAGTAGACACTATTTGGATTGTGTTCAAGAGTATAACCTAAATGGTCTATCCTGTAAGTATAAGGTTGGAAACCTTGTTCTGGTAACACCATGGATGTGACCCACTTTGTAATTAGTACAAATGAGGTAATCCAACTCATTCATGTGGATGACATGCGAGTGGGGGCATCTTGTATGAAGAGTTCATACAAGACCGAGCTGCAAATTATTAGTCTGACCAGTATAATGCCGTTAATAGTATAAGACTGATAATTTATGGATGGTCATTAGTGAATCGACCTGAATCCTGAGCAAGTTAAGAACTCCTGCTTATAGGGTTTGTCTTTAGACTAGTATGGGTGAGAGTGGCCTGTAGCCGACTCAATAAGCCTACCTTCTCTCGGACAGAAGCTCGTAGGTAACTGGAGACTTAACTATGCAAGATGGAATTCACTCATTCCTACATTAAGGAATTAGATAGGTTGTTCCCTTAAGAACTGAGTCCATGTCTTGAACAACGGGGCTCACCCTCTAAACTGGCTTTAGAGGGTACGAGTTTATGGAAGCACCATAGACTTGTTGTTCATTAGAGGATCACTGGTGCTTAAGGAACAAAGAGGTAATCACAGGGGTAAAATGGTAATTTGACCCAACTATGATTACGAACAACCTGTGAAGGATCGACTCATGGGTAATGATCATATCAATGGACACAATATAATCTACAGTGAGGAGAGTGCAGCTACAAGTCTATAGTGGAGTGACTTGTATTTAATGAATATTGATTAACTGGATCAAAGAGTTTGATCAGTTAATCTCACATCATTGGAGCTCATGAACTGTAGGTCCATTAGGTCCCTCCGTTGGCTCAACATGGTAATATTGAGGGTATAAAGTTAGGAATGAGATTGAAGTGTTCAATTTCATATATGAGGTGTTATATCAATTATATGTCGTATAATTGATATAATATATGATTTTAATGTGAATTAGATTCACATATTAACTATATAATAATTGGAGAATGAAGGAGGGATAGGATGGTAATTTTCCTCCTGAAGGGAATCGAAGTCCCTGCAGCGGAAGCGATTGCGAATCGCGCGCTCTTGATTTTGTTACAACGGAAAATTCAAGAACGTAAAACATAGATTAAGCATAAAATAAGAGTGTGGACAACAAGTATTTACCTTTGAAGAACCTTTCTTCAAGTGCTCCTCCTCTCTTCACGGTCAAGATCAACGCAACACGAACTCGTACGAACACCGACACCACCACCGGATCTTCTCCGTTGTTCTCTAGGTGAGGGAGGAAGGTGAGTTCCCTTTAGGAGTGGTGAGGTATTTTGTGAGAGAGATGTGTGTTTTGGAACTCTTCCCAACAACACAACAAGGAGGCTAGGAATAACTTAGAATGATTTCCAAAATCACTTCTAAAAATGACTTAACCTAGTTGCATCTCATGCAACCATATATATAGGGAAATAGGATGGAAATGACCATCCTACCCCTCCTTTTATTTCTCTTTAGTATATAGTTTATATATGAATCTAATTCACATTAAAACTATATATTATATCAATTATATCATATACAATTGATATAATTCCTCATGTATAAAATTGAACACTTCAATTTATCTCCTAACTTTATACCCTCAATATTACCATGTTGAGCCCAAAGGGGATCTAATGGACCTCTGGATCATGAGCTCCAATGATGTGAAATTAAGCGATCAAACTCTTTGATCCAGTTAATCAATATTCATTAACTACAAGTCACTCCACTATAGACTTGTAGTTGCACTCTCGTCACTGTAGATATTATTGTATCCACTGATATAGTCATTACACATGCGTCAACCCTTCAAGGTTGTTCGTAATCACAGCTGGGTCAAATTACCGTTTTACCCCTATGATCACCTCTTTGCTCCTTAAGCACCACTGATCCTCTAATGAACAACAAGTCTAAGGTCCTACCTTAGACTCATACCCTCATAGAGGGCGGGGCCCCGTTGTTCAAGACCTGGAGTTAGTTCTTAAGGGAACAACCTATCTAATTCCTCAGTAGGGGAATGAGTGAATTCCATCTTGCACAGTTAAGTTCCCAGCTACCTACGAGGTTCTGTCCCTGAGAAGGTAGACTTATTGAGTCGGCTACAGGCCACTCTCACCCATACTAGTCTAAGGACAAACCCCTATAAGCAGGAGTTCTTAACTTGCTCAGGATTCAGGTCAAGTCACTAATGACCATCTATAAATTACTAGTCTTATCCTGTTAACGGTGTTATACAGGTTAGACTAATAATTTGCGATCCAGTCTTGTATGAACTCTTCATACAGGATGCCCCCACTCGCATGTCAACAACATGAATGAGTTGGATTACCTCATTTGTACTAATTACAAAGTGGGTCGCATCCATGGGGTTACCAGAATGAGGTTTCTAACCTTATTCTTATACCATAGACTATTTAGGTTATAATCTTGAATTCAACCCAATTAGTGTCCACTACACTGATTTCAAGATAAACGTTATAACCTTGGAGCTTAGTTTATTGGATTTATAAAAGCAAGACTGTAATCTTATCAAAACAAATAACACTTTATTTAATTGATCAAAATTACACAAGTTTGGAGCATAAATCCCAACAATCTCCCACTTGACCTAAAGCTTGTGGAGTACTAAACATTACATTAATGTAAATAAAATAAACTAGGGCATTTAAACCCCTTTGTACAAAATACTCCCACTTGCCCTAGTTGGGGAAGACTTGTAAACCTAGTCCTTCTAGGTGACTCTCAAATACTTTAGCCGTGAGAGCCTTTGTAAAAGGATCATCAATGTTGTGCTCTGAGGCTATCTTCGTGACAATCACGTCTCCTCTATGCACGATCTCTCAGATGAGATGATACTTTCGCTCTATGTGCTTTCCCCTCTTGTGACTTCGGGGTTCCCTCGAATTTGCCACTGCACCACTGTTATCGCAATACAGCGTGATGGGCAAAGTCATATTTTGAACAACTTCCAAATTTAGCATGAATTTCCTTAACCAAAGCGACCTCCTGCATTTGCTTCACAAGCCGCTACATATTCGACCTCCATGGTCGAATCGATGCATCCTTGCTTGACGCTTCTCCATACTACTGACTCCTCCGTTAAAAGTGGCGACCCGATGTAGATTTTCGAGAATCTTTATCGATCGAAAGTCGAATCGTGTATCCTGTGAGATCAAATCCTTAGCCCCATACACAAGCATGTAGTTCCTTGTTCTCCAAAGATACTTAAGGATTGTTTTAACCGTTGTACGATATTCAAGTCTGGATTGGATTGATACCTCATCGACCATCCCAACGCGCAAAGCAGATGTCGGGCCTAGTACACAACATGGCGTACATCAGGCTCCCAACAGCTGATGCGTAAGAAATCCGTCTCATGTCCTCAACTCCTTGAGGTGTCTTAGGACACTGTTCCTTAGACAAATGGATTCCATGTCTAAAAGGCAACAAGTCCTTTTTGGAATCTTGCACCTTAAACCTTGACAACACTTTGTCTATGTATGATGCTTGAGACAATGCTAGTGTTTTATTCTTGCGGTTCCGGACAATCTGGATCCCAAGAACAAACTGCGCATCACCCAAATCCTTCATTTGGAATTGCGTTGCTAGCCATTCCTTGATGTCAGTAAGATAACCTACATCATTCCCAATGAGTAGGATATCATCCACATAGGGAATTAGGAATGCGACAGAACTATTGTTGATTTTCTTGTATACACAAGGTTCATCATCATTATGGTCAAAACCATAAGATCTGATAGCCTCATCAAATCTTATATTACAAGACCTAGAGGCTTGTTTCAGTCCATAAATCGACCTTTTAAGCCTGCAAACCTTTTACTCTTGTCCTGGTTTAATGAACCCTTTGGGTTGGTCCATGTAGATGGTTTCTTCAAGATTGCCATTCAAAAAGGTTATCTTGACATCCATTTGCCATACCTCATAGTCATAATATGCGGCAATGGCAAGAAGGATACAGATAGATTTTACCATAGCAACAGGTGAAAAGGTTTCCTCAAAGTCAACCCCTTCAACCTGGGTATAACCCTTTGCTACTAGTCTAGTTTTAAAGGTTTGCACCTTCCCATCTACACCACGTTTTCTAGATCCACTTACAACCTATAGGTTATACCCCATCAGGCTTATCTACAAGATCCCAAACAGAATTGAAGTGCATAGACTCCATTTCTTGGTCCATGACTATGACCCATTTATCTTTGTCAATGTCAACCATTGCTCGATTATAAGTCAATGGATCCTAGCAGTTGTCATCTGGTATAACAACTTGGGTTTCAGCTAAACCCATGTAGCGGTCAGGTTGTATCACAACCCTCCCACTACGTCGAGGCATACTCACCTCTTGAGATGGACTCTCTTGACTAGACAAACTAGTATCAACAACTCTTGTTGACGTACTAGTGTTCTTATTAGCAACCTTTGCTATTGTTCCGTCTAATTCACTCAACACTACCTTACTTTTTGGTTTGTGGTCCTTTATGTGGTCCTCCTCCAAGAAAGTGGCATTTGTCGACACAAAGACCTTATCTTCCTTAGGATGATAGAATAAACCACCTCTTATTTCTTTTGGGTATCCTACGAATAGGCACAACTTTGAACGTGAATCCAACTTCTTTGGATTTGTCACAAGCACATGTCTTTGGACAACCCCATATTCTCAAGTGACATAAACTACCTTTACGTCCCTTTGCAGAGTTCAAAAGGTGTTTCAGAAACACTTTTGGAGGGCACACTATTCAAAATGTATACTGCAGTCTCTACTTCATAACCCCAAAAGGAACTAGGGAGATGAGCATAACTCATCATTGATCGAACCATGTCCAACAAGGTTCTATTTCTCCTTTCCGATACACCATTTTTCTTTGTGGTGTGTAGCCGAGTGAGAGTTGGGATGTAATTCCATGTTCTATCATATAGTTCTGGAATTTTAATTCATGTACTCTCCACCTCGATCCGATCGAAGTGTTTTAACTCTTTTACCTAATTGATTTTCAACCTCAGCCTTGAATTCCTTGAACTTTTCTAGTGCTTCAGACTTGTGGTGCATTAGGTAAATATGCCCATATCTGGAATAATCATCTATAAAAGAGATGAAATATTCATATCCTCCCCTGGCTTTAACATTCATCGGACCACAAAGGTCTGAATGTATAAGCTCTAGAGAATCTTTGGCTCTATAACCTTTTCCACTAAAAGGTCTTTTTGTCATCTTGCCTTCTAGGCAGGATTCACATACTGGCAAGGAATTTTCTTCCAACTCGTTTAGAAGTCCGTTCTTTACCAATCTCTCAATCTTATTGAGATTAATGTGACCCAATCTTAGATGCCAAAGATGAGCATTTTCTTTAGAAGAAATTTTACGTTTCTTAGTTTGTGCATTTGCAGTTTTAAATAATTCAATGTTCAAAACCATTTTGACTGAATTAGGCCTTAAAACATACAATCCATTTTCTAATGAAGCTGAACATATTTCTAAATCTTTCTTTAAAATAAACACTTTATTCATAGAAAAGGAAACAGAAATACATTGTTCAATGAGGCAAGAAATGGAAATAAGGTTTCTAGTAAACCCTGGTATCACTAATATATTGTCCAACAATACATATTTCTTGCCAAAATAAAGCTTCATTGTGCCTACTGCTACAGCTGAGACGACTTCTCAATTTCCAACCCAGAGCGTTATCTCTCCTTGCTGTAGCTGCTGCCAGGAATCAATTCCCTGAAAAGAAGAACAAACATGATTAGTGGCGCCTGAATCAAGTATCCAAGTTGTTTTATCATTATCCACTAAACAAGCTTCTAGGCAAAGTAAATCATATTTACCTTCCTCCTTCTTTTCTGCAATGTATTTTGTGAGAGAGATGTGTGTTTTGGAACTCTTCCAACAACACAACAAGAATGCTAGGAATAACTTAGAATGATTTCCAAAATCACTTCTAAAAAATGACTTAACCTAGTTGCATCTCATGCGACCATATATATAGGGAGATAGGATGGAAATGACCATCCTACCCCTCCTTTTATCTCTATTTAGTATATAATTTATATATGAATCTAATTCACATTAAAACTATATATTATATCAATTATATCATATATAATTGATATAATTCCTCATATATAAAATTGAACACTTCAATTTATCTCCTAACTTTATACCCTCAATATTACCATGTTGAGGCAACGGAGGGATCTAATGGATCTACAGATCATGAGCTCCAATGATGTGAAATTAACTGATCAAACTGTTTGATCCAGTTAATCAATATTCATTAACTACAAGTCACTCAACTATAGACTTGTAGCTGCACTCTCCTCACTGTAGATATTATTGTGTCCACTGATATGTCATTACCCATGAGTCGACCCTTCACAGGTTGTTCCTAATCACAGCTAGGTCAAATTACCGTTTTACCCCTATGATTACCTCTTTGCTCCTTAAGCACCACTGATCCTCTAATGAACAACAAATCTAAGGTCCTACCTTAGACTCATACCCTCATAGAGGGCGAGACCCCGTTGTTCAAGACCTGGAGTCAGTTCTTAAGGGAACAACCTATCTAATTCCTCAGTAGAGGAATGAGTGAATTCCATCTTGCACAGTTAAGTTTCCAGCTACCTACGAGGTTCTGTCCCTAAGAAGGTAGGCTTATTGAGTCGACTACAGGCCACTCTCACCCATACTAGTCTAAGGACAAACCCCTATAAGCAGGAGTTCTTAACTTGCTCAGGATTCAGGTCAAGTCACTAATGACCATCTATAAATTACTAGTCTTATCTCATTAATCTGGTGTTATCTTTGGTTAGACTAATAATTTGCGATCCAGTCTTGTATGAACTCTTCATACATGATGCCCCCACTCGCATGTCACCTACATGAATGAGTTGGATTACCTCATTTGTACTAATTACAAAGTGGGCCGCATCCATGGTGTTACCAGAATGAGGTTTCCAACTTTATTCTTATACCATAGACTATTTAGGCTATAATCTTGAATTCAACCCAAATAGTGTCCACTACACTGATTTCAAGATAAACGTTATAACCTTGGAGCTTAGTTTATTGGATTTATAAAAGCAAGACTGTAATCTTATCAAAACAAATAACACTTTATTTCATTGATCAAAATTACACATGTTTGGAGCATAAATCCCAACACATCCTATTTCCCCATAAATAGTTGCATGAGATGCAACTTTGAAAAAAAGGCTTTTGACATAAAAACCCTAGAGTTCCATTTTTGTGTTGGAAAGAGTGCCAAACAAAACCTCTCTCAAATCTCAACTTCTCATCCTAAAGGAACCCACCTTCCTCCCTCACCTAGAGAACAACGGAGAAGATCTAGTGGTGAATCTTCATACGTTCGGGTTCGTGTTGCTCAGATCGTGATCGTGAGAGAAGGAGCTCGAGAAGAAAGCAATCTTCAAAGGTATATCACTTGTTTCTTATGTTATATTAGATGCTTAATCTTAGTTATTTTGTTCTTATTTTAGAAACAAAATCTTGAACACGCGATTAACAATCGCTTCCGCTGCGGGATTCGATCCCTTCACGTGTAAACATTTACAAACAAAAAATATATCATTTCCTAATACTTACTTGAAACTTTTCAGATAAAACTGTACTAACGAATGCATCCCAATAAACTTGCTCAATTTGGTTATATGTTGGTTGTGGAGACTTCAAACATTCTGGCATGTCTTGAAATGGAAGAATGTATTTAGTTCTTAAGATGCTCTTAAACTGTCGGAATGAAATTCTTGCTTTCATCAATATGTCATTTGATTTACAATCTACTACGAATGAATGCTAACAAATACAATGTAATATATAAGTATATTTCAAAGAAACTAGTAGCATATGATATTTAATGAATTAGTGAAATAATAAATTACCTCAATGCAAGAATAAATTTTTTCTTTCAACTCTCTTAGTACTTCAGGCCATGAGTCATATGTAATTGGAATGTGGTGTCGCACAACGTCTAATATAGCTTACCATTTTAGTGACATTCCTACCAATCCATTGCCTATAAGCATTGTATTCCATGAATCTTTGATCAGCTTCATTTCTTATTTGTGCAAGCTCGAGCATCGTGATAGCGCCTCAAGTTGGTCGCAAACTAGGAGGTTGCATCATATCATCACTCTCTGCCTCATCTTCACTACCAAGTGGCATGCGTGTTGGGGTGTGTGCCCTAAAACTCGTAGTTTGTAAATATTGTTCTAATTAATGTAATAAAGATTTATTATTTTCAATAAAGAGTTATTGTTCATTGTTTGCAACATTGCCCTTTTATTAACCCTAAATCCAATAAACTAATATCCAAGGCTGTAAAATGTCTTTTGACTGAATGTAGTGTACATATAAAGGATCTCAGTTCGAGATATGGCCTAAAGGGTCTATAGTATGGGGTAAGGCTTGAGTACCTTACCTTGGTAATACTATAGATATGACCCACATTGTATATGATACAAACACAGTGATCATAGCGTGTTCGTGTAGACGACATGTGAGTGGGGATATCCTATGTAATGAGATTCCATAAGACCGGACCACGAAATAGTAACCACTAGGTGCAACTCTGTTGACTAGTTAGGTTTTTATTTCACTAGGATGACCTAGGCAACTTGATCTCAATCCTGAGCAAGTTACGAACTCCTGTTTGCGAGGGATTGTCCTTTAACTAGTATGGGTTAGAGTGGCCAGATTCGTTGATTGAATAAGCCTACCTTATTGGGGACAAGACCGAGCAGGCAACTGGGGACTTAACCTAGCAAGATGGAATTCACTTCTTCCCGCCTATTAGGGTAAGTAAATGAATGTTCACTTAAGTGGTGTCTTCGGGACTTGAACAAAGGGTCCGACCCTCTCATTGGCCCGAGAAGGACTTCTGTTTGTTGGTAGGACCATAAACAAATTGTTCATTAGAGGGGCACTGGTACTTAAGGTAAAAGATGTAACCCAGGGGTAAAACGGTAATTTGACTAAGTTGGTGTTACGAACATTCGTGAAGGATTGACTTGCTGTTATTGGTCAATATCCATGGACACAGAAATATATCTGCAGTGAGAAGAGTGTAGCTGCGGGACTTTAGTGGAGTGTTCCCGCAGTTAACGAATGTTGATGAGATTAACCGAATAATCTCGTATCGTTGGAGCTTCTTATCTGTAGATCCATTAGGTCCACCTTCTAGCTCGTAAAGGGTTCTTAGATCGTTTGAATTTGAAATGTTCAAATTCAATTAAGGAATAAACATTAATGAATATAAATACATTATAATATAAAGTTTTGGAACTTTATATTATAAATTTAATGTGAATATGATTCATATTAAATTATATGAGAGAATTAAATATTTGAAAGAGTTCAAATATTAATTTAAATGTGAATGAGATTCATATTTAAAAACTATAGGTTAAATTTAATGTGCATAAGATCTGCATTAAAATTATAGGTTAAAGGGGAAGTTGATTAAATGTGATTTAATCATATATATATAACTCAAATATAAGACATTTGATTAATTGATTTAATTAAATAAAGTTATATATATAATTAAATAAGTTTAATTATATTAATTAATTTTATTAAATAAATAAAAAAGGGGAACGTGTCAAGTGACACGTTCCCCACTTCAATCCCAACTCCCCATCGATAGAGAGTGGGGAAGGAGTTCCCTTCTGCTTTATCTTCTCAAACGTGAGAAGGTTTTGTTTTAATCGACAGTTCTTGGAATTGGGAATTGCAAAAAGGTGATTTCTCTCAAAACTTAAAATTCTCTTCCCTCACCAAAGGTTGGCTCCTTCCCACCAAGGAGAAATCTAATAACTCAGAGAATAGGAGGTTTACCAAGTAGTGGTGTCCTGTAGAAAATACAGAGGAACCTTGTTGTTGTGTTGTTGTAGATTCCAAGGAGCAAGGAGTTGTTGTGGAAATTCGAAACTACAGAGGTAATTGTTTTTCCTTTTAGTTTAGTATATTGTACAACATGTTTGTATGCATAATCCATGCTTTAATAATTTACTTGCTTATCTCTCTGCTTAATTGCCCAATGTACTGGTATTTAAAGTAAACCAAAACAAACTAGTAAGTCGATCTTTAAATCATGTTTCGGCTGCTCACGGGAATCAGATTCCCTTCAATGCGGACATCATCATCAGAGTATTGGTTCATTATAATATATCTTGCAAAGTATCTGCAGTACATTAGTGGAGTTAAATATAAATAATAAAAACATCAAATTGTATCAACATCTAAATTCAGCAGTGAAAAAGTTGTACCATATAATTTATGCCTCATTTTCATTTTTTATCCAAATGTCATCACAGTCAGTTCAAACATATGTTGAACTATTATCATCTATTTCATCAGATTCATTGGTAGTAGGAACGTAGTTAGAGTTATTGTAGTTTAAAATTATGTCTCCGAGCTCGTCTTCATTAATATGATCTTCGTACTCTCTATTTGGAGGATGCAACACAATAGACCATCGAGAATCATTTGGATCTTCTATATAGAATACTTGTTTAGCTTGTGAAACTAAAATGAAAGAATCAGATTTATATCCAATACGTCTAATATCAACTAGTTTAAATACAAGTTCATTTGTTTTAACACCCCCATTACTTTCAACCCAATTACACTTGAACATTAGAATCTTAAAATTATGGTAATTTAATTCTCATATCTCTTGAATCACGCCATAAAATGACATGTTTGTTGTTATTGAATTTTTATCTTTTGCACTAGATACTTGCATCTTACTAGCTACTAAACATACTCCACTATTTTGAACATTTCGAGTACCATCACAAAACTCTGTATTGTAGCGAACACCATTCACTATGTACTTAAATAGGTTATCACAGTGGGCAAAGGACCTTGTTATATCCACCTCAATGTGTTAGATATAATATGATTTGGTACTTCAAGATCAGTAGCAACCTATACACATAAATCACTAATATTTAAGAATACGTCGTTAAAGACTCAAAAGAAAAAAAAAATGAGCAGAATTGTTAGAACAATACTTGATCATGTATCCAAGAAATGAAGGTTCTATTGTGTTGATCTTGTAACGACTTCTGATTTCTTGATCTTGATGGATACATGTGTTTCAAATAGTTCATATGTTTTCTATAATATACATATAATCATTGGTGTTAGTATATTAAGTTTAACGATTAACTTTAAATTTGTATAAGAAGTCAAAGTACTCTGTGAATGGTTGAACGTCATCTGTATTTTCTAAGACATATAAATGAGCATGCTCGAGCCGTTCCTTATTAGGCTTCATATGAGAAGCTGCCAATGTAGGCCTCCTAAATTCATCATTTTGAGCTCATCCACTAGCTTTTCCGAGTCCAATAGGTTTCACATCATGCAAAAATTTGGTACAAAACTCTATAGCTTTCTCAACAATATAACCTTCAACAATACAATCTTTAGGTCGATTCCTATTTCTCACCTATCCTTTAAGAACTTTAATGTATCGTTCAAAAGGATATATCCATCAAAGATACACAGGATCACAAAGTCACACTTTTCTGACCAGATGTACTGTTAAGTGCATCATTATTGTAAAAAAGGATGGAGGGAAGTATTTTTCAAATAGACAAAGTACTACTACGATCTCGTGCTCCAACTCACTTAATTGTGAAACATCAATCACTTTATTGCATATTGCTTTGAAAAATAAGCAGAAACGTGTAATAGTAGTTCTCACATGCTTAGGTAGTGCAGATCGAATTGCAACTGATAGCAATTGTTGTGTGAACACGTGACAATCATGTGACTTCAAACCATTAAAATTTAGATTATCAAGTGATACGAGGTTCTTTATATTGGAAGAATAACCTTCAGGAACTTTCATTTTTGATAATGATTGGCAAGCCACACGTTTCTCATGTTTGGATAATGTGTAGCAAGCTGGCGGTATGAATGTCCTTCTTCCTATAACTTTTGGAGTCAACTCGGGATGAATACCTAATCGTTCTAAATCACGTCGAGTTTGTAATCCATCCTTTGTCTTACAGTGGATGTCGAGTAAAGTGCCTATTAAATTCATACAAACATTTTTCTCGATGTGCATTACATCGAAGCAATGTCGAACATGAAGCTTCTTCCAATATTCAAGTTCAAAAAATATAGATTTTTTCTTCCAACAAGAACGTAAGGCACCTATTGGTTTATTTTCTTTTGACATATCTTCATTGAAACATTCGTTGTTGATGATTTTTCAATAATTTCTTCTCCTAACAATGGTTGTGGAGCCTTTCCAATTTTTTTTTCATTATTGAATGTTTTCATTTGTCTTCTAAATGAATGAGTTAGTGGCAAAAAAATTTTGTGTTCAAGATAAGCCATCTTCTTTCCAAATTTTAAATACACAGCTGATGTGTGTTCTCTGCATATGGGGCATGCACTGTTGGAGTGTATGCCCTAATCTCGTGTAGTTTGTAATACTCATTAATGTAATAAATAAAAGTTGTTTATTTATCAAACTTTGTATCTCGCATTTAATAAACTTAATCCATAACTAAGCTCCAGGGTCATATTATTTGAGAGAATAAAACTTGAATGGTGTGTAGTGGACACACGGGGAGGATCACGTTTGAGTTAATGACCCAAACGGTCTACAATATATGGATAGGGTTGGAAACCTTATCCTGGTGACACTGTGGATGCACCCGCTTTGTATTAGATACAAACGAGGTGATCCAGCTTGTTCATGTGGTTGACATGCGAGTGGGGGCATCTTGTGCAATGAGATTGTACAAGACCGGACCGTGAATTATTAGACCTACTGATGTAACACCGTTAACAATATAGGACTAATAACTTCGTAAATGACCATTAGTGACTCGTATTTAATCTTGAGCGTGTTACGGGCTCCTGTTTGTAAGGGTCTGCCCTTGGACTAGTATGGGTGAGGGTGGCAAAAGTACGCCCAATATGCCTATCTTCTTCGGGACAAGACCTCGTAGGGAGCTGGGAACTTAATTACGCAAGAAGGAATTCACTCGTTCCCGAGCTAGGGAAACTAGAGGGGTTGTTCCCTTAAGTGTTGTCTCTAGGGTTTGGACAACGGGCACCCACCCTCTCATTGGCACGAGTGGGATGTTGTTTATGGTCGGACCATTCAACAAAGTTGTTCATTAGAGGAGCAGTGGGACATAAGGACCAAGAGGTAGACACAGGGGTAAAACGATTGTGACTACGAACAACCTGAGAAGGGTCGACTCATGGATATTGGTTATATCGATAGACACAACTTGTCCTACAGTGATGTGAGTGCAGCTACGGGTTTTCATGGAGTGTTACCGTAGTTAATGAATGTTAATTAACCGAGTCAAAGAGTTTGATCGGTTAATCTCGTATCATTGGAACACGTCATTTGTAGGTCCATTAGGTTCCTTGGTTGGCTCAAATTGGACAAAATGAGGGTTTACAGTTTGGAGTGGATTTGAAGTGTTCAAATTCATTAAAATGGTATTTATGTCATTTATATGTGATATAATTGACATAATATATAGTTTAATGTGAATGAGATTCATAATAAACTATAGTCAAGCCTAATTATTTAATTAGGGCTAATTTGGAGAAATTGACTTAAGAGAAATTAAATTGAATATGATTCAATATAAATTCTACAATTATGCAAATGTGATTTGTATAATAAGGTATGAGATACCTTATATTATATAGTTGTGGTATTTTGATGAATTGGTGGAGATTTTAACTCCACCACACATCATTATAAATAGTGATGGGAATCTAATCCCCTTGAGCAGCAGAAACGTGATTTGAAATCGATTTTGCTTGTTTGTTTTTGGTTAAACACAAATACCAATAAATTGATAAAAATACAGAGATAAGCATAATCCTAATCTAATTAGAGCATGGATCCTAAACATACAAACATTTGAAATCGATTTTGCTTATTTTTTAGAGCAATTCACCAATTGCATACACTGAAATGATAGATCGATCAACCCCTTCTCCCCATTGGAGAAACAAAAAATCAACGAAGGATAACTTCTCTCACTCCCTATCGATAGGGAGTTGGAGGGAAGTGGAGAACGTGTCCTCCTGACACGTTTTCATTTATTTAATATTAAAAATAAAATAATAATAATTAATCTAATTAATTATATTAATTAAATCATATTTAATTAATCAAATTAAATATCTTATATTTAATTAAGATTAAATCAAATTTAATCATATATTTCCCTCTAATCTATAGTTTTAATGTACATCTTATGCACATTAAATAATAACCTATAGTTTTCAAATATGAATCATATTTACATTTAAATTAATATTTGAACTCTTTCAAATATTAAATTTTCTCATATAATTTAATATGAATCATATTCACATTAAATTTATAATATAAAGCTCCAAAACTTTATATTATAACGTATCTATATACATTAAATTTATTCCCTAATGAATTTGAACATTTCAAATTCAAACGATCTAAGAACCCTTTACGAGATAGAAGGTGGACCTAATGGACCTACAGATCAGAAGCTCCAACGATACGAGATTACTCGGTTAATCTCATTAACCTCCTAATCAACATTCGTTAACTGCAGGAACACTCTACTAAAGTCCTGCAGCTGCACTCTTCTCACTGCAGATATATTTTTGTGTCCACAGATATTGACCAATAACGGCAAGTCAATTCTTCACGAATGTTCGTAGCACAAGCTAGGTCAAATTACCGTTTTACCTTTGGGTTACTCTTGTACCTTAAGTACCAATGCTCCCCTAATGAACAATTTGTTTGTGGTCATACCAACAAACAGAAGTCCCTCTCAGGCCAATGAGAGGGTCGGGCCCTTTGTTCAAGTCTCGGAGACACAACTTAAAGGAACATTTATCTACTTACTCTAGTAGTCGGGAAGGAGTGAATTCCATCTTGCTAGGCTAAGTCCCCAACAGCTCACCCATACTAGTCAAAGGACAATCCCTCACAAATATGAGTTTGTAACCTGCTCAGGGTTGAGATCAAGTTATCTAGGTCATCCTAGTGAAATAGAAACCTAGCTAGCAACGGAGTTACATCTAGTGGTTACTATTTCGCGGTCCGGTCTTATGTAATCTCATTACATAGGATATCCCCACTCACATGTCATCTACACGAACACGTTAGGATCATAGTGTTTGTATCATATACAAAGTGGGTCACATCCATAGTATTACCATTATCCCCTTACTATAGACCGTTTAGGTTGTATCTCGAGTCGATATCCTTTTTATGTACACTACATTCAGTACAAGAGACATCTTACAACCTTGGATGTTTAGTTTATTGGATTTAGGGTTAATACAAGGGCAATAATGTAAATATCGAACAATAACTCTTTATTGCAAATAATAACTCTTTATTACAATAATTAGAACAAAATTATAAACTACGAGTTTTAAGGCACAAACCCCAACAAACTCCCATTTGAACTAAAACTCTAGTGAAGTACATCATAATCTAAAATAGTGGTTACAGAGATACAAATATAATAAACTAGGTCATCCATATACCCATTACATATCTCCCACTTGCCCCTAGATTAGCCTATGTACATATCTCGTAGATCTAGACTTTTCAGATGACTCTCGAACACTTTAGCCGTGAGAGTCTTTGTAAACGGATCAACAATGTTGTCCTCCGAAGTGATCTTCGTGACTGTCACATCTCCTCGTTGCACTATTTTTCGTATTAGGTGATACTTCCTCTCGATGTGCTTGTCTCGCTTATGGCTGCGAGGTTCCTTCGAATTGGCTACTGCACCATTGTTGTCATAGTATAAGGTGATGAAAAATTCCATATTTGGAACAACTTCTAAATCAGTAAGGAATTTCCTTAGCCTGACAGCCTCTTTAGTTGCTTCACAAGCAGTGACATACTCAACCTCCATTGTGGAGTCAGCGATGCATCTCTGCTTGATGCTTTGCCATACTATAACTCCCTCGTTAAGGGTGAAAACTGATCTCGATGTGGATTTTCTAGAATCCTTATCTATCGTAAAATCAGAATCAGTGTATCCAGTAAGGATCAAATCCTTAGTCCCATACACAAGCGTATAGTCCCTCGTTCTCCTAAGATACTTGAGGATATTTTTAACTGCGGTCCAGTGGTGTAACCCTTGATTGGATTGGTACCTAATGACTATTCCCACTGCATAACAAATGTTTGGCCTCGTGCACAAGATAGCATACGTTAAGCTACCTACTGCTGATGCATAGGGAATACGTCTCATATCCTCAACTTCTTGAGGTGTCTTAGGACACTGTTCCTTAGACAGATGAACTCCATGCCTGAAGGGTAATAAGCCCCTCTAGGAATTCTGCATCGAATATCGGGCAAACATTTTATCGATATAAAATGCTTGAGATAGAGCTAGCGTTCTGTTCTTGCGATTCTTGAAAATCTGAATCCCAAGAACATACTGCACCTTTCCCAAATCTTTAATTTGGAATTGGGTCACCAGTCAATTCTTTTTGTCAGTTAGGTATCCTACATCATTCCCAATGAGTAGGATATAATCCACATAAAGTACATAGAAAGCTACTTTTTCGTTGATGATCCTCTTGTAAACACAAGGTTCATCAACGTTTTGGCCAAAGAAATAAGACTTGATCGCAGTATCAAATCTTATGTTCCAAGATCTGGATGCGTGTTTCAACCCATAAATGGATCGATTGAGCTTGCAAACTTTTTGCTCCTGACCTTGGGTTATGAACCCTTCGGGTTGAGACATATAGATGTTCTCGTCAAGATTACCCTTCAAAAAGGCAGTCTTGACGTTCATTTGTCAAATCTCATAATCATAAAATGCGGCTATGGACAAGAGTATCCTAATAGACTTAAGCATAGCAACAGGGGAAAAAGTTTTCTCATAGTCAACTCCTTCCCTTTGGGTAAAATCCTTTGCTAGAAGTCTAACCTTAAAAGTCTGTACCTTTCCGGCTGCATCTCACTTTCTCTTATAGATCCATTTACATCCATGGGTCTTACCCCTGCAGGTTGGTCTACAAGTTCCCATACTGAATTGAAGTACATTGACTCCATTTCAAGGTTCATGGCTTTGATCCATTGGTCCTTATCTACGTAGGACAATGGATCCTCTACGATCAAGTATGACAACTTGAGTTTCAGCTAAACCAAGTAGCGGTCAGGTTGGGAAACAACCCTCCCACTGCGTCGAGGCATTCTCAACGATTGAGAAGGACGAGACTGACTTGATTTGTTGGCTTCTTCATCAACTCTTGATGAAGGTCCAACTTGATCAACAACTCTTGTTGACTCATTTGTAGCTTCATTTAATACTAACTTACTACGTGGTTTATGGTTCCTCATGTGATATTCCTCCAAGAAAGTAGTCTTTGTCGATACAATCACCTTATTTTCTTGCGGGTCGTAGAAAAGACAACGTCTCGTTTCATTGGAATAGCCAACAAATTTACATAATCTTGAACGAGGTTCCAGTTTCTTTGGGTTTGTCACCAACACGTGTGCCGGACAACGGTAAATCCTGAAGTGTTGTAAACTAGGTTTACGCCCCTTCCATAATTAGAAAGGTGTTTCAGAAACACTCTTTGATAGAACAGTGTTCAAGATTTGAACCGCAGTCTCTACTGCGTTACCCCAAAACGAGGCAGGCAATTGAGCATAGCTCATCATAGACCGAACAATGTCTAACAAGGTTCTATTTCTCCTTTCTGACACACAATTTTGCTGTGGTGTATTCGGTGCTGAGAGTTGAGATTTAATTCCATATACTCTCCACCTCGATCGGATTAAAGTGTTTTAATGGTTTTCCCTAATACATTCTCTACTTCAGCCTTATACTCTTTGAACTTTTCAAGAGCCTCAGACTTGTGATGCATTAGGTATAGATAACTATACCTCGAATAATCATCTATGAAAGAGATGAAAAATTCGTATCCTCCACTAGCTTTAACATTCACCGGACCACAAAGATCCGAATGTATAAGCTCTAAAGGCTCTATGGCTCTATAACCTTTTCCAGTAAAAGGTCGCTTAGTCATTTTTCCTTCCAAGCATGATTCGCAAGGAGGTAAAGAATTATCTTCTAACTTGTTTAGAAGTCCATTCTTGGATAGTCTCTCAATCCGGTTGAGATTTATATGACAAAACCATTTTCTAGCTTAGCATAACAAATATTGACACTATTTTTCGAAATGAACGCTTCATTAAATGAAAAAGAAATACAATATCCATGTTCAATTAGACAAGAGATAGAAATTAAGTTCCTCTTAATCTTAGAAAATATGTACAGATTTTTTAAATATAAAAATCTATCTCTGAAAAACAGCTTGGCATCTCCCACTGCACAAGCTGAGACGACATCTCCCGTTCCGACCCTGAGCGTCATCTCAGCCTCTTCGAGCTCCTTAAAGGAACTAGTTTCCTGTAAAGAAGAGCAAACGTGATTAGTGGCTACTAAATCAAGTATTCAGGTAAAATCATCATTTTCCACTAAGCAAGTTTCAAGAATAAGTAAATCAAATTTACCTTTCTTCTCTTTGAGCTCAGCAAGGTACTTTGGGTAGTAACGCCGACATTTTTTCGAGGAATTCTTTCTAATTTTTTTACAGAAAATGATTTTTAGGCTCGTTCTGTGATTTTGCATGTTTCTAAGTTTCAAAGAAAAAGAAAAAAGGGATTTTTTTAATT
The DNA here is from genome assembly GCA_036507285.1 of Trichosanthes cucumerina. Classification (NCBI taxonomy): domain Eukaryota; kingdom Viridiplantae; phylum Streptophyta; class Magnoliopsida; order Cucurbitales; family Cucurbitaceae; genus Trichosanthes; species Trichosanthes cucumerina. The sequence continues at coordinate 27,672,221 of CM071842.1, read as the reverse complement.
TTTGGCAAAGGATTAAGTTTTTAGAAAAGGAAAGTTTTAGAAAAGGGAACTAAAGAAAAGGAAAAAGAAATATCTATTCATAAGGAAAACATTTTTATTTATTTAAAGTTAAAAAAAAAGGAAGGGATTTTCGAGTGCAGCGTCGCCCCCCTCCTAATCCCTCTTCTTCTTCTTCTTCTTCTTCTTCTTCTTTTTCTTCTTCTCCTTCTTCAACGGCAAGGCAACCGTTGGCGTCTTCCCCACTGTTGCCGACGGCAACGCCTTCGCCGATCATCCCTTTCCTTCTAACCAACAGCAGTCGCAACTTCGCGAAGACGACAACCACCTCGCCTTCTTCTGCGTTTCTCTCTTCGCCAGACAGATGTCGCCATCACGTCTTTGCTCTCTAACCGCTTCCCTCTTCTCCGTCCAACACACGCCGACAAGAAGTTGTTTGCCCAGTCGTCGCTCGCCGTAGCCATCTCCAGTAAGCTTCTCAAAGGACTTTTTTTTTTAGTTTTGGTTTGTTTGGTTCGCTAAGATTTCGACCGATTCTCATTATTTCGAGATTGGTTTTGAATAGATTGGGCCACAGGCAACCCAGATCTATGCTCCATGCGCTGCCACCCGCCGGAAGTTGTCGTCGCTGCTCGCCGGAAGTTGTCGCCGCCGCTGGTCGGGTACAACCGTTTTCTCGATCCCGTTTTAATCCTCCATGTGGTTGTTTGGTTATTTAAGTCAAGTTAATTCAATTAAAGTTGTTTGGAATGTGATTGAAGTTCTATGTTTACCGGTTAGGTCTCGATCGTGTTTATGGTTTTGCATGGTGCACGAGATCGAGCTCTTGGATCTTTGGATATCTGTAAGTAGTTATTGGATTAAGCCCCTTAATATTATCAAACGATTGATTAAAGAATGGAAATTGATACTTATGCACTATTTCTTCGAATCAATGTTATGCTTCACTGGGTTGCCTTTGGGTTAGTCTCGACGATATTCGAATCAAAACTGGACTAAGTAATTACTATGGGATTAAGGGCTTAAGGCTTCGAGTCTTAGTGAAACTTGATGCCTCGACCATTGTATTAATGACTATTGAAGACTACCTAAATTAAAATGGTGTTTTGGTCATATAAGGACATTTTGAGACATCGGGTGTTGGGATTTATGCCGTAAACTTGTGTAATTTTGATCAAATAAATAAAGAGTTATTTGTTTTGATAAAATTATATTCTTGCTTTATAAATCCAATAAATTAAGCTTCAAGGTTATAATATATCTTGAACATCAGCGTAGTGGACACTATTTTGGATAGTGTTCAAGAATATAACCTAAATGGTCTATGGTATAAGAATAAGGTTGGAAACCTCATTCTGGTAACACCATGGATGCGGCCCACTTTGTAATTAGTACAAATGAGGTAATCCAACTCATTCATGTGGTTGACATGCGAGTGGGGGCATCCTGTATGAAGAGTTTATACAAGACCGGACTGCAAATTATTAGTCTAACCAGTGTAACACCATTAATAGGATAAGACTGATAATTTATAGATGGTCATTAGTGACTCGACTTGAATCCTGAGTAAGTTAAGAACTCCTACTTATAGGGGTTTGTCCTTAGACTAGTATGGGTGAGAGTGGCCTGTAGCCGACTCAATAAGCCTACCTTCTCAGGGACAGAACCTCGTAGGTAGCTGGGGACTTAACTGTGCAAGATGGAATTCACTCATTCCTACACTAAGGAATTAGATAGGTTGTTCCCTTAAGAACTAACTCCAGATCTTGAACAACGGGGTCCCGCCCTCTATGAGGGTATGAGTCTATGGTAGAACCTTAGACTTATTGTTCATTAGAGGATCAGTGGTACTTAATGAACAAAGAAGTAATCACAGGGGTAAAACGGTAAGTTGACCCAGATGTGATTACGAACAACCTGTGATGGATCGACTCATGGGTAATGATTATATCATTGGACACAATATAATCTAAAGTGAGGAGAGTGCAGCTACAAGTCTATAGTGGAGTGACTTGTAGTTAATAAATATTGATTAACTGGATCAAAGAGTTTGATCAGTTAATCTCACATCATTGGAGCTCATGAACTGTAGGTCCATTAGGTCCCTCCGTTGGCTCAACATGGTAATATTGAGGGTATAAAGTTAGGAATGAAATTGAAGTGTTCTATTTCATACATGAGGTGTTATATCAATTATATATGATATAATTGATATAATATATGGTTTTAATGTGAATTAGATTCACATATAAACCATATAATCATGGGAGAATATAAGAGGGATAGGATGGTAATTTCCATCCTATTTCCCTATATATATAGTTGCATGAGATGCAACTAGGTCAAGGAATTCAATCTCTTTGAGAAACCCTAGAGAATTCTCCCACATTGTGTTGGAAGGAGTTCCAACTAGAATCTCACAAACATCTCACTTCATCTAAAGGGAGCCCACCTTCCTCCCTCACCTAGAGAACAACGGAGAAGATTCGGTGGTAGTGTCGGTGATCATTCGGGTTCGTGTTGCTGAGATCGTGATCGTGGAAGAAGGAGCACTCGAAGAAAAGTTTTTCAAAGGTATTGTTCTCGTTGTCCATCTTATATTAGATGCTTAATCTAGATAGAATTGTTCTTGAATGTAATTCATGTAACTAAATTAAGAACGAACGATTCACAATCGCTTTCGCTGCGGGATTCGATTCCCTTCAATTGGTATCAGAGCCCAATTGCGTTCTTGATTTACGTTATGGATTTTTCAAGAACAAGGTGGGATTCACTGTTTTACATGTGATGTATGGACGGTTTGCAATTTAGACATTTTAATTTTTGGAACTTAGATTTACAATTTTCATTGAATCGTTCAATGTAAGGGCCAAGTATTTTAGGCAATTTTAATTATAAATCGAGTTTGTAAGTCTGTGTCGATCGAGGCAAGGTGGTTGCTTAGAAGAACGGAGCAAAAACGAGCCAAAACAGTGGAGACTGTTGTTGTTCTGTGAATGGTGTTACAACGTTGTTCTATAGCGTTGCAACGCCACTGCGGCAGGCGTGGGCTGGGAAGACGGCAGCGCAGTGTTGCAACGCTGAGGTGTTATGCAACGCTTCTGCTGAGGCGCGCTTCAACGTGCAGAAGATGACAAAGAGCAGCGTTGCAACGCCACAGACGTTTCACGCGAAGGAGCAACGGCAGAAACATATTTTTAATTATATATTAAATATAAAAATATTTTATATTTAGTTTATATTTATTTTATTTAATTTTAATTAATATAATTAGATTATATTAATTAAAATTGAATTTAGGGTGCTAGAATTGGTCTAATTTTGCTATTTAAATTACGCAATTGTTGTGTAATTATTGCCATGCATAATGTATGCTTTTAATTTAGATATCCCACCTTAGGTTAAGCATTTCCATGCATCATTTATAATATAAAGAGTTATATTATATAGTTTGCATGATTAATTAATATAAGATGTTATATTAATTTATGGATAGCATTGACATGCATTATTTGTCATGAGATGATTATGCTATGTATGTCTTATATTCATGAGATGAATGATCAAGCACTATGACATAGTATGCATGTCACCAAAGGTTAATTATTAGTTTTAAAATGTTTTGAACTTGCAAATAATATACCTTAGGTTATCTAGTTCTAATTAGATTAGAATTAGGAACCAAGTGATTTATAAACAATAATTAAAAGAGGAACTCTGTCTAAGGAAAGTTCTGTCTAGGTTGGGGTATTTAAGCTGACGGAAACGGAACACCCCTACCTCGGAACTGACTTGGGAGTGAAATTTAATCAGAGATTTTATAAATCATGGTAGCGTCAGCGGGTTTATTAAGGGGTTAACAAACTAGAAATCCTAGGCTTAATATAAAGAGTTATATTAGCAAACTTAGGATAAAATCGATATAAAGAGTTATATTGATTATCAATATAAGAGTTATATTGATAATTTTAGGTAAAACCATTAGCCTGGTTTAGCCTAAGTAAGATTCCTATAGATTTAAAGTATCAAGTGGGAGGAAAAGTGTATATGATACATTTTTTTCCACCTACGTATCTCCGGGAAGTTCACACCATGAGACTCATACTTGGCCTCGTGGCGCAAATGGGACCATCCCCCTTCGGATGGTGTTTGTATGAGTCAATATCAAGGTGAATGGAGAGGGTACTTATAGTGAGTAGGAGCAGGTTTAGTGAAAACAAAACCTATGCCCTAAACTTGTGTAATTTTGATCAAATAAATAAAGAGTTATTTGTTTTGATAAAATTATATTCTTGCTTTATAAATCCAATAAACTAAGCTCCAAGGTTATAATATATCTTGAACATCGATTGTAGTGGGACATTTTGGATTGTGTTCAAGAATATAACCTAAATTGTCTATGGTATAAGAATAAGGTTGGAAACCTCATTCTGGTAACACCATGGATGCGACGCACTTTGTAATTAGTACAAATGAGGTAATCCAACTCATTCATGTGGTTGACATGCGAGTGGGGGCATCCTGTGTGAAGAGTTCATACAAGACCGGACTGCAAATTATTAGTCTAACCAGTGTAACACCGTTAACAGGATAAGACTAATAATTTATAGATGGTCATTAGTGACTCAACCTGAATCTTGAGCAAGTTAAGAACTCCTGCTTATAGGGGTTTGTCCTTAGACTAGTATGGGTGAGAGTGGCCTGTAGCCGACTCAATAAGCCTACCTTCTCACGGACAGAACCTCGTAGGTAGTTGGGGACTTAACTATGCAAGATGAAATTCACTCATTCCTACACTAAGGAATTAGATAGGTTGTTCCCTTAAGAACTGACTCTAGGCCTTGAACAACGGGGCCCCACCCTCTATGAGGGTATGAGTCTATGGTAGGACCTTAGACTTGTTGTTCATTAGAAGATCAGTGGTGCTTAAGGAACAAAGAGGTAATCACAGGGGTAAAACGGTAATTTGACCCAGTCGTGATTACGAACAACCTGTGAAGAGTCGACTCATGGGTAATGATTATATAAGTGGACACAATATAATCTACAGTGAGGAGAGTGCAGCTACAAGTCTATAGTGGAGTGACTTATAGTTAATGAATATTGATTAACTGGATCAAAGAGTTTGATCAGTTAATCTCACATCATTGGAGCTCATGAACTGTAGGTCCATTAGGTCCCTCTGTTGGCTAAACATGGTAATATTGAGGGTATAGAGTTAGGAATGAAATTGAAGTGTTCAATTTCATACATGAGGTGTTATATCAATTATATATGATATAATTGATATAATATATGGTTTTAATGTGAATTAGATTCACATATAAACCATATAATAGTGGGAGAATATAAGAGGGATAGGATGGTAATTTCCATCCTATTTCCCTATATATATAGTTGCATGAGATGCAACTAGGTCAAGGAATTCAATCTCTTTGAGAAACTCTAGATAATTCTCTCACATTGTGTTGGAAAGAGCTCCAACTAGAATCTCACAAACATCTCACTTCACCTAAAGGGAACCAACCTTCCTCCCTCACCTAGAGAACAACAAAAAAGATCTGGTGGTAGTGTCGGTGATCGTTCGGGTTCGTGTTGCTGAGATCGTGATCGTGGGAGAAGGTGCACTCGAAGAAAACTTCTTCAAAGGTATTGTTCTCGGTGTCCATCTTATATGATATACTTAATCTAGATAGAAAAGTTCTTCAAAGGCGTATAGGATACGTACCTGCTCTGCTCTATGCCAGCGTGTAGTGGCGTGAGAGTTGCTTTCTCTCATTGCATCATCAATCAAAGTTCTAGGACCGAAGGTAGAGCTCGGGTTAATTACCACAGGGGCCTTAGGGTGAAGTGTTCCAAGTGTGAAACCTGTTTGGGGTTGACCGAGTTTAGAAGCCGAGTCTTGTTATTTTTGCTAAGTTAGGTTTGGGACGTAAGTCGGCTACTTATTGAGTATTTTATACTCACCCGTCTACTTTGATGTTCTTGGTTGAAGGTAAGAAACCCTGAGGCAGATGGCAACAACAATGACCTGGCGAGGCTGTGAACACTTCCTGATTCTTGTCTTTGGGTTGAGTTGATTTTTTTTCGAGTTTGTCCTTGTCATTGCTTGTTCAGTTAGTCGTTCGAAAACCTTGTTCTCTTTTCTGTATTGCTTCATAGATGTTGGTTCTCCTTGTCTTAGGTAAAATTCCACTGCATGTTTATCTAGTTGAGATGTTTTGTTGGAACTCTGGTTGTTGCCCAACCCATTTTCTGTTTGAAGTTTGGTGGGGGTTAGGCATCGTTTGGAACTCTTTGAAGTGTTTTTAGCTTATTAGGTTCTAGGAAAATTTTCGTTTTCTCCTTGCTATGTCGTTATGCTGCCGAAATTTCAGCGCGAACGGTGTGGCGGAGTAACATCCCTAACATAGGTTCGTCTCAATTTTAGGGTCGTTGCAGTTGGTATCAGAGCCTTAGGTTTTAGATTCTATAGACTCGCTCACATCGTGAGTTTCCTGTCCTTCACAACCTCTCGTAGGGAAGTCGTCTCGTTGCTGCTAGGTTTGGTATCTGTTAACTAATTAGTAAAGTAGATAGGAACTAATGTGTTTACTCAGCTTTTTGTTCTATCATTACTATACATTGATTTTACTTGACCTCACTCTCAAAGTGGTTAGTCAGGGGATGCTTGCGTGCTTGCTAACTTGAAATTCAGGTTAATGGCTCATGGGAGGCCAGCCACCGGTGGATGTGGCCGGGGTGGTCAGAGAGGTCATGGTCGTAGAGATCGTTGACCGAATCTAGTAGTAGACCCATCCTTGGCCACTTGGTCATTGTATTCTCTGTTTAGTGGAAGGTCGCTCGTTAGAAGTGACCTTAATTGTCTTTGAGGTGAGTGACTTTGATGTGATTCTAAGTATGGTTTGGTTGGCTGCGAATCATGCCTACATCGACGGTCACTGCAGGGAGGTCGTGCTTAAACCTCCATTAGCACTGAGCTTCAAGTTCAAGGGGACCGAGTCAAGAACGTTTCCAAAGGTGATTTCAACCCTAAGGGCAAGTAGGTTGGTTGGTCAAGGAGCTTGGGCCTTCTTGGCAAGTGTCACAGCCCTGAGGAACGAGAAAGAAGACGTGTCGACAGTCCCAATATTCAGAGAGTGCGCGGATGTGTTCTCGAGGATTTACCTAGTTTAACTCCAGTGAGGGAGGTGGGTTTTAGTATCGAGCTAGAGTCGGGCACCATACCTCTATTAAGAGCCCCGTATCGTACGACCTCAACCGAGTTGAATGGACTCAAGATCCAGTTACAAGAAGCAACAGTGTTCACCAAGATCGATTTGTGCTTGGGCTACCACCAGTTGAGAATAAGAGAGGACATTCTGAAGATAACTTTTAGATCTAGGTTAGGACATTACGTGTTTACTATGATGTCGTTCGGTTTGGCGGACGTCCAGGCGGTGTTTAGGGACCTGTTGAGGAGGGTGTTCAAGGAGTGGTTGGATACCTTCGTTATTGTGTTTATTGACGACATCTCGATCTACTCGAAGTTGAGTGAAGATCACGAGGGCCACTTGAGGAGAGTCTGGACTGCTTTAAGGGAGAGTCAGTTCTATGCTAAGCATTCTGAGGTATGTTGTATCTAAGGAAGGCGTCTCAGTAGACTCGACAAAGGTGAGAGTAGTTTCAGAATGGCCTCGACCCAGAACCATCACTGAAGTTCACACAGATTCTTTGGCTTGGCTGGTTATCACCGACGATTTGTGAAAGACTTCTCCAAGATTGCTAAACCTTTCATCCAGTCAACCCGAAATGGGAATGCTTGCATGTGGAGTGACGTGTGTGGGTCGAGCTTCTAGAATTTGAAGCAGAGATTGATCTCTACGCCGATGCTCACAGTGCCTGATGATTCAGGAGGTTTCGTAGTGTACCGTGATGCTTCCAAGAAATGCAAAATGGGAAGTTTATTGCCTATGTCTCCCGTTAGTTGAAGAGCTATGAGCGGAACTTCCCGACCCATTACTTAAAACTCGTTGTTTTGGTCTTTACTTTGGAGATCTGTGACACTATCTTTACGGCGAGAAAATTCAGATGTACGCAGATCTCAAGAGCTTGAATTACTTGTTTACTCAGAAGGAATTGATCATGAGATAGCGCAGATTGTCGGAGTTAGTGAAAGACTACGAGATCGAGATTTGGTACCATCCGGGTAAGGCGAATGTGGTCGCCGATGCCCTAAGTCGGAAAGTAGCTCATACTTCGACCTTGGTTACGAGAGAGGATCACCTCTGAGTTGATGTGGAGCATGCCGATGTAGCCGTGATGTTAGGACCGGTCGTGGCTCAGTTTAATCAGTTGACAGTATATCCGACTCTAAGACAGCGGATCATAGTTTTCCATCAGGGGAATCCCAACCTTGTAGGATGTGGGATCAGGCTAAGTCGGGCCAAGAGAGCGAGTTCACCGTGACTTCTGATGGTGGGTTGTGATTTAGGGGACGGTTGTGTGTTCCAAACAAACGGCCTCAAGGAAGTAGTCCTAGTTGAGGCCCACAGTTCTCCTTTTTCTGTGCACCCGGGCAGCACCAAAATATATCTAGACTTGAAACAATTCTACTAGTGGAGTGGGATGAAGAAAGATGTAGCAGATTTCATTAGCAAGTGCTTGGTTTGTCGGCGAGTTAAAGCCCCGAGGCAGAAGCCAGCAGGATTGTTACAACCCTTAGAAGTACCACAATGGAATTGGGGGAGAGATTTCGATGGAGTTCATTTCTGGCCTTCAGCGGACTGTTGGGGGTTTACGCTTTTTTAAAGGTTGCACCTATGAGAGGCGTGTTGAGGGTTGGCAAATAAGGAAAGTTGAGCCCTAGGTTCATCGGGCCATTCGAGATCGTGGAACGAATTGGCTCAGTTGTGTACCTTTTGGCCTTGCCACCACCTCTAGCAGCCGTGCACGACGTGTTCCTTGTGTCGATGTTGCGAGACTATGTGCCAGGTGCATCCCACGTGATAGATTACGAGTCGTTGCAGGTCGATCAGTTTTGAGCTATGAGGAGAGACCAGATGAAATCATAGCTCTCGAGAAGGAAAGTGTTGAGCAACTTAGAAGCCAACCTTGTCAAGGTCCTGTGGCAAAACCTTCAGCTTAAGGAAGCTACCTGGGAGCATGACGGTGAGATGAGGGCGGGCTATCTTGAGTTGTTCTTGAACTAGCCACTTTCGAGGATGAAAGTTCTTAAGGTGGAGAGGATGTAATGCCCGACATTTTTTCGAGGAATTCTTTCTAATATTTTTTCAGAAAATTATTTTTAGGGTTGTTCCGTGATTTTGCATGTTTCTAAGTTTCAAAGAAAAAGAAAAAAGGGATTTTTTAATTTTTGGCAAATGATTAAGTTTTTAGAAAAGGAAAGTTTTAGGAAAAGGAACTAAAAAAAAGGAAAAAGAAATATCTATTTATAAGGAAAACACTTTTATTTATTTAAAGTTAAAAAAAATAAAAAAAAAAAGAGGAAGGGATTTTCGAGTGCAGCGCCGCCCCCCCTCCCCCCCCCAATCCCTCTTCTTCTTCTTCTTCTTCATCGTCTTCCCCTTCTTCGCCGGCAAGGCAACTGTCGGCATTTTCCTCACTGTTGCCGACGGCAACGCCTTCGCCGACCATCCCTTTCCTTCTAACCAACAGCAGCTGCAACTTTGCGAAGACGACAACCAGCTCGCCGTCTCCTCGTTTCTCTCTTCGCCAGTCAGATGTCGCCGTCATGTCTTTGCTCTCCGACCGCCTCCCTCTTCTCCGTCCAACACACGCCGACAAGAAGTCGTTTGCCCAGTCGCCGCTAGCCGTAGCCATCGCCGGTAAGCTTCTCAAAGGACTTTTTTTTGTTTTAGTTTTGGTTTGTTTGGTTCGCTAAGCTTTCGATCGGTTCTCATTATTTGGAGATTGGTTTTGAATAGATAGGGCCACAGGCAACCTAGATCTATGCTCCATGCGTTGTCACTCGCCGAAAGTTGTCGTCGTTGCTCGCTAGAAGTTGCCGCCGGTCAGGTACAGCCGGTCGCTCCCGTTTTCTCGATCCCGTTCTAACCCTCCATGTGGTTGTTTGGTTATTTAAGTCGAGTTAATTCAATTAAAGTTGTTTGGAATGTGATTAAAGTTCTATGTTTACCAGTTAGGGTCTCGATCGTGTTTATGGTTTTGCATGGTGCACGAGATCGAGCTCTTGGATCTTTGGATATTTGTAAGAAGTTATTGGATTAAGCCCCTTAAGATTATCAAACGATTGATTAAAGAATGGAAATTGATACTTATGCACTATTGCTTCGAATCAATGTTATGCTTCACTGGGTTGCCTTTGGGTTAGTTTCGACGCTATTCGAATCAAAACTGGACTAAGTAATTACTATGGGATTAAGGGCTTAAGGCTTTGAGTCTAAGTGAAACTCGATGCCTCGACCATTGTATTAAGGACTAATTGAAGACTACCTGAATTAAAATGGTGTTTTGGTCATATAAGGACATCTTGAGACATCGGGGTGGGCACCCCTTTTCCTTTTGTTGGATTACTCGATTGGTTGGGTGAGTTTCTGTTTTCCTTGACATGTGTTTATGGGTAGTTTATCATTAAGGGTTGTGTAGGTGGGACTCTGACCCGAGGTAAGTAGTCACTTGGAGCAGCGTCGAGCTCCTAAGCGAAGGGGTACGACATACAACATTACTTGTTGTGTGTTCTTGAGATACTATTACCTATGGACGTTAGGTTAGTTATCTAAAGGTTTTGAATCTTATAGCATGACCTCATGAGTTTTAATTCTGGCTTGATTGTGTGAGTATTGCCCTGAGTTTTTGAATCATGTTTGATTTTTTTTTTTTTGCTTTACCATGTTTTTATAGCTTATGTATCCTGTTATGTGAAGTTATGTGAGGTAGGGGTCGATTGTTCAGGTTTTGCCTAGCCTAACAGGTGTATGGTTCGAGTTAAAACTTGGTTAGTTTGAGAACCTAGTTAGAATTTGGACCCTTGGATTGGGTCGAAGACATTAGGAACGCCTAAATGGGACCCCTAGTCACCTAATGATTAAAAGCCTGAGAACTGACACTTACTGAACCCTGCGTTGCACCGGAGCGAGTCAGAACCTCTAGGTTGACGATATATGATAGGCTCGTGAGATTGAGGTGCGTCCCCGTGGAGATCGGGAGTAGTTGCTTTCCATTATCTCGTACAAGCTTAGGAGTGATTCCCCAATGGGTGTGTTGATTACGTACCGCACTGCACCGTGCTAGCGTGTTACGTTACGAGAGCCTGAGGTACGTCCCCGTCATGGAGTGGTTGCTTTCCATTATCTCGTGCTGGCTTAGGGGCGATTCCCCATAGGGCGTGTAGGATACGTACCTGCTCTACTCTATGCCAGCGTGTAGTGGCGTGAGAGTTGCTTTCTCTCATTGCATCGTCAATCAAAGTTCCAGGACCGAAGCTAGAGCTTGGGTTAATTACCACAAGGGGCTTAGGGTGAAGTGTGCCAAGTGTGAGACCTGTTTGGGGTTGAGCGAGTTTAGAAGTCGAGTCTTGTTATTTTTGCTGAGTTAGGTTTGGGACATAAGTTGGCTACTTACTGAGTATTTTATACTCACCCGTCTACTTTGATGTTTTTTGTTGCAGGTACAAAACCCTAAGGTAGATGGTGACGACGATGACCTGGCGAGGCTGTGAACACTTCCTGATTCTTATCTTTGGGTTGAGTTTATTTTTTTTCGAGTTTGTCCTTGTCATTGCTTGTTCAGTTAGTCGTTCAAAAACCTTGTTCTCTTTTCTGCATTGCTTCATAGATGTTGGTTCTCCTTGTCTTAGGTAAAATTTTGTTGTATGTTTATCTAGTTGAGATGTTGTGTTGGAACACTGGTTGTTGCCGAACCCATTTTCTGTTTGAAGTTTGGTGGGGGTTGGGCATCTTTTGGAACTCTTTGAAGTGTTTTCAGCTTATTAGGTTCCAGAAAAATTTTTGGTTTTCTCCTTGCTATGTCGTTATGCTGCCGAAATTTTGGCGCGAACGGTGTGGCAGAGTAACTTCCCTAACACAGGTTTGTCTCAATATTAGGGTCGTTACAGTTTCATTCCCAGTGCCCGTCCATGTTGCAGTGGAAACACTTTCCTTTGTCTGCAACCTTGGCTTTTCCCTTGCCCTTATCAGCAGCAGGTGCCTTCCCTTTCCCTCCTATCTTCTTCTTTTGGGTATTCTTAAACCCGGAAGATGGACCACAAGACTTAGTCCCAGAGGATGAACCCTTCTGGAACCTTTTGGAATGGGCAAACAGATTTGCCTCTCTATCAGCCTGTCCCTTATTCTTCATAAGAGACTGGAAAGTCTGCAGTTCATTGAGGAGAGTAGTCAGGTTGTGCTTTATCTTGTTCATCACCGCATTGTTGTGGAATTGCAGGAAACTCTTTGCAAGAGATTTCAGATTGAACGACACCTGACTTTGCTCGTCTATGACCGCGTCGTTCATTTCAGCTACGTTGAAGTGGACCATCAGATCAAGAACGTGTTCTCTTACCGACGACCCCTCCTTCATACGGGAGTTATAAACGTACTTGAGAGATTTGTGTCGAAGCTGTCCAGACGGTTGTCCAAACATGTTTTACAACGAACTCATGATCTCACGAGCTGAGACCATGCCCTCGTGCTTTTTGGCTAGAACTTCAAAAACACTAGCCAAAATGTAGACCTTGGCCTTATCATTGGCCTTGATCCAGCGGTCGTACGCATCCTTAATAGATTGAGGAGCGTTTCGAGCAGGGACCTGAGACATTCCTCAGTCAGTACAAACCGAAGGTCGTCAACAACAAGAATCGTATTCAGGTTGGACTTTCACGTAGTATAGTTTTCGCCAGTTAAACGTTCACTTTTGAGTAAGGATATAATTGAGGACAACATGTTGAAATTTCAAAAATAGTTCTAATTAGTTATGCCTTTAACCTATTACAAACCAATAAATTTTAGCAAAATTATTAAAGAACCCTAGTGTTTAAATTAAACCTTTAATTTTGCAATGATACTTGAAGGGTTTAGAATAAAAGCCATCGTCGGGTGGTCAATCACTCCTCCCCTAAATTGAGACTATCTCAGCTAATTCTCACTACCAGAACATCACATGTCCCAATGATTCTTAGCTACCGTTTGTTTGGTCAATGACTTGTTAACTAGCTTAACTTATCCCGTAAATGTGATCCTACCATTTTCAGATCCAATAGGTCCGAGCCACAGGCTACTATTAAGAAAGACAATTGTTGACAAATTACCTAAGAGACCCTATCCATTTCTGGTGTTCGCGGTGTTCCGATCCCTATAGTCAGGCCCTCCGTAGGGATTGGCTATTCCAGGACAACCTAGCAGGCGGACTATAGAAATCTCACGGTGCGACCTAATGGAGGAGATCGTAGGATACGTTGACACGCGTCCTTCTCCCATTTACTATGGATACTTCCCTCATTCACCTTGTTATTAACCATGCAAACACTTACCGTAGGGGGACGCCCTTTTGACGCCACGTAGCCGAACATGGAACTCACGGTGTGAACTCTTAAGGATGTGAGAGTAAACTCGATGCGAACATCTCGTTTTCTCCCACTGAAGTTCCTTAGGTTAGGGTGTAGGTTTAACTTAGTTGGATTTTGGCTAAAAGAATCTATCTAAGTCTATACCTATTATAACTATTACAATTAGATCTTTTAACCTTATGTCTAGGTGAATAAACATTTTAATTACCTAGATATAAAACAAGACTATGGTTAATTCAACTCAAGTTCCAGGTCAGTTCCCAGGTAGGAGGTGTTCCGTTAACTGGCAGCTTAAGTACCCCCAACCTTAGACAGAACTTCAACGGTAGAGTTCCCTTATAACCAATGTCCTATTGTCCTACTATATTTTAAACTATTAAAAATACTATGTAAGACTAACTTCTAATCCTATTTGAAATTAAGCTTAGGTCTTAATTAATTTTAAACAATTTAAAACTATTTCAATTTAACCCAAGTTCCTATGTTTGCATGCAATTCTTTGTTATAGGTTATGGTTTCTAAAACCCATTTATTTATAACTTTTATAAATTTTAATAATTAACCTATGACAAGGAACTATATTATAAAACCAACAAACAATTTCAAATTGGAATTATAAAATATTCAACTAATTGAATAACGCAAATTACTTAAATAAAATAACATTTATTTTAAACTAAGTAATTTCATGCTCCATGCAATTTATTTTCCATATAATCAAATTATAACAATTATAATTAATTACTCATGAAAAATAAATCAAATCATGCATTTCTACCATATTTATATAACATTTATACAAATAAAAATGCATGAACATGCTTATCCTAAGGTGGGAAAAAATCTAAATGATATTCATAGAGAAAAATAATTGTAAAACTGGAAAACTTTGGCCTCTAAAGTGCAAAAATAATAAAATTACATTAATTTCATTACAAAATTGGTCCAAAACACTTGGAACCGGGCTCAGACCGCTCGAATCGAACAAAAAATGACTCGAACCGCCCAAACTAGTCCACTCCTTCAAGTTGGCGTCACGGCATTGCAACACTGAGGAGAGCGTTGCAATGCTGCCTCATGTCTCGCGCGCGCCTGGCATCGGGGTAGCGTTGCAACGCTGAGAGGCATCGTTGCAACGCTGCTGACCCTTCAGTCTTCCGCATCGATAGGAGCTTCGTCGTTGCGACGCCGTTCCTCAACGTTGCAACGTTGATGAACGGCGTTGCAACGCTGCTGGTAGCGTTGCAACGTTGTTGCTTCTGCAGCAGCATTTTCTTTCGAACACAACAACTTTAAATGCCAAATTCTCCCTCGATACTCATCCGAATTGCACGAAACTTGTCCCGAACGACTCACAACTCAATTATAGACTCGATTATGCACTTAATTGCCTAAAACGCAGGGGCCTTTACACTTAATTTGATCAAATAAAAAAAGAAACTAAGGCCAAAAATTCCCTAAACTGTTTTACAGCAAACCAAATGCAATTCCCACATAACCAATGCAAATTTGTTTCAACCAAAATAAAACAAGCATTGCTCTGATCCCAATTGATGGGAATCCGATCCCCTTGAGCAGCGAAAACGTGATTTGAAATCGATTTTGTTTGTTTGTTTTTGGTTAAACACAAATACCAAGAGATTGGTAAAAATACAGAGATAAGCATAATCCTAATCTAAATAGAGCATGGATCCTAAACATGCAAACATGTTGTAAATTAAATACACAAAAAGAAAATTATAAATTTATCTTTGTAGTTTCACCAACAGCAACTCCTTGCCACAAGATTACAACAACACAGGAAGACCAAAAGAACTTCTCTATTCTAATAGAACACTACCACTAGTGTGAACCTCATATTCTCTGAGAAACTTATATCAATTCCTTTGGTGAGAAGGGTTCCAACTTTTGGAATAAGATGAAGGGAAGTTGAGAGAGAGGGTTTTTTAGAGCAATTCACCAATTGAACACAATGGAATGATTGATCGATCAACCCCTTCTCCCCATTGGAGAAGAAAAAATTCAACGAGGGATAACTTCCCCCACTCCCTATCGATAGGGAGTTGAAGGGAAGTGGGGAACGTGCCCTCCTGACACGTTTCCATTTATTTAATATTAAAAATATAAAATAATAATTAATCTAATTAATTATATTAATTATATCATATTTAATTAATCAAATTAAATATTTTATATTTAATTCAGATTAAATCATATTTAATCATATTTTTCACTCTAACCTATAGTTTTAATGTACATCTTATGCACATTAAATAATAACCTATAGTTTTCAAATATGAATCATATTCACATTTAAATTAATATTTGAACTCTTTCAAATATTAAATTCTCTCATATAATTTAATATGAATCATATTCACATTAAATTTATAATATAAAGTTCCAAAACTTTATATTATAACGTATCTATATACATTAATTTATTCCCTAATGAATTTGAACATTTCAAATTCAAACGATCTAAGAACCCTTTACGAGCTAGAAGGTGGACCTAATGGAACTACAGATCAGAAGCTCCAACGATACGAGATTACTTGGTTAATCTCATTAACCTGCTAATCAACATTCGTTAACTGCAGGAACACTCCACTAAAGTCCCGCAGCTGCACTCTTCTCACTGCAGATATATTTCTGTGTCCACGGATATTGACCAATAACAGCAAGTCAATCCTTCATGAATGTTCTAACACCAGCTGGGTCAAATTACCGTTTTATCCCTGGGTTACATCTTCCACCTTAAGTACTAGTGCTCCTCTAATGAACAATTTGTTTGTGGTCCTACCAACAAACAGAAGTCCCTCTCGGATCAATGTGAGGGTCGGGCCCTTTGTTCAAGTCCCGGAGACACCACTTAAGGGAACATTCATCTACTTACCCTAGTAGTCGAGAAGGACTGAATTCCATCTTGCTAGGCTAAGTCCCCAGCTGCTCACTCGGTCTTGTCGCCAAGAAGGTAGGCATATTGAGTCGACGAATCTGGCCACTCTCACCCATACTAGTAAAGAACAATCTCTCCCAAACATGAGTTCGTAACCTGCTCAGGATTGTGATCAAGTTGTCTAGGTCATCCTAGTGAAATAAAAACCTAGCTAGTTAACGGAGTTACATCTAGTGGTTACTATTTCGCGGTCCGGTCTTATGTAATCTCATTACATACGATATCCCCACTCACATGTCATCTACACGAACATGTTAGGATCACAGTGTTTATATCATATACAAAAGTGGGTCACATCCATAGTATTACCAGGGTAAGGTACCCAAACCTTATCCCTTTACTATAGACCCTTTAGGTTGTATCTCGAACCGAGATTCTTTTTATGTACACTACATTCAGTACAAGAGACATCTAACAGCCTTGGATGTTTAGTTTATTGGATTTAGGGTTAATACAAGGGCAATAATGTAAATATCGAACAATAACTTTTTATTGCAAATAATAACTCTTTATTACAATAATTAGAACAAAATTACAAACTACGAGTTTTAGGGCACAAACCCCAACAAATAGATATGCTTGGAGAAGCACTTGTAAGACAAATTTCTCATTTTTTGGAAATTTATCCAAAGAGAAAGAACAATTCTCTCAACTCTCTCTCAATTCTCTCTACACTTTCTCCAAACCCAATTTCCAAATGGAGCCCCACAACTCTCCCTCATCCTCTCGAGAACACCCGAAAAGATCAAGTGGAGGTGTCCTCTTGGTTCCGTTCATGATACGGTTCGTGTTTTGGAGTAGATCGGTGGATCGAGAGTTCGTGATCGAGGAGGAAACATGAAGAATAGTTCTTCAAGAGGTTAGTAACATCATACCTTTCTGTTTTTCCTTCTCGAAAAGCATGTTAAGCCTAGTTAGTATAGTGATACTTTTAATTTTAAGTAAATTAGAACAACAACGAAAAAACGACAATTCACATCGCTTCCGCTGCGGGAAATCAATTCCCATCATGCACAATATCCTTTGACACTACAACTGGCTAAATTACCATGTGCGGGAAAATCGTTAATTGTCCATAACAACACGTCTTTTAATATAAAGACTTTATCTCGATATGTATCATAATAGAACACTTCATCACTTCAAAAAAATTGTAAATCATCTTTTAAAGGAGCCAAATACACATCTATGTTGTACCTTGGTTGCTTTAGCCCAGATATTAATATGGTTAGCATAAAAAATTTACGTCTCATACATAACCAAGGTGGGAGATTGTATGTTGTCAATATTACAAGCCAACAATTGTATTTGCTATTCATTTCACTATAAGGATTTATTCCATAAGTTGATAGGGCAAGACGAAGGTTCCTCTCTTCACTTTCAAAATCATACCATAAATGATCGATCAATTTCCAAGATGGAGTATCAGTAGGATGTCGTAACTTGCCATCAATTAATCTCTCATTAGCATGCCAAGTTAAATCCTTTAAAATTAACGCACTATTGAACATCCTTTGAAATCGTGGAATTGGGGGAAAGTACCATACAACTTTAGTAGGGACTCCTTCTTTCACTTCCAACGAATTCTTACGCTTCATCCATCTTGATTCGTTACAGTGAGGACAATTAGATGCATCAGCATATTCTTTCCTATATAAAGCAACAGTCATTGGGACATGCGTGAATTTTTCATACGTCATTCCTAAAGTGACTAACGTATTTTTTGCTTCATATGTAGATGTCGGTAATTCATTTTTTTTAGGTAATATATCTTTCAATAAGGTCAAAAACTCTGTAAAGCTAGTATCACACCATTCAAATCTGGCTTTCAAGTGATACAATTTGACTAATGTACCTAACTTGGTTAATCTACTACATCTTGGATATAGAGATTTTTCAGCATCTGCAAGCAACTTCTTAATTTTTTTTGGATCGCCTTCAAAATGTTGTTGTGCAGTTTCAACCATCTCAACAATGTTATCATTAGAGTTCTCTTCATACACTTGTTCATTAGTGTTATAATCTAAATTTGACTCTACATTGTTTCTAGAATATCTAGTTAGGGTTTCTTTGTACCAAATCTAATTATCATATCTTTGATTGACACCATACACAACTAAGTGTGTGGTTTCTAACTATATTAGTGTTGACAATCTTCAAATTTACGAATTTAACATATGGACATCGTATAGAACATTTACCACTCGCATGTCCATGTGCAAAGTGAATAAAAGTTTCAACACCTTCTTCATACTCTTTGGAAAATCTATCTTTCGACATCCATAATTTATCCATTATGTAATAACCTAATTAAATAAAGGTGATAGATAAATTTCAAATCATATAAATAAGCCAGTCCAAAAATACATATACCACATTGAAATTATCTAACAAATCACATAACACATTTACTTATGAGAATGATCACACACAATTACTTGGTATTTGTATATATAGTCTCATTCTCAATTCAAATGAACACATTGTTAGCTTTACGAGCTTAAATCATACGACCATATGTTTTGATGATAACGAACATTTAAATCACTAATAATTTTAGTGTCTTAAAATGTCCAGAGTGTAGAGCTCGAAGAGACGATTCCAGTGCATTTTGAATCACTCAAATCGGACTTCAAAGGAGAAAGTTATGGCTAAAAGAAGATTGTGAAAACGGTTACTCTACAGTGACGCGAACGAATTACATGATGACACGTGGTCATTTTTAAAAACCGTTGGGAATCATTTTAAATCATTCTTTTGCCATGTTTATCCCAAATTACCTTTGTAGAGGTGTTTGCCCTACTCTCGTGTAGTTTGTAATACAGTTGTTATAACTGAATAAAAGTTATTGATTTGTCAAAACTTTGTATCTCACATTTTATAAAACTTAATCCAATAAACTAAGCTCTAGGGTCATATTATAGTACTTGAATGGTGTGTAGTTGACACGCGGGGAGGATCATGTTTGAGTTAGTGACCCAAACGGTCTATAGTATATGGATAGGATTGGAAACCTCATCCTG
The DNA here is from genome assembly GCA_036507285.1 of Trichosanthes cucumerina. Classification (NCBI taxonomy): domain Eukaryota; kingdom Viridiplantae; phylum Streptophyta; class Magnoliopsida; order Cucurbitales; family Cucurbitaceae; genus Trichosanthes; species Trichosanthes cucumerina. Next base: position 27,652,717 of record CM071842.1, on the reverse strand, counting down.
GTTACACTGTGGATGCGACCCACTTTGTATTAGATACAAACGGGGTGATCCAATTCGTTCATGTGGTTGACATGCGAGTAGGGGCATCATGTGCAATGAGATTGTACAAGACCTGACTATGAATTATTAGACCTATTGATGTAACACCGTTAACAGTAGGACTAATAACTTCATAGATGACCATTAGTGACTCGTCATTAATCCTAAGTGTGTCACGAACTCCTATCTGCAAGGATCTTTCCTTTGACTAGTACGGGTGAGGGTGGTATGAATACACCCAATATGCCTGCCTTCTTGGGGACAGAACCTCATGGGGAGCTGGGACCTTGACTACGCAAGAAGGAATTCACTCGTTCCTGACCTAGGGAAACCAGAGAGGTTGTTCCCTTAAGTGTTGTCTCCAGGGTTTGAACAACGGGCGTCTGCCCTCTCACTGGCCCGAGAGGGACATTGTTTTTGGTTGGACCATACAACAAAGTTGTTCATTAGAGGAGCAGTGGGACTTAAGGAACAAGAAGTAGACACAAGGGTTAAACGGTAATTTGATCCAGTAGTGGCTACGAACAACCTGTGAAGGGACGACTCGCGGGGATTGGTTATATCGATGGACACAACTTGTCCTACAGTGGTGGGGGTTCAGCTGCGGGATTTAGCGGAGTGTTACCGTAGCTAATGAATAGTGATTAACCGGATCAAAGAGTTTGATCGATTAATCTCATATCATTAGAACTCATCAGGTGTAGGTCCATTAGGTCCCTCGGTTGGCTCAATTGGACAAATTGAGGGTTTATAGTTTGGAGTGGATTTGAAGTGTTCAAATTCATTAATTGGGAAGTTATGTCAATTGTATGTGATATAGTTGACATAATATATAGTTTGATGTGAATTAGATTCATAATAAACTATAGAATAGCCTAATTGATTAGTTAGTGCTAAATTGGAGATATTGAATTGAGAGAAATTAAATTAAATGTGATTCAATTTATTATTCCACAATTATGCAAATAAGATTTGTATAATAAGGTATGAGATACCTTAGATTATGTGATATGCAAATATGATTTGCATATCATATGATTGTGGTAAAATGGTGAATTGGTGGAGATTTTAACTCCACCACTCACCATTTTAAATATGTGCTTTGTGAAGCACTTAGTAAAAAAGGGCTCTCATTTTTTGAATTCCAACCAAAGAGAAAGACCAAATTCTCTCTAGGTTCTCTCATTTTTCTCAAAAACCTTTCTACATCCCAAATTCCAAAGGTAGTTCCACAACTCCCTCTTAACCTCTCGAGAACAACCGAGAAGAACTTTTGGAAGTGTCTCTGTTCGTGAGGTTCGTTGGATCGCGAGAGATCGAGGAGGAATTGCAATAAGTTGTCTACAAGATGTTAGTAAAGAGTTTACTTTCTGTTTTCCTTCTCAAATCAGCATGCTTAACTTAGATTTTATGAGATAAATTCTGTTTTTAAGAAATTACACACACAACGAATCAACAACGTTTCACGACGTCTTCCGCTGCGGGAAATCGATTCCCTTCAATTAGTATCAGAGCCCAACGTTGCTCTTCGTTGTGTATTCTATAATTTCTTAAAATTAAGGTGCGTAGCATAAATTTCATGCGATGAATGTTAATGGTTTGCGAAATGGATGTTTTCAATTTTGACACTTAGACTAGATTTGCATTTTTAATTGATGAGATCGATGTAAGAGCCTGTTGTTTTGGGCATTATTGTATGTAAATCGAGTCTGTAAGTCCAGGTCGTTCGTGGCATGAGTTGTTGTGAAGAAACAGAGCAAAAACGGGCGAAAAACTCAAAATGGCGTTGCTAGACAGAGGATAGCGTTGCGACACTGTTCATTGGCGTTGCAACGCCATCCGTGTGGTTGGTTGGCTTGCAGCAGGCAACCGTTGCAACGCAGAAGGGCGTGGGGGCGCGCGCAGCACGCTCAGTGTTGCGACGCCAGTGGTGGCGTTGCAACGCTGAGAGCGTAGCGCGCGTTGGCAGACGTGCATCAAGCGCAACGTTGCAACGATGCTCACGGCGTTGCAACGCTGCTCCGATAGTAGGCAGTTCCAACACGTTTTCCGCGGGAAGTGGACGAGAAAGAGGCTTAGTGTAGCATTTTTTAGGCCATTTTCTCTTAATTTTTTTTAAAATTTAATTTATTTATTATGTAAATTAAGTTTTATTAATTTAATTTAATTAAGGTTAATATAAGTGTTATATTAATGTTAATTAATTAATTTAATGTCCCTAGGGTGCCAAAATTGGTCCATTTTTGGTATTTTATTTTATTATGCAAGTGTTGTATGATTTAATTACATGCATAATGTATGCCATATAGTTTTAAAATCCCACCTTAGGTTAAGCATTTCATGCATCATGTTTATATTATAAATGTTATAATATATAGTATGCATGATAGGGTTTTATTATAAGGGTTATAATAAAATTGATTTTGGTTTTAATTTAGTTAATATACGAGTTATATTACATAGATTAAAAGTATTGAGATCCATTTATACATGTGATGTATGCATGTTATAGTTTAATTATTCATGTGATAAATGATCAAGCACAATAACACAGAAATGCATATAACCTAAGTTAAATATTAGTTTTAAATGGTTTATAACTTGAATAAGTAGACTTAGGTTTCCTATTTCTAATAAGATTAGAATTAGAAAATTAAAATATAACTAATGGATGGTGACTAATTAGTAGCTATGTCTAAGTAAGGTTTTGTCTAAGGCTGGGGTATTTAAGCTGACGCTTTGCGGAACACCCCTACCTAGGAACCGACCTGGGAGTGAATTTGGTCTGGAGATCCATAGGTTATATTACGCTTGAGTGTCGTTAATTAATCGTTAATTGAATATACTCACATAGACCTAAGTTAATAATATGATTATAGACTTAGCCTAATCCAATATAAGAGTTATAATGGTAGACTTAGGTAAATATTAGCCGATTTATCTAGGTCAACCCCGTTAATATAAAGTGTTGAGTGGGAGGAAATTAAGCACATAAGATACGTTTAAGTTTCCATCCACAAATCTCTGTGAAGTTCACACCATGAGATTCATACTCGGCCTCGTGGCGCGAATGGGAGTGTCCCCCTACAGGTGGCATTTGTATGGGTCAACATTCAAGGTGAATGGAGAGAGTACTTATAGTGAGTGGGAGCGAGACCTATGAAAATGGGACCCATGGTCTCTTCTTTCGATTCACACCGTGAGACGCGCATGATCTGCCTGCTAGTTTGGCCTGGCCCAGACAATCCCTACAGAGGGCTTAGATCATGGGAATCGGAACATCGTGAATTCCCAAAAGGGATACGATTTTCTTATTGGTTTAGCCTTCATAGTCCTCCCTATGGCGACTATTGTTTGGACGATACTTGGAAATTTAAAGATTGAGGGTGTCACTCACGGGATTCATTAAGAGTTAATGGATTCATACCACATAATGGTAATTTGATGCCTAATGGAATAAGAGTTATTCTGGAATTAGGGTCTGGTCGAGAAAGTCTCGTCCCAGAGGAGGAGTGATTCTTACTACCCTACGGTGGTGGTCATTCTAAACCTTTGGGGTATCATTGCAATTTTAAATGACCTGGGAATCATATGATAAAATTTGCTAAAACATGATTGGAATTTTGAAAAGCTTTTGCGAGAACTTATACAAAGTTTTTTTTTCTTTCAGCAAAATGTCGAGTTCAATCATAGCCCTTTTAGCTTCAGATAAACTCGTTGGTGACAATTACCAATCGTGGAAAAACAATATAAACACAATCTTAGTAACAGACGACCTGAAGTTCGTTTTCACAGAGGAATGTCCTCAGATCCCTGCTCAAAACGCGCCTCAAGCTGTTAAGGATGCGTATAACTGCTGGACCAAAGCCAATCAGAAGGCCAAGGTCTACATCCTAGCTACTTGATAACTCGCCATAGGAGAGTTATTTTACTAGAATTTCAGTGCTTAATCTACTTGAATTGCATATAATTTGTTGAGCCTCATGTTATTTTATCCCTAAATTGTGTGTGTTAGCTTTAAAATCTTGAATTTAAGCATTGCTTTAATTTAAGACATTTGGATAAATAAGCTAATAGTAATTAAAGACCGAAAAATGAAATTTTAACTCCAGAAAAATCCTCTCATATTTAATTGATCCATAATTTAATTGATGAATTTATTGGGATTTTTCTGTGTGCAGGAGATGTTTGAAAATTACAGAAGTCCCTAAGGGCATTTTAGACATTTTACTCGAAGGGTAAGATGGTCTCTCTACTTCTAAGGGCATTTTTTATAATTTGTGGAGTTAGGGCAACACCATCTTATATAAGGAGGCTAGGATTCACAAGTGCTAAGGGGGAGAAGGAGTTGCCACAAAAGGGAAAGAGGCCGAGACAGAGAAGGGTTGATTGCTACAACAAAGGTGTGCGTTGGAGAGAAGAATCATGAAGGTACCATTGTTGCAGCAATCACGCTAGTGAGAAAAAATCGAACCTTCAAGGTGCCATTGTTGTAGCAAAAATCGTGCAGCTCAGTTTTTCACAGACGACGCTCACAAAGTTGTCGTTTGTCGGAGCTTCCACCGTTGGAGTTTGCTGAAATTGTGTCAGCTTGTTGAGGACTCATAGGACTATATTTTAAACGGTTGGATTGTCGTTCGAAGCTTTGGTTTGTCAGATATTTTTTTCGCGTTGGGAGATCAGTGTAGTTCGATTTTTCACAGACGGCGCTCACAAAGTTGTCGTTTTCTGGAGTTTCAACCGTTGGATTGTGCTGCAATTTTGACAGCTTGTTCGAGACTCACAGAGCTTCGTTTTGAATGGTTTGATCATTGTTCTGAGCTTCGGTTGATCTGATATTACTGTCGCACAGAACCTGTAAAATATGAAATCTGCTACTATTACCTGCTGTTTTCGGTGGTATCTCTTGGTGTTTTGCTGAAGCAAAACACGTGCCATTACCTCTCTTAATCTCTAATTGTTAATGCTATTTTTCTGCCATTAGACATATGTTTTAGACTATTTTTGCTCACTATTCTAGACCGAATTCATGACTGTTTTTAGGCTAGAATTGTGACTAATTTATGCTAAATTTGTGAACATCGTTGGGCTATTTTCATGAACTCTTTAATCGATAAAAGCATGCTTAATTTAGAGATGTGTGACTCGATTTCCAGCATGAACTAAATTGTCTTAGGCAAGGGTTAGGTCGTGTTCAAATGTAAATTTGGAATAAATTTATGGTCGATGCCATTGTTGGATTGATGAAATTTTATTTATTTTAACGGTGTATGAGAATTAAAATTGATCACTTTAACTTCTCTAGAATTCATAAAATTGGGAAAGCTAATGAATTCGAAAACTAAAATTTCATTCTAGGATTCTTGAGTTGATTAGGGATAATTAACCCACCTAGAACATAAAATCATGAGCATAATTTAGATCAGAATTGGGAAATTGTAGGTTTTAAAACTTAGTGATTTCGGAAAGATTCACTGGATCGCATGTGTAGGTAAATTCAAGGCATCAATCACATTTTCATTCTAATTGAGCATGAAAACTCCAACCTAACCCGAGCCTATTTTTTCATTAAATATCTCATCTCTTGCATCTCCCCTCTTGTTTACATTCTCCTCTCCCACTAGAAGAAAATAAGGCTACAATGACGGACGAAAAAATCAAGGGGCGAGAAACAATGACGGATGGGGAAAAGGCGCGCTGGAATTTTTTCACCGGACATACAATGACGGGCATTGCCCGTCATTGTAAATTCTTTTTAATGACGGGCTTTGTCCGTCATTATAGGATATATTAATTAAAAAAAAAACACTTTCGGACACCTCACACCCGACAGCTCACTCTCTCTCTTCACGTCTCTCAACACTTCCACCCTCGATCTCATCTCCCCATCTCAGCTCACAGTCTCTCAACGTAACACTCCACCCTCGATCTCATCTCCCCATCTCAGTTCACGACCCATCTCCGACCTCCACCGGCCGTTCGTTTGGGGGAGTCGAAACCGCCATCCACGGAGCACATGTACCCCTCTAATTCACTCTGAGTACGACGACCGTTCGTTTTGGGGGAGTCGAAACCGTCGGTCGTTTGTTTGGGGTAGTCGAAACCGTCGTTCACGACCCATCTCCGACCTCCGCCGGTCGTTCGTTCGTTTGGGGGAGCCGTTCGTTGCCGACCATCGATGTCTGTTTTTCTTCACAACCCATCCACCGAGCACCAAACCGCCGTCCACGGAGCACCAAATCACCACCGACTGCTTCGCCGCCGTCCATTTGGGAGTCGTCGTCGTCTTTCTTCTCCGGCATCCATCGTCGCCGACCAGATCTGAAGCGTGCGGTCCAGATCTACACCCTTCGTTTGTAGATCTGCTTTATTGAGGTCCAAATCTGCCCCTTTAATTTGTTTTTATGTCAGTTATCTTGAAATGCTCTTGAAATGTTGAAGCTCTTGAAATGTTGAAGGGCACTTGAAATGGAAGTCACATGTTATGGATTATGCAATTTTTATGTAGCCTTAAAAACTTATAAATATATATAATATGGTTGAGGTTTTAAGAAAATGCGTTCAAAGTTACATGTTGTAATAAAATGTGTTCAATTTCTACCTAATTTAAGTCTAGTTTAATTAATGACATTAGAAACATTTTTTAAGGATTGATGGTAATTGACATTAGAAACATTAAAAATGTGATGCAAGGGTTGCATCCAAAATTGGAGTTGACCCCATCTTTAGGTAGTTGAAGAAGTCTCAAAAGCCTCAATATTAGTTTCTACAAAATAATCACTCTAACTTAATGAAAATTTACCTACTATCAAACTTACCTCAATATTAGTTCAAAGAAGAAACTGAACCATTTGAAACTATATTAGTTACAACTTATGGCATTGATTTTTGGTTTTCATAATCGGATTTCTCATTTTAATTTAGGTACCATGTTAACTAATCCCCCCTTCAAGATACCTAAATTTTTACTACTATTTTCTTTGATTATGCTATAATTTTTTATGAGTTTAAAATAGATAAGTTTATTTTTATATTGAGGATGGATGGAAGGAGGTTAATAACTTGTATTACATTATTGAGGAAAAAGTGAGAATTTCCTAAATTTTTCTTAATTCTAATTCTTTGTTTGTGTTAAGTTTTATGAGTTTAGATTTCATATGTTTAATTTTCTTAATATTAATAGTGATTGAGGAATGGTTGAAAACTTTTGTTTAGCATGTTTGGTTAGGATCATATGTTTAATTTTCTTAATATTAGTAGTGAGTTTGTAGATGAGAGGAAATGATATTAGTCCAAAATATCATGATGTTGGCTTTTGAATCAATATCATGAAATTCAGTAAGTAGTGAACTCCTTGATAGTTTTATTTTTTCTTCGGCGACTTCCTAAGGACATAGTAAGTACATAAGTTTAAGTAACTATTATTCTTCTTGTAGATTGAACTTTCAAGACACCAGATTTATAGTTATGGATAAGTCGTGGATGTCAAAGAATAGAATGTCATCAGAATATCGTTTAGGAGTTGAGATGTTTATCCAAAATGGTATACGACATTCAAATAGGTCAGGTGTCATTTGTTGTCCATGCTTGAAATGTGTGAATGCAAAGTCTCAAAATGCGAATGTCGTAAGAGACCATTTATATATTAATGGCATTGATGAAAGCTATAGAACATGGATTTGGCATGGTGAGTCACTACCGAATGAGAGAAAAGAGGAACCTGAAGTTGAGGACGAAGATGTTGACGACACAATAGGAATGTTTGAGGCTGCACATAACTATTTTAATGACAAGTCTCCAATATTTGAAGAAGTGTTAGATGATGCCAAGAAACCATTGTACTTAAATTGTAACAATTTTACCAAAATATCTGCATTGATAAAGTTATATAATTTGAAAGCAAAGTTTGGATGGAGCGATAAGAGTTTCACTGAGTTGTTAGCATTGGTTCGTGACATCTTACCAAGTCCAAATGAACTTCCTAGCTCTACATATCATGCCAAAAAAATCTTGTGTACTCTTGCAATGAAGTATGAAAAGATTCATGCATGTAGTAATGATTGTTGTTTGTTTAGAAAAGAGCTTGAAGATGTAGAAGTATGCCCTACATGCGGAACATCAAGATGGAAGGTTTGTAAAAATTCGAAGGATGTGATGAAGAACATTACTAATGAAAGTCATGTGGTATTTCTCTCTATCCCAAGATTTGAAAGAATGTTTCGCAGTGAAAGAAATATCGAGTTTGTTGACTTGGCATGCTAATGAACGAGTAATTGATGGGTACATACGACATCCTCATGGATACACTATCATGGAAGCAAGTAGACAATTTGTGGCGAGTTTGGTTTAGAACCTAGAAATCTCCGTCTTGCTCTTTCAACTCGATGGTGTCAATCCACACGGTGATCTTAGTAGTAGATATAGTTGTTGGCCAGTTATGTTGGTGACATACAATTTACCTCCATGGTTATGCATGAAACGAAATTTTTTTATGTTAAATGCATTAATATCTCGGCCTAAACAACCAGGGAATGACATAGATGTTTATTTAGCTCCATTAGTTGATGATCTGAAAAAACTTTGGAATGATGGAGTTCAGTGTTACGATGTAAATCATGAACAATCTTTCAAACTTAAAGCTATTTTATTGTGGATTATTAATGATTTTCCTGCATATGGAAATTTGTGTGGTAAATGACAAGAGAAAAGGATATCATGCTTGCCCAATATGTGGGAAAAACGTCATCCACTTATTTGCCAAAAGGAAAAAGATGGCATATCTTGGACATCGAAAATATTTACCCGTAATCATCCATATAGAAGAAGTAAGAAAGCTTTTAATGGTGAACAAGAATTGGAATTTGCTCCTGAACCGTTAAGTGGAGAGGAAATTCTTGCAAAAGTTAGTAGACTTCAATACTCGTTTGGAAAGAAGCCAAGAAAGGAAAAAAATAAAGGAGATCCTTCAAGCACTTATTGGAAGAAAAAGTCTATTTTCTTTGAGTTAGAATACTGGAAACATTTTGACGTGCGACATTGTTTAGATGTGATGCATATTGAGAAGAATGTGTGTGCAAATATTATTGCCACGTTACTTGATATTCCCGGCAAGACAAAAGATGGATTAAAAACTCGTCTAGATTTGGTTGAATTGAACATTAGGGAGGAGTTGGCCCCTCAATTAGGAGAGAAAAGAATCTTCTTACCTCCAGCATGTTATACACTATCGCGGATGGAGAAATTGAATTTGTGTAAGACACTATCAGAAATTAAAGTACCTGAAGGTTATTCATCCAATATACAAAGTTTAGTGTCGCTCACAGATTTGAAACTTTATGGGCTTAAATCGCATGACCACCATGTTCTTATGCAACAATTATTACCTGTGGCTATACGCGGTATTTTACCAAAGCATGTTAGATATGCAATTATTAAATGCGTGTTTCTTTTTCAATGCCATATGTAGTAAGGCGATCGATTCATCAAAGTTAAAAGGCTTGCAAGAGGATGTAGTGGTTACGTTGTGCTTGTTAGAGAAATATTTTCCCGGCATTCTTCACGATAATGGTACATCTTGTGGTCCATCTTGTAAAGAGATAGAATTTTGTGGACCAGTGTATTTGAGGTGGATGTATCCTTTTGAACGATATATGAAAGTTCTAAAAGGTTATGTGCGAAATAGAAACCGACCGGAAGGATGCATTGGAGAAAATTATATTGTGGAGGAGGTTGTAGAATTTTGTTCTGAATTTCTCTCTAGGGTTTAGTCTATTGGGGTACGTTCAACGACAAGGAAAGAGAAATCAGATTTTGATAGACCATTGTCTGTTGCTCACTCTATCAAACCCAGTAAGGAACAATTGGATCAAGCTCATCTTTATGTTCTTCAAAATGTGAATGACGTGTTTCCATACATAGGGTACGTAAATCTCAATTCTTTCGCATAACTTTCCAACTATGGAATGATGTAATAATTTTCATGTGTTCTATGAATTTAGGCAACACATGGAAACTCTACCTAGACTCAATCCCAGTAGATCCAAAAACAAAAAGTGGCTTCAAGATGAACATAATCGCACATTTAGCAGATGGTTGTGTGATCGGGTAATCTTGAGATGAAACTATTGTAATGAGTGAGTTTAATGTTTATTCCTACTTAATTTACAACGTATATTTTCAGGTTCAACTTGCTCTCGAGGTGCCAAACAACTCTATATCACCTTTTTTAAGATGGATAGCTCACGGGCCTTGTCCAGATGTAGCCACCATTAGTGGTTATGTGGTCAATGGTACTCATTATCATACGAAGAAACGTGATGATATTAGGAATACCCAAAATAGTGGAATTCAAATAATAGCAAACACAATACAAGTCTCAAAGTGCTAAGGATAAAAATCCAGGTTATGTCGGACATGACCTTTTATGGTGTAATACAAGAGATTTGGGAGATTGATTACCGAAAATTGACATTTATTTTGTTAAAATGTGACTGGGTTGAGAATAATAATGGACTTAAAGTAGATGACCTTGAATTTACAACTGTTAACCTTAATCGAATTGGACATAGATCAGACTCATTTATTTTAGCATCTCAAGCCAAACAAGTATTTTATGTGAAAGACCCGCTTGATCCTCGATGGTCGGTGGTTTTAACCCCTCCTCAAAGAATAGTTGAAGAAGAATATTCTGAGGCTGATGTTGATATCGTTCAAGATTGTGGATATGGGGTCCTTGAAAGAATGTCTAATATTGACGCGACCCATGAAATCGACGAAATGTCATCCACATATCTTAGAAATGATCGTGATGGTATATGGATCGATAAATAATGTATTAAATATGGTATGTCATTGTTTAGTTATTGTACTTTTTTATGAGTTCATATGTCTTATGCGCTAATATAACTTATTTTTTTCATGATATATTTTTTTTTTTGCAGATCGTTACAATGAGTGGATCAAGTGACGATGAAGTGAACGTATCGATCCAAATGGAGGCTAGGATACTAATCGACGTGGTCTCACTACTATGCGTGGTCTGGCACGCATAAGGACTACAGGAGAACGCTTAGTCATCCAATACAACAATCAAGACCAGAGTGTTGGGGATAATGCAAACCAAATGCAAAGTCATATTGGAGTTTGCGTTAGGCACAAATTCCATTAAGTTACAAGACTTGGAAAGAAGTTCCCCAAGAACTGAAAGATAAAATTTTTGATTCTGTAGAGGTAAGAATAATAGTATTTTCCCTACAAACTTCTTAATATATAGAGTTATTTAGCCATTTATTATGTGTTTCCTATGTAGATGTCATTTGTGATCAACCCTCGGTCCAAAAATGCTATTCTTCAATCAGCGGCAAATAAATTTCGAACATTTCGATACACGTTGTATAAAAAATACATACTTCCATTTAAGGATGAGCCATCCTTGTTGAAGCATCCTCCACAAAAGTATTCACATATTGATCAAAACCAATGGGAAGCATTTGTGAATGCTAGATTATCGGAAGAATGGGAGGTAAGTACATTATACTTGTTGCTTTTAAAAGTTAGTAAAAAAAGTATTAAAATGATTTAAATTGATTCTATTATGTGATGCAGGCACAAAGTCGTGTACAAAAGGAAAGGAGAGAGAAATGTAAATATAATCATCATATCTCTCGCAAAGGATATGTCAACTTAGCTGAAGAACTAGTGAGTAACATTATTGCTTATAATTTTCCATAAATGAGATTTAATAACTTGTGTGTTTATATAGGAATTGGCGGAAGATCCTTCCACTCGTGCCACCTTATGGATACAAGCACGAAAAGGAAAAAATAATGAATACTTTGATGATGAAACCAAACAATGCGCTGGTCGAATCGTAAGTTAATATGTTTTATTTTAACATGATGTAAAAATGATTCGTAGTTTAAATATCTTATGGTTAGTTTCAATGTCAATCTAAATGGTTGTGACAGGACGAACTAGCTATGAAGAATAAAGGTAAAGACATATTGACCGAAGCATTAGGCACGCCAGAACACAGAGGGAGTGTTAGAGGATTAGGTATGTCTGTCAAACCATCAACATACTTTAACATTCCTCGAGCGAAGTCAAAATCAAGCAAAGAGTCTGGCAACAAAATGTCGTGCTCACCTTCCAAAAAGTATGCAAGCATAGGCAGTAATCATCCAAAAGACAAGGAGGTCATTGACGAGGTGGAAGAAATTTTAGAGGTAATTAGGATTTTGTGGAAATTTTTTGATCATATATGATACATTATTCTGACATTCCTTTTTAATTTTTGAAGGGAAGTCCATGCCATCTAGCAATAGGATAAAAGGATAATGTGGTTGTTGTAGGCACAATGTACACGTCTGACGCTCAATTTCCCACAGTCCATGGAGTTCCCTTAGGAGATGAAAATGTTAGAGTGGTAGTGGACATGATCGTAGGTGAAGATGCTCCACTACCAATTCCTATCTGGGAGAAGTAGAGTCCCGAGAGTCAATCTATGGGAAATTTTGTGGCATGGCCTCGTGACCTTGTCATTTTTAATAAGGGAAAAAGGTATGAAATTCTTCAACTCAATGTTTAAAATTACTAAATTCTTTGTTTACAAATTTAAATGTTGTTTTGTTGTGATAGGTGGCTTCTCCAGCAAAACATAAGTCGGATGTTTATGTACATGTGCCTACTTCACATTCTACAAAGTACACAGATGCTCATGTGACTATTAAACTTCTGAATCGTTATGCAATGTTATCGATGCAAGAAGATGATACGATTCAAGTCACGTTGAGTGAGCACATGTTCGGGGAGGAAAAGTTAATTTATTTACATCGCAATGATATCTGCATTCTTTGTGGGATGGTGGAGATAGGGTACTCCTGCATAGTCGCATACATTGCGTAAGTATACAACATCTTTCATTTACAACTATATTGACTACGCTTTTGAATGTTTTATTAAAATAACTTTACTTTTATTTAGGTATCTTTGAACTGTATGTGACTATGAAATAATCGCCAAGTTTTTGTTAGTTGATCAAATAACCATTTCTAATTTGTTAAAAGTCAAGAAACACGTTGTATAAATCTGGCTAACAGGTTAGAAATGGTTAATTTGGACTTGGATCAACAAGTTTTCATCCCATATAATACTGGGTAAGTTTAAATTACTTCAACTTATTTATATGTTTTTTGTTCATAAAACAATGATATTAGAATACTTCTAACTTTAATAGATATCATTGGATGTTGATCGTTATCCATCCGCGGGCAAACACCGTTTATGTCTTAAACTCGTTGAGGAGTAAGATCGAAGAAAGTTTTCAAGGAACAATAAATACGTAAGTGTTTCAAACCTTTAGAATGAATTACTTTGTATTAATTTTTCTAATGTTTCAAACTCTTTAGATCCTTGAGAATGTGGCAAGCCAAGCACTCACTTCCACAATATCGTTCTTCCATCACTTGGAAACTTGTAAATGTAAACATAATTAATATATTCGATTGTTTTGACGTTGGAACGATATTTAACTCAAACATGCTATTTTTTAAATTATTTTGCATGTAGTGCCCCCGTCAACCGGGTTCTGTAGAGTGCGGGTACTATGTACAGAAGTATATACGAGAAATCGTATATAATTCTAGTATCCCTATAATGAACCTGGTAAGTACTCTTATTTTATCTAGTTTGTGATTCAAAATATAATTTAGTCTAATGTTATTATATATTATTTCTCTTTGTAGTTTAACACAAAAACTGCATATAAACAAGAAGAAATCGACGAGATTCGAGTACAATGGGGGGATTTTGTTGGCAGATTTGTGTAAGTCATTTGTAGATTTCTGAATTTTGTGAAAAAGTACTAGATTTGTAAGAAGTTAGTTAAGTTAATATGTTGGTTAGGTATACAATATACTTGTTTATAATAGAAGTGTATTTAGTAGTTTGTGGAGAGGCGGGTGGCCTCATTCTTCTGAATCTGGGATTGGAGTTTGTTGGATGTTGTTTATGAATGAATGTGTTTTTTGATGTATATACTTGTTTGGTGGATGTTGTCTATGGAGAGGCGGGTGGCCTCATGCCCTACACCGTTTTTTTTTTTATAGAAGTGTTCTGCAATGTTTCAGGTTATGGTTAGCTGATGTTTTGTAGAGGTCATGCCGAAATTTTTACTTATTGGCTTGATTTCATGTTAGTTTTAGACTAGTTTATGATATACTAGTTTATGGTTTTTGTGATATAGGCGATAAGGTTATGTAGAGATCGTTTCATGTGTATTCTTTATAATGAAGTTATGTTCTTATCGTAAAAGGAATGATTGTTGGATGTTTGTAGATGAATTAGTGATTTCATGTTTTTGTTGGATATAGAAGTGTTCTGCAATGTTTCAGGTTATGGTTAGCTGATATTTTGTAGAGGTCATGCCGAAATTTTTACTTATTGGCTTGATTTCGTGTTAGTTTTAGACTAGTTTATGATATACTAGTTTATGGTTTTTGTGATATAGACGATAAGGTTATGTAGAGATCGTTTCATGTGTATTCTTTATAATGAAGTTATGTTCTTCTCGTAAAAGGAATGATTGTTGGATGTTTGTGGATGAATTAGTGATTTCATGTTTTTGTTGGATATAGAAGTGTTCTGCAATGTTTCAGGTTATGGTTAGCTGATGTTCTGTAGAGGTCATGCCGAAATTTTTACTTATTGGCTTGATTTCGTGTTAGTTTTAGAGTTTATTGTTTTTGTGATATAGGTGTTAAGGTTTGTGATATAGGAGGTATGGTTTTAGAGTTCTGATATAGGAGTTTATGATTTTAGAGTTATGGTTAAGATTTGTGATATACTAGTTTATGGTTAATTAAGGTTTGTGATATAGAAGTTTATGGTTTTAGAGTTATGGTTAAGGTTTGTGATATAGAAGTTTATGGTTTTAAAGTTATGGTTAAGGTTTTTGATATATGAGTTATGGTTAAGGTTTGTGATATAGGAGTTTATGGTTTGTAATATAGTAGTTTATGGTTTTGGAGTTTTGGATATAAAAGTTTTCTATGTGCATTGTTTTGGTTAAAAAAGAATTTTGTTGGATGTTATGGATTAGTGATTTGATGTATGTTTTGGATATAAAAGTGTTTTTGTTGCATGTTTGTAAATTTGTATAGTGATTTCATGTGTGGTTTCAATATAGAAGTTAATATATTTGCAATATTTTAGGTAATTAGTTATTAAATATTGTTGGTTAGCCATCGAGCTATTAACCTTTTTTTTATTAAAATTATGCTAAAAACGATGACGGGCATTGTCTGTCATAATAAAAAATTATGAACTAAAATAATGATGGACATATAATGACGGACAATGGGTTTTTTTTAAAAAAAAAAATCCAAATATAAATGACGCGTAATGCCCGTCATTAAAAGTTATTGAGTTTTAATGACGAGCAATGACCGTCATTAAAAATATATGCCCGTCATTAAAAATCACTTTTTATGACGGGCAATGTCCGTCATTAAAAACTGGGTTCCAACCCATGTTACAATGGCGGGCTACACTTTTAATGACGGGCATTGCCCGTCATCAAATCTCGCCCGTCATTGTATGTTACAATGACGGGGCGGTTTTTGATGACGGGCAATGCCCGTCATTGTAACATACAATGACACTCGCATAGATGACGGGCGCGCGCCCGTCATCAAAACCCTTTTAACTAGTGTCCCCTCATTTAAATTTAGTTATTTTCTTGCATCTTATCTTATCTTTCTCGCTTTTCACATCAATTTATTTATTTACAACAATAATTTGCACATTCATGCATTGCACTAAAATAGAGGAAAGTTGCTAGGACACTCATTCATTTAGATCTAGTTAGTCCTCGTGGGATCGATACTCTAACTTATCACTTGCTGCTCTCGACCGTGTATACTTGCACGTCGTAGAAGTGTCGGAGTCTCATTCTAATTTACATTAGTTTAGGGCACTCGATATTTTCGCATCACTACCCTATCTTTAGCTCTGGATAGGAAACTTGAGGGTATGGTCTCAGCACGTGAGATCATGAGTTATCTGTAAAATTTGTCAGAACATCCGTCTGATCAGATTAGGCATGAATCCCTCAAATATTTTATAATGCGCGCATGAAGAAGGGAACTTCAGTGAGAAAACATGTTCTTGACCTGATGGTTCACTTGAACGTGCCCGAAATGAACGGGACGGTTATAGATGAGCAAAGTCAGATGTCGTTCATCCTGGAATCTCTTCCAAAGAGCTTCATGCAATTCCGCGTCAATGCATTGATGAACAACAAGGAGTATAATCTGACTTCCCTCCTTCACGAGCTGCTAATTTACGAGTATCTTATGGAAGATAAGGGACAAAGCAATGGAGAGACAAATATGTTTGCCCATTCCAAAAGGATCCCAAGAGGGTTCATCCTCTGGAACCACGTATAGCAGCCATCCTTCTAGACTTGAGAAGACACAGAAGAAAAGAAATGGAGGAAAATGAAAAGGGAAAGGCATGGAAGAACTGCTGTTCGGCAAGGGAATACTGTTATTTGATAACATGTAAATAGTTCAAGGGTTTATGTTGCGTAAAATTTTGATAATGCAATACTGCAGTGTACGGGTCAAGTTTTAGTATAGTGATTTAAGAGTCCAATTATCGTCCTCGGGAATGGGTTTCTAGATTAATTAATTACTAAGATACTATTCTCAATTTTAGCTAAAGTAACAACACATGGAAAGGTGATTGAAAGTAAAACTAACAACAGACTAACATGTGGAGACACGAATTGATAGATTCGAGGAAAGTGATTTTACATGTTAATGACTTAACTAACACATGCAATGAACCAATGAGATGAATTAATAAACAAGAAGTAGAGTACTAAAGAAAATCTCTCGATTCTTAGTGAGCCTCGCACATGCAATAAACTCCATAGTCTCCATATGAACCTACGACATGTACGACATTAAGCAACTTCTTTATGTGTTTCCCTTAGATTTCGAAGTCATTCTCATGCCAGACTTCTAAGGGTTTTGACAACTTTGCTCTAATTCAAGTTTTATCTCTCGAGTCCACTTAAACCAACAAATTTAAGAGTTAAAGAACGAATTGCCAAAAATAAGAACAAAACATGCTTCAATACATAGCAATTGAGTCTTAACAAGTAAATCAAATCCTAACTACAACATTTAGCTACTCTAAATCACATGAAAATCCAGCTAAACATGTAGAAAACGTCTTAAAACCGTATTACAATCTGAAAGAAAAGAAAATTAAACTTATGTATCGATGCCGGTCCTTTGTCTTCGAGCTCCCGTCTTCAATCTAGAACCTCCACGAATGCTTGGCTCCCAAAATCGCTCTCTTTTTCTTCTTAAAAGTGTATTTCAAAATTAGGATGAATTCTTTGTCAAATTCGGCTCCCTTTGCAAAAGAATGTAAGGATATATTTATAGGTTTCAACGGTACAGCGTTGCAATGCTAGGGTCAACGTTGCAACGTTGTACCGTAGACGACTGGCATATATGGAATGTCTCGATGGTGTTGCAACGCTAGGGACAGCGTTGCAACGCTGCTACCCTAACGTGGGCACCTCTTATCGATCTGGCGTTGCGCGCCTTTGCAGCGGCGTTAACGCTAACCGCGGTGGTCCTTCATGTGCGCCTTCTTATCGAGACAAGCATTGTGATGTCGCAAAGTGTCACAATCATACTAGAAGAGCGTATGTTTGTGAACCTCACGGTGACAAGTCGTGCCATGATGCGATCGAGGAGGGCGGTGCATCATCTAACACACCAAGATAGGTGGGCTCGAAGGCATGTGAGGATGGGGCCAACCGTGTCGTCGGAGGGGGTCGATGTATGGGCGTATGACTCCTCGCCAAAATGACGTGCAAGGGAGGAAGACCCAATATTTCACATAATATACTATAGGGGTACCATGGTGTCGACTCTCCACCACCCCCAGGCTTGTGGGCCTAAGTGAGTCACCCGTGGCACGCGTTCGCGTGTCATGGTCGGGCGGGAGCGTCTCAAGAGAAGTGTCTTGGGCGTTTCCTTTGTAACGGGTTTTCAGGGGCGGTGTCGGACGCGCGCAGGTGTACCGACATTGCGCGCCTTCCCATGGGGTGGAGGTTCCGATATAGGGGCCGTTAGCGGCGCCGATCCGAGAATGTCCTCAAAGCCAACTCATGGGAAAGACAAGTGCAAGTACGGACGACGCGCGGCGTATGTACGACCAAGTTAGATTCTGCGCTTATTTACTTGATGCTTGGTCGAGGATGAAGAACCTCGCCTAAGGCCCGACGGCCACAAAGCGTTGCGATCATAGAGATGGGGCGGGAGTTCCCTTAAAAAGGTGGCCATGTTCGAGAGGATGATTCATGGCGCGCGCGCGTTCGAGAGGTACGACCGTGACACGTGGTATCAGAGCCAACCTTTGTCCGCGCAGTCGGACAAGAATCGAATGGGGTCCGTTGTGACAATGAATGTAACTTTCGTGGGTTGAAACCAGTTGGGTGGCTTCGTACAAATCGAGACCGTGTTGACATTGACTTTCGAGGAAGGACCTGGGCAATGTTTAAGCACTTACACTTTCGAGGAAGGACCTGGGTGAAGTGTTGGTCGCCGGTAGCCATTTTCGAGGAAGAACCTGGGTGGTATCGGTTAAAAGACCTGGACGAGTCGAAAAAATCACTTTCGAGGAAGTACCTGGGTGATGTTTGTTCGAGTTGCCTGAAATCAATGTTTTGTGAATTTAATTAACGTTAGCAAGAGAAATCATATGTTAAACAAGTATGGGCAACAGTTTGGCGTATGAGGACAATGTTGGCGTTGGCTCAGTTCGAGAGAGTTGTCAAACGAGACGCGACTTCCAAACAAGGCCCAAGAGGAGCCAATTGAGCAGTTGGCGTGTGCAAGCCAACGAGTTGTACGGGCGGTGATGCCCGAGTGAAGCGCAAGAGTGTGCGTGTTGTGAGTTTGTCCAGGAGTGCCATCATTGAAGTGCTCGTGCGGAGTGAGCACGTTGTGGGAAGAGAAGAAGCGCTGAGGCGCTGTGTTGTGGAGTTGCCACGAAGTGTGGCCTGTTGCGGTGAGTTGGCCAGCTGAGTGCCAACGGAGTGAGAAGCTTTCAGACTTTCTTTGAAGTTATATGTCGCCGGAGCATACGTGTGTTGTGGCCAAGGTGGCCGAGTGAGTTGGGACGGGTTCCCCTAACTAGGCGAGCGAAAGCCTAGGTTTGCTGTCGTGGTTTGTCTGGCGAGTCTCAAGCCAAAGCCCCAGGAGTCGGGCGATTTGAGGGTCGCGTGGGGGATAGCCCACAAACCAGCAGTAGTTGATGTGAAATTTCCGTATCCGTCTGAGGCGCAATTTTCAAGCAAGTCCGTTAGCATTGTGAAGGCATCGAGACGATGCCGAGTTTAAGTGGGGGAGAGTGCTACAATCCATTGTGTGATGATTTGGATCGAACCCCCGAGTATGTCATCGAGGACGATGACGAGATTAAGTGGGGGTGAATGAGATTACATAAGACCGGACCACGAAATAGTAACCACTAGATGTAACTCCATTGACTAGCTAGGTTTCTACTTAACTAGGATGACCTAGGAAACTTGATCTCAATCCTGAGCAGGTTACGAACTCCTGTTTTCAAGGGATTGTCCTTTGACTAGTATGGGTGAGAGTGGTCAGATTCATCGTCTCAATATGCCTACCTTCTTGGGGACTTAACTTAGCAAGATGAAAGTCACTCATTCCCGCCTACTAGGGTAAGTAGATGAATGTCCCTTAAGTGGTGTCTCCGAGACTTGAATAAAGGGTCCGACCCTCTCATTGGCCCGAGAGGGACTTCTGTTTGTTGGTAGCACCACAAACAAATTGTTCATTAGAGGAGCACTAGTACTTAAGGTACAAGATGTAACCCAAGGGTAAAACGGTAATTTGACCCAGCTGGTGTTACGAACATTCGTGAAGGATTGACTTGTTGTTATTGGTTAATCTGTGGACACAGAAATATATCTGTAGTGAGAAGAATGTAGCTGCCGGACTTTAGTGGAGTGTTCCCGCAGTTAATGAATATTGATTAGGAGGTTAATTAGATTAACCGAGTAATCTCATATCATTGGAGCTTCTGATCTGTAGGTCCATTAGGTCCACCTTCTAGCTCGTAAAGGGTTCTTAGATCGTTTGAATTTGAAATGTTCAAATTCATTAGGGAATAAATTTATGTATATAGATACGTTATAATATAAAGTTTTGGAACTTTATATTATAAATTTAATGTGAATATGATTCATATTAAATTATATGAGAGAATTAAATATTTGAAAAAAGTTCAAATATTAATTTAAATGTGAATGTGATTCATATTTGAAAACTATAGGTTAAAATTTAATGTGCATGAGATGTGCTTTAAAACTATAGGTTAGAGGGAATATTGATTAAATATGATTTAATCATAATTAAATATATGATATTTAATTTAATTTTGGTTAAATCTGATTTAATTAAAATTATAATTAATTTATAATTAAATATAATTTAATTATTAATTAAAATTAATTTATTTATTTATTAAATTAATTAAGGGAACGTGTCAGGATGGCACGTTCCCACTACCCCTCTTCCTCTCCCTATCGACAGATAAACAGGGAGAGGGGATCAGTGAGGAGATAACCGATTAATCATTTTTCTGTGCAATTGGGTGAATTGCAAAAGAATTCTCTCAACTCTCTCTCTAAAAAATCCTCTTTCCTCAACCAAATTGTTGGTCCCTTCCCACCAAGGGAGATCTAAGTGGAATCCAGAGGATATAAGGTTTTCCATTTTGGTAGTGTCCTTCTTGGAAGAACAGAGGAATTGGTGCTTGTTGTGTTGTTGTGCACTTTGGAACAAGACGTTGTTGCCAACTGAGAAACTACATAGGTAAATAACTTTGATTTCTTACTTTTAGTTCAAGAACTACACAACATGTTTGTATGCTTAGAATCCATGCTCTAATTAGATTAGATTTAATTGCTTGTCTTTGTATTTTTTAGCCAATGTAATGGTATTTGAAGTAAACCAAAACAAACGAGCAATTACGATTTTAATCACGTTTCCGCTGCTCAGGACGATCTGATTCCCATCATGATGATGACTGCGAGGATCCAATGACCTATGATCAAGCAATGAATGATGTTGACAAAGACGAATGGATTAAAGCCATGGACCAGAAAATGGAGTTTATGTACTTCAATTCCGTCTGGGAGCTTGTGGACCAACCAGATGGGGTTAAACCTATTGGTTGCAAGTGGATCTACAAGCATAAACGTGGTGTAGATGGGAAGGTACAGGCCTTCAAAGCAAGACTAGTGGCAAAGGGTTTTACCCATAGAGAAGGGGTTGACTATGAGAAAACTTTTTCTCCTGTTGCCATGGTAAAGTCTATCAGGATCCTTCTAGCCATTGCTGCATATTATGACTATGATGTATGGCAGATGGATGTCAAGACGACCTTTCTAAATGGCAATCTTGACGAGACCATCTACATGGACCATCCCAAGGGGTTCATTGCTCAAGGCCAAGAGAAAAAAGCTAGCAGGCTTCAAAGGTCTATTTATGGACTGAAACAAGTCTCAAGGTCTTGGAATATAACATTTGATGAGGCAATTAAATCTTATGGCTTTAATCAAAATGTTGATTAGCCTTGTGTGTACAAGAAAATCATCAACAACACTGTCGCATTTTTTATATTGTACGTGGATGATATCCTACTCATTGGGAATGACGTAGGATTTCTAACTGACATTAAGAAATGGCTAGCTTCGCAATTCCAAATGAAAGATTTGGGAGAAGCTCAATATGTTTTAGGTATCCAGATAGTCCGAAACTGGAAGAACATAACGTTAGCCATGTATAAAGCGTCCTATATCGACAAGTTGTTGTCCCGATATAGTATGCAGAACTCCAAGAACGATTTATTGCCTTTCAGGCATGGGGTTCGCCTGTCTAAGGATCAATGTCCTAAGACACCTCAAGAAGTCGAGGATATGAGACACATCCCTTATGCTTCAGTTGTGGGGAGCCTTATGTATGCAATGTTGTGACTAGGCCCGACATCTGTTATGCAGTCGGGATTGTCAGTAGATATCAATCCAATCCAGGATTAGATCACTAGACAGCCGTAAAGGCAATCCTCAAGTATCGTAGGAGAGCGAGGGGCTACATGCTGGTGTATGGAAGTAGGGATTTGATCCACACGGGATAAACAGACTCTGACTTTCAGACCAATAAGGATTCTAGGAAATCCACATCGGGGTCAGTGTTCACCCTCAACGGAGGAGTTGTAGTGTGGTGAAGCATCAAGCAAGGATGCATCGTTGATTCTACGATGGAAGTCGAGTATGTAGTAGCTTGTGAAGCTGCAAAAGAAGTTGTTTGGCTTAGGAAGTTCATACTAGATTTAGAAGTTGTTCCAAATATGAACTTGCTAGTGACCGTGTTTTGTGATAACAGTGGAGCAGTAGCCAACTCGAGAGAACCTCAAAGTCATAAGAGGGGTAAGCATATTGAACGCAAGCATCACCTGATATGGGAGATTGTGCACCGTGAATACGTGACAGTCACACAAATAGCTTCGGAGCACAACGTTGTTGATCCGTTTACAAAGGCCCTAACGACTAAGGTGTTTGAGGGTCACCTAGAGAGTCTAGGTCTTCGAGCCCTTCCAGACTAGGGCAAGTGGGAGTATTGTAAAGGGTATTCGTATGCCCTAGTTTATTGTATTACATTCATGTATTACTTTACATTCATGTATTAGTTCAAGTGGGAGTTTGTTGGGGTGTTTGCCCTAATCTCGTGTAGTTTGTAATACAGTTGTTATAAATGAATAAAAGTTATTGATTTGTCAAAACTTTGTAGCTCACATTTTATTAAAACTTAATCCAATAAAATAAGCTCCAGGGTCATATTATAGTACTTGAACGGTGTGTAGTTGACACATGGGGAGGATCACGTTTGAGTTAGTGACCCAAACGGTCTACAGTATATGGATACGGTTAGAAACCTCATCCTGGTTACACTGTGGATGCAACCCGCTTTGTATTAGATACAAACGAGGTGATCCAACTCGTTCATGTGGTTGACATGTGAGTGGGGGCATCCTAGGCAATGAGATTGTACAAGACCAGACCGTGAATTATTAGACCTACTGATG
This sequence comes from Trichosanthes cucumerina, assembly GCA_036507285.1. Taxonomy (NCBI): domain Eukaryota; kingdom Viridiplantae; phylum Streptophyta; class Magnoliopsida; order Cucurbitales; family Cucurbitaceae; genus Trichosanthes; species Trichosanthes cucumerina. Next base: position 27,629,482 of record CM071842.1, on the reverse strand, counting down.
TAACACCGTTAACAGTAGGACTAATAACTTTGTAGATGACCATTAGTGACTCGTCCTTAATCCTGAGCGTATCACGAACTCTTGTCTCATGCGGGGGGTCTGTTCTTTGACTAGTACGGGCGAAGGGTGGTATGGATACACCCAATATGTCTGCCTTCTTGGGGACAGGACCTCGTGGGGAGCTGGGAACTTGACTACGCAAGAAGGAATTCACTCGTTCCCGACCTAGGAAAACCAGAGAGATTGTTCCCTTAAATGTTGTCTCTAGGGCTTGAACAATGGGCGCCCGCCCTCTCACTGGGCCGAGAAGGGCATTGTTTTTGGTTGGACCATACAACAAACTTGTTCATTAGAGCAGCAGTTGGACTTAAGGAACAAGAAGTAGACATCGAGGTAAATCGGTAATTTGACCCAGCAGTTGCTACGAACAACCTGTGAAGGGACGACTCACGTGGATTGGTTATATCAATGGACACAACTTGTCCTACGCATAGTGGTGGGAGTTCAGTTACGAGCTTTAGTGGAGTGTTACTGTAGCTAATGAATAGTGATTAAACGGATCAAAGAGTTTGATCGATTAATCTCATGTCATTGGAGCTCATCAGGTGTAGGTCCATTAGGTCCTTCGATTGGCTCCATTGGACAAATTGAGGGTTTATAGTTTGGAGTGGATTTGAAGTGTTCAAATTCATTAATTGGGAAGTTATGTAAATTATATGTGATATAGTTGACATAATATATAGTTTGATGTGAATTAGATTCAGAATAAACTATAGAATAGTCTAATTGATTAGTTAGTACTAAATTGGAGAAATTGAATTGAGAGAAATTAAATTAAATGTGATTCAATTTATTATTCCACAATTATGCAAATAGGATTTGTATAATAAGGTATGAGATACCTTACATTATGTTGAAGGTAATCGAATCCCACAGCGGAAGCAGTTGTGAATTGCGCGTTCTTAATTTCATTACAACGATTACATTCAAGAACTAAACTAAGTAGATTAAGCATATAAAAGTAGATGGACAGCAAGAATTATACCTTTGAAGGACTCTTTCTTCAAGTGCTCCTCCTCTCTCACGATCAAGATCTCAGCAACACGAACCCGAACGATCACGGACACTACCTCCGGATCTTCTCCGTTGTTCTCTAGGTGAGGAAGGAAGGTGGGTTCCCTTTAGGAGAGGTGTGGTGTTTTGTGAAATTGTAGTTGGAACTCTTTCCATCACAATGTGAGAGAGGCTAGGATTTCACCAAGTGTTAGCTTCACTTGCTTCACCTAGTTGCATCTCATGCAACTATATATATAGGCAAATAGGGTGCAAAAGACCATCCTACCCCTCTTCTATTCTCTCATTAGTATATGATTTATATGTGAATCTAATTCACATTAAAACTATATATTATATCAATCATATCATATATAATTTGATATAACACCTCATATATGAAATTGAACACTTCAATTTCATTCCTAACTTTATACCCTCAATATTTCCATGTTGAGCCAACGGAGGGACCTAATGGACCTACAGTTCATGAGCTCCAATGATGTGAAATTAACTTACCAAACTCTTTGATCCAGTTAATCAATATTCATTAACTACAAGTCACTCCACTATAGACTTGTAGTTTGTACTCTCTCATCATGAGATTATATTGTGTCCATCGATATAGTCATTAACCATGAGTCGACCCTTCACAGGTTGTTCGTGATCACAGTTGGGTCAAATTACCGTTTTACCCCTGTGGTTACCTCTTTGTTCCTTAAGCACCATCGATCCTCTAATGAACAACAAGTCTAAGAGTCTACCATAGACTCATACCCTCATATTATGAGGGTATGAGTCTATGGTAGGACACAGACTTGTTGTTCGATAGAGGATCGATGGTGCTTAAGGAACAAAAGAAAAAAACCACAGGTAAAACGTAATTTGACCCAAGCTGTGATCACTAACAACCTGTGAAGGGTCGACTCATGGTTAATGACTATATCAGTGGACACAATATAATCTACAGTGAGGAGAGTACAACTACAACTACAATTTAATGTGACTCCAGGTCTTGAACTTGAGTTACAACAAGTTCAAGACACGAGTCGGTTCTTAAGGGAACAACCTATCTAATTCCTTAGTGTAGGAATGATTGAATTCCATCTTGCACAGTTAAGCTCCCAGCTACCTACGAGGTTCTATCCCTGAGAAGGTAGGCTTATTGAGTCGGCTACAAGCCACTCTCACCCATACTAGTCTAAGGACAAACCTCTATAAGCAAGAGTTCTTAACTTGCTCAGATTCAGGTCGAGCCACTAATGACCATCTATAAATTACTAGTCTTATCCATTAGCGGTGTTACTTTGGTTAGACTAATAATTTCTTGTCCGGTCTTGTATGAACTCTTCATACAGGATGCCCCCACTCGCATGTCAATTACATGAATGAGTTGGATTACCTCATTTGTACTAAGTACAAAGTGGGTCGCATCCATGGTGTTACCAGAATGAGGTTTCCAACCTTATTCTTATACCATAGACCATTTAGGTTATATTCTTGAACACAATCCAAATAGTGTCCACTACACTGATGTTCAAGATATATATATTATCAAGATATATGTTATAACCTTGGAGTTTAGTTTATTGGATTTATAAAACAAGACTGTAATTTTATCAAAACAAATAACTTTTTATTTCTTTGATCAAAATTACACAAGTTTTAGGGCATAAATCCCAACAATCTACCACTTGACCTAAAGCTTGTGGAGTACTATAACATTACAGTAATATAAATACAATAAACTAGGGCATTTAAACCCTTTGTACAAAATACTCCCACTTGCCCTAGTTGGGGAAGACTTGTAAACCTAGACCTTCTAGGTGACTCTCAAATACTTTAGCCGTGAGAGCATTTGTAAAAGGATCAACAACGTTGTGCTCTGAGGCTATATTCGTGACAGTCACGTCTCCTCAATGCACGATCTTTCAGATGAGATGATATTTCCACTCTATGTGTTTTCCCCTCTTGTGACTTCGGGGTTCCCTTGAATTTGCCACTGCACCACTGTTATCGCAATACAGCGTGATGGGCAAAGTCATATTTGGAACAACTTCCAAATTTAGCATGAGTTTCCTTAACCAAACGACATCTTTAGCTGCTTCACAAGCTGCTACATATTCGGCCTCCGTGGTGGAATCTGCGATGCATCCTTGCTTGACGCTTCGCCATATTACAACTCCTCCGTTAAGAGTAAATACTGACCCTGATGTAGATTTCCGAGAATCTTTATCAGTCTGAAAGTCAGAATCTGTGTATCCTGTAAGGATCAAATCCTTAGCCCCAAACACAAGCATGTAGTTCCTTATTCTCCAAAGATACTTAAGGATTGTTTTAACCGCTGTCAAGTGTTCAAGTCCTGGATTGGATTGCTACTTACTGACCATTCCAACTGCAAAACAGATGTCAGGCCTAGTACACAACATGGCGTACATCAGGATCCCAACAGCTGATGCATAAGGAATCCGTCTCATATCCTCAACTCCTTGAGGTGTCTTAGGACACTGTTCCTTACACAAATGTACTCCATGTCTAAATGGCAACAAGCCCTTTTTGGAGTCTTGCATCTTAAACCTTGACAACACTTTGTCTATGTAAGATGTTTGAGACAAGGCTAGTGTTTTATTCTTGCGGTTCCGGACAATCTGGATCCCAAGAACAAACTGTGCATCACCCAAATCTTTCATTTGGAATTGCGTAGCTAGCCAATTCTTAATGTCAGTAAGATAACCTACATCATTCCCAATGAGTAGGATATCATCCATATAGAGAATTAGGAATGCGACAGAACTATTGATGATCTTCTTGTAGACACAAGGTTCATCATCATTCTGGTCAAAACCATAAGATTTGATTGCCTCATCAAATCTTATATTCTAGGACCTAGAGGCTTGTTTCAGTCCATAAATTAACTTTTTAAGCCTGCAAACCTTTTGATCTTTTCCTAGTTCAATGAACCCTTTGGGTTGGTCCATGTAGATGCTTTCCTCAAGATTATCATTCAAAAAGGTTGTCTTGACATCCATTTGCCATACCTCATAGTCATAATATGCGGCAATGGCAAGTAGGATACGGATAGACTTTACCATAGCAACAGGTGAAAAGGTTTCCTCATAGTCAACCCCTTCAACCTGGGTATAACCCTTTGCTACTAGTCTAGCTTTGAAGGTTTGCACCTTCCCATCTACACCACGCTTTCTCTTGTAGATCTACTTACAACCTATAGGTTTTACCCCATCAGGCTTATCTACAAGATCCCAAACAGAATTGAAGTACACAGACTCGATTCTTGGTCCATGGCTATGACTCATTTGTTTTTGTCTTTATCAACCATCGCTTGATTATAAGTCAATGGATCCTCGCAGTTGTCATCTGGTATAACAACTTGGGTTTCAGATAAACCCATGTAACGGTCAGGTTGTGTCATAACCCTCCCACTACGTCGAAGCATACTCAACTCTTGAGATAGAATCTCTTGACTAGACAAACTAGTATCAACAACTCTTGTTGACGTACTAGTGTTACTAGCAACCTTTGCTATTGTTCCGTCTAACTCACTCAACACAATTTTACTTCTTGGCTTGTGGTCCCTTATGTGGTCCTCCTCTAAGAAAGTGGCATTTGTCGACACAAAAACCTTATCTTCCTTAGGACCATAGAATAAACCACCTCTTGTTTCTTTTGGGTATCCTACGAATAGGCATATCTTTGAACGCGAATCTAACTTCTTTGGATTTGTCACAAGCACATGTGTTGGACAACCCCAAATTCTGAAATGACATAAACTACCTTTACATCCTTTCCAGAGGTCAAAAGGTGTTTCAGAAACAATTTTTGAGGGCACATTGTTCAAAATGTATACTGCAGTCTCCACTGCGTAACCCCAAAAGAAACTAAGGAGATGAGCATAACTCATCATTGATTGAACCATGTCTAACAAGGTTCTATTTCTCCTTTCCGATACACCGTTTTGCTTTGGTGTGCCGGCAGCTGAGAGTTGGAATGTAATTCCATGTTCTATCATATAGTTCTTGAATTTTAAATCCATGTACTCTCCACCTCGATCCAATGGAAGTGTTTGAATAGTTTTACCTAATTGATTTTCAACCTCAGTCTTGAATTTCTTGAACTTTTCAAGTGTTGCAGACTTATGGTCCATTAGGTAAATATGCCCAAATCTAGAATAATCATCTATAAAAGAGATGAAATATTCATATCCTCCCCTGGCTTTAACATTCATCGGACCACAAAGGTCTGAATGTATAAGCTCAAGAGGGTCTTTGGCTCTATAACCTTTTCCACTAAAAGGTATTTTAGTTATTTGGCCTTCTAGGCAGGATTCACATACAGGTAAAGTATTTTCTTCTAACTCATTTAGAAGTCCATTCTTTACCAATCTCTCAATCCTATTGAGATTAATGTGATCCAACGTAAGATGCCAAAGGTGAGCATTTTCTTTAGGAGAAATTAGTTCGTGTACTTGCAATTTTGTATAATTCACTGTTAAAACTATTTTAACTGAATTAAACCATTGCAAATAATTCTCAAGAAGAGTAACACATAGTACAATACTTTTCCAATGAAATAAACACTTTATTCAATTGAAAAGAAAATGAAGTACAATGTTCGCTAAGGCAAGAAATAGAAATAAGGTTTCTAATAAACCCTTAAGCTACATGTTATCAAATAACAGCTTTTCCTTGCCAGACGATTGCTCTTTATTTGCTCCTTTTCCTCTTCTTCTGTATCTTCTTAAGCTCAGAAGTATGGTTGCAGTTTTTAGTCCCAGAGGATGAATCCTCCTGAGAACTTTTGGAATGGGCAAACAAATTTGCCTCTCCATTTTGTTGTCTCTTATCATCCATAAGAAACTGATAATTCTGCAGCTCATTTAGCAGAGAAGTCAGATCATACTCTATGTTGTTCATCGTTGCATTACTACGGAATTGTAGAAAACTCTTCGGAAGAGATTCTAGGATGAACAAAACCTGACATTTCTCATGTATGACCGCTCCGTTTAATTCCGCTATGTTGAAGTGAGCAATCAGATTGAGAACATGTTCTCTCGCTGACGTTCCTTCCTTCATGCGTGCGTTGTAAACGAATTTTAGGACTTCATGCCGAATTTGTTTGGACGGTTGTCTAGACAAATTTAGCACAAAATCCATGATCTCACGAGCTGAGACCTTGCCCTCCAGCCTCATGGCTAAAACATCAGGTATGCTAGCCAGGATATAGGCTTTTGCCTTTTCATTGGCATTGATCCAGCATTCATACGCATCCTCAACAGATTGAGATGTGTTTTGAGCAGGAAATTGAGGACACTCCTCATTGAGAACGAACTTAAGATCATGTGCAACCAAGATTATGTTGAGTCCATTCCTCCAAGTCATTATGTTCTCTCCGATTAACTTTTTCGCACCCAATAAGGAAATAATAGAGCTATACATTTTTGCTGAAAAATTTACAAACGAACTTGTATGAGTTTCTTACTACAACTCTAATCCAATCATGTTTTAGCTAATTATCAAATGATTCCTAAGCCATTTATAATTTGCAATGATACTCCAAAGGTTTAGAATGTATGACATCGAAGGGTAATAAAAAACACTCCTCCTCTGGATCAAGACACTCTTGACCAAAACCTAATGTCAGAATAACTCTTATTTCTATAGGCTTTAGTTACCATTTTTCGGTCAGGATACATACACAACTTATGTACCCCGTGAGTGTAACCCTTTGTCTTTAGATCCCAGAGTCTCCATCCAATAAAATCCGCCAAAGGGAGGACCAGATTGAATAACAGACTAAGGAAATCTTTATCCCTTTCGGGTGTCTACTGTGTTCGATCCCCTATGATCAAGCCCTCCGAAGGGATTGTCTGGTCCAGGCCAAACTAGCAGGCTGACCATAGTGGTCTAACGGTGTAAACCGACAAAAGAGACCGTAGGTTTTGTTTTTCACTAAACCTGCTCTCACTCACTATAAGTACCCTCTCTATTCACCTTGATATTGACTCATATAAACACCATCCGAAAGGGGACGCTCCCGTTTGCGCCACGAGGCCAAGTATGAGTCTCACGATGTGAACTTCCTAGAGATAATGTAGGTGGAAAAATATGTATCATATACACTTTTCCTCCCACTAGATACTTTAAAGTTATAGGAATCTTACTTAGGCTAAAACCCGGCTAATGGTTTTACCTAGCTTTATCAATATAACTCTTATATTGATAATCAATATAACTCTTTTATTGATTTTATCCTAAGTTTGTTAATATAACTCTTTATATTAAACCTAGGATTTCTAGTTTATTAACCCCTTAATAAACCCGTTGACGCTACTGTAATTTATAAACTCTCTGATTAAATTTCACTCCCAGGTCAGTTCCCAGGTAGGGGTGTTCCATTTCCGTCAGCTTAAAATACCCCAGCCTAGACAGAACCTTCCTTAGACAGAGTTCCTCTTTTAATCATAGCTTATAATTTACTTGGTTCCTAATTCTAATCTAATTAGTACTAGATAACCTAAGGTCTATTATTTCCAAGTTTTAAACATTTTAAAACTAATAATTAACCTTAGGTGACATGCATACTATTTTATTGTGCTTGATCATTCATCACATGAATAAAAAAAATATTCATAGCATAATCATCTCATGATATATAATGCATGTCAATGTTGTCCATAAATTAATATAACAAGTTTATATTAATTAATCATGCAAACTATATAATATAACTCTTTATATTATAAATGATGCATGAAAATGCTTAACCTAAGGTGGAATTTCTAAAATAAAAGTATACATTATGCATGGCAATAATTACACAACAATTACATAATTTAAATAGCAAAATTATACCAATTTTGGCACCCTAAATTCAATTTTAATTAATATAATCTAATTATATTAATTAAAATTAAATATATTAAATATATTAAATATAAAACGTTTTTATAATTAATATATAATTAAAAATTCGTTTTTGCCCGTTGCTTTTTTGCGTGAAACGTCTATGGCGTTGCAACGCTGATACCAGCATTGTAACGCTGTAGTTTGTCCATCTTTGCCGGTTGAAACGCGCCTCAACAGCAGCGTTGCAACGCTATCGTCTCCTGCGCACTCCTTCCGCAAGCGCAGCATTGCAACGCCAATGAACAGCGTTGCAACGCTGCACACAGACAGTAAAGTGAAATCTCCATTTCTTGCTCGTTTTCGCTCTGATCTTCTCAGCAACCACCTTGCCTCGATCGCATGGACTTACAGACTCAATTTACATAATAAAATGCCCAAAACAATAGGCCCTTACATTGAACAATTCAACGAAATTATGTAAATCTAAGTGCCAAAATTGAAAACGTCTAAATTGCAAACCGTTCATACATCTCATGCAAAACAGTCAATCCCACCTCGTTCTTGAAAAATTTAGAACGTAAATCAAGAACGCAATTGAGCTCTGATACCAATTGAAGGGAATTGAAACCTGCAGCGAAAGCGATTGTGAATCGCGCGTTCTTAATTTCATGACAACGATTACATTCAAGAACTAAACTAACTAGATTAAGCATATAAAAGTAGATGGACAGCAAGAATTATACCTTTGAAGAACACTTCAATTTCATTCCTAACTTTATACCCTCAATATTTCCATGTTGAGCCAACGGAGGGACCTAATGGACCTAACGTTCATGAGCTTCAATGATATAAAATTAACTGATCAAACTCTTTGATCCAGTTAATCAATATTCATTAACTACAAGTCACTCCACTATAGACTTGTATTTGCACTCTCCTCACTTTGTAGATTATATTGTGTCCTTCGATATAGTCATTACCGGTGAGTCGACCCTTCACAAAGTTGTTCGTGATGATCAGTGTGTGTCAAATTACCATTTTACCCCTGTGATTACCTCTTTGTTCCTTAAGCACCACTGATCCTCTAATGAACAACAAGTCCAAGGTCCTACCATAGACTAATACCCTCATAGGCTAAGCGGGGCCGTTGTTCAAGACACAGAGTCGATTCTTAAGGGAACAACCTATCTAATTCCTTAGTGTAGGAATGATGAATTCCATCTCGCATGATTAAGTTTCGGCTACCTACGAGGTTACGTCCCGAGAAGGTAGGCTTATTGAGTCGGCCATGAGCCACTCTCACCCATACTAGTCTAAGGACAAACCCCTATAAGCGGGAGTTCTTAACTTGCTCGGGATTCGAGTCGAGTCACTAATGACCATCTATAAATTACTAGTCTTATCACATTAGCGGTGTTGTTACGAGTTAGATCGATAATTTCTGATCCGGTCTTGTATGAACTCTTCATACAAGATGCCCCCACTCGCATGTCAACTACATGAATGAGTTGGATTACCTCATTTGTACTAATTACAAAGTGGGTCGCATCCATGGTGTTACCAGAATGAGGTTTCCAACCTTATTCTTATACCATAGACCATTTAGGTTATATTCTTGAACACAATCCAAATAGTGTCCACTACACTGATGTTCAAGATATATATATTATCAAGATATATGTTATAACCTTGGAGCTTAGTTTAATGGATTTATAAAGAAAGACAGTAATTTTATCAAAACAAATAACTTTTTATTTCTTTGATCAAAATTACACAAGTTTTAGGGCATAAATCCCAACATATGTGATATTCAAATATGATTTGCATATCATATGTTGTGGTAAAGTGGTGAATTGGTGGAGATTTTAACTCCACCAGACACCATTATAAATAAGTGCTTTGTGAAGCACTTAGTAAAAAAGGGTTCTCATTTTTTGAATTCCAACCAAAGAGAAATACCAAATTCTCTCTAGCTTCTCTCATTTTTCTCAAAAACCTTTCTCCATCCCAAATTCCAAAGGGAGTTCCACAACTCTCCCCAACCTCCCAAGAACAACCGAGAAGAACTTTTTGAAGTGTCTCTGTTCGTGAGGTTCGTTTGATCGCGAGAGATCGAGGAGGAATTGCAAGAAGTTGTCTATAAGAGGTTAGTAAAGAGTTTACTTTTTGTTTCCTTCTCAAATCAGCATGCTTAACTTCGATTTTATGAGATAAATTTTGTTTTTATGAAATTACACACACAACGAATCAACGATGTTTCACGACGTCTTCCGCTGCGGGAAACCGATTCCCTTCAACCTCCACCCTTGATCCATCTTAACCCAGATCCAATGGCCCAAATTTTACCCTAAATTTAAACCTCATTTATGTTGAGTTTTATGTCCTAAAACTCATGGCGTAAACTGAATGTATATTCTATTTTGCAATAAAGATGTTATTGAGATTTTTTCAAATAAAGGTGTTATTGAATAAAGTGAGTTGTATATTTTGAAACCTGATCCAATAAAGAACCCTTGGTTATAGGATGTATACTTGAACTTTATGTGCGACATAAAAGTGGATCAAGTTCAAGCTATAGCCAAAACGGTCTATAGTATAAGGATAGGGGTTGGTACCTTATCCTGGGACACAATGGATGCGACCCACTTTGTAGAGTACAAACGATGTGATCCTAAATCGTTCATGTGGAGACATGTGAGTGGGGCGTCCTATGCAATGAGTTTGCATAAGACTGGACAACGAAATAGTCACTTAGACTTTATAACTCTGTTTACTGTCATAACTGACTATATTCATACGATGACCTAGGTAACTCGATCTTAATCCTGAGCGTGCCATGAACTCCTGTTTATTCGGATTATCCTTAGATTTTCATGGGTGAGAGTGGCCTGAGATTGCCGACTCAATAAGCTTCCCATTTCAGGAATAAGATCGGGTAGATAGCTGGGAACATAGTTCTGCAAGATGGAATTCACTCCTACCCGCTTTAGAGATTACTAGAGAGGTTGTTCCCTTAAGTGTTGACTCCGGGTCTTAAACAAAGGGTCCACCCCTCTCATTCACCCGAGAGGGATTCGGTTTGTTGGTTGGACCACAAACCAATTGTTCATTAGAGGATCAGTGGAACTTAAGGAATGAGAAGTAATTACAGAGGTAAAACGGTAAATTTGACCCAACCGTAATAACAAACGACCGTTGAATGATCGACTTACTAATCATGGTTATATCGAGTGGACAGAAATATATCTACAGTGAGGAGAGTGCAGTCACTAGGCTTTAGTGGAGTGTCCCGGTGGTTAACTAATGTTGATTAGCTAGGCTAGAGAATTTAGTCAGTTAATCCCGTATCGTTGGAGCTCATGATCTGTAGGTTCATTAGGTCCCCTTACTAGCTCGGACTAAGTCTTGTAACATTTGAGAGAAAAGAATTTGAATTGTTCAAAATCGGTTTTGAGAGAGAGCGTTAATTATATGCGATATATTTAACGTTTCACAGTTTAATTGTGAATTAAACTATGGATAAAGAAGAGGTGGAAATATTTAAATATGATTTATATATTGGTTTGATTCAAAACATGAATAGGGATTCATGTTCAAACGGTCGATTTAAGAAATCGAGATTGGTCCAATTATTTTATTTGATATTTGATATTAAATTAAATAATTATTTAAAATTAATTAATTAAATTAATTTTAATTTTAAATTAATTTTTTATTAATTTTAAATTAAAATTAAATGGAAATTCAAATTGATTTTTGGGTTTTCAATTAGACCAAACACATAAAGGGTGAACAAGCTTCTTTGAATGTCAAATTCACCATAATTGAGCACCTCCTTCTTGCTTAATCCTTCATCTTCTTATTGTCATCTTCTCCTAGCTTGAATAAGCTTTTGGTTTCTTTAATTGAAGAAGAAACCAATGGATTAAGGAGGATTGATCAAAATTTTTCTGATTTACGTTTTTTAGACCTTTCTCCTATTTCTCTTCAAATTCTCTCAATCAAAAATCCCACAATCTATTCCAAGACCTGGGGATAGTAGGGAAGACACTAGAGGTGGTCAAAACTAGTTTGTGCTCAAAGAAAGCCCACAAATTTGGAGAATTTTAAGTTAGAAAGGTAAGTGTTCATACTCTCTGTTTTTCCAGATTTGAGCATACTTTTTATTTTGTAAAATTGATCAACTTAGAGTATTCAAGATCCGAAATTGCTTTTGCTTTCTTAATATAGACTCTTTCAATGAATGGCAAGGCACGAGGAAGGTATGAATATTTCATCAATTTTATCGATGATTATTCTAGGTATGACTATCTTTACCTAATGCATCATAAGTCTGAAACCCTTGAAAAGTTCAAGGAGTATAAGGCAGAGGTTGAGAACTCGTTAGGTAAAACGATTAAAACACTTCGATCAGACCGAGGTGGAGAGTATATGGATTTGAGATTCAAAGACTATATGATAGAACATGGAATCGTATCCCAACTCTCAACGTCCGGTACACCTCAACAGAACAGTATATTTGAAAGGAGAAACAGAACCCTGTTAGACATGGTTCGATCCATGATGAGTTACACTCAGCTGCCTAGTTTGTTTTGGGGATATGTAGTAGAAGTTGTTGCATATATTTTGAACATGGTTCCCTCTAAAAGTGTTTCAGAAACACCCTATGAGTTATGAAAAAGGCGTAAAGGTAGTTTTACGTCATTTCATGATTTGGGGATGTCCAACACATGTGTTGGTGCCAAAGAAATTGGAACATCGTTCAAAATTATGCATATTCGTAGGATACTCCAAGGAAAAAAAAATGTGGTTTGTTTTATGATCCTCAGGAGGACAAGGTGCTTGTGTCGACAAACGCCACGTTCTTAGAGGAAACCCACATGAGAGATCATCATCCTCGTAGCAGAATTGTCTTGAGCAAAATTTCCATGGAAGCTATAGATAAATCAACAAAAGTTGTTGATCAATCTGGTTCTTCTCAAGAGTTGAGAATGCCTCGACGTAGTGGGAGGGATATTAAACAACCCGACCGTTACATGGGTTTGACTGAACTCAGGTCGTCATACCTGATGATGGCATTGAGGATTCATTGACCTATAAACAGGCAATGAATGATATAGATAGGGACCAGTGGATTAAAGTCATGGACCTCAAAATGGAGTCAATGTACTTCAATTCAGTCTGGGAATTTGTAGATTAATCAGATGGTGACCTATCGGTTGCAAGTGGATCTACAAGAGAAAGCGAGATCAAGCCGGTAAGGTACAAAATTTTAAAGCTCGACTTTTGGCAAAGGGCTATACCCAGCGGGAAGGGGTGGACTATGAAGAAACCTTCTCCCCTGTTGCCATGCTTAAGTCGATTAGAATACTCTTGTCCATTGCCACGTTTTATGATTATGGAATTAGAAAAATGGATGTCAAGACAGCCTTTCTAAATGGAAATCTTGAAGAGAGTATCTATATGGATCAACCAGAGGGGTTCATAATTCAGGGTCAAGAGCAAAAGGTTTGCAAGCTTAAACGATCCATCTATGGATTGAATCAAGCATCTAGATCCTGGAATATAAGATTTGATACTGCGATCAAATCTTATGGCTTTGAACAGAATATTGACGAGCCTTGTGTCTACAAGAAGATAGTCAATACTCGTAGCTTTCTTAGTCTTATCGTGAGGCGATATCCTGCTCATTGGGAATGATGCGGGATTCCTAACTGACGTTAAGCAATGGCTAGCGACCCAATTCCAAATGAAAGATTTGGAAGAGACTCAGTTTGTCCTTGAAATCCAAATTGTTCGAAATCGCAAAAACAAAACGCTAACGCTGTCTCAGGCATCTTATATTGACAAGATGTTGATTAGATATAAGATGCATAATTCTAAGAAAGGTTTATTACCTTTCAGGCATGGAATTCATTTGTCGAAGGAACAGTGTCCTAAGACACCTCAAGAAGTTGAGGATATGAGACGCATTCCCTATGCATCAGCTGTCGGTAGTTTGATGTATGTCATGTTATGTACTCGACCCGACATATGTTATGTTGTCAGCAGGTATCAGTCAAATCCAGGATATGATCACTGGATTGTCGTTAAGAATATCCTTAAGTATCTTAGGAGAACGAGGGATTATATGTTTGTGTATGGCGCAAAGGATTTGATCCTTGCAAGATACACTGACTCCGATTTTTAGACTGATGTAGATTCGAAGAAATCCACATCAGGATCAGTGTTCACTCTTAACGGAGGAGCTATAGTACGGAGGAGTATAAAGTAAGGTTGTATTGTTGACTCCACTATGGAAGCTGAGTACGTCGCAGCTTGCGAAGCAACGAAGGAGGTTGTATGCCTTAGAAAACTCTTTACTGATTTAGAAGTTGTTCCATATATGAATTTGTCTATCACCCTTTATTGTGATAATAGTGGTGCAATGGAAAATACTAAAGAACCTAGAAGCCATAAGCGTGGAAAGCACATAGAGCGCAAATATCATTTCATCAGAGAGATTGTGCAACGAAGAGACGTGATTGTCACGCAGATTGCTTCGGAGCACAATATTGTTGATCCGTTTACAAACCCCCTCACAACTAAAGTGTTTGAGGGACACCTAGAGAGTCTAGGACTATGGGTTGTACAGTAGGGCAGTTTTCTTGCTCAGCATGTTTCACTTCACTAACGTTTTAGTCCAAGTGGGAGTTTGTTGAGTTTTATGTCCTAAAACTCGTGGGTTTGTAAACTGAATGTATATTCTATTTTGCAATAAAGATGTTATTGAGATTTATTCAAATAAAGGTGTTATTGAATTAATTGAATTGTATATTTTGAAACCTTAATCCAATAAAGAACCCTTGGCTATAGGATGTATACTTGAACTTTATGTGTGACATGGATCAAGTTCAAGTTATAGCCAAAACGGTCTATAGTATAATGATAGGGTTGGGTACTTTATCCTGGGGTGGATGCGACCCACTTTGTAGCGTACAAACGATGTGATCCTAAATCGTTCATGTGGAGACATGTGAGTGGGGGCGTCCTATGCAATGAGTTTGCATAAAACTAAACCGTGAAATAGTCACTTAGACTTTATAACTCTGTTTACTGTCTTAACTGACTATATTCATACGATAACCTAGGTAACTCGATCTTAATCCTGAGCGTGCCATGAACTCCTGTTTATTCGAATTATCCTTAGATTTGCATGGGTGAGAGTGGCTCGAGATTGCCGACTCAATAAGCTTCCCATTTTAGGGATAAGACTGGAAAAGATAGCTGGGAACATAGTTCTGCAAGATGAAATTCACTCCTACCCGCTTTAAGGATTAGTAGAGAGGTTGTTCCCTTAAGTGTTGACTCCGGGTATTGAACAAAGGACCCACCCCTCTCATTGACCCGAGAGGGATTCGGTTTCTTGGTTGGACCACAAACTAATTGTTCATTAGAGGATCAGTGAGACTTAAGGAACAAGAAGTAATTACAGGGGTAAAACAGTAAATTTGACCCAGCTGTAATAACGAACGACCTATGAAGGATCGACTTACTAATCATGGTTATATCGAGTGGACAAAAATATATCTACAGTGAGGAGAGTGCAACCACTGGGCTTTAGTGGAGTGTCCCGGTGGTTAACGAATGTTGATTAGCTAGGCTAAAGAGTTTAGTCGGTTAATCTCGTATCGTTGAAGCTCATGATCTGTAGGTCCATTAGGTCCTCTAACTAGCTCGAACTAAGCCTTGTAACATTTGAGAGAAAAGAATTTGAATTGTTTAAATTTGGTTTTGGGAGAGAGCGTTAATTATATGCGATATATCTAACGTTTCACTGTTTAATTATGAATTAAACTATGATAAAGAAGAGGTAGAAATATTTAAATATGATTTAAATATTGGTTCGATTGAAAACATGAATAGGGATTCATGTTCGAACGGTTAATTTAAGAAATCGGGATTGGTCTAATTATTTAATTTGATATTTGATATTAAATTAAATAATTAATTAAAATTAATTAATTAAATTAATAAATTGATTTTACTTTAAAATTTAATTTTATATTAATTTTGAATTAAAATTAAATGGAAATTCAAATTGATTTTTGGGTTTTCAATTAGACCAAACACATAAAAGGTGAACAAGCTTCTTTGAATGTCAAATTCACATAATTGAGCACCTTCTTCTTACTTAATCTTTCTCATCTTCTTGTTATCATCTTCTCCTAGCTTGAAGAACCTTTTGATTTCTTTAATTGAAGAAGAAACCAATGGATTAAGGAGGATTAATCAGAATTTTTCTTATTTACGTTTTTTAGACCTTTCTCCCATCTCTCTTCAAATTTTGTCAATCAAAGATCCCACAATCTGTTCCAAGGCATGAGGATAGTAGGAAAGACACTAGAGGTGGTCCACAACTAGTTTGTGCTCAAAGAAAGCCCACAGATTTGGAGAATTTTGAGTTAGAAAGGTAAGTGTTCTTACTCTCTATTTTTCCAGATTTGAGCATGCTTTTTATTTTGTAAAATTGATCAACTTAGAGTGTTCAAGATCCGAAATTGCTTCCGGTTTCTTAATATAGACTCTTTCAATTTAAACATCATTTTTCCTCTCATTTCAAAATAACTCTCATCTCTAAGCTGCTGAAATTTTCTCTCCAACATTCTCTATTGTTGATCATTCTTCAAAGTTGCATCATTTTCTATTCTTGTTGTGAGAGAATTTTATATGAGAGATTAGATTGTTTATTTAGAGCTCAAAATTGTGTATCTACTCGTGCGAGAGATCTTTCTTTGTGGGATTTTTATTTCATCTTTTAAATTGGGTTTTGTATTAAAGTGTGGGTACACCTTGGGATTTTGAATGAACGGTTTAATCCTGAACCCGAAAAAGAATTTGTAGTGGTTTAATCCTAAACCAGAAAAAAGATTTGTAGTGGTTTGATCCTGAACTCGTTCAAAAGAATTATAGTGGTTTGATCTTAAACCTGTTTAAAAAGATCGATATAGGTTGGATCCTGAACCTGCAAAAGGATTAGTTGGGGGGTTTACTCTTGAAACTTTAAAAACAATGGGAAATTGGTTTGCTTCTCACCCATAAGAGAATTGTCGCAGTAAAATACCCAAGAAGACGTCTTGGGAGTGGAGTAGAGATTTCCAAACCACTATAAAAATCTTCGATGTCGTTTCCTATCTCTCCAACTTTAACTTTTTCCTATTTAAATTATTTTTTAAGTAGATTGCATGCTTAGAAAAATTGTTCTATATTTCTATAAATTTTAGGGTGCTTATTTTGATTATTTAAGTTTGAAGTAATCGAGTTTCAATTCTAAAAAAAAAAGTTTAAAATTTTTAAGCAACCCTATTCACCCCCTGTAGTGTTGTTATACAATCCTACAATTGGTATCAGAGAGGGTAGCTCAATTTTTTGTTAAAAAAAAATTAAAAATCTTGTTTTCAATATTTGAAAAACTATTTTTTATTTTTTTAAATCTGATTTTTTTTTTCATTTTTTTGAAGAAAAACTTGAAAATTTGAGTTTTAAAAGCGATTTTCACTATTAAATCATTTTTCTTGAAAATTGCTTTTTAAAAACTCTTTTTCTTAACTTATTAAATTTCGATTCTTTTGCTTAGAAGAAACTTTTTTTAAATTATTTTTTCCTTGAAATTCAAATTTTGAAAAAGTGTTTTGTTTGGAAATATTTTTTTTCAAAAATTATTTTTCAAAATTACCTTTCTTGAAAACTTAATTGTTTGAGCTTATGGAAAATATTAGAGTTAATTATGATTTGATTGAATCTATTTCTAATGATTTTCTTGATGTGAAGAAAATTTCTAAAATTAGAAATCAAAAAAATTGTCATAAATCAAAGAAAGAAGATTTGCAGGAATCACATTGGTGTTTGATGGCTCACACTTGTTGGGATAGACACTATATCTTAAAAATCAATTATCCCCTCTTGTGTGAACCTAATAGAAAATTAGTCAAGTAGAAAACAATAATAATAATAAGCACAAGACACCAACAATTTTAACGTGGAAAAATCTCCCCAAGGTGAGGAGTAAAAAACCACGGATCGAAGTCAAAATCTCCAATATAATCAATAATGGGTTACAACGAGTTCTCCCTAGTACCAACTAGAGGCATACAATAATAGATAACTCAAGATAATAAATCTTGGCAACAAACGACAATATTCCAAGAGAATAAACAAGAAAGATCTCACCCAAAGTGAAACCCAATTACCCACTACAAAATGATTGTAGGTAGCTCCAAAAGAAAACTCCACCGTTCAAATTGAAAACCCTCGTGTCAGGAACACACTGTCAAAATTTCAGCTCGATCGGACCACAAATCGATCCCAAAAGGCTGAAAAACGGATTTGTACGGAAGTTCTTTTCACTCTTTCTTTTTCTCTCTCCTCTCTGTCGTCTAACCCTCTTCTATTCTGCTGTAGGTTTTTAGTTTTCTTAATAAAAGAAAACCCTAAGCTCACATGGGCCTTTAATGTGGGCTTTTCCACATAAGTGAAAAAAACCGAACAAATCTCCCCCTTTTCACTGTATGGAGGAACTTGTCATTCCAGCAGAGGAATGACAAAACTCAGGCTTATCTCTTGGTAGATTCTTAGTCAACATATCAGATCCATTATGATCAGTATGTATCTTCTCAAGCTCAAACGAACATCATTCAATGCATCTCTCATCCAATGATACCTCACATCTATATATTTAGTTCTGGAATGAAACGAAGAATTCTTACCAAGATGAATAGCGCTCTGGTTATCATAGAATATCACATACCGTTGTTCCTTGAAGCCAAGCTCCTGTATAAACCGCTTCATCCAAAACATTTCTTTGCACGCTTCTGTTGCTGCAATATATTCTGCTTCAGTCGTAGAAAGTGCCACACACATCTGTAGTCTTGACTGCCAAGACACTGCACCACCTGCAAATTTCATCAAGTAACCGGAAGTAGACTTTCGATTATCTAAATCCCCAGCCATATCTGAATCTGTGTAACCAACAAGCACTGGTTTTCCACTTCCAAAAGTAAGCTTCAAACTGGAAGTGCCTCTCAAATATCTCATGATGTACTTGACTGCCTCCCAATGTTGTTTTCCTAGATTTGACATAAAATGACTAACAACACCAACAGCATAGGCAATATCTGGTCTAGTACATACCATGGCATACATCAAACTCCCAACTGCTGAAGCATATGGGACTCTCCCTATCTCATCTTTCTCTTTATCTGTGGAAGGACTCTGCTTGCTACTCAATTTGAACTGACTAGATAAAGGAGAACTTACTGTTTTAGCTTTACTCATCTTGAATCTCTCAAGCACCTTTTCCAAGTAATGCTCTTGTGACAAATACAATTTCTTGGATGCTTTGTCTCGTTCGATTCGAATTCCAAGAATCTTCTTTGATGGCCCTAAATCCTTCATGGCAAAGGATTTGCTCAACTATTTTTTCAACATGTTTATTCTCGAAACATTCCTGCCAACAATCAAAATGTCATCAACATAGAGCAATAATATAATAAAATCATCATTAGAGAACTTTTTCACAAAAACCCAGTGATCAGAAGTAGTCTTCTTGTAGCCTTGCTCCCCCATAACTGACTCAAACTTCTTTACCACTGTCTTGGTGCTTGTTTCAACCCATAAAGATTTTTATTTAGCCTGCATACAAGATTCTCTTTTCCTTTCTCCTCAAAGTCCTCTGGTTGTTCCATATAGATTTCTTTGTATAAGTTCCCGTGAAGGAATGCAGTTTTGTCTAAGTCAAGGCTAGCTGCCAAACTCAATACTACACGTATAGAAGACATCTTAACAACATGAGCAAAAAATTCATCAAAATCAATACCTTTCTTCTGACTGAACCATTTGACAACTAGTCTCGCTTTATACGCGGTCTTGAGTTGCGTTCTTCTTGTTTCACTCGATAAACCCACTTATTTTTCAGTGCAGTTTTTCCTTTAGGCAACTTGACAAGCTCAAAAGTATGATTTTCATGTAATGACTTCATCTCATCTTTCATTGCATCAGTCCACTCTCTTTTGTGTTCATCTTCTATGTCCTCTCCATAACTCTCAGGTTCTCCCCCGTCAGTCGATAACAAATATTCATTGGTAGAGTATCTCGATGACGGATGTCGATCTCTGATAGATCTCCTGAGTGAAACATTAGTAGGAACTTATGTCTCTAACAACTGTTCATGAACATTATCATCTACATCAACTGGTTCTGAACCCTCTACTTCATCTGCACCATCAACTTGATCGTTCTGAATCCCATTCTCAGCCTGCATAGAAGGTTGTGTCAAAGGAACTGAGTCTAAGTCAATCAAATCATCAGTATGTTCAGACTTTGTTTTATCTGTCTTTTCGATGTCTTATATGGTTTGATCTTCTATAAACACAACATCTCGACTTCTAATGAGCTTCTTATGCACTACATCAAACAACCTGTAATCAAACTCATCTTGACCATAGCCAAGGAACACACATGGTTTTGTCTTTGCATCAAGCTTTGATCTCTCATCTTTAGGAACATGAACAAAAGCTTTGCAACCAAAGACACGCAGGTGGTTATAAGATATGTCCTTCTTTGACCAAATTCTATTTGGAACTTCAAAGCCCAAAGGAACACATGGTGTGAGATTCAAAACATGTACAACTGTACTTAGTGCTTCACCCCAAAATGATTTTGGTAACTATGACTGTGAAAGTAAACATCTCACTTTTTCAACCAGTGTTCTGTTCATTCTCTCAACTAACCCATTTAATCGAGGAGTCTTAGGAGGCGTCTTTTGATGTCAAATACCATGATCTCTACAATACTCATCAAAAGGCCCACAATACTCACCTCTACTATCGGTCCTAATACACTTCAACTTTTTACCAGTTTCTCTTTCAACAAGGGCATGAAACTGTTTAAACACTTGCAACACTTGATCTTTAGTCTTCAAGGTATAAACCCACGTTTTCCTCGAATGATCATCTATAAATGTCACAAAATATGATGCACCTCCAAGTGTTTTTGTTTTCATAGGACCACATACATCAGAATATACTAAGTCAAGTATATTTGGCTTTCTAGAATGTTGAGATGCCTTAAAGGAAACTCTTGTTTGCTTTCCTGCCAAACAATAATCATATCTTTTTAGAGGTGCATGTTTTATACCAGGAAGATGATTTTTCTTGGCTAGAATCATCATACCTTTCTCACTAATGTGACTGAGTCTCTTATGCCAAAGCTCAACACTCTCGTCATTATCCATTGTATTTATATTGCAATCTGTAATCTTGGTCTGCATCAAATACTGTGATGAACACTTCTCTCCCTTAGCTACCACTATTGAGCCTTTAGTAAGTTTCCATTTACTGTCATAGAAGGTATTGCAGAAACCTCCATCATCAAACTTACCTGTAGAGATTAAATTCATGCGAATGTCAGGGATGTGTTTTACATTTTTCAAAACCAACATAGAACCATTCTTGGTTTCCAAGTGTACATCCCCAATGCCAACTTCTTTTGCCAATCCATCATTACCCATCCTACCATTGCCAAAATCTCCAGATGTGTAAGATGCAAAGAAATCCCTCCTGGATGTAGCATGAATTGAAGCACCACTATCAATCACCCAACTGCTCTGTTGTGTAGCAAGATTTATAACATCACCGGTACCGTCGAATAAAATAAAAAACTCTTTGGTGGCTGCAGTAACTCTATCTGCATCATTATCATCATCATTCTTCTTTTCCTTACCTTTGTCATTTTTATTTTCTCTCTTAAGCTTTCAACAATGTTTCTTTATATGTCCTTTTACACCACAGTGAAAACACTCAACATTTGCAAACCGACCACTCTTGCTTTTGCTTCTGTCTCTACCCTTCGGACTTTTACTCTTACTACTTCCCCTATTTTCAGTGACAAGAACCTCTGATTGTGAACAATAGCCCTGTGACTTTCTTCTCATCTATTCGTTCAAAACACTGCTTTTTACTAAGTCCATACTTAGTACTCCATTTGGGGCTAAGTTTGACAAGGAAGTTCTAAATGTCTCACATGAGTCCGACAATGTACCAAGAAGCCATAATCCATGTACCTCTTCATCAAACTTAATATTCATTCTAGCTAACTGATTAATGATACCTTGGAATGTATTCAAGTGATCTAACATAGATGTTCCATTTTGGTATCTTATAGCCATCATTTGCTTGATCAGAAACAATTTATTATTACCAGTTTTTGGGGCACATAACTCCTCAAGTTTATTCCACAGGGTTCGTGCATTATTTTCATCACCAATATGATTCAAAATATTTTCTTCAACCCAAAGTCTAATAATGCCACATACTTTCCTATGACATATTTCCCATTCTGCATCAGTTTTATCTTCAGGCTTCTCGGATGAAAAAACAGGAAGATACAAGTTTTTCACATATAAAGTATCTTCCATCTTTCTTTTCCATACTTCATAATTTTGACCATTCAGATTAATTATCTTACATGTACTAATATACATGTTCAACACAAGGTACTTAACTAATCACAACTTGGCTCTGATACCACTTTGTTGGTATAAACACTATATTTTAAAGATCAATTATCCCCTCTTGTGTGAACCTAATAGGAAATTAGTCATGTAGAAAACAATAATAATAAGCACAAGACACCAACAATATTAACGTAGAAAAACCTCTCCAAGGTGAGGAGTAAAAAACCACAGACAAAAGTCAAAATCTCCACTATAATCAATAATGGGTTACAATGAGTTCTCTCTAGTACCAACAAGAGGCATATAATAATAGATAACTCAAGATAATAAATCTTAGCAGCAAACGACAATATTCCAGGAGAATAAATAAGAAAGATCTCACCCAAAGTGGAACCCAATTACCCACTGCAAACTGATCGTAGGTAGCTCCAAAAGAAATCTCCACCGTTCAAATTGAAGACCCTCGTGTCAGGAACACGCTGTCAAAATTTAAACTCGATCGAACCAAAAATCGATCCCCAAAAGGCTGAAAAATGGATCTGTACGAAAGTTCTTTTCTCTCTTTCTTTTTCTCTCTCCTATCTGCCGCATAACCCTCTTCTATTCTACTGTAGGATTTTAGTTTTCTTAATAAAGGAAAACCCTAAGCCTACATGGGCCTTTAATGTGGGCTTTTCCACATAAGTGAAAAAACCCCAACAACACCGACAATGAAAGTGACGACGAAGAGGTAAGTAATGAAAATCCCTCTTATGATGAGCTTATGGATGCCTATAATGAAATTAAGCATGAATTTGAAAAAGTAGGGACTAAATATTTTTCTCTTAAAAAGAAGAACTCTAAATTAACTTATGAAAATAATGAGTTATTACATGAGCTTAGTAGTGTGAAGGAAGAACATGAGAAAATTAATTCCTCATTTTTAGAAATGAAAAATGACTTGAATGTTTTAACTGTTGAAAATAAGTCATTAGTTGAGGAAAATGTTTGCTTGAAATTAAATGTCAATAATGTTGTGAAGCATGATGATGTTGAGAACTCATGTGATGAAGATAAATGCATTATACTAGATAAGATTAAATTTCTTGAACATGATATTTTTGAATTACATGAACTTGTTAAAGCTCTAAAAGAAAAAGAATCAAATCTTATGAATGAGCTTAGTTGTGCCAAAGATTCTATTAAGAAATTGACAATAGGTACACAAAAATTGAATAAAATTACTGAAATTGGCAAACCTTTAAATGACAAAAGAGGTCTTGGTTATATTGATGAGAGTATTACTCCATCTAGTTCTAAAACTACTTTTATCAAAGCATCTTTTATGCTTAATAATATTCAGCCTAATGTTTTACTAAAATGTGATGTGCATAAGCATAATACACCAATCCATGTGCACAAGCATGATGTATCAAAATTTGTGAAAAAACACTCTCATGCTAAGTCTAATTTTGTGCATAATGCTAAATTTGTGCCTACATGTCATTATTGTGGAATTAAAGGTCATATTATACTAAATTGCTACAAATTGAAAAATGCTCTTAATGGTTATGGAAAGAAAAATGTTCCTTATAAAGAAAAATTCCGAAATAGTTATAAAATGAATACTTATGCGAGAAGGAACATGCATAGATATTATGTGAATAAACATTTTATGCAAAATGTCTACCTAAATCGAATGATATAAATGTTATGAATATTGGAACTAAAAAGAAATGGGTTCTAAAGATTGAGACTAACCTACATGGACCCAAACAAGTATGAGTACCAAAGATTGCTTGCTAATTTATTTTGTAGGTGTGCTCCAAAAGTCAAAATTTGAAGATTAACTCAATTTCAAAACGAAATAATTCAAAATTCAAATGCAATTCCATAAATCTCTTGGTGCTTCAAAAGGAAGTATTCATTATTTGGTAACTTTATCTTTTAAATGATTATTGAATTAATTTGAGATATTTTATAATATTATCTATGAATTAATTTGAATTTAAATTTACTCTTGAATTGTTTTATTGGAAAGTTTTATTTTTGGAATTTGAAATTGAGTTTTTTAAGTCTTTGAATGGAAGGTTATTATTTGTTTTATTGTGATATTTTTGTGGAATTGAAATTGGATATGATTTTCTTATTAATTTTTTTTATAGTTGAATGTTTCTTGAATTTTGCATTCTTGATTTATTGGTAAAATAGATTTTTATTATTGTTGAATGATTGACATGGTAATTGCTTTTTTTTAAGATTTTTACTATTATTGAAATGTTGTTTACTTACCATTGGTATTAAATCTATTTGATTAATTATTGAATTTGATTGATTATTATATTAAATGTCTATGAGATATTTATGAATATATGTGTTTGACATTTGTCTTTATTGTTTGTCTAGTTATAGACTACAAAATTATATGCTCTTGAGAAATTAAAATTGATTTATCCTTGTTCCCTATAGGTTTGTTATTTGTTTATAGAATTACATGTCATGAAATATTTCTTAAATCTTTTTGGTATATTATATGTTATTTTTAATTTTTAATTTGTCCAATATAATTGATATTTTGAGTGTTTGAAATATTTGATTCCTTTATAATTTCCATGTTGGTTTTCAACATTGATGTTTGAAATTGTTTTTGGAAACTTGTTTGGATTCCTTTATTGTTTGATTATAATTAATCCTTGTCATTAATTTGAGAACTTGTTTGAAAATATTTTTTTTAACTATCTTTCTTTATACTTTATTGTTTGAGTTATACTCTTACAAGTGATATTAAGTTTTGTTAGTTTAAAAATAGTGATTGAACGCTTTATAAACTTGAATATCTATTGCTTGATTAAAACATTATGTTTTGATTATTTATGTTATGTTATTATGAGACATGGAAACGAGTTGTTAGATTCCTTTTCTAGGAGAAGTGTTTGAAATTATTATTATTTTGCTTTGAATCCATATTAGTTGTGAATTTGAATCCATTTTTTTTCTTTTGATAGACTTTGATTTGCTTGTAATGTTATTGATGTGTTTTATCTATTATCCCATTGAGTTCTATGCATGGAAGAAAAATTTCATTGATTATATTATTAATATCTTATTTCGTCTCTCATATTGATATCTTATTAATTTAGTACTATATACCTTTATATGAACTATATTTGATATTTTGCCAAAATTCGGTGAGTTTGACTATTTTGATTGATATTTATTAATTTGACAATCCTCATCAATTAGTATTGATGTGAAATTCTTTGGGTGTTGAATGTTTAAATATTTTTTGTATCCTATTTTTTTAGATTGGTATATCATATCTCATAGTGTTTAAATGTTTAGAATTTTATTTATGAGATTGTATGTGCAATTAATAAATTGATTTAAATTCTATTTTTGATATGCTTTAAATTGATTTAAAATTGATTTGTTCTATAAAGTCTCTTATCTCATGTCTCACTTATTTTGGTTAGTTGAGCAATTGAAAAAGTGATTAGAATTTAGATTGTGTTTTTTATTGACTTATAAAACTCCATAAAAAATATCCTTCTTAGAGTATGTTTATTTTTTATGGGGAGCAAATGCCTCTTAAAAATGATATTTTTTACTTAATTGTGAAATTGTTTTTACCTCGTAATATTTGTGATTGATATTGATTTGTTAATTGTGATTGATCTAATTATATTTATTATGAAAAAAAAATCATATTGTTGATTAAATAACTAATTGTTTGTTCTTTTGAAAAGAGTGTTTTTAATTTTTGCTTAAGAAAATTTATTGAATTTTATTTCATAGGAGGCGTATATTATATAGAAATAATTGATATTCTTGGTTTTCCTTTAACATTTTGCTCAAATTTGGTATAAATAATTCATTTTTTAAATGATACCATGCTTATATTTGTTTGATAACATTATCCTTATGTGTTATCTAATATACGTTGATGTTATTTTGTTATTATTTGGTATCAATATTTGATTCTCATTAATTAATGTTTATTTTCTAACATTTGGTATTTCGATATCTCATGTTTGAATTTTACTTGGATTTGATAAGTTGATTTTTTTGAGATAAATTTGCTTAATGTATCTTTGATAAATATGAAAATTTTATTGCATGTTCATGAGTGAGTATTAAATTGCTCTTTAAGAATCTTATTAATTTATCTTA
This sequence comes from Trichosanthes cucumerina, assembly GCA_036507285.1. Lineage (NCBI taxonomy): Eukaryota > Viridiplantae > Streptophyta > Magnoliopsida > Cucurbitales > Cucurbitaceae > Trichosanthes > Trichosanthes cucumerina. Next base: position 27,602,926 of record CM071842.1, on the reverse strand, counting down.
TACCATTTTTTATTGAATGGGTATTTCATTGAAAAATATTGATGATTTGTTTGAGATAGATAGAACTTGTTGGAATAGAAATTTCGACGAATCCAAAATTGCCACATCATCACCCGACATTGATGGCAAAATTATTTAATTAGGGACTAATTAAATCTGCAGGCATCCCTAAATTAAATTGGTGGCTATACAATTGGGTTCCTTAAAATTTGATAGACAAAAGTCTAAATTAAAGACTCAGTTAGCAAAAGTCCAAGCCCGATCCAGAGACGTAGGCTCAAAATCAATAAGGCCTGGTCCAAAAAAGAAGGCCCAAATCAGCCAAGCCCAAGAAGATTGACCCAACCCAAAATGGTTGGCCCAAAGCTAACCTGGCCTAACCCAAAGGAGTTGGCCCAACAAAGAGCAGACCCAATCCAACGAGCCCAAGCCCATCTGAAGGCCTAGAGAAACTCTATAAATAGAGACTTCCCTCATTCATTTTCAAGGTTCAGAAATTTGAGATTCCAGAGAGAATTCAGAAACAAAGCTGTGAAATCTCCAGAAGCTCTTGAAGATCAAACACCATATGAACGAAGAACGCTTCAAGGGAATCGCCAAGAACACACACCACGAATCCATTGAAGTTTTCAACATCGAGAACAAGTCAGATCACCCTCGAGAAAAATTTACAAGTCAAGATCTTCAACAAGCTGCAAGCCAAAGACCTTCTACAAGCTATAAGCCGAAGATCTTCAACAAGCTACAAGTCGGAGACCTTCAACACGCCATGTCGAAGATCTTCAACAAGCTACAAACTACAAGTCGAAGATCTTCAACAAGCTACAAGCTATAAGTCAAGACCTTCAACACGCTACAAGTCGAAGATCTTCAACAAGCTACAAGCTATAAGTCAAGACCTTCAACACGCCATGTCAAGATCTTCAACAAGCTACAAGCTATAAGTCGAAAACCTTCAACAAGCCGCAAGTCAAGGCCTTCAACAAGTCGCAAGCTTAAGACCTTCGACTTTCTACACTTGAGAACAAAAGTTGAAAAGCCCTCAAGACAAATCTACATTCAAGAACAAGTCGTTTTCAAACCCTCGATCCAAGCGCATACGTAGGAGAGAGAATCAGAGGATTAAATACTAGAGATTGTACTCACATTTACCTGAAATCAATACAACACAAATTCATTTACACGTGTCTCATTTCCATTCGCTGGTTGAAATATCGTGTGAACAAATTGGCACGCCCAGTGGGACAATCTCTACCTCTCATCTCTACCTCTCATCTCAAAGAAGAAGTGAAGTGATGGCATGCAGGCAGATTTCTTCAATGATCTCTCTTATGAGCAACTCATACATGAGTTCTATTACCCACAGCTGCTCCAATGAGCTGAGGTCGCAAGAAGATGAAGTAATGACACTGTCGGGGGCATCAACTAACAACAAGTTCTTGATCAAGTTTAACCCTTTGTTTGATTCTAATTCTGATGTAGTGTCCGTCATGATGACTAAAACAAACACTATGGAAGAAAGAATAACGGGGATGGAAGAACAAATCAACGACTTAATGAAGGCGATTAAAGAAAAAGATTCTCAAATCGCATACTTAAAGAGTCAGATTGAGAATCAAGATGTCGTTGAATCAAGTCAAACTCCTGTTGTTAGAGATCAAAGCAAAGGAAAGAATGTTGTGCAAGAAGATCAACCACAACCTTCCAAGAATGTTGCGCAACAAGATCAACCACAACCATTCACTTCAATCGCTGAATTATCTGTCCAACAACTTCAGGACATGATAACGAACTCCATCAGAGCGCAATATGGTGGAGTTTCTCAAGATTCCCTCTTGTATTCCAAACCATATACTAAGAGGATCGACAATTTGAGAATGCCAACCGGATATCATCCACCAAAGTTTCAACAATTCGATGGAAAAGGCAACCCCAAGCAACATGTTGCGCATTTCATCGAGACATGTGAAAATGCCGGCACGCGAGGAGATCTACTAGTCAAGCAGTTCGTACGAACATTAAAAGGAAATGCTTTTGACTGGTACACTGATCTAGAGTCCGAGTCAATAGACAGTTGGGAACAATTCGAAAAGGAGTTTCTAAATCGCTTCTACAGCACAAGACGAGTCGTCAGCATGTTTGAGCTCACCAACACCAGACAACGAAAAGGTGAACCCGTTGTCGACTACATAAATCGTTGGAGAGCCACAAGTCTCGATTGCAAAGATCGTCTCACTGAATTATCTGCTGTCGAAATGTGCATTCAAGGCATGCACTGGGGACTCCTTTACATCCTTCAGGGAATAAAGCCTCGCACTTTTGAAGAGGTAGCAACTCGCGCCCACGATATGGAGTTGAGTATTGCTAGCCAAAGAGATCAAGACATTCCAATCTCTAGCATGAAGAAGGAAGGAGAGTACATCGAGGAAACTTCAGAAGAGTCTATGGTTGTCAGTACAACTCCTCTCAAGATGTCTTCAAAACAAAAATACAAGAAATTTAAAAAGCAACAAGAAAATAGAAAGTGTCGCTTAAGTTTAAAGGAAAGACGAAACAAAGTCTATCCCTTTCCTGATTCTGACATGTCTGATATGTTGGAACAACTACTAGACGCACAACTAATTGAACTTCCAGAATGTAAGCGGCCGAAAGAGATGGAAAAGGTCGATGATCCCAAGTATTGCAAGTATCATCGAGTTATCAGCCATCCAGTGGAAAAATATTTCGTCTTGAAAGAGCTAATTCTAAAATTAGCTAAAGAAGGCAAAATTGAGCTAGATCTCGATGAAATAGCTCAAACGAATCATACTGCAGTAACAGTAAATGCATGCAGTCAAATGTGCTCTAAACCGCTTCATGGCAAAGAAGTGAGCCTAGTCCAATTTGGAACCATGCAACCTGTAGCTGTTCAGCTTCAACATGAGATGTCAATAAACAAACTCCAAGGTACAATCAAACTTACTGATGATAAAGACAAAGGTCAGGTCCTTGTAACTCATTTGAAGAAACAAAGACAAAGTTTAGCTTCAGATGATTCTTGTCAATATAGAAGCCACAAATGCAAAGACAAACATCAAAAGAAGAATGATTCAAGGAAACTTAAGTTTGAAAGGAAGAGAAGCAAAGAATATTCTCAACTTGGAAAATCTATGACCTTAAAGGAATTCTTCTCTGGAAAATTCCTTCACATAAAAGAAAAGGAAGAAAACTCTGTTGGTGTTTACTACATTGAAGCAGAAGAAGCTGATGACGTAAAAGAAGTCAAACAAAGGACTTCTGTCTTCGATCGCATTAAGCCTTCAACTACTCGACCTTCAGTCTTCCAAAGGATGAGTATGGCCGCGACGGAAGAAGAAAACCTAGATCTAACTTCTAGCTCCATTCGAACTTCAGTCTTTCAAAGGCTAAATGTCTCTACTTCAAAGAAACGTCGACCTTCAACATCTGTTTTTTACCGCCTCAAAGTAACAAGTGGTCAAGATGAAAGCATGATGAACACCTCGAAAGCAGAACTGTTCGATGAGGTGAGCCATAACAAGGTCCAAAGTACCGTCCCTTCACGTATGAAAAGGAAGTTCTACGTTCTCATAAATACAGAGGGCTCCTTGAAGGTAAAGAAAAATCTTGTCATTGTAACAAATCCTACAAATGAAGGATTTAGTCAAGACCATGATGAGAACAAAATCATCTAAAATCTGAAGAGCTCCTTGTTGCAAGAGCCTAAACTGCATGATGCTCCTGGCCCGCACAAGCTTAAAAGGTGAATGGCTAAAAAAAAAATCCTTCTGAACTACGTTCTGACTTGATCCCTTTTCTTAAGGGTACGTAGGCAGCTTAAAGAAAACTTTAAGTTCAGTCACAAAAAAATTAAAAAAAAAGTGTGTTATAACTACTAAGATATGACATACTGGGGCTATACAAAAAGATTGAAGTTGTTGAATCCTATTGTCAATAGCGACGCTGCAAATTGAAGGTTTTGCATCATTATGAGGACGACATTGCAAGTTAAGTTCATACGAGGTCGCATCCTCTCCAATTCGAGGGGCTTCGCTGCTTCCTCTTAAAGTTCGAGGGCTTCGTCGTCGCTTCGTTTTAAAGTTCGAGGGTCTCGTCGTTGCTTCCTCTCAAAGTTCGAGGGTCTCGTCGTCGCTTCCTCTCAAAGTTCGAGGGCTTCGCCGTCAGTTCTTCTCAAAGTTGGAGGACTTCGTCGTCACTTCCTCTCAATGTTCGAGGGCTTCGTCGTCGCTTCCTCTGAAAGTGTGAGGGCTTCGTCGCCGCTTCTTCTCAAAGCTCAAGGGCTCCGTCGTCGCTTCCTCTCAAAGCTCAAGGGCTCCGTCGTCGCTTCCTCTCAAAACTCAAAGACTTCGTCGTCGTTTCTTCTCAAAGCTCGAAGACTCCGTCGTCGCTTCCTCTCAAAGCTCGAGGGCTCCGTCGTCGCTTCTTCTCAAAGCTTGAAGTCTCCGTTGTCGCTTCCTCTCAAAGCTTGAAGACTCCGTCGTCGCTTCTTCTCAAATCTCGAAGACTCCGTCGTCGCTTCTTCTCAAAGCTCTAAGACTTCGTCGTCGCTTCTTCTCAAAGTTCGAGGACTTCGTCGTCATTTCTTCTCAAAACTCGAAGACTTCGTCGTCGTTTCTTCTCAAAGCTCGAAGACTCTCGCCGCCGCTTCCTCTCAAAGCTCCGGGTTCCGCTGCCGCTTCTTCTCAAAGCTCAAGTCTCCGCTGCCGCCTCTCAAAGCTTGAAGACTCCGTCGTCGCTTCTTCTCAAAGCTCGAAGACTCCGTCGTCGCCTCTTCTCAAAGCTCGAAGACTTCGTCGTTGCTTCTTCTCAAAGCTCGAGGACTCCAACGTCTTCAAAGACTCTGGCGGTGCTTCCTCTTCAAAGACTCTAGCGGTGCTTCGTCTTCAAAGACTCTGGAAGTGCGGTCGCTTCGTCTTCAAAGACTCTGGCAGTGCGGTCGCTTCGTCTTCAAAGACTCTGACAGTGCAGTCGCTTTGTCTTCAAAGTCTCTGGCGATGCGGTCGTTTCGTCTTCAAAGTCTCCGGCGGTGCGGTCGCTTCGTCTTCAAAATCTCCGACGGTGCGGTCGCTTCGTCTTCAAAGTCTCCGCAGAAGACGGCGCCGTTTTCAAAGTCCGGTCTCCGGCGGCGGCTACATCTTTAAAGTCCGGTCTTCGGCGGCGGTTAAATCTTCAAAGTTTGGTCTCTAGCGGCGTCTTCACCTCCAAAGTCTGGTCTCCGGCGGCGACTACATCTTCAAAGTTCGGTCTCTAGCGGCGGCTTCACCTTCAAAGTCTGGTCTCCGGCGGCAGCTATATCTTCAAAGTTCGGCCTCCGACGGCGACTATATCTTCAAAGTCCGGTCTCCAGCGGCGGCTACATTTTCAAAGTCCGGTGTCTGGCGGAGGCTTCAGCTTTAAAGTCTTTTCTCGGGCGGCGGCTTCACCTTCAAAGTCTGGTCCCCGGTGGCGACTACATCTTCAAAGTTCGGTCTTTGGCGGCAGCTACATCTTCAAAGTCCGATCTCCAGCAGCGACTACATCTCCAAGGTCTGGTCTCCGGCGGCTACATCTCCAAGGTCCGGTATCTGGCGGCGGCTACATCTTCAAAGTTCGGTGTCTGGCGACAGCTATATCTTCAAAGTTCGATCTCCTGGCGGCGACCTCATCTTCAAAGTCCGGTCTCTGGCGGCGGCTTCATTTTCAAAGTCCGGTCTCTGGCGGCGTCTTCAGCTTCAAAGTCTGGTCTCTGGCGGCGACTTCACCTTCAAAGTCCGGTCTCTCGTGGCGGCTATATCTTCAAACCCGGTCTCAGTAGCGGCTACATCTTCAAAGTCGGTCTCTGCGCAGCAACTTCAGCTTTAAAGTCTTGTCTCTGGCGGCGGCTTCACCTTCAAAGTCTAGTCTTGGCGGCGGCTATATCTTCAAACTCCAGTCTCCAGTGGCGGCTACATCTTCAAAGTCTGGTCTCTGGCGGCGACTTCAGCTTTAAAGTCTTGTCTCTGGCGGCGACTTCACCTTCAAAGTCTGGTCTTCGGCGGCGGCTACATCTTCAAAGTCCGGTCCGGTCTCTGGCGGCGGCTAGTCTGATCTCCCGGCATCTCGACTTTCAAAAAAAAGAAAAAGAAAAAAAAAGTCAAGGTTTGGGACTCGCCTCACACCTTAGTAAGAAAGTCTTGTTCTCTGTTGGAGTGAATTGATAGAAGTCTCACTTCCTCTATTTATAGTTGAGGAAAAGATAAAAGTCAGATTCCAAAATGAAAGTTTGAATTCAAATAGGAGTTGGAATTGAGATTGGAATAAGATTTCATCTCAAATTGAAATCTGACTTATCTTATCTCCAATTGAAATCAGATTTTACACCAAATCAAAGTTGATGAAATTAATTTTATTCAAATCAAAATCATGATAGAATTTAAATTTTATCTCCAATCAAAATTTGAGCATAATCCAAATTTTATCCAAATCAAAGTTGATGAAACTAATTCTATTCAAATCAAAATCATGATAGAATTTCAATTTTATCTCAAATCAAAATTTGGACATACTCCAAATTTTATCCCAAATCAAAGTTGATGAAATTAATTCTATCCAAATCAAAATAATTTCAATTTTATCTCAAATCAAAATTTAGACATACTCCAGATTTTATCCCAAATCAAACTTGATAAAATTAGTTCTATCCAAATCAAAATCTTGATAGAATTTTAATTTTATCCTAAATCAAAATTTGGATATAATCCAAATTTATCCCAAATTTACATTAGATAAAGTTGATTCTATCAAGTTTACATCATTGTAGAATTGTAATTTTATCTTGCCAAACAAAATTTGGGCATAATCCAAATTTTATCCTAAGTCAAGGTTGAAATCTAAATTTTATCCTAGGACGAGGTTGGAGGAAAAATGTCAAATTTTATTACAAGTTTGCAAGTCCTAACCCAATTTCAAAAATTTTGGATAAAGTTTTTTTTAACCTTATCCCACATTTGTGTTGAATTAGAGTAGAGCATAAAAGTCTACTAAATTCAAATTAAATTTTATGCCAAATAAAAAAAATCAAAATATTGACTCAGATTCATATTTTGATATATTGGCATAAAGAGAAAAAAAAATGTGTCAAAGAAAAAAAAATCAATCCAGTTATGAACCAAATTTCATATTTGATTAAATTGACACATCAAGCGGAATTCAAATTATGAGCAAACCTCATCCAAATTAGAGCAAAATCTTATGTTTTGATTCTCAAATAACTTTTTCGAAATTCACACACACATAATTTGTGAATAAATTTCGAAAAGGGGACATTTGTTGGAATAGAAATTTCGACGAATCCAAAATTGCCACATCATCACCCGACATTGATGGCAAAATTATTTAATTAGGGACTAATTAAATCTGCAGTCATCCCTAAATTAAATTGGTGGATATACAATTGGGTTCCTTAAAATTTGATAGACAAAAGTCTAAATTAAAGACCCAGTTAGCAAAAGTCCAAGCCCGATCCAGAGACGTAGGCCCAAAATCAATAAGGCCCGGTCCAAGAAAGAAGACCCAAATCAGCCAAGCCCAAGAAGATTGACCCAACCCAAAATGGTTGGCCCAAAGCTAACCTGACCTAACCCAAAGGAGTTGGCCCAACAAAGAACAGGCCCAGTCCAACGAGCCCAAGCCCATCTGGAGGCCCAGAGAAACTCTATAAATAGAGACTTCCCTCATTCATTTTCAAGGTTCAGAAATTTGAGACTCCAGAGAGAATTCAGAAACAAAGCTGTGAAATCTCCAGAAGCTCTTGAAGATCAAACACCATCTGAACGAAGAACGCTTCAAGGGAATCGTCAAGAACACACCACGAATCCATTGAAGTTTTCAACATCGAGAACAAGCTGTATCAGCCCTCGAGAAAAGCTACAAGCCGAAGATCTTCAACAAGCTGCAAGCCGAAGACCTTCTACAAGCTGTAAGCCGAAGATCTTCAACAAGCTACAAGTCGGAGACCTTCAACACGCTACAAGCCGAAGATCTTCAACAAGCTACAAACTACAAGTCGAAGATCTTCAACTATATTATGTAATACTCACCATTTTTTATTTTTTAAAAATGTTTTCAGGTATAAGTAAAGGCATGAGGAACATGAGAAGCAACGTAGAAGGGTTTTGGTAACTTCAAGGAAAGTAAGTTGTATGCAAAGTTCTCCATATATGAATTTTGACCTTGACAAGTATCCTTCCTAGAACACATGGTGTCAAGGGTGGAAATCTTTTTGAATCATACAAGGATAGATGTAGTGACACAGTAACCTCATTCGACCACTTTCTTTGAGGTACGGAGTTTTTGGGAATACTTGGTTATTGCATACGTTTGATATAGAATTTCTCCATGATGGCCTTACCCCTAATCTAGTTTACTCGGAAAGGCAACTCATTTGTGTGGGGTGAGCCTTGAGAAACAAGTGTCTTGAATCTCCGACCGCAAGAGTTTGAGGTGTCTAGGTTGATAGTAAGTAAAAGTACCGAGACGGAAACCAACAGAGTTATTGCCCCTAATCTTTGGAACTAATTGTTTCAGTGGTACAAAAGCTTAGGGTTCATGGTGATATTGCTAGGAATGGATTGGTCTAAGCTTTTTTTTTTTGTTTTGTGCATGGTTCAGGGCTTGCAATAAAAGTTATTGATATTTAGCATGATATTTTATAATTGGTTAAGCGCCAGAGCAAAGTAAACCAAGAAGGTCTTATCGCACTCTTTTATATTTCTTCTTCGAAGTTGAAATCATAACAAAATTTCTACGATTGTCTTGCCTCTAAAGCTTTATTGTTTGAAGTTGTTAAAAAAGCTTAGTTTCGCTTGTGTGTTGGTTTGTCAACATCCTTGCATATTGTGAATTTATGAATCATGAATAGTCTGGAGTTGAAGTTTGGAGGCATGATTGTTGGTTATCTGACTTTAGAAGTGCAACCTTATGTTAAACAGGTACCTGAAAAATTTTTGCATCATTGTGGTTATGTCGTTATGCTGCCGAAATTTCTGGAGCATTTTGATAGTAAGATTGGTAAAGTTTTTATAGAACGATGCATGCCTCGCGACAATCAAAAGAGACCTAAGTTTGAGTTACCCTCTTTCATGACTTAAAGCTTGCAGTGAGTTATTGATGTTCAATAGAAGGTCCCAAAGTTGAATAAATATGTGAGTGAGACTGTCACTACAACGTTTACTAAGAGGTTGTTAAGGGCAGCGAAAGGTTAAACGACAATTTAAGGATTCTGGACCGCCTTACAGGGTTGCTAACCTTATCCTTAATGAGGTCACATATTTGGAAAAAGGATAAGTCTATGAATCAATGGTCAGAGAAAATGATTGAGTCATGTCCTGAAAGAAATGGTAGCAGCTTGAACGTTGGACTTGGAGGGAGTGTTGAGGTTTTACCAGAAAGGAAAGCCAGGTCCATGTGTTTATAGGGTCATTTGAAATTCTGAGCAAATTAGTTTTGAGGCTTATGGAACTGTATTATCGCCATCCAGTCTATTATGCATGTTGTGTTCCATGTCTCTATGTTGAAGAAATATGTATCGAATCCATCGCTCGTGTTGGATTTTTTTTAGCCCTTACAGTTGAAGGAGAACTTGGGTTGTGAGTAAAAACTTGGGTGAATTCTCCCAAGAGACCAGAAAATCCTTTGTAACCGAGAGAGCAGTTTAGTTAAAGTACTATGGCAAAACGATCAAACAAGGAAGCTACTTGGGCATGAGAGGATGAAATGCGTGCAAGATACCCTGAACTTGTTCAAGTTTAGGAACTTTCAGGGACGAAAGTTTTTAAGGAGGGAAGATTGTAACACCCGAGATTTTCATGTACCCTTAATTTTGAAGTTTTGCCTTGAGAATCATTGGAATATAGTTAAGTTGGAATTTGAATTTAGAAGGTTGGGTTGTTTTAATTGAAAAGATTGTTCTTTGAGAACTTTTGTAATTAATTGAAGGGGCAAGGGGTAAAAGTGTAAATGCATGTTTTAGGGTTTCTAAAACACTCAATCTTGTCTTCTAGTGGGCACCATTTTCGAGAACCACATCTCCATTCTCCCTCATCCTCACACAAGCCTCCATGGAAGAAGCCTTTAGCTTCAACCAGCCCCAATCAGACTCCAAGCCGCTAGACAACCTCTACAGTGTGTTGTTCGCCTTGCTCGTCAGCACGTCTCCGGAGTCTCGTGCCTCGTCGTCTCCGATTTGTAGCCACACCCGTCACCCGAAGCCCACGTCGAAATATCACGTCAACCGAAATTGAAGTTGTTGCTCAGTGTCCTCACTGTCGTCATGTCCTACCCCGAGTTCTTCAATCTCGCCGCCGCACGTCATCGTTGACTAGTCACTATCTGCTGCCGATTTGAAAGTCCAATCGAAGATCTGAGCTGCTTGAAGCTCCGATCTACACGTGTCTTCACCAGAACCTCAGATTTGTAGCTCGTGAACTATCGCCGTGAGATCCAAACCGGGCTGCCGCATTTGGTTCGAGTGGTTCACCTCAAATCAAATCGATTTTCACCATTTAGAGGTTGGTTCCAAATAGATCGACCAAATATCTACCAGAAAACGAGCTCCACTCGTTGCCGCTAGTTGAGTCGCACGCGTCGAGGGTCACCGGAGTGGGCCCGACCCAATTTTAACTTTCGAGCTTGTTTTAGATCTTCGTTGTGGTAATTTCACTTGACCTGTGTTAGATATTTCAATTATTTAATGAATAAGTTCCTTTTTGGATAAATTATCTCGTGATTTGATTTATGTAGCTTGAGAATGTCGTGATCGCGAGTTAGAGAAGTTCTCGATCCTGTTTCGATTAAGGACATCCCAAGGTAATTATTTAGAAAATATTGAAAGCCTTGGAGTTCGTTGTTTCATTGGATAAATAACTTCCAGTTAAGTAACTGGTCTTGTGGCAGGTTTAGGAAAGTATTGTGCCTTAGAGGTTGAGTTTGGAGGTCTTAGAGCAAAGCTAAGGTAAGGGAACCCACGCCAAACTCTAAAACTCAAAATTTAAGGGCTTTACTCGATAAATGTCATGATATGTTTGAAAAGTCTCTTTTAAATGTCATGATAGGTTTGAAAAGTCCTTTATAAATGTCATGATTTGTTTGAGAGGTCCATTTTAAATGCCATGATCTAGTTGACTTGATATTTATCTCAAGGGCCATGAATGTCATGTTGTAGTTGGGTTAAAATTGAGCATTTTGATGTTTTTATATTTATGCCATGAAATTTTTGCACAAGTGTTGTTACTGTTCCATTTGGGACTCTAAGCATGTATTTTCTTGAAAATGTTTGCGAAGGTTGTGGCGAAATATTCCTGGTAATATTTATTATATAAGTTATGAATGAGTTAGTGTCGATTCGAACTGAGAGGCCATGATTTGGGAGAATTTGATCGGCCACTAAAGGCCGAAGAGAAATTTTATAAAATAAAAATGCTTACGAAGGTCGTGGCGGTCAAACTTCTGATATATATATATATAAGTATTTGATGCTATGTAAGTCATGAAAGACTTAGAGTCGACCTAAACTAAGAGGCCATAGGTCAGGAAGTCTTAATTTCCCACTGATAGCCGAAGAGAAAAGCCATGAAATATGGTTTTTTTTTTTTGTATAAGTCCCACATAAAGCCATGATTTGTTGTAACAACATGTTTTCAAACCCCCGCAGTGGGGTCTCTTACTGAGTATTATATTATGTAATACTCACCCCTTTTTATTTTTTAAAAATGTTTTCAGGTATAAGCAAAGGCCAGCTAGGCAAATGGCGGGAAAACATTGCACAAGCCATGGGATTGAGAAAACCATGAATTTCCGTATATTTTGAACTTTGCTTCATGTTCGAAGTTTATTCTTATCTAAAATATTTCTATCAAGTGTTGAACCCTAATTGAACAGAGGTCAGACTTGAGTTTTCCTTTATTTTAGTTTGAGTGAACTTGGTTTTAAACTGTTGTTTTCTTGGGATCCCAATAAAGAAGGTATTTTGTTTTTTTTCTGTTTTACTTCTTGACCCTTTTGTTTTTTGCCTCAAATGAATGTATGGTTAGTAACGACCTTAGGAAAAGATTCTTTAGAAAAGTAGGGTCGTTACAAAAAATCATCCAAAAAAATAATAAATTATAAAAAAGAGATAGTTTCGCTCTTTTCAAAATCAATTATGCTTTTAAAATTCAGTTATGCTTTCCAAATTCAATTTCAGTCTCAAATCATGTGAACAAGAGGAGAGAAACTATATATGTGAATTTAATATATATATATATATATAGTTACAAAAGAATTTCTTATGTTTTTAAGCACCACCAAGAAGAAGCATACTATACATTAGACCTAAAAGCATCGTCATTAACCTCCCAAGAATTCAAAGGAGCCTTCCAATCAATTAAAACCTTCAGAAGAAGACTTTAGTTACAAAAGAATTTCTTTTCTGTTTTTGCGAGATGAAAAGAAACCAACAAATTGAATGAGTTTTGTTCACAAAAAGTTGGAGCTTTTTAAGAGAAAAGAAGAAGGGAGAAAAGGGCACCAAAAGGAAAAGAAAAAGAACACATAAAACTTCTTAAGAATAGAGGATAGAAAGATATATTGTATTCTTCTTGAGATGAAGAGTTGGTCTCCTATGTGGTTAAGAAACTCCTTGTATTTAAGTTCCAGAAAAAAAAGATAGAAAAAAAGAATAATAAATAAATGAATAAAAATCCAAGCTATATATATAACTATAATACTATATGTTGGGGTTTGTGCCCTAAAACTCGTAGTTTGTAATTTTGTTCTAATTATTGTAATAAAGAGTTATTGTTCGTTATTTACGATAATTCCCTTGTTTTAACCCTAAATCCAATAAACTAACATCCAAAGCTGTAAAATGTCTTTTGAACTGAATGTAGTGTACATATAAAGGATCTCGGTTCGAGATACAGCCTAAAGGGTCTATAGTAATGGGATAAGGTTTGGGTACCTTACCCTGGTAACACTATGGATGTGACCCACTTTTTACATGATACAAATTCTAACGTGTTTGTGTAGATGACATATGAGTGGGGATATCCTATGTAATGAGATTATATAAGACGGACCGCGAAATAGTAACCGCTAGATGTAACTCCGTTGACTAGTTAGGTTTCTATTTCACTAGGATGACCTAGGCAACTTGATCTCAATCCTAAGCAGGTTACGAACTCCTGTTTGCGAGCGATTGTCCTTTGACTAGTATGGGTGAGAGTGGCCAGATTCGTCGACTCAATATGCCTACCTTCTTGGGGACAAGACCGAGTGAGCGGCTGGAGGCTTAACTTAGCAAGATGAACTTCACTCCTTCCCGCATATTAGGGTAAGTAGAGGAATGTTCCCTTAAGTGGTATCTCCGAGACTTGAACAAAGGGCCCGACCTTCTCATTGGCCCGAGAGGGACTTCTGTTTGTTAGTAGGACCACAAACAAATTGTTCATTAGAGGAGCGCTTATACTTAAGGTACAAGATGTAACCCAGGGGTAAAACGGTAATTTGACCCAGCTGGTGTTACGAACATTCGTGAAGGATTGACTTGTTGTTATTGGTCAATATCCGTGGACACAGAAATATATCTGCAGTGAGAAAAGTGCAGCTGCGAGACTTTAGTGGAGTGTTCCTGCAGTTAACGAATGTTTATTAGGAGGTTAATGAGAATAACCGAATAATTTCGTATCGTTGGAGCTTCTGATCTGTAGGTCCATTAGGTCCACCTTCTAGCTCAAAAAGGGTTCTTAGATCGTTTGAATTTGAAATGTTCAAATTCATTAGGGAATAAATTTAATGTATATAGATACGTTATAATATAAAGTCTTGGAACTTTATATAATAAATTTAATGTGAATATGATTCATATTAAATTATATGAGAGAGTTAAGAGTTCAAATATTAATTTAATGTGAATGTGATTCATATTTGAAAACTATAGATTAAAATTTAATGTACATAAGATGTGCATTAAAACTATAGGTTAGAGGAAAATTGATTAAATGTGATTTAATCAAATTTTAATGTAATTAAATTGGTTTAATTATATTAATTAATTAATTTTATTAATTAAATAAAATAATAAAAAAAGGGGAGCGTGTGGCACGTTCCCCACTTCCCTCCAAGTCCCCATCTATAGGGAGTGGGGGAAGTTATCACTCTGCTACTTCTTCTCCAATTGGGAGATGGAGATTGATTGATCAATTTCCTGTGGAATTGGTGAATTTCCAAGAAGATTCTCTCTCTCAAACAATTCCCTTTTCTTCTTCCAAAATTGTTGAAATCCTTCCTACCAAGGATTGATCGAAAGAACTCAGAGGATAGAGGGTTATTGTATGGTGGTGTCCTGTTGAGTTGTTGTATTTGGTTGCTGAGTTGTTGTATTCTTGGAGCAAGGAATTGCTGCGAAGCTACAAATGTAATCATTCTTTCCTTTTTAGTTTAATCATTATACAACATGTGTTTGCATGTTTTAATTTTCATGCTCTAATTAGATTAGAATTGTTTATTCTCTGTATTTTTACCAATGTATTGGTATTTCTAGTAAACCAAAACAAACGAGTAAAATTGATCTTAAAACACATTTCCGTTGCTCACGGGGATAAGATCTCCTTCACTATATACTTTATTCTAAAGTTGACATCCATGAATTTTATCTTGACCTCTCCCTATCAACAAGAGACTTTATTTTGACACTTTTCACAATTCAATTATGCTTTTCAAATTCAATTCCAATCTCAAATTAAATCATGTGAAAAAGATGTGAGAAATTGTACCTATGACTTTAGAGAGGATAAGTGAATAAACAAGAATAACTTCTTCAACCAACATTGACCACTCAAAATAATTTATCAAAGAAAGAAACCACTTTTGCTTCCCTAACTTTCAAGTTTTAATACATACGCTTTTCTTTCCCAATCTTTTTCAATGCTCTATTTTTCCTTTCAAATGGACTAAACAACTTCTTGATACAAACAACTTTTCTTAATTATTCTCTTTACAACAACCATTTACACCAAACACAAAATAAAGTCATAGATGAACAACTCCATAAGTCCAGTAAATTAAGAAGTACCAATGGAAACACTATTAAAGTCAAATATCATTATATTATATATCAACATTCAGCACATAGATAAATATTTGAGGGGGTTGAAAAGTTATAAATATTTTGTAGTCCATATTTATGCAAGTAATTGAATAAATTTTTTAAAAGTCCAAACTCTATTTGTAATGCTAATACTTGAAGAAACTTCTGGGCATAAACAACTTTTCTTCCTCATTTTATTAATCGATAGACTCAATCATATTTATGAAAGAGTGCATATTAATAAAGAGAAAGCAATTTTGGATCTTGAACACTCTAAGTTGATCAATTTTTCAAAATAAAAAGCATGCTCAAAACTGGAAAAACAGATAATAAGAACTCATACCTTTGTAGCTCAAAATTCTCCTAATTCGTGGGCAATTTCTTGTCACAAACACTTTGCGGGCAACCTATAGTGGTTTCCCTACTATCCTCAGGCCTTGGAGCAGATTGTGGGATCTTTTATAGAGAGAATTTGGAAGAAAAGTGACCAATGGTCAAAACCAAGAATCTTATGAATTTCTTCTCCAATTCTCATTATCCTCTTCCATTTATCTTCAATTAAAGCTTCAACAAGCTTTATGAAGATGCCAACACATGAATGATGAGGATTAATCAAGAAGGAGGTGGTGAATTCGAAAAAGTAAAGAGATGATTCACACTTTGAGATGTTGGTCCAATTGAAACTTCAAATTCAATTTTGAATTTTCATTTATTTTTAATTCAAAATTAATATAAAATTAATTTTAAATTAAAATCAATTTAATAATTTAATTCATTAAACAATTTAATTAATTAATTTTAAATAATTATTTAATTTAATATCTAATTAAATAATTAGACCAAACCCGATTTCTTAAATCGATCGTTCGAACATCAATCCCTATTCATGTTATAAACCGAACCAATATTTAAATCATATTTAAATATTTTCACCTCTTCTTTATTATAGTTTAATTCATAATTAAACCGTGGCACGTTAAGTATATCACATATAATTAACGTTTTCTCCCAAAACCGAATTTGAACCATTCAAATTCTTTTCTCTCAAATGTTACAAGGCTAAGTCCGAGCTAGTAAGGGGACCTAATGGACCTACATATCATGAGTTCCAATGATACGAGATTAACCGACCAAACTCTTTACCCTATCTAATCAACATTCGTTAACCACTGGGACATTCCACTAAAGCCCAGTAGTTGCACTCTCCTCACTGTAGATATATTTTTGTCCACTTGATATAACCATGATTAATAAGTCGATCCTTCACAGTCGCTCAGTAATTACATTTGGTCAAAATTACCGTTTTACCCCTGTAATTACTTCTTGTTCCTTAAGTCCCACAGATCCTCTAATGAACAATTGGTTTGTTGTCCAACCAACAAACCGAATCCCTCTGGGCCAATGAGAGGGGTGAGTCGTTTGTTCAAGACCCAGAGTCAACACTTAAGGGAACAACCTCTCTACTAATCCCTAAAGCGAGTAAGAGTGAATTCCATCTTGCAGAACTATGTTCCCAGCTATCTACCCGGACTTATCTCTGAAATGGAAGGCTTATTGAGTCGGCAATCTTAGGCCACTCTCACCCATGCAAATCTAAGAATAATTCGAATAAACAGGAGTTCATGGTACGCTCAGGATTAAGATCGAGTTACCTAGGTCATCATATGAATATAGTCAGTTAAGACAGTAAACGGGGTTATAAAGTCTAAGTGACTATTTCTCGGTCCAGTCTTTTGTAAACTCATTGCATAGGACGCCCTCACTCGCATGTCTCCACATGAACGATTCAGGATCACATCGTTTGTACTTTACAAAGTGGGTCGCATCCATAGTGTCCCCAAGATAAGGTACCCAACCCTATCCCTATACTATAGACCGTTCTGACTATAACTTGAACCTGATCCATTTTTATGTCACACATAAAGTTCAAGTATACATCTTATAGCCATGGATTCTTTATTGGATTAGGGTTTCAAAATATACAATTCACTTTATTCAATAATACCTTTATTTGAATAAATCTCAATAACATCTTTATTACAAAATAGAATATACATTCAGTTTACAAACCCACGAGTTTTATGACATAAAACCCAACAATTTAAAGGAAAATACAGGGAAAGAAATATGTTTAAACAGTTCAATAACAAACTAACAACCCAATAGCAACCCAATAACAAATAACAGACTGATAACAACAAAACGACCCACTAATCCAACCCAACAACTTAAACATACTTATCTTCTAATATCCCTCCTCAAACTAATGTCTATGAAGACTTTGCACCTAAGAAACAGTAAACGATCTGCAGAGAGACTTTTAGTGAGTAAATCGGCGGGCTGGTATACGTTGGAATGAACTGAATCTGCAGATCACGAGACACGACCTTCTCCCATACAAAATGGAAATCAATCTCCACATGTTTGGTACGCCCATGAAAGACAGGGTTTTTGGCAAGCTATATAGCTGACTGGTTATCACATAAGAGTAAAGGGGCATAAGGTAAAAATACTCGTAATTCCTGAAGAACTTGTTGTATCCATGAAAATTCTGCACAGCTGCCAAAACCGTGTATTCTACTTCTTTGATACCCAAGAGATGGGATTATTCCCAAGAAAAATGAAAAAGCCAGTGGTTAACCTACGGTCTTTCTATCCCCTGCCCAATCCGAATCTGCATATGTTGAAAGAGATAAAGACCCTTTTCTAAAACATATCCCAACATTCAAGGTTCCTTTTACATATTTGAAGATTCATTTTACAGCAGCAAGATGCAGATATGTGGGAGCATTCATGAATTGAGAATCCCGGCTTACAGCAAAGGATATGTCCGGGCATGTGAAGGTTAAGTAATGTAAGGCACCCACCATAGACCTATAAGCCTTTGCATCCTCCAGATAGCATAGTGTAGACTTAGTGGTCAGAGAAGAAATAGAGCACGATGTAACACAAGATTTGGCAAATAACATTCCAAACTGATTTAAAACATCTCACTAGCATACTTAGTTTGTTTCACAAAAAGGGCAGGAGCTTGGTATTGAACCTATAGACTAAGAAAGTATGTTAATGCTCCAAAATCATCCATATCAAAATGTGTTTTTAACTGAAGAACCAATCAATCAACATGTTTGTGATCATTACCAGTCAAAATAATATCATCAACGTAGAGTAAAAGGTAAGTAACAGTACCAGCATGATGTCGAATGAACAAAGAGGGATCAACTCGTGAAGCTTCAAAACCAAAGGTCAACAGGTGAGTTGTAAACACTCAAACCACTCGTGAGGGGCCTTTTTTAGTCCATATAGTGACTTTTGCAGCTTGCAAACATGGTTGGGAAATTTTGGGTTGGAGAAACCTTGTGGTTGTTGCATATAAATCTCCTATTGTAACTCACCATGGAGGAATGCATTCTTTACATCAAGTTGGTGAAGTGGTCAACCAAATTGTGTAGAAAGGGAAAAAATAATGCGGACAGTAGGTTTCTTCACCACCGGACTGAATGTTTCAAAATAGTCAACACCTTCTTCTTGATGAAATCCCTTGGCTGCAAGTCTAGTCTTATACCTTGCAATACTCCCATCAGGATGCCTTTTAATACGGTATACCCACTTACAACCAATGGCCCGTTTATTTGGTGGTAAAGGGGGTGAGAACCCATGTTCCCTACTTAATAAGTGCATCAAATTCCTCTCTCATAGCATGTTTCCATTCAGCATGTTTAGAGGCAGTAGTAAATGAGGTAGGTTCATCATTCATGGATGATGGAACAATAGTCATAAAGACTGTCCTTTTGGAGATACCACACTTGGATCGCGTCTGCATAGAATGAGTATTCAAAGCTGAAGATATGGGAGTTGTTGTATCACTGAAATCAGACTATGGTAAACTTTCAGGAAGAGTGTTGGTTTCAGGATTCAAGTCACAGGTAGTTGGTAGGATGAAAGAGTTATCGGATGGTAAAACGGGATTAGAAAAAGATGTGGTTGGTTGGGAGGAGGCATTGGTTGTGGTAGACAGGTTATTTGATAGTTTTGTAGTTAGAGAAGAGAAAATTGGGATTGTAAATGGAGGAGCCACAACTGGGGTAGACAGATTAGAGTGTGATAGTGGACTAGATTGGGCAAAAGGGAATAAGGACTCGTCAAAGATAATATGGCGGGAAACAAAAAATTTCTCAAGCTGAGGATTATAGCACAAGTAACCTTTATAGCCAAGTGGGTAGCCTAAAAACACACACTATGTTGTACATGGTTGGAGTTTGTTGGATGAATAAGGTTGGAGGAACGGATCAGGCACACCCAAAAGTACGTAAGAAAGAATAGTCAGGAGCTGACTTGAATAACAGTTCAAAAGGACTTTTATTGCCAAGAGATGGGGAAGGTAGTCGATTTATTAGGTACACAGAGGTGGAAAAGGCAAAATACCATAACTTCAAAGGCACAGATTATTTAGAAAGCATGGTAAGGGCCATTTCAACTATATGTTTGTGTTTCCTTTCGACAACACCATTTTGTTCCGGTGTATATGGGCATGATTTTTGGTGCACAATTCCATGAGTTTCAAGAAAAGTTTTAAGGTTGTGACTACTGTATTCCCCACCTCCATCACTACGAAAAGTTTTTAGTTTTGTGGACAGAGAGTTTTCAGCAAGAGGGACAAACGTTTTAACTGTAGTAAGAACATCAGATTTATGACACAAAGGGAAAATCAACGAGTATTTTGAGTAAGCATCTATAAAGGAGACATAATACCGAAAGTCATTTATTGCTGCCCCATACATCACTATGAACAAGTTCTAAAGGACTGTGACTAACTGATGATGACAGAGAAAAAGGGAGTTTGGTCATTTTACCATCAAGACAATGTTTACAGACATGAGGAACATTCTTTGATACAGGAAAAGTAAAGGTTTTAAGAACAAGATTCAGAATAGAGTTGCAAGGATGGCCTAACCTATCGTGTCACACAGTGTTTGAGACTCGAGCACCCACATTGGCTTGAAGATGTACTTATGCTGTCAAAGGAAGCGAAGTCGGTGGGTGTAGGCCATTTACACTAGGACCACGATGAAGAATTTGGCATGTTTGATTGTCCTGAATAGTGAATGAGGAAGCAGTAAACATAAATGAGTAGTTATTATCAAAACAAAATTGATGAACATAAAGCAGGTTTTGCGAGATGTTTGGGACACGAAGTAAGTTTGTGACGATAAAAAAGGAGGTGGAGATAGAAAGTTTACCATAGCCATGATGAATGACAGGCAACGAGCTACCATTTCCAACTGTGGCGCCGTCTTCCCCATTATAGGTTGATGAAACACTGAGATTGGGCATATCATTAGTCAAATGAGCATTGCAGCCAGAGACTGTGAGCCATACCTGAGGATCTGTGGTGGTAGTGTTAATAGCGGCAACCATGGCTGCTAGTTTGGCAAGAGGATGTTGGCCTGGAAATGAATAATTCATTCGATTGTAGCAGTCAAGTGCATTGTGCCCATACCGTTGACAAATTTGACACGTCACTTTACATGATAACCGATTCCCCTCAGTGGATTGTTCTTGAGCAGTATTCGGATTTGAGTTTTGGGAGTACCTGAAGGGAATCGAGTTCCGCAGTAGAAGCGATTGTGAATCGCGCGCTCTTGATTTAGTTACAGCGATTTTATTCAAGAACATATACAACTAGATTAAGCATATAAGCATAATGGACAACAAGAATTATTACCTTTGAAGAACCTTTCTTCAAGTGCTCCTCTCTCCCAAGATCACGATCTCAGCAACAGGAACACGAACGGACGAAGACACGACCATTAGAACTTCTCCGTTGTTCTCTAGGTGAGGGAGGAATGTGGGTTCCCTTTAGGAGAGGTGAGGTATTTTGTGAGAGAGATGTTTGTGTTTTGGAACTTTTCCAGCAACACAACAAAAGCTTGAAATCACTTAACCTAGTTGCATCTCATGCAACCATATATATACGGAAATAGGATGGAAATGACCATCCTACCCCTCCTTTATTCTCTCTTTAGTATATGGTTTATTTGTGAATCTAATTCACATTAAAACTATATATTATATTAATTATATCATATATAATTGCTACAACACCTCATGTATGAAATTGAACACTTCAATTTCATTCCTAACTTTATACCCTCAATTTTACCATGTTGAGCCAACGGAGGGACCTAATGGACCTACAGTTCATGAGCTCCAATGATGTGAGGTTAACTGATCAAACGCTTTGATCCAGTTAATTAATATTCATTAACTACAAGTCACTCCACTATAGACTTGTAGTTGCACTCTCCTCATTGTAGATAATATTGTGTCCACTGATATAGTCATTACCCATGAGTCGACCCTTCACAGGTTGTTCGTAATCACGGTTGGGTCAAATTACCATTTTACCTCTGTGATTACCTCTTTGCTCCTTAAGCACCACTGATCCTCTAATGAACAACATGTTGGAATTTTTGTCCTAATCTCGTGTTTGTAAAATATTGTTTTGAAATTAATAAGAGTTATTATTTTCTTCACTTTGTGTCTCGTACATATTTTAAACCTTTCCAATAAACTAAGCTCCAGGGTCATTGAATATATGAGAAAACTAGAACTTGAACGGTGTGTAGTTGACACACAAGGAGGATCACGTTCGAGTTAATGACTCGAACGGTCTACAGTATAAAGATAAGGTTGGAGACCTAATCCTGGATACACTGTGGATGCGGCCCGCTTTGTATTAGATACAAGCGAGGTGATCTCGACTCGTTCATGTGGTTGACATGCGAGTGGGGGCATCCTGTACAATGAGATTGTACAAGACCAGACCATGAATTATTAGACTTACTGATATATAACCCCGTTAAAGAAAAGACTAATAAATTCGTAGATGACCATTAGTGACTCGACACGAATCACGAGCGTATTACGGACTCTCATCACGGTCCGTCCTTTAATTAGTACGGGTGAGGGTAGTCCCATTCACTCGCCCAATATGCCTATCTTTTCAGGGACAGAACCAAGTAGAGAGCTGGGAACCTAATTACGCGAGATGGAATTCACTCGTTCCCGCCTATAGGGAAACTAGAGGGGTTGTTCCCTTAAGTGTTGTCTCCAGGGCTTGGACAACGGGCGCCCACCTTCTCACTGGCCCGAGAAGGGTGTTGTGTATGGTTGGACCATCACAATATGTTGTTCATTAGAGAGCAGCGGTGGGGACTTAAGGAACAAGATATAGACACGAGGGTAAAAGCGGTAATTTGACCCGGTAGTGTCTATGAACAATCTGTGAAGGGTCGACTCATGAGCAATGGTTATATCGGTGGACACGTAATATTCTACATCGATGGGAGTGCTGACTACGAGGCTTTAGTGGAGTGTCACTTGTAGCTAATGAATATTGGTTGGACCGGGTCAAAGAGTTTGGTGATTAACCTCGGATCATTGGAGCAGTTCATCAGTAGGTCCATTAGGTCCCTTGGTTGGCTCAATCTGGAATAAAAGAAGGGTTAACGTTTTGGTTTGAAATTGAAGTGTTCAATTTCACTTTAAGAGTAATTATATCATATAGATGATATAATATATAGTTTAATATGAATGAGATTCATAATAAATTATATGTTAGCCTAATTGTTAAATTAAAGGCTAATTGGAGAAATTGATAGAGAGAAAATAAATTCAATATGATTCAATTTGATTAAATCCACAATTATTGCAAATGAGATTTGCAACATAAGATATGAGATATCTTATATTATGTGAATGAGATTTACATAACATATGGTTGTGGTAAAGTGGTAATTATGTGAAGTTGTGAACTTCATCATTCCACTATTTAAACCCTTTGTTAGATGGGTTTAGGGGAAGAAAAAGAAAAGTCAATTTGTCATTTTTGGATTTTGACCTAAGAATCCAAAAGTGCTTTCTCTCAATTCTCTCATTTCTCCACCTCTTCCAAAACACAAAGTTCCCACCAACTTCCTTCTCCAAAAGAGGACAACCAAGAAGATCTTATTTGGTAGTGTTCGGGATTCGTTCGTGGAAGAGTTCGTGGAGATCGAGGAGCGCGAAGAGTTCGTGATCTACGAGGAGAAGTTGCTGAATCGATCTACAACAAGTAAGTTAACTTTCTTGTTGTACATTTTTCAGCATGTTTAGCCTAGATCTAATAGGTAGATCTGTTTCAATAAACACGTTGCATGATGATACCATGACGATTCAATCGTCTTCCGCTGCGCGGGGATTCTAATATCCTTCAATTGGTATCAGAGCCATCTCAATGGTTCTTCATCGTTGCACTGTTTTATTAAAAATTAGGTGGGTAATTTACCATGTTTTCATGAGATGAATGTATGGTTTGCAAATTGGATGTTTTCGGTTTTTGGCACTAGATTAGATTTACAATTATGTTGATGAGATCAATGTAAGGGCCCGTCGTTTTGGGCAATTCTCATGTAAATCGAGTCTGTAAGTCCGGGTCGTTCGTGGCAAGAGTTGCTGTGAAGAAATCGGAGCGGAAACAGGAGAAAAACAGCAAGGATGTTGCTGTCTGTCGATGGCGTTGAGACGCTGCCCAACGGCGTCTCAACGCCGTGCTCGCGGTATTAGGCTCTGCAGCAGCATGGCGTTGCAACGCCGCTGGCATTGAGGACGCGCCTCAACGCTGAAGGCGACAGCGTTGCAGATTGAATGCAGGCGACGTGGGCGTTTTTAATTCGTTATTGTAATTAATTTTTTAGTTTTTTTTATAAAAACGTTTTTAATTTATTTCATTAATTATTTTATTAAATATTATTAATATAAATGTTATATTAATTTTATTTAATTAAATAATTGCCCCTAGGTGCCAAAAACCGGTCCAATTTTGCTATTTAATTATTTTATGCATGAGATGTATGATTTTAATTAAATTCTATGTGTATAGTGTATGTCATATAGATTTAAAATCTCACCTTAGGTTAAACATAATCATGCATCATGTATATTATAAGAGTTATAATATAGTTTGCATGATAGGTTATATTATAAGAGTTATAATGTAATTAAATGCATATTTAATTTAATTAATATAAGTGTTATATTTTTAGATTAAAGTATGCTCATGCATTTATATTCATGTGATGAATGATTACCATGTTATAGTATATAGTTATTCATGTGATGAATGATCAAGCACTATAACATAGAAATGCATGCAACCTAAGTTAATTATTAGTTTTAAAGTGTTTAGAACTTGAATAATTAGACTTAAGTTTTCTAATTTTCTAATAAGATTAGAATTTTAGGAAATCAAATATGATCTTTGAATGGTGACTGATTAGTAACTCTGTCTAAGGAAGGTTTTGTCTAAGGCTGGGGTATTTAAGTTGACGCTTGCATGAACACCCCTACACGAAACCGACACGGGAGTGAATTCGGTCCGGAGATTCTTAGATTATATTTACGTGAGCGCCATTAATTAAGTGTTAATTAATTTTCTCACATAGACCTAAGTTAATAATGTGATTATAGACTTAGGCTAAATACCATATAAGAGTTATATTGGTAGACTTAGGTAATTTTTAGCCGATTATCTAGGTCAATCCCTATTAAAAATTAAAGTACTGAGTGGGAGGAAATATAGTGTATAAGATACATTTGAATTTCCAACCACAAATCTCCGTTAAGTCCGTATCGTGAGATCTATACTCGGCCTCGTGGCGCAAATGGGAGCGTCCCCCTTCGGATGGCATTTGTATAGATCAATATCATCGTGGATGGAGAGAGTACTTATAGTGAGTGGGAGCGGGACTTGTAAAAATCGAGACCCACGGTCTCTTCTTTCGATTCACACCGTGAGACACCTATGATCTGCCTGCTAGTTTGGCCTGGACCAGACAATCCCTTCGGAGGGCTTGATCATGGGAGTCGGAACACAGTGAATTCCGAAAGGGATACAGTTTCCTGGTTGGTTTTTCCTTCTTAGTTCACCCTTCGGTGACTATTGTTTGGACGGATACTCGGAAACTTAAAGATTGAGGGTGACACTCACAGAATTCGTTAAGTGTTAATGAATTCGACCGAAAAATGGTAATTGGATGCCTAATGGAATAAGAGTTATTCTGGGATTAGGGTCTGATCGAGAAAGTCTCGTCCTAGAGGAGGAATGTTCTATTCACCCTTCGGTGGCAGTCATTCTAAACCTTTAGGGTATCATTGCAAAATTATGAATGACCTAGGGATCATGAAAACATTTTTTCTAAAATTTAGATTGGTTTTACAAAAAGGTTTTTTTAAGTAGATCGATACAAAGTTTTTTTAAAATTTCAAATTTAAAAATGTCTAGCGCTATTATAGCTTTTTACTTGCTTCCGATAAATTAGTGGGAGATAATTACCAGAGTTGGAAAAACAACATCAATACAATTTTGGTGACTGACGACATAAAGTTCGTGTTGTCTGAGGAGTGTCCTCAGATGTCGGGCTCGACCGCATCGCGTGTTGTTCGCGATACGTACGATCGATGGATCAGGGCCAATGAAAAGGCCAAGGTCTATATAATTGCCAGCATGTCTGATGTTTTGGCAAAGAAGCATGAGTTGATGGTTTCTGCTAAGGAAATGATGGAGTCCTTATAGGAAATGTTTGGACAACAGTCCTTTCAGGTCCGGCATGACTCGCTCAAATACATTTTCAACGCTCGGATGAAAGAGGGGCGCGTCGTTCGTGAACATGTTCTAGACATGATGACCCGCTTTAATCTGGTTTGAGATGAATGGGGCTTCGATCGACGCAGTCGAGCCAGATCGATTTTATCATGGAGACTCTTAGAAGAGTTTCCTTGATTTAAATAGCAATGTTGTTATGAACAAAATTAGCTACAATCGACTACCCTCCTCAATGAGCTCTGAATTTCCAATCCCTCAACAGTGGTCAAGGAATGAGGCAAATGTTGCCTCTGAGTCTTATCACGGGGGTCGACCTGCTGGGACAAAACCTATTGCTCTTTCACGCCCGAAAAGGAAGAAGAGGATGAAGAGGGTAAATCGATCGAGTTTGCCGCCCAGAAGGGCAAGAAGGTCAAGTTGGTTGCAGAGAAAGGAAAATGTTTCCACTGCAATGAAAGCGGACATTGGAAGAGAAATTGTCCCAAATTCCTGGCCGAGAGGAAGAACCAAGGTAAATGTGATTTACTTGTGGTAGAAACATGTTTAGTGGAGAGTAATGACTCTTCCTGGATATTGGATTCAGACGCCACTAACCACGTTTGTTCTTCATTTCGAGGATTGATTCTGGCGCGTGCATTGCGAGAGGGTGAGGTGACTCTACGGGTTGGATCAGGGAGCTTGTCTCTCGCTGCGACAATCGATACACAGTGAAGTGAATTTTGGCGAAAAGTACTTATTGTTAGACAATTTGTACATAGTTCCAGGGTTTACTAGAAACCTTGTTTCTATTTCCTGCCTAATTGAACATTGTATTTCCGTTTCATTTGAATTAAATAAAGCGTTTATTTCTTTCAAAGGGAATGTTCTTTGTTCAGCTTCACTTGAAAATAATCTGTATGTTTTAAAACCCAATTCGGTTAAAAGTGTTTTGAATACTGAATTGTTTAAAACTGCAGAAACACGAACTAAGAAAACAAAAATTTCTCCAAAAGAAAATGCCCATCTTTGGCATCTACGGTTAGGTCACATTAATCTCAATAGGATTGAGAAACTGGTGAAGAGTGGACTTCTAAACGAGTTGGAAGAAAGCTCTTTACCAGTATGTGAGTCATGCCTTGAAGGCAAAATGACCAAACGTCCTTTTAGTGGAAAAGGATATAGAGCCAAAGAGCCTCTTGAGTTAATACATTCTGACCTCTGTGGTCCGATGAATGTTAAATCTCGGGGCGGTTATGAGTACTTCGTGTCTTTCATAGACAATTACTCCAGATATGGGTATATTTACCTAATGCATAAGAAGTCTGAAACTCTTGAAAAGTTCAAGGAGTATAAGACTGAGGTTGAGAACCTCTTAGGTAAATCGCTTAAAACACTTCGATCGGATCGAGGTGGAGAGTACATGGACACTGAATTCCGAGGACTATATGATAGAAAAGCGGAATTACGTCCCAACTCTCTCAAGACTGGTATGCCACGGCAAAATGGTGTATCGGAAGGAGAAGCAGAACCTTGTTGGACATGGTTTGGTCGATGATGAGCTATGCTCGTCTCCCGATTCTTTCGGGGAGTGCAGTGAGAGAGCTGCGGTTTACATTTTGAATAATGTTCCTCGAAGAGTATTTGTGAAACACCTTTCGAGAGCTGGAGTGGGCGTAAAGGCGGTTTACATCACTTCAGGATTTGGGGATGCCCAGTCCATGTGTTGGTGTTAAACCCGAAAAAGTTGGAACCTCGTTCGAAATTGTGCCTATTCATAGGTTACCCTAAAGAGACTAGGGGAGGTCTGTTTTACGATCCTAGGGAAAATAGGGTGCTTGTGTCGACAAACGCCACTTTCCTAAAGGAAGACCACGTCAGGGATCATGTACCAAGAAGTAAAATTGTATTGAATGAAATGGGCGGTTCATCGCCAGAAGAGTTGTTGATGGGGCTAGTACATCAACAAGTGTTGTTGATCCTAGCACGTCTAGTCAAATCTGTTCCCAAGAGTTGGGAATGCCTCGACGTAGTGGGAGGACTGTGAGACAGCCCGATCGCTATATGGGTTTAGTTGAAACCTTAGTTATCGCTGCTAACAATGACTGTGAGGATCCATTGACCTATAATCAGGCAATGGCTGATGTTGATAAAGACGAGTGGATTAAAGCTATGGACCAAGAAATGGAGTCTATGTACTTCAATTTCAATGCGGGAGCTTGTGGATCAACCGGATGGGGTAAAACCTATTGGTTGCAAATGGATCTACAAGCGTAAACGTGGCGTAGATGGGAAGGTGCAAACCTTCAAAGCCCGACTAGTGGCAAAGGGTTTTACCCAGGTTGAAGGGGTTGACTATGAGGAAACCTTTTCGCCTGTTGCCATGGTAAAGTCGATCAGGATCCTTACCGCCATTGCCGGCGTATTATGACTACGAGGTATGGCGGATGGATGTCAAAACGACCTTTTCGAATGGCAAACTTGACGAGACCATCTACATGGAGCAACCCAAAGGGTTCATTGCCCAAGGCCAAGAGCAAAAAGTTTGCAAGCTTCATAAGTCCATTTATGGACTGAAACAAGCTTCGAGGTCTTGGAATATAAGGTTTGATGAGGTAATCAAATCTTATGGCTTTGATCAAAATGTCGACGAACCTTGTGTCTACAAGAAAATCGTTGACAAAACTGTCGCATTTCTGGTGTTGTACGTGGACGATATTCTTCTCATTGGGAATGAGGTAGAATTTCTTACTGACGTTAAGAAATGGCTAGCTTCACAATTCCAAATGAAAGATTTGGGAGAAGCTCAGTATGTTCTAGGTATCCAGATAGTCCGGAACCGGAAGAACAGAATACTAGCCTTGTCTCAGGCATCTTATATTGACAAGATGTTGTCTAGATATAAGATGCAGAACTCCAAGAAGGGCTTGCTGCCTTTTAGGCATGGGGTTCACTTGTCTAAGGATCAGTGTCCTAAGACTCCTCAGGATGTTGAGGATATGAGACGTATTCCATATGCTTCAGCTGTAGGGAGTCTGATGTATGCCATGTTGTGTACAAAGCCCGATATCTGTTATGCAGTCGGAATTGTCAGTAGATATCAGTCCAATCAAGGATTAGATCACTGGACAGCCGTAAAGACAATCCTCAAGTATCTTAGGAGAACAAGGAACTACAGTTTAGTGTATGGTAGTAGGGATTTGATCCTTACGGGATACACAGATTCTGATTTTCAGACCGATAAGGATTCTAGGAAATCCACCTCTGGTGGACCTTCATTCCGAATGGAGGAGTCAGTAGTATGGCGAAGCATCAAACAGGGATGCATTGCTGATTCCACTATGGAAGCAGAGTATGTTGCGGCTTGTGAAGCTGCAAAGGAAGCTGTTTGGCTAAGGAAGTTCATGACAGACTTGGAAGTTGTTCCAACAATTCACGCTGTTCTGTGATAACAGTGGTGCAGTAGCCAATTCATGTGAACCTCGAAGCCATAAGAGAGGTAAACACATTGAGCGCAAGTATTATCTGATACGGAAAATTGTGCACCGCGGAGACGTGACAGTCACGCAGATAGCATCGGAGCACAATGTAGCTGATCCATTTACAAAGCCCCTCACGGCTAAAGTGTTTGAGGGTCACCTAGAGAGTTTAGGTATTCGAGAGCTTCCTGACTAGGGCAAGTGGGAGATGTGTAAACGGGTATTCAATGCCCTAGTTTATTGTAATTTTTATTGTAATTCAAATACATTTTGGAAATGTACCTTCTCCACTAGCTTAGTCCAACTGGGAATTTGTTGGAATTTTTGTCCTAATCTCGTGTTTGTAAAATATTGTTTTGAAATTAATAAGAGTTATTATTTTCTTCACTTTGTGTCTCGTACATATTTTAAACATTTCCAATAAACTAAACTCCAGGGTCATTGAATATATGAGAAAACTAGAACTTGAACGGTGTGTAGTTGACACACAAGGAGGATCACGTTCGAGTTAATGACCCGAACGGTCTCTGATATAAGGATAGGGTTGGAGACCTAATCTCGGATACACTATGGATGCGCCCGCTTTGTATTAGATACAAACGAGGTGATCGACTCGTTCATGTGGTTGACATGCGAGTGGGGCATCTGCACAATGAGATTGTACAAGACCGGACCATGAATTATTAGACTTCATCGATATAACACCGCTAACATGTAAAAAACTAATAAATTCGTAGATGACCATTAGTGACCCGACACGAATCTTGAGCGTATTACGGACTCCGTCTGCAGGGTCCATCCTTTGATTAGCACGGGTGAGGGTAGTCCCAGTCCACTCGCCCAATATGCCTATCTTTTCAGTGCGAGAACCAAGTAGAGAGTCGGGAACCTAATTACGCGAGATGGAATTCACTCATTCCGCCTATAGGGAAACTAGAGGGTTGTTCCCTTAAGTCTTGTCTCCGTGGCTTGGACAACGGCGCCCACCTTCTCACCGCCCGAGAAGGGTGTTGTGTATGGTTGGACCATCACAATATGTTGTTCATTAGAGGAGCAAAGTGGGGACTTAAGGAACAAGATATAGACACACGTGGGTAAAGCGGTAATTTGACTCGGTAGTGTCTATGAACAACTGTGAAGGGTCGACTCATGAGCATTGGTTATATCGGTGGACACGTAATATTCTACATCGATGGGAGTACAAACACGAGGCTTTAGTGGAGTGTCACCGTAGCTAATGAATATTGGTTGACCGGGTCAAAGAGTTTGGTGATTAACCTCGAGATCATTGGAGCCCATTCATCGTAGGTCCATTAGGTCCCTTGGTTGGCTCAACTGAATAAAAAGAAGGGTTAACGTTTTGGTTTGAAATTGAAGTGTTCAATTTCACTTTAAGAGTAATTATATCATATAGATGATATAATATATAGTTTAATATGAATGAGATTCATAATAAATTATATGTTAGCCTAATTATTAAATTAAAGGCTAATTGGAGAAATTGATAGAGAGAAAATAAATTCAATATGATTCAATTTGATTAAATCCACAATTATTGCAAATGAGATTTGCAACATAAGATATGAGATATCTTATATTATGTGAATGAGATTTACATAACATATGGTTGTGGTAAAGTGGTAATTATGTGAAGTTGTGAACTTCATCATTCCACTATTTAAACCCTTTGTTAGATGGGTTTAGGGGAAGAAAAAGAAAAGCCAATTTGTCATTTTTGGATTTTGACCTAAGAATCCAAAAGTGCTTTCTCTCAATTCTCTCATTTCTCCACCTCTTCCAAAACACAAAGTTCCCACCAACTTCCTTCTCCAAAAAAGAACAACCAAGAAGATCTTATTTGGTAGTGTTCGGGATTCGTTCGTGGAAGAGTTCGTGGAGATCGAGGAGCGCGAAGAGTTCGTGATCTACGAGGAGAAGTTGCTGAATCGATCTACAACAAGTAAGTTAACTTTCTTGTTGTACATTTTTCAGCATGTTTAGCCTAGATCTAATAGGTAGATCTGTTTCAATAAACACGTTGCATGATGATACCATGACGATTTAATCGTCTTCCGCTGCGCGGGGATTCTAATCCCCTTCACAACAAGTCTAAGGTCCTACCTTAGACTCATACCCTCATAGAGGGTGGGGCCCCGTTGTTCAAGACCTGGAGTCAGTTCTTAAGGGAACAACCTATCTAATTCCTTAGTGTAGGAATGAGTGAATTCCA
Source organism: Trichosanthes cucumerina (assembly GCA_036507285.1). Classification (NCBI taxonomy): domain Eukaryota; kingdom Viridiplantae; phylum Streptophyta; class Magnoliopsida; order Cucurbitales; family Cucurbitaceae; genus Trichosanthes; species Trichosanthes cucumerina. Next base: position 27,571,496 of record CM071842.1, on the reverse strand, counting down.
TCTTGCACAATTAAGTTCCCAGCTATCTACGAGGTTACGTCCCGAGAAGGTAGGCTTATTGAGTCGGCCATGAGCCACTCTCACCCATACTAGTCTAAGGACAAACCCCTATAAGCAGGAGTTCTTAACTTGCTCAGGATTCAGGTCGAGTCACTAATGACCATTTATAAATTACTAGTCTTATCCTGTTAACGTTGTTACACTGGTTAGACTAATGATTTGCAGTCCGGTCATGTATGAACTCTTCATACAAGATGCCCCCACTCGCATGTCAACTACATAAATGAGTTGGATTACCTCATTTGTACTAATTACAAAGTGGGTCGTATCCATGGTGTTACCAGAATGAGGTTTCCAACCTTATTCTTATATCATAGACCATTTAGGTTATATTCTTGAACACAATACAAAGAGTGTCCATTACACTGATGTTCAAGATATATGTTATAACCTTGGAGCTTAGTTTATTGGATTTATAAAGCAAGACTGTAATTCTATCAAAACAAATAACCCTTTATTTAATTGATCAAAATTACACAAGTTTAGGGCATAAATCCCAACAATCTCCCACTTGACCTAAAGCTTGTGGAGTACTAAAACATTACAGTAATGTAAATACAATAAACTAGGGCATCTAAACCCCTTTGTACAAAATACTCCCACTTGCCCTAGTTGGGGAAGACGTGTAAACCTAGATCTTCTAGGTGACTCTCAAATACTCTAGCCGTGAGAGCCTTTGTAAAAGGATCAGCAATGTTGTGCTCTAAGGCTATCTTCGTGACAATTACGTCTCCTCTATGCACGATCTCTCGGATGAGATGATATTTCCGCTCAATGTGCTTTCCCCTCTCGTGACTTCGGGGTTCCTTCGAATTTGCCACTGCACCACTATTATCGCAATACAGCGTGATGGGCAAAGTCATATTTGGAACAACTTCCAAATTTAGCATGAATTTCCTTAACCAAACGGCCTCCTTAGCTGCTTCACAAGCCGCTACATATTCGGCCTCCATGGTGGAATCAGCGATGCATCCTTGCTTGACGTTTCACCATACTACAGCTCCTCCGTTAAGAGTGAATACTGACCCTGATGTAGATTTTCGAGAATCTTTATTAGTCTAAAATTCAGAATTCGTGTATCCTGTAAGGATCAGATCCTTAGCCCCATACACAAGCATGTAGTTCCTTGTTCTCCGAAGATACTTAAGGATTATTTTAACCGTTGTCTAGTGTCCAAGTCCTGGATTGGATTGATACCTACTGACCATCCCAACTGCAAAACAGATGTCAGGCCTAGTGCACAACATGGCGTACATCAGGCTCCCAACAGCTGATGCATAAGGAATCTGTCTCATATCCTCAACTTCTTGAGGTGTCTTAGGACACTGTTCCTTAGACAAATGGATTGCATGTCTAAAAGGCAACAAGCCCTTTTTGGAATCTTGCATCTTAAACCTTGACAACACTTTGTCTATGTAAGATGCTTGAGACAAGGCTAGTGTTTTATTCTTGCGGTTTCGGACAATCTGGATCCCAAGATCAAACTGCACATCACCCAAATCTTTCATTTGGAACTACGTAGCTAGCCATTCCTTGATGTCAGTAAGATAACCTACATCATTCCCAATGAGTAGGATATCATCCACATAAAGAATCAGGAATGCGACAGAACTATTGATGATTTTCTTATAGACACAAGGTTCATCATCATTCTGGTCAAAACCATAAGATCTGATTGCCTCATCAAATCTTATATTCAAGGACCTAGAAACTTGTTTCAGTCCATAAATAGACCTTTTAAGCCTGCAAACCTTTTGCTCTTGTCCTGGTTCAATGAACCCTTTGAGTTGGTCCATGTAGATGTTTTCCTCAAGATTGTCATTCAAAAAGGTTGTCTTGACATCCATTTTCCATACCTCATAGTCATAATATGCGGTAATTGCAAGAAGGATACGGATAGACTTTACCATAGCAACAGGTGAAAAGGTCTCCTCATAGTCAACCCCTTCAACCTGGGCATAACTCTTTGCTACTAGTCTAGCCTTAAAGGTTTGCACCTTCCCATCTACACCACGCTTTCTCTTGTAGATCCACTTACAACCTATAGGTTTTACCCCATCAGGCTTATCTACTAGATCCCAAACAGAATTGAAGTACATAGACTCCATTTCTTGGTCCATGGCTATGACCCATTTGTCTTTGTCTTTGTCAACCATTGCTTGATTATAAGTCAATGGATCCTCGCAGTTGTCATCCGGTATAACAACTAGGGTTTCAAACTAAACCATGTAGCAGTCAAAGTTGTATCACAACCCTCCCACTACGTCGAGGCATACTCAACTCTTGAGATGGACTCTCTTGATCTGGACAAACTAGTATCAACAACTCTTGTTGACGTACTAGTGTTCTTATTAGCAACCTTTGCTATTGTTCCGTCTAACTCACTCAACACTACTTTACTTTTTGGTTTGTGGTCCCTTATGTGGTTCTTCTCTAAGAAAATGGCATTTGTCGACACAAAAACCTTATCTTCCTTAGGATCATAGAATAAACTACCTCTTGTTTCTTTTGGGTATCCTACGAATAGACATAACTTTGAACGTGAATCCAACTTCCTTAGATTTGTCACAAGCACATGTGCTGGACAGCTCCATATTTTGAAGTGACATAAACTACCTTTACGTCCTTTCCAGAGTTCAAAAGGTGTTTCAGAAACACTTTTTGAGGGCACATTATTCAAAATGTATACTGCAGTCTCTACTGCGTAACCCGAAAAGGAACTAAGGAGATGAGCATAACTCATCATTGATCGAACCATGTCCAATAGGGTTCTATTTCTCCTTTTGGATACACCGTTTTGCTGTGGTGTGTCGGGAGCTGAGAGTTGGGATTTAATTCCATGTTCTATCATATAGTTCTGGAATTTTAAATCCATGTACTCTCCACCTCGATCTGATCGAAGTGTTTTAATAGTTTTACCTAATTGATTTTCAACCTCAGTCTTGAATTCCTTGAATTTTTCAAGTGCTTCATATTTGTGGTGCATTAGGTAAATATGCCCAAATATAGAATAATCATCTATAAAAGAGATGAAATATTCACATCCTCCCCTAGCTTTAACATTCATCGGGCCGCAAAGGTCTAAATGTATAAGCTCAAGAGGCTCTTTGGCTCTATAACATTTTCCACTAAAAGGTCTTTTAGTCATTTTGCCTTCCAGGCAGGATTCACATACAGGCAAAGTATTTTCTTCTAACTCATTTAGAAGTCCATTCTTTACCGATCTCTCAATCCTATTGAGATTAATGTGACCCAATCTTAGATGCCAAAGATGAGCATTTTCTTTAGGAGAAATTTTACGTTTCTTAGTTTGTACGTTTGCAGTTTTAAATAATTCAATGTTCAAAACCATTTTGATTGAATTAGGTCTTAAAACATACAACCCATTTTCTAATGAAGCTGAACATATTTCTATATCTTTCTTCAAAATAAACACTTTATTCATAGAGAAGAAACAGAAATACATTGTTCTATAAGGCAAGAAATTGAAATAAGGTTTCTAGTAAACCCTGGTATCACTAATATATTGTCCAACAATACATATTTCTTGACAAAATAAAGCTTCATCGTGCCTACTGCTACAGCTGAGACGACTTCTCCATTTCCAACCCGGAGCGTTATCTCTACTTTCTGTAGCTGCTGCCAGGAATCAATTCCCTGAAAAGAAGAGCAAACATGATTAGTGGTGCCTGAATCAAGTATCCAAGCAGTTTTATCATTATCCACTAAACAAGCTTCTAGGCATTGTAAATCATATTTACCTTCCTTCTTCTTTTCTGCAATGTACTTCAGACAGTTCCGTTTCAATGCACGTCTTCGTTGCAGTGGAAACACTTTCCTTTGTCAGCAACGTCTTTGACTTTCTTGCCCTTCTGGGCGGCAGCTTTGTCAGCCTGTTTACCTTTACCAACCTTCTTCATGTTCTTCTTCTTCCCTTTCAGGTTAGAAGAAGATGAAGCCACTGTTTTTATTCTATAGGTTGAACCTCTGTGATAACTCCTACTGGCAACATTTGCCTCACCTTTCGATCCCTGAATTTTCATCAAAGATTGAAAGGACTGGAGTTCATTCAGAAGGGAGGTAAGGTTAAAAGTAAGCTTGTTCATAACAACATTACTTCTAAACTGCAAGAAACTATCTGGAAGGATTTCCAGAATGAAGCTGACCTAGCTCGACTCATCGATGGAAGCACCATTCGACTCCGCGATGTTAAAGTGCACCATCATATCCGTGACATGATCCGAAATGGATGTACCTCTAGCATCCTTGAGTTAAATATGTACTTTAGGCATTATGTCGGGCCTGTGTGGACTGTTGTCCAAACATACCCTACACAGAATCCATGATTTCCTTGGCGGTAATCATGTCCTCATGCTTCTTGGCTAATATGTCACACATACTTGCCAGCATGTAGACCTTGGCCTTATCATTGGCCTTGATCCATCGATCATATGCATCACGAACATTTCGCGGACGCATTCGAGCCCGCACCGAGGACACTCCTCAGTTAGCACAAACTTCAGATCATCCACTACCAATATAGTGTTGAGTTTGTTTTTCCATGTCATCATATTATCTCCGGTTAACTTTTTCGCACCCAATAAGGAAATTATAGAGCTAGACATTTTTGCTGAAAATTTACAAACAAACTTGTATGAGTTTCTTGCTATAACTCTAATCCAATCATGTTTTAGCTAATTATCAAATGATTCCTAGGTCATTTATAATTTGCAATGTTACTCCAAAGGTTTAGAATGTATGACACCGAAGGGTAATAAAGACACTCCTCCTCTGGATCAAGACACTCTTGACCAAAACCTAATACCAGAATAACTCTTATTCCTATAGGTTTTAGTTACCATTTTTCGGTCAGGATACATACACAACTTATGTACCTCGTGAGTGTAACCCTCTGTCTTTAGATCCCAGAGTCTCCATCCAATAAAATTCGCCGAAGGGAGGACAAGATTGAAAAATAGTCTAAGGAAATCTTTATCCCTTTCGGGTGTATACTGTGTTCGATCCCCTATGATCAAGCCCTCCGAAGGGATTGTCTGGTCCATGCCAAACTAGCAGGCTGACCATAGTGATCTAACGGTGTAAACCGACAAAAGAGACCGTAGGTTTTGTTTTCACTAAACCTGCTCTCACTCACTATAAGTACTCTCTCCATTCACATTGATATTGACTCATACAAACACCATCCGAAGGGGGACGCTCCCGTTTGCGCCACGAGGCCAAGTATGAGTCTCACGGTGTGAACTTCTCGGAGATAGCGTAGGTGGGAAAATATGTATCTCATACACTTTTCCTCCCACTGAATACTTTAAATTTTATAGGAATCTTACTTAGGCTAAAACTCGGCTAATGGTTTTACCTAACTCTATCAATATAACTCTTATATCGATAATCAATATAACTCTTATATTGATTTTATCCTAAGTTTGTTAATATAACTCCTTATATTAAACCTAGGATTTCTAGTTTATTAACCCCTTAATAAACCCGTTGACGCTACTGTAATTTATAAACTCTCTGATTAAATTTCATTCCCAGTCGGTTTTCAGTGTAGGGGTGTTAGTTTTAAATCGACTTAAATACCCCAGCCTAGACAGAACTTTCCTTAGACAGAGTTTCTCTTTTAATCATAGCTTATAAATTACTTGGTTCCTAATTCTAATCTAATTAGAACTAGATAACCTAAGGTCTATTATTTCCAAGTTCTAAACACTTTAAAACTAATAATTAACCTTAGGTGACATGCATACTATGTTATAGTGCTTGATCATTCATCACATGAATAATAAGACATTCAGAGCATAATCATCTCATGATATATAATGCATGTCAATGTTGTCCATAAATTAATATAACAATTTTATATTAATTAATCATGCAAAACTATATAATATAACTCTTTATATTATAAATGATGCATGAAAATGCTTAACCTAAGGTGGGATTTCTAAAACAAAAACATACATTATGCATGGCAATAATTACACAACAATTGCATAATTAAAATAGCAAAATTAGACAAATTTTGGCACCCTAAAATTAATTTTAATTAATATAATCTAATTATATGAATTAAAATTAAATAATTAAATATAAATTAAATATAAAACGTTTTTATATTTAATATATATAAAATAAATATGTTTTCCGTCCGTTTGAAGCTGCTGAAAGCGCCTCCAGCGTTGCAACGCTAATGGCAACGTTGCAACGCTGCGCCTTGTTTGTTTCTGCCCATTGGAGCGCGTTGCAAAACGCCTTCGGCGTTACAACGCTGAAGGCTGCGTTGCAACGCTGCCTCCTATGCGCGCCTCCTTCCGCAAGCGCAGCGTTGCAACGCCAATGAACAGCGTTGCAACGCTGCACACAGACAACATACTGAATGCTCCAATTCTTGCTCGTTTTCGCTCCGATTTTCTCAACAACCATCTTGCCTCGATCGACACGGACATACAGACTCGATTTACATAATAAAATGCCCAAAACAATAGGCCCTTACATTGAACAGTTCGACGAAATTATGTAAATCTATGTGCCAAAATCGAAACCATCTAATTTGCAAAACCGTTCATACATCTCATGCAAAACAGTAAATCTCACCTTGTTCTTGAAAAATCCAGAACGTAAATCAAGAACGCAGTTGGGCTCTAATACCAATTGAAGGGAATCGAGTCCCGCAACGAAAGCGATTGTGAATCGCGCGCTCTTGATTTAGTTACAACGATTTTATTCAAGAACATATACAAGTAGATTAAGCATATAAACATAATGGACAACAAGAATTATTACCTTTGAAGAACCTTTCTTCAAGTGCTCCTCTCTCCCAAGATCACGATCTCAGCAACAGGAACACGAACGGACGAAGACACGACCACTGGAACTTCTCCGTTGTTCTCTAGGTGAGGGAGAAATGTGGGTTCCCTTTAGGAGAGGTGAGGTATTTTGTGAGAGAGATGTTTGTGTTTTGGAACTTTTCTCACAACACAACAAAAGCTTGGAATCACTTAACCTAGTTGCATCTCATGCAACCATATATATACGGAAATATGATGGAAATGACCATCCTACCCCTCCTTTATTCTCTCTTTAGTATATGGTTTATATGTGAATCTAATTCACATTAAAACTATATATTATATTAATTATATCATATATAATTGATATAACACCTCATGTATGAAATTGAACACTTCAATTTCATTCCTAACTTTATACCCTCAATTTTACCATGTTGAGCCAACGGAGGGACCTAATGGACCTACAGTTCATGAGCTCCAATGATGTGAGATTAACTGATCAAACTCTTTGATCCAGTTAATCAATATTCATTAACTACAAGTCACTCCACCATAGACTTGTAGCTGCACTCTCCTCATTGTAGATAATATTGTGTCCACTGATATAGTCATTACCCATGAGTCGACCCTTCACAGGTTGTTCGTAATCACGGCTGGGTTAAATTACCGCTTTACCCCCGTGATTACCTCTTTGCTCCTTAAGCACCACTGATCCTCTAATGAACAACAAGTCTAAGGTCCTACCTTAGACTCATACCCTCATAGAGGGTGGGGCCCCGTTGTTCAAGACCTGGAGTCAGTTCTTAAGGGAACAACCTATCTAATTCCTTAGTGTAGGAATGAGTGAATTCCATCTTGCACAATTAAGTTCCCAGCTATCTACGAGGTTCTGTCCCTGAGAAGGTAGGCTTATTGAGTCGGCCATGTGCCACTCTCACCCATACTAGTCTCAAGGACAAACCCCTATAAGCAGGAGTTCTTAACTTGCTCAGGATTCAGGTCAAGTCACTAATGACCATCTATAAATTACTAGTCTTATCCTGTTAATGGTGTTACACTTGTTAGACTAATGATTTGTGGTCCGATCATGTATGAACTCTTCATACAGGATGCCCCCACTCACATGTCAACTACATGAATGAGTTGGATTACCTCATTTGTACTAATTACAAAGTGGGTCGTATCCATGGTGTTACCAGAATGAGGTTTCCAACCTTATTCTTATACCATAGACCATTTAAGTTATATTCTTGAACACAATCCAAATAGTGTCTACTACACTGATGTTCAAGATATATGTTATAACCTTGGAGCTTAGTTTATTGGATTTATAAAGCAAGACTGTAATTCTATCAAAACAAATAACCCTTTATTTAATTGATCAAAATTACACAAGTTTAGGACATAAATCCCAACAGTACCCATTTCCACTTCGATTTTCACTTGACTGTCGATTTCCTCGTCCTGTATTGGAATAATTATTTCGAGATGCATAAGTTCGACCTGAATTTCCTCTACCATGTCCTGACCCTCTCCAATTTCCTCATCCTTGACCTACGAATCCATCATAATTGGTCGTCATGGCGAGAGTGCTACAGAGACAACTTCATCCGCTTTTAATTGTTTTTCAAGAGCAGACTCCTCTGATTTTTGTAACACCTGCAATTCATCAAATGAAAGGGCCTGAGATCGAGTACGAAGAGACGTTTTAAAGACGTTGTAAGGTGATGGAAGACCATTTACAGTGTAAATAATCAGATCTTCACAATCGATAATGATTGATACTGCAGCCAACTTGTTTACCACCAACTTAATCCTCTGTATATACTCATCGATAGACTCAGTAGCTTTCTTGGATATATTCTGCAACTCTGATTTAACCTCACAATATTCAATCAAGAAGAGGAAGAGAAGTGTTTTTCGAGTTTCTCCCATACCTGTTGAGTCGTTTGACAACCAACAACATATGAGAGAGTTGTTTGAGTTAGGGTTTCATTAAGGAGCGTGATTAGGGCTTGACCTTTCTCTTGCCTGTTAAGGAGTGTGGTACCTCATTAATTGCCTTGTACTTCTTTTTCTTTCAAGTTGATCTTTGACATTGTCTTGAATGCACCTACTGACTTATTAATACTATTGAATTAGGTTTCAACTTTATTCTTGAGAAACCCATAAAAAATCATAATTCTTGAACTAAGTTCTCATTTTTTATTTGGATGAAAAGAAAGTCTTGACTACAAAAACAAGGCAAAACTCATAACTATAGATCAATGATATTCTTATTTGTTGCGTCAAACCTCTTTGTTGGTAAGGAAGTAGATCGAATGAAACAAAACTTGACTTGCTTCACTTGGTGAAGGAGCTAGTATATATGATATCCTAAATAAATGCATATGAATGGTGCATATTAAATGCATATGAATAATTTCACTTGTTGAATGATATCTTAAATAAATGCATAATGATTAAACTTGAAATCAGAAAACATTAGTAAATAAACACTAAATAAACACTAAGATGAAATTATTATATCATACCTAAATAGAAGAACAACGAAGATTAAGACCAAGAAGGAGTAGATCTGAACGTGTGACAAAAGGATGGAGCAACGACGATCAATCTGCTTGATGACTTGAGGAGACCAATGGCGTGCAATAAATGGCTAGAGCTATCAGCGATCGACACCAGACTCGTTATGGCGAATCAGACTACGACAAGAGCTTGGGCGATCCGTTCACGGGGGCAGGAGCTTAGACAGTCAGTTCACGAGGAGAGACCAGGTCGTCGAAGGAGATCACAATGAGGGAGAGGTAGCATACAACAAACGGCTGGAGCTATCGGCGATCGACACCAAACTCGTTATGGTGAAGCAGACGGAACAGGAGCTTGGGCAGTCTGTTCACAAGTAGAAGCCAGGTCGTCGAAGGAGATCACAATGAGAAGGAGGCAACTATTTTTCAAAAGGATAGGGTTTGGGTTCCAATTTTCTTTTTTTAATAATAATAATAATAAACGATGTCGTTTAGACATATTAAAATTAAAAACGCTTAAGTTGACGGGCATTAGCCGTCAATGAAAATGGTCTATGTTGACGATTCTGTACCGTCAATTATACCCATCAATATATGCCTCTTATGTTGACGGTGTCCAACCATCAACTAAAGCCACTTTCTACACGTCAATAAAATCGAGCAACAATGACGGTGATTAGGCATCAAGAAAAATAAAACATAAAATTTTCACAATTTAGACGTTTTTCATAATTAACATCAATAAAGCTACAAATTGACGGTTTATTGTGTCAACTTAAATATATACCTTCAATGATGGCCAATAACTATCAATATATATATTTCAAAATTAATAATTAATTTTAAAGTAAATTTGAGTCTTTCGTTGACAGTCTCTTACCCAAACGTCAACAATTTGAAAAAGAAACGCGTCAATAAAGGCCTAATTTGTAGTAGTGTAGTCATTGATGCTCAAGTCATGATGGTTATGTGATGGAAGAGAGAAGAAAAAGAACACATGTGAGAGAGGAGAGATAAATTTTGGATATTTGATGTTTCTTTTAACTTAGGGGTACATATGAAATTTCACACAGTAAAAAAAAGAAAAGTAGGTTTAGAAATGTTAAGAGTATTGTAAAATATGTAGTATAAATGCTCATCCACATGCCATATATTACCTATGCCAAGTGGCAAAATTTCCATAGCCATAGTGTCCTCCAAGTGCCAAATTTTTACCAATGCTTAGTGTCCAAATGTACCAACTCATCCCTTGCCAAATTGCCTATAAATAGTGGCTTTTGGTGAAAAAATAAAATGCATCCATTGGTGAAATTCTCTCCAATTCTCTTCATTCTCTCCCACTTTCTCTTTTTAGTCTTTATTTAATTTTCCATAAATTTCCACTATCTCTTTATTTATATTATATATATTGCCCCCACTTTCCAAACACTTATTTTAATATTATTATTATTATTATATTATTCTTATTATATTATTATTATAAATATATTATTATATTAGTATTTTAATATTGGTAAAATTATACGGTTTTCATCCTATTTTTACAACACGTTATCAAAGACGAAGCTCACGATTTTTCATCAAGGTAGGTCCTCAAGTAAGCCATTTTTTTAATAATTAAATGTTATTTTGCATGTTTAATTAATTTCCTAATGTAAATGCAATTTCTTTGTATATAGTATTACTATGGCAAATCTTGCAAAACTAGAATTTGCGGCCCTGGATATTAATGGAAATAACTACTTGTCATTGGTCCTTGATGTTGAGATCCATTTAGACTCCATGAATCTTGGAGAAACAATTAAAGAAGGAAATGATGCATCAAATCAAGAAAAAGCCAAAGCTATGATCTTCCTTCGCCATCATCTTCACGAGGATTGAAAATGGAGTATCTTACAATAAAAGATCCCTACATTCTATGGCAAGGCTTGAAAGAAAGGTATGATCATCAAAAAAACAGCTTATTCTTCCAAAAGCTCGTTATGATTGGATGCACTGAGGTTGCAGGACTTCAAATCGCTTAGTGAATATAATTCGCACTTTTCGTAATTAGTTCAAAACTAAAATTATGCGGAGAAAAAATTATCGATGTTGATATGTTAGAGAAGACATTTTCCACTTTTCATGTCTCGATATGCTGCTCCTGCAGTGACAATATCGAGAGAAAGGCTTTAAAAATATTCGAACTAATTTCATGTCTTCTCGTATTGGTGAACAAAATAACGAGCTATTAATGAAAAATCATGAATCTCGACCAATCGAGCAACACCATTCCTCAAGTGAATGCCGTGAATTTTAATAATCGTGGTCGAGGTCGTGGTCGTGGTCGCAGGTCGGGACCGCGGTAGAGGAAGAAATACCTATTTTCGTGGTGGGCATTATAACTTTAAGAAACCCACACGAACCGATGATCATAAAGGAAAATCTCCACAAGATAGGAGTTCAAAAGGTGATGAACATAAATGTTTTAGGTGCGGAATGATGGCATTTGGTCACGCACTGCCGTGACGTCAAAACACCTTGTTGATCTCTATCAAGCTTCCTTGAAGGAAAAAGGAAAAGGGAAGAATGTGGAGGTGAATCTTGTCATTCAAGAAGATGATGTATTCGATCCTCAAATATGGTGCATCTTGATGTGGTGATTATTTTGAATCTCTCCGAGAGAAAATTGATGCAATCAAACAAGTAGAGGATGTTTTGTATGAAGATATATAATTAAATACATCATTTATAATATGTTTCTTGTTTTTGTATATATATTTAGAACTTTTTGTAATCGTTTTTCCTTTTCTTATAAATGAAGAAATATGGACAATTTCAATATGTTGAGTAACCGAAAATGAGCAATGAGGATTTATGTCTAGCGATCGGCGCATAACTACGCACACGATACTCATAAAGCAGAAAATATTTTTCTAAATTGACAAATGGAAGCAAAAATCAATACTATATCAGGTTCTGCAGACCTGATTGAAGGTTTTGGAAAAGCAAGTTTTATCTTGCCTAAAGGAACAAAATTTTCAATTAATAATGTTTTGTTCTCTAGCAAATCAAAAAGAAATCTATTGAGTTTCAAAGATATACGTAATAATGATTATCATGTTGAAACTGATCGTAAAAATAATATAGAGTATCTCTATATCACATCTATTATTTCACATGAAAACGTATATTGGAAACATCGCCGACTTTTTCTTCTGGATTATATTATACTCATATACGAGTAATCGAAAGTTATGCAACAATGAACCAGAAGTTCATGAATCCAGAAATATTCAGTGTTTGGCATGATCGAGTGGGTCATCCAGGATCGATAATGATGAGGAAAATTATTGAGAATTCACATGGACATCCTTTAAAGAACCAGAAGATTCTTCAATCCAATGAGTTGTCGTGTGATGTTTGCTCTCAAGGGAAATTAATTATTAGACCATCACCAGCTAAAGTGGGCATTGAATCACCTACATTTTTAGAGCGAATTCAAGGTGATATTTGTGGACCTATTAACCCACCAAGTGGTCCATTTAGATATTTTATGGTATTGATTGACGCATCCAGCAGATGGTCACATGTATGCTTATTATCAAGTCGAAATCTTGCATTTGCAAAATTACTTGCTCAAATAATTAAGTTAAGAGCACAATTTCCTGATTATACAATTAAGACAATTCGACTTGATAATGCTGGTGAATTTACATCCCAAACTTTTAATAATTATTGTATGTCAATTGGGATAAGTGTTGAACATCCCAGAGCCCATGTTCATACACAAAATGGTCTAGCAGAATCATTTATAAAACGTCGCAATTAATTGCAAGACCATTGCTTATGAAAGCTAAACTCCCTACATCGATGCCGGGGTCATGCTATTTTACACGTTTGCATCATTATTACGTATTAGGCAAGAGCCTATAATAAATATTCCCCATGCAATTAGCTTATGGCAAGACCAAATGTATCCCATCCGAGAATTTTTGGATGTGCGTGATATGTTCCAATTGCTCCACCACAACGTACTAAGATGGGTCCTCAAAGGAGGTTAGGAATATATGTTGGATATGATTCCCCATCAATTATTAAATATCTTGAACCCTTGACGGGTGATGTATTTATCGCACGACGATTTGATTGTCATTTTAATGAAACAAATTTTCCAACATTAGGGGAGGAATTAAGAAGTTGGAAAAAGAAATTACGTGGAATGCATCATTATTATCTCATTTAGATCCTCGAAGAGATCGATGTGAACTTGAAGTTCAAAAGATAATTCATTCGCAAAATATAGCAAATCAATTACCAGATGCATTCACAGATGCTAAAAGGGTGACTAAATCATATATACCAAAGAAAGAAATGCTCCATCAAAATTGATATTCCACGGGGAACAAGTTGTCAATAATGAGTCTGGAGCACGCCAAAAGCGTGGTAGACCAATGGGTTCCAAAGATAAAAATCCTCGAAGAAGAAAAGTAGTTGAGAATCAAAATGATTCAATGAAAGGTATGGATGTTCCAGAAGAAATCCAGAATACAACTACTCAAAAGAGTATTGATGAAAATCAAACGCTTGAGGATAATAATGAAATTTCTATAAACTATGTTACAACAGGAAAGAGATGGAACCTAAATGATATTATTGTTGACAACATTTTTGCTTATAATGTTGCCCACGATATTATTCATGAAAGTGACGATTTTGATCCAAAATCTATCGATGAATGTAAACGTAGAAAGGATTGGTTGAAGTGGAAAGAAACAATCCAAGCAGAGTTGAACTCACTTTCAAAACGTGAGGTTTTTGGACCAGGAGTCCTAACACCAGAAGGTGTTAAACCTGTGGGATACAAATGGGTATTTGTAAGGAAAAGAAATGAAAAGAATGATGTCACAAGATATAAAGCGAGACTTGTTGCACAAGGATTCTCGCAAAGGCACAGTATAGATTATGAGGAGACATATTCTCCCGTGGTGGATGCAATAACGTTAAGATATTTGATGGCCCGATCAGTATATGAAAAACTTGATATGCATCTAATGGATGTAGTCACGGCGTATTTATATGGATCTACGGATAATGATATTTATATGAAAATCCGGAAGGATTTAAAATACCGAAACATATGAATCAAGTTCTCGGAATTGTATTCAATAAAGTTCTGAGAGATCATTATATGGATTAAAACAATCGGGACGAATGTGGTATAATCGCTTTGAGTGAATATCTCATTGAAAGAAGGATATCAAAATAATCCAATATGTCCGTGTGTTTTTATAAAGAAATCTCGATGTGGATTTGCTATTATAACTGTATATGTTGATGACTTAAATATAATTGGAACTCCTGAAGAGTTATCCAAGGCAATAGAATATCTTAAGAAAGAATTCGAGATGAAAGAATTTGAGATGAAAGATCTTGGAAAAACAAAATTTTGCCTTAGTTTGCAAATTGAACATTTAGCGAGATGGGATATTTGTTCATCAATCAACTTATACAGAGAAAATCTTAAAAGATTTTATATGGATAAAGCACATCCATTGAATATTCCAATGGAAGTTCGTTCACCTGGATGTAAAGAAAGATATATTTCGACCTCGAGATAATAATGAAAAACTACTTGGTCCTGAAGTACCACATCTTAGTGCAATTGGTGCACTTATGTATCTAGCTAATAACACAAGACTATTGCATTTTCAGTAAATTTATTAGCTAGATACAGTTCATGTCCTACAAAAAGACATTGGAACGGAGTTAAGCATGTACTCCGATACCTTCGAGGGACGATTGATATGGGTTTATTTTATTCTAACAAATCTAATTTTGATCTAGTTGGCTATGCAGATTCTCGGTTATCTATCCGATCCACACAAAGCTAGATCTCGAGATAAAGTTATCTATTTACATATGGAGGAACCGCTATATCATGGCGATCGGTGAAGCAGACCATCACGACCACTTCTTCGAATCATCTTTGAAATTCTCGCAATTCACGAGGCAAGTCGAGAATGTGTATGGCTAAGATCGATGACACAACACATTCGTAAGACATGTGGATGGTCTTCAAGTAAACATCCTCCAACAATATTATATGAAGAAGACAACAAAGCATGTATAGCTCAAATCAAAGGAGGATATATCAAAGGAGATAGAACTAAACATATATCTCTCAGAAGCTTTTCTACACTCATGACCTTGAAGAAAATGGTGACATCTCAAGACAACAAATTTGTTCGAAAGATAACTTGGCGGACATATTTACAAAAGCATTACCAACTACAACATTTGAGAAATTGGTTCATGAGATTGGGATGCGAAGACTTAGAGATCTCAAGTGATGTCGTCATGAGGGGAGTAAATGTATTATATAAAATATGTACTCTTTTTCCTTCACTAGGGTTTTTATCCCATTGGGTTTTTCCCTAGTAAGGTTTTAACGAGGCATATATTATATAAATGGGCATTTAAGGGGGAGTATTGTAAAATATGTAGTATAAATGCCCATCCACATGCCATATATTACCTATGCCAAGTGGCAAAATTTCCATAGCCATAGTGTCTCCAAGTGTCAAATTTTTACCAATGCTTAGTGTCCAAATGTATCAACTCATCCCTTGCCAAATTGCCTATAAATAGTGGCTTTTGGTGGAAAAATAAAATGCATCCATTGGTGAAATTCTCTCCAATTCTCTTCATTCTCTCCCACTTTCTCTTTTTAGTCTTTATTTAATTTTCCATAAATTTCCACTATCTCTTTATTTATATTATATATATTGCCCCCACTTTCCAAACACTTATTTTAATATTATTATTATTATTATATTATTCTTATTATATTATTATTATAAATATATTATTATATTAGTATTTTAATATTGGTAAAATTATACCCGATTTTCATCCTATTTTTACAACAAAGAGTCATTTTTTATAAAAGTTTTTGCTATTTTTCAAGCAATTTCAACATGTTTGTATTTTTTTATACGTTAAATTATCAAAATTGCCCATAAATTATGAGTTTTATTTTAATTATAATCCTAAACTTTGAAAAGTTTCATTTTAACCCTTGAATTTTGAAGTTTGTATCAAACTAACTTTTGAAGGCTTTTTCGTTAAATTTATGGACAAAAAATGATGTATTTTCATATGTTTTGATTTCTTTTCAGCATATATTTTGAAATATGTTCAACAACAATACAAACAAATACAATATTTTTCATCCATAAATTTAATGGAAAAAAATATTTTCAAGGATTGATTTGAAACAAATTTTAAAGTTTGGTTAAAATGAAACATTTTAAAGTTTTGAGTATAATTGAAATCAACTCAATTTACGGATATTTTTTATAATTTAACCTTATATATATAATATAAAATGTTTTGAGCTTAAAAAAGAAAAAGAAAACAAATTTGTATTTTTATAATATAAAAAAAATGTTAAATTACCATTTTGGTCTCTGTACTTTGAGTTTTATTTTACTTTGTTTCATATACTTTCAATTGTCCAACTTTAGTCCATGTATTTTCGATAATGTAACACCCCGAAAAATTTAACACAACGACTCGAGGCATTACTTCCAAGTTGTACCGTTCGCGCCGGAAATCCGGCAGCATAACGACGCAACCTGGACAAACCGAAAAATTTTACAAGTGCCTGAACCTAAACGAGAACACTTCAAAGACTCACGAGGGTACCCAGCCTCCACCAAACTACACAGAACAACAATAGGCTGGGCTCCAGTCCCTCGGAGTTAACAGAAAATCTCAAACAACAAAACATGCTTTGAGTACGATAGGTAAAAACAGAACATGCTTTGATTCGAGAAATAAACATCAGACAGAATTAAGTTTAAAACATGAATGAAAGCCACAAAACACAACGGAAGAAGGAAAAAGAAACGACAACTCTTAACTAAGTCCTACAAGTCTTCCATAGCCTCGCAGAGGTCTCGTCGCCGGTGGTCATCTCACTGGTTTGCCTTACCTGCACGAAAAAGAAATAAAGAAGGGGTGAGTATAAAAATACTCGAAGAAGCGACCACCACTGGCCCAAGAATAAAGAACATAAGAACGACCTTAGACTTAGCTAACACGACACCTAGCCCGCCAAACAACCTCAACACGCAGCCTGGCCCTACTATTGCTCATACGGCGCGTGGACTTGATGGCGGCGCGCTGCGTGACAAGCAGATCCGAATCCTCACGGCCCGATCTATCGAAACTGACTCTGATTCGTTTAAAACCGGCCTAAAACGACCTGAACCAACCGAACCAGTCGACGGGTCTCACAGATCTAGGGTTCGCGGCGCTTGTGCGTTACATGATCGATTTCCGCGTGTCGGGCGAGAGTCATCATGCGGCGGCGCGACGAGAGAGAGAGAGAGAGTGAAACTGCGAAGAGGAAGAGACTTGTGAGAGAGGGAGAAAGAGGGTGACGGTGAGGGAGAGGAGTTCGGCGGAAGAGAGAGACGGAGAGAAACACGAGAGAGGGAGAGAGACTGAGAGAGGGACGGGGGCTGAGAGAGGAGAAAAGAGAGGGAGGGAGAGAGGGAGCCTCGCCGGCCTTTTCGGCCGGCGGGCGTTGAACGTCGGAGTGGGGGGCGAAAGTTTCGCCCCCGCCCCCGACTGCTTCCTTTTCTTTTTTTTTTTTTCTTTTCTTTTATTAACCGACTGTTACAGTCTACCCACCTTAGGAACTTTCGTCCTCGAAAGTAGCTAGCTCTCGAACAGCTCTGGATAGCTTGTTCGCATCTCCTCCTCGCGTTCCCAGGTGGCTTCCTTGAGATGGTGGTTTTGCCAAAGGACCTTTACAAAACGGATATCCCTGTTCCTCAAGACTTTACTATCACGAGCAAGGATCTGCACAGGCTTCTCCTCATAACTCAGATCCTTGGCTAGCTTCAATGGCTCAAAGTCGATGACGTGCGAGGCATCTGGCACATATGCTCGCAGCATCGACACATGGAACATGTCGTGGACCGACGCAAGGGACGCGCGGTAGGCCAACCGATAAGCCACCGGTCCGACGCGCCTCGAGAATCTCGAAGGACCAACAAACCTCGGGCTTAGCTTTCCTTTCTTACCGAACCTCGTAACACCCCCTCATAGGTGCAACTTTCAAGAACACAAGGTCCCCAACGGCAAACTCCAACTCTCGACGTCTGACATCAGCGTAACTCTTCTGCCTACACTGTGCCGTTAACATCCTTGCCCTTATCTTCTGTATGGCCTCGTTTGTCACTTGGACCAACTCGGGTCCCAAAGAACTTTCGTTCACCAACCTCGCCCCAACACACGGGGGTCCCGCACCTTCTCCCATAAAGGGCTTTCAAAGGGGCCATACCAATAGTCGTCGATAACTATTGTTGTCGCGAACTCCATCGGTGAAGGTGTGAGTCCCAACTACTGTGAAGTCTAACGCACACGCCCAAGCATATCCTCGAGAGACTGGTTCACCCTTTCCGTCCGCCATCGGTCTGCGGGTGAAATGTTGTGCTAAAGTTACTCTCGAGCCCCTAGGGCTCTCTCAAAACTCACCTAAGTTCGAGGTGAACCGAGGGTCCCTATCGCACACGATCTTCTTTGGGACTCGTGCAACCTTACTATTTCTTCTATGAGCAGGTGTGCCCACTTCTCAACTCAGAAGGTAGGCTTACGAGGCAGAAAGTGAGCGGACTTGGTTAGTCCATCCACAATCACCCAGATCATCGTGAATCCTTTCATTTGTCTCGGCAATCCCGAAATAAAGTCCATGGAGATCTCTTCCCACTTCACTCGGGTACTTCGGTGGTTGCAACAATCCAGTAGGTTTGTCTCGGTGCTTTAACTTGCTTGGCACACCAAGCATCTCACGACAAACTCGCCACATCTCTTTTCATTCCACGCCACCAAAGAGAATGATTTCAAGTCTCGATACATCTTAGTGCTTCCAAGATGCATCAAAAAGAGAGAGTTATGAGCATCAACCAAAATCTCCTCCTTGAGACCACTCTCGCAGAAACACACAGCGCCCCCGAATAGTAGTCCACCGTCTGGCATTACAGAGAATTCACTTTCTCGCCACTTCTTGCCCGGGACGCCATGATCCTCGAGACTAGAGTCTCCTGTTGCACCTCAATAACTCGTTGCCTCAATGTCGGCCGTGATCTCGAACCGATGGTCAGTGAGTGTGACTGACTCAACACAATCGCTATCCCCGCACGTTCCATCTCTCGAACGCAAGGGAACTTGTCTCGTGTGACCGGTATTTGGGGTGTGAGCCACCTTTCTCGCTAAGGGCATCAAAGAACAACGTTTGCTTTGCTGGATGGTACAAAGATCTCAACCTCATAGTCTTTTACTAACTCCACCATCTACGCTGTCTCATGTTCAACTCCTTCCGAGTAAAAAGATACTTGAGGCTTTTGTGGTCCGTGTACATTTGAATCTTTTCCCCATATAAGTAATGACGCCATATCTTTGAGCGAAGACCACGGCAGCCTAACTCCAAGTCATGGGTTGGGTAATTCCGCTCGTAATCTTTCAATTGACGAGAGGCATAGGCTATCACCTTTCCATTCTCGCATCAACACACAACCCAAACCCTTCTTGGAAGCATCATCGTGAGACCACGAAACTACTCGAGCCATCAGCACTGCGCAAGCACAGTGCCTATGCTTGAGGTCCCGAAACTCGCTTCACAAAGCTTCACACCACACGAACCGATTTCCTTTACGAGTTAATCGAGTCAAGGGTGTGGCTATCTTGGAGAAATCTTAACAAACCTCCCGTAATAACCGGCCAAACCCAAGAACCTTCGCACTTCAGAAAACAGTTTTAGGACGAGGCCAATCTGCCACTGCCTCAATCTTAGCAGGATCCACTGTCACACCTTCTTTAGACACCACGTGTCCTAGGAAGGCAACTCGCTGCAACCAGAACTCACACTTGGAGAACTTTGCATACAATTGGTTGGTCCTCAAAATCATCAACACTTCCTCAAATGCACTTCATGTATTCGCCTCGACTGAGTACACCGTAATATCGTCGATGAAGACGATCACAAAGGTGTCTAAGAACTCCTTGAATACCCTGTTCATTAGCTCCATAAATTTGTTGGGGCATTCACAAAGCCAAAGGACATCACCGTAAACTCATAGTGTCCGCATCAACTCGAAAGCGATTTTGGAATGTCCTCATCCTTGATTCTCAACTGATGGTACCCCGACCGTAGGTCGATTTTAGAAAACACTGCCGCTCCTTGCAGTTGATCAAACAAGTCATCGATCCTAGGTAACGGGTACTTGTTCTTATCATCACCTTGTTCACTCTTCTGTAGTCGATGCATAACCGCATCGACCCATCTTTCTTCTTTACAAAAAAGACGGGGCGCACCCAAGGTGAAACACTTGGACGGATGAACCCCTTGTCTAGAAGTTCCCGCAATCGAGTCTTAAGCTCCTTCACCTTGCTTGGCGCCATTCTTGGTAGGAGCTTTAGACAACGGAGTCGTTCCTAATCAAGCTCATCATCGAAATCTACCTCGCGAACCGGGGTAGACAGGCAAGTCTTCGTGGAACACATCTCGCAAACTCTCGAACAACAGAACCGAGCTCAACTCGGCCCTTTGTTCTTTGTATCGAAGAACACTCGCCAAGAGAGCCCAAGCCCCTTCACTTAACAACTTCTTTGCCTTAAGAGTTTGAAATCATCTTTGAAACTCTCCGGTCTCAATACCCTTGAACTTGAAATGGATTCTCGTTTGAGGTCGAAACACCACCTCCCGGCAATGACAATCGATGTTTGCATGGTTCGCAGATAACCAATCCATGCCCGTAATTACATCAAGTCGCCATATCCAGACAACCAACGCCACATCTAGCACGCGACTGCTACCACTACTCCGACTGGACTTAACTTTTTCCCGAGCTACTAACTCTCTACCCACCGGTAGCTCGCTGCCAGTCAACATCTAAAGGTTCTACCTCTAATCGGGCTTGCCTCACAAATATAGCGAAATAAAAGAGTGCGAGGAACCGTAATCAAAGCGTAACAAGGGCCAAGTGGCCAAGAACGGGTAGTGTACTGTCACCACCGCACCGGAACCTCCTCCTGCTCTCTCTGCTTGCACTCGTGATAAACTCCACCCCTCGGGCGGTTTCGGACTCGTCTTTCTTCATTGCATGCGAGCTTTGGCGTGCCTGTGTTTTCCGCGCTTATAACAAACTCGTTGATCTCTAACTCCCGCGCCGCACATCGCCGACAAGTGTCCCAACTTTCCACAATTATTGCAGATCTTATTAGTTGCATGAGTTGTGTTCCACTTTGAACTCCACACACGAGACAGAACCCCGCTTGGTGCCTCGCTGGGCCGATGTCCCCGAAGTTCCAGTCTGTTTGGCCTAGCAAAGGCTCGCTCAAACTTCCTCTTCGGGTGGTTCCGTAACTCGACTTGCCTCGAACTCGACCGCCTCGAGCTCGATCAAAACGAACCCATGCGGCCTCAGTCTGTATCAATCGGGATGCCACTCGAATCAGCTAGCGACGTCTTGGGATCGTGAGCAATCGCCGACCCACGACGCCCTCGCAAAACCGTGAGGAAACACTCAACCTTCTTCTTCTCTCGTGTGTCTACCATATCGGGGCGAACCGAGACAATGATGTAAACTCATGCTCGTACTCTTCAAATCATGCTCGTTCGCCCCCCTTGCTTTATTTGCACAAACTCGGCCTTCTTGTCAATTCTAAGCACAATCGGATAGTACTTCTCGTGAGAACACTTCTTGGAATCTGCGCCCAAGTTATCGATCTGCCGCATCGACATCTATGGACCGTCAATGCCAGCCGCCACCACAGAGAGAGCACTTCCCTTAACGCATAGATCGCGTGACTGGACTTTTCTCGGTGCTCGGGGCAACCCATTCGACTCAGGATGTCGTCCACTGCCGCAAACCATGCTTCGGCAGCTACATGGTCTACCGGCCCATCAAAGAAAGGCGGGTCATACTTCTTGAAATCTTTCAAGTACCCCGCTTCCGCTGCGTTGCCAACGCAGCGTAAAGGTCGGTGCAACCCCTGGATTCTGCGCAGGTGCTGGCTCGACTTCGGGATGCCAGGGCCTCCATGGCCTGAGTGAACATAGCCGTCTGGTTAGCTTGACTCGCTATGTTCGCCTGGATCAATTGTTGAATGCCATCACGAGTTCAAGAATCGGCGACGCGGCCTCGCACGTTTGGTGCTTGGACATTTGCCCTTTCCGGGCTCCAACGTTCGCCGGTGATTCTCGACCACTGGAACATCCCGGCCGAGCCCCTCCCGATGCTCGAAGTGCTCAACCTCTGCAGTGCATCGACGGCGGTTCTCGGTCTCGGGCCCTTCGACCTCGACCCCTGCGACCACCCCGACCTCGACCACCAGCAGCTGCTCTAGCACGACCTCTACCACGGGCCATAATCTAAAACGAAAAGCAACAGAGCACATCAACAAAAGTACAAGAAGTACAACACAAAGGAAAGCACCTCAATTTTAACAACGAACCTCTTACCACTTACTAAGTAAAGCAAACCTGTTGACGACCCGACGAGTTCCTTGCGAGAGGCTATGAAGGACTAAACACCTACAATGTAGGCAGTATACAAGATCTAAAACTACGCTCTGATACCAACTGTAACACCCCGAAAAATTTAACCCAACGACTGAGAGCATTACTTCCAAGTTATGCACTGTCGCGTACGGAAATCCGCAAAGATAACGACGCAACTGGACAAATCGAAAAATTTTACAAGTGCCTGAACCTAAACGAGAACACTTCAAAGACTCACGAGGGTACCCAGCCTCCACCAAACTACACAGAACAACAATAGGCTGGGCTCCAGTCCCTCGGAGTTAACAGAAAATCTCAAACAACAAAACATGCTTTGAGTACGATAGGT
Organism: Trichosanthes cucumerina; assembly: GCA_036507285.1. Lineage (NCBI taxonomy): Eukaryota > Viridiplantae > Streptophyta > Magnoliopsida > Cucurbitales > Cucurbitaceae > Trichosanthes > Trichosanthes cucumerina. Next base: position 27,548,192 of record CM071842.1, on the reverse strand, counting down.
AAAAACAGAACATGCTTTGATTCGAGAAATAAACATCAGACAGAATTAAGTTTAAAACATGAATGAAAGCCACAAAACACAATGGAAGAAGGAAAAAGAAACGACAACTCCTAACTAAGTCCTACAAGTCTTCCATAGCCTCGCAGAGGTCTCGTCGCCGGTGGTCATCTCACTGGTTTGCCTTACCTGCACGAAAAAGAAATAAAGAAGGGGTGAGTATAAAAATACTCGATGTGACCCACTTCGCCCAAGAATAAAGAACATAAGAACGACCCTAGACTTAGCTAACACGACACCTAGCCCGCCAAACAACCTCAACACACGCACTGCCCTACTATTGCTCACTTTTCTCGGGCCTGCCCTACCTTTAGCTCCTAGACTGGGTTGGCAAAGACACGGCCACGAGACTCATCTTCGGGCTGCGCACTAGGCGAAGGACTCTATCCAACCCCTCGACTCTAAGGATCACACCCCGAGTCGCACAACTGGATGGGGCGGACCACCACATTCCATAAGCATCAAAGCGGTACTACGCGCGCAATGATCGACCTCGGGCTCATTCGGGCCTGCACTAGGCGAAGGACTCTATCCAACCCCTCGACTCTAAGGATCGCACCCCAGAGTCACACAATGGATGGAGGCGGACCATCACATCCCATACATCATCTCGCCAACCTCGAGTCTCGCCTACTAAGGGTTACATGTGTACTTAGGACTTGGGCTCGCACTAGGGCTAGTTGTGCTAACTATCATCCTAAGGCTCAACCCGGCACTTCCCGAGTCACTACGGACTAAGCACGGGACGACTAGGCTCGGGATAAACAGACGTACAACTCTAGCATATTCAACAATTTTAGCACGACATGTACCTCTATCATAAGCATCGTTCTCAGCACAAGCTTAGGTCAACTTTCCTAACAAGATCACAACTAAGCACGAAAGACAATCATTATAGCACGAAGGGATAACGACTACATCACTGATTCATCATATTCTCAACAAATGTACAGGCAACACAGGATCCAAGTATATCGCAGAGTTTACCACAACCTAGCATGCTACTACGAGTCCAGTTTGTTACACGTTCTAAAACATTCAGTTCCGAAATAGTAAACATGCAACGACGCCCCTAAGCCCTACACTTAGGGGTAATTCAATCCAAAAGACTACTTACTGGGGTCCAAGCGCGACGGAGGCTTGGGTAAAGCGACGTGCTCCAAGTGTGACCCTACTTCCAAAATAGCGCTCCTAACGAAGAAGAAGCACAACACGGGTTAATAAATCGAAACACAACACGACCCAGAAACTTACGAAGAGCACAACTCACCTAACGGAGATCCAAAACGAACTACGGGACAGACCAAGGCGACCGCACGGAAGGAAAAGACCGGCGGCCCTGCAGGCGGCGGCGCGTGGCGGCGGCGGACGGCGGCGCGTGGACTTGACGGCGGCGGCGCGTGGACAACAGATCTGGAATCCTCACGGCCCGATCTATCCAGAACCGGACTCCGTTTCGTTTAAAAACCCGCCTAAAACGACCTGAACCAACCGAACCAGTCGACGGGTCTCACAGATCTAGGTTTCGCGGCGCGCTTGCGTTCATGCATCGATTTCCGCGGCGGTCGGGCGAGGAGTCGCTGCGGCGGCGGCGGGCATTGAGACGAGAGAGAGAGAGAGAGAGTGAAGCTGCAAGAGAAAGAGACTTGTGAGAGAGGAGAAAGAGGGTGACGGTGAGGGAGAGGAGTTCGGCGGAAGAGAGAGAGACGAGAGAAACACGAGAGAGGGAGAGAGACTGAGAGAGGGGCGGGAGAGAGGAGAAAAGAGAGGGAGGGAGAGAGGGAGCCTCGCCGCCGCCTTTTCTACGGCTGGCGTTGAACGTCGGAGAGGGGGAAAGTTTCGCCCCGATCGCTTCCTTTTTTTTTTTTTTTTCTTTTTCTTTTATTAACCGATCATTCTGAGATAAAGCTTAAAATGGATCACTTTCCCGAGTTTAAAGTTAATTTTCATCTTGATTACATAATAATAATAATTTCAATACAAGAAAAAAATACCATAGGAACCTACTTTACAAATGAAAAAAATAATAGAAACTAATTTTTTAAAGAAAATTAATAGTATGGATTAATTTTAAAGCTTAGAAGTAGGGAGATTAAAATAAAATAAGGACTGAAATGGTATTTTAAGCAAAAAGAAAAACAAAAACAAAAAGAAACTGTTTTGCAGTCAATTCCCAAACCAGCCCCTTATTGATCGGCCATCGCCGCGCCGAACGTTCTTGGTCGCAAATTCAAGGATCTCAATCCTTCTCTCACGCCAGATTCCCAGAGACAACAACATAGATTTGATTTCCGCATATGGCTCCTTGAGATTCTCGATCAGATTGAGATTATTTACACTATCCGAGAAGGAGAGGTTGAGAGACTGACGGCATCGCTGATTCCGGCCGAAGCGGAATGCGATTGGGAGAAAGATGATGAACTGAGGCATCGCCGTCGTGGAGAAATGAATGTGAGCCATGCGACGGTTCACCCAGTCGAGGATCCCCCCACAACTGACGGCGCGAATGCGCCAAGGGTCAGGATGAAGGACATGGAAGGAATGCCCGGCACTCGCGGAGGACTCGCTTTGCGATTCTCTCAGTTTGTGTTTGCGGCGGCGGCGCTGGTTGTCATGGCTACTACCAGCGATTTCCCTTCCGTTACTGCCTTTTGGTAAATCTCAATTTGCCTAAATTGGACCTCTTTCTCTGGATTACGACTTTGTTTTGTCTGTTACTCGATTTTTCTTCTATTTCTGTGGAAGGAAAAGGCTTTTTGTTCTATTTGTAATCTTTGGATCTAGAATTAGTTGGTTTGGATATTTTCGGGTCTACTGCAGAGAGTACTTTTGAAGTAATTCGACTTGGTTTGGGAATTAGATTTAATTTTGTAGTGAATTAGATGCATTTACTTCGTTTTAATTGGATTTGCTACTTGGCTAGAAATTATGGTCGAATTTTCAGATAAGCTAAGGCTGATTTTTGGAGCTAATGAACAAGCGTTCTGTAAAATGTATCGGTTGGTTGTTGGTGGTTCACTACGCTGAAAATGCAACCAATGTCTATTAAAATTAAATGGAAAACTCAAGTGGAAGCTTTAGTATAGAAGCGCTTGAGGACATAGTTGATGGGTTCATTAATCAGTTGCCTCACTGGCTCATGAACTTTATCTCTTCACCAACCATCAGTAATTGTGGACCTGGTTTAATTAGTAAAATGATGTGTTTTGGAGCATTTCCTGGTCCTATTTTTGGAAGTTGTGAGAAAGAACATAGGAATTATAAATTCCTGGACGTGTAAAGAATGTTGATAACTTGTTCATATTGTTATTATGCGTTAGTGACTGATAATAATCATTTCTTATGTTGTTGGTCCCAGATTCATTGGCATTAAATTTGAGATTTATCTATTCATCATTTATTTCAAGTTTGAGCTCTTAGCACTTGTATCTAAATCATATCCTTAGACTTTATGCGTGTGCTGTTCCTTGAAACAAATCAACCTTCTGCTATTTCAGCTATCTTGTTGCAGCAGCTGGTTTGCAGAGTTTGTGGAGCCTCTTGTTAGCCTTCATTGACATATATGCTCTATTAGTGAGAAGATCATTACAGAATTGCAGGATAGTCAGCTTATTCACTATTGGTGATGGGGTATGTTTATATTAAAAGGGTCAAATACTTTGATTTAGGCATACTTTTCCTTCGTAGATTCACTCTTATGTTCTTGAATACTCTGGAAGCTGATTGCTGCATTACTAGTTAGCTCGAGTCCATCTTTCTTGTACTGGAATAATGGAATTAATGCGTTTTGCTAACTTTAATCCTGATGGTATTCTCATAGGGTTGTTACTTATCAATGAACTGCTTGATATTGTTAGGGAAAATTGATGCTGATTATTTTATTTAAATTCTTTTTGTTTTCATATGCAATTTGGTTTACTATGATGAAATCCCCCTTTGGTCTTTGGATGGAGAGAAACAATCAAATCTTTAGATGCACTGAGAGGCCTTGAGAGGAGGTTTGAGCCTTTGTCAGGTTTAATGTTTTTTTTAAGTTTCAGTGGTCAAGGAGTTTTGTAATTATTCTTTAGGTCTCACTTTGTTAGATTGGAGCCCTTTCATAATTTTGATGGGTTCCTTTTCGTTGGGCTAATTTTTCTATGTCCTTTATATTCTTCCAGGGAAGGTGGCTTTTAAAAAAAATAAATACCCATTTCATGTTCTTTTGGTTCCTATTGAATCTAACTCTGTCATACTTGTATCAAGTTAAAATGGGTCGGACTCAACTCTATCTTAACAGTAAATAGTTAAAACCACAATGAATCAGGTCATTAATATTTTGCTTTATTTTTTCCTTAGTCCAACCATAAAAGTGAATTGGACTTCCATTGTTGTTTCTTACATTGAATTGTGGATGCACATCCACTTTCTATAGCTGTTGATATAAATTTTTCATGTTTGCAATCATTCTTATATGATAACATATTGAATATTTAGAGATCACCTTAGTACTCCCACAACATCTGCAACCATTCTCTTCCGACTAATTTTCGATGATGTATTAATTTCTCACTTGTTATCTGGAATTTTACTGGCCTAGCAGCTGACGCCTGAATGTTTTCTCCTGCAGATCACATCTACTCTCACGTTTGCTGCAGCTTGTGCTTCTGCAGGCATCACAGTCCTTATAGACAATGATCTAGGTAGCTGCAGCGAGAACCACTGTGTACAGTTTGAAACTGCAACGGCCATGGCATTCATTAGCTGGTTCGCTGCGTTGCCTTCATTTTTCATGAACTTCTGGTCTCTTGCATCCCGGTGAATTTGGCTCTGAAAAAAAGAAAAGAAACATGAAAGAATTTGGTTCATTGTACCTGTAACACCCTCTGTTTCATAGTTTACTGTTTCTTGCTGTTTTATGATATGATGTTTTGTAGTAAATGTCCTGAAATTAAATCCTTACCAGTGTGTATAATTTGCAGTTGAGGTGATGAAATGGGTGATTTGATTTGGATTTTGGTTTAACACTTTATCATTATTGGAACACAATCTGATGGCAATTGATCGGTATGCCAACTGTTGAACATTGTAAATTTGCTTCAGGTTGGTTCCAGAAATGCAACAACATTTTCCATTCGTGTCATTCAACAAAAGAATTAGACATCGTCAGAAATTTCCCCTGCCAGATACATCCCTTATAATTCAAACATGAGGCTGATATATAGATAAGATGTTACAAAATTGTAGAACCAATGGGACTGTTACATAATTTTCAACAAGTGTACAGGGAAAAGAATCACAGGAACGACCAGTTGACAAAGGAGAAGGCGAGACAGTGAACGGTAGACTCATCTTCTGCAAGAACCTTCCATGCAACGGCTTGTTCAAAGGAAGCATGGCGTCCCATTGTCGACATGCAAATTCCAGCAGGAATGTAAGCAAAGCCCTGATCCATAAACAAGTAAAATACAGTTAGTTTGCATTGTTACATTGCAAAACGATCTTGAAATAGCTAATCATCTCAAGCTTTACTTGATGCATTATAAACACAACCAACCATGACAAATCAAGCACGACGATGAACTGAAAGGGAGAGAATATAGTAGGGAACCTGGTGCATTAAGTTGGAAAAATCGGCAGAGAAAGTCTTGCGGGCAGAGTCGCCGAGAATCTTATCCAATGTGATGTCTTGTAAGGCAACCAATGTTGTCTCCAACATGTCGAGGCCTGCTTGGTTTGCAAACATGAACACTGGGGGCATTGACTGCAACCAACCAAATAAATCACATTGCTTACGAGAGACAGCCACAGTTATTATGTTCATTTGGTTCAATTGTGTGTTTGTGTGTTTTTTACCTTGAGGGAACAGCAGAGAATTGCATCCTGATGAGTCCATAGATGTTTCAAAACTGAGTCACCATCCACACTGTCTGATGCCACCAATTCTGTTCCAGTATGGCATCTGTGAGGCAGAAAGAGTTGAGAGTCAATATATAAAAGGTTTAAATTCTTTCTTGGTTCTTAAACATTCATGCTTACTTCATTTAAGGCTTTTAGACTTTTATATATTTTTGTTTGTCCTTGATTTATGCATAAAAAAAATTATTTCAATCAGCCCTTATGTTCTTTTAATAGATTGTTTTATTTAATAAAAACATGTCAGAAACGCTTGTTCGTTTGTTTACGTAATAAATAATAATACATGTCTATTTAGAGAAGTGTTTAAGCTCAGCTCACATGCCGGTGGTAGATTGGATGTCTGAGTTTGAAAACAGATTAAAAAGTTTAGGCTCGTTTGATAACTATTTGGTTTTTGAAAATTAAACCTATAAATACTACTTCTCCCTATAGATTTCATTATTTTGTTATCTATCTTTGGCCTAAGTTTTCAAAAACCAAGCCATGTTTTGAAAACTAAAAAAAAAATAGTTTTCAAAAATTTGTTTTTGTTTTTAGAATTTGGCTAAAAATCCAAATACTTCCTTAAGAGATGAAAATCTAGAGAAATTGAGAGAAAACCAACTTAATTTTCAAAAACTAAAAATAGTTATCAAACGGGGTTTAGTTTATGGTTTTTAAAAATTGTGTTTGTTTTCTCATATTTCACTACAATGGCTTCCATCTTTCTTATGAAAATACTTGAATTCTTAATCAAATTCCAAGAACAAATAGTTAGCAAACGACCCCAATTAAAATGACAAGAGTATCAACAAGGATTAAAATAAGTTTTTATCTAGCGAATGAAATAGAATATTTAAAATCAAGATTTGAAAGTTTGAATACCAAAACGTATGAAATAAAGAACCAAAAGCAACGTGAAATAAAGAAAATTATAGAAAGAGAAATAACCTGTAGCTATGGCAGATCCATCGGGCCAGTGTAAGAGCTTCTGGACAAGCAGATGATAGCTTTGGTTCTGACGGCGAGCTTAATCCAGAGGGAGATATGGCAACTGCAACCCTCTGCACGGCTGAAACAACACTCCGAACATACTGCCTCCCCATTGCTGCAACGTCATCCTGCAGGTTGCCACCGAACGGGAACTGGAAGGCGATGGTCAAAACCGATCTGAAGTTAGATGTTGATGCAGCAACATCTTGGGAAGCAGATGAGCCAACTTCAAGACTGGAAGTGAGATCCAAAGTTCTATTTGAGTTCCATGTATCTTTTGGATCACCCTGAATTATTAAACCAAACAAAAAGCATGTTGGTCAAAGTTATTAAGATCAAATGATTAAGGTATATATATTCTCGACCAAGAAGTTGTAGGTCGTTTGGAAGATCATTTTAAAAGAAGTTTTTCGTTGGAATTATTTTTAAAATTGTGATGGACCTGTAGAAATTAATGTTATTGTGTATGTTCAGTGAGTGAGAACACAAGAAAAGGAAAGAAGAAAAAGTAACTGTTGAAAGATATTTATTCAAACAAAAACCTCACTTGTATTTTTTAAAAAAAAAACCGAAATTTGTTTTGAAACAGTTTCTAAACAATCCCTAAACTTTCTTATATGTTAAAAACTTGAAAGTCAAAACAGATTTCAAGAAGGAAAACAAATGTTAACACAAAAGTGTTAACCCCAAGAAACAAAAGGAAAAACAGACCCTAACCCAATAACGATTGCTTTCAGTAATTTTGAAACACATAGACATACGACAGTGCATTAGATTAGATTAAAAGAAGCACAATTTAACTCAACTGTTTTAGAATATAATGGGATGATCCTGAAACCAGAAGGCAGCAGCACAGCATCATCAGGAAACATCTCATCAATCGGAGCAAACACAAGTTCGGAACACGCCCCAACCGCATTCTCATCGATTCCAGTACACATCTGCCCGACGCGAGAAAACAAGAGCTATTAAATTCTTCCAAACACAAAGTACCAGGATTTGTCTCAACAACACATCGCATTTTATGGCCAGGAGGAGCAAAGTCCAGGGTATTGAACAGACTATAGATAATATCGACAACAGGGAAAAGGCGGTACCTGCAAGAGATGAACGTCCCGGGACATAAAAGCATCTTCTTGAGCAAGAGGGTGGCTTTCAAGCCTTACAACTTCAAGAAACTGGATGAACAAAGAGAATATATAAAGTTAACAGATGCCCTTCACAGCATAAATCTTGGTGGTGGTAAGCAAAAACCAAGTAGCAAAATTTCTCTGTATAACTGGTCATCTGATATGCCCAATTATGCATCCAAAAAAGATGATACATTAAAGTATCATAATTCAGATTAAATTGATTAATTTTTTCTAAGTACTTTTATCGACAAATGTACAAGAGGGATTGGGAGGATTAAATCAACTGGACTGTACAAGTTCTATATATGTTTCTGCTGAAAGTAGACGTTGCAAATACAATTAGTTACATGCCTCTTCTTGTTCGATTGTATGGCCGAGCGGCATGATGATTTGGCTCCCTGTAAACCTAGTCGGTCTCATGCCCGGGTATGCATACGAATTACTTTTCAAGGATGCAGCGGAATATGCATCAACATTGAAATCAGCCCACTCAGAACGATGCTCCCTCAAGAAGCGAATTAGAGCAATAGGAGGAACATTCTGAAAGGAAAACCTTAATTAACAAACTCATTAACTAAAAACCTAACAAGATCTCCACAGAAATTTCATCTGTTTCACACGTCCTAAACAGATAGAATGTTCAGAAAGGAAACTAATCTTCAATTTAATAGCTTTTTGGAAAGCATCCACAACCGGATAAAGATACCTATAATTTAAAAAGGTTAAGTTTCTAGTTCAGTCCCTAAAGCCTTAAAAGTTTCAATTTGGTGGCTATCTCTAGATAGGTAAATCTATCAAATCATCATATCCATTTATTTTTACATGGTACATTTTCTTAGTCATTAGCTTATCGTCTCTCACTCTCTCTGCCATGTCTAGAAAAACGCAACACATAAAGAAAACTATTCACTCATCATTTTTAATATAAGAAACAAAAGAATATATTGAAGAAGAAGATTATACAAAAAGGGAGATGAGATATCCCCGTAAGGCCAAAAGATTGAAAAGAACTCCCAATGGGCTGAAAAGAGTGTCCTTAGAGATTTAAGGAAATCATGAAGACCAAATTGAAACTAAGCACAAAGTAATAGGCGTAACATAGTAATTTATTTCAAAAAAGTAAAGGCCATTCATTCATCAGATCATGCAGATATTGATGCTCGATAAACAAGCTGAGTTTAGAGCCTAGAGTTTGTATATTGATAAGGTAATTTCTAAATCAAGAAAAATATAAAGAAATGAGATCAAATAGAAAAGCTCATTCATTGTCTTGCTGAAGCTGCTAACAACATTAAATCAAAATAACACTTCAAAGCTCAACCATAGAGAAGAATAGCAAATTCTAAAAGACCACAGAAACAATTTTTAACATACTTGGAGAAGCATGGAAGCTTTTGCACAAAGGACCCCCCCATGGAATGCAAGAGAGTTGCCTGGATCATATGATGTATTTAAATTCTTGCTTGAATTTATGGCAAGGGTCACATCTTCAGCTCCATCACAATTGATCAAAGACCACCCATCATCATTAAATCCATTGACAGCATCATTAAATCCTCTGCAAGAAGATATTAGAGGAAAAATTTCTTCAAAGTATTCTTGTTCCAACCATGTCAAAAAGAAGGGGGAAAATAGATTAAGAACAGAATCTTCAACTTGTAAAATAAAACCACATATCTACCTGCTCAATCTTTGGCTAAAAGTTCGAAGAACGGCCGGTTGCCTGCCTAAACCGTATACTACTTCACCACTTGTCTCTTGAGCGATTTGCCTAATGTAGCGAAGAGCCTAAATTTTGGAAGTCATGAAAAGGAGAGTATGAAACTCTTGAAGACTAATTATGTGCTCAAAAGAACATTTGTTATTAACTTCTTCCATTAAAGGGTGAAGGGAGTAAAGTATTCAGTATATCAAATAATAAAAACTGGTTTTCAACACTCTTTGACCATAATTTTACCCTTAAGCATTAAGTTCTTTTTGACAACCGAAGTTGAATAAAGAAACATATCTGAGTTTACTCACTGCTATGGTCATTTTCTGGGCAACAGCCTTTGACGATTCATAAAGCGGCCGTACTACCTCTGGTACACTCCAAGGCTATTGAATTAAACAGTATTAAGATTGTGCCTCCTGAAATAGTATTTACAAAGTGAAAGCTGAAAAGTGAAACCTCAAGATTTAGGTGATCTACAATGTGGATGATTGAACCTCCACCATCGCACGGACGAATCAAATAGCCACTGGGTAGCATTTCAGCTCTCACAAACTGAGCAGCAGAAGCTGCATTAGGCCCAGTGCCAGATCCGGACAACGATCTCTCACAAACCTGAAGGAAAAACAAAAGTAAGCATACACAATATTAAAAAATATGATTAGAAAAATTGCAGAGCAGGAGGCACACTTACCACAAGATTGCCATTTTCCAAAGTTTTGGTGTATCTTAGAGTCCAAAAATCTCGTGCAGGTGCTAATGTAGTAGGAGCATAAACCTAAAGTAATTCAACCGTCATTGATTCCCTCTAGAAATATATTATTAACTACCCAACAGCAAAACTGTAATAGATGTCCATAATGAAGTTCACCTGCGTATAAACAAGTTCGATGGTCCCACCATTACCAGTGGGAAACATGGTAAAGACTTCAAGGCTCCGGCAATCACGAAACCAAGATGGACGATCTTTTAGAATCTCTGCAATCTGCAGAAGTACTTGTGCTAGTGAACAAATATATAAAACTTCAAACTATTTACAGCCATAATATACACATTGCTAGATCAGTAGTATGAGCATTCTTGCCTTCATGGGCTCTAAACTGACAAGACCACAGGCTCGAGCAGCCACTCCACTGCAACTTTGTGAAATGGCAAAGATTCCCACCGAATCCGGACCAGGCTGGAAGAAATATACCCACAACAAACCAGGATTAGACATGCTATTAAGCAATAGAAAATTGGCTTATCAACAACATATGACAGTTAAGGGAAATGAAGAATGAATTTAGAACCTTCATCCCAGGCATCTGGACCCAATCGACAGCAGTTCCCGTAGCCTTTGACAGGAAGGCTGCCAAAATCTCTTCTGCAATAGACAGGAGTCTGCCATAGTTGTTATAGATTAGAACAAGGTAAAATCAACCTTACAGCTTGTTAAACGACGCAACAAATAGCATAGAAGATGTCTCTGAAATTACCCAGCAGGGCTACTAGCATCTCTAAGTGAATGCTGAGGGGTAGTAGCCACTGAGTCACAACTTGCATCAGTAGTTGTTGCTGCTGGTGCCTACAAAACAATTGAACTGCTAAACATGCGACAAACAAACACCGAAAAACACAATGATCGACACAACCACTGATCATTTCAAGCCATAGTTCTTTCAAAACTTCACCACTGGACAACCATTTCTCAGAGCGGATTAAGACAACGATCAGCATAACATAAAAGTGAAGCAGAACCACTCAACATGTGAAAGAGAGAATACATGATTAAAACAAAACGATCTCAAAAGAACAAAAAGAAGAAACAGGAGGAGGAGAAAGGCATACATTAGCAGTTTGCAAGTGTTGCCGCATATACCCATTTTCACAAACAAGCTGAGACACTTGTTTCTGCAACCTATCATTCTCCTCCATCAACAGCTTGTTCATGGCTGTCAATTTACTATTCAATGACTGTAAACGAGAAGCCTCTTTTCTCTGCTTCTCTCTACACCTGCAAGACCAACCAAACCCACCATCAAACACTCCAACCCCCACACAGAAGCAAACAAACGCAACATCCCAACTTCACAGCAACCAAAATGCACTGGAAAATGGCAATACCCTGAATCAACCATTTCAAAAGAAGAACAAGCAAAAGAGAAACACAACATCAACTTCCTAATACCTGCGATTCTGGAACCAGACTTTGATCTGCTTTGGCTCGATGTTGGCCAAAATGGGACAGTCACGAACCAGCTGCTGGCGGCGCAAAGAGCTCGGTTTAGGACATTCCGCATAGACTCGCTCAAGAGCTTCCACTTGCTCCGTCGTGTAACGGACATACTTCCCGGTGCTGTCAAGGTGGCCATTGATACCCCCATCGCTACTCTCTCTGTGATGGGCCATAGCCATGGCCATTTTCCCAAATCCCCAAACCAAAAGCTCTAAAACCTCAACACACACAGATAAAATGGTTTTGGGTTCAGACCAAGAGAACAAAGTTCCTTGGTAAACTCCGCCAGGTGTGAAAATCAAAAGCCCCTAAAGAGACCGTTCAAATGAACGTAAATCAGACGATTTACCGAAAGTTCCCTTGATCGAGAAAAAAAAATCCCAACAAAATCTGTTGGGGGGTTTTCCCCTAAGCTTAGCAAATAGATTCTTCAAGCTTCGAAAATGGTTTTCACATAACTTTTGTGCGTGGTTCCAAAATTTCCCAGAAAGTTCCAAAAGTTAAAACTGAGATTCCTCGCTACTTTTAGAACCCCAATATTCCCCTCTTCTTGCCTCCTACTTTATCCCCCAAATTCCAATCCCCACTGAGATTAACCAAAATCCCACTTCCAATTCCCAAAAATGTCTAAACCCCAACTTCTAGTCTTCCACTAAAACTTTCCCCAAAACCCACTTCAACTCACACGGCCAAAAATCAAAAAATCCCACAAAAACTATCAACTGAGAAACAACCCCACCAATTCTGCAGCGAAATCAAACAGACCCACCAAACATCCAAGAAATAGAGCAACAGACCCTCTTCAGTAGGTTATATTACAACTTTTCACAATTCCTACAAATATATATACATGGAGAAAGAGAAAGAGAAAAGAAAAGAAAAAATAGAGAGATGATCCAGTTCTTCAAGGTCGTGAGATGGGTTCCATTTTCATTTTTGTATTAATCTTTAATCTTTCCATTTTTCTTTTTCTCTTGAGTTTCGTCGCTGTCGATGGTGTTTGTTTGAAATGACATGATAGACAGGTAGCTCTTAGGCCCCCTCCGTCAATCTGTCTTTCAATTCTTTGACAGAAGAATGACAAAAATCTTTTTCTATAATATTCTTCTCTTTTTTTCCTATTTGTTCGTTGTTTTTTTTTTTTTCCTTTTCTCTGTTCTTTCTGTTCTTCTTATTCAAAGATCTTTTCTGGTTTTTATCTCTGACCCCCTCTGCAAAAATAGCAGCCAATTTTCCAGATATTTCAAGTAGCAGTGGCAAAAAATGCCCATGTATTGGAAAAGTAGTCCAATCTATTGGAGTCAACAAAATAATAAGCAAAATACATTTTTAGTCACTCGATTTTGCATTTAGTTCTTTTTTGGTACTTGAATTTTGAAACTCAACAAATTTACCTCTAAGATTTGCATTTGATTATACTCTTAGTCCCTCGGTCGTGTCACTTATTTTTTAATTTAAAAATATAAGTTTTATTATTTTGGTATAGTTTTTTTTTTATTAAAAGACATTTTATTTTTATTTATTTTCTTTTCTCTTTCTCTCTCCCTTCGTATTCTCCCATCTTCTCCAGCTTCTTCAATGTTCTTCTTCTTCAATCTTCAATCTTCGGCAACAACTTCAATATTCTTCTTCAATCTTCAATCTCTGACGGCAACCTTAATCTTCTTCTTCAACATCAATTTCACGAATTTTGGGTTTTTTTGTTGGTTCTTCAAGCTTTATCGAAGAGAGAGAGAAAACCATAACAGATTTTGAAGATTTTGAATTCTGATTTGCTCAAAGAGACCGAATCATTGGTGGATTTAAAGAAAAAGCCTCCCTATTTTTCAGATTTGCGCGTGGAGGGTGGGTTTAATCGAAAAAACCAAAGCGTGTGGGTTTAATCGAAAAAACTAGAGCTCTTCGAACCCATGACCTCTTGTTATAAATCATACTTAATGTCAGTTTAGCTATACTCTTGTTGGTGTCAGAATGGTTTATTAGTACAATAAATATGTGGAATGGAGATTTAAATCACCAATGTCAAAAAAAAAAAAGATAAATGTCAATTACCTTTAAGTTAGGCTCATTTTGACAATTTTTTATGTGATTAATAGTTCATTATTGGCTTTATTGTCATGTTTAATTCTCAATGTGATGGTAATCGTTTTGGTTTATCCTATGGTTTTTTAATTTTTAAAATGTTAGTTGAATTTAAAAAGAAGAATTAATACTATTTTAGATGTTTTACTTTTAATTTAGTTCATTTAGTCTCCATATTTTAAAATGTTAATTTGATCAAAGAGAGCACTTGAATCTGTAAATACCACGAAGTATGTGATTCGAATTTCCTAATTAATCTTTATTGAACTAAAAAATGTTAATTTGATTTTTGTATTTTTAATTTTTATTCATTTTAGTCTTTATACTATCGAAACATATGTACTTTTCAAAATTAGTTATTCTGGTATATTAATTTGATTTTTTTTTAATCTTTTTCTGTCACGACTAACAATTCCAACCTAACATTAATACTTTCAAAATGTAGTCATCATTTTATATTAAAGAATTTTTATTTGTATAGAATTTGGATTAGATTTTTGCAAATAGAAACCAAAATGGTTATTTCAGAATAATTTTGTATTATAGGGCTTTTATTTGTATGGAATTTGGATTAGATTTTTTCAAGGGAAAAATACCTTTTTAGTCCTTCATGTTTCAAGTTTGTGTCTATTTAGTACTTATGTTTCAAAATTAGACAATCAAGTCCCTAAATTTAGTTAATAGTTCGATTGGTCCTTAGCCGTTAATTATTTTTAACGGAGACTAACAGAAGCTGACGTGAACGTTTTTAATATTAAAATAATAATTTAAAATAATAATAATAACAAAAAATAAAATAATAATATTATTATTTTAATATTCTTTCTCTCTCTCCCATCCCCTTCTCCTTCTTTTCCTTCTCTCTTTTGTGTCTCCATCCTCCAAACGCAATAAAACTGGCTCTCCACCACCACCACCGCCATCGCCTCTCTCCGTCGCTCCTCCCCGATCACGTGGCCGATTCTCGCTGGCCCCACCGCCTTCCTTCTCTCTCTTCTTAAATGCATCTGTTCATGGCACCACCTCATCTACTCCCCTTCTTTCCCCCATTTCTTCTCTATCTACGCCCTTCTTTCTTCCTCTCCTATTTCCCTCGATTTCTCTAACTTCGATCCAATCGTTTCAAAATGGAATCCCTTCCTTTCTTTTTTTTCTTCCCCTTTTTGATAGCAGGCCAAAGAAGAGGAGGAAGAAGAGCATGTCTGAAGCGAATCGGGCGACAGAGCAGGTCTGAAGCGAATCTGGCGTCAACGCCTGACTTGGGGCCACGCTTCGCCATTCGCGAGTTGCGCTTTGTCGTTCGCATGCTAGACTAGTCGGCCCTAACCGTTCAGGTCCGAGTTCATGCCGTTTGTCGCCGGAATGTAGAGTGATGCAAGACCCAAGCCTGCTTGTCGCGTCACGATTTCGATGCCCGGACCGCATTGCGCTTGATTTCACCATTTCCGTTTTTTGTCGTGCTCTCGCGCCTAATCGTGTTCTTTCGCCATTCTTCTTCATCGTCTGCTTTGCCTTGCTATAAGGGAAAAAAAAGAAATTTGGATGACGCACAGAAGAGAGAGAAGAAGATGAAGGGAGAAGGGGACGAGAGGGAGAGAGAAGGAATATTATAATAAATTTTAATGATAATATTTTTTTTGTTATTATTGTTATTTTAATATTAAAAACATCCATGTCAGCCTCTGTTAAAAATAATTAACGTCTAAGGATCCAATCAAACTATTTAAGTAAATTAAGGGATTTGATTGTCTGATTTTGAAACATAAGGACTAAATAGACACAAACTCGAAACATGAGGGACTAAAAATGTATTTTTCCCTTTTTTTCAAATAGGAACTAAGATAGTTATTTTGAGAACATGGGAGATCAAAATGAATTGTTGCTAAAAATACACTTATCAAAGTTGTATTTAAAACCAAAAAAATTATTTTAGTCTCCTAATTTTTTAATTATCTATTCTACTTCTTGAATTTTTAAAAACTATTTATTTGGGTCATTAAAAGACTATTTGGAGTGCTAAATGAGTTTTTAATAATATGAGTTATAAGAGTCTATAAGCTATAATAGTCTGAAGTTATGTAATTTATATTTAGGGCAAAATACACTTTTAGTCTCTGAAGTTTGAAGTTGATGTCTATTTGGTGCCTAAAGTTTCAAAATGAACACTTTAACCCCTGAGGTTTGGAAAATAGTTCTAAATGGTCCTTGGAGTTAGTTGACCGTTAGTTGACTAACGGAAAAATCATGTGTCAAAATTTATATTTAAAATTATGTAGTTTTTTTTAATTTATATTTAAGATTATTTCTTTTCTTTTCTTTTGGAACTTCTCATGTGCATTTTTTTCGGTATTCCATTTCTTACCTATGCATTTTGTTTTTTCTTTTTATCAAACCACAACTCTACATAATAAAAAAAAAATAGAACCACAAAAAAAATAAGAATCTCATCGCACAAATCGAATCAATTAAAGAAAAATTAAGACGTGGGTACTTCAAAGTTGTGGACAAAGACGTTTTTTAGGATTAAGAAGGTGGACTGAGTAAGGCGTTTCATCAACGCGATGAAAAATGAACACTTTAGTCCTTGAGGTTTGGAAAATAGTTCTAAATAGTCCATGGAATTAAGTTGACCGTTAGTTGACTAATGGAAAAATGATGTGACATGTTATTGAATTGATAATTTTTAAATGAGGTGTTAAAATTTATATTATTTCAACATTAAGTGGTTATATTTAAAAAAATTATTTTTACTTTTTCTTCATCTTCTGTCTTCTTTTCTTTTCTCTTCTTCATTTATCTCTATTTCTTCTTGGTTGTCTATTTTTTATTCTCTTTTTATTTCCTTGGCTCCAACACCAAGATCGAAAACGACGATGACAAGAAAAACTTTTTCATCGCGTTGATGCAGCGCCTTACTCAGTCCACCTTCTTAATCCTAAAATACGTTCCTGTCCACAACTTTGAAGTACCCACGTCTTAATTTTTCTTTAATTGATTCGATTTTTGCGATGAGATTCTTATTTTTTTGTGGTTCTATTTTTTTTTATTATGTAAAGTTGTGGTTTGATAAAAAGAAAAAATAAAATGTATAGGTAAGAAATGGAATACCGAAAAAAATGCACATGAGAAGTCTCAAAAGAAAATAAAAAAAATAATATTAAATGTAAATAAATAAAACTACATAATCTTAAATATAAATTTGACACATCATTTTTCCTTTAGTCAACTAACGGTCAACTAACTCCAGGGACCATTTAGAACTATTTTTCAAACCTCAGGGACTAAAGTGTTTATTTTGAAACTTTATGGACCAAATAGACATCAACTTCAAACCTCAGGGACCAAAAGTGTATTTCGCCCAAAATATAATGCAGAGTTATTTAGTCTAGATTATAATAATATTTGTCTGTAGTGCAAAGTATTCCACAAACAATTATAACATAGATTATTATAACTCATGCCTCAAACAGTCTCTAATAGTACTTTACAATCTAATGTGTGCCCACCAAATATCCGACTTAGCTAACTTATTTGACTTTTTTTTTTTTTAAGAAGCTAACTTATTTGGCTTTGATACATATGCATGCACGTATCTTGATATACATATGAAGTCAAATTATCCCTATACTTAAATAGTTGAAGATAATCTAAAAATGATGTCCAAAAATGGTTATATTTTTTATGGTCAATGCTACCATAGACAGTTTGAATGTGTAGCATGTTTAGTAACACAAATAATCTCAAATAATCAAAGACCTAAATAAGATTAAAACTTATCGTTTAAGTTAAATTACAGTTTAGTCTATGAACTTTTAAGTGTGTGTTAAATAGATCTCTAAATTTTAAAAAGTATCTTATAGGTCCATAAACTTTTAATTTTGTGTATAATAGGACTTTGAACTTTTAAAAAAAATCTAATTCCTAAAATTTTGATTTTGTGTTCGATAAGTACCTGAGTTTTCAATTTTATGTCTAATAGGGTTATTGGCTTATGATACGCAACACGCAAGCGCACGTGATCAAAGTAAGATAAAATTGGAGTATTCCACAGTATCGAGCCCAAGGGAACAAATTTTAATAAAATCAATTGAGAAAAAGACAACTTGTTGGAAAATTGCAATTAGGAGGTAAACAAAGATAAAATGATTGTGGGGTGGTTTTGACTAAAATAAAAAGGATTTAAAAACAGAGGTAAGTTAAGGGATTCAAGAATGCTTATGCCCTTTTTGGAAAGACAGTACAACTCCAACACAATTGTGAGGATTGTAACTACAATGCAATTGTTGGATTTTAGGTGTTGGGTTTTATGTCCTAAAACTCGTGGTTTTGTAAACTGAATGTATATTCTATTTCACAATAAAGTTGTTATTGAAATCTATTCAGTAAAGGTGTTATTGAATAAAGTGAATTGTGTATTGTGTAACCTTAATCCAATAAAGAACCCTTAGCTATAGCATGAATACTTGAACTTTATGTGTGACATAAAAGTGGATCAAGTTCAAGTTATAGCCAGAACGGTCCATAGTATAAGGATAAGGCTGGGTACCTTATCTTGGGGACACTATGGACGCGACCCACTTTGTAGAGTACAACCGATGTGTTCCTAAATCGTTCATGTGGAGACATGTGAGTGGGGGTGTCCTATGCAATGAGTTTGCATAAGATTGGACCGCAAAATAGTCACTTAGACTTTATAACTCCGTTTACTGTCTTAACTGACTATATTCATACGATGACCTAGGTAACTCGATCTTAATCCTGAGGGTTATATGAACTCCTGTTTATTCGGATTATCCTTAGATTTGCATGGGTAAGAGTGGGTCGAGATTGCCGACTCAATAAGCCTCCCATTTCAGGGATAAAACCGGGTAGACAACTAGGAACATAATTCTGCAAGATAGAATTCACTCCTACCCGCTTTAAGGATTAGTAGATAGGTTGTTCCCTTAAGTGCTGACTCTGGGTCTTGAACAAAGGGCCCACCGCTCTCAGTGGCCCGAGAGGGATTCAGTTTGCTGGTTGGACCACAAACCAATTGTTCATTAGATGATCAGTGGGACTTAAGGAACAAAAGATAATTATAGGGGTAAAACGATAATTTTGACCCAATTGTAATTACGAACGACTTGTGAAGGATCGACTTACTAATCATGGTTATATCGAGTGGACGTAAATATATATACGGTGAGGAGGAGAGTCGAAACCACCGGGCTTTAGTGGAGTGCCCCGGTGGTTAACGAATGTTGATTAACTAGGCTAAAGAGTTTGGTCGGTTAATCTCGTATCGTTGGAGCTCATGATCTGTAGGTCCATTAGGTGCCCCTTACTAGCTCGGACTAAGCCTTGTAACATTTTAAGAGAAAAGAATTTGAATTCTTCAAATTCAGTTTTGGGAGAAATCGTTAATTATATGTGATATATATAACGAGTCATAGCTTAATTATGAATTAAACTATGATTAAAAGGAGGTGAATATATTTAAATATGATTTAAATATTAGATCGGTTTATAGCATGAATAAGGATTCATGTTCGGAAAATCGATCGGGATCGGGAAATTTATTTAATTTAATATATGATATTAAATTAAATTAATAAATTAATAAATTAAATTAATTTTTGAATTATTTAATTAATTAAATTAATTTTAATTTAAAATCAATTTAATATTGATTTTTGAATTAAAATTAAATGAAAAAAATGAACGAAAATCAACTTGCCAACTTGCCCAAGCTTATTCATCTTCAAAATTGGCCAAAATTGGCCACCTCCACCTCAATCCATCCTCATCATTGTTGAAATGTCACTCTAATGAAGCTTGTTGAAGGTTTATATAATGGTGATTTGAGGTATTTTAATAGAATTTTTTAAAAAATTCTAAATATCCCGTTTTGTGACCTTTGAGGTCTTTTCTTCCAAATTCTCTCAACCTAGGATCCCACAATCCATTCCAAGGCCTGAGGATAGTAGGAAAGACACTAACAATTATACACGAAGTGTTCAGGTTGAAAATCATCCACCGAGTGAAGAGAATTTGATCTTCAAAGGCGAGTTTCTTAACTCCCAGTTTTTCCAGCTTTGAGCATGCATTTTATTTTACAAAATTGAGCAACTTAGAGTGTTCAAAATCCAAAATTGTTTCCGCTTTCTTAATCTAGACTCTTTCAATTGGTATTTGAGCAATTTTGAGCACTCAATTTATTCTCTTTTGTTATGTGGTGGGTGTTTTTTTAAATCTATTTTTCCTAGGTATCTAAAGTGATAATCTGGATTTGGCATTTAAATTAAGCATCAATTTGTGCTTTATTTTAAAATTGCTCAAGTGTGTTTGAGCATTAATGTGTGAAGAATAATCTGTAAACGTTTCGAATCGATCAGAGTTCGGGAAGGCCTTCAATTTGAAGAGAGAAGCTCGAAAGGTCCTGAAATCACAAAACAAAACACTTTTTTTTTCCTGCAATTCTGTCAGCCCGTGAATAACAAATTGTTGAAGATGAAGCTGACTTTTGACCGTTTACTTTGACCGGTTCAAGTCATTTTAGACCGGTTCGACTCGATTTTGGTCTGGTTCGGATAGTTTTAGACTAGTTCTGACTATTTCGAGGCCGGTTTTTCCATTTTGGAGGTCTGTTTCACCATTTGGAGGCTCGGTTCAACCTTTTACAGCCTGGTTCAACCTTTTGAAGGTCCGGTTCACACATATGCAAGCTGGTTCGACCTAAATTCGAAGAGTTCGAAGTGGTTCGATGTTAATTCTAGATTATTATTGTAATAATTTAGTTGTTTGCTTGCATTAGATGCCAAAACCAGTCCACTTTAGTATGTTTAATTAATTATGCATTGTGAATGTATGTTTTAATTAAAATCCCTGATTGTATGTGCATAAAGTATGTCATATAGATTTTAAAATCCCACCATAGGAAGCATGCTCCATGCATTGAAAGTATGTTAAAAGTGTTATAATATATAGTAGGCATGTTTTTGGGTTTCATAAGAATTAATATAAAAGTTATATTAATTTATGAAACAAATATTATATGTTTTAATTATAATTAATATAAGAGTTATATTAATTAAAAAGTAAACTTATAATTGCTATGCATTTTTCATGTGATGGATTTGTTATAAATGTATGTTTATTCATATGATGAATGAGCAAGCAATTTATAACATAGAAATGCATGTAACCTAAGGTTAATTAATTAGTTTTAAAATGGTTTTAGAACTGGAATTAATTAGACCTAAGGTTATCTAGTTCTAATAAGATTAGAATTAGGAAACCAATAATTTATAAATTTTGATTAAAGAGGGACTCTAACTAAGGAAGGTTCTGGCTAGGTTGGAGTACTTAAGCTGACGGAAACGGAACACCCCTACATGGGAACTGACTTGGGAGTGAATTTAATCTAGAGGTTATAAATTATCTTTCGTGAGAGACGTTTATTAAAAGTTAATAAATTGAACTCATAGACCTAGGTTTATTAAATGGTTAATAGACTTAGGTAATTCCAGTATAATTGTTATATTGGTAGACTTAGGTCATATTGTTTTAGCCAGAATATGCCTTAGTAAAAGTATACCCAAACTGTTTAAAATACTTAGTGGGAGTGAAAAGGTATATATGATATATCAATTTCCTCTTCCGAAGAGTTTGCTGCCATTCCACACCAATGCGGTGATGAATAAAATAGAGTATAACCTGACTACTCTTATCAACGAGCTACAGACTTGTGAGTCCCTCATGAAATTAAAGGGAAAAGAGAAGGAGGAAAATGTTGTCACTTCGAAGAAGTTCCTAAGAAGATCGTCCTCAGGGAGAAAGTCTGGTCCTTCTTTTACCAAGAATAAGGGTATT
Source organism: Trichosanthes cucumerina (assembly GCA_036507285.1). Taxonomy (NCBI): domain Eukaryota; kingdom Viridiplantae; phylum Streptophyta; class Magnoliopsida; order Cucurbitales; family Cucurbitaceae; genus Trichosanthes; species Trichosanthes cucumerina. The sequence goes on along the minus strand of CM071842.1, from coordinate 27,526,267 downwards.
CAAAAGAAGAAGAAGGACAAAGGGAAGGGACAAACTCCCACACGCAAGGCTAAGGCCACAGGAAAATGTTTCTATTGTGGCGGTCACGGGCACTGGAAGAGAAACTACCCGAAGTACCTTGCAGAAAAGAAAGCTGAGAAGGAAAAACAAGGTAAATATGATTTACTTGTTATTGAAACATGTTTAGTGGAACATGATGATTCCACCTTGATATTAGATTAAGGAGCCACTAACCATGTTTGTTCTTCTTTTCAGGAAACTAGTTCCTGGCAGCAACTTGCTGATGGGGGAGATAACTCTCAGGGTTGGAACGAGAGAGGTTGTCTCAGCCAAAGCAGTGGGAGCAGTGAAGTTGTTGTTTAGAGATAGATTTATTTTATTAGAAAATGTACTTTTGGTTCCTGGAATCAAAAGAAATCTTGTATCTATCTCTTGTTTGCTTGAACATATGTATAAAGTATCTTTTGATCATAATGAAGTGTTCATTTACAAAAGAGGTGCACGAATATGTTCTGCTAAACTTGAAAACAACTTATATGTGTTAAGACCAACAAAAGTAAAAGCTATTTTGAATACCGAGATGTTTAAAACAACTGATACTCAAAATAAAAGGCAGAAACTTTCTCCTAGTACCTATCTTTGGCACTTGAGACTAGGTCACATTAATCTCAATAGGATTGGGAGATTGGTCTCCTAAGTCAGTTAGAGGACAACTCTTTACCACCATGTGAGTCCTGTCTCGAAGGAAAAATGACTAAAACATATTTTTCCGAAAAAGGTTATAGAGCTAAAGAGCCCTTGGAACTCGTGCATTCGAATCTTTGTGGTCCTATGAATGTCAAGCCACGAGGAGGGTATGAATATTTCATCAGTTTTATTGATGATTATTCTAGGTATGGCTATCTTTACCTAATGCATCATAAGTCCGAAACCCTTGAAAAGTTCAAAGAGTATAAGGCAGAATTGAGAACACATTAGGTAAAACAATTAAAACACTTCGATCAGATCGAGGTGGAGAGTATATGCATTTTAGATTCCAAGACTATATGATAGAATATGAAATCGTATCCCAACTCTCAAAGCCCGGTACACCTCAACAGAATGGTGTATCTGAGAGGAGAAATAGAACCCTATTAGACATGGTTCGATCCATGATGAGCTATGCTCAGTTGCCTAGTTCGTTTTGGGGATATGTAGTAGAAGCTGTTGTATATATTTTGAATATGGTTCCCTCTAAGAGTGTTTCAGAAACACCCTATGAGTTATGAAAAGGGCGTAAAGGGAGTTTACGTCACTTCAAGATTTGGGGATGTCCGACACATGTGTTGGTGTCCAATCTAAAGAAATTGGAACATCGTTCAAAATTATGCCTATTCGTAGGATACTCCAAAGAAATGAAAGGTGGTATGTTTTATGATCCTCAAGAGGATAAGGTGCTTGGGTCGACAAACGCCACGTTCTTAGAGGAACACCACATGAGAGATCATCAGCCTCGTAGTAGGATTGTCTTGAGTGAAATTCCCAGGGAAGCTACAGATATGTCAACAAAAGTTGTTGATCAAGCTGGTCCTTCTCAAGAGTTGAGAATGCCTCGACGTAATGGGAGGGATGCTAGACAACTCGACCGTTACATGAGTTTGACTAAAACCCAAGTCGTCATACCTGATGATGGCGTTGAGGATCCATTGACCTATAAACAGGCAATGAATGATATAGATAGGGACTAGTGGATTAAAGCCATGAACCTCGAAATGGAGTCAATGTACTTCAATTTAGTATGAGAACTTGTAGATCAACCAGATGGTGAAAGACCTATTAGTTGCAAGTGGATCTACAAGAGGAAACGAGATCAAGCCGGTAAGGTGCAAACCTTTAAGGCTCGACTTGTGGCAAAGGGTTATACCCAGAGGAAAGGAGTGGACTATGAAGAAACCTTCTCCCCTGTTGCCATGCTTAAATCCATTAGAATACTCTTGTCATTGCCACGTTTTATGATTATGAAATTTGGCAAATGGATGTCAAGACAACCTTTCTAAATGACAATCTTTAAGAGAGTATCTATATAGATCAACCAGAGGGGTTCATAGTTCAGAGTCAAGAGAAAAAGGTTTGCAAGCTTAAACGATCCATCTATGGATTGAAACAAGCATCTAGATCCTGGAATATAAGATTTGATACTGCGGTCAAATCTTATGGCTTTGAACAGAATATTGACGAGCCTTGTGTTTACAAGAAAATAGTCAATACCACTGTAGCTTTCTTAGTTCTATACGTAGACGATATCTTGCTCATTGGGAATGATGCAGGGTTTCTGACTGGCGTTAAGCAATGGCTAGCAACCCAATTCTAAATGAATGATTTGAGAGAGGCTCAATTTGTCCTTGGAATCCAAATTGTTCGAAATCGAAAGAACAAAACGCTAGTACTGTCTCAAACATCTTATATTGACAAGATGTTGGTTAGATATAAGATGCAGAATTCCAAGAAGGGTTCATTACCTTTTAGGCATGAAATTCATTTGTCTAAGGAACAGTGTCCTAAGACACCTCAAGAAGTTGAGGATATGAGACACATTCCCTATGCTTCAGCTGTCGGTAGTCTGATGTATGCCATGCTATGTACTCGACCCGACATATGTTATACAGTGGGAATAGTCAACATGTATCAGTTTAATCCAGGATATGATCACTGGACTGTCGTTAAGAACATCCTCAAGTATCTTAGGAGAATGAGGGACTATATGCTTGTGTATGACGCAAAGGATTTGATCCTTGCAGGATACACTGACTCTGATTTTTCAGACTAATGTAGATTCGAGGAAATCCACATCAGGATCAGTGTTCACTCTTAACGGAGGAGCTATAGCATGGAGGAGCATAAAGCAAGATTGTATTGTTGACTCCACCATGGAGGTCGAAGTACGTCGCATGACTCATGAAAGCGGCGAAGGAGGCTGTATGGCTTAGGAAGTTCTTGACTGATTTGGAAGTTGTTCCAAATATGAATTTGCCTATCACCCTTTATTGTGATAATAGTGGTGCAGTGGCAAATTTTAAAGAACCTAAAAGCCATAAGCGCAGAAAGCACATAGAGCGCAAATATCATCTCATCAGGGAGATTTTGCAACGAGAGCGTGATTGTCACGTGAGATCGCTTGAGCACAACATTGTTGATCACATTTACAAAGCCCCTCACAGCTAAAGTGTTTAAGGGACACCTAGAGAGTCTAGGACTACGGGTTGTACAGTAGGGCAGTTTTTCTTTGCTCAACATATTTTACCCCACAGACGTAGTGGGAGTTTGTTGGGTTTTATATCCTAAAACTCGTTGTTTTGTAAACTGAATGTATATTCTATTTCGCAATAAAGTTGTTATTGAAATCTATTCAGTAAAGGTGTTATTGAATAAAGTGAATTGTGTATTGTGTAACCTTAATCCAATAAAGAACCCTTGGCTATAACATGAATACTTGAACTCTATGTGTGACATAAAAGTGGATCAAGTTCAAGTTATAGTCAGAACGGTCTATAGTATAAGGATAGGGTTGGGTACCTTATCCTGGAGACACTATGGACGCGACCCACTTTGTAGAGTACAAACGATATGATTCTAAATCGTTCATGTGGAGACATGTGAGTGGGGGCGTCCTATGCAATGAGTTTGCATAAGACTGGGCCGTGAAATAGTCACTTAGACTTTATAACTCTGTTTACTGTCTTAACTGACTATATTCATACGATGACCTAGGTAACTCGATCTTAATCCTTAATGTTCTATGAACTCCTGTTTATTCGGATTATCCTTAGATTTGCATGGGTAAGAGTGGCCCGAGATTGCCGACTCAATAAGCCTCCCATTTCAGGGATAAAACCGGATAGACAACTGGGAACATAGTTCTGCAAGATGGAATTCACTCCTACCCGCTTTAGGGATTAGTAGATAGGTTGTTCCCTTAAGTGCTGACTCCGGGTCTTGAACAAAGGGCCCACCCCTCTCATTGGCTCGAGAGAGATTCAGTTTGTTGGTTGGACCACAAACCAATTGTTCATTAGAGGATCAGTGGGACTTAAGGAACAAAAGGTAATTACAGAGGTAAAACGGTAATTTTGACCTAGCTGTAATTACGAACGACCTGTGAAGGATCGACTTACTAATCATGGTTATATCGAGTGGACAAAAATATATCTACAGTGAGGAGAGTGCAACCATTGGGTTTTAATGGAGTGCCCCGGTGGTTAACGAATGTTGATTAGCTAGGCTAAAGAGTTTGGTCGGTTAATTTCGTATCGTTGGAGCTCATGGGAGAAATCGTTAATTATATGTGATATATTTAACGAGTCATAGCTTAATTATGAATTAAACTATGATTAAAAGGAGGCGGATATATTTAAATATGATTTAAATATTGGATCGGTTTATATCATGAATAAGGATTCATGTTCGAAAAATCGATCGGGATCAGACAATTTATTTAATTTAATATTTGATATTAAATTAAATTAATTTTTGAATTATTTAATTAATTAAATTAATTTTAATTTAAAATCAATTTAGTATTGATTTTTGAATTAAAATTAAATGAAAAAATGAAGGATTTTCATGAAAATCAACTTGCCAACTTGCCCAAGCTTATTCATCTTCAAAATTGGCCAAAAATGGCCACCTTCACCTCAATCCATCCTCATCACTGTTGAGATGTCACTCTAATGAAGCTTGTTGAAGGTTTATATAATGGTGATTTGAGGTATTTTAATAGAATTTTGCAGAAAATTCTAAATATCCCGTTTTGTGACTTTTGAGGTATTTTCTTCGAAATCTCTCAACCTAGGATCCCACAATCTGTTCCAAGGCCTGAGAATAGTAGGAAAGACACTAACTGTTGTCCACGAAGTGTTCGTGCTGAAAATCATCCACCGGGTGAAGAGAATTTGATCTTCAAAGGTGAGTTTCTTAACTCCCAGTTTTTCCAGCTTTGAGCATACATTTTATTTTACAAAATTGATCAACTTAGAGTGTTCAAGATCCAAAATTGCTTCCGCTTTCTTAATCTAGACTCTTTCAATAATTACATCAACTACAACTACAACGCAATTGCATTGATTGCAACGCAACTGTAGTACACTTATGACTCTTACCAACTTCAAACTGGGTAAACCGAGTTCTACTCCTATTCGACCTTCTCTGAAGTATTTTTAGGAGATTGAGTGATTAAACCTATATGTCTATGGCTAATCTAACTCAGGTGAATTGGCATACAACTCTAAGGTTTTGGAGTCTCGCCCTATGTCTAGGGTCGAAGTTTTAGGACTTATGTCTAAGCCTTTTCCTCTATTGTTGTTGTGACCTCTGTTTCACTTAACCATTTTGGTATTAAGCTTAAGCTCAACAAGAGCAACTCTTGATGGTCGGCTAAGGTTACTCATATTAAATTCACGAAAAGCAAACTCCGTTTAAAAGTTAGTTGAATTGCTTTTGCTTTGGAGCTTTACATTTTTCCTTTAGGGCATTCACATCTTGAATCCTTAAGAGAGAATTGGCTCATTATAGGAAAATTGAAAAACAAAATTTTAAGGTAATAGAAACACATAATTGAATTTAAAAGGTAAAAAAAAATTCCAAAATATAATAAAAATTCCAAAATATAATAAATAAAATAAATTAAGCTAAACTTAAAGATACAAAAACTAGAAGAACTTGAGTAAAAAGAAAAGAATAAAATAAATTAGAAATCTTATTGAAATAAACAAACACAATGTTGAGACTTAATGAACTTTAACAACTCGTTTGAATTATATAAAAAAAAAACTAAAAGATTAAAACTACTGCAACAACTAAATCCCTAAAATTGAACCAAATAACATAGAAAAATGCAAAAAATAAATTCTAAAACAAAAGACAAATAAAAGTCTCTCTTACTTCTCTCTCAAACGACTTAATCCCTCTTTTCTCAAAGGGAATCAAGTCTTTACTTCTTTCAACATTCATTGAGGAATGATTGAATTGTTTGAAGTTTAATCGGCTGGAAAAAAAAAAAACAACATGTGACACTCCGTAAAATTAGGTGCTTTAAATTGTATTTGTTTTAAATTTGAATCTTTGAATAATCAGATCAAGATTAGGAATCTAGAGTTTTTTTTAGGAAATGGTATTTCAAAATCTAAAAAGTATTAGGATTTCTGTTTTAAAAAGGTTTAGGATTTTTTTTTCCTAAAAAGGATTAGGATTCCTTGTTCTAAAAGGATTAGGACTTTTTGGTGCCTATTTAAACTAGAAGGGGTGCAGTTCAAAGCTCCCCTCTTCTTCTCTTTCTTCTTTTCTTCATCTCATTCTTCATCCCCTTGCCTTGCTTGGACAGTCAGTCGTTCATTTGGAGTTGATCTAGCCCGACCAATTTGGGCATCTTAAGTTTGTTTTAGACTTTGTTTTGGTTGCTTAGGGGCACACACTCTTTTTCTGAATCTTCAAACATCGGGTAAGTAGTCTTTTGGATTAAAACCAAGTTCCTAAGTGAAGGAGCAAGGTGATCAACATTGCTTGTTTGTGTATTCTTGAGTTGTTGCTAGCATTAGACCTTAGTTTGGTTATCGAAGTGTTTATGGAACCTGTGTAACATGTTTTTATGAGCTTTTGGATTTGACATGATTACGTGTTTATTATCTCGAGCCTATGAATCTTGTATTGATCGTATTTATCATATATCTTTGGACTATGTGTCTTATTATGTGAGGTAAGGAGTAAAGTAAACGTGAATGTGAATCTTGGTTGTTAGTCAATTTTGGGTTTACTTGAGTTCTGTTTGATGCATGTGTGGTTGTGGATCATAAATGATACATAGCTTGTATTTGTTCACATGATTGTTAGTATGTATCTCCGAGTATGACTTTGGTACCAAGTCAAGAGAGTTGTGTCATAGGACCCCTTAGGCTAGTAGTCCCTACCTTACTCCTTATTTAGGGAACGTTGTCCTGCAGCCTTGTGTGGCGAGAAACTAGCATGGAGTATGCGTATTGATGATGTCTCGTTGTGAGTCACAGTGTGTGTGACAACAGTCCCGCGACGATGATGTCTCGTGGTGAGGCATAGTGTGTGTGACAACTGACCAGTGGGCAATGATGTATTGTGGTGAGCCATAGTAGTCATGGCAACAGATCAAAGACGAGAGTGCTTCGAGGTGAGTCATAATGAGTGTGTCAATAAACCTGGAGTGAGACATAGCTTACGAGCGTCCTGTAGGGCGGGTCTGGGCTATGTCAACATGCAAGTTAGGGAGACGTATACCGATGTACAACAAGGAGTTGTGCAATCCTGTGTGGGCTTGGGGTAAGGCTAGGCCGGACGTCTAGCTGAGTGCGGTCTGAAAGTGGAATCTGGGTAGTTTGAGGTTTTGGTTAAGTAGAGTTGTCATTCCTTTATGTTGAAATTTTATTGGACTTAAAGTGGGTTACTTACTGGGTGTCTTTATACTCACTCCTTTCTTTTGTGGTTTTTGTTTGCAGATAAAAGTTAAACTATGGGATGGATGACGATGGTGGCAACCTGGCAAGGCTATGGGGATGTTCTTTGGTGTCTTTTTGTTCTTAATGGCTATTCTAGTACTTTATATTTCTGTTGTACCTTCTTAATAGATTGGGACATTAATTATGTTGTTAAGTTTCCTTGTTGTTTGACTCATAGGGTGTTTTAGGGTCTTGTTCTTCTTAATTATGAAGCTAGTCTCTTATTCATTTCCTTCATGTTGTTGCATAATTGTTGTGAATTCCTGATCTATTGGAAACCCATCCTATTGTTGATTGTAGTTTAAAGAAGCTGAGTGTTTCATAAACCTTTGGAGTATTTTATGTCTTAAGCAGGTCAGGGAAAATGTGGGTTTTGCCTTAGTAACGTTGTTATGATGCCAAAGATTCGGTGCAGACGGTGGAGCTTAGTAACGTCTTTAGGTTTAAAAAATTAGGGTCGTTACACAACAACTCCTAATCTTGAAAACAACAGAAAATACAGTGAAATACAACAAAAAAATACAATAGAGAAATGATAAAAACAATAGAAAATCGTGAAAACAACAACACCTAGGGTTAAAACGACTGGAAAACGATGCTCCTTCTTGTAGATTCTTCTCCCCTATTTATAGAAAATGTGGGCTAGGGTTTCCTTCTTGAAAGATGCACAATTATGCCATCAATCACAATTAAAATCGTGGAGACAAGATCCCACAAAATTTCAATATTTTTTTGTAGAGTTGTAGATTTTTCTTAAAAGTTCAAATATGTTGCAATCCTTGATTTCCTGCATAAAAAATATCAAGTGTGTTTTTTATTTTCTTTTACTTCATTTATCCACTTACTTAATTTAAAAAGACTTTCAATAATAATTCAATTTAACCCAACATTTTGCTAGCCTTTTTATCTAATAACAAGAATAAAATAACAAGAATAACTAAGTATAATGGCTAAATAATTCTTATAAATGAGAATTATCACACCCCCAAATTTGAGTTATTGCTTGTCCTCAAGCAATTTCAAAATAAACACAAGTCAAAATCGATTCTAAGAATAGTTCTTTTAAATAATACACCTCTCAAGAGAGATCTCATGCTCATAACACTTTATTTTACTTGAACGTTTCCACTACATGAAACTTCCATGCTTTCCTTGCATAAACAAAATACTTTTCTCTCATAACCTCACCTTGAATTCATACTACCTATTGCCCCTAGTCACGTTTCACTTAGCTGCTAAACAAGTTATTTTACACACCTTTCTTAACTAACAATGACCCTCAAACTTGTTTTTCACTGCTAAGATGATTTATTTTTTTTCCTCAAGCGAGGACTTTTTTGTCATTTGTGCCTTCGTTCTAGCTTGCTAACACTTTTTGGTGAAAATATCTAGCTACGAGCATTTATCACATCAAGGCCATTTTCACATACTCATTTCCTATGTTAACCTTTCATGCAAAGGAAATCATGACCGCCCCTGGCTACTTAGTCAACCTTCGGAAGGAGGAGTATCCGATTTTTTTTTTCAAATCCTAGCAATTGTTACAACAACATATTATACAACAATAGTATTACAACAACATACTATTACAAGAGTAAAATTACATACATTACATGACTCACCCCCAAACTTAAACGGGTCAACGACCCCATTGACTGAGTATAGCGCAAGAGGTAAAAAGGGTGATTTATAAAACATCTAAGCTAGACTCTCCTAAGGGGATTCGATGTACAAACTTAGGTGAGTTGAGACTTAGGTGTTTTATAAAAACAAGAAATCATTAAGTTGTTTGTTTGGGACTCATATACATAATGATTCTAAGTATTTAATAAACTGAGCATATTCCAAAGTTTCATCATCAAGGGTATTCAACAAGAACGAAATTCAAAGAAATCTCATAAGAATTGTGTTTGCAACTTTAACAAGTCAAAACTTTTTTTGTTTTTTGCCTTATTTTTTTTGAAAACTTGAAATTCTCAGACAATTCCCCAAGTAGAGGTGTTCCCTAGACGGTCAGCTTAAGTACCTCAGCCTAGATAGGATCCGTCCTTAAACAAAATTTGCCTAATAATTTATCAAATTGAAAAAATAAAGATTTTATTTTATTTTATTTTTGTTTTGTTTTGTTTTGTTTTTTTAAACAAATAATTAAAGAAAGCAAAAAAGTACCTAACTAAACCTTAAAACAAAAAGAAACACCAAATAATAAAAGCTGAAAAGAAAAGTTAGAAAGAAACTTCCCTGCGGAGAAGAATGCGACATTGTTCCCAATACTCGCCTCAGGATTCTTGGATGTGGAAGAATGATTTCTGAAAAAATTGAGGAGAACGGGTCCTTTTCCTTTTGATCTTCCACTCACATTTGATCAGGGTGATTGACTTTATCCTCCTTAGGTCTTCTTCCCAATAAAGCTCGATTCTTTAACCAATGACTTTGAAAGTGTTTTATGCTCCACCTTGAAAATCCACAGCTCTAAATTGAATCACCACAAGCCTTGTCTGTCTCAACTTCAGTTTTGCATAGAGGAGTTTTCATTGGGATTTGATCGTTAAGACTCTCTGAGAGTGTCATTTCTTCATCTTTTATTTCTGAATCTTCTTGCTCATCTGATTACCCTGAAAACTCATGCAAAAGTAAGGATTCTTCAATCTCGATCCTTGAACATTCTTTCATCTCTCCCGGGTACCTCAATGCATCGAGTACGTTAAACTTGATTTCTTGATCATTTACTCGCATTGTGAGTTCTCTTTTCTCCACATCAATCAATGTTCTACTGGTTGCTATGAATGGTCTTCCAAGAATGATTGGGACATCTTTATTAGCTTCACAATCGAAGATGATGAAGTCAACAATAAAAACAAATTTATCTACTTTAATCAGCACATCTTTAATTTTTCCTATTGGACGAGCTATCAACCTATCTGCCAACTGTAATGTTACAGTAGTAGGTCTTTCCTTCACCAATTCCTAACTTCCTGAAGACTGATAAGGGCATCAGGTTAATGCTTGATCCTATATCGCATAGTGCCCCTCTTACATCTATGTTTCCAATCATGGAGGGGATTGTAAAACTTCCTAGATCTTACAGCTTTGGTGGCAATTTACTTGTGATTAGAGTGCTATAATTTTTTGTTAGGGCCACAGTTTTAAATTCTCCCAATTTGTGCTTCCTGTTAATATATCCTTCAAGAATTTAACATAGTTAGACATCTGCTCAAGCACTTTCACTAATGGAATGTTAATGTGGAGCTGCTCAAGGATGTCTAAAAATTTATTAAATTGTGTATCCTGATTCTTCTTTTGCAATCTTCGAGAAAAAGGAGGTGGTAGTTTGTAACTCTAAATTAGTTGTTCTGGACTCTTGGTTGTTGAAGTTTCTTTTTCTAGTTATGGGTGCTTTGCGATCACTTTCTATTTCGCTTCACCTGAGTTTTCCTCTATAGGTTCTGGTACTTCTTCTTCTATGCATTTCTTCTTTTCATCTTCTCAACTTTTGGCCTTCTTATGCTTCTCTGGTCTCTCATAATTGAATCCACTCCTTAATGTAATTGCTTTGAAATGCTCCCTCCCCTCGCGTTGTGGATTCTCTGTGGTGCTTGGTAGTGCTCCTAGTGGCCTATGTTTCATCTCATTTGCTAGTTGCCCCACTTGTATTTCCAGATTACGCAAGGATGCAACTTGACTTTGAATGATGGCAACTTGGCTTTGGACGATTTCTTAATTCTTTGCCATAAATTCTTTCATTAAATTTTCCAACAAAGACCTTTGTGTTGTGGGATGTTGTTGCACCGGAATTGCATTTTTTTGTGTATATTGTTGTTGTGGCATGTTGTTAAACCCTTGAGGCATTCCTTGTTTTGCATACTGATTTTGGCACGAATTTCCTACATTTTGTCCACTCCACGAAAAATTGGAGTGTTGCTGCCATCCAAGATTGTAGGTATTTGAGTACGTATTTGGTCTTAATTGTCCTACATAATACACAGAAACGGGGTTATGAGGACAATTATCATAGATGTGGTTCTCATTACAATAAGTACAGATAGGGTTAAGAGTATGGTTTATGGTTGCAATTGGGGCCTGATTCTTCAAAGCCATGTTTTTCAACATATTGTTCATTGTTGCCATTTGTGCACTTAGGCTTGCAATTATGTCCACTTCATGAATTCCTGTTGCTCCCTTTGCATGGCTTGACTCTTCTTCTCCCCATTGAATATTATTTGAGACCATAGCATTCAAGATTTCGTTGGCCTCATTCATAGTCTTAGTCAGCAGTGATCCATTGGAAGATGCGTTGACGAGGGGCTTTGGTGTCTGTGTTAACCCATTATAGAAGTGTTCTATAAGGAGACAAGCTAGAAGTCCATGGTGTGTGAGCATTTTCTAACCAACTTCTTAAAACGTTCTCATGCGGTGTCTAGCCTTTCATGTATTCCTCTCTTGAACGTGATTATCTTTCCTTGAATATGTGAAGGGAATGGATTTTCCGATGCGGAAGCATTGCGAAACGCCGTTGATTGGTTGTGTTTTTTATTAACTTAAAATTGAATGCATCAACATACATTTCTAGATTAAGCATGTTGTTTTGAGAAGAAAAACAATGAGTAAAATGAATACTAACCTCTTGAAGAACACTTCTTCGCGTTTTCTCCTCGATCACGATCTCTCGTACTCGTACCACGAAACGAACAAGGAGACACTTCCAAAAGATCTTCTCGATTTTCTCCAGAGGCAGAGGGAGAGTGGTGGGACTCCCTTTGGAATGGGTTTGGAGAGATTTTGTTGAGAGAATTGAGAGAAGCTAGAGAGAATTGTGTGTTTCTCCTTTGGTGCAAAATCCAAAAATGAGAAATAATGCATATGGAATGTCTCACATTCCACCCTTTTATAACGGTTTGTGGTGGAGTTAAAATCTCCACCATTTACTATTTTACCACAACTATATAATATGCAAATCATATTTGCATATCATATAATATAAGGTATCTCATACCTTATTATACAAATCACATTTGCATAATTTTGAAATTTTAAATTGAATCATATTCAATTAATTTCTCTCAATTCAATTTCTCCATATTAGCCCTAATTAATTAATTAGGCTATACTATAGTTTATTATAAATCTAATTCACATTAAACGATATATTATGTCAACTATATCACATATAAATGACATAAATACCCTTTTAATGAATTTGAACACTTCAAATCTACTCCAAACTGTAAACCCTCATTTTGTCCAATTTGAGCCAATCGAGGGACCTAATGGACCTACAAATGACGAGCTCTGATGATACGAGATTAACCGATCAAACTCTTTGACCCGGTTAATCAATATTCATTAACTACGGTAACACTCCACCAAAGACCGTAGTTGCACTCCTATCACTGTAGGACAAGTTGTGTCCATCGATATAACCAATGCCCGTGAGTCGTCCCTTCACAGGTTGTTCGTAGTCACTGTTGGGTCAAATTATTGTTTTACCCCTGTGTTTACTTATTGTTCCTTAAGTCCCACTGCTCCTCTAATGAACAACTTTGTTGCATGGTCCAACCATAAAAACGTCCCTCTCAGGCCAGTGAGAGGGTGAGCGCCCGTTGTTCAAGCCCTGGAGAGGGAACAACCCCTCTGATTTCCCTAGTTCGGGAACGAGTAAATTCCTTCTTGCGTAGTTAAGTTCCCAGCTCCCCACGAGGTCCTGTCTCCAAGAAGATAAGCATATTGAGCGTACTCAGGCCACCCTCACCCGTACTAGTCAAAGGACAAACCCTGTAGAAAAAGTTCGTAACACGCTCAGGATTAAGGACGAGTCACTAATGGTCATCTACAAAGTTATTAGTCCTATACTGTTAACGGTGTTACATTAATAGGTCTAATAATTCACGGTCCGGTCTTGTACAATCTCATTGCATAGGATGCCCCCACTCGCATGTCAACCACATGAACGAGCTGGATCACTTCGTTTGTATTTAATACAAAGTGGGTCGCATCCACAATGTAGCCAGGATGAGGTTTCCAACCCTATCCATATACTGTAGACCGTTCGGGTCAGTAACTCGAACGCGATCCTCCCTTGTGTCAACTACACACCATTCAAGTTTTAGTTCTCTCAAATAATATGACCTTGAAGCTTAGTTTATTGGATTAAGTTTATAAAATGTGAGACACAAAGTTTGATAAATAAATAACTTTTATTCATTTAAAAACAACTGTATTACAAACTACACGAGATTAGGGCAAACACCCCAACAATCTGCACATTCTTTGTGGGAGGAAAGTATTTCAAGAGGATTTTTTCAACTAACTCGTCCCATGTTCTTGTGGAGTCAGGAGGGAATGAGTCCAACCATGCTTCTGCATTTCCCTATAAAGAAAAAGGAAATAATTTTAGGCGTAATGCTTCCATAGAAATCCCATTTATTATAAACGAATTGCATATTCGTAAAAATATCTTGATATGTTTGTGCGAATCTTCATTGGGCAATCCTGCAAATTAGCCCATGGTATTCAACATCTGGAACATCACTAGCTTGAGCTCAAAATGATTTGCCTCTATATTGGGTTATGCAATTCCTGTATTCAAATTTTGGAAGGTTGTAGCTTCATAATCTCTTATTGCTCTATTTCTTTCATTTGCAATAAAGATGGGGTTTGCTGGAGGAATTCCTTGTTGTTGTTGCATATTGTTGACATTTTGGGGATTTCCTCCATGATTGGATTTGCACGAGGATCAACTATAGGAGGGACCATTTCTTCTTTCTACAAGATAGTTTTTTCATGAACCTCCTATGCAATCAACTCCTGCAATTTCTTTCCTCTTTACTATCTACGACGTCGGTGGAAGATCCTCTCTATTTTGGAATCTAGCCCTAAGAGACAAAGCTCCTTTCGCATTTACTGAACCCAACCTGCAAGTACATGTAAATTAAGTTCAGGTCTCCTTCAATAGAAAGATTGCAACTGCTATGCAATTGCAATCGACTTTGATATGAACTAAGACATCTCATGAAGTCACATTAAAAAGTTGCATTTAATGAACTCAAGTGAAACTCATCATTTATTAAAGAACAACAAGCTTCATTTATGGAACAAGGACTTCAAGATACTTCAAGATGTGATTTATTTACTCTTGGATGGTTACGAAGAGTTACAAACCTAACAAAGAGACATCATTCTCGGATTTATGGCTAATTTGATGTAAATTTCAGTTTTAAAGTCTTGTTTTCAATGTTTTAGGTTACAAAATAACTAGTGGACATTATGGTATTGATGGGGATGTAAGTTACAACCCTTAAATTTCTATAGGTTATCTTTAAGGCTTAATTTGAAGGTTATAAATAGACACACATGTAATCCATGAAAAAGGGGAAGGAAGAAGAGATTGAAAATGTAATCAAAAGAGGCCTTTGAGCTTTGTTATAGCCTAGAGCTATTTTCTTTGCAATTCTATGTAGATTAGATTGCATCCTTAGAATCATTCAAGCTTGATTTGATCAATATTGCTTGTGGAATGGTTCGAATCTCATACAAGTTTTCTTGCCTTGAGATGTTTGATCGACAAGGTAATCCGATTTTACTTTCCTTGAGTTGATTTTAAAAATTCGTTGTGGGGTCTTTGAGATTGAGTTCTAAAGGTCTTGTTTCTTTAAAACAAGGTTGTTAGATCCAATTGTCAAAGGTTACTTAATATTTTTGACATCGGAATCTTTGAATTCTTTGATTTCATTTTGATTTGGGGTCTTTTGGATTTGTGATCTAAAGGTCTTGTTTTTTGTTAACAAGGTTGTTAGATTTTTCAATTTCTCTTAAATTTCTCATCAGACTTGTAATGTAATTGCAATTTTCAGCCGACTAACAATGCAATTGCAGTTGAATAGCAATCTGCTTACAATCTGCGATGTCGAAACAAAATTTATTGAAAATGTCGTTCCCCGACAATGGCGCTAAAAACTTCTTGATAACGCTACACGCAAGCGCACATGATCGAAGTAATATGAAACTGGAGTATTCCAGAGTATCGAGCCCAAGGGAACGAATTTGAATAAAATCAATTGAGAAAAAGACAACTTGTTGGAAAATTGCAATTAGAAGGTAACAAAAGATGAAATGATTGTAGGGTGGTTTTGACTAAAATAAAAAGGATTTAAAAACAGAGGTAAGTTAAGGGATTCAGGAATGCTCATGCCCCTTTTAGAAAGACGGTACAACTCCAACGCAATTGCGAGGACTGTAACTACAGTGCAATTGCAGTCGACTGCAGTTGCGTTCTTGTGATTCTTCTCACCAACTTCAAATTGAGTAAACTGAGTTCTACTCCTATTCGACCTTCTCTGAAGTATCTTTAGGAGGTTGAGTGATTAAACCTATATGTCTATGGCTAATCTAACTCAGGTGAATTGGCATACAACTCTAAGGTTTTGGGATCTCACCCTATGTCTATGGTCGAAGTTTCAGGACTTATGTCTAAGCCTTTTCCTCTATTGTTGTTGTGACCTCTGCTTCACTTAATCCTTTCGGTATTAAGCTTAAGCTCGACAAGAAACTCTAGAGTGTTGGCTAGGGTAACTCACATTAAATTCACCAAAAGAAAACTCTGTTAAAAGTTAGTTGAATTGCTTTTGCTTTGGAGCTTTACATTTTTCCTCTAGGGCATTCACATCTTGAATCCCTAAGAGAGAATTAGCTCATTATAGAAAAATTGAAAACAAAGTTTTAAGGTAATAGAAACACATAATTGAATTTAAAAGGTAAAAACAAAAATTCCAAAATATAATAATAAAAATCAATTAAGCCAAACTTAAAGATACAAAAACTTGAAGAACTTGAGTAAAAAGAAAAGAATAAAATAAATTAGAAATCTTATTTATAAACAAACACAATGTCGAGATTTAATGAACTTTAACAACTCGTTTGAATTATAAAAAAAATAACTAAAAGATTAAAACTACTGCAACAACTAAATCACTAAAATTGAACCAAATAACTTAGATAGATGTAAAAATAAATTCTAAAACAAAAGACAAATAAGAGCCTCCCTTACTTCTCTTTCAATCGATTTAATCCCTTTTTTCTCACAGAGAATCGAGTCTTTACTTCCTTCAACTTTCATTGAGGAAGGATTGAATTTTTTGAAGTTCAATCGGCTGAATTTTTTTTTTTAAAAAAACATCAATTCCTAATCTTGAAAACAACAGAAAATACAGAAAAAATACAACAGAAAATACAGCGGAATACAACAGAAAAATGGAACAAAAAATGATAAAAACAACAGAAAATCGTGAAAACAACAACACTTGGGGTTGAAATGGCTGGAAAACGATGCTCCTTCTTGTGTATTCTCTCCCCTATCTATAGAGAATGTGGGCTAGGGGTTCCTTTTTTAAAGATGCACAATTATGTCATCAACCACAGCTAAAATCGTGGAGATAAGATCCCTAAAAATTTCAATATTTTTGGTAGAGTTGTAGATTTTTCTTAAAAGTTCAAATATGTTGTAATCTTTGATTTCCTGCATAAAAAAGATCAAATAAATATGTTTTTTTTTTAAATTTTCTTTTACTTCATATACCAACTTACTTAATTTAAAAGGCTTTCAATAATAATTCAATTTAACTCAACATTTTGCTAGCCTTTTTATCAAATAACAAGAATAACTAAGTATAATGACCAAATAATTCTTATAAATGAGAATTATCAACTTATTTGACATTTTTTTTTAAATTCACGAATTTATTGGATACAAAATTGAAAGTTTAATGGCTATTATCCAATTCTATTGGTGACTTATTAGACACAAATTTAAAAGCTTAGGGATCTATTGGATATAAATTTTAAAGTTGAGAAATATTTTAAATTCAAAATTGAAACTTCTATATATTAGATATTTTTTAAGGTCTATGAATCTAGAGGCAATCATGAAAGTAATATTATAACTTAACCTATCATTTATTTAAAAGTTCTTTAAGTTTATCTTGAAGTTTGTTTTAAAATTAGTTTAAGGTTAAGTATATAATTTAGTGTATAATGTCTAGGTTATTTTTTAATCATGTCTCTAATTTGTTTAAAGTTTTCAATTTCATCCTTTATATATTTTTTTTCAATCAGGCTCTTGCTAACACAAAATGTTAGGCGTTGTTTGGATTAGGATATGAGGATGGAAATAAGGGTGACAATCATCGAGGCACACAAAATCCTAGGTCTTGTGCACCCATGAGTAAGAGTATTTGATATCTTTGTAAAAGCACGAGGTTTCTTCATACCCTTCTCTTTCTATCTCTTATTTTTGTTAATATTTATTTTTCTTTTAAATACGTTATTTATTCTATTAAAATTAATTAATTTTAAATGGATTATATCATTTAAATTAATTTTTATAATCAATCAAATTATATAAAACCTATTTTATAATAATGTATTGAATTAACCTAATTAATCATTCAATTGTAATAAACTTATCATAATTAATTGGTTGATTGAAAATATACTAAACGAATTCTCATTTATAAAAAACAAAAAATAATAATTTTTACCCTTATGTTTATTAATTTGTATCAATTTCGTTACCGAGCTTTAATTTTATCAAATTATACCTCAAACTTAGATAAGTATTACAATTTTAACTTTAAACTTAAAAAAGTTTTGTAATTTCTATCCTCCAATAAGTTTTCTTTTAAAAATCCGGTAAAAAATTATTCTCGTATGCTTTCAATGAATTATAAAATATATGTATGATACAAAATTGATAAGATTTCAAAGAAAAATAACGTTAGAGCTACATTTTGTTAAAAGTTCTAAGTTTTGGTAAAATTATTCGTTAGTAATTTGTGGATTACTCAAACTTAAAATTTTGAAAATCTTGACATGTTGAAATTAGTGAGTTTATGGAGATTTTTACTTTTTTTTTTAAAGTTAAAATCAGTAAAGATTGAATAGATGGTAGAAATCACATCATTTAACAAAGTATAAGGTCTAATTTGATGAAATCAAAAGTTTAAAGTAAAAATTAATACACGATGGCATGTTTATGGGTAAAGTTGAATTTTTATGTTTATAAAAATAAACTAAATTAATGTAATTGCGTATTTATTGAAACTATTAATAAATTTGTAATCTATTAAATATATTTAATTAATTAAATTAATTTAGTATAAAAATTTAACTTTTTATAATTATTTATTCAATTAAAGTTACACCTCTATTATAATCAATTAATTTACATCTATTTGTCGAAGAGTTTATTAATTAATACATCATAATTATATAAAATGTATAAAACCAATTCGATAAAATATAAAAATATCATTTATTATTATAAAAATTCATATTCCCAGGTGTACAACTAAACACAACCATCAATGATTCTTTTTAGAAGTAGACTACACAACAATTAACAAAGGAAATTTAGAAGTGCCATAAAAGGTCCTTCCATCCAGACTTCATCCTGCTTTAACAAAATCGCTCTTTGAGCTAATTTGTGCACCTCCTGATTTGCCAGACGAGAAACATGAGTAAAAGACATTTCCGATCATTCATTCCTTAGTTGTAATACTTCATCGACAAAATCTCGAGCTTCTGTTTGATCAATAGTCTTCTCTTGAATAAATTAATAGCCTCTAGAGAATTAGAATTTACAACAAGTGGTATATTTCTATTCGAGATAGACCTCAAGCCTTTCATAATTCCATTAGCTCTATAATCAAAATAGGCCAATTCGTGGAAATGAAATGATGACCTGCACTAATCACTTTTCCTTCCCAGTCTCGAACAATCCATCATAAGCCGCTAATATTCAAACCCGAACACCATGATGCATATGTATTAAGACTCTACGAACCTTGAGCTGGTGGAATCCACTGATGTGATGTCGTTGATGCCCAGGAAAAATGATGGTGACTAGTGATATTGTGTACAAACCCACGAACTTGTATCTACATAAATGTGATCATTTTGTTCAATTCAATTTCTCTATGATTTTTAACCTCCATATTTTTCCATGTCCAATTTTTCCACAAAATTATCATGACGACATTAAATTCATCTTGGTTATTGTTTGCCATCATCCAACAAAAGTAATCTGCCACGTCCCATGAGTTCCTGAAATTATAAAACAATTCACATTAGAAGTTGAAAAATGGTTCCACAATTACTTTGTTATCTTACATCCCCAAAAAATATAACGATTCATTTTTGGATATTTTTCGCACAAAGGGCACCATGGTTCTATATTTAGATCCTTTCGAATGAGATTAGTTAGGGTAGATAGAAGGTTTTGAATGATCTTCCAACAACAAATCTTGATTTTATTCAGAATCGTCGTCTTCCATAATGATCTCCACATGGATCGAACTCCTTCACGGTTAGAACTTGCAGCTTTCTATGAGTCTTAGATACGTAAACCGAGTTAAAAAGCACTTTTAATTGTAAAAATACCTCGCTTCTGAACATTCCACACAACTTCTGATGGTTTTGATAAACCAATTACAACAGAAGCCAATTGGATCTATCGTATTGATACTGATTTCTAAAATACCAGTACATTGGCAAAAAGACAATCGATAAGCTATTAAAACAAGGAAGTCAAAACAGAAGCATTTAGAATCTCATCCTAAACTAAAAAGGCTCAGAACTCTTACCTTTTTGGTTTCTGGAAATCTGTACAGTAATCACAACAGTAACTTCAACTCCAAACAGAATCTTCATTATGGAAAATAACAGGACCAGTTAGGAAAACTTCTTATCCTCCGAGTTCTTTGAGACTAAAGTTTTTGTGGGAAAATTATCTAAAAAATTATTTGAAAATTTTTCAGAGAGAATATTTTCAAAACAACAATTTGTTTTTCACACCAAAATTGTTCAACCTCTTCTCTCCCAACTCGAGAGATAGTTGGGAGAGAGGGGAGAGTGGGAAGAGTGGGAACGTGCGTAATGCACATTCCCTTAATTTTAATTTTAATTTTAATTAAATAATTAATTTAATTAACCTTTAATCAAATTAATTTTAATTAACATTTAAATCATATTAAATACATATCTCTCATCACCTATAATTTTAATTAATTTAATTAAATCAAATTTAATTAAGTTAATTCAAGTTCCAAATTAATTAATTTTCTAATTAATTAATTTATAAATCAAATATCATATATTTAATTTAGGTTATTATGATTAAACCACTTTTAATCATTCTCCCTTAACCTATAGTTTTAATATACATCTTATGTGCATTAAAATTTAATCTATAGTTTTTAATATGAATCCTATTCACATTAAAACACTATTTGAACTCTTTCAAATATTTAATTCTCCCAAACTTTAATTTTGAATCATATCCAAATTAAGTTTATATAATAAAGTTTTAATCAACATAAAAACTTTATATTATAATGTATATGCATACATTAAATTAATTCTCAAAGTGAATTTGAACATTTCAAATTCTAATTAAGATCTAGCGATCTCAAAACCCTTTACAAGCTAGGAAGTGGACCTAATGGATCTACAGATCGGAAACTCTAACGATACAAGATTAATTGGCTAATCTCATTAACCACTTATTGACATTCGTTAACTACGTGTACACTCCATTAAAGACCTGCAGCTACACTCTTCTCACTGCATATTTTTTTCTGTATCCATGGATAAAGACCAATAACAACAAGTCAATCCTTCACGAGTGTTCGTAATACCAGCTGTGTCAAATTACCATTTTATCCCTAGGTTACATCTATGACCTTAAGTACCAGTGCTCCTCTAATGAACAACCAATTTATGGTCCAACCAATAAACAAAAACCCCTCTCGGACCAGTGAGAGGGTAGAACCCTTTGTTTAAGTCCCAGAGGCACCACTTAAGGGAACACTCATCTACTTACCATAAGTTGGGAAGGAGTGAATTCCATCTTGCTAGATTAAGTCCCCAACTGCCCACACGGTTTTGTCCCTAAGAAGGTAGGTTCATTGAGTCGGTGTCTCAGGTCACTCTCACCCATACTAGTCAAAGGACAATCCCTTGCAGATAGGAGTTCGTAACCTGCTAGGATTAAGATCAAGTTGCCTAGGTCATCCTATTGAAATAGAAACCTAATTAGTTAACGAAGTTATATCTATTAGTTACTATTTTGCGGTCCGGTCTTATGTGAACTCATCACATAGGATACCCCCACAGCATGTCACCTACACGAACATATTGGATCATTGCGTTTGTATCAAATACAAAGTGGGTCATATCCATAGTGTCACTAGGATAAGATACCCAACCTCAATCCCTATACTATAGACCCTTAAGACTGTTTCTTGAACCTTGATCCTTGTATGTCTCGACACACATTTCAATACACATAATACAACCTAAGATGTTAATTTATTGAATTTAGGGTTAATTTAAGGTAAACTACATGAAATTCAAAAACATTTGTATGAATAGTGACAATAACATTTTATTGATAGAATTGGAACAAATTACAAAATTACAAACTACGAGTTTTAGGGCATAAAACCCAACAACTTCATCATCTCGATTTAAACCGAGACGTGGTATCCTAAGAATGTGATCGACATCATCATCAAGAAAATGGCTCCAAATTTTTTCAGTATCCCAAACGCCATTATCCTTTGATGGAGAGCTTACCATACTTAAAGACAACACAAGATAATTCGATAAAGGATTTCTCCTTTCTTCAATTGTTAACCAAGGATCATTCATAATGCTAACCTGACCACCATTCCCAATTTTCCATCTATAACCTTGTTTAAAGAGGTCCCTCCCCAGTAAAATACTTCGCCAAGTAAAGGACGGATTGGCCCTAATACCAGCGTTAAGAAAATTTTCTGATTGAAAATACTTGCCTCGTAGCACTCTATAAAGTAGGCTTTCTGTGTTCCGAAGAAGTTGTCAGCTCTGTTTAGCCAACATAGCTTGGTTGAACAATATTAAATCCCTGAATCCCATCACTCTTTTTTCTTTATGGATGCATAGACGATCCCAACTCTGCTAGTGAATTTTCCACCCAGTCTCACTAGATCCCCACCAGAACTTCGCACTAATAGAGTTTAGCTCAACACACAACCCTTTTGGCAATTTTATACACTGGAATAACTTCCCAAATTAATTTTGATGTCCCGACATATGTGTTTTTACTGACCAGGAAAAACTTATTTGTTATAATTTATTGTCTGACCAGAAGCTCGTTCATAACAATCCAAAAAAGTCTTGATGGTGTAGATGTTGGGTTTTATGTTCTAAAACTCGTGGTTTGTAAACTGAATGAACATTCTATTTTGCAATAAAGTTGTTATTGAGGTTTATTCAATAAAGTTGTTATTAAATAAAGTTAATTGTGTATTTTCTAACCCTAATCCAATAAATGAAGAACTCTTGGATATAAGATGTGTACTTGAACTTTATGTGTGACATAAAAGTGGTTCAAGTTCGAGTAAATAGCCAGAACGGTCTATAGTATAGGGATAGGGTTAGGTGCCTTATCTTGGAGACACTATGGATGCGACCCACTTTGTAAAATACAAACGACGTGATCCTAAATCGTTCATGTGGAGACATGTGAGTGGGGGCGTCCTATGCAATGAGTTTGCATAATACTGGACCGCGAAATAGTCACTTAGACTTTATAACTCTGTTTACTATCTTAACTCATATTCACACGATGACCTAGGTAACTCGATCTTAATCCTGAATGCACTATGAACTCCTGTTCATTCGAGATTATCCTTAGATTTACATGGGTGAGAGTGGCCCAAGATCGTTGACTCAATAAGCCTCCCATTTTGGGGATAAGAGCGGGTAGATAGCTGGGAACATAGTCCTGCAAGATGGAATTCACTCCTACCCTCTTTAGGGATTAGTAAAGAGGTTGTTCCCTTAAGTGCTGACTCCGCGTCTTGAACAATGGCCCCACCCTCTCATTGGCCCGGAAAGGATTCAGTTTGTTGGTTGGACCACAAACCAATTATTCATTAGAGGATTAACAGGACTGAAGGAACAAGAAGTAATTACAGGAGTAAAAAGGTTTATTTGACTCAGCTGTAATTATGAACGACCTGTCAAGGATCAACTTACTAATCATGGTTATATCTAGTGGACAGAAATATATCTATAGTGAGGAGAGTGCAACCACTGAGTTTTAGTAGAGTGTCCCGATGGTTAACGAATGTTGATTAACTAGGCCAAAGATTTTGGTCGGTTAATCTTGTATCGTTGGAGTTCATGATCTGTAGGTCCATTAGGCCCCCCTTACTAACTCGGACTAAGCCTTGTAACGATTTGAGAGAAAAGAATTTGAATTGTTCAAATTCGATTTTGGGAGAAAACGTTAATCATATGTGATATATTTAACATTTTATAGTTTAATTATGAATTAAACTATGATAAAGAAGAGGTGAACATATTTAAATATGATTTAAATATTAGTTCGATTTAAAACATGAATTAGGATTCATGTTCGAACAATCAGCTTAAGAAATCGGGATTGATCCAATTATTTAATATTAAATTAAATAATTATTTAGAATTAATTAATTAAATTAAAAATTGATTTTAATTTAAAATTAATTTTTATATTGAATTAAAATTAAAAAGAAATTCAAATTCATTTTTTAATTAAAAAGGACCAAGTTCACAATTGGGTGAATAAGTTAGTTTGAATTTGAAATTCACCAAAATTGAGCACCTCCTTCTTGCTTAATCATCATCTTCGTGTTGTCATCTTCACCTAGCTTGAAGAAGCTTTTGGTTTGCTTTAATTGAAGAAGAAACACATGGATTAAGTAGAATTTTGCAGAAAATTATTCTCTCACGTTTGTGAGACCTTTCTCCCTTCTTTCTTCAAATTCTCTCAATCTAAGATTGAAGGGAATAAAACTCCCGCAGCAGAAAAACGACTTTGAATCGTCGTGGTTTCGTTGTAAAAACATTTTCTTAAAATCAATTCTATCCTATAGAAATTAGGCTAAACATGCAATTAAGAAGGAAAAACAATAAGAAGATGCACTTACTTGTTGAAGAACCTTTCTTCACGATTTCCTTCTCCGGTCACGAACACTTTGCATTCTCGATCTCAACGATCACAATCTCACCGAACTTCGAACAATCGAACACCTCTAGAAGAACTTCTCGGTTGTTCTCCTTAGGTAGAAGGAGAGTGGTGGGTCTCCTTTGGTAAAGGGAGGAGAGAAAGCTTGAGAGAGAAGAGAGAATTTGAGAGTTGTGTTTTTGGTGAGAAATCCAAAAAATGAAACAACACTTGCCAAAAGCCTTATTGCAAAGGCTTTAAATAATGATGATAGTTGGAGTTGAAATCTCCACCTATTTACTATTTTACCACAACCATAGGTTATGCAAATCATATTTGCATAACCACATATAATAAGATATCTCATACCTTATAATACAAATCACATTTGTATAATTGTGGATTTTTAAATTGAATCACATTCAATTTAATTTCTTTCAATCCAATTTCTCTAAATTAGCCCTAATTAAGCAATTAGGCTAACCTATAGTTTATTATGAATCTCATTCACATTAAACTATATAATATGTCAATCATATCTCATATAAATGACATAAATACTCTTTTAATAAATTTGAACACTTCAAATCCATACCAAACTGTAAACCCTCTATGTGTCCAGTTTGAGTCAACCGAGGGACCTAATGGACCTACAGGTGACGAGCTCCAATGATTCGAGACTAACCTGTCAAACTCTTTGACCCGGTTAATCAACATTCATTAGCCACGGTAACAATCCACTAAAGCCCGTAGCTGCACTCCCATCACTGTAGGACAAGTTGTGTCCACTATATAACCAATGCCCGTGAGTCGACCCTTCACAGGTTGTTCGTAGACACTGCTGGGTCAAATTACCGTTTTACCCCTGTGTCTACTTCTTGCTCCTTAAGTCCCCACTACTCCTCTAATGAACAACAACGTTGTATGGTTCAACCATAAACAACACCTCTCTCGGGCTAGTGAGAGGGTGGGCGCCCGTTGTCCAAGCCCTGGAGACAACACTTAAGGGAACAACCCCTCTAGTTTCCCTAAAGTCGGGAACGAGTGAATTCCATCTCGCGTAGTCAAGTTCCCAGCTCCCCACGTGGTCCTGTACCTGAGAAGATAGGCATATTGGGCGAGTAACTGTGAACACCCTCACCCATACTAGTCAAAGGATAGACCCCCGCAGATAGGAGTTCGTAACACGCTTAGGATTAAGGTTGAGTCACTATTGGTCATCTACGAAGTTATTAGTCCAATACTGTCAACGGTGTTACATCTGTAGGTCTAATAATTCACGGTTCGATCTTGTACAATCTCATTGCACAGGATGCCCCCACTCGCATGTCAACCACATGAACAAGTTGGTTCACCTCGTTTACATCTATACAAAGAGGGTCGCATCCACAGTGTATCTAGGATTAGGTCTCCAACCCAATCCATATACTGTAGACCGTTTGGGTCATTTACTCGAACACGATCCTCCATGTGTGTCCACTACACACCGTTCAAGTTTCAGTTCTCTCATAATTCAATGACCCTTGAGCTTAGTTTATTGGACAAAGTTTGTAAATATGCGAGACACAAAGTGATGAAAAATAACTCTTATTTATTTCAATCAGTATATTACAAAGAAGTACGAGATTAGGACATACATCCCAACAAAGATCCCACAATCTGTTCCAAGGCCTAAGAATAGTTGTGAAGACACTAGAGGTGGTCCACAACTAGTTTTTCATCTAAGATTGCCCACAAATTAGAAGAATTTTGAGCAACACAGGTATGTGTTCTTATTCTCTGTTTTTCCAGATTTCAGCATGTTTTGTGTATTGCAAAATTGATCAACTTAGAGTGCTCAAGATAAAAAATTGCTTCCGCTTTCTTAATATGGACTCTTTCAGTAGACATCATGCTGCTTTGCCTGGAAGAAAATAAGAATATCATCTGCATAAAAATATGAGAAATCAATGGGCAATATCGATTAATCTTTAGACTTGTAAAATTCCTAGCAATTTGTTCCCTATGAAGGAGAGCAGAGAAACCTTCATAACAAATTAAGAATAAATAGGGAGAAAGAGGGTCTCCCTGTCGAAGTCCACGTGTCAGGGTAAACAATCTCTGTGGCATACCATTTAAGAGAACTGAAAAACTAACAAATTCAATACACTTCATTGTTGATTCCACCCAGTAAGGATGAGAGCCTCTCTTTTACATTACTTTCCGAAGGTAACTCCACTCCACACGATCATATGCTTTAGTCATATCCAACTTCATTGTTACCGAACTTATCTTCCCCTTCCTCTTATTTTTGAGTGCATGAAGACATTCAAAACCTATAAGAGCATTATCTCTAATCGTCCGATCTGGGATAAATGCATATTGTTTCGGAGAAATAATTTGGTTTAACGCCCTTTTGAGCATGTTCGCCAACGTTTTGGAAATTATTTTGTAAACACACTACATAGGCTAATGGGTCGAAAATCTTACATTTTACTTGGAGTGTTCCATTTAGAATGAGAGCAATCGAAGTTTGGTTTAGAGCGCACAAGTCGCTACTTCCATTTAGACAGTGTAAGCATATGTCACTAATATCATCCTCTAAAATCTCCCAAAATGCTTGGTAAAAGCTTGCATGTACACCATCCGGTCCCTATTTGGACATATACCTCTCATCATTGTTTCAATTTCTGTTCTTGTAAATTCCAACATAAGCCCCTTATTATCTTCTTCAGAAATGGTGTGTAGAATACAACTCAACACCCTATTAATTGCCTCGGAGCTTGGCTCACCCAAGGTGAAAAGATGCTCAAAATACGATGTGGCTAACCAACCCATCTCTTCTCCATTCGTTATCCAGTTTCTAGATGAATCACTAAGTCCTTTAACTAGATTCTGACCTTTCCTTTGTGTTGCTCTAATGTGGAACCATTTGGTGTTTCGATCACCCCATTTCAGTCATTCCTCCCGCGACCTCTGATCCCAAGATTTTTCATTCTCATCTAACAATGTCTCCAATTCTTTTAATTTGAAGTTCCAAATATCCTCTGTCTCTGGCCTTAATGAAGCTTCTATTCCTCAGATTTCCATCTCTTTTTCATGATTGCCCCTTAATCTAACCACCTAATTGCCTTTAATTCCAAGATTACATTTCCTTTATACAAGAGTGTAATCTGTCATGTAGAACCCTAGATGTTGTCGATTGAGTCCTTTGCCAAAACTCTCTACAATCTCTCTACACTCAGGGTGTGAGATCCAACTTGGTTCCAAACACAAAACACTCAAATCAAACTTCAAAGAGGGACCAGAAGGATCAATGCAAACACCTAAAATTTCCCTATGATCAGAAGAGTAGAATCCTAAGTGATTGACTTGAAAATTCTCCCATTGACTAAGCATATCATGGATCATTAAAAAACAATCTGAACATTCCCAAATAGAAGATCCATTTTGAAAACGTCTACCCTAGGTAAATTCATGACCTTTATAACCCGGATCTACCAGACTACAATCATCTAGCACTTTCCTAAAAGCTTCCATCTGAGCCTCTCTTTTAATTGCTCCTCCCTATTTTTCTGTATCCGATAGTATTTCATTGAAATCATCTCCCACAATTCAAGGAATTTTAAATTGGTTATGTAATCTTCTCAACAGATTCCAAGGTAGATTTACCTAAAAAGCTACCTCTATTATGATAGGATTGAATCTCGCAGCGGAAGCAACGTGAATCACGATGCTCTATTGTGTTACTCGAATTCACTTAAAAATTCAACATACTAATGTATCTAAGGTTAAACATTAGGAGAAGAGAAAATTGACAACAACATACCTCTTGAAGAACTTTTTCTTTTCGTTTTCCTTCTCCCACGATATTTCACGATCTCTCGATCCCACGATCTCGATCAAAACCTCGAACCGATCAACGAATCGAACACCTCCACGAGGTTACTCGATTGTTCTTCATTGGATGAGGGAGGAATGTGAGTTCCTCTTTGGATTTAGGTTTGGAGAGAATTTGAGAGAGCTTGGAAGAGCTTTTTTCGTGAGAATTCAAAAAATGTGACAGTGTGTTCCAAGAATGCTTCTCAAAGCATTCTTATATAGTGAGAGGGGTGGAGAGAAATTCTCCACCCATTATTCCACTTAAACACATACTATATAATATGCAAATCATGTTTGCATAATTATATAATATAAAGTATCACATAATTTATTATGCAAATCATATTTGCATAATATGTGATTAAATTGAATCACATTCAATTTTTCATATCTCTCAAATTAATTTCTCTAACTATGCCTTAATTCCATAATTAGGCTATAGTATAGTTTAATATTACCTTATTCACATCAAACTATATATTATATCAATTACATCTCATATAATTGACATAAATACCCTTTATGTGAATTTGAACACTTCAAATTCACTCCAATCTTTATACCCTCATTAATTCCATAATTGAGCAAACCAGGGACCTAATGGACCTACAAATCATGAGCTCCAATGATCCGAGATTAATTGATCAAACTCTTTGATCCCGTCAATCAACATTCATTAACTACGGGGTCACTCCACTATAGACCCGTAGCTGCACTCTCCTCACTGTAGGACAAATTGTGTCCTTCAATATAACCAATACCCGTGAGTCTGTTGGGGTTTGTGCCCTAAAACTTGTAGTTTGTAATATTTGTTCTAATTATTGTAATAAAGAGTTATTACTTTCAATAAAGAGTTATTGTTCGTTGTTTGTTTTTGAGTCTTTGTCCCTTGTTTTGGTTGTGTTGCTATTGTGTAGAAGTCTTGATCTGAATTATTAATTTTTCAAGCATGACTTTGCATGATTTTGATTCTCCACCATTCTATTGTCCCTCTCAGAACCCTAGGTATGTGCATCATGATTTCTCTGAATATCACCTGTCTAATTTTTATCATTCTGTACCTGAAAGTAATAAACATTCATGTAATGGTAGTCATCTAGGCAGTTGGAACCATAGTTTTTCGTACCTTAACCAACCCCTAGAAAAATCTTCTCTTATGGACCAATTGGCGGAATATACCTTAGAATTGAAAATTAAAAATTTGGTGCATAATGAATTAGAGAGGTTGGACATGTTAGAAACTGAGGTGGTAGGACTTTGGGAAATAATACAAGATAGAGCTCAGTACCTTAACCAGCTAGTAATTTCCCTTAAGGCCTTACAAGAGCAATTTCTTATCCTTACCACTCAGGAGATGCCCCTAGGAGGATTTGTTCAGATGATAATGAAGATAGTTTGGGGGAGACAAAGGCACACCATAATCAGGTTAGTGAGTTAGACAATGATGAGATAATCATTCCCACAGGGGAGATTCAGGTGATAGAGTTAGAGGCTGAGAAGCCTACTTTCCTTTTATCTCTAGAAAGTTTCTTTATTTTTGATAACCATTTGTCCTATACTCACGAGTCTTGTTTTGATTTTAGTTCTTTCATTTCATTAAACGAAAATACCAAAAATAATTATCTGTCTGGTGCCCAGGAGAAGCAGGTTAGCCTTTTAGACTTAGAGGGCTATATCGATACAAGCAAGAAGGGCCCGAAGAAATATGAGCAATTTTATGTGCCCTGATAAGTCACCGTCTAGCTAAAGACGTTAAAGAAAGCATTTCTTGGGAGGCAACCCAAGTTTTATGTTTCGTGTCTTTATTTTTTGGTTGTTTGTGTTTTTGTCTAATTTCATTCTTTTTGTACCTCCAGGTGTATGCCTAAGGGGAGAGCTGCAGACTTGCACCCTTTTGATCCTAAGATCGAGAGGACCTGTAGGAGACTCCTAAGGGAAGGAAAAACAGAAACTCATACTATGGCTGATCAGGAGCTCATCAATAAACCTAAACCTATCAGGGAGTATTTCCAACCTGTGTTTTATTCTGAGCAGGCTGGAATAGTTCATGCCCCTATAAATGCTAATAATTTTGAACTTAAGACAAAGCTGATACAAATGGTTAGGGAAGGTACTTTCAGAGGCTTAGCCACAGAAGATCCCAACTCTCATCTTCAAAATTTTTTAGAAATCTGTGGTTTATTTAAAATGAATGGTATCTCTGCCGATAGTATTCGCTTACGTCTCTTTCCTTTCTCTTTGCAGGGTAGAGCGAAAGAATGATTAGGGTCTCTTCCCTCATGTAGTATCACTTCCTGGGAGGAGTTGGCCCAAGCCTTCATGACCAAATTCTTTCCACCTGTGAAAGCTGCAAAGTTAAGGATTGAGTTTGGAACATTCAGGCAGTAGGAGGAGAGCAGCTATTCGAGGCATGGGAAAGATACAAGGACATGCTCAGGAGGTGCCCACAACATGGCTACCCAGATTGGCTCTAGGTACAATTGTTTTATAATGGACTGGAAGGTAAGACCAGGACCATTCTGGATGCCACTGCTAGAGGGGCTTTCATGGCGAAGACTGTACCAGAAGCACGTGCCCTCCTCGAGGAAGTGTCAACTGGCAGCTACCAGTGGCCTACAGACAATGACAAATCTAAACCAGTAGCTGGACTATATCAACTAGATGAGGTAACCTCCCTTAGATCTCATATGACATCTCTCACTCATGCTCTGAATAATTTTGTCGGATCACCACACAAAGGGATGTCCTCTCAATGCTCCCAGCCAAATGGAGAATCCACTATGGAGCAATTGCACTACCTGAACAACAGAAGCAACACCTATGGAGGAAATCAGACTCAGAATAACCTACCAACACATTACAATCCAAGTTTGAGGTATCATGAGAATTTCTCTTATGCTAACAACAAAAATGTGTTGAATCCTCCTACAGGGCATGCTTCTACATCAGAGAGGAAACCATCTCTAGAAGACAACTGCACTCCTTCATAGCTGAATCCAGAAGTCGGTCCAACCAGCTGGAGAATGCAGTCACCAGTCTATCTGGTATTGTTACTAGTCATGGAGCTGCGATAAAGAATATAGAGACACAGATTAGCCAAATGAACACATTACTCCAGGCACTGCAAGCAAGGAAGGAAACACCTTGAGGGAGTACAGTCTAGCTAAAGACATTAAACAAAGCGCTTCTTGGGAGGCAACCCAAGCTTTACTTATTTTTGTTTTTCTGTCTTTAGCTTGCTTTAGTTTGTTTTTAGTTGTTTTCCAATTCTTAGTTTATTTACTAGTTGTTGTCTTGCTTTGTAGGTTGTGACGATGTCGTTATTCGTTGAAATCCATGCTCCCATTCTGAGGAACTCCAACACACATGATTTGACTATCCAAGAAACTCAGAAAGATCTCCATCACCAAGGACAGTATTGTTCACTCTTACCCTTATACTTAATTTGTGCTTAATTCTGCAAACATTGGGGACAATGTTTAGTTTAAGTTTGGGGGTGGGATGTTGTTTATCTGTTGTGGTATCACGAGTATGTGTTGAATTCTTTGATTGATTTTATGCATAAGTGTGATCATGATAGCCTAGGATGAGATTTAATTGGAAATTCTTGTGATTCTACTGAAACTTGAGAGCATGACATGAATTCGAGTTAATTTAAAAATTTTCTTGAGTTTTCTTGCACTATTATGCACATAGTTCGTGTTCTTGTAGTTTTGAAATGCTTAGAACAAAGTTATTAGGTTCAGAAGTTTGATGTCACCTCGATAGGTCTAAGAACTGATTTGAGAGTTAAACTACAGGATAGGGTGAATAACAATATGAAGTGCATGACCTGTATAATATGTGAATTAGTTGGTTTTTGTTGTTTGTTTGCTAAAGAAAAAAAAAACAATTCGTGAGGGCAAAAAGAGCTACCTTCATTGTGATCAGTTAGGCCACTCATTGAGCGAGTGCTCTGGGTAAGGGTCCCTACAGTGGATGTGTGAAAGCTAGTGTCCTTGCACAAAAAAATAAAAGAAAATAGAAATTTTGATAAAAAAAAATGAGTAAGTATTGAGTAGAGTTATTTAATTCTTGAATGTGGGGAGACTAAAAGATTAGTAATTAAGACCAGTGTAGGGGGAAGTTGAATGGACAACCTAATAAAGTTGATCCGGGTTTAGTAAAAATAAAGGGAATATAGGCTAATCACACACACACGTAGGAACACTTAGGAAAAGTTTTAGATTGCTTGTTAAAGTGTTATGTTTGAGTGTTTCCTGTGATTACCAGATTTTCTCTTAAATTTTTGAAGTTTGAATCAAATGTATGTATAAGAACAATCTAATGTCTAACTCTGTTTTTGCCCAGGACTAGCAAAAGTTTAAGTTTGGGGGTGTTTGATAGCACACAAAATATGCTATCCTTAGGCTTAATTATTGCTTGTTTTATGATGATTTTAGGGCTTTTACGTGTTTAATTAATTCAATTTCAGGATAAGAGCGTAAACAGAACTATTGGAGACAAATTGGATCACTCGGGATCGAAACGAGGCTATTTGGAGCTAAAAATAATACCAATTGGAAGAGAAAGGATCAATCCAAGCATGATGACCCGAAGTGATGGCGTTGCAACGCTGTCCATAGCGTTGCAACGCCGAGCGTGCTGTTTAATGGCGTTGAAGACCACTGCCGATAGCGTTGCAACGTTGCCTTGCAGCGTCGCAACGTTATCTCGATAGGAAGGCGCACATGAAGGACTGCACAACGGGCATTGCAACACTGCCTTCCAGCGTCACAACGCCACATCAATAGAAAGGCGCGCGCGTTAGGGTAGCGGCGTTGCAACGTTGCCCTCAGCGTTGCACCGCGCCATCGACTATTTCCATATTTGCGGTACCGCTTACAAGTGCAGCGTTGCAACGCTGTCCCTAGCGTTGCAACGCTGTGCCGATTATACCTATAAATACAACCTTAATTCTTCTTGCAAACGGAGTCGAATTTGGTAGATTTTCCACCCTAATTTCGAAATACACTTTGTAAGAAGAGCGAAAAGAGCGTTTTTGGGAGCCAAAGCATCCGTGGAGGTTCGAGATCGAAGACGGGAGCTCGAAAACGAACGACCGACATCGACACATAAGTTTAATTTCCTTTTCTTTCAAATTGTAATAACGTTCTAAGACGTTTTCTACATGTTTAGTTTGATTTTCATGTGATTTAGAGTAGCTAAACATTGTAGTTAGGAATTGATTTACTTGTTAAGACTTTCTTACCATGATTTGAAGCATGTTTTGTTCTTATTTTTGGCAATTCGTTCTTTACTTCTCAATTTGTTGGTTTAAGTGGACTCGAGAGATAAAACTTGAATTAGAGCAAAATTATCAAAACCCTTAGAAATCTGGCATGAGAATGACCTAGAAATCTTAGGGAAACGCATAAAGAAGTTGTTTAATGCCATGCATGTCGTAGGTTCATATGGAGACTATGGAGTTTATTGCATGTGTGAGGCTCACTAAGAATCGAGAGGTTTTCTTGGGTATTTTACTTCTTGTTTATAATTTCATCACTTTGGTTCAGTGCATGTGTTAATTGAGTCATTAACTTGTATAATCACTTTCCTCAATTCTATCAATTCGCGTTTCCACATGTTTATTTGTTTGCTTGTCGTTACTTTCAATCAACTATCCATGTTATGTTTCTTTAGCTAAAATTGAGATTAGTATCTTAGTACTTAATTAATCTAGAAACCCATTCCCGAGGACGATACATGGACTCATAAATCACTATACTAAAACTTGACCCGTACACTGTGGTATTGCATATCCATAATTATACGCAATAGTACCTTACCCTGGTAATACTATGGATATGGCCCACTTTGTATTTGATACAAACACAGTGATCCTAGCATGTTTGTGTAGACGACATGTGAGTGGGGATATCCTATGTGATGAGATCGCATAAGACCGGACCGCGAAATAGTAATTGCTAGATGTAATTCCGTTGACTAGTTAGGTTTCTATTTCACTACGGATGACCTAGGCAACTTGATCTCAATCCTGAGCAGGTTACGAACTCTTGTTTGCGAGGGATTGTCATTTGACTAGTATGGGTGAGAGTGACCAGATTCGTCAACTCAATATGCCTACCTTCTTGGGGACAAGAACGAGTGAGCGGCTGGGTGAAGGGATCAAATCTCGCACCGGAAGCGATTGTGAATCGCGTGTTTTTTATTTTGTCACATAGATTTCATTCAAGAACAAAACATATAAGATTAAGCATGTAATTCTACATAGGACAACAAGAAAATTACCTTTGAAGATTGCTTTCTTCACGATTCCCTCCTCAATAGATCACGATCTAAGTAACAACTCGAACCTTGTGAAGTTCCACCACCAGATCTTCTTCGTTGTTCTCTAGGTGAGGGAGGAAGGTGGGTTCCTTTAGGATGAGGTGAGGTGATCTTATGGAATTGTGTTTGGAACTCTTTCCAACACAATTTGAGAGAATACTAGGGTTTTGTCAAAAAACCTAAAACTTAAAGTTGCATCTCATGCAACTACTTATAGGGAAATAGGATGGAAATTACCATCCTATCCCTCCTTCATTCTCTCATTAATATATAGTTAATATGTGAATCTAATTCACATTAGAACTATATATTATATCAATTATATCACATATAATTGATATAACACCTCATATATGAAATTGAACACTTCAATTTCATTCTTAACTTTATATCCTCAATTTTACTATGTTGAGCCAACGCAGGGACCGAATGGACCTATAGTTCATGAGCTCCAATGATGTGAAATTAAATGATCAAACTCTTTTATCCAGTTAATCAATATTCATTAACTACAAGTCACTCCACTATAGACTTGTAGTTGCATTCTCTTCACTATAGATTATATTGTGTCCATTGATATAATCATTACCCATGAGTCGACCCTTCACAGGTTGTTCGTAATCATAGTTGGGTCAAATTATCGTTTTACACCTGTGATTACCTCTTTGTTCCTTAAGCACCACTGATCCTCTAATGAACAACAAGTCTATGGTCCTACCATATACTCATACCCTCTTAAGTCAGTTTAGAGGGTGGGGCCTCGTTGTTCAAGACTTGGATTCAGTTCTTAAGGGAACGACCTATCTAATTCCTTAGTGTAGGAATGAGTGAATTCCATCTTGCATACTTAAGTCCCCAGCTACCTACGAGGTTTTGTCCTTGAGAAGATAGGCTTATTGAGTCGGCTACAACCACTCTCACCCATACTAGTCTAAGGACAAACCCCTATAAGTAGAAGTTCTTAACTTGCTCAAGATTCAGGTCGAGTCACTAATGACCATCTATAAATTATCAGTCTTATCCTGTCAACGACGTTATCTTTAGTTAGACTAATAATTTCTGATCCGGTCTTATCGAGCTCTTCATACAGGATGCCCCCACTTGCATGTCAACCACATGAATGAGTTGGATTACCTCATTTGTAAAATTACAAAGTGGGTTGCATCCATGGTGTTACTAGAATAAGGTTTCCAACCTTATTCTTATACCATAGACCATTTAGGTTATACTCTTGAACATAATCCAAATAGTGTCTACTACATTGATGTTCAAGATATATTATAACCTTGGAGCTTAGTTTATTGGATTTATAAAACAAGAATATAATTTTACCAAAACAAATAACTCTTTATTTATTTGATCAAAATTACATAAGTTTAGGGCACAAATCCCAACAATCTCCCCCTTGACCTAAAGCTTGTGGAGTACTAAAACATTACAATAATGTAAATACAATAAACTAGGACATTGAAACCCTTTGTACAATATACTCCCACTTGGCCTAGTTGGGGAAGACTAGTAAACCTAGACCTTCTAGGTGACTCTCAAATACTTTAGCCGTGAGAGCCTTTGTAAAAGGATCAACAATGTTGTGCTCTGAGGCTATCTTCGTGACGATCACGTTCCTCGATGCACGATCTCTCGAATGAGATGATATTTCCGCTCAATATGCTATCCTCTTGTGACTTCGGGGTTCCCTTGAATTTGCCACGACACCATTGTTATCACAATACAGCGTGATGGACAAACTCATATTTGGAACAACTTCCAAATCTAACATGAATTTCCTTAACCAAACGACCTCTTTAACTGCTTCATAAGCTGCTACATATTCGACCTCCATGGTGGAGTCAGCGATGCATCCCTGCTTGACGTTTCGCCATGCTACAACTCCTCCTTTAAGAGTAAATACTGACCCTGATGTAGATTTCCGAGAATCTTTATCAGTCTGAAAGTCAGAATCCGTGTATCCTGTAAAGATCAAATCCTTAGCCTCATACACAAGCATGTAGTTCTTCGTTCTCCGGATTGTTTTAACCGTTGTCCAGTAGGGATTGATACCTACTGAACATTCCAACTGCAAAACAAATGTCTGGCCTAGTACACAACATGGCGTACATCAGGCTCCCAACAGCTGATGCATAAGGAATCCGTCTCATATCCTCAACTCCTTGAGGTGTCTTAGGACACTGTTCTTTAGACAAATGAACTCCATATCTAAAAGGCAATAAACCCTTTTTAGAGTCTTGCATCTTAACCCTCAACAACACTTTGTCGATGTAAGATGTCTAAGACAGGGCTAGTGTTTTATTCTTGCGGTTCCAGACAATCTGGATCCCAAGAACAAATTGCGCTTTACCCAAATCTTTCATTTGGAATTGCGTTGCTAGCCAATTCTTAATGTCAGTAAGATAACCTACATCCTTCCCAATTAGTAGGATATCATCCACATATAGAACTAAGAATGCAACAGAACTATTGATGATTTTCTTATAGACACAAGGTTCATCATCATTCTGATCAAAGTCAAAAGATTTGATTGTCGCATCAAATCTTATATTCCAGGACCTAGAGGCTTGTTTCAGTCCATAGATTGACCTTTTAAGTCTGCAAACTTTTTCCTCTTGTCCTGGTTTAATGAACCATTTGGGTTGGTCCATGTAGATTTTCTCGTCAAGATTGTCATTCAAGAATATTGTCTTGACATCCATTTGCCATACCTCATAGTCATAATATGCGGCGATGACAAGTAGGATACGGATAGACTTTACCATAGCAACAGGTGAAAAGGTTTCCTCATAGTCAACCCCTTCAACCTGGGTATTACCCTTTGGTACTAGTCTAGCTTTAAAGGTTTGCATTTTTCCATCTACACCATGCTTTCTCTTGTAGATCCACTTACAACCTATAGATTTGACCCCATCAGGTTTATCTACAAGATCCCAAACAGAATTGAAGTACATTGACTCCATTTCTTGGTCCATGGATATGACCCATTTGTCTTTGTTTTTGTCAACCATCACTTGATTATAAGTCGATGGATCCTCACAGTCGTCATCTGGTATAACAACTTGGGTCTCAAATAAACCCATGTAACGATCAGGTTGTGTTATAATCCTCCCACTACGTCGAGGCATACTCAACTCTTGAGATGGACTCTCTTTACTAGACTAGCTAGTATCAAGAACTTTTGTTGATGTACTAGTTTTATTAGCAACCTTTGCTATTGTTCCGTCTAACTCACTCGACACAACTTTGCTTCTTGGTTTGTGGTCCCTTATGTGGTCATCCTCTAAGAAAGTGGCATTTGTCGATACAAAAACCTTATCTTCCTTAGGATCATAGTATAATCCACCTCTTGTTTCTTTTGGGTAGCCTACGAATAGGCACAATTTTGAACGTGAATCCAACTTCTTTAGATTTGTCATAAGCACATGTGTTGGACAACCCCAAATTCTGAAATGACATAAACTATCTTTACGTCCTTTCCAGAGTTCCAAAGGTCTTTCAGAAACACTATTTGATGGCACATTGTTCAAAATGTATCCCGTAGTCTCTACTGCGTAACCCCAAAAGGAATTAGGGAGATGAGCATAACTCATCATTGATCAAACCATGTAATCTTTGGTCTGGATACGCTTACTCTCTAATGTATCTCGTGAGTGTGACCCTCTATCTTTAGATTCCAGAGTCCCGATCCAACAAAATCTACCGAAGGCAGGACTAAGTTGGAAAACAGACTAAGGTAATCTTTATCCCTCTCAGGTGTTCACTGTGTTTCGATCCCTATGATCAAAGCCCTCCGAAGGGATTGTCTGTTTCAGGCCAAACTAGCAGGCTGACCATAGTGATCTCACGGTTCGAACCGATAGAAGAGATTGTGAGTTTTATTTTCACAGTTCTCGCTCCCACTCACTATAAGTACCCTCTCCATTCACCTTGATATTGACCCATACAAACACCATCTTGTTGTGGTGTATGCCCTAATCTCGTGAAGTTTGTAATATTCATTGTTTTAATAAATAAAGGTTGTTTATTATTCAAAGTTTGTGTCTCGCATTTTTATAAACTTAATCCAATAAACTAAGCTCCAGGGTCGTATCCTTTGAGAGAACTAAGACTTGAACGGTGTGTAGTGGACACACGGGGAGGATTGCGTTCGAGTTAATGACCCGAACGGTCTACAATATATGGATAGGGTTGGAAACCTCATCCTGGTTACACTGTGGATGCAACCCGCTTTGTATTAGATACAAACGAGGTGATCCAGCTCATTCATGTGGTTGACATGCGAGTGGGGGCATCCTGTGCAATGAGATTGTACAAGACCGGACCGTGAAGTATTAGATCTACTGATGTAACACCGTTAACAGTATAGGACTAATAACTTTGTAGATGACCATTAGTGACTCGTCCTTAATCCTGAGCGTGTTACGAACTCCTGTCTGCGGGGGTCTGTCCTTTGACTAGTACGTGTGAGGGTGGCTAGAGTACGCCCAATATGCCTACCTTCTTGGGGACAGGACTACGTGGGGAGTTAGAAATTTAACTATGCAAGATGGAATTCACTCGTTCCCGATCTAGGAAAATCAGAGGGTTGTTCCCTTAAGTGTTGTCTCCATGGCTTGAACAACGAGCGCCCACCCTCTCATTGGCCCGAGAGGGATGCTGTTTATTGTTGGACCATGCAACATAGTTGTTCATTAGAGGAGCAGTGGGACTTAAGAAGCAAGAGGTAGACACAAGGATAAAATGGTGATGGAGATCTGATCTCCTTGAGCAGCGGAAACGTGTTTGGGATCGTTAATTGCTTGATTGTTTTAATTGAAACAAAAACCAGTACATTGATAAATAAAATATACAAAACAAGCATGCTAATTCTAATCTAATTAGACATGGAGAAAAACATACATGCAAACATGTTAAGTTTAACAATTAAACTAAAGGGAAGAAGAATTACCTTTGTAGACTCACAACAACTCCTTGTTCCAAGCAAATTCCAGTAACTTAGCAATACAACAACTCCTCTGTTTTTCAAGCAGGGACACTACCAACAGGAGAACCTCCTATGTCTCTGAGTTCTACTTAGATCTACCTTGGTGGGAAGGTAATCCAACAATTGGGAGATTTTTGGGAATTCTAGAGATTGAGAGAGAGAGAATTTCTTCTGTTTGTTTCTCTAATTCATCGATCATCATCTTCTTCTTCTCACCAGGAGAAGAACAATCAGTGGGCAACTCCCCACTTCCCTATCGAGAGGGAGTTGGAGAGTGGTGGAAACGTGTCCTCTTGACACGTTCCCATTTAATATTATATTATTATTTAATTAATAATTAAATTAAATCATATTTAATTCATATATAGTATTAAATAAATGATTAAATCACATTTAATCATTTTACCCTTTATCCTATAGTTTAATGTACATCTTATGCACATTAAATTATAACCTATAGTTTTCAAATACGAATCACATTCACATTTGAATTTGATATTTGAACTCTTTCAAATATTCAATTCTCTCAAGTAATTTAATATGAATCATATTCACATTAAATTTATAATATATAGTTCCAAAACTATATATTATATCGTATCCATATACATTAAATAAATTTTCTAATGAATTTGAACATTTCAAATTCAAATGATCTAAGAACCCTTTACGAGCTAGAAGGTGGACCTAATGGACCTACAGATCAGAAGCTCCAACGATACGAGATTGCTCGGTTAATCTCATTAACCTCCCAATCAACATTCGTTAACCGTGGGAACACTCCACTAAAGTCCCATGTTTGCACTCTTCTCACTGCAGATATATTTCGTGTCCATGGATATTGACCAATAATGACAAGTCAATCCTTCACGAATGTTCAGTAACACCGGTGGTCAAATTACCGTTTTACCCCTCAGGTTACATCTTGTGCCTAAGTACCAGTGCTCCTCTAATGAACAATTTGTTTGTGGTCCTACCAACAAACAGAGTCCCTCTCGGGCCAATGAGAGGGTCGGGCCCTTTGTTCAAGTCCCGGAGACACCACTTAAGGGAACATTCCTTTACTTACCCTAGTAGCGGGAAGGAGTGAATTCCATCTTGCTAAGTTAAGTTTCACTGCTCACTCGGTCTTGTCACCAAGAAGGTAGGCATATTGAGTCGGCGAATCGACCACTCTCACCCATACTAGTCAAAGGACAATCCCTCGCATGACAGGAGTTAGTAACTTGCTCGAGGATTGAGATCAAGTTGCCTAGGTCATCCTAGTGAAATAGAAACCTAACTAGTCAACGGAGTTACAGGTAGAGGTTACTATTTCGTGGTTCGGTCTTATGTAATCTCATTACATAGGATATCCCCACTCACATGTCATCTACACGAACACGTTAGGATCACAGTGTTTGTATCAAATACAAAGTGGGCCACATCCATAGTTTAACCAGGGTAAGGTACCCAAACCTTATCCCCAACTATAGACCTTTTTAATTTGTATCTCGAATCGAGATCCTTTTTATGTACATTACATTCAGTTAAATATTCATTTAACAACCTTGGATGTTTAGTTTATTGGATTTAGGGTTTAAATAACGGCAAACTCGTAGAAAACGAACAATAACACTTTATTGAAATAATACCACTTTATTACATTAATTAGAACATAATTACAAACTACGCGTTTTAGGGCACAAATCCCAACAAACTCCCACTTGAACTAAAACTCTAGTGGGGTACATCATAATCTAAAACAATGGTTACAAGAGATAGAAATACAATAAACTATGACATCCATATACCCCATTACAAATGGTAATTTGACCCAACTGTGACTACGAACAACTTGTGAAGGGTCGACTCACGGGCATTGGTTATATCGATGGACACAACTTGTTTAGGGAGTGCAGCTACGGGGTTTAGTGGAGTGTTATTGTAACTAATGAATGTTGATTAACCGAGTCAAAGAGTTTGATAGGTTAATCTCGTATCATTGTAGCTCGTCATCTGTAGGCCAATTAGGTCCCTCGATTGGCTCAAATTGGACAAGTTGAGGGTTTACAGTTTGGAGTGGATTTGAAGTATTCAAATTCATTAATTGGGTATTTATGTCATTTATATGTGATATAATGGACATAATATATAGTTTGATGTGAATGAGATTCATAATAAACTATATAATAGCCTAATAGATTAATTAGTGCTAATTTAGAGAAATTGAATTGAGAGAAATTAAATTGAATTTGATTCAATTTAAAATTCCACAATTATGCAAATGAGATTTGTATAATAAGGTATGAGATACCTTATATTATGTGATATGTAAATATGATTTGCATATCTTATGATTGTGGTAAAACGGTAAATGGTGGAGAATTTAACTCCACCATTTGGCATTATAAAAGGGTGGAATGTGAGACATTCCACAACTTACATTGCCATTTTTTTGGATTTTCATCCAAGAGCAAGTGAAAAACTCTCTCAAGTATACTCTCTCAATATTATACTTTCTCTCCAAAACCATTCCAAAAGGAGTCCCACCACTCTCCCTCTACCTCTCGAGACCAACCGAGAAGACCTTATGGAAGTATCTCACTGTTCGGTTCAAGGATCGAGTTCGTGATTCCGCGGGATCGAGAGAGGTCGAGGAGGAAATCAAAGAAAGGTTCTTCAAGAGGTTAGTATGACTTTTACTTGTTGTTTTCCTTCTCGTTACAATATAATGTTGATGTTCAATTTTAAGAAAATAGAAACACAACGAATCAACGACGTTTCACAACATCTTCCGCTGTGGGAAATCCATTCCCTTCACATCCGAAGGGGGACGCTCCCGTTTGCACCACGAGGTCAAGTATGGATCTCACGGTGTGAATTTTCCTCGGAGAGATGTAGGTGGAAAAATTGATGTATGATATACACCTTTTTCCTCCCACTAAGTACTTTAAGTATTTAAGAAATTAACCTAGGTTAAATCCGGCTAATGATTTTACCTAAGTCTATCAATATAACCCTTTTATATTGAATTTTACCTAAGTTTATAAACCTAGGTATACTAGTTTATTAACCTCTTAATAAACTATGCTGGCGAATTAATAATTTATAAGCCCTAGATTAAATTCAGTCTCAGGCCAGTTCCCAGGTAGAGGTGTTCCGTTTCTATCAGCTTAAATACCCCAACCTAGACAGAACTTTCCTTAGACAGAGTCTCTCTTTAATCATAGTTTAAAAATTATTGGGTTCCTAATTCTAATCTAATTAGAACTAGATAACCTAAGGTCTATTAATACCAAGTTCTAAACATTTTAAAACTAATTAATTAACCTTAGGTGATATGCAATTCTATGTTATAAGTGCTTGATCATTCATCATATGAATTGCAACACATACATAACATATTCATCTCATGAATTAAAATGCATGTCAATGCTATCCAAAATTAATATAACATTTATACTAATTTATCATGCAAACTATATAATATAACACCTTATATTATAAATGATGCATGAATATGCTTAACCTAAGGTGTGCTTTAACTAAATAGCATACATTATGTTTGGCAATAATTCATACAACAATTTCATAAATTAAATAGCAAAATTAGACCACTTTTGTCACCCTAATTATTAATTAAAATTAATATAATCTTATTATATTAATTAAAATTATATAAATTAAATACAAAAATGTTTTATAAATAAATAAATTAAATAATAACGTTCTGCCCGTTTTTCCTCAACATAATCACAGTGTTATATCGGTGGTTGGAGTACCTCAGCATCAAGATGATGACATCCTTTTTGAAAAAAACATGACTGGCCCAACTAATTTGGATGGTCTACAACAAGGAAAAAGCTTAGCTGGTGGTGTTTTAAGGGGCATCGAAAAAATTCTAGACCAACAAAGCTAGATTCTCTAGAGGATGGAGCATGTTGAATTGCAACAACAAACCCTTTGGCTTTATGCTCAGAAGAGGGATTTAACCATGAAACGAGCTCTTCCAGAAAATTTCACTAAACCCTATAATCCTTTTTCCACTTTTCCTAAAGAAGTTCTTGTTGGGTTTTATGCCCTAAACTTGTGTAGTTTTGTAAAATATTAATAAATAAATAAAGAGTTATTTATTTTGACAATTATTGTATTCTCGCACATAAAACTAAATCCAATAAACTAAGCTCCAAGGTTATAATAGTAGATTTTGAACAAATGTGTAATGGACACTAGTTGGATTATTATGTTCAAGTATATAACCTAAATGGTCTATGTTATACGCATGAAATTGGGAATCTTATTCTGGTAACACCATGGATGCGACCTGCTTTGTATTTAGTACAAACGAGGTAATCCAACTCGTTTATGTGATAGACATGCGAGTGGGGGCATCCTGTACGATGAGTTCGTACAATACCGGACTGTAAATTATTAGCCTATTAGTATAACACCGTTAACAGGATAGGTCTAATAATTTATAGATGATCATTAGTGACTCGACCTGAATCCTGAGCAAGTTACGAACTCCTGCTTATAGGGGTTTGTCCTTAGATTAGTATGGGTGAGACTGGCTTGTAACCGACTCAATATGTCTATCTTCTCAGGGACTAAACCTCGTAAGTAGCTGGGGACTTAACTCTGCGAGATGGAATTCACTCATTCCTGAATTAGCGAATTAGATAGGGTATTCTCTTAAGAACTGTATCCAGGTCTTGTATAATGGGGTCCCACCCTCTTACTGGCCTAAGAGGGATTATGTTTATGGTAGGACCATAGACTTGTTGTTCATTAGAGGATCAGTAGTGCTTAAGGAGCAAGAGGTGATCACAAGGGTAAAACGGTAATTTGACCCAACTGTGATTACGAACAACCTGTGAAGGGTCGACTCATAGGTATTGATTATATCAATGCTAATTAATTATATGAAAGAATTTGATTGGTTAATCTCGTATCATTGTAGCTCATGATCTATAGGTCACTTAGGTCTCTCCGTTGGCTCAACATGGAAATATTGAGGGTATAAAGTTTGGAGTGAAGTTGAAGTGTTCAATTCCACACATGAGGAGATATATCAGTTTATATGTGATATAATTGATATAAT
Organism: Trichosanthes cucumerina; assembly: GCA_036507285.1. Taxonomy (NCBI): domain Eukaryota; kingdom Viridiplantae; phylum Streptophyta; class Magnoliopsida; order Cucurbitales; family Cucurbitaceae; genus Trichosanthes; species Trichosanthes cucumerina. The sequence continues at coordinate 27,481,475 of CM071842.1, read as the reverse complement.
ATATAGTTTAAGGTGAATTTGGTTCATAATAAATTATATACTAAAATGAGAGATATGAAAAATTGAATATTGATTCAATTTATATATGTTATATAAATGTGATTTATATAAAGGTATAAGATACCTTATAATTATGTAATTTTGCAAGTATGATTTGCATATACATAATATGAGCAATATATTGAACAATAGAGATAGGATGATAATTTTCATCCTATTTTCCTATAAATGGATGCATGGGGATGCAACTAAAAGGTTAAACCAAGTGGAACCCTAGAATGCTCATAAGCTTGTTGTGGCAATTCTCATAACAAGCTCCTTCTCTCAAAATCTCTCTATACTCCCCTAACTCCTAAGAGAAATCCCACTTTCCTCCCTCTCCTAGAGTCACAACGGAGAAGATCTACCAGCGGTGATCGTAGATCAATTTTGTCGAGTTCATCGAGAACGTGAGACCGTGAGCATTACTGTGGTTGAGGAGTACTAGAAGAATTTGTTCTTCAAAGGTAAAATGTTGTCCATTTTTCTCATTTACATGCTTAATCTATTTTGTATTTTGTTCTTGAATCGATCTATGTAACTAAATTAAGAACACACGATTCAATTCGCTTCCGTTGCGGGATCCGATCCCTTCAATTAGTATCAGAGCCAATTGTGTTCTTAATTTTGTTCTAGATTTGTCAAGAACATAGGTGAGATTTGCATTTCTATTTCATGTGATGAATTGTGGTTTACAAATTAGATGTTTTCACTTTTGGCACTTAGATTTGTAATTTTTATTGAATCGTTCAATGTATGGGCCTGATGTTTTGGGCAATTTTAATTATAAATCAAGTCTGTAAGTCTGTGTCGATCGAGGCAAAGAAGTTGCTGTGAAGATTGGAGCAAAAACGAGCAAGAACAGAAGGAATTAGGTTTTGTGCAATGCTCAACGTTGCGATGTTGTTCTTTGGCGTCACAATGTCGTGCTTACGATTTCTTGGCTGTAGATGGATCAACGTTGCAACGCTGTAACCGATGTTGCAACATCGATACCATAACGCGCGTGAGGCTGGGCGCAACGGGCAGAAACAATTTTATATTAATTATATTAATTTTGTAAAACATTTTTTTAATTAATATAATTAGATTATATTAATTTTAATTAATAATTTAGGGTGCCAAAAGTGGTCTAATTTTGCTATTTAATTTATGCAATTGTTGTATGAATTATTTATTTGCATAATGTATGCTATTTAGTTTAAATCCCACCTTAGGTTAAGCATATTCATGCATCATTTATAATATAAGATGTTATATTATATAGTTTGCATAGTAAATTACTATAAGTGTTATATTAATTTTGCATAGCATTGATATGCATTTTATTTCATGAGTTAAATATGTTAGGTATGTTTTATTGTTCATGTGATGAATGATCAAACACTTATAATATAGAATTGCATGTCACCTAAGGTTAATTAATTAGTTTTAAAATGTTTAGAACATGGAATTAATAAACCTTAGGTTATCTAGTTCTAATTAGATTAGAATTAGGGAACTATATAGTTTATAAACTATGATTAAAGAGGGACTCTGTGTAACGCCCCTACTTTTCTATGACCAATTCCTAGGGACATTACTACACATGCATGCATTTATAGGCCGAGAGATAAAAGAACTTAAAAGAAATTTCCAAGCAACATAAATAGTTTCAGGGATCCCAAAAACAAAACATTAAAATCCGATAAGAGCATCGTTTTAGCATGGCCTATTAAAACGTAAATAAGTTTAACTACAAATAAAAGCATAGAGATAACATCGGTTTAAGAGGCAGTAATGCGGAAAACATGTCGGTCCCCATGGTTTTAAGTAACGCTTCCCCGTCACTACGCCGCACGTCCTTTCCTTTACCGAAAAACATTTTTAAAAGAAAGGGTGAGTATTGCAAACAATACCCAGTAAGTAACCTCGCTACCGAGGTTTGGGATATGCATACACATACAATCAGGATCTCTAAACTCATTCGTAACATACATATATGGGACCTAAAACTTTCTAGTATTGTCAGGTCTTTAATCCATGACTGCTTATTTAATTGTCAGGCCTTTAATCCATGACTGCTTATTTAGTTGTCAGGCCTTTAATCCATGACTGCTTATTTAGTTGTCAGGTCTTTAATCCATGATCGCTCATTTAATTGTCGAGTCTTTAATCCATGATCGCTTATTTAATTGTAGTAGGCCGATTGGTCATCCCGAGTCATTTCGTTTTGAGTCCTCACGGACACTGTACTTTGACCCATAGGTCTCTATTGCATGTCTGACCATGCACATAATGATCTCAGGATAACCAATGTCCACACTATTCACTAATTCATTTCGTGGCATACAAAACATGCATGAGGTCCCATCAGCCACATAATAATAGAGTACATGTCACAAACATCATCATCAATATATCAATCATACTTTCTCATGGGCGGTTTGAAGATCATACTTTTGTAAGAAAACATGTACCATTCTCATACAAACTACTGTCCTATTCTCACATGAAATAATGGAATACCTTTACATAGCATACGAGAATGATCTCACATAAAATAATGGGTTATTTCCACTTGATGCATCGAAGTATTTCCACATAAAATATTACGTATTCTCACATGAATATCTGTATATTTTCGTATAGAAAATCATAAACTATTTTCGCATGAAATCATAAAAATCATTTTCATTTAATCCCATTAAAAGTTCGGCACAAGGTCCCTTACCTCGTTCCGATTTCGCTCCAAAACTTAACCCGAACTCCTTAACTAGCCTTCCTTTAGTAGAACCTGCATCGCACCGCAATCCGAAATTATAATCTAAATTCACCCTGATTCCATAAAGTAACGATACCTAATTTACGTTCATAATCTTTCGTGCTCCGCTCACCTCAAGTTCAGTACGGAAACCTAGTATTCCTTAGTTCGTTTTGGCATTTGACCTCCAATTCCGCTCCGAGTTTAGTCCCTACACTTTTGTGTTCGAAAAGTAGCTTAGGTTCTCGGTTATACACTTAGATAATCAGTAGGTCTAGAATAATTCTCAATCAAGTTCGAAACTTGGATAGATCGCTCACCGGACTGAAATTTTAGTTTCTTTGTGCTGAATTCTTTGGCGGCGTTGTAGAGCTCGGACGGCGCGCACGAACGAGCATTGGCGGAGCGGGGTTGAGGTGAGGGGGTCCGCGAAGTGTCGACCGAGATGGGCAGCGCGTTTTTTAGCCGATCTGCACGGCCGTTGGGCTTCTTTGAAGGAACACCGTGCCGCTGCGATCGCGGCCGTGATGGGGGCTCTCATGGCGTGGCCGGTGAGGACACGAGCTATCGACGGCATGCAGATCTTCATTCGCTCTTCGGTGTGCAGCGTGAACGGCTCGCGAAGGGGGTGGCGGCGAGACCGATCAGTCACGCGTGCGTCCGAGGTGCTGAGCTTCAGCTGAAACGGCTTGCAAGACGGCTGAGGGACTTCGTTTCTGTGGCGGCCGGTGGGACGAGTGCGAGATGGAGGCGGCGTGCAGCTTCGAGGGTTCGCCTCGTGGGTCGCAAAGGAGTTGGTTTGGGCGGCTTGCACGACCGGCCGGACGGCGGCGGCAGCGAGGCGCACGTTGGAGCTAGGGTATCGGTTAGGGTATGTGCACGAAGGAGAAGGAGAAGAGTGATGTGTATGGTTTTAGGGTTAGGGTTAGGGTTTTGATACAATGAGGAGGAGGAGATGATCATGCTCTAGGGTTTTTTTCTTATGGTTAAATACCAAAGAGACTAAGGGCTAGGGTTAGGTTAAATTTTACACACCCCTCATTTAAACAATAATCACCAAAACGCCCTTGAGATTGCCCTTTTCCTTTAATTTCATAATTAATCTCATCTTAAGGAACAATTCACCTAAGCTAAACAAAATTACGGTCTCCCTCTCGCCGAGTTTGATTAAAACACCACTCCAACTAAATACAGCGGCCAATAAAGTGTTGAATAAAATAACTAATAGTACCTGAGATGGCGGTCGTCACAATCTTCCCTCCTTAAGAACTTTCGTCCTCGAAAGTTCCTATTCTTGGAATAGTTCAGGATATTTAGCGCGTACTTCCTCTTCTCGCTCCCAGGTAGCTTCCTCCGTGCGGTGGTTCTGCCATAACACTTTAACTAAGCTGATCTCGCGGTTACGGAGGGTCTTTCGGTCTCTTGCAATAATTTGTACCGGTCGTTCGCCATAACTCAGATCTTCTGCTAATTGCAATGGTTCGAAGTCTACGACATGAGTCGAAGGTGCGGGCGTACTTTCTCAACATGGAGATATGAAACACGTTATGAAGCCGCGTGAAAGGAAGGTGGCGGTGCTAATCATGAGGCCACCGCACCGATCCTCTCTAAAATTTCAAATGGTCAGATGAATCGCGGACTCAACTTCCCTTTCGGCCAAACCTTAGAATTCCCTTCATTGGGGCCACCACGAAATACGTGGTCCCCAACATCGAATTCTAGGTCTCTTCGTCTCGTGTCGGCATAACTCTTACATGCGCTTTGGGCGGGTGATGCATCTGCGCCCTAATCTTTTACCTTTGCCTCATTAGTGACACCGCACTAGTCTCGGACCCAACAATCGGCGTTCACCAACCTCCTCCCCGTAAAAGCGGGCGTTACGCAGCGTTTTCCATAGAAACTTCAAATGGAGCCATTAGATGGTCGTGATAAGCGTTATTATAAGCAAACTCCATCGGATGCAAATGGGTGTCCAAACCGCTCGGGAAGTCTAAAGTGCAAGCTCGCAACATATCCTCTAATATACGGTTTTAATCGTTTACATGCGCCCATCCGATCGTGGATGAAAAGGCATCTTGAAGTTCAAGCTGCGAATCCAACGCTCTCTGTAAACTTCTCCGGAAGTTGGAGGTGAAACGTGGATCACATGCAAGTAATCTTATTTGGAATCCCATGCAAGCGGACTATCTTTTTCGGTAAAGCTGCGCCCACTTATCTCGTAGAATAGGTGGGTTTCCACAGTATGAAATGTCTTGACTTTGTTAATCATCCCACTATGACCCAAATTCTTGTGTAACCTCGTAAAGTTCTAGGCGGTCCAACTATGAAATCCATAGAGATCTCCTCCCATTTCCACCGAGGCACATGTAAAGGTTGCTGCAAAGCAAACCCGCGGGTCTCGCTCTCAGGTGCCTTCACTGCCGACAAGTCAAACACTTGCGACAAACTCGCTACGTCGCGCTTCATGTTGCACCACCAAAACAGTATTTGGATCTCGGTACATCTTGGTGCTTGCGTGGTGCATAGAAAATGGTGAGTTATGGCCTTCGCTCAATATTTCAGTTCTCAGCTTGTCATCGTCTGGCACACACAATCGTCCCTGAAATAGCAATCCTCCATCTGTGGATAGGGAAAACTCTGGCAACTCACCTGTAGTTTCTTGTAGTACGCTTTTCTACTAAGCGAGGTCCACTTGCCGGGCCTCAGCGATACGTTGTCTCAAAGTTGGTTGCAGATTAATCGAGCTAAGCGAGCCGTGGTCTTTCCTACTAAGTGCTGCGATTTCGGCTCGAGCAAACTCGCGCTGTAACTCTGCTCTGCATTAACTGAACTCGTGCGAGGTATGCGCGGCTTTCTCACGAGGGCATCGGCCACTACATTAGCCTTACAGGGATGGTATTGTATGTCAATATCATAATCTTTCACTAATTCCAACCATCTGCGTTGCCTCATGTTCAATTCTTCGGGTGAGCAGATACTTGAGACTTTTATGATGCGTAAAAATCGAATTTTCTCGCCATACTGGTAGTGTCTCCGGATCTTTAATGCAAATACCACTTCTTTGCTAGTTCCGGTCATGGGTTGGATAGTTCCTCTCGTGCGTCTTCAATTGTCGGGATGCATAAGCTATTACTTTACCGTCTTTGCATCGATACACACCCAACCCTTTCTTAGAAGCATCATTTGTAAACCACAAAGCTCCTGTTCCCTCGGGGGCTGTAAGAATCGGGTGACACTAATCGTGCTTGAGTTCGGAAACTCGCCTCACAAGCATCATCCCAAACAAATGAGTTTCTTTACGCGTCGGTGAGTCATAGGCATGGCTATCTTGGCAAAATCTCGCTTGCGAAGCGTCTATAGTATCCCGCAAGACCAGAAAACTACGTACCTCTGCATAGCGGTGGTCGGACGAGGCCAGCGTGTGGCGGCCTCCACTTTTGCTTTGGATCAACGAGACCCCGGCCGGACACCACATGCCCTAAGAAAGAGATACTTATGCGAGCGAACTCACACTTGGAAAATTTTGCATATAACTATTATTCTCCTCGGCGTGAGTAACACTTTTCTCTCAGTGCATTTCATGCTCTTCATCACATCCGGAGTATATCGGTATATCATCGATGAACACAATCACGAATGTATCAAGAAACTCCTTGAATAAGCGGTTCATCAAGTCCATGAAAGCGGCGGGGCGTTGGTCAAACCAAGCGGCATCACCGTGAACTCGTAATGCCCATAACGTGATTTGAATCTTTGTTTTAGGATTATCCTCTTCAGCGATCCTCCTCAAGCGATGGCTTTCGATCTCGGATCGATCTTGGAGAACAACTTTTGTTGCTCCTGTGGTGATCGAACAAGTCATCTATTGCGGGAGGGTATTTGTTCTTGATCGTAACTTTATTCAACTCCTCGTAATCTATACACAGCGCATGGATCCGTCTTTCTTCTTCACGAACAAAGCAGTGCTCCCGGTAGGCGAAGCGGCAGGCGTATAAACCCTTTGTCTAGCAAGTCTTGTAAGCTGCACTTTTAGTTCTTTCAACTCTGCCAGGCGCCATTGCATGCGGGGCCTTGGATATCGGGGTCGTCCCCAATTCCAATCCGATGTTAAAATCTACCTCCACGATTGGAGGTATTTCGGGAGGTCCTCGGGAAGACGCGTCGTAAACTCATTCACCTCTGGTAATGCGATGTCACTTTGAGATCTCTGTGCACCTTGCGTCTAGTATGCAAGCTAAGGCGCCCCAAGCTCCCCGATGCAATAACTTTACGGCCTTAAGGGCGTAATTACCTTAGGCCTACTTCTGCTATCGTGCTCTCGAACTCAGAGCGGGTTGGTCGGAGAGAGTGAACACTACCTCCTTCCCGAAACAATCAATGCAAGCATGGTTCTGCGCTAACGATCCATGCCCAATATTACATCAAAGTCAAACATGTCTAAGACCACTAGATTCACTGCCAACTCATGGTCCGCGATGGTCACACTACCATCCTTGACTTTCATATTGGCTAACAAATTTGTTCCCAGGAGTGGAGACAGAGCAGGGCATACATCAGAATCGTTCTAGTTCTAACTCAGCTTGACTTACAAAGGTTGCAGAAATAAAAGAGTGCGTAGAGCCAGAATCAAACAATACAAAGGCAAGGTGCCCAAGTAATGGAAGTGTACCTGTAACCACTGAGTCTGAGCCATAGATGTCTCTACTGGTGCTTGCATAGGCTCTCCTCGATGTATAACCGGCTTCAGCGCAGCCCACTATTTATAATCGAGGTGGCTAGTGGCTGGCTTGACTCGAGGCAAACTATTAGCTCTGTGCCCTTCTTTTTCACTTTGAAACACACTCCGGACCGGGCTAAACACTTACCCCAGTGCTGCTTACCACATTCTTTGCACTGTGGCCTATCTCCGCTGCTATTTCCCGATCTGTTGACTTGTGGTTTGGACCGGAAACTGCATGAAAAATGCCTGGTCTATGCGCGGTGTACGCTGGGGCCATTTGTGAGCTAGAATTTGGTGGTCCCACTTCCTCTTATGATTTGCTATGGATCGCCCCGGGTTAATTACTACACTGTGCGATGCGGTACTGCACCCAAATCAATTCCGCCACTCTCACTGCGGAGGCGTAATCAGGAGGTGCTAATGCTTGGATAAAGCCTCGAACGTTCTCATCCAGTCCCATAATGAAGCGCTCAGTCTTCTTTGCCTCTGTATCTACCAGCTCGGGGGCAAAGCGGGACAAACGGGTAAATTCCCTCTCATACACTTCCACCGCCTCCTCGGTTACGCACAATCTGTAAGAATTCCGCTTTGCTTCTGTAACGAGTGCGGCGAGGATAAAATTTCCGCCGTAACGCTTCCTTGAAGCAGATTCGTGTGTCGTTTCTCCGCTTAGCGACAATGGTTCCTGGCGGACTCCCACCATAAATACGCGTCATCCTCAAAGATAAAGGTAGCACAGGACACCCCTCGGTCCTCGAGGCGGTTCATCAATCGAAGATGGTCTCAATGGAGGCGACCACAACTTCGACCACGGTGGGGTCACTGGAAGACCCATTGAACGACCTAGGATCATACTTCACGAAGTCCTTGGTAACGAGACTCCAGAGTTGCATCGTTTCGCCCCTGGTTTGCTTGGGCCAGCTGGGTGGCTACTGTAGCTCGCACAGACTCTGCATAGCCTCCACCATCATAGTCATAACATTGGCGTTCCCTTGAGTCTCGCCACGGGGGCAAGCTGCAGTACATTCTCACGGCCGGTCGGTGGCGGTCACGGGGAGGTCTCGAGCGGGTGGAGTAACCTCTTCCCGATCTAGGGTAATTCAGGTTGGGACGTCAACGTGTTCCCTTGCCCTCCGGCCCCTACCACGTCCCCTACCTCTCCCTCGGCCTCTAGGTGGCATTTTGTCAATACTACAATATAGAGAGTTTCTAACTCAGTTTTTCTTCACTTTCAAATCATAAGATAGGATCACCCCTTGGGGCTTTTAAGGTTATGTATATGCATAGAAAAAGTATCATATCATAATCATTTACTTTCTTAATAAAATATCGGAACGTACCTGGCGGTGAGTGGAAAGCGTTGTTAAACCATGGGAACTACTCTGTGCTTACTCTGTAAGCAAGTCCTGTAACCCTTAAACCTAGGGCTCTGATACCAACTGTAACGCCCTACTTTTCTATGACCAATTCCTAGGGACATTACTACACATGCATGCATTTATAGGCCGAGAGATAAAAGAACTTAAAAGAAATTTCCAAGCAACATAAATAGTTTCAGGGATCCCAAAAACAAAACATTAAAATCCGATAAGAGCATCGTTTTAGCATGGCCTATTAAAACGTAAATAAGTTTAACTACAAATAAAAGCATAGAGATAACATCAGTTTTAAGACAAATGTGCGGAAAACATGTCGGTCCCCATGGTTTTAGTAACGCTTCCCCGTCACTCGCCCTGCACGTCCTTTCCTTTACCTGAAAAACATTTTTAAAAGAAAGGGTGAGTATTGCAAACAATACCCAGTAAGTAACCTCGCTACCGAGGTTTGGGATATGCATACACATACAATCAGGATCTCTAAACTCATTCGTAACATACATATATGGGACCTAAAACTTTCTAGTATTGTCAGGTCTTTAATCCATGACTGCTTATTTAATTGTGTCGAGCCTTTAATCCATGACTGCTTATTTAGTTGTCAGGCCTTTAATCCATGACTGCTTATTTAGTTGTCAGGTCTTTAATCCATGACTGCTCATTTAATTGTCAGGTCTTTAATCCATGACTGCTTATTTAATTGTGGGGCCGACTGGTCATCCTGAGTCATTTCGTTTTGAGTCCTCACAGGCACTTCTGCACTTTGACCCATAGGTCTCTATTGCATGTCGACCATGCACATAATGATCTCGGGATAACCAATGTCCACACTATTCACTAATTCATTTCGTGGCATACAAAACATGCATGAGGTCCCATCACCACATAATAATAGAGTACATGTCACAAACATCATCATCAATATATCAATCATACTTTCTCATGGACAGTTTGAAGATCATACTTTTGTAAGAAAACATGTACCATTCTCATACAAACTACTGTCCTATTCTCACATGAAATAATGGAATACCTTTACATAGCATACGAGAATGATCTCACATAAAATAATGGGTTATTTCCACTTGATGCATCGAAGTATTTCCACATAAAATATTACGTATTCTCACATGAATATCTGTATATTTTCGTATAGAAAATCATAAACTATTTTCGCATGAAATCATAAAAATCATTTTCATTTAATCCCATTAAAAGTTCGGCACAAGGTCCCTTACCTCGTTCCGATTTCGCTCCAAAACTTAACCCGAACTCCTTAACTAGCCTTCCTTTAGTAGAACCTGCATCGCACCGCAATCCGAAATTATAATCTAAATTCACCCTGATTCCATAAAGTAACGATACCTAATTTACGTTCATAATCTTTCGTGCTCCGCTCACCTCAAGTTCAGTACGGAAACCTAGTATTCCTTAGTTCGTTTTGGCGTTTGACCTCCAATTCCGCTCCGAGTTTAGTCCCTACACTTTTGTGTTCGAAAAGTAGCTTAGGTTCTCGGTTATACACTTAGATAATCAGTAGGTCTAGAATAATTCTCAATCAAGTTCGAAACTTGGATAGATCGCTCACCGGACTGAAATTTTAGCTGCTGTACCGTTGCTGGCCGGCGTTGTAGAGCTCGACGGCGGCACGAACGAGCATTGGCAGAGGCTGGGGTTGAGTGGGGTCCGGCGAGGCTGTCGACCTGGAGATGGACGGCGCCGTTTTTGGCTGATCTGCACGGCCGTTGGGCTTCTTTGAAGGAACACCCGTGCACGCGATGCTGCGGATCGTGATCTCGGGGGCGCGAGCGGCGGCGGTGGTGAGGACACGAGCTATCGGCGGCGGCAGATCTTCATTCGCTCTTCGGTGTGCGCAGTGTGAACGGCTCGCGAAAGGGGTGGCGGCGAGACCCGATCGATCCGCAGCGTCGGAGTCGAGACTTCGGTGAAACGGCTTGCAAGGCGGTGAGGACCGTTTCGCGGCGGCGGTGGGACGAGGTGCGAGATGGAAGCGGCGCGCGGCCGAGGGTTCGTGCGTGGGTCGCAAAGGAGTTGGTGGGGCGGCTTGCACGATCGACAGACGGCGGCGGCGGCGGAATTTGCACGTTGGAGCTAGGGTATCGGTTAGGGTATGTGCACGAAGGAGAAGGAGAAGAGTGATGTGTATGGTTTTAGGGTTAGGGTTAGGGTTTTGATACAATGAGGAGGAGGAGATGATCATGCTCTAGGGTTTTTTTCTTATGGTTAAATACCAAAGAGACTAAGGGCTAGGGTTAGGTTAAATTTTACACACCCCTCATTTAAACAATAATCACCAAAACGCCCTTGAGATTGCCCTTTTCCTTTAATTTCATAATTAATCTCATCTTAAGGAACAATTCACCTAAGCTAAACAAAATTACGGTCTCCCTCTCGCCGAGTTTGATTAAAACACCACTCCAACTAAATACAGCGGCCAATAAAGTGTTGAATAAAATAACTAATAGTACCTGAGATGGCGGTCGTCACACTCTGTCTAAGGAAGGTTCTGTCTAGACTGGAGTATTTAAGCTAACGAAAATGGAACACCCCTACCTGGGAACTTACCTGAGAGTGAATTTAATCTAGGGTTTATAAATTATTAAAATGTCAGCAGTGTTTATTAAGGGGTTAATAAACTAGAAAGACCTAGGTTTATAGATTTAGGTAAAATTCAATATAAAGGGTTATATTGATAAACTTAGGTAAAATAAATAGCCGGGTTTAACCTAGGTCAATTTCCTACATAGTTAAAGTATCTAGTGGGAGGAAAAAAGGTGTATATGATACATCAATTTTTTTCACCTAAATCTCTCCGGAGAAATTCACACCGTGAGATCCATACTTGGCCTCGTGGTGCAAACGGGAGAGTCCCCCTTTGGATGGTATTTGTATGGGTTAATATCAAGGTTAATGGAGAGGGTACTTATAGTGAGTGGGAGCAGGAATTGTGACAACAAAAACCCATGGTCTCTTATGTCGGTTCACACCGTGAGATCTCTATGGTCAACCTACTAGTTTGGCCTGGACCACGCAATCCCTTCGGAGGGCTTGATCATAGGGGATCGGAATATAGTGAACACCCGAAAGGGATAAAGGTTACCTTAGTCCATTTTCAAACTTTATCCTCCCTTCGACGGATTTTGTTGGATCGAGACTCTGGAATCTAAGGATAGAGGGTCACACTCACGGGATACATTAGTAGTAAGTGTATCCAGACTGAATAATGATAACTAAAACCTAAAGGAATAAGAGTCATTCTGAAATTAAGTCTTGGTCGAGACTGTCTCGATCCAGAGGAGAAGTGTTTTTGATTACCCTTCGGTGTCATACATTCTAAACTTTTTGAGTATCATTGAAAATTATTAATGACCTAGGAATCATTAGATAATTAGCTAAAACTAATTGGATTAGTTAAAGATTTAGCGAGAAACTCAAGTAATTTATTTCTTTCAGAAAAAATGACTAGCTCATTTATTTCCTTATTGGCTGCGGAAAATTTAACCGGGGAAACTATGATGACTTGGAAGAACAATCTTAACATAATCCTAGTTGCGGACGATCTTAAGTTTGTGCTCACTGAGCAGTGTCCTCAGGTGTCAGGATCGAATGCAGCACGAAATGTTCATGATCCATATGATAGATGGATTAAGGCCAATGATAAGACCAAGGTCTATATGTTGGCAAGTATGTCTGAGGTCCTAGCCAAAAAGTACGAGGGCATGATGATCGCTAAGGAAATCATGCATTCGTTGCAAGGCATGTTCGGACAACAGTCTGTTCAAGTCAGGCACAATGCCCTCAAGTATATTTTCAACGCCGGGATGGCGGAGGGATCATCTGTTCGGGACCATGTTCTCGATATGATGGTTCACTTCAACGTGGCGAAGTCGAATGGTGCTTCTATCACGAGTCGAGCTAGGTCAACTTTATACTAGAAACTCTTCCAGAGAGTTTCCTACAGTTTCGAAGTAATGTTGTTATGAACAATCTTACTTTCAACCTTACCTCCCTTCTGAATGAACTACAAACCTTTCAGTCTCTGATGAAAATCAAGGGACCAAAAGGTGAGACAAATGTTGGCAGTCGGAGTTTTCACGAAGGTTCGACCTCTGGGACAAAACCAGTAGCTTCATCTTTTTCAAGCCTGAAAAGGAAGAAGAAGAAAATGAAGAAGGTTAGTAAGGGGAAACGGGCTGACAAAGTTTCCGCCCAGAAGGGCAAAAAGGTCAAGGAGGTTACAAATAAAGGAAAGTGTTTCCACTGCAATGAGGACGGACACTGGAAACAGAACTACCCAAAGTACCTGACTGAGAAGAAGAAAGAAGGTAAATATGATTTACTTTGCATAGAAGTTTGTTTAGTGGATGATGATAATACAACCTGGAAATTGGATTCGGGCGCCACTAATCATGTTTATTCTTCTTTTCAGGAAATTAGTTCCTGACAGCAGTTGCAGGAAGGGAAAATAACGCTCCGGATTGGAACTGGGGATGTTGTCTCAGCTGTGGCAGTTGGCACCATGAAGCTGTTATTTGGCAAGAAGTATATGTTGTTAGATAATGTATTAGTGATACCAGGGTTTACTAGAAACCTAATTTCCGTTTCTTGCCTAATTAAACAATGTATTTCTGTATCTTTCTTTTATAATAAAGTGTTTATTTTAAAGAAATGTGTCGAAATATGTACAACTTCATTAGAAAATAATTTGTATGTTTTAAGGCCAAATTCAGTCAAAATGGTTTTGAATACTGAATTATTTAGAACTGCAAATACACAAACTAAGAAACGTAAAATTTCTCCTAAAGAAAATGCTTATCTTTGGCATCTTAGGTTAGGTCACATAAATCTTAATAGGATTGAGAGGTTGGTAAAGAATGAACTTCTAAACAAGTTACAAGAAAGTACTTTACCAATATGTGAGTTCTGCCTTGAGGGCAAAATGACTAAAAGACCTTTTAGTGGAAAAGGTTATAGAGCCAAAGAACCCTTAGAACTTATGCATTCAGACCTTTGTGGTCCAATGAATGTTAAAGCTAGAGGAGGATATGAATATTTCATTTCTTTTATAGATGACTATTCAAGATATGTGCATATTTACCTAATGCATCACAAGTCTGAAGCACTTGAAAAGTTCAAGGAATTTAAAGATGAAGTTGAAAACCAGTTAGGTAAAACAATTAAAACATTTTGATCTGATCGAGGTGGAGAGTATATGGATTTGAAATTCTAGGGCTATATGATAGAACGTGGAATTACATCCCATCCCTCAGCACACGGTATGCCTCAACATAATGGTGTATCGGAAATGAGAAATAGAGCCCTGTTGGACACTGTTCGATCAATGATGAGCTATGCTCATCTCCCTGGCTCATTTTGAGGTTATGCAGCAGAGACTGTTGTTTATATTTTGAACAATGTTCCATCAAAAAGTGTTTCAGAAACACCATTTAAACTCTGCAAAAGGACGTAAAGGTAGTTTATGTCATTTCAAAATATGGGGATGTCCAGCACATGGGCTTGTGACAAATTCGAAAAAGTTGGAATCACGTTCAAAATTATGCCTATTTGTAGGCTACCCTAAAGAGACGAGAGGTGGATAATTCTATGATCTTAAGAAAGATAAGGTAGTTGTGTCGACAAATGCCACTTTTTTAGAGGAGGACCACATTAGGGACCACAAACCAAGAAGCAAGGTTGTGTTAAGTGAGTTAGACGGAACAATAGCAAAAGTTGCTAATAGTACTAGTACATCAACAAGAGTTGTTGATTCTAGTCAAAATGGTGTCGAAATATGCACAACTTCATTAGAAAATGGTTTGTATGTTTTAAGGCCAGATTTAGTCAAAATGGTTTTGAATACTGAATTATTTAGAACTACAAATACATAAACTAAGAAACGTAAAATTTCTCCTAAAGAAAATGCTTATCTTTGACATCTTAGGTTAGGTCACATTAATCTCAATAGGATTGAGAGGTTGTCTGGAATTGCAAGAATAAGACTCTAGCATTGTCTCAAACATCTTACATCGACAAAGTGTTGTTACGATTTAAGATGCAAGATTTCAAGAAAGGTCTGTTACCTTTCAGGCATGGGGTTCATTTTTCTAAGGAACAATGTGCTAAGATACCTCAAGAAGTTGAGGACATGAGATGAATTCCTTATGCATCAGCTGTTGGGAGCCTAATGTACGCTATGTTGTGTACTAGGCCAGACATCTGCTTTGCAGTAGGAATGGTCAATAGATATCCATCCAATCCAGGACCAGAACACTGGACGACGGTTAAAACAATTCTCAAGTATCTTTGGAGAACGAGGAACTACATGCTTGTGTATGGAGCTAAGGATTTGATTTTTACATGATACACAGATTCTGACTTTCAAACCGACAAAGATTCTAGGAAATCTAAATCGGGGTCCGTTTTTACTCTTAACGGAGGAGTTGTAGTTTGGCGAAGCATCAAGAAAAGATGCATCACAGATTCCACTATGGAAGCCGAATGTGTAGCAACTTGTGAAGCAGCTAAGGAGGTCGTTTGGCTAAGTAAATTCATGATGGATTTGGAAGTTGTTCCAAATATGAGTTTGCCAATCACACTTTATTGTGATAATAGTGGTTCTGTGGCAAATTCGAGGGAACCCCGAAGTCATAAGAGGGGAAAACACATTGAGCGGAAGTATCACCTAATCCGGGAGATAGTGCATCGAGGAGACGTGATTGCCACGAAGATAGCTTCGGAGCACAATGTTGTTGATCCTTTTACAAAGGCTCTCACGGCTAAAGTGTTTGAGAGTCACCTAGAAGGTCTAGATCTATGTGTCTTATCCTAACTAGGACAAGTGGGAGTATGTTGTACAAAGGGTATTCAAGTGCAGTTTATCATATTTACATTACTGTAATTATGTACTCCACTAGCTTTAGATCAAGTGGGAGATTGTTGGGTTTTATGCCCTAAACTTGTGTAGTTTTGTAAATTATTAATTAATAAATAAAGAGTTATTTATTTTGACAATTGTTGTATTCTCGCACATAAAACTAAATCCAATAAACTAAGCTCCAAGGTTATAATAGTAAATCTTGAACAAATGTGTAGTGGACACTAGTTGGATTATGTTCAAGTATATAACCTAAATGGTCTATGGTATACGCATGAGGTTGAGAACCTTATTCTGGTAACACCATGGATGCGACCTTCTTTGTATTTAGTACTAACGAGGTTATCCAACTCGTTCATGTGATAGACATGCGAGTGGGGGCATCATGTACGATGAGTTCGTACAGGACCGGATGGGGAATTAACTCTTCGAGATGAAATTCACTCATTCCTGAATTAGGGAATTAGATAGGTTGTTCTCTTAAGAACTGTATCTAGGTCTTGAACAACGGGGCCTCACCCTCTTACTGGCCTAAGAGGGATTATGTTTATGGTAGGACGATAGATTTTTTGTTCATTACAGGATCTGTAATGCTTAGGAGCAAGAGGTGATCACAGGGGTAAAATGGTAATTTGACCCAACTGTGATTACGAACAACCTGTGAAGGGTCGACTCATAGGTATTGATTATATCAATGGACCAATACATTCTACAGTAAGGAGAGTGCAACTGCGAGTCATTAGTGGAGTGACTCGTAGTTAATGAATGTTGATTAATTAGATCAAAGAATTTGATCGGTTAATCTCGTATCATTGGAGCTCATGGTTTGTAGGTCACTTAGGTCTCTCCGTTGGCTCAACATGGAAATATTGAGGGTATAAAGTTTGGAGTGAAGTTGAAGTATTCAATTCTACACATGAGGAGATATATCAGTTATATGTGATATAATTGATATAATATATAGTTTAATGTGAATTTGGTTCATAATAAACTATATACTAAAATGAGAGATATGAAAAATTGAATATTGATTCATTTTATATATGTTGTATAAATGTGATTTATATAAAGGTATAAGATACCTTATAATTATGTAATTATGCAAATATGCAAATATGATTTGCATATACATAATATGAGCATTATATTGAACAATAGGGATAGGATGGTAATTTATATCCTATTTTCCTATAAATAGATGCATGTGGATGCAACTAAAAGGTTAAGCCAAGTGGAACCCTAGAATGCTCATAATCTTGTTATGGCAATTCTCATAACAAGCTCTTTCTCTCAAAATCTCTCTATACTCCCCTAACTCCTAAGAGGAATCTCACCTTCCTCCCTCTCCTAGAGTCACAACGGAGAAGATCTACCAGCGGTGATCGTAGATCAATTGTGTCGGGTTCGTAGAGAACGTGAGATCGTGAGCATTACCATGGCTGAGGAGTACTAGAAGAATTTGTTCTTGTCCATTTTTCTCATTTACATGCTTAATCTATTTTGTATTTTGTTCTTGAATCGATCTATGTAACTAAATCAAGAACACTTGATTCAATTCGCTTCCGATGTGCGATCCGATCCTTTAAGTTCCGACTTATTCTTGGTTCCCCTCATCCAATGAAGACCAAATTTTTGATGATGAAGTTGATGAAGATGATGAAGACGCTTCAGAGAAGTAAGCTTGAAAGGGAAGTTTGCTAATCACTTCTTAATCTGCTTTTGATGTGTCTGCCTTATGTTTGAAATGATCTCTGTTTTTAGTTTCTGCATTTGTTATTCTAGTTTTTATTGTAAGCTTTAGTTTTTTTTTTTTTTTTTTTTTTTTGTAGAAGCTTGTTTTCCTGTTCCCTCTCGTGCAATTTAAAAAATGAAATGAAATGAAGAAGTATTGTAATCTTTCTGTTCTTGACTGAGTAGTGTTGGTTAAAGAAAGAAAAAAAAAACAAATGCCTCTGCCCTATGTTAGTTTTGTTTCAAGCTGATAAAGAATATAAGGTGAAAACTTTTGGGCTAGCATAAAAAGATTGTTTCAGCAAATGGTTAGATAATTATGTTCTGCATGATATCATAAATTGTTACTTCTTAAGTTCTGAAAAGCTTTATTGGGATGTTGTAGGATTGCTCACATTCTAGCTTTTGTAATATGTTTTAGAGGTTGATTTTGCTCATGGACATTAAAATTCAGAATTGAGTATAATTTTGATCTATCCTTTTATAAAGTCCTAGATTTTAGGAAGACTCATTCACAACTAAGTTGTTAGTAAGCTAATTCTTAGTCTAGTTCTAATTTCTGTTAGTTGCTAATAAGTTTGAGTGTTTTCCTTAATTTTATATCAATGGGGACAATGAGTGATTTATGTTTGGGGTCATTTATTTATATATATATATATAAAAGCAAAAACTTTAGGTGAACATTTCCCTTCTTCATTTAAGATACACTATTCTCCCTTAGAAAAGCCTTTGTGTATAACACATAAAAGAGCCTAGTAGGCTGTCTTAAATGGACTAAATAAAGTAGTCTAAGAAATTTCTTGTGCTCGTAGTTAGATATTTTCACCAAAAAGTGTTGATATTCTAGAGTGAAGGTACAAACAATAATTAGATTGCTAAAGCAAAAGAAAAAAAAAAGGAAAAAAAAATTTATAAGGGATAAGTGTTGCCTGATAGTTACGTCCTCTTAGAGCTTAGGTGAGCTTTAACATAAAATGTTTCCATTCTGAGAAGAAAGAGGGTAGTAACAAGAAAGATAATCTTGATGAGAATGATTGTAGACCTCTATGGTGATAGCATGAAAGCTAGGGTGTTCAACATCATAAAATGTTAGCATTCCAAGAAATAGAGTTATGACTGGGATGTCCTAAAGGTAGATATATAAAAAAAGAGAAAAAGAATGAAAGAAAAAATGTTTGAAGTTGATGTAAATAAAGTGGAGCTTACAAAAATTTAGAATTAGCAGAAAATGAGTGGGTGAAGGCTTGGTCATGAGATTGCTCAAAGAGTCTAAAGACTTGAATTTCTAGCGTAAAGGAGTTCAAGATCTAAATTATACTTTTCTTAAATTCTATGGTCTTAGACAAAAGAGCAAATGCTAGAATCTTGAAGTAGGACAATAATCTTGAAATTGTGAAAACATATGTTATGATGGAGCAATTAAGGTGATTTACCTTTGTGTCCTTTGGGGGCAGAGTATGTTAGCTAATCATTGTCGGTTGGGTTTAAAGCATCACTCAAGGATGAGTAATGATTCAAGTTTTGGGGTTTGATAACTCTTAAATAAGAGTTATTAGATATTTAAATTGAGAATGTTTCGATTAGAATGATCTCATTTTACCTTTGAAACTCCTTAACTTTGACTTGTTTTGCTCTAATATTATTTTTGATATAGTAAAATTATTATTTGTGCAATATTACCATAATTAATGAGCTAGTTGATTTATTTGGGGTATGATTTGAGAAAGATTTTCAAAGTTTGAATGCAGTAGCTTTACAACAATTTGTTGGAGCAAAGTTGGTACTTTGAGCCAAATAACAATTTACACGTGAAAAAGCATTCATTAAATGACCTGGACTTTGTCAGATGACTCAACCTGTCCGGACAAATAGGGGCAGGCTATGTCACTGAAGCAGTCTAATTAGCCTTAATCTTTCAAAAAGGTAGGGATAAGAGATGGAGCAACCATTTTGGGGGGAGAGAGAACTTTTACTCTGAAAACGAGGAGAATTAGAGAGAGAGGAGATCCTAATTCCAAAGGCCTGGAACTACGATTTTTGTCCAAAGAGGAAAGTTTTTCCCGTTGGAGTTAATACTTCACCGCAACTTTTGAAGGAACAATCAAACTCACTTTTCTTCTTCTTCTTCCCCCTTTGTTTGATTAGTTTTACGCACTATTTCATTTATAAAAATGTTTAGAATTCTCTGTTTTTGCTTATTTCCGACTATAAACTAACTTACCTTAAGGTGATGATTAGAGGATGTGTGTACTTTACGTTGTAGTTGAGTAAAGTTCTTTTTAATCGATTTAGTTTTTAAGTATACTTAATTTCTAGCTCGATTTCGTTTGACCAACCATTTCGTTACTTTGTTTTCTTAATTTATGGGAAGAATAGGGAGAGTTTATTTCTTAAAAATCACATTAGCTCTGGGTTAGGGTTAGTTGCTAACTAAGTGAGGAGATTAGGGATAATCACACACCTAATGCACACACATTATAGTGGTTTAATATAGCTAGAGTAATGAGAATCAAACAACATAACTCAGGTAATTTGGAAGAATACTATGTTTACTGTAGTGAATCGATTGGAATGAATGTATGCTCAAACTATAGTGTAATCAATTGTGTGATTTGCCTCTAATCCGAACCTTTATTTAAGCATTAATATTTTTAATCTAGTTCTTATTTGTTTTTTGTCAGGTCCCTTGTTTTCGATTTATTATCGCAACTATTTTTGTTCCAACATTTATTCATTTTATGTTAGTTGATTCTCTGATTGAATTTTTTGATTACCAATTGAGTTTTTACAATAATTTACTGCAATCTTGCTACAAATATATGTGTATACTTGTGCATAGACAACTCTCAAAGCTGAATTATACATATTGTTATAGCAAAACAAGTGTCAGTCTCCACATGAGCAATTTAGATCAAATCGTTTGTAACTATTACAAAGTAGGTCGTATCAATAGTATTACCAAGATAAGACACCCAACCTTATTCATATACTGTCCCTTTAGATTATCTCTTGAACATGATTCTCTCATATGTCAACAATATATTGTTTAAGATGACACAAATAACCTTAGATTTTTCATAAAATGGGTAATATAATATTGCAAATAAAATAATAAAAAATATTATTAATTATTAAATAAATTATTAATTACGAAGCTTTAGGCATAAATCCTAACAATTAGGGTTGCTTATCCTCTAATGCTTGCCTTGAACAGAACAATTTACCTGCACTCAAAAACTTGTTTACCATGATAAGAAGTCGAACATAAGTCATTAGCACTTTCTTATCAATGACCAGAGGAATTTTTCATCCTTGAATCCAGTCATGATAGAAGTAAGTGTTGTTTCGTCGATATATCCGTCATCTGCAAGGCCTCACTGTTAAACCGTGATATATACTCCCTTAATGTCTCTCATAACACTCATTTTAGAGTGTTATTTAGCTCTAAAAACTAGGTTATTTGCTTAGAAAACGAGTATTTGATGTTGTAATTTATGTCATTTAAGAAGAATTTAAGTAAAAATAAGTTTTTCATGCGTTCGAAGTCTTGATTTTGTAAAGTTTTTAGGTGTAAATAGACTCATTTTTAGTAAGAAATTACTTTTTATTGTTTTTATGCAGAAGCTGAAAAATGACCCAAATGCGCCCATATCCCAGTCGCAATTGATGTCCAAGGTAGAAGATCTAAGAGATATACAACTAAGATACACCAACAATAGAGAACAAAAGAAAAATATCAGGAAGAACTCAAAATGCGCCCAACTATGCAGTTGTATTTAGGCTATTTCGACAACAGAACATATGTGTTCACTATGAGGTCGCATCTAGACCTTTTAGACAGATATTTCTAGATTTGCGGGATTCACAGATAAAATCAGATAAAAGCATTTATGCTCAATCAAATCTATTAAAATTATGGGATATACTCTACCACGCCTCTCCACACTGATCTCGACAAGAAACCCTAGACTTTAAAGTCTATAAAAGGCGGCTCGAGCTTCAGTTTCAAGAGAGCTTGAATTTCTATTTTCTTCCCCTACATTTTGCTATTTTCTTTTTGACGTCACACCAAGTCTCCTCCAAGCTCTGTTCAATCTTCATTTGGATACGAACTTTGAAAGAGGGGAGTGTAAGTGTTTGTCCTCTTCGAAAGAAGTTGGACAAAGTCAACATGAAGGAACATTTTCAAATTTTTATTACTTTCTTTTACATTATGTATTTTATGTTTTCTTAATAGTTAGTTGTTTTTTTTTCATTCTTTAATTCAATTTCAAGTTTCTGTTTTCATTAATAAATTAGACAAAAAATGACTAAGTAAAGAGTTAGATAATCCACATAAATAAGGATTATCACACCCCGAAACTTGAGTCATTGCTTGTCCGCAAGCAATCACAAGCAATCAAACAAACTTTGCTAATTCTTAAGTTTAGCATTTAGAAAGAATCACAATTTCTCTTAGACGTGTCTCAAACTCATAACATTGACTTTCACAACCAAGTCCATTACTAACTTAACTGGCCTTGGTATTTTTCTCTCAAATTCTCATTATGACTATACCATTATCACCCTTGTTCGGTCATGTCTACTTCCTATATAAGTTTCAAGACACCCTCCCCCAAACTTTATTCTCTTGCTGCCTTTATATTTTGCGAGGGTTTATTTTTTCTAAGTCAATTGTGCATTCACTCCAACTCACCGACACTTTGTGGTGAAGGTGGTTGACTACGAGCACACATCACTAATGTATTTACTCATTCCCTAAAACAACCTTTCATGCAGAGGCAATCATGGGTGTCATGACCTTCCCTGGTTACTTGGTTGCTTCTAGGAAGTGGAGTATCCCTCCTTATCCTTATTTCTTTTGAATTTTCGAAGTTTTCAAACAAATTCCCAAGTAGATTCACAGGTAGAGGTGTTCCCTACGGTCAGCTTAAGTACCTCAGCCTTAGACAGGATTCTCCTTAGACAGAATTTGCTAAACAATTTCTCAATTGATCGAACTAAGGAGTTTTTTTTTTATTTGGCAGTTATTACATCGGATTGGGGTTGCTAAGTACAAGGATAAAGGGTTACTCACTACAAAAATTTCAATACAAGTCATTTAGAAAATGTAAGATAAAATGCAACTGAATTTTTACCAGCCAAAACTCCCCTTCCTCCCTCCCCCCACCCCCAAACTTAAGATAGGCAATGCCCTCATTGACTAGTTATGATCAAGGTGGTAGTTTAATGTCTATATATTCTGCAAACTAGACGTTCTGTAGGTTATGGGGGCATGGCCTAAAGAGACAGGAGAACATATCCTAAGGATAGTTAAGTAGTTTTGTTATTGTTTGGGAAAAGAATTGAATGTTTAATGAGCTGAGTTTTCACCAGTTATCATCATAGAGGTTCTTCTTCTTTCGAACTACTAAACTCATAAAAATTCCAAGAAAATGAATTCAGAAATAAAAAAAAAATAAAATTGCAAGTTCAAAATAAAAATAATTCAAATGAGCAGAAATAAAATTATTCAAAGCGAATAAAATAAGGAAACACAAAGTCTGATAATAAATTAAGACAAATAACTTTGAGATGAGGTGGGTGGCACTCCCTAGTTGGTGATATCTTCTTCTTCCATGCAGGTTGGGTTGGCGAGCAGGTCATAAGGGAATTCAAGAAGTGTTGGCCCTTGCCCTTAGTCAATTTGGCAAGTGTATTGCTGATGGCAGCATCTCTTTCTTTCACATAGGCCCAGTACTTCCTATTGTCATCCTGCATTTTCTTCAATTCAGCATGTATTGCCTCCATGCTCGTAAAATGTTGTTGTCTTGCAGTCGCATTGTGTCCTGCATTGTCTCTTGCAAAGTTGCTTAAAAAGTTTCCTACAAAGTCTCCAGCATTTTCACCTGCATTTCCAGTGGAAAAGAATTTTTACCTGCAAAGTTTGGCTCAACATCTTCATGAGGTCGATTGCATCGGATAGCCTTCTTAGCATTATGGATCATTAAGGCTCGAATCCCTGTGGCATTTAGAGGATGGATAGCCGTGAGAGCACCCTTTATTTTCATATTTGCCCTAGTGTATAGCCGAGTAATAAGTGAAGGGAAAAACATTCCTTCTGACTTCTTCATGGTCTTCAAATTCAGCTCCCCATTTATGATTTTTCCTATAATGATGTCCAGCTCTTTGTATATGGAATATAGCAACATCACCCTTCAAACCATGGGTTGTTGGTATAATCCTGTTCTTTATGAAGTTCAACCAAACTGTCAGTTCATTCTTCACTTCCCCTGTTGTTAAGTGGCGACTCCCATGCCTTGCTACTGTCCATTGGGCTCCTTCTCTAGCTATCAAACCGAGGGCTTCTTCTAACTGCTCTTCAGAGGGATCATCAATTGTCTCATTTCCCTTGGGTTCTTTGTCATCTTCAACCTGTAAATGTCATTGATGTGCTTGGCATAGTACATCACTGACTTTCCTTTTATAATCACCTCATTGGTTGACTCCTTCCCTAAGTTGGCATAAAACTCGACCACCAGCTCATGGCATGTGGAGATTGGATGCTTGCACAACTCCTCCCAACCCCTAGCTTGAATCATCGAGGTTAGGAATTCTGGTAGGTCCCCTGCTGCAGTTGAGAACCCTCTCTCACTATTCAAAGACAACTTCCTGAAAATTTCTCTTTTTTCATTCACCTCTTGGGTTGCCTTGTGCAGCTCGACTGCTCTCTTTCTCTTTTTAGTTTTGCTCATCTCTTCGTGTCATTCTTCTTCTTCATCTTCCTTCTCTTCCTCGAGATTTTTCCTTGGAGCCTCTTCTTCATGAATTTCTTCTTCTTGTCCATCATCATTCTGTCCTTTGTGCTTCTCTTCCTCCGGCATTTCTTATTGAGTTTCCTCCTCCTGCATTTCTTCTGGCTTTTCTTCTTCGAATTCAGCCCCCTGGTCCCTTATTTCTTCTTCCACTTGATTTTCAAAAATTGGGCAGCATGTCCCCTGTTTTTCGGTTTTCCCCACTTCAGCCCCCATCTCAGATGATGGGAGGCTAGAGATTGCAGCATCTCTAGGCTCCAATTCAGCATCATTTAATTCAGTTCACAAGGGGTTTCGGTTATACCTTATGTTTCTGCCCCATCCTCCCTTTGTTGTTCAGAAGTGGTCAGGGCCCAACGACTGAGTCTTTTTGTGTTGCCCCCTCCATCCAAGTGCTCCTTGTGGAATTTAGCTGCCAAAATTTTTGCTTGGGCTAAGGCTTGTTGTGCCCATTCATCAGGAGAAGGTTCCTTAGGCTCAACCTTCTTCTTTTCCTTTGGTTCGTCTTCTTCTTTTGCCTCGGTGTCTTCTTCTTCTCTTTGGTCAATCTGTGTACTGGGGCTACACTTTTTCGGGTTAGAAACTTCTTCCTTCCCGATTTGGACACTGCATACGGCTTGGGACTCTCCGATTGCTCTTCTTTTCCACCTGCAACAATCTCAATTTTCTCCTCGGGTGGTTTGTTGCTCGGCAGAACCAGATGGGGCTTTTCTCCCATTGCCTCATCTTCTTCTTCCTCTGATTCACAGTTTTTTTCTAGAAGTGTTCTTTCAATCGAGCGAATCTTCCTTTCCTCGTGTTGTTGCTTTATCCAACCCCGCCATGTCTGAGTGTCCCTTTTTGGTTCTTTAAGCACCGAGGGCCCTTTTCCTTGTTTCGAACCAGATGGTGGCTATGTCGTTAGGGGTTTCTCCATCCTCATCTCGTACTCCCAACGATCATCGGCCAACTTCTGCAGTTGCTCCTTCCATTCTTCCGACCCTGGTTTGAGAGAGAATAGGTCCTTCATCATTGGTTCCTCCTTTTTCGAACTGGTGGCATAGCCCTAGGGGGTAGATTTGAGAGTTGCATGAGGGTTTCCGACGCCTCACTCGTCGAAGAGCCCTTCGTTCGGCGGTTGTGGGTCTTCATCGGAGTTTTCATGCTTGTGGGTTGAACCTTAGAGTGTTCGAGAGAGGTCTTTCAAATGCGAGGGAAAAATATTTGGGAAAATGGGGTCAACTCCTTAAAAGGTTCTATTTAAAGAAGGATTTTTGCTCTTAAAAATGTTGTTGCAAAGTTGCCAGCTTTTTTAGACTTAACCTGCAATTTTCAAACGCCCAAAAATGTTGTTGGCAAATTTGTTAGCATTTTAATCCTGCAAAATTCAAATGCCTCAAAAAATGTTGCTTGCAAAGTTGCTAGCATTGTTAAGTCTTTTCCATCTGTAAATCAGTTGTCCTTGTGCTTGTTCTGCCATTGTTGCACTTAAAATAGATCATCAAAAAATTCACCTGCTCAATCCTTTTTTTTTTTTTGCCTTATTTCGTTCTAATTTTCGATTTTCTTAAGTAATTTCTCAAGTAGATCCTCAGGTAGAGGTGTTCCCTAAACGGTCATCTTAAGTACCTCAACCTAGACAAGATACATCCTTAGACATAAATTAGTTAATCATTTCTCAATTGATAGAAATATATATATATATATATATATATATATATATATATATATATATTTTGCATAGCATACTCAAAAGGGATTGTGGTGATTGCCCTTATCCTCCTTAGATCTTCTTCCCAATAGAGCTTGATCTTTTAACCAACGACTTTGGATGTGTGTTTTGTTCCATCTTGTAAATCCATAACCCCATATCGCATCACAACTGACCTTGTCCATCTCAACTTCAGTTTTGCATCGAGGAGTTTTCATTGTGGTTTCTTCATTTTTTTTCTTCAGAGTCTTGTATATTATCCAATTGCACTTGAAACTCCTGCAAATATAGAGATTCTTCGATTTTGATCTTTGAACATTCCTCCATTTCTCCTGGGTACCTCAATGCATTTAGTACGTTAAATTTGATCTCTTGATCATTTACTCGCATTGTGAGTTTTCCCTTCAGCACATCGATCAGTGTTCTACCAGTTGCTAGGAATGGTCTCCCTAAAATGATTGGGACTTCTCTATCTGTTTCACAATCTAGGATGATGAAATCTGCAGGGAATATAAATTTATCTACCTTCACCAACACGTCTTCAATCTTCCTTGTTGGTCGAGCTATTGACCTATCTGCAAGCTACAAAGTTACTGTTGTAGGTCTAGCTTCTCTAATTTCCAGTCTTTTAAAGATTGACAATGGCATGAGATTTATGCTTGCTCCTAGATCGCAAAGTGCTCTTCCCACATCTGTGCTTCCAATCATGAAGGGTATGTAAAGCTTCCCGGATCCTGCAATTTTGGTGGTATTTTGCTTGTTATGAGTGCACTACAGTTTTCTGTTTAAGCTACTATTTCAAATTTCCCTAGCCTGCGTTTCTTAGTCAAGATATCCTTTAGGAATTTAACATAGTTAGGCATCTGCTCAAGTGCCTCCACCAATGGGATATTGATGTGGAGTTGCTTGAGTATGTCTAAGAACTTGTTAAATTGTGCATCCTGAGTTGTTTTCTTGAATCATTGGAGAAATGGAGGAGGTGGTGTGTATTCCTTGGTTGATGTAGGCTCTTTTACTATTGAAGTTTTCTCCTCCTGATCTTGGTGCTTAGCGATCCTTTCCTCTGTCGTTTCACCTGCATTATTCTTGCTTTGCTCTTTTTCTTATGCGCCAACCTTCCTTCCTTCTTCATTCTTCTCAATTTCCTTTGAACCTTCTTGTTCCTTGAGCATCTCTAGACCTGCATAATTTTTTCCACTCCTTAAGGTTATTGCCTTGCAATGTTCCTTTCCTTCTCATTGTGGAGTTTCAGTGGTGTCGAGTAACATCCCTTGCGGTCTGTTTTTCATTTCATTTGCTAGTTGTCCAACCTGAACTTCCAAATTACACAAAGATATCGCTTGACTTGCCATGAATTCTTTCACCCAGTTCTCTAATGATGAACCTTGTCCTCCTGATTGTTGTTGCATTGGGCTTGCATTCTTTTGTGTATAATGTTGTTGCTTCTGATTGTTGAACCCTGGTGGCATTTCCTGTTTTGGATATTGATTTTGATTGGAAGTTCCTGTCCCCTGTCCTCTCCATGAGAAATTTGGATGTTGTCGCCATCCTGGATTGTATGTGTTGGAGTAAGGATTTGGTCTGTTTTTCCCTACATAATACACAGAAGCAGGATTGTAAGGACAATTTTCAAAGAGATGGTTATCATTACAATAAACACAAGTAGGACTAGGGTTAGGAGTGGAATGTATAGCAACAATTGTGGCTTGATTTCCCATCGCCATATTCTTTAGAGTGTTATTCATTGCTGCAATCTGGGCACTCAATCCAGCTATTGTAACCACTTCGTGTACTCCTGCAATATTCCTCGTGTTGTGTGATTCATCCTCTCCCCATTGGCTATTATTTGACACTATAACATCTAAAATTTCATTGGTCTCGCTCGTTGTTTTGCTGAGTAGTGATCCATTGGTTGAGGCGTTCACTAATGTCTTCGATGCCTGCGTTAAACTATTGTAGAAGTGCTCGACTAGCAAACATGCTGACAATCCATGGTGCGGGCATTTTCTGACTAATTTCTTGAAGCGCTCTCATGCAATGCCAAGTCCTTCATTCATCCCCTACTTGAATGTGATTATCTCTCCTCTGATCTGTGCATTCTTCGTGGGTGGAAAGTACTTTGTGAGGAACTTCTCTGCTAATTCATCCCACGTTCTTATGGAATCTGGAGGAAAAAAATCTAATCATGCTTCAGCATTTCCCTACAAAGAAAAGGGAAATAAGTTCAGGCGTAATGTTTCATTGGATATACCATTCATTTTGAATGAACTTCATATCCGCAAAAACATCTTGATGTGCTTATGAGGATCTTCATTAGGGAGTCCTGCAAATTTCCCCATGGTTTGCAACATCTGGAACATCAATGGTTTAAGCTCGAATTGATTCGCCTCAATGTTAGGTTCTGCAATTCCTGCATTTAAATTTTGAAATGTGGTGGTTGCATAATCTCTGATCGCTCTATCCCTCTCTTCTGCAGTGAATATGAGATTTTGTGTAGGTATGCCATTGGCATGGTATTGATTTCCTCCATTAGCTGGATTTGCTTGAGGGTCCGTGATAGGTGGATCCGTGTGTACTTCTTGCAAAGTAGTTTCTTCACGAATCTCTTATTCAATCTTCTCTTGCAATTCCTTTTTCTTCCTCCTCTGTTGTCTACAATGTTTGTGGAAAGTTCTTTCGATCTCCGGGTCTAGCTCCAAGAGGATAAGCTCTTTTTGCATGCATCAAACTTCACCTACAATTGTACCTGCAATTAGGCATGGGTCCCAAAGATAGAAAAAATTGCTACTGCAAATGTAGCAGCAATTTGTCCTGCAATTTTGTTCACAATTCCTATAACCAAAATAACTTGTTAAAATGTCGTTCCCCGACAACCGCGCCAAAAACTTGATCGACGCTATGCTACGCTAGACACGCAAGTGCACGTGATCGAAGTAATAGAAACTGGAGTATTCCAGAGTATCGAACTCACAGGGAATGAGTTTACAAGTTAAACCGGAAAAACAAGAATTGCTAGTGAAAATGCAAGTAAGGTGACCAAAGTGAAAAATTGTTGAATTTGGGGTTTTTAGGCTACGGTAAATGAAGAAAAATCAATGAAATAAAAGAAGGGAAGTCAAGTGTTTTTGCCCTTTCGAAGAAAATGTTGCAGCAATTGTGCCAGCAAATTCAAATCTAAGTAAATCGGGTTCAATTCCTATCCGGTTTTACTCCCAAATCCTTTAGGAAACTAAGCAATTAAACCTACATGTTTGTGGCTAATTAAGCTTAGATGGTTTTCACACACAATCCTCTCAATTTTGGAGTCTCACCCTATGTCTAGAGTCGAAGTTTCGGATCTTATGTCTAAGTCCTTTCCTCCGTTGTTTTTAGGAGTTCTACTGTTCCTTGACCCTCTCGGTATCAAGTTTAAGCTTGTTGAACACGACCTCGCGGTTAGCTAAGAACTGCCCATTATTATTCACAACAAGCAAACCTTGATTTGGTTGCCAACACAATTACCTTACTACTTTAAGCTAGACATCTCTCTTCTAGGGCATTCACACTTGAACCCCTAAAGAAGAAATTAGCTCATGATGATAACTAAAGAAAACATAATTTTAGATGTTGAAAAATAAAAGAAAAACATAAACAAAAATTAAAGGAAAAAGAAACAATGAAACCGAAAAGAAGAGAAACATGCAAGGCTCGATTTTCTTCCTCTTTAATCACGAAAAAGCAAGGAATGAGCTATTGTAATAACCGAATGGAAGGGACAACCAAAAAAGAAAAGAACTTAAACAAAAGAGAAGAAAATCAGTAACTTAAGTTGAAATGAGCTCTCGAGTTCCTCTTATTTTTTTATCCCAAAAACGGGTTTTTTTAAACTAATAACAAAACTACAAATTAAAAGAAAGGAAAATATAAACTTTATTGAAATTTCAAGTGCGTAAACAGTAAAGAAAAACATACAAAAAACATTGAATTATTATTGAAAGACTTTTAAATTAAGTAAGTGGATAAATGAAGTAAAAGAAAAAAAAACACACTTACTTGATGTTTTTTGTGCAGGAAATCAAGGATTGCAACGTATTTGAACTTTTAAGGAAAATCTACAACTCTACCAAAAATATTGAAATTTTGTGAGATCTTGTCTCCACGATTTTAGTTGTGATTGATGGAATAATTGTACATCTTTCAAGAAGGAAACCCTATCCCACATTCTCTATAAATAGGGGAGGAGAATCCACAAGAAGGAGCATCCATTTTTCTGTCGTTTCCAGCCTCTCATTGCTGCTGTTTTACGTTTTTCTACTGTCAAATTTCTGCTGTCAACTATATAGCGTTGTTTTTTTCTTCTATTTTTCAGCCCTTTTCAACTTCAAAACTCAATTCTTCCTCAATGAAAGTTGAAGAAAGTGAAGATTCAATTTCCCTTGAAAAAAGTGGTGTTGAATCGATTGAGTACGAAGTGAAAAAGGGGTTGTTGTGTTTTCCCATTTTTAGAATTTATTTTCTTCTTATTTAAGTCATTTATTTCTGTTTTAGGAACTTAGTTGATGTTGTATTTTTATTCATTTAATTGTATTTCGAGATTTAAGTTTGTTGTTCAAATTTCATTGTATTATCGACATTGAGTTCTTAGTTCCTAATAAAATTTTCAACTTGTTTGAATTAATTTCTTCTTGCTAAAGTTTCCTTATAGTTTGTGTTTGTTTTATTTTTAGTTTTAATTAAGTTACTTTCATTACTACAGTCTAGAATTTTATCTATTGTTTTCTTTTCTTCATTCTTAGTTATGCATTTTTATTACTTTAAATTTTGTTTTTCACTTTTACAATGAGAAGCTATTTTTTTCTTAGGGATTCAAGTTTGTAAATTCCCTAGAGGAAAGATATAAAGCTCCAAAGCAAAAGCAATTCAACTAACTTTTAAATGGAGTTTGCTTTTGGTGAATTTAATATGGGTAACTTTAGTCGGCCATCTAAAGTTGCTTGTTGAGCTTAAGCTTAATACCGAAAGGGTTAAGTGAAGCGGATGTCACAAAATCAATGGAGGAAAAGGCTTAGACATAAGTCCTGAAACTTCGACCCTAGATATAGGGCGAGCTTCAAAACCTTAGAGTTGTATGCCAATTCACCTGAGTTAGATTAGTCATAGACATATAGGTTTAATCACTCAGTCTCCTAAAGATACTTCAAAGAAGGTCGAATAGGAGTAAAATTTGGTTTACTCAGTTTGAAGTCGGTGAGAATCACAAGTGTACTGCAATTGTGTTGCAGTTACAGTTTATGCAATTGCATTGTAGTTACAGTCCTCGCAAATGCGTTGGAGTTGCACCGTCTTTCCAAAAGGCGCATGAGCATTCTTGAATCCCTTAACTTCCATTGTTTTTAAATCCCTT
This sequence comes from Trichosanthes cucumerina, assembly GCA_036507285.1. NCBI lineage: Eukaryota > Viridiplantae > Streptophyta > Magnoliopsida > Cucurbitales > Cucurbitaceae > Trichosanthes > Trichosanthes cucumerina. The sequence continues at coordinate 27,450,104 of CM071842.1, read as the reverse complement.
TTTATTTTAGTCAAAACCACCCCACAATCATTTTATCTTTGGTTACCTTCTAATTGTAATTTGCCAACAAATTGTATTTTTCTCAATTGATTTTATTAAAATGCGTTCCCTTGGGTTCGATGCTCTGGAATACTTCCAGTTTTATATTATTTCGATCACGTGCGCTTGCGTATAACGTTATCACCCTAGCACTTGGAGGCTAGAAAAAAGAAAATTCATGCCATGAAAAAGGAGTCCACAAGCATCCGTTACCGCGACAATACCCATTTATCTTTTGCACTTGTAGCTTTCTATTTTCTCAACTTTTAGGAGGAAAAACACTACCAGAACTTCAATTCAACCCTGTCGATAGTCTATGGTTGTGAAGATCTTCCTCTCCTTAAAAGAGGTTGAGTTTATAATCGATTGAAGAGACAGTACTTGTTAAGCTCGATTTCCCTGTGTATTTCCAGCACTTTAAGCTTCTGTTTTAGACTTCAATTTTCTGCATTTGTTCTTGTTCAGTTGTTTAATTTCTAGCACTTTAGCTTCTGTCATTTACATTTAGTTTACCGCCCTTTTCCTTCTACTTTAGTTCTTTAATTTACAACAAGGATAGTTTAATAAAAGTTCAGTATTCTTCCATTCAAAGTTCTTTATTTCTTACATTCCTTTACACTTTAATTTCAATTTCAACTTTTATTTTCCTTAATATAGAATGTCGTTTCTTTTATTTAATATTTTATTATTTATTTTTTCCATCATGAGCTAATTTCATCTTAGGGATTCGAATATGTGGATGCTCTAAGGATTGGAAGCATGACCTAAGATGTAAAAGTAACATTGCTTAATTCCATAACATTGTTTGATTTTATTGATTATAATTTTTATTGTGAATCTAGATCAATCACTTAGGTGAACATACAAAGATTGAACTTTAATACTGAAAGGGTTAAACAATATCACATGTTCATACAAAGAAATAGAGGAAAGGAGTTTAGACATAAGCTATTTTTTTCGACCCTAGACATAGGGTGAAACCTCTAAAATCGAGGGTTGTATGCTCATCTAACTAAGTTCGTATTAACCATAGACATATGGTTCAATTGCTTAGGCTTCTAAAGAGTTTTTCATTAAAACCGAATAGATGTTGAACTCGGTTTACATTGCTTGGTGATTGAGTAAAGATTGCAAATGCATTTTAGATAGCAATTCTTTTCTAAGGGGCAAAAGCATGTTTGGATCCCATCTTTTTATCATTTAATTTTACTATATTCGCAACCTTCTCAATTTTTTCATATTAGTTATAGAGGTTGCCTTGTGTAAATATGTAACAACCCTATTTTTAAGACTCTCTTTCTAGGGTCATTACTAAACATGCAAGCTTTTGAGGCCATAAAACATCATTAAAAGGAGTAAAATTTCGATTAAAAAATAAAAACTATTTTACTCGGGATCCCATAAAAAGAAATAAAATAATTAAAATAAATGCAATTAAAAATTTGACCTCTAATGTCAACACGAGAGTACTTAATACTCATTGAAGTACTATCTAGTAGATAAAATATTTCACCAAAATTCATTAATTTCTAAAATGTGGAAATCATGACTTTTGCAACTCCATGGCCTTCGTAGCGTGTCCCCATCTCTCGCCCTGTATGTCGTTAGCCTTTACTTGAAAACATTTTTTAAAACAAAAGAAGGGATGAGTATTATAAAATAATACCCAATAAATGACCCCACTACCGAAGTCGGGATATGCATTCACATACAATCATGACTTTAGACATTCTTTAAATGGGACCTAAACTTCTCTTCAAAAATATAATAAACATGGCTTTTCACTTTGGCTTATAGTGGACAATTAAATCATCCTGATGCATTTCCTTTCATTTACATGGCCTCTCATATGACCTTTTCAGGTCCCTTTTCACATATGACCTTTTTAGATCCATTTTCTTTCATGACATACATTCAATTAGGAGATTAATTGCCACAGCCGTCGTAAACGTTTTTCATGTATCATTATGCATGAAGTCCCAGGTTTTGATTCGTTTAATGATTAAAACAATCACAGAGATCTGAAATCATGTGTCATGACTTATAATGCATAAATTCATAAGGGTTTAAATCGTGCTAAGATACGCATGTTAAAAAAAATACACATAACCTCTAAAGAAAAAAATTTCATAAATAAAATTATTGAAAACATGACTTTTATCCTATTTTTAAAAAAAATGGTGTGAGATTGTTTACCTCAAAATTTTTAGATCTTAAGCTTCCTCTTTTACTTAACCCTTTGGAGGTTGATCTTCCTTAAACCTTATCTTAATTCTTTAGGGGTCGTTTAGTTTAAGGTTTTATTGGATGTCAATGGGTAATAGATGCCTGAGAATAATAAATGTCTGGGAATAAGATGATTGTGTTTAGTTCTACATGGGAATGTTATCAGATTTTTATGTAAACAAGTGGTATTTGTATTTGTTTGATGAAATTAAAATTTATTTTATCAGATTGATCTTATAATTTATAATTCTTATCTATTATTAATAAAATAATAAAATTGAATTTTAAAAATTAATTAATTAATATTTTTTAATAAAAAATTAAATTGTTAATTGATCACAAATAACTCATGAATAATTAATTATAATGATTATCCTTACCATAAATTAATAATATTTGTAATTAATTGATTAGATATAATATTAGTTAGTGATTTAATATTTTCCTAATGAATTTTATAATGAATGTTTATGTTTGTTTTATGAAAATTAATTGTTAATTGATCACAAATAACTCATGAATAATTAATTACAATGATTATCCTTACCATAAATTAATAGTATTTGTAATTAATTGATTAAATATAATAAAAAATTAGTGAATTAATATATTCCTAATGAATTTTATAAGGAAGGTTTATGCTTGTTTTATGAAATTAATCCTAAAAATATTATTTTATTAACTAATCAAAATTAATGTAAAATAATAAAAATTAATTAATTAATTATAAATATTTTAATTAAATAATTAATTATGATTATTGAAAATGAATATATATATATACTTAAATATTAATAAAGAAGCGGGAGAGAAAGAGAGAGAAAGAAAGAGATGGATGAGTATAAAGAAAACCTATCATTCTTGAAAGGTATAGAAAACTTATCCATCATAGGAAAAAGTGTTGCATGGGAATAATTGATGCTCATGCCCATGCTCACAAACCTTGTTCCAAACAAGGAGATTTAAAACTCTTACCCATTCTCATCCTCAAAACCTTAAACCAAACGACCCCCTAGTGATTCGAGCTTGAATATTCTCGCGATCCCAACTTGTTTCAATCCCCTAATAACAAGACAAACTTCTCAATTACAGTGTCCATGCATGAGTTTCTTGAAATATCTTGCAATAACTAATCAAATTTATCACTACGAACGTCCAAAACGGACTCGGGAGTCGAAACTGCCTGGACCAGACCAACTCCGGTGAGCGGTAGCGCGTCTTGGCGCGTGGAACGTGGTTTTTGGTTGCCCGAGGGTCGATCTATTCAAAACCAGTGACATTTTGAAAAACCCCAAGAACCCGTCGAACCAAGAATCGAAGCGGTTCACGACAAAGAATACACCTATCTGCAGTGGCGTGTCGATCGCGGACGACTTCACGGGTTGGCGAACGCCGCTGAATGGATCTGGTTGTTTGTGGTCAGTGGCGCGGCTTGCAGACGTCCAACACACTCGGTTGCGTGATCCGAGCTTTCCAAGCCTCGACGCACGACGACAACGAGAGGATCCGCTGCGATTGGTCGTGGGTCGAGCGTATCGCAACAGCTTCACAGATTCGGCGAACTCTTTCACATCAGCGGTCGGCCACGGCTAAGCAGAAGTCGGTTGCTGTTGTGGTTGGCAATGCTCCAAGCTCTCGCATGGATGCCCAAACATAGGGGTGTTGAGGGAGAAAGAAGAAGATGCCTTGGGATTTGTGCCCTGATAGGACAAATTTGACCAATTCAAAGCCCTAATCCAACTTCATTTCCAAATTTGCCCCTCCTCTTTTATATAACCACACTTATGCCCATATCCAAATTAAATACCTCAATTTAACTTAACGCCTCCTTAGATAGCTCAAAACTTCGATTAAATTTTGTTTTCAAGGCCCAAATAAATATTTTCCATTAATTGAACAAAAACACAACTTTAATTGTACCCAAAATTCATGGGCGTTACAAAATATCCTTTCTTTAATCCTAAACTTTAGTGAAAGTAATTCTCTGTGGGATCGATACTTTGGAATATTTCTAATTACTACTTGTTTGATAGTATGCACTTGCACTAGACTCAAACTTTTTGTATTCAAAAGTTTTCCTCTAAAAAGTCCACACATTTTCAGTCGACCAACTAACAATCTAGGTTTCGAACGCACTAGCTTCAGACGATCTAAGGTAACAACTTATCTTACTAACCACCAACAAACATAACACCAAGCGGAAGCTATTTAGTTAACTATGACAACATCCTAAACTTGCTAGCAAACAAGCTTAGGATGGAAAGGAGAACGAAAGGGACCATTAGCCCAAACTACTTTAACAACTTAGATTTCCTAGGTTAGTCTATATATAGAATCAACTCCTCTCTGATACCAACTATAACGATCCCAAAATTTAGTCTAATTTAAGGAACACTACTAGACTTACAACCACTATTCCCTGAAAATTTCGGTAGCATAACTACCTAACTACATCAATACCAAAATTTTACAAGTACCTGTTAAATGAAAACACACTTCCATAGCCAAGCAACTGAAGGGAATTAGAGTCCCAGCGCAGCGGAAGACGATCGAATCGTCGTGGTATTGTTGTGCAACTGAATTTCGTTAAAACTATCTATCACATAGAATAGGCTAAACATGCAATCTATGAAAGGAAAAACAACAAGTTCAAGGTAGTACTTACTTGTTGAAGACGATCTTCAAAGTTTACTTTTTGTTCACGAACTCTTCGTGCTCTCCTCGATCTCAACGACCTCGATTTCTTCACACGAACCCCGATCGAACACCTCCACAAGGTTACACGGATGTTCTACTTTAGGAAGAAGGAGGATTGTGGGATCCTTTCTTTTTGGTTTGGGAGGAGAATTTGTGAGAGAGAGTTTTTAGAGAGAAAAGAGAATCCTTCTTTTGGTGAGATTTCAAAAAATGAGGATTTGCTTAATGAATCTTTCTTGCAAAGGGGTTTATATAATGGTGATAGGTGGAGTTGAAATCTCAACCTATTTACCATTTAACCACAACCATAGGTTATGCAAATCATATTTGCATAACCACATAATATAAGATATCTCATATCTCAATTTTACAAATCACATTAGTATAATTGTGGATTTTTAAATTGAATCACATTCAATTTAATTTCTCTCAATCTAATTTCTCCAAATTAGCCCTAATTCAATTAATTAGGTTAACCTATAGTTTATTATGAATCTCATTCACATTAAACTATATAATATATCATTCATATCTCATATAAATGACATAAATGCCCTTTAGTGAACTTGAACACTTCAAATTCACACCAAAATTGTAAACCTTCTTTTAATCCAGTTTGAGCCAACCGAGCGACCTTATGGACCTACAGTGACGAGCAGGGGCGAATTTAAGAAGGGCCTAGAGGGGGCTCGAGCCCCCCTCCCCCCCTCTCCCTCCCCCTCAACTTTTGAACAACTTAGTTTTTATATACAAAATGCTACATTATTATGCAAATTTTATCTTGGCGCAGTGGCAAGCCCCTCCTGGTTTTTTTACTCCTTTTTCTGCACTCAATTTCCAGCTTGTACAACTTTTTGAATATGTGTGTAATTTTACATTTTATTATATATATTTCACTCAATAAAAATAAAAGTTCTTAATACTTTAATTTCTATTTAAAAAAAATCTAATCAATCATATTCCTTTTTTTAGTACAACAAACCATATTTCTTCACATATAATAATAATTTAAATATATTTAATTAAAAAAATATCATATTTTTTATTTTTTAAAGTAAAATAGGAGTTAGGAGAATTCGATATGTCTTTTAAAAAATCTAATAAATTATATTTCTTTTTTAGTACAATAGATCATATTTCTTCACCTCTTGTAAATAATTTAAATATATTTAATTAAAAAATAATATATCATACTTTTTTATTTTTTTTAAGTACAATAGGGATTTGAAGGATTCGGTATGTTAGTTAAGTTATGTTCTCTTTACCTCATACCTTTTGTTTCTTTCCCTCATACCTTTTGTTGTAATCTATTCTTAAAAATATTTATTGTTAAAGATTTTTCATCTTGGTATGAAATATAAATAAAACTGAATGCAAATATTTTTTAATTTTTATAAAATTATTTTTAAAAGTTAATTGCATAAAAGAAAATATGATTTTATGAATTCTTATTAAACAAAAAAACAAATCTTATTATTTGTAATTCTTTCTCATATACAGTATACTTACGTAAACAAATTTAATCATTTTTCTTATTTCAAAATATATAAACTATTATATTAAGATTTCATTTTCATCCATGTATTTTGTGGTTTGTTTTATTTTAGTCTCTATACTTTCAAAGTTCAATTTCTTAATTTTAGTAAACCATAAAAATAAAATGAGACTATATACAGCCAATATTAATGCGTTCAAAATAATTTTGATATGAATTCAAGCCCCCCTAACTTGATGTTCTGGATCTGCCACTAGAGACGAGCTCTAATGATCCGAGATTAACCTATCAAACTCTTTGACCCGGTTAATCAACATTCATTAGCTACGGTAACACTCCACTAAAGCCCGTAGTTGCACTCCCGTCAGTGCAAGATATGATGTGTCCATTAATATAACCAATGCCCATGAGTCGACCCTTCACAGGTTGTTCGTAGACACTGCTGGGTCAAATTACCATTTTACCCTTGTGTCTACTTATTGCTCCTTAAGTCCCCACTGCTCCTCTAATGAACAACAACGTTGTAATGGTCCAACCATACACAACAACCCTCTCGTGTCCGTGAGAGGGTGGACGTCCGTTGTCCAAGCCCTAGAGACACCACTTAAGGGAACAACCCCTTTGGTTTCCCTAAAGGCGGGAACGAGTGAATTCCATCTCGCGTAGTTAAGTTCCCAGCTTCCTACTTGGTCATGTCCCTGAGAAGATAGGCATATTGAGCGAGTAACTATGACCACCCTCACTCGTACTAGTCAAAGGACAAACCCCCGCAGACAGAAGTCTGTAACACGCTCAGGATTCAGGTCGAGTCACTAATGGTCATTTACGAAGTTATTAGTCCATACTGTTAACGGTGTTACATCAGTAGGTCTAATAATTCACGGTCCGGTCTTGTACAATCTCATTGTACAGGAAGCCCCCACTCGCATGTCAACCACATGAATGAGTCAGATCACCTCGTTTGTATCTTAATACAAAGCGGGTCGCATCCACAGCGTATCCAGGATTAGGTCTCCAACCTCATCCATATACTGTAGACCGTTCGGGTCATTAACTCGAACGTGATCCTCCCTATGTTTCCACTACACACCGTTCAAGTTCTAGTTCTCTCATATATTCAATGACCCTGGAGCTTAGTTTATTGAACAAAGTTTGTAATAAATGCGAGACACAAAATGATGAAAAAAATAACTTTTATTAATTTCAAATGTTAATTTACAAACAGAACGAGATTAAGACAAACATCCCAACAGCAACTAGATAACTATTCCAAAGTTTAAGTCTCAGATCCAGAATACCTCGACAAATCCAAAACAAAAACATAACTAAATTTTCTCAATAACTTCAAAACAGATCAACCTTTAAAATGTAAAACAAATTCACATACCTATTACAAACTATAAATCAAAAATAACCAACCAGTTTAAAAGTCTATCCTAAAGAGATAAAGAATAATAGTAACAAAAAAATAAGCTAAAGTTAATTAGAAAGATAGTTAAACAAACTAAACTCAGCAAAAATACCATTAGGTAAACAACTATCCAGCTATGTTCTTTCTCTTCTCATGCATCCTCTTCTGCATCCCTAAGGTTGTAGTACCCAACATCACCTCAAAACCTGGTGGTGGGTCAATACATAATACGTACTGGTAAGTAGCTCACATCTGAGGAGCCATCAAGCAACATACTACATACATGGCAACATAATGCTATTCACATCCAATTAACATGCTCTTCAAACATAAAGCAAACAAAACATTTAACACATGGAATAATTATCATGTTATGCATACTCGAACTATACCCAAGCTTAATGAACTTAGCTAGCCTCCACTAAACTACTTAACCCTCATGAAACAACTCTAAACATAGACTAAAAACTCAAACTCTCCAATAAGTTCATAAATTATTTTAAAGGAAAGAAAACAATGGTATCAAATCTATAAACTAGAGAGAACTATAATCAAATTAAACTAGTTAAACCAATGCCCTCTTCCTTGCATGGTGACCCTCTTTTCCACCCTTTTTTCTTGTCCAACATGGACTAATGTGATGGTGAAAACAAGATCCACGCCAAGGGAAAATAGAAGTGTGTAATCTCTAGTTGTTACTTTTAGCAAGTGCAGGATGTGCAATCTCTTGTGTTAGAACTCACCTTTGTAATCTTCATGGTCATCTGAAATTGAAATACATTTTCCTTTGACTCCGGGACTCATTATTTTTTTCAAAATTTTAGACATAATTAACTTCTTTTATGCATAACTTAAAATAGACTAGAAATAATTTTCTTTCTTTTTCAAAACTTGTAGAAAATACAGCAATTATATCAAGTACTAGTTACTGGGGAACAAGAGCTTACCAATAAAATTACCTTCTTTTACTCATCCTTTGCTAGAATAGAAAAAATTTTCAATCTATTTTCCAAACTTTGGAAACTCATCATAATGGCTACCTCCAAGACTTGTCAAAGAAGAAAAATGCAGAGTTCCTCAATTCCAAATCAAAGCTGCTAGCTGCCTTAGCACAAACAACAACAGAGGCAGATTTACAAAAAATTTTGAATGACATTCTCTAGGGTCAATTTTCTGGGATATTTGTACGGAAGACCCCTTTTTATTATAATTAATGTTGAATGACCTGGCGCTCAGAAATAATGAAAACTGACCTATTCTGACGTGGCAACGTGCGCAAAATTATGTCGAAGGGTAGCTTCTCGCAGGAACGTCGACGGCTTAATCGAAGGAACGCGAACGCTTTCTCGTAGGAACGCTGACTCGCTTTCTCGTAGGAACGCAAACGCTCACGTGAACGGTGACTCGCTCATGCATACATACAGTAACGCTCACGTAGTTCGCATGCATACATACAAAAGTTTTAAGGGATGGGGTTTCTCGCAGGAACGCTGACTCATTTTCTCGTAGGAACGCTCACGTTTACGTTTGCTCGATTTCGTTCACTGACTCGCTCTCGCTTTGCAAATTGGAAACAGAAGATGCAAATATCTAAAATGTGATAATATATTCATTCACATTTCAAAAAAAAATACATAAAGAAAAATAAAAAACACATAATAAGGAAGGAAGCCTGCATCTCCTAATCTGACTCACTGGAGGAGTCGATTACGATCGAGGGAGTCGATCGTCTGGCCCTCTTCTTGGGGCGCTCTTCTGTAGGAATGTTAACGGAACATTCAGAAGGCGCGTCGATTGTGCGGGGAGGGATGTCAAACTCAGCAACCGTGGCGTCGGTTGCCTCAATTGGGTCCTCGGAGGACTCCTCTGAGGACTCATCGGATTCTTCCCCAGAGAAATCATCCGAGGACTTGCTGGGTGGCTGTCCAGGATAGTTGAAAAAACTATCCTCTGATGATTGTGGTGTGGAGGCAGAAAACGGCTTCTCTACCTCTTCATTGTCAGAAATCGTGTTGTTTGAACTATATTCAGTTGTGTTTGAGTTCATTTTGAAGAGAAGAATATGAAAGGGTGAAGAAGATGAATAGAGGTTAATTGTGGTTTAGGATGAAATTTGTATAAGCAACACCGTTTATTAATACTAAAAAACTCAACGGTCGAACTTAAAGACGTCTGATCACTAATTAATGCTTCTATTGGTTTCTCCAATTAGCAATTACTTCAGTTTTTTTCAATCATGAAAATACTCAGGAAGAGAGTACGTGAGCGAGTTGACGGGAGCGATTGAGCGATTTCATTTTGTACATACGTTACTGACCGCAAGGAATAAGAGAACGAGGGTACGTGAGCGATTGGGCGGGAGCGAGTGAACGGGAGCGAGTCAGCATGAGCGAGTTGATGGGAGCGAGTGACGGGAGCGAGTGATCGATTTCATTTTGTATATACTGACTGTATTACACACTGTTTTTAATATATCAGTGTTCGTGCATTTTGTTAAAATGTTGTTCAACTATTATGCACAAGTTTAGAATGACAACTGTTCTGAAGATAGTGCAGAAAGACTGGTTTCCAGGACAATCATCTAGTTTAGCACACACCAGCAGTGCTAACAAAGCATTGAAACAGAAGCTGACATCTACACAACTTGGAATATTCAGGCGGACAGTATTTGGTCCGTTCGTTGATGTGGACCTCGTATTCAATAGTCCACTAGTCCATCACATCCTTCTCAGGAAGGTGAGCGGAGGGGATGAAGGCGAAGACAATGAATCAATGTTGTTCTCTATCAATGGAACAGTAGCCAAGTTTGGGAAGGATGGGTTCATGCTCATGACAGGATTGTGGCAATCCCCACAGTCATGTGAACGGCCCGAATCGTCTGTTGCTCTTCGGGAGAAGTATTTCGATGGCATGGGGACGAACATCCATGTGGATGATTTTGAGTCCGCCTACAAGACGATAAAATTTGACACCGACGAAGATGCGGTGAAGGTGTCTCTTATATATTACTGTGAGGCAGTAATGATGGGGAAGAACAAGTCGAAAGTCGTCGTCGACAGTTCTTTGTTTGGAGACGTGGAGGACCTCGAATACTTCAATAGTATTGATTGGGTTTCTAGAATATGGGAAAGGACCATACGTGGCTTGAAGGCCGCCTTGCAGGGGAAGCTTCAAACATATAAAATTAAGTCAAAGACTAATAAACGTTATACTTTCAAGTATAACCTTCTTGGATTCCCTCCTACTTTTCAGGTAATACATGTTGTAAAAAGTACTTATTCTCATGTTTTAAACTGCTACTAAGCTAATGAATATCTAATAGGTGTGGGCATACGAGACCCTACTACTAGTGGCAGATCAGATAGCTACTCGCGTCAGTGATGACGCGGTGCCACGTATTCGTAGACGGTCGTGCACACACTCTGTTACATACAAGGCCTTGGAACGAGATGTCTTCGCGTCAAAAAAGGTTCATAACCTCTAATATGATATGATTCACGTTAATGTGTATGCATGACTCATTTTACTTACTCACTCTATGTGTTTGTCCATTCCTTGTAATTAGTTGGTCGTCGTCGCGAACCTTATCCCATCAGAATCGGAAATGCAGTATCGTGTCAGACCTGTACCTGATAGACTCTTAACGACGTCCGATGATGAAGAAGATGAGTTGGGATCTGCAAAAGACGACGATGAGTTTGACGAGGTCCAGCCTATGGATGTCGAGGTTGAGGATGTCGTGGTCCAGGATCGGGAGAACATTAGTAGTAGCATCGGAACACCTATCCGTTCGCCTATCATATCCCCTGTCCGATCTCCTGACCGATCCCCCATCCGATCCCCGGTCCGATCCAGGACCCTTATTGTCCACCCTTCACATGATCAACCCACTGATATGCCCACCGCATCAACCAGTGTTGAGTACATTCGGGGTATAGAAATGCGCATTGAAGGCGTTGAGAAGTCCGTTAACAGTCTGAAAACAAACATACTGGACATGAGAAAAGAAATGAGGACGGAAATGGGGGAGGTTAAAACACATCTGCTATGGCTGCGCGAGTTCATGTCTAGGATGATCAAGGTACGTTACATACTGTTGTATCTTACTTTTTGTCATCCTTATTTGGAAATAGTGTGTCTTACATGGATTCCATACACTGCAGGACGATGATTTCACAACAAGCCATCCTGCACCCGAGCCATCTCCCACTTCACATGAGCCATCTCCCACCGCCACTTCCATCCAACTCGAGCCATCCACCACTCACACACCCATTCCCGATCCATCCACCATTCCCCATGAGCCATCCGAGCTATCCACCACACCCACCCCTACTCCCACTCACATTCCTAATGAGCCACCCGAGCCATCTACCACTCTCACTCCATCCGACCCTTCCGTTCCACCCGAGCCGTCCACCATCCACACTCCATCCAAGCCATCTCCCATTCCATCCGACCCTTCCATCCAATCCGAGCCAGCAGACCCTTCCATCCCATCCGAGCCAGCCATTACATTCGACCCTTCCATTCCATCCGAGCCAGCCATTCCACCTGAGCCTTCCATCCCTTCAGATTCGTCCCTTGTTATACTTCCCACAAAGGCATTAGCACTCTCGCCATTGACAGATGCCTCCCATCCCATCTAATCTGATTTAACAATAGTCGGGGAGGACGACTTATCTAATATCGTTGCAGCTGCAGCCACGACATTGGGTAGTTTGAAGAAAATGCCATCTCTGCCCCCTTTGGTTGGGGGATCTCACAAGCCGACGTTGGAGATCGAAGATATTGACGTCACCGTCCCTCTTGCGGTCCAACAACCCGACGTACAAGTTGGTTCGCGAAAAGGTAGTCGCAAGAGAATACCATTAGTTCGTTACTCTCCTAGCGGTAAGACTATCATAGAACATGTCGAGGGCGGACACTCCTCAGAGCGTAAGAAGGCCAAATATCCTATTCCCGGTAGGATAACTATACTTCATAACCCGACCGTGAAATACAATCCTGCACATGGCGTTGATAAGGAGGTGTTCGAGGCGATGATGTCATGGATTCAGGATCCCTCCACAGCGAGAGATGTTAGGCCAGGGTTGGGGACGACGTCAGTCCCGATGGGGAAAAAGTTCTTCACCGATCTCCTTACGCCTAGCTCATGGGTCGAGTGTGACGTAAGTGTTACTTCATTCGTCCCTTATTTACATCTGCTTACGAATATTTTTGTTTAAATTTATGTATACCTTAATATGTTTTCAATGTTGTTGTTCATAGACTATGAACACGTTGTGCATGTTCGTGAAAAACAAGTTGTCTGCACGACCAGAGATGTACATAAACAAGTTCACGGTGCTTCCAACTGGGATATTGGTGAGTTAGTTATATAAGTTATTTACGGTTTTCCACTTACTATGTCTTACTAATATGTACCATATACAGTCTCACCTAAATGCACGAGGGAAGGATAGTCTCTTCCAGAGAATCAAAGGCAAGCCAAAAATAAAATCAGCCATGGTTTGGAGTACAGAAGACACGTACGCGGAGTACGTACGAGGTGAGCACGGTGCATACAAACCGGGCTGGCATGAGGTGGATTTCGTTTTCTGTCCAACAAACATGAAGGAGCATTGGTTTCTATTATGTTTGGAAATTAACAGAGGTTGCATCATGATGTTTGACTCCTATCCATCGTATCTCAAGCCCCAAGAAGTGGACAGGTTCTTAGAGCCATTGACGTATACTCTGACGTCTTTGCTTTATTACTGCGATGTCCAACGTCACAAGGCTGGGATACAAACAGATAGGTGGCAATTATTACGTTCGAAGACTGAACAACTGCAACGGAATTCACTTGATTGCGACATATTTTGCGAGAAGTGGATTGAATACCTCGTCATTGACGCGGACAAATCCCAGTTCATCCAAGAACGAATGACAGACTTCAGGACACACTACGCTTGTCAGTTATGGTCTGGGAAGGAATTTTTTTTATTATAATTCTCATTTGCACATATACATTTCATTGATTCATTGATTAATTGTATACAGTTCATTGATTCATTGATGTATATCTGTTTTATGTATATCTATTTTATGTATATCTGAACATCTGTAAAACATTGATTCATTGATTAATTGTATACAGTTCATATAAACGCATGTTCTGTACAACGCATATATTGTGTACATCAGGTAATTAGGAGATATAATGGTCCACAGCGTGAGCAATCCAACATGAGCAATCCAACAAGAGCGATCCGACGTGAGCGATCCAGCATGAGCGATCCAACGGGAGCGTTCCAACATGAGCGTTCCAACGAGAGCGATCCAACGTGAGCGAGCAACAACTTTGTTCCTACGAGCGCGATAGTGAATTCTCTTCCGCGAGGCAACACAGTATGCAAATTAAGATGTGGTAGTAATAACACAGTGTACAATTACACTCAGATTTCATACATGTTGATCGATTCAGTGGTTGATTACATGATTGTCGATTGTGTCCGACATTACCACATCGACCACATTTTCTAGCACGCCTATGCTCTCCGCCAGATGGGATCCGTTGTACCCGTCTTCGACCAACCCTTACAACACGTTTTGGGGGTTGTATCTGGACACCCACAAAACCAAGTGGCTTCGGCCATTCAGATATATGACCAAGTGGGAAAATTGGTTCTTGATATACCGCTTGGAGCGCTTCCACAAAATAATACTGGTTGCAAAGGGTTGATGGAGCAATGTTGCGCTCCCTAGCCGCCATGATAGCATGGGCACAAGGTATCTCATACAAATCCCACTCCCTGCATGTACAGTGACGTGTTTGAAGATTGACGATACCCCCTAAATGACCATCCCTCACATGATAATTGTAACAATCAATAGGGTCAACACGGTAACGTCTACCTTTCTCACACTCAGTGGCAAGTCGTTTCTCTGCGTAGTCTGAAAGCAAGGTTGTGAGCGTACACCAATAATTACGTCGTTCGTAAAATCATCTTTGTAGGTGTTCTCGCACAAAATCAAATAATGCAACAATTGGGAGCAACCGTGCCTCAACCGTGAGTGCATTGAAACACTCAGCGTTGTTGGACGTCATGTTGTCATATCGTCTGTTTACCTGAAAACATGTTGTCCAACGCTCCATACCTATGGCCTCTAGATATCAGGCTACTGCACCTCCACGCAATAGAACAAGTTGATCCCAATACCTTCTAAATTCAGACTGACGAACTGCCTGCACTGCACTCTTAAATAATTCTACTGCGGCCTTATCCTTGAAATTATTCATGACGTTTAGCTCAAAGTGATAAGTACACACTCTATGGAATGCATGTGGGAATACAGTCGTAATACTGTTGGCTATGCTTGCATTGCGATCGGATACAACCACCAAAGTATCGAAATCACTCACAAAGTTTTTCAATTTCGTCATGAACCATGTCCATGACCGATCATTCTCACTGTCCACTATCGCATAGGCCAGTGGATAAATTTGATTATTCTCATCCCTCCCCACTGCAACAACATACAACCTTTATATTTCCTCTTCAGGTGTGAGCCATCAACAATGACAACATCCCGCATGCGTAAAAAGCCTCGTATGCATGCCCCCAGTGCCATGAATGCATATTTAAAATTGTTTTCATCTTCAACCTCTATATCAAAAATAGTGCCCAGGTTGACAATTTTAAGGGTTTCGCCATATGCATGGAGCATGGCATACGACTCCTCTGGAGTACCTTTGGCTAGTGCATGTGACATCTCCCTAGCACGCCATGCTTTGTCATAACTAATGTTCACACCATATTGTTGTCTAACATCCTCGATGATGTGCTTCAGCTTGTAAATTCGACCAACTCCCTCAAACTTGCTTCTTATTAAATGACCTATGACTTCCGCACTTGCTTGCCTATGGTCATGATTCAACAATTCAATGGAGCATGAGTGTTGGCCGACATACTTGTTTATTCTAAACAAGTTTGTTCCTTCCATCTGTACCGCACGTAACCTCCATGTGCAAGTCTTCTCCAAACAACCAACTGTGTACAAATCCTTCGTAGATTTTTTAACCCTAAATTCAAAATTATTATTCATTGCCAGCATGGACAGTCGCTTCTTCAACTCTTTCTTATTTACAAACAATTGACCAACCCAACATCTTCATTACAGTTATTAACAGATGAAGATTGTCCAGTCAGAGTTAAGGTTGAGGTTGTAATTGGATTTGGATTTGGAGTTTGAGTTGAAGTTGGAGTTGGAGTTGGAGTTGGATTTAGAGATGGAGTTGGATTGGATGTTGGATTGGATTTGGATTTGGAGTGGGAGTGGGAATTGGAGTATGAGTAGGTGTAGGAGTGGGAATGGGAGTGGGAGTTGAAGTTGGAGTTAGAGTTGGAGTTGGATTGGGTGAATGATTTGGATTTTCATTTGGAGTTGGAGTTAGTGTTGGATTTGGAGTGGGATTTGGAATCGACCATGCTTCACAACTATCCATCTCATATTGTCCAAAAACATCGTGACCATGTTCTGACTCCCAAGGGTTCACATCATTGTTCACTAAGGATACTCCCATCTCGTTGGGTGACATATCCACCTCTACTCCTGGTATATTGAGTGTGTCAACATCTAATGATTGGTGAACCACATGACTCGCATGGGGGACGACCTCATTCGGAAGTACATTACCATCATTTATGTTTACTGTCGATATAAATAGTTGCATCTTGGAGACATTTTCCTGAAGTAGAAGAAACTCAAGGTCCCGGTCGGTCCTTATGTACATTGGAGGTGCTTCCTCGAACAACGACATCTTTACCCTTATTATAATGTCCACCATCGTCTGGCTAGTTCTTGTAACATCATATATAAGGTTCTTCTCCATCCTGCAATAAAATAAGTTGGAATAGACGGTAATTCAGTGTCAACGACATTAATAAACGACAAGAATGAACCTAGATATACTGAAAATTGGGTGTCACTATCGCTCTCGGTAAACGCTCACGTCGTCGCGCTCTCGCACACTCACTCTTGCTCCCCGTTCTCGCTCTCGTCCCCTCGCTCACTCGCTCACACACGTTTACTATTTGTTACTACTTCTCGCTTCACGCTCTCGCTATCACGTTCAGTAACCCCATAATAACCTTCGCACGTAACTAACAATGTCACCACTCAATGCTTCAAACACTTTCATTTATTGTTTTTTACAATTAAATTTTTCGAAAACAACGGTGTGATCCTATGGATGTTTTCATTCCGACTGAAACGTATAAGGGAATAAAGTATGCACTCATTAACATTGTAACGTACCTATTACGAACGAGAGACTGCACCAATGTAGGTTTTACGAGAAGGCTTCGACGAAGAAGAATGAGAGAAGAGTATAGAACACGTATAGAGTAAGCTTAAGGGGAACAATAGTAGTAATTATCTAACACACAATGGAGTTTTGTACGTATTATATTATTTTACAATTTTATTATCATCATTCCTTTGTCGAGTATTCGCTAATAAATTGGCATGTCATTTCATACAAATGTCATATCGCATAACGGGTATTTCTAAGCGTTTCTGAAGGTAACCGTGAGCGAACAATGTGGCGCGCATCGTATGTATGCATGAGCGAGTCACCGTTCACGTGAGCGTTCGCGTTCCTACGAGAAAGCGAGTCAGTGTTCTTACGAGAAAGCGAGTCAGCGTTCCGAGTCAGCGTTTCTACGAGAAAGCGAGTCAGCGTTCCTACGAGAAAGCGTTCGCGTTCCTTCGATTAAGCCGTCGACGCTCGCGCGAAGCTACCGCCGGCGTAATTTTGCGCGCACGCCGCGTCGAGAATAGGTCAGTTTTCATTATTTCTGAGCGCCAGGTCATTCAACATTAATTATAATAAAAAGGGGTCTTCCGTACAAATATCCCCAATTTTATGTTTGATATGTACTTAAAAAAAATATTTTGATATACTTGCATAAAATAATTTGTTTATATTTGTTCACAAATAGTCCAAAAATATTTTTATGAACAATAAAATAATTATGGGAAGAAAATTAAGTGGACAAATATATTTAAAATATTTAATCTATTATTAAAATAATACTCTCTAATTTCATAATAAAACTTACCTTTTAAATATAATTTAATATATATTTTTTATTATTTTAATTAAATAATTATTATATAAGGAGTTGTTTGGAGCGTTCGGTGTGTTATAATTAATAGTGTAGACTCTAAGTTTTGTGCTTAGGGGTGTACATAAGTCTGGTTGGGTTGGGAGAGATTTTTGGACCAACCCGAAAATTCAGGTTAATCATTATTTCAATCTAACCAACCCTATTTATAAGAATAACCCAACTCAACCCAATTGAGTCGGGTCATCGGGTTAATTCTTTAAATTATCTAAAAAAATATTTCTTAATTAATAACTAAAATACATAAAATTCAAATATCAAACTTCAAAATTCATAACATATTAACATTTGTTGGAAGTTTAGAAGAAAAACATAAAAAATTGACAAATAATTCATTTATAAGTATATATTTAATTAGGTTAAATTACAACTTTAGTCCCTGAACTTTGAGATTTGTGTCTATTTGGTCTATAAACTTTAAAAAGTGTCAAATAGGTCCTGAACTTTCAATTTTGTATCTAATAAGTACCTGAACCTTAAAAATGTCTAATTAGTCCTTGAACTTCTAATAGGTCCCTAACATATTCACACTATTTTTAAAATTAATCGATCTATTATATATAAAATTAATTTTTTTTTTGTCTAATAGAAGCTTAAGCTTTCAATTTCGTGCCTAGTAAGTTCATGAATTTTAAAAAACTTCAACTAGGTCAAGGACCTATTACATACAAAATAAAAAATTCAAGAACCTATTGGATACAAAATTAAAAATTTGAGAACTTATTAGACACATTTCAAAGTTTAGGGACCAAATAGATACAAAATTGAAAGTTTAGGACCTATTTGACACTTTTGAAAGTTCATGGATCAAATAGACACAAGTCTGAAAGTTCAGGGGTTAAACTTATAATTTAACCATTTAATTAAAATAAAATTAAAAAATATAAACTTTGGGTTGATTGGATTGGGTTGAGTTGGGTCAACCCGAGTCTAAAAATCTCAACCCGAGAACTGACCGAACTTTTTGGTTCTCCAAACATTTAACCCAACCCAAATCGAGAAAAAAAACCTAACCCTACCCAACCCTTACGGTTTGAGTTGGGTAGTCCGGGTTGCTCGGGTTACTGGGTTAGTTGTACACCCCTAGTCTATGGAGTTATATAATATTTGTTGGATGCAACGTTATTTAGTTTGGGTTATAATGATCTATATTTATAGTGTAGAATTATTAAACTCCACAAACAGAAGGTAGATTTAGCTAAAGCCTAGAGGGAGCTCGAGCCCCCCTAATTATAATTCAAAAAAATCTTCTCGCTTACATTTCATATTTAAGTCCACTTGATAAAAATTATGGATCCGCTAAACATAAACTAGCAAACCAACTTAACAAAATCCAAATCTATTTTATATATTATCTAAACACAAACATAACAAATTGAGACTTCACTAAATTTTCAAACCTCGGAACCAACGAGCCTCCAAGAATCAATAAATTAAATCTATATACTATACCCACACCGGATATACTATTTTATTCAATCATTCCGTAAAAAATAAAAAAATAAAAAAATAATAATTGAGAAGGATTTTCGCGGCGACGTGTGAACGGAGCCGGCGAGGAATGGCTGGAAATTCGTATTCTTCGGCGACGACTTTGTTTAGTTTTTCTTCCTTTTTTTTTTTTCGTTCGTTCGTTTTAATTAATAAATAAATTCTAAAAAAAAAAAATCTTTCCGCCGCAGAGCGTCAGCGGGGAGTAGATTTTGGTTTTTGGGGAAATGGAAAAATAAAAGAAGTTCAGATATTTTGTACACGTCATAGTACACGTGTCGTGATTTTATTGATCGAAAAAGGAAAAGAAGGTTGAATTTGAGCGGTAGCAACATTTTTTCTAACCGCTTTTGGCACGCGCGAAAAGTAACTTCACATGCTTTCCACAATCCCACGTGAAAACTATTTTCTTACTTCAATTTCTTTTTAATTAATAAATATTTGAAGTGAATTTGGAAATTCAAAACGGACGTAATTATAATTTGATTAGTATCCCATTTTATGGACGGCAAGTTCGACGAATCACTCTTTATTTCTTTTTAGCCATAATTATGAAAATATACTTTTTAGCCATAATTTAGGAATATGTACCTATTATCTTAGGATAGAAAATGTATTGTTTGTTAAATTATAATTTTGGCCTTTAAAGTTCTCCTTTTTTTTAAAGATTGGTTTATAAGGTTTAAAACGTTTTTTTTAGATTTTAATAAATTTTATATTCATATTCAAACCTATATCCCCTTATGTGAAAGAAAAGATATTCCAAAAAAATATTGTATTTAGACTTTGTTAAAATTAGAAAAGGTACAAGACTAAATTAAAAATGAAGATATGCTTTTAAAATAGTGTAACGCCCCTACTTTTATAACATAAATTCCTAGGGACATTACTACTCATGCATGCATTCGAGGCCCTAACTGGAAATTTAAATAAGTAAAAGTGGATAAATAAAAATCAATTTAAGTTTGGGATCCCATAGAAATACAAAACGTTTACAAGAAACATAATTAAGTTCGGCCTCTAGTTTTAAAACTCTGTACTACATAAGCGGAAAACAATAATCATTTAAAATTCTTTCTTAATCATGGATGCGGAATTCATGTCTCGGTTCCCATGGCTTCAGAGCGCATCCATGCCACTCACCTAGTATGCTCTCGACTTCACCGAAAAAACATTTTAAAACAGAGAAACGCAACAAAGGTAGAGGATGAGTATTATAAAATACCCAGTAAGTGGGGGGGTGGAAATGCAAACACATGTATATGATTTTCCTTCAAATCGACTTTTAAACATGACTATAATCGTGACTTTTAAAATCATAAAGCTTTCTCAGTAGTGGGACCTAAAACTTTCTTTCATAAAATCATGACTTTTCCTCTTTGGCTATGCGTGGTCAATTGAGTCTACACCGAGTCTTTTCATTTTGAGTCCTCATGGACCCTCGTAGGTTTGAGTCCCTCACGGACACTGTAAT
Organism: Trichosanthes cucumerina; assembly: GCA_036507285.1. Taxonomy (NCBI): domain Eukaryota; kingdom Viridiplantae; phylum Streptophyta; class Magnoliopsida; order Cucurbitales; family Cucurbitaceae; genus Trichosanthes; species Trichosanthes cucumerina. The sequence continues at coordinate 27,429,096 of CM071842.1, read as the reverse complement.
ATTGAGTCCTCACGCACTGTAATATTGACCCATAGGGTCTCTAATGCATGTTTTACCATGCATAAGTTCTCGAGAGACCAATTGCCACACTACAGACATGTTCATATACATACAATATGCATGAGGTCCCATTATTCAATCAGATATATCTATGCATTCATAATGATGCAACAATCATATAACCCATAGATCATAACATGACTATTAGTCGTAAATCATAAATGCGTTTGTAGTTAAAATACGTATATATATATATATCCAACACAGTAACAGATATGCAAGATCTCAGATCACATAACTATACATGATTGTATCAAAACTCATTCTAAATACTTTGAAGTCATATCGGTTGGGCCCTCTCAAACCCTTAAATCTTTGGAAAAATTTCTTACTTAGGGTCATTTCAAATCCTTTAAAATATTCCTTTCCGAAGTTCAAGCCTTAAGCATAAACCTTGGAACATCATTCTTTAAAATAAACTCATGATAATACTCTTTTTGGAGAGACCTTTGAACTTCACCTTTTACAATAATTATTTCATAAATGCGCTAGCTCCCATTTTCAAAATCATTTTTTTTAAAATCATTTACTCGAGATCCTTTAAGACCTTTTGAAATGTTACTTTTCTAAGTTCATGAGCGTAAGTCTCGGGAGTTCGCCTTTTTGAAATAAGTCCTCAAATTCGTCTTTTAAAAATACATCTTCCAAGAAACCATATTTACTTCCCTTTTTAAGATCATTTGTAGAAAATCCCTTACCTTAACATAGCTTGCAACTCTCCAAGCTCCGCTCCTAATTCAAGGTTCCTATCGGACTTGCTGCTCAGACTTCGGATTCCTTCAATCCAATCCATTTTCCTAATTAGACACATAATAAGTAAACTTATTTTTCGCATCCAATAAAAGATAAGTCGAATTACTACTCACGGAGGCTGAAAACGAACTCGGGGGATCAAAACAGGTGGACCGGAGCAGCTCCGGCGAGCGGCGGCGCGTGTGGCGGTCAAATCCTACGCGTACCGGCGCGTGAACATCAGATCTGGGAATGTTGTGAGCCGATCTATCCAAAACCGATCCTGAAACTTCAAAAATCGATCAGAACAGGCGTGAACCGGTCGAACCAACGAGTGCCATTACTGGTGAGGCTCACGGCTTTCTTCTTCGCGCATTGGGCTCCTCCGGCGCACGAGCACACCTCGCGCGCGCGCGGCGCAACAGATCGCGCCCGACCGACGGGCGAGAGGTCGACGGGTGGTGCGGCTTCACGTCTGCAGATTCGCGGCGAACACCTCAGACGGAGTAACGCCGGCGAGGATAACGTGTTTCGCGTGGCGTTCCGGCGAGGCACGACGACGTGCGGTTGCGGCTCGACTCGAATGGTGGCGTCGGACTCGGCTTGCAGCTTCGGCGAGCACAGCGTCCGCAGCAGACGCGCGCATCGACTGGAGGCTGACGGCGTACGCTGCATAACACGCAAGGCGACCAGTTGGTGCGGCCCCGTCCGGCGAGACTCCACCGGCGATGAGTGTTGATGGCCGGCGACGAGAAGCACAGCTGCAGGTTGGGTGGTCGGACGGCTCCCTGTCGTGACTGAAGGATGGAGAAGAAGGGTGAGGCTCCTCGATTTGCGTGCTAAAACAAAGGTTGAAACCCTAATCCTCTATTCTACTAAATTACAAAACTGCCCCTTCTCTCTACCAAAACCACAAAAGTGCCATTTAATTTAAATAACTAAATAAACCAACTCCATATATATGTATTTAACCAAAATCTATTTTCATAAATTTGTGAAACTTGTTTAACCAAGAAACTTCAAGGCTCGTTGAAGATTAATTTCCTATAAATTAATCTAGGGTATAACCTAAAAGGTATTAAGAAAATTCTGGGGCGTTACAACCTTCCCTCCTTAAGAACTTTCGTCCCCGAAAGTTACTAATCTTGAGATAGCTCGGGATAAGACAACTCACGTTTTCTTCTTTCGTCGCCTAATTAGTCTCTTCTGCCTTACGATCCTTGGATGGAACGCTTTACTAAACCAATTTCTTTTTAGTTGATTCTCAAAACCCTCTTAATGCAGACTGTACTGGTTACTAGCATTTACTTCGAGGCATGACTTAATCGTTCGTCTAATCATTGTTTCTATAACTTTATCACTTTCCTAAGAGGTGTGACTTCAATAAGGATGGAGTTAGCAACTTTATTCCACATTCAATATTCTCTACATTATTGGTTCTCACTACTCCCAACGACATTCTAGCACGTTGCGTTGCGTTGACGATCTCACTTGCGTATTTCATTAACTTTGGGGTTTTCTATTGAAATCAATAGCTCGTTGAGAGTCTTAGGTCATGGTGGGAGTAACTCAAACTTAGGTCTCATTTGGTTGTCGTGACACATGAAATGTTCTGTACAACTCTGTCATTCTTATTACAAGGATGTCCCGAAAATTTTGGCAGCATAACGGCGTAACTACAACAATGCCAAATTTTCTCTACACCTGATAGATAGCAATTGCATTTCTAAAATCAGAAAACAAACCAATCATGCCTCCAAACTTCATCTCAGATTACTCAGGGTTCAGAAACACACTATACACATAAATGTTGAACAACTCAATATAAGTGAAACTAAGTTCTTAATTGTAAGTGATGATTCTTTAAAAACAAAGAGATCCAACAATCAGATTGCGACATCAACTTTAAAACAAACTTTAAAAGAGTGTAATGAAATCCTCTTGACTTACCTTACTTTAAAACCTAAATAATTATAAGTTATCGCATTAAGTGACAAAATTTTCATTGCAAATTCTAGGAATTAGAATGAACCTTTTAAAGCAAGTCATCCACGTTACAACTCTTACTCTATCGCTTTTAACCTTTCCTCATTCTATGGCACAACTCAACAGTCATTCATATCACTCCTCTTTAAAATACTCAACCAACAACGACTTCGATACTAAGCGATCTCGCGAACATGAATCTAGTCCTTTAAGGCTCATTCTCCCATTACCTTCCGACTCCTTAATTATCACGTTCAGGTGATCATTCGAATATAATGAAATTTTCTTAACACTAATAGGGTTGGATACTTTATAATAGTATCCTCTACACTTAACTTAACTGTTAGACTCTTTTGTCATGAAACCCTAACGCTCAACTTCGAATACTTAATGGTTCATTCAACGCCTCTAGACTTTGAACTTTTCAAGAACTATAATATTCCTCTGTTAAGGTTCTACTCGCGAACATAGTTGTTCAAGGTATCTTGAAAGACTTTCACCTCGTAATGTCTACTCTTTCCTTCTTTTGTCCAAACTACCCCTTTTAATAACGCGCAAGTGAGTCTTATCTTGACAAAGTTTCCTTTAAGCCTTACGTCCTGAACTCGGACATTTCCTTTCTAACATCAAACACCTGAGGTCACATACTCGTCTTTTCTTAGCTTAACAAACTTCATTATGCTCATCTTTTGGAGTTTACTTGAGCACTTAACTCCTTAGTCGCCTTTCAACTACTTTCACCCATTAGGACTTACTCTTCCCTCCTTATGCCTAAACCAAATCGTTCTAAAGTACTTTCTATATCCCTTCTTAGACTTGGGCTAAACCAGAACGTCTCCAGTAACTCATGCACAACAATATTTTAGCATTTCCTTAAGCCGTAAATCCGTCATGCCTATAAATATCGTGGGTGTTCTAGTCGGGTCTCTATAAGTTCATGATGTTCATAACTTAATTTGAAAGCTGTCTCGAAATATCCAATCACGGATCATGACAAAGCGCTAACTTGTCTCTCGAAATCATCTTAAGGAACACTATGTGTCCTTGTCATTGGGTGGAATAGGTCGTTCATCCAAAAAGACGAAGAGATTTATTCTTAGCAACAACTTTCTTCCACTTCTCATCTCCTATGCACAAGCGTAACGATGCACCTCTCTCCTTTACGCACCGCACTAATACTTCTTATGGCGATAAACTACTATTAACTCTTATATAGAAGGTTATGTACTTATGACTTGAGTTCTTTTAACTTTACTCTGGAGGCATTAGTAAGGAGTATTAGGAAAAATTATTGATACTCTCTACTTTTAATTCCAACCCTAAGTCCATCTCTTGTGTTAGGGGTAACCTTAAAAATAAAACCTTCCTTATCTAACACTAACGCATTGTTCCTCATGTTCACTCTCCTTAAACTTGACTTTGTTCTTTTAGTAAGATTAAGGACTTTCTCGACTATATCATGTACTAGTTTGGTTGTAAAGTCAAATTCACTAAAACCTTTCTTAAGAAACCATCAACTTTGGCCTTTACTAAAGGAACCTTATAGATTCATGTTTCTAATGGTCGTTCGACCACTACTACTAGACACTTAATTTAATTGAAAGGAGTTCTTCACTTGATTTGCTACATAACGAAGAAGAGATTCCAAGCACTTTCATCTATTAACCGAATCCTCTCTCCTTAACCCTCTGATTGGGGAAAAAGAAACTTTACTACGTCATAGTTCAAGGTTAACACTTCATGCTATCTCTTTCAAGTTGTACACGTAAATCTAGTCCAACAGGTAGAAATTAGTGGCAAGGTTCCTTATACACATTCCACAAGCGTGAACACACAAGTGATCATATGAATGTCTATTCGTGCACAAGTTTCTAGAGTCCCGACAATCAATTCTTTTGTGTTCTCAAACTAAAACTCTAACTCCTTACTTTTCTTCTTTATACTTGTCTTTATTACGTTTATTTAGCTTATTGAATCGCTTCTGAAACTTTGTATCATGCCCGCCTGCAGTAACACATTAATTGTGTATATCCTGGTGGCTCTCCTATCAGAGCAATGGTATAAATAAAATCGAAGTGTTTCAAGGATTTTGAAAAAGACTAATTTTCATCTCAACATTAACAATCTATTTTTCCCTTTACATCTCGAGCCTATTTTCAACACACTTTCGCTTTCTTTACCTTTCAACTCCTTAAATACTATAGTTATGCAATCACTTGAAGATGAAGGGACTTTATTCAGGAACCAACAAAGTCGAACACTCCAAAGTGGTACGTTTACTAAATCTCATACCTTTCTATCCAATTGATCCCGCATGAATGAATGAGACTACTAACCTCTTACCGAACATATTCTAACTTTGTACTCTCATGAGTAGTCTTGACTTTTATTTTTGAAAGCTATACTTAAGTAATCTAGTTGCTTAGCAACCCTTAACACTCTAGTCTCTTAAGTCTTACTCTTCACTCCCTTGGTCAAAGCGGACCTTTTAACAACCCACAATATGTGTTTTATGGCCATAAAACTTCATTTTTAGCGTGAACATCCTTAAATAAAACATTTTCCTTTCTATCGTCAAACGTAGGGATCACATGTATTCTCTTTCCTTTCGGCGTAAGATCACGTCCACTTTACGACATATACGCATATAGATTCACATATAAGCATTTTCTTTATGCATTTCCTTTTTCATAGACATATAGTTTAGCTTATACATTCTCATTCTTTCTTATTTTGGAAATTCATCAAACTCGACTTTTATATAAAAATATCTTCACATAGAATACTAAATTTTCTTTTCATGAACAAATAAAACTTTTAGTTCAAAGGCATACCTGGCGGTGACTGGAGTTGCTACTTAGCCATGGGATACTTGTTGCTTACTCTGTAAGCGAGTCTACAAGACCTATAACCTTGGGCTCGATACCAATCAGAACGCCCTACTTTTATAACATAAATTCCTAGGGACATTACTACTCATGCATGCATTCGAGGCCCTAATGGAAATTTAAATAAGTAAAAGTGGATAAATAAAAATCAATTTAAGTTTGGGATCCCATAGAAATACAAAACGTTTACAAGAAACATAATTAAGTTCGGCCTCTAGTTTCAAAACTCTGTACTACATAAGCGGAAAACAATAATCATTTAAAATTCTTTCTTAATCATGGATGCGGAATTCATGTCTCGGTTCCCATGGCTTCATGAGCGCATCCATGCCACTCGCCTAGTATGCTCTCGACTCTACCCGAAAACATTTTAAAAACAGAGAAACGCAACAAAGGTAGAGGATGAGTATTATAAAATACCCAGTAAGTGGGGGTCGGGAAATGCAAACACATGCATATGATTTTCCTTCAAATCTGACTTTTAAACATGACTATAATCGTGACTTTTAAAATCATAAAGCTTTATGTAGTGGGACCTAAAACTTTCTTTCATAAAATCATGACTTTTCCTCTTTGGCTATGCGTGGTCAATTGAGTCTACACCAATCTTTTCATTTTGAGTCCCTCATGCACCCTCTGTAGGTTTGAGTCCCTCACTGCACCCTGTAATATTGAGTCCCTCACAGACCCCTGTAATATTGAGTCCCTCACAGACCCCTGTAATATTGACCCATAGGGTCTCTAATGCATGTTTTACCATGCATAAGTTCTCAGGAGACCAATTGCCACAGCCTACATGACATGTTCATATACATACAATATGCATGAGGTCCCATTATTCAATCAGATATATCTATGCATTCATAATGATGCAACAATCATATAACCCATAGATCATAACATGACTATTAGTAAAGTAAATCATAAATGCGTTTGTAGTTAAAATACGTATATATATATATATCCAACACAGTAACAGATATGCAAGATCTCAGATCACATAACTATACATGATTGTATCAAAACTCATTCTAAATACTTTGAAGTCATATCAGTTTGGGCCCTCTCAAACCCTTAAATCTTTTGGAAAAATTTCTTACTTAGGGTCATTTCAAATCCTTTAAAATATTCTTTTCCGAAGTTCAAGCCTTAAGCATAAACCTTGGAACATCATTCTTTAAAATAAACTCATGATAATACTCTTTTTGGAGAGACCTTTGAACTTCACCTTTTACAATAATTATTTCATAAATGCGCTAGCTCCCATTTTCAAAATCATTTTTTTTAAAATCATTTACTCGAGATCCTTTAAGACCTTTTGAAATGTTACTTTTCTAAGTTCATGAGCGTAAGTCTCGGGAGTTCGCCTTTTTGAAATAAGTCCTCAAATTCGTCTTTTAAAAATACATCTTCCAAGAAACCATATTTACTTCCCTTTTTAAGATCATTTGTAGAAAATCCCTTACCTTAACATAGCTTGCAACTCTCCAAGCTCCGTTCCTAATTCAAGGTTCCTATCAGACTTGCTCGGTACTCGGATTCCTTCAATCCAATCCATTTTCCTAATTAGACACATAATAAGTAAACTTATTTTTCGCATCCAATAAAAGATAAGTCGAATTACTACTCACGGAGGCTGAAAACGAACTCGGGGGATCAAAACAGGTGGACCGGAGTAGCTCCGGCGAGCGGCGGCGCGTGGCCGGCCGGCGGCGGCGCGTGTGGCGGTCAAATCCTGCACGTACCGGCGCGTGAACATCAGATCTGGGAATGTTGTGAGCCGATCTATCCAAAACCGGTCCTGAAACTTCAAAAACCGATCAGAACAGGCGTGAACCGGTCGAACCAACGGAGTGCCATTACCGGCTGAGGCTCACGGCTTTCTTCGCGTTGGTGGGCTCCTCGGCGCAGAGCACTCGCGCAGTGGCGCGACGCGCAACGGATCGCGCTTCGACCGAGCGGCGAGAGAGGCCGCGGCGGCGCGGCTTCACGTACAGCAGATCTGGCGGCGAACACCTCAGACGGAGTAACGCCGGTGAGGATAACGTGTTTCGCGTGGCGTTCCGGCGAGGCACGACGACGTGCGGTTGCGGCTCGACTCGAATGGTGGCGTCGGACTCGGCGGCCGGCGGCGAGCAGCGAGCAGCGTCCGCAGCAGCACGCGCGCATCGACCGGAGGTCGACGGCGTCTGACGCATAACACGCAAGGCGACGGTTAGTGCGGCCCCATCCGGCGAGACTCCACCGGCGATGAATGTTGATGGCCGGCGACGAGAAGCACAGCTGCAGGTTGGGTGGTCGGACGGCTCCCTGTCGTGACTGAAGGATGGAGAAGAATGGTGAGGCTCCTCGATTTGCGTGCTAAAACAAAGGTTGAAACCCTAATCCTCTATTCTACTAAATTACAAAACTGCCCCTTCTCTCTACCAAAACCACAAAAGTGCCATTTAATTTAAATAACTAAATAAACCAACTCCATATATATGTATTTAACCAAAATCTATTTTCATAAATTTGTGAAACTTGTTTAACCAAGAAACTTCAAGGCTCGTTGAAGATTAATTTCCTATAAATTAATCTAGGGTATAACCTAAAAGGTATTAAGAAAATTCTGGGGCGTTACAAATAGATAGCTATTATTTAAGTGAAAGTAAGTACGGTCAAGATAATGATTTGAGCTTTGAAGGTATATTTGGAGTGCATGTTGTTGAGGATCCCACATTAGAAAAGTGGAGAGAAACCTCACAATATATATGATATATGGGTTACTTCTCTCATTATCAATTGGTTTTGAGATGGAACCCCATATAATCTAATATGGAATCAGAGTCCATTAAATCCAAACGGGTATTCGGTCCACAAATTAAAATTTGGATCCGATCCAAGAATGGTGAACCCAAAGAGGCACCATCTTGAGGGGGCATGTTGAGGATTCCACATTGGAAAAGTGGAGAGAAACCTCACAATATATATGATATATGGGCTACTCCTCTCATTGCCAATTGGTTTTGAGATGGAACCCCATATAATCTAATATGTTGAGGATCCCACATTGGAAAAGTGGAGGGAAACCTCACAATATATATGATATATGGGCTACTCCTCTCATTCCCAATTGGTTTTGAGATGGAACCTCATATAATCTAATACATGTTATAATAACTTGTGTTATAATAATCTATGAAATATTCTGCACTCTCTAACACATACTATCATAACCATGCACCACAAGTTATATAAACTCCACAGACTATTATAATCAATGTTGTTATAACTCACTCAACGTCCCAAATAGCTCTCGTGAGTTTCAAAACAATTATGCCCACTTTGGACAAGGATAACCCCTTGAACTTTTTAAGAATAGCCCTCTAGCTCTCAACCACTTGGGAAACTTGGATGTCCAAATTGTTGAGTTTTATGTCCTAAAACTCGTGGTTTGTAAACTAATGTATATTCTATTTTACAATAAAGATGTTATTGAGGTTTATTCAGTAAAAGTGTTATTAAATAAAGTGAATTGTGTATTTTGAAACCCTAATCTAATAAACTAAGAACTCTCGGCTCTAGGATGTATACTTGAACTTTACGTGGGACATAAAAGTGGATCAAGTTCAAGTTGGTATAGCCAGAATGGTCTATAGTATAGGAATAGGGTTGGGTACCTTATCTTGGGGACACTATGGACGTGACCCACTTTGTAAAGTACAAACGATGTGATCCTAAATCGTTCATGTGGAGACATGCGAGTGGGGGTGTCCTATGCAATGAGTTTGCATAAGACTAGACCGCAAAATAGTCACTTAGACTTTATAACTCCGTTTATTGTCTTAACTGACTATATTCATACGATGACTTAGGTAACTCGATCTTAATCCTGAGCGCGCTATGAACTCCTGTTTATTCGAGACTATCCTTAAATTTGCATGGGTGAGAGTGGCCCGAGATCGTCGACTCAATAAGCCTCCCATTTTGGGGATAAGACCGGATAGATAGCTAGGAACATAGTCCTGCGAGATGGAATTCACTCCTACCTGGTTTAGGGATTAGTAGAGAGGTTGTTCCTTTAAGTGCTGACTCCAGGTCTTGAACAATGGATCCACCCTCTCATTGCCCCGAGAGGGATTCAGTTTGTTGGTTGGACCACAAACCAATTGTTCATTAGAGGATCAGTGGGACTTAAGGAACAAGAAGTAATTACGGGAGTAAAACGGTTTATTTGACCTAGTTGTAATTACGAACGACTTGTTAAGGATCGACTTACTAATCATGGTTGTATCGAGTGGACAAAAATATATCTACAGTGAGGAGAGTAAAGTCATTGGGCTTTAATGGAGTGTCCCAATGGTTAACGAATGTTGATTAGCTAAGTTAAAGAGTTTAGCCGGTTAATCTCGTATCGTTGGAGCTCATGATCTGTAGGTCCATTAGGTCCCCTTACTAGCTCGGACTAAGCCTTGTAACAATTTGAGGGAAAAGAATTTGAATTGTTCAAATTCGATTTTGGGAGAAAACGTTAATTATATACGATATATTTAACGTATCATAGCTTAATTATGAATTAAACTATGATAAAGAAGAGGTTGACATATAAATATGATTTAAATATTGGTTCGGTTTGAAACATGAATAGAGATTCATGTTCGAAAAATCGATTTTGAGATCGGGATTGGTCAAATTGTTTAATTTAATATTTAATATTAAATTAAAATTATTTAATTAATTAAATAACAAATTGATTTTAATTCAAAATTAATTTTATATTAATTTTGAATTAAAATAAAAGAGAAATTCAAGTTTTATCTTGAATCTCTTGTCAACTTGCCCATCCTTGTTAATCTCAAAATTCACCAAAATTGGCCACCTCCATCTCAAATGATCCTCATCACTCATATGTTGACATCTTCACAAAGAAGCTTTAATTGAAGAAGATTTGAGGAGAATTATGGAAATTTTGGAGAAAATATTGATTTCCCCGTTTTTAGACCTTTCTCCATTCTCTCTTAAAATTCTCTCAACTTTGGATCCCACAATCCATTCCAAGGCCTGATGATAGTAGGAAAGACTCTAAGGGGATCACAAAGTGTTTGTGATCTGAAATTATTCACGAATTAGGAGAATTTTGAGCTACAAGAATATGTGTTCTTATTCTCTGTCTTTTTCAGTTTTGAGCATGCTTTTTGTATTGTAAAATTGATCAAATTAGAGTGTTCAAGATCCAAAATTGCTTCCCTTTTCTTAATATTAACTCCTTCACAAATTATATTATAAAGCTAATTTTAGGACACCATTAATCACCTGCCACACTTCAAGAACCTCTGGTAGACAAAGTCAAGCAACCTTTTATACAAAACTTTCACTTGCATTTCAATATCTCTTTGGTTTTACTACAACCTTTTATTTGGCATTGTCTCGAAGCATAATTTAAAAAAAGGAATTCTCCATTTTTAAAATAATTAAACTCTATATAATTTTGATTATAATCATGATTAATTAACTTCAAAATAAAATTGTAATTGCACTCCAATCATTAAACTTCATGGAAAAATCCTTTTTATTTTACCCTAAGCATAGTAGGTTGTATCAATTTTAACACCAAACTTTCAATTTGATCAATTTAAACCTCAAACTTAACAGTTTTTTTCATTAAACTTCTGGAAAAATCCTTTGGCAACTTCAGTTTCAGGAGTGACAACTTCTGTTGGGGTAATTGAACATTCTTCCTTCAAGAGGTGAGCAAGGTTCAACGTTATGAGGTAGAAGATCATCTTCTGTTGCCATCTCGTGAAGTATCCTCCCTTAAATTTCTCTAATTTTTTAGCATGAGTTTTGAGGATGGTCGATCTCATCATTGTAGGAGCAACACCATTAGTGGAGAAGCTTGCAACCATTTTGTTAATTGTCTTAAGATTGTTGGATAATATTGCTACTTTGTTGTGTATAAAACTGAGTAACACTAGCAAATTGATTACAACTTAACTGGCTACAAGCTATTACAATAGTAAGTAATTATGCAAATATTGTATATAGCAACAAATCAAAACTCAAGAACAAATGATGGTAAATAGTCGAGACACGCTTACTAAGCGTTGTCCAGAAGACAATTATTCGATCTGCACGGGTTGCAAGCAGACTACAACGATCGTCTCAGCAGGATACAACAACTGGCTCCGATAGAACAACAACTTCGAACTACTCGGATCTGGCAGAGCTATTAGACACTTGCTCTTAACTTGACTCAAGATTAAAGAGAAGAAAGAAAAGAGAGGAACTCTTCAATTAGAATGAGGATACTCTAAAATGGAATGAGATACTCCAAATGAAGAAACAAGTTGCTATTTATAGGCTAGCAACTTAGTAACTCTCTAAAATCAAATTAATATAAATGAAATGAAACATAAATCAAAAGTAACTCAATTGTGTAGTTACTTGTTGAAATTCAAACAAAACTCACAAACTTAACTTTTTAAGTTAAATTTGTATAAGAAACATCAACAAATTTGGATGTTTCAAACCATTTTGAAACTTTTGAATTTAAAGTTAAGTAACATAAACATCAATTGAATTTGATGTTTCATATCAAAACTTTCTTTCACACTTTTGTTATATAAAATCCAACAATCCCCCACACGAAAGAAAGTTTAAAAATTAAAACAAAATCGTTGAGAGCAAACACATAAGCTATGCATCAGGATAGGTGTCTTCTGGGCTTGAACCTTCCTTAGTGAATATCTATCGAACTTACTGAAGAAATGGTGAGACCAACTCTGGAACTATCCTTCTCATTGGTAAATTGAGACAACAGACATCACACATAATTCATCTTGTATCTTTGAGATCTATACGTTTGTGTCCATCTTGGTCCTGGACAAAATCCCGAATTCATGAGAGCTTTAGAGAACATAAGCCATTTTAAAAGTCCTCATAGAAGCGACTCCATTTCTACTTTCACATAGGTGATATTGATTAAGAGTATTCTGTCATTACTCCTCTTGTAAATGAGATATCAACATTACCTCAACATCAACAGATCACACACTCTACAACATCATAGAAATGGGAAGAAACCATAAGTTTCTTAGTGTGTCAACTATAAATTATCCAACTAGTTTGCCAATTGAACCTAGATCTTGGGATCTCCAGTCAACTAGGTTAGGTTACCATCAGATAATTTATTTCATAGGCTTTAGCCCCATTTCCTTCGATGTATATCTCACTTTCTCTCTTGGCAATCATTTCGTTAAAGGATCTACAATATTCTCTTTTGATTTTACATAATCAATGGAAATAACTCCATTAGAGAGCAATTGTCTTATCGTATTATGTCTACGTCTTATATGTCGTGACTTTCCATTATAGACATTATTACTGACTCTCATAGAGGCCGCCAAACTGTCACAATAAATACATATATTGCGTTTACAGGCTTTGGCCATAATGAAATATCTTCAAGAAAGTTTCTAAGTCATTCAGCTTCTTCTCCAGCTTTATCAAGAGCTATAAACTCCGATTCCATAGTCGAACGTGCTATACACGTTTGTTTTGAAGATTTCCATGATACAACTGCTCCAGCTAAGGTAAATATATATCCACTGGTTGATTTAGTCTCCATGCTATCAGAAATCCAATTAGCATCACTAAATCCTTCCAATACATGTGGATCCCTCGTATAATGCAATCCATAGTCTAGAGTGTACTTCAAGTACCTTAGACCTCTGACTAAAGCATCCAATGATCATGCTCAGGATTGCTAGTGTATCTTGCTAACCTTCCTACTGAATAGGCAATATCAGGTCTTGTACAATTCATTATGTACATTAAAGCAACCAATAACTCTAGAGTATTATAGAGAAGACACACCTTCATCTTTGTTTTTCTTTAACTTACAATTGGGATCAAATGAAGTAACAGTTGGTTTACTCTCAAATTGATCAAATTTTCTCAATACTTTCTCTATATAGTGAGATTGAGAAAGTACATATCCACTAGAGTTTCTAGTTATATGGATTTCAAGTATAACATCAGTAAGACCAAAGTCTTTCATATCAAACTTGGATTTTAACATCTTTTTAGTGGAATCAATGACACTTCTATTTGTGCTCATTATCAACATGTCATCTACATATAAGCAAATAATGACATAGTCTTGATCTATGGTTTTAACATAGACACATTTATCACACTCATTTATCTTGAATCCATTCGATAACATAGTGTGATCAAACTTTTCATGCCATTGTTTGGATGTTTGTTTCAACCCATAAAGAGACTTAACTAGTTTACGAACTTTATCTTCAAGTCCTTTTACAACAAACCCCTTAGGTTGTTCCATATATATTTCTTCATCTAAATCTCCATTTAAAAACGCAGTTTTTACATCCATTGGTGTATTTCCAAATTTTGTAAAGGTGCAATTGCGATTAACATCCTTATAGATGTAATCCTCGTCACTGGAGAATAGGTATCAAAGAAATCTAACCCTTATTTTTTATGAAAGGCTTTAGCTACTAAACGGGCTTTGTATTTATCAATAGTGCCATCAACCTTTAGCTTTCTTTCAAACATCCATTTACTACCAATTGGTTTACTTCCAGGAGGTAAATAAACCAATACTCAGGTATTGTTATGCAATATGGATTCTATCTCACTATTGATAGCTTCCTTCTAATAAGGTGCATCTGGAGATGACACAGCTTCTTGAAAAGTTTGAGGCTCACCTTCAATCATATAAGTTATGAAATCAGGTCCAAGAGAATTAGCTTTCTTAGCTCTTTTGCTTCTTCTAGGTTCAGACTCAATTTTCTAATCGTTTTTACCTTTCGAGAAGCTAGCCTCACAATTCCTTTTGATACCACTACTTGTGTATCTTTCCTCTTTCAAAGGAAATATATCCTCGAAGAATTCAACTTCAAAAGATTCCATGATAATATTATTGCTAATATCAGGTATTTCTGATTTAACTACTAGAAATCTATAAGCAACACTATGCATTGCATAGCCTATAAATACACAATCAATTGTCTTAGGTCCCAGTTTGGTCCTTTTTGGTAAAGGAATTTGTACATTTTCCAAACACCCCCACACTTTCAACATTTTATATGAGGGTAATTTCCTATTCCACACTTCATAAGGTGACTTATCACTCTCTTATGTGGAATTCTATTTAGGATAAATTTTGTTGTAAGCAAACCTTCCCCCCAAATTATGAAGTAAACCTGAACTATTTAACATGCTATTAACCATGTCGTTTAAAGTTCGGTTATTTCTTTCAGCTACACCATTTTGTTGTGGTGTATAAGCTGTTGTAGTTTGATGGATTACACCATTAACTTCAAAGAATTCATAAAGTGATGATGATTCTGATGAGAATCTGATCCCTTGAGCAGCAGAAACGTGATTAAAAGATCAATTTTACTTGATTGTTTTTGGTTGAAAACAAATACCAGTACATTAGTAATAATACAGAGATAAGCATACAATTCCTAATCTAATTAGATTAATCATAGAACTAAACAAGATATGAAAACATGTTGTGTAACAATTAAACTAAAAGGATAGAGATGATTATTACCTTTGTAGTTTCTCAATTCAGCAACTTTTGCTTCAATTGCTCAGTAACTCAACAACAAAGAAAACTCCTCTGTTCTTCCTTTCCAACAGGACAACACCACTAGTGAGAACCTCCTATTCTCTGAATTGCTTAGATCAATCTTTGGTGGGAAGGTACCAAACAATTTGGTTGGGGAAAAAAGATTAGAGAGAGAGAATTTTGCACTGTGAATCTCAATTCATCGATCAACCTTTCTCCTCTCCCAATTGGAGAAGAAGAAGCACTCTAGAGGGCAACTCCCCACTCCCTATCGATTAGGGAGTTGGGAGACATGACGAACGTGCCTCCTGACACGTTCCTTTTTTTATTTAATTATATTATTTAATAAATAATCAAAATATAAATAAAATAATATAATATAATTAATTAAATCATATTTAATTAGTCATAAATTAAATATCATATATCTAATATAGATTAAATCACATTTAATCAATTATCTCTATCTTATAGTTTTAATGCAGATCTTATGCACATTAAATTTTAACCTATAGTTTTCAAATATGAATCTCATTCATATTTAAAATAATATTTGAACTCTTTCAATATTTAATTCTCTCAAATAATTTAATATGAATCATATTCACATTAAATTTATAGTATAAAGTTCCAAAACTTTATATTATAATGTATCTATATACATAAACATTTATTCTCTAATGAATTTGAACATTTCAAATTCCAACGATCTAAGAACCCTTTACGAGCTAGAAGGTGGACCTAATGGACCTACAGATCAGAAGCTCTAACGATACGAGATTACTCGGTTAATCTCATTAACCTCATAATCAACATTCGTTAACTGCGGGAACACTTCACTAAAGTCCCGCAGCTGGACTTTTCTCACTGCAGATATATTTCTGTGTCCACGGATATTGACCAATAACAACAAGTCAATCCTTCACGAATGTTCGTAACACCAACTGGGTCAAATTACCGTTTTACCCTTAGGTTATATCTTGTACCTTAAGTACCAGTGCTTCTCTAATGAACAATTTGTTTGTGGTTCTACCAACAAACAGAAGTCCCTCTCGGGCCAATGAGAGAGTCGGGCCCTTTGTTCAAGTCCTAGAGACACCACTTAAGGGAACATTCATCTACTTACCCTAGTAGTCGGGAATGAGTGAATTCCATCTTGTTAGGCTAAGTCCCCAGCTGCTCACTCGGTCTTGTCCCCAAGAAGGTAGGCATATTGAGTTGGCGAAGCTGACCACTCTCACCCATACTAGTCAAAGGACAATCCCTCGCAAACAGAAGTTCGTAACCCGCTTAGGATTGAGATCAAGTTGCCTACGTCATCCTAGTAAAATAGAAACCTAGCTAGTCAATGGAGTTATATCTAGTGGTTACTATTTCGCGGTCCGGTCTTATGTAATCTCATTACATAGGATATCCCCACTCACATGTCATTTACAAGAACACGTTAGGATCACTGTGTTTGTATCATATACAAAGTGGCCCACATCCATAGTATTACCATGGTAAGATACCCAAATTTTATCCCCTTACTATAGACCTTTTAGGTTGTATCTCGAACAAAGATCCTTTTTATGTACACTACATTCAGTTCAAGACATTTTACAACCTTGGGTCTTTAGTTTATTGGATTTAGGGTTAAAACAAGGGGAATATCGTAAATAACGAACAATAACTCTTTATTGAAATAATAACACTTTATTACAATAATTAGAACAAAATTACAAACTACGAGTGTTAGGGCACAAACCCCAACAGATTCATATTCACCCCCTCTATCTGATCTAAGCACCTTTACTTTCTTCTCAAGTTGATTTTCAACTTCTGCCTTATATGGTTTAAAAACATCTAAGGTTTCATCTTTACTATGTAATAAATATACATAGCAATATTTGCTACAATCATCAATGAATGTGACAAAATACTTCTTAATGCCTCTTGTAGGGGTACTTTTCATGTCACATACATCACTGTGGATTAAATCAAGAACCTCATTACTTTTTTCCACAGAAGAAAATGACTTTCTAGAAAACTTTGATTCAACACAAACTTCGCATTTGTGTTTCTTATCAATGTTAAAACTAGGCAATAGTCCTAACTTTATCATTCTCCTTAAAGAATGATAATTGATATGCCCCAACCTAGAATGTCATACATCACACAACTCAACGATATAAGCAGAAGAGTTTTATTATTATTATTATTCTTGGGCATTTGTGCCAATACATTCAGTTTGAACATGTCATCATTTAGATAGTCTTTTCCCACATACATACCCCCTTTGTCAGAATAAATTTATTTGACTCAAATACAAGCTTGAACCCATTCTTATTAAGTGGAGTTCCTTACACTACATTTTTTCGAATCTCTGACACATGCCACACACCATTGAGGGTAAGTATCTTTCCAGAAGTCCATTTCAGCAGGAACTTCCCTTTGCCTTCCACAGAGCCGATTGAAGAATTTCCCATGTATAGCTTATCGATGCCATCTAGCTTCTCATACGAGGTGAACAATGACTTGTCCTTACAAATGTGCCTAGTAGCACCAGTATCAATCCACCAACCTTTGGTGTTAGAAGCCATATTTACCTCAGAAATGGCAACAACTAGATCGTCATTTTCTGCAACATTGGCCTGATGATTGAAGTTTTGTCCCTTCTTGTGTCAACAAGCTGGAGCTGTATGGCTAGACTTACCACAAACCCAACAATTTCCACGAATGCGTTTGTTGGCGTCATTCCTCGGTCCAAGATTCACATTTTTCTTCTTGGATTTTTTTTCTTGGGTTCATGCGTTAAAGCCTCAACAACATGAGCTTTGGCTTCAACTTCTAGCGAAGTTTTATCTCCTTTTCTATTATCCTCTTCTATTCAGAGTTTAACAACAAGATTCTCCATGGATAATTTCTTTCGCTTGTGTTTGAGATAACATTTGAAATTCTTCCAAGAATGAGACAACTTCTCAATCACAACAACAACTTGGAATGGTTCACTGATACCTAATTCTTCACTTTGCAAATCACTAATGATAATTTGCAATTCTTCCATCTGATTAACTACCAATTTGACATCAACCATTTTATAATCTAAGAATTTTCCTACAAGGAATTTCTTAGTACCGACATCTTCCAGCTTATACTTCTTGTCTACTGCCTCTATAGCCATTGCAGTAGACATTATACAAGGTGTCTTCAAGACCACTTAGTATATAGTTGCGACATAAGAAGTCTGAATGCATCCATGCTTGCTTGGCAGCTTCAGTTTATGGAGTAACAACTTATGTTGGGGTAATTGGACATTCTTCCTTCAAGAGGTGAGCAAGGTTCAACGTTGTGAGGTACAAGATCATATTCTGTTGCCATCTCTTGAAGTTTTCTCCTTTGAATTTCTCTGGTTTTTCAACATGAGTTTTGAGGATGATCGATCCCATCATTGTAGTGTTGGGATTTTTGTCCTAATCTCGTGTTTGTAATATATTGTTTAAAATTAATAAGAGTTATTCATTTCATCACTTTGTGTCTCGCAATATTTATAAACTTTTCCAATAAACTAAGCTCCAGGGTCATTGAATTTATGAGAGAACTAAAACTTGAACGGTGTGTAGTGGACACACAGGGAGGATCACGTTCGAGTTAATGACCCGAACGGTCTGATGATATGGATAGGGTTGGAGACCTAATTCTGGATACACTGTGGATGCGACCCGCTTTGTATTAGATACAAACGAGGTGATCTCACTCGTTCATGTGGTTGACATGCGAGTGGGGGCATCCTGTGCAATGAGATTGTACAAGACCGGACCGTGAATTATTAGAACTACTGATGTAACACCGTTGACAGTAAGGACTAATAATATCATAGATGACCATTAGTGACTCGACTTGAATTCTAAGCTTGTTACGGACTCCTGTCTGCGAGGGTCTGTCCTTTGACTAGTACGGGTGAGGGTGGTCACAGTTACTCGCCCAATATGTCTATCTTCTCAGGGACAGAACCAAGTAGGGAGCTGGGAACTTAACTACGCGAGATGGAATTCACTCGTTCGTGCCTTTAGGGAAACTAGAGGGGTTGTTCCCTTAAGTGCTAGGGTATTGTGTATGGTTGGACCATCACAATATGTTGTTCATTAGAGGAGCAGTGGGGACTTAAGGAACAAGAGGTAGACACAGGGGTAAAACGGTAATTTGACCTAGCCGTGTCTACGAACAATCTTTGAATGGTCGACTCATGGGCATTGGTTATATCGGTGAACACGTAATATTCGCCTTGATCGACGGAGTGCACTCACGGGCTATAGTGGAGTGTTACAGTAGCTAATGAATGTTGGTTAACAGGGTCAAAGAGTTTGATAGGTTAATCTCGGATCATTGGAGCGAATCACTTTGCTAGGTCCATTAGGTCCCTCGGTTGGCTCAATCTGGGTTAAAAGAAGGGTTAATGTTCTGGTATGAAATTGAAGTGTTCAATTTCACTTTAAGGGCATTTATGTCATTTATATGAGATATGAATGATATAATATATAGTTTAATGTGAATGAGATTCATAATAAACTATAGGTTAGCCTAATTGTTGAATTAGGGCTAATTGGAGAATTTAATTGAGAGCAATTAAATTGGATGTGATTCAATTTAATTAATCTACAATTAATGAAAATGAGATTTGCAATATGAGATATGAGATATCTTATATTATGTGGTTATGCAAATGAGATTTGCATAACCTATGGTTGTGGTAAAGTGGTAATAATGTGGAGATTTAACTCCATCATTCCACTATATAATCCCTTCTTGCAAGAAAGAATGAAACCATTCTCTCATTTTTTTTTATTTTCATCAAAGAAGAGAAGAAGAATTCTCTCTACTCTCTCTCAATTCTCCTCCCTCTCCAAAACACTAAGTTCCCACATAACTTCCCTTCTTCCAAAAGAGAACAACCGAGACTCCAAGTGGTGGTGTTCGGGTTCCGTTCGTGGGAGAGTTCGTTGAGATCGAGAAGCACAAAGAGTTCGTGATCTGAGGAAGAAAACTTGAAGAGAGTCTTCAACAAGTAAGTATCTCTAAACTTGTTGTTTTTCTTCCTTTTTCCAGCATGTTTAGCCTAGATCTTTAGTAGATCCTTTTAACAAAACCAAGTTGCGTAATGATACCACGACGATTCGATCGTCTTCCGCTGCGCGGGGATTTTCATTGCCTTCAATTGGTATCAGAGCCATTTCGATGGTTCTTCATTTATGCACTGTTTTGTTAAAATTAGGTGGGTAATTGCCTTAATTTCATGAGAAGAATGTTGGTTTGCTTAAATGGATGTTTTCGGTTTTTTGTATTTTAGAGTTATTTTCTGTTTGATGAGATCAAATGTAAAGAGCCCGTGTTTTTGGGCATTTTTAGAAAATAAATCGAGTCTGTAAGTCCAGGTCGTTCGTGGCAAGAGTTGTTGTGAAGAAATCGGAGCGGAAACAGGCGGAATTCGGTGAAGAACAACAAAGAGTTTGCTGTTCTGTCGATGGCGTTGAGACGCTGCCTTACGACGTCTCAACGTTATCCTTGCGGACGGAGGCCCTGCAGCAGAGCAGCGTTGCAACGCCGCTGGCGTTGAGAATGCAGGTTGACGCTGGAGGCGACAGCGTTGCAACGCTGCACGCATTGAGGAGTAGTTGCAGCTTCTTTTTCGCGAAGACGTGGGCGTGATTTTGGATTAGTGGGCAGTTTATTTCGAATTTATTTTATTTTATTATTTGTAAAATGTAATTAATTTCTTTTATTTAATTATTTTATTAAATAATGTTAATATAAGTGTTATATTAATGTTATTTAATTAAATAATTGCCCCTAGATGCCAAAAACCGGTCCATTTTTGTTGTTTAATTATTTTATGCATGAGATGTATATTTTAATTATTTTCTATGTGCATAATGTATGTCATATAGATTTAAAATCCCACCTTAAGTTAAACATTTCATGCATCATTTTTATATTATAAGAGTTATAATATATAGTATGCATGATAGGATTATATTATAAGAGTTATAATATAATGCTTGCATGTTTTAATTTATTTAAATATAAGTGTTATATTTTTAAATTAAAAGCATGCTCATGCATTTAATTCATGTGATGAATGTATGTTATAGTATATAGTTATTCATGTGATGAATGATCAAGCACTATAACATAGAAATGCATGCAACCTAAGTTAATTATTAGTTTTAAAGAGTTTAGAACATGAATAATTAGACTTAGGTTTTCTATTTTCTAATGAGATTAGAAATTAGGAAATCAAATATAACCTTTGAATGGTGACTGATTAGTAACTCTGTCTAAGGAAGGTTTTGCCTAAGGCTGGGGTATTTAAGTTGACGCTTGCGTAACACCCCTACCTGGAAACCGACCTGGGAGTGAATTCGGTCCGGAGATTCTTAGGTTATATTCTCGTGAGTGCCGTTAATTAAGAGTTAATTAATTAACTCACATAGACCTAAGTTATAATGTGATTATAGACTTAGGTTAATACCATATAAGAGTTATATTGGTAGACTTAGGTATATTTTAGCCGGTTTATCTAGGTCAATCCCTATTAAAATTAAAGTGCTGAGTGGGAGGAAATAAAGTCTATGAGATACATTTAAATTTCCAACCACAAATCTCCTTTAAGTCCGCAGTGTGAGATCTATACTCGGCCTCTGCGGCGCAAATGGGAGCGTCCCCTTCTTCGGGTGGCATTTGTATAGGTCAATATCATCGTGGATGGAGAGAGTACTTATAGTGAGTGGGAGCGGGACTTGTGAAAACAAGACCCACGGTCTCTTCTTTCGATTCACATCGTGAGACGCCTATGATCTGCCTGCTAGTTTGGCTGGACGGACAATCCCTTCGGAGGGCACGATCATAGGAGTCTGAACACCGTGAATTCGAAAGGGATCTGATTTCTGGTTGGTTTTCCTCTTGGTTCACCCTTCGGTGGCTATTGTTTGGACGGATACTTGAAAACTTAAAGATTGAGGGTGACACTCACAGAATTCGTTAAGTGTTAATGAATTCGACCAAACAATGGTAATTGGACGCCTAATGGAATAAGAGTTATTCTGGGATTAGGGTCTGATCGAGAAAGTCTCGTCTTAGAGGAGGAGTGTTTTGTTCACCCTTCGGTGGCGGTCATTCTAAACCTTTAGGGTATCATTGCAAAATTTTGAATGACGTAGGGATCATGAAATAATTTTGCTAAAACTTGATTGGATTTCAAAAAGTTTTTTGCGAGACTAATACAAAGTTTTTCTTATTTTTCAGCTAAAAATGTCTAGCGCAATAATAGCATTACTCGCATCCGATAAGTTAGTGGGAGATAATTACCAAAGTTGGAAAAACAACATTAACACGATTTTGGTAACTGACGACATAAAGTTCGTGCTGTCTGAGGAGTGTTCTCAGATGTCGGGCTCGACAGCGTCGCGAAGTGTTCGCGATGCGTACGATCGATGGATCAGGACCAATGAAAAGGCCAAGGTCTACATAATTGCCAGCATGTCTGATGTCTTGGCAAAGGAGCATGAGATGATGGTTTCCACTAAGGAGATCATGGAGTCCTTGCAAGAAATGTTTGGACAACTGTCCTTTCAGGTCCGGCATGACTCGCTCAAGTACGTCTTCAACGCACGGATGAAATATAGGTCGTCTGTCCGTAAACATGTTCTAGACATGATGACCCACTTTAATCTGGCCGAGATGAACGGGGCTTCGATCGATGAGTCGAGTCAGTCGATTTTATTTTGGAGACTCTTAGAAGAGTTTCCTTGGGCCAGTAGCAATGTTTGTTATGAACAAAATTAGCTACACTCGACTACCATCCTCAATGAGCTACTGAATTTCCAATCCATGAACAGGTCAAGGAATGCGAGGCAAATGTTGCCTCTGAGTCTTATCACGAGGATTCGACCTGCAGGACGAAACTCGCTGTTGCTCCTTCACGCCCAAAAGGGAAGAAGAGGACGAAGAGGGGTAAAGCGATCGAGTGAGCGCCCACAAGGACAAGAAGGTCAAGGCGTTGCGAGAGAAAGGAAAGTGTTTCCACCGCAATGGGGCGGACTTTGGAAGAGGAACCATCCCAAATTCTCGGTCGTCGAGGAAGAATCAAGGTAAATGTGATTTACTTGTGATGTGAAACATGTTTAGTGGAGAGTAGTGACTCGCCGGATATTGGATCGGGCGCCACTAACCACGTTTGTTCTTCTTTTCGAGGATTGATTCTGGCAAACCGGCTGCGAGAGGGTGAGGTGACTCTACGGGTTGGATCCAGGGAGCTTGTCTCGCTTGCTGTGGCGATCACGCAGTGTAGCTACACTTTGGCGGGAAGTACTTATTGTTGGACAATTTGTACATAGTTCTATGGTTTACTAGAAACCTTGTTTCCATTTCGCTTAATTAAACAATGTATATCTGTTTCCTTTGAATCTAGTAAAGCGTTTATTTCTTTCAAAGGCAATCTTATTTGTTCGACTTCACTGAGCATAATCTGTATGTTTTGAAACCTAATTCGGTCAAAAGTGTTTTGAATATCGAATTGTTTAAAAGCAGTAAACACGAACTAAGAAAGCAAAAGTTTCTCCAAAGAAAATGCCCACCTTTGGCATCTACGGTTAGGCTACATTAATCTCAATAGGATTGAGAAACTAGTAAAGAGTGGACTTCTAAACGAGTTGGAAGAAAACTCTTTCTTGGGGTGTGTGAGTCATGCCTTGAGGCAAAATGACCAAACGTCCTTTTAGTGGAAAAGGATATAGAGCCAAAGAGCCTCTTGAGTTAGTACATTCGACCTCGTGGTCCGATGAATGTTAAAGCTCAGGCGGTTATGAGTATTTCGTGTCTTTCATAGACGATTACTCCGAGATATGGGTATATATTTACCTAATGCACAAGAAGTCGAAACTCTTGAAAAGTTCAAGGAGTACAAGATCGAGGTTGAGAACCTCTTAGGTAAATCGCTTAAAACACTTCGATCGGATCGAGGTGGAGAGTACATGGACACCGAATTCCGGGACTATATGATAGAACACGGAATTACGCCCCAACTCTCAAAGACTGGTATGCCACGATGAGAATGGTGTATCGAGAGAGGAGAAAGCAGAACCTTGTTGGACATGGTTTGGTCGATGATGAGCTATGCTCGTCTCCCGATTCTTTTTGGGTGCGCAGTGGAGATGCGGTTTATATTTTGAACAACGTTAAAGGCCGAAAAGTGTTTGTGAAACACCTTTCGAGCTCTGGAGTGGACATAAAGGCGGTTTACATCACTTCAAGATTTGGGGATGTTCGACCCACGTGTTGGTGTCAAACCCGAAAAATTTAGAACCTGTTTGAAATTGTGCCTATTCGTAGGTTACCCTAAAGAGACTAGGGGTGGTCTGTTTTACGATCCTAAGGAAAATAGGGTGCTTGTGTCGACAAACGCCACTTTCTTAGAGGAAGACCACGTCGTGGATCATTTACCAAGGAGTAAAATTGTGTTAAATGAAATGGACAAAGTACATCGATGAAGTTCTTTGATGGGGCTAGTACGTCAACAAGTGTTGTTGATCCTAGCACGTCTAGTCAAATTCGTTCCCAAGAGTTGGGAATGCCTCGACGTAGTGGGAGGGTCGTGAGACACACTGATCGCTACATGGGTTAAATTGAAACTTCGGTTGTCGCCTCCCGATGATGATCGTGAGGATCCATTGACCTATGATCGGGTAATGGTTGATGTTGACAAAGACGAGTGGATTAAAGCTATGGACCAGAAATGGAGTGTCTGTGTACTTCAATTATGTCGGGAGCTTGTGGATCAACCGGATGGGGTCAAACCTATTGGTTGCAAGTGGATCTACAACCGTAAGCGTGGCGTAGATGGGAAGGTGCGGACCTTCAAAGCCCCGACTAGTGGCAAAGGGTTTTACGAGAATGAAGGGTTGACTATGAGGAGACCTTTTCACCCGCCGCCATGGTAAAGTCGATCGGGATCCTTTCGCCATTGTCGCGTATTATGACTACGGTAGGTATGGCGGATGGACGTCAAGACGACCTTTACGAATGGCAAACTTGATGAGACCATCTACATGGACCAGCCCAAAGGGTTCATTGCCCAAGGCCAAGAGCAAAATATTTGTCGGCTTCATAGGTCCATTTATGGGCTGAAACAAGCTTCGAGGTCTTGGAATATAAGGTTTGATGAGGCGATCAAATCTTATGGCTTTGATCAAAATGTCGACGAGCCTTGTGTCTACAAGAAAATCGTTGACAAAACTGTCGCATTTTTGGTGTTGTATGTGGACGATATTCTTCTCATTGGGAATGAGGTAGAATTTCTTACTGACGTTAAGAAGTGGCTAGCTTTGCAATTCCAAATGAAAGATTTGGGAGAAGCTCAATATGTTCTAGGTATCCAGATTGTCCGAAACCGGAAGAACAGAACGCTAGCCTTGTCTCAAGCGTCTTATATTGACAAGATGTTGTCTAGATATAAGATGCAGAACTCCAAGAAGGGATTGCTCCCTTTCAGGCATGGGGTTCACTTGTCTAAGGATTAGTGTCCTAAGACTCCTTAAGTTTTTGAGGATATGAGACGGATTCCATATGCTTCGGCTGTAGGGAGCCTGATGTATGCCATGTTGTGTACTAGGCCCGACATCTGTTATGCAGTAGGAATTGTCGGTGAGATATCACCCAATCCAGATTAGATCACCTGGGACGGTAGTAAAGGCAATCCTCAAGTATCTTAGAAGAACGAGGAACTCTGACTTAGTGTATGGCGGTGGGGATTTGATCCTTATAGGATACACTGATTTTGATTTTCGAGATCGATAAGGATTCTAGGAAATCCCGCCGGGATCACCTTCATTCGAATGGAGGAGGCGTGGAAGCGGAGTATGTTGCATGCTTGTGAAGTCGCAAAGGAAGTTGTTTGGCTTAGGAAGTTCATGTGATTTGGAAGTTGTTCCAAATATTAACTTGCCAATCACAAGCTTTGTTCTATGATACTTGATGGTGCGAGAGCCAACTCACGTGAGCCTCGGAGCCATAAGAGAGGCAAACACATTGAGCGCAAGTATCATCGACACGGAAGATTGTGCACCGCGGAGACGTGCGGTCATGCAAATAGCGTCGAGCACAACGTGGTGATCCATTTACAAAGCCCCCTCACGGCTAAGGTGTTTGAGGGTCACCTAGAGAGGCTAGGTTTTCGAGAGCTTCCTGACTAGGGCAAGTGAGAGATGTGTAAACGGGTATTCAATGCCCTAGTTTATTGTATTACTTCATTGTAATTTATGTACATTTCAGAAATGTATTTTCTCCACTAGCTTAGTCCAAGTGGGAGTTTGTTGGGATTTTTTTCCTAATCTCGTGTTTGTAATATATTGTTTGAAATTAATAAGAGTTATTCATTTCATCACTTTGTGTCTCTCAATATTTATAAACTTTTCCAATAAACTAAGCTCCAGGGTCATTGAATTTATGAGAGAACTAAAACTTGAACGGTGTGTAGTGGACACACAGGGAGAATCACGTTCGAGTTAATGACCCAAACGGTCTACAGTATATGGATAGGGTTGGAGACCTAATCCTGGATACACTGTGGATGCGACCCGCTTTGTATTAGATACAAACGAGGTGATCTCACTCGTTCATGTGGTTGACATGCGAGTGGGGGCATCTGTGTAATGACATTGTACAAGACTGCACCGTGAATTATTAGACCTCATCGATGTAACACCGTTGTTGTGAAGGACTAATAATATCGTAGATGACCATTAGTGACTCGACCTAAATCCTCGAGCGTGTTACGGACTCACATGCTGCGAGGGTCCGTCCCTTTGACTAGAAATGCGGGTGTGAGGGTTGTCACGATTACTCGCCCAATATGCCTATCTTCTCGGGACGAGAACCAAGTAGGGAGTCGGGAACTTAACTACGCGAGATGGAATTCACTCGTTCTCGCCTTTAGGGAAACTAGAGGGGTTGTTCCCTTAAGTGCTGTCTCCAGGGCTTGGACAACGGGCGCCCAACTTCTCACTGGCCCGAGAAGGGTGTTGTGTATGGTTGGACCATCACAATATGTTGTTCATTAGAGGAGCAGTGGGGACTTAAGGAACAAGAGGTAGACACAGGGTAAAGCGGTAATTTGATCCGGTAGTGTCTCACGAACAATCTGTGAAGGGTCGACTCATGGGCATTGGTTATATCGGTGGACACGTAATATTCTCGTGATCGACGGGAGTGCGGCTACGGGCTATAGTGGAGTGTTACCAGTAGCTAATGAATGTTGGTTAACCGGGTCAAAGAGTTTGTGAGTTAATCTCGGATCATTGAGCCCGCCATCGTAGGTCCATTAGGTCCCTCGGTTGGCTCAATCTGGGTTAAAAGAAGGGTTAATGTTTTGGTATGAAATTGAAGTGTTCAATTTCACTTTAAGGGCATTTATGTCATTTATATGAGATATGAATGATATAATATATAGTTTAATGTGAATGAGATTCATAATAAACTATAGGTTAGCCTAATTGTTGAATTAGGGCTAATTGGAGAATTTAATTGAGAGCAATTAAATTGGATGTGATTCAATTTAATTAATCCACAATTAATGCAAATGAGATTTGCAATATGAGATATGAGATATCTTATATTATGTGGTTATGCAAATGAGATTTGCATAACCTATGGTTGTGGTAAAGTTGTAATAATGTGGAGATTTTAACTCCATCATTCCACTATATAATCCCTTCTTGCAAGAAGGAATGAAACCATTCTCTCTTTTTTTTATTTTCATCAAAGAAGAGAAGAAAAATTCTCTCTACTCTCTCTCAATTCTCCTTCCTCTCTAAAACACTAAGTTCCCGCATAACTTCCCTTCTTCCAAAAGAGAACAATCGAGACTCCAAGTGGTGGTGTTCGGGTTCTGTTCGTGGGAAGAGTTCGTTGAGATCGAGAAGCACGAAGAGTTCGTGATCTGAGGAAGAAACCTTGAAGAGAGTCTTCAACAAGTAAGTATCTCTAAACTTGTTGTTTTTCTTCCTTTTTACAGCATGTTTAGCCTAGATCTTTAGTAGATCGTTTTAACAAAACCAAGTTGCGTAATGATACCACGACGATTCGATCGTCTTCCGCTGCGCGGGGATTCTCATTCCCTTCATGTAGGAGCAACACCATTAGTAGAGGAGCTTGCAACCATTTTGTTAATTTTCTTCAGATTGTTGGATAATATTGCTACTTTGTTGTGTATAAAACTGAGTAACACTAGCAAATTGATTACAATTTAACTGGCTACAAGTTATTACAATAGTAAGTAATTGTGCAAATATTGTATATAGCAACAAATCAAAACTCAAGAACAAATTATGGTAAATAGTCGAGGCACGTTTACTAAGCGTTGTCCTGAAGACAATTATTCGTTCTGCACGGGTTGCAAGAAGACTACAACGATTGTCTCAGCATGATACAACGACTGGGTCCGATAGAACAACAACCTCGAATTACTCGGATCTAGCAGAACTCTTAGACACTTGCTCTTAACTTGACTCAAGATTAAAGAGAAGAAAGAAAGAGAGGAACTCTTCAATTAGAATGAGGATACTCCAAAATGGAATGGGATACTCCAAATGAAGAAACAAGTTTCTATTTATAGGCTAGCAACTTAGTAATTCTCTAAAATCAAATTAATATGAATAAAATGAAACATAAATCAAAAGTAACTCAATTGTGTAGTTACTTGTTGAAATTCAAACAAAACTCACACACTTAACTTTTTAAGTTAAATTTGTATAAGAAACATCAACAAATTTGGATGTTTCAAACCATTTTAAAACTTTTGAATTTAAAGTTAAGTAACATCAACATCAATTGAATTTGATGTTTCAAATCAACACTTTCTTTCACACTTTTGTTAAATAAAATCCAACACATTTGTTATTTTCTTAAAAAAATAAAATTGTTGAAGAAAATTGGAGTAGACTTGCCATAATGTTTTTTAATTTTAGAGGATAATGTTTCTTCACTACTTATCTTCTCTAGTTCTACTATATTTTTCATTTCATTAATAAAAGATTTTTAATTTCAAGGCGGGGTTCCACTCGATCAATCGACTTTTAGTAGAAAAAAGTTTGTTTACACCATATTTTTCTTTAATAGAGTACTCTCATTCATGAATTGGTCGCTATCAGCTTCAAGCTTGATTTATTCTCAATTTGTCACAACAGATGCAAGGCTTTTGAAATCGTCCTTGTCGGTATCTTTATCCCCTTCTTGTCCAACATCGATGTCACTTCAATCCCTTGTAAGACTATCAACGGGGTCGACAAGGTCGACAACAACCAGATCATTATGTTCGTCGACATCACTCTATCCACCACTACCTTTCTTGTTTTTTTTTCCTGCATTTTAGTCAAGTTTAAACTCTTTCACCTCGAGGATAATGAAACTGTCATGATCTTCACGCCTTCAATGACGTCACCACATGGAACGTCTTCACACTCGTCGTTGTTGGTATGGATACCAAACGCGAGGGAGAATACAAGAGTCCATTTGTTTTCGTCTGGGTCTTACTTTCGAGAGTTTGAGTGTGGTTTTCATGATAGCGACGACTCGATTTGAAATAATTTAATTATTTTTTAGGTAACTTTTATAAAAAATATAAACAAGTACATGGACATGTGTGGAAAAACTTTTCTAATGATAATTGAAATGAAAACTTAACCGAGGGTGTAAATTGATACACGTATTCAAGTTTGAGG
This sequence comes from Trichosanthes cucumerina, assembly GCA_036507285.1. Classification (NCBI taxonomy): domain Eukaryota; kingdom Viridiplantae; phylum Streptophyta; class Magnoliopsida; order Cucurbitales; family Cucurbitaceae; genus Trichosanthes; species Trichosanthes cucumerina. The sequence continues at coordinate 27,399,094 of CM071842.1, read as the reverse complement.
TTTAAATTGATGAAATTGAAATATTAGGATTAAAATTTATACAATCTGTCAAGTTTGAGATTTAAATTGATGAAATTAAATGATTCGGATTAAAATTTATACAATTTGCCAAATTTGAAGTTTAAATTGATGAAATTGAAAATTTATGGTAAAAAATGATTCAACCTATCAAGTTTAACTATTTAAGGTCAAAATTGATTAATTTTTTTCTAAACTTTGATGACGTCATCAACATTTGAACTTAAATTTCACATCTCTGGATGAAAATTCAAATTATTGAGGACTTGTAATTTACCTCATACATAATTTTGTATCAGCTTTAATGGATTTTATAGTTACTTATCCAAATGGAATAATACCATGTTATATAAAGATGTAATTGGAAAATGCTCCAATGATGTCCCATTACATGGGAAAGCTCCCAACAAAAATAGTGCTTGACAATATTGATTATTGGATGGTGGACTTGGAAAATGAAAAATGAGATTTTTCTTCATTGACTATTACAAATGACCATAATAATAATAATTATTATTATGATTATTACTTTTTCTTATGAATTGGTGAGTCAATGGTGGATTAAACCAAACATTTTTAGAATGGAAAGAAAAATAAACTTTCATTGATTGAAAATTTTGAGTCAATTAGTCTATTGTATATTTTTTTGACGAGAATAGTATTCGAAGACAACATTTTAAGAGTCTCGACATGATATGAAATACAATAATTAAAATGATTTTTTTTTTCATTTTCAAATCTATCGATAAGAACTGTGATAATATGACATGTAAATTGAAATCACTAATAATAAATTCATAATTTTGAAGAGGAAAACAACATTAATGGTTCAAAACAAAAAAAAGAGCAAATTTTAAAAAAATAAAATTTGAATAGATCTTTGTTAAATTTTTGTTAAAATATAAGTCTTGTATTGAACTTTCAAGATGGTCAAGGTTATTGAGCTTTGTATCTATCTAATTTCTATACTTTAAAAAGTTTTTAACAGGCATTGAATCTTAATTTTATATTTAATGGGTTTCCACTATTAAACTTTCTTAGTTTAATACTTGTACCACCAAATGACAAAACTTATTAAATAATATAATCAATGTACACTACAGCGTTAAAGAAGTAAGTCAACACAAAAATTTACTAATTACAAAATTGAAAGTTTAGAGATCTATTAATTTTTTTTTTTATAAATATATAGATTTATTAGATACAGTTTTAAAAGTCTACCTACCAAATTGCAATTTAACTTTAGATTTTTCTTTAAAAAAACAAAAGATTGCTTTGAAAACAATTCCCCAAAAAGGTAATATATATTCAAAGTAAAATGGAATAGAATTGAGTTAGTGGGTGTGAATGGAAATTTGTTGTCCAAAGTGGGTTGAATCCATAAATACTAATGAGATTCAAAGCAAAAAGTGGGGGAGGAAAGAGAATAGTAATAGTAGTATGGTACTATGAAGAAAAAGAGCATTGATTTATTTGGATCTCTCATCATAGGAAAGCTTTGGATTCAATTTTTTTTTTTTTTACTTCAAAAAACCTAAAGGTTCCCCAATAACCCTTCAAGGCTTTGAATTTCTTTTCCTTTCCCAACCATTTTCCCCCAATCACAAACACCCACTTGGATTTTTTACCAAATTACAAAATCAAATAAACAATCTTTTACATTTCTACATTACTAACCTAATCTAAAAGAATCCATATCTTCTTAGAAAGTCAAAGTAAGACCATTCTTTCTTTTTTTTTTTTTTGATAAAAATTGATTTATAACAGTGAAATGTCTTTTGTGGTGAAAAAAAAAAATCTATTAGCACCGGAGATTTACATTACACATCATTTGTCAAGAATCTTTACGCACAAAATATATATCTATCTTTTTCGATGCAATAACGTGTTGAAGATAAAAGACAAATGATGAAAAATACCGAAGTCAAATAGATGTTTTGTGTTTTGGCTTTATTGGATGAAATCAACATTCTTTCCCCTTTGTCTCCCTTACCCTTTTTCTCTTTCTCTAACTAGTTTTATCCTTTCTCTCTCTTTTTGCTTTTAAGATATGATTGCTTCTTGCTAATGGGTGTGGAATGGGCTCCCCATTTGCTTTAGTCACACCAGCCAGCCATTGCTTTTTTTTTTTTTTAATTTTTAGGAAAGGAATATTGATTGCAGATTGGGCCCCATTTTGGGTCGGGGCCCAATCCAATGGGCCCAATTATGTCTTGGCCACCTCTCCATTCATTTCATTCTCTTCGAATCAATGTTGGTTTGGGTTAAATTATTACAATGCTGACGTGGCAGATTTCTAGGAGTTGGGAGAGTTGTTCAAAGTGCTTATTTTGACCCCTCCACCCCCACTAACCAGTCTCCCAATAATTTCATTTTTCAAACTCATCTCCCTTTAATCTTTTTTTAGTTTTATTTTTATATCTTTTTTTAATGGCATCTTGGCTCTTAATTAATGGTTTTTCCCTCAAAAGTTGTGCCTTTTTTTTTCCTATAAACTTTAAAGTTGAGTTGGAAACTTGAAGAAGATGAATTAAAATACCATTTTCGTCCTTCTACTTCTACCGTAAATTTCATTCTATTTTAGTTTTGTACTTTTAAGTTTCGTTTGAGGATCCTTTAGTTTTTTTTTGTTGGTTTTTAGTTTTTGAAAATTAGCCCTAAGAATACTACTACATATGAGTTTTTATGTTTTCTTATCTTTTCTTACCTATGTTTTCAAAACCACAAGCTAAGTTTTAAAAACTAGAAAAATTAGTTTTCAAAAACTTGTTTTATTTTTTATATTTAGGTAGAAACTCAAATGATTGATCAAGACAGATAGAAATTATTGTGAAGAAGATGAAGAGAAATTGTGAAAACACAAGCATAATTTTAAAAAACCATAAACCAAAAAATAAATGGTTATCAAATGAGTCCTTAAATGTTCAATTTTAGTTTTATTACTTTTAATAAAACTTAAAATTAGTCCCTACTATTAGTTCAGAGTTAATTTTTATCTGAAATTTGTTAGACAATAATAGCAATTTTTAGGCCAGAAAAGACACACTGTCAACATATTTCTAAATTAATAGAAGGAATGCTAATGCAAGCTAATTGTTTAATAGAAAAGTTAACAATAAACTAACCATAGGAATTAATTTTAAGTTTTATTGAAAATACAAGGACTAAAATTGGGTACAAGGGCCAAAATAGAATGGAATCCAAAGTAGAGTAACTAAAATGATATTTTAACCAAAAAAAATTATATTATAAGTATAATTCTTAAGCCCTTTTGATAATTATTTGGTTTTTCACTTTTAATTTTTGAAAATTGTGCTTGGTTTCTTATAATATCTTTATAATATTTTTTATCTTTCTTAAGAACAAATTTGAATTCTTAGCCAAATTCTTAAATAAAAATAAGGTTTCTAAATTACTTTTAGTTTCCAAAACTTAGTTTGAATTTTAAAAATGTATGTAAAAAGTAGACAACAAAATAAACAAACTCATAGGTTGAAGTAGAAGTGGTGTTTATAAGCTTAAATTTCAAAAATAAAAAACTAAGGTCATGTTTGATAATCATTTGGTTTTTTGTCTTTGAAAATTAAACCTATAAATGCTACTTCTATTTGGGCTTCCTTGTTTTATCATCCCCTTTTTACATATGTTTTCAAGAACCAACTTAAGTTTTAAAAACTAAAAAAAAGCAGTTTTCAATAACTTGTTTTTGTGTTTGAAATTTGGCTAAGAATCCAAATGTTTTCTTAATAAAGATGAGAGTCATTATAGAGAATTGTAGAAAAATGATGAGAAAACAAACATATTTCGAAAACCAAAAACCAAATGGTTATCAAATGAGACCTAAGTAATTATCAAATGAAAAATTTATGATGTTGTATTTAATATCACTGAATTTTAAAGTGTTTAATAGAGTCTTAAACTTTTAATTTTGTTTGGAATATTCTCCTAAACTTTTAAGTGTTAGTAAATCTCAATTTTTAATTTTTGTGTCTAATATATTTGTAAATTTAAAATAATGTTAAATAAGTCAATGATTTATTAGACAAAATTGAAAGTTCAATGACTTAGACACAAAATTGAAAGTTTCGAAATTATTATGTACATTTTAGGAACCTATTAAACACAACTTTAAAAGTTTAGGCCCCCATTTGATAACCATTTGATTTTAATTTTTGATTTTTGAAAATTAAGTTTGTTTTTTTTTTTTCAATTTCTCTGTCATGGTCTTCATCTCCTTTAAGAAACCATTTGATTTCTTAGGCAAATTCTAAAAAAAAAAAAGTTTTGAAAACTATCTTTTCTAATTTTGAAAACATGACTTGATTTTTGAAAACATACATAAGAAGTACATAACAAAACAAGTAACTCTACAGGTGGAAGTAGTATTTATAGGTTTAATTTTCAAAAATTAAAAACTAAAAATCAAATGGTTTACAGACTTTGGAAAATAAATTTGTGATTTAAAGAAAAAAAATCTTGATTTCTAATCTATATAATATAAACTACAAATATAAAATGAATTAATATACTTAGTTTTTACAATTTTATTTTTCAATATCACTAAATTTTACAAGTATTTAATAGAGTCTTAAACTTTTGATTCTCTATTGGATAGTCTCTAAACTTTTAGGGTCAATAATTCACAAAATTTAATTTTGTGTAAATTTAATATTATGTTGAATACGACAATGATCTATTAGACAAAATTAAAAAAAAAATTAAGATAATACTAGGACACAAAATTGAAAGTTCAATGACTTAGGCACAAAATTGAAAGCTTCCAAAATGTATTAGAAATTTTTTAAAATCTAAGGACATATTAAACACAACTTTAAAAGTCTAGGCCCGTTTGATAACCATTTGATTTTTGAAAATTAAGCCTAAAAATACTATTTTTATTTATGGGTTTCTATGTTTTCTTATCTACTTTGTACCTATGTTTTAAAAAACAAGCTAAATTTTGAAAACTAAAAAAAAAAAGTAGTTTTCAAAGACTTGTTTTTTGTTTTTTGAAATGTGGCTAGGAACTTAAATGATATCTCAAGAAAGATTTGAAGGGATCGAATCCCGCAACGGAATGATTGTGAATCGCGTGTTCAAGATTTTGTTACACAGATCTCAAAAGTCAAGAACCAAATCTAAAATTAAGCATGCTTTTATAAATAAGACAACAAGATATTACCTTTGAAGAACGCTTTCTTCACGAGTTCCTCTTCCAATGATCACGATCTCAGCAACGAACCCAAACCTTGTGAAGATCCACCATTAGATCTTCTCCGTTGTTCTCTAGGTGAGAGAGTAAGGTGGCTTTCTTTAGGATGAGGTGAGGTGATCTTTTGGAATTGTGTTGGAACTATTTCCCAACACAAAATGAGAGAACTCTAGGGTTATGTAAAAAGCCTTAACCAAAGTTGCATCTCATGCAACTATTTATAGGGAAATAGGATGGAAATTACCATCATATTCTTCCTTCATTCTCTCATTAGTATATAGTTAATATGTGAATCTAATTCACATTAAAACTATATATTATATCAATTATATCTCATATAATTGATATAACACTTCATATATGAAATTGAACACTTCAATCTCATTCCTAACTTTATACCCTCAATATTACCATGTTGAGCCAACAGAGAGACCTAATGGACCTACAGTTCATGAGCTCCAATGATGTGAGATTGACTGATCAAACTCTTTGATCCAGTTAATCAATATTCATTAACTACAAGTCACTCCACTATAGACTTGTAGTTGCACTCTCCTCACTGTAGATTATATTGTGTCCATTGATATAATCATTACCCATGAGTCGACCGTTCACAGGTTGTTTGTAGTCACAGTTGGGTCAAATTATCGTTTTATCCCTGTGATTACCTCTTTGTTCCTTAAGCACCACTGATCCTCTAATGAACAACAAGTTTATGGTCCTACCATAAACTCATACCCTCTTAAGCCAGTTTAGAGGGCGGGGCCCTGTTGTTCAATACCTGGACTCAGTTCTTAAGGGAACAACCTATCTAATTCCTTAGTGTAGGAATGAGTGAATTCCATCTTGCATACTTAAGTCCCCAGCTACTTACGAGGTCCTGTTCCTGAGAAGGTAGGCTTATTGAGTCGGCTACAGGTCACTCTCACCCATACTAGTCTAAGGACAAACCCTATAAGCAGGAGTTCTTAACTTGCTCAGGATTCAGGTCGAGTCACTAATGACAATCTATAAATTATCAGTCTTATCCTGTTAACGACGTTATACTGGTCAGACTAATAATTTGCAGTCCGGTCTTGTATGAACTCTTCATACAGGATGCCCCACTCGCATGTCAACCACATGAATGAGTTGGATTTTCATTTGTACTACTTACAAAGTGGGTCGCATCCATGGTCCAACCTTATTTTTATACCATAGACCATTTAGGTTATACTCTTGAACACAATCCAAATAATGTCTACTACACTGATGTTCAAGATATATTATAATCTTGGAGCTTAGTTTATTGGATTTATAAAACGAGAATATAATTTTACCAAAACAAATAACTCTTTATTTATTTGATCAAAATTACATAAGTTTATGGCATAAATCCCAACAATCTCCCACTTGACCTAAAGCTTGTGAGTACTAAACATTACAATAATGTAAATACAATAAACTAGGGCATTGAAACCCTTTGTACAATATACTCCCACGTTTCCTAGTTGGGGAAGACTTGTAAACCTAGATCTTCTAGGTGACTCTCAAATACTTTAGTCGTGAGAGCATTTGTAAAAGGATCAATAATGTTGTGCTCTGAGGCTATCTTCGTGACGATCACGTCTCCTCGATGCACGATCTCCCGGATGAGATGATATTTCCGCTCAATATGCTTGCCCCTCTTGTAATTTCGGGGTTCCCTTGAATTTGCCACGACACTACTGTTATCACAATACAACGTGATAGACTAACTCATATTTGGAACAACTTCCAAATCTAATATGAATTTTCTTAACCAAACGGTCTCTTTAGCTGCTTCACAAGCTGCTACATATTCGACCTTCATGGTGGAATCAGCGATGCATCCATGCTTGACGCTTCGCCATACTGCAACTCCTCCGTTAAGAGTAAACATCGATACGATGTAGAGATTTCGAGAATCTTTATCGGTTTGAAAGTCAGAATTCGTGTATCCTGTAAGGATCAAATCCTTAGCCCCATACACAAGCATGTAGTTCCTTGTTCTCCGAAGATACTTAAGGATCGTTTTAACCGTTGTCTAGTGTTCAGGTCCTGGATTGGATTGATACCTACTGACCATTCCAATTGCAAAACAGATGTCTAGCCTAGTACACAACATGGCGTACATCAGGCTCCCAACAACTGATGCATAAGGAATCTATCTCATCTCCTCAACTCCTTGAGGTGTCTTAGGACATTGTTCCTTAGACAAATGAACTCCACATCTAAAAAGCAATAAACCCTTTTTGGAGTCTTGCATCTTAAACCTCAACAACACTTTGTCGATGTAAGATGTCTGAGACAAGGCTAGTGTTTTATTCTTGCAGTTCCGAACAATCTGGATCCCTAGAACTAACTGCGCTTCACCCAAATCTTTCATTTGGAATTCGTTGCTAGCCAATTTTTAATGTCAGTAAGATAACCTACATCATTCCCAATGAGTAGGATATCATCCACATATAGAATTAGGAATGCGACAGAACTATTAATAATTTTCTTGTACACACAAAGTTCATCATCATTCTGATCAAAGCCAAAAGATTTGATTTCCTCATCAAATCTTATATTCCAGGACCTAGAGGCTTGTTTCAGTCCATAGATTGACCTTTTAAGCCTGCAAACCTTTTGCTCTTGTCCTGGTTCAATGAACCTTTTGGGTTGGTCCATGTAGATGTTCTCGTCAAGATTGTCATTCAAGAATGTTGTCTTGACATCCATTTTCCATACCCCATAGTCATAATATGCGGCAACGACGAGTAGAATACGGATAGACTTTACCATAGCAACAGGCGAAAAAGTTTCTTCATAGTCAACACCTTCAACCTGGGTATAACCCTTTGCTACTAGTCTAGCTTTAAAGGTTTGCACCTATCCATCTACACCACGCTTTCTCTTGTAGATCCACTTACAACCTATAGGTTTTATACCATCATGTTTATCTACAAGATCAAAAACAGAATTGAAGTACATAGACTCCATTTCTTGGTCCATGGCTATGACCCATTTGTCTTTGTCTTTGTCTTTGTCAACATCGCTTGATTATAAGTTGATGGATCCTCACAATCGTCATCTGGTATAACAACTTGGGTTTCAGATAAACCCATGTAACGGTCAGGTTGTGTTATAACCGGCACTACGTCGAGGCATACTCAACTCTTGAGATGGACTCTCATGACTAGACAAGCTAGTATCAACAACTTTTGTTGACGTACTAGCTTTATTAGCAACTTTTGCTATTGTTCCGTCTAACTCACTTAACACAACTTTACTTCTTGGTTTGTGGTCCCTGATGTGGTCCTCCTCTAAGAAAGTGGCATTTGTCGACACAAGTACCTTATCTTCCTTAGGATCATAGAATAATCCATCTCTTGTCTCTTTTGGGTAGCCTACGAATATGCAAAATTTTGAACGTGAATCCAACTTCTTTGGATTTGTCACAAGCACATGTGCTAGACAACCCCAAATTCTGAAATGACATAAACTATCTTTATGTCCTTTCTAGAGTTCAAAAGGTGTTTCAGAAACACTCTTTGATGGCACGTTATTCAAAATGTATCCTGCAGTCTCTACTGCGTAACCCCAAAAGGAATCAGGGAGATGAGCATAACTCATCATTGATCGAACCATGTCCAACAAGGTTCTATTTCTCCTTTTCGATACACCATTTTGTTGGGGTGTACCGGGTGCTGAGAGTTGGGATGTAATTCCATGTTTTATCATATAGTTCTGGAATTTTAAATCCATGTACTCTCCACCTCGATCTGATCGAAGTTTTTTAATTGTTTTACCTAATTGATTTTCAACTTTAGCCTTGAATTCCTTGAACTTTTCAAGTGCTTCAGACTTATGATGCATTAGGTAAATATGCCCAAACTGGAATAATCATCTATGAAAGAGATGAAATATTCATAACCTCCTCTGGCTTTAACATTCATTGGACCACAAAGATCTGAATGTATAAGCTCAAGAGGTTCTTTGGCTCTATAACCTTTTCCACTAAAAGGGTTTTTAGTCATTTTGCCTTTTAGGCAGGATTCACATACAGGTAAAGTATTTTCTTCTAACTCATTTAGAAGTCCATTCTTTACCAATCTCTCAATCCTATTGAGGTTAATGTGACCTAATCTAAGATGCCAAAGATGAGCATTTTCTTTAGGAGAAATTTTATGTTTCTTAGTTTGTGTATTTGCAGTTTTAAATAATTCAGTGTTCAAAACCATTTTGACTAAATTAGACCTTACAACATACAACCCATTTTCTAATGAAACTAAACATATTTTCACACCTTTTTTTTTAAAATAAACACTTTATTCAAAGAAAATGAAACAGAAATACATTGTTCTATAAAGCAAGAAATTGAAATAAGGTTTTTAGTAAACCCTAGTATCACTAATACATTGTCTAACAACATATATTTCTTGCCAAACATAAGCTTCATGGTGTCAATTGCTACAGCTGAAACGACATCTCCATTACCAGCGCCAAGCGTTATCTCTTCTTTCTGTAGCTACTGCCAGGAATCAATTTCCTGAAAAGAAGAGCAAACATATGATTAGTGGCGCCTGAATCAAGTATCCAAGCAGTTTTATCATTATCCACCAAACAAGCTTCTAAGCAAAGTAAATCATATTTACCTTCCTTCTTCTTTTCTGCAATGTACTTCGGACAGTTCCGTTTCCAATGTCCGTCTTCATTGCAGTGGAAACATTTTCCTTTGTTTGCAACTTCTTTGACCTTCTTGCCCTTCTGGGCGACAACTTTGTCAATGATAGAGATCCGATCCCCTTGAGCAGTGGAAACGTGATTTAAAATCGATTTGCTTGTTTATTTTGGTTAAACACAAATACCAGTACATTGGAGAAAAGCAGAGAATAAACATACATTTCCTAATCTAATTAGGCATGAAACTAATCATGCAAACACGTTGTAAAAGCTTAAACTAAAAGTAAAAGGTTACCTTTGTAGTTTCGAATTTCCAGTAACAACTCCTTGCTCCAGTTAGATCTTACAACAACTCAGCAACACAGAGAAACTCCTCTGTTCTTTCTTCACCATAGGGACAACACCACGCAGTAAACCTTCTATGTCTCTGAGTACTAGTTAGATCTCCCTAGGTGGGAAGGGATCCAACTTTTGGAAGAAGAAATGGAAAGGTTTGAGAAAGAGAATTTCTTGTTACAACAATTCACTAATTACTCAATTGATCGATCGATTGATTCACCCCTTCTCCCAAATGGAAAAGAAGAAAATCATAGGAAAACTTCCTCACTCTCTATCGATGGGGAGTTGGAGGGAAGTGGGGAACGTATATTTTAATATTTATTTAATTAATAATTAATCATATTAATTATTAATAAATTAATTAAATCTCATTAAATTAAATTAAATTAAATATCATGTATTTAATTTAGATTAAATCACATTTAATCAATTTTCCCTCTAACCTATAGTTTTAATGCACATCTCATGCACATTAAATTTTAACCTATAGTTTTTAATTATGAATCATATTCATATTTAAATTAATATTTGAACTCTTTCAAATATTAGATTCTCTCATATAATTTAATACGAATCATATTCACATTAAATTTATAATATAAAGTTCCAAAACTTTATATTATATCGTATCTATATACATTAAATTTATTCCCTAATGAATTTGAAAATTTCAAATTCAAACGGTCTAAGAACCCTTTACGAGCTAGAAGGTGGACCTAATGGACCTACAAATCAGAAGCTCCAACGATACGAGATTACTCGGTTAGTCTCATTAATCTCCTAATCAACATTCGTTAACTGCAGGAACACTCCACTAAAGTCCCGCAGCTCCACTCTTCTAACTGCAGATATATTTCTATGTCCACGAATATTGACCAATAACAACAAGTCAATCCTTCACGAATGTTCGTAACACCAGCTGGGTCAAAATACCGTTTTACTCCTAGGTAACATCTTGTACTTTAAGTACCAGTGCTCCTCTAATGAACAATGAGAGGGTTGGGCCCTTTGTTCAAGTACCGGAGACACCACTTAAGGGAATATTCATCTACTTATCCTAGTAGGCGGGAAGGAGTGAATTCCATCTTGCTAGGCTAAGTCCCCAACTACTCACTCGGTCTTATCCTCAAGAAGGTAGGCATATTGAGTCGGCGAATCTGGCAACTCTCACCCATACTAGTCAAAGGTCAATCCCTCGCAAACGGGATTTCGTAACCTGCTCAGGATTGAGATCAAGTTGCCTAGGTCATCCTAGTGAAATAGAAACCTAGCTAGTCAACGAAGTTACATCTAGTGGTTACTATTTCGTAGTCTTGTCTTATGTAATCTCATTACATAAGATATCCCTACTCACATGTCATCTACACGAACACGTTAGGATCACAGTCTTGTATCATATACAAAGTGGGCCACATCCATAGTGTTACCAGGGTAAGGTACCCAAATCTTGTCCCCTTACTATAGACCCTTTAGGTTGTATCTCAATTCGAGATCCTTTATATGTACACTACATTCAGTTCAAGATACATTTTACAGCCTTGGATGTTTAGTTTATTGGATTTAGGGTTAATACAAGGGCAATATCTGATGGAGATCTGATCTCCTTGAGCAGCGGAAACGTGTTTGGGATCGTAATTTGCTTGATTGTTTTAGTTGAAACAAAAACCGATACATTGACAAAAATACAGAACAAGCATGCTTTTAATCTAATTAAAACATGAAGAGATTACATGCAAACATGATTAAAGTTTAACATTAAATTAAGAAGAGAAATGAAATTATTACCTTTGTTGTTTCTTCTCGGTACAACAACTTCTTGCTCCAATGTTCAGCAATACAACAACACCCAAGAAGCTTCTCTGTTTTCTTCAGTTGGACAACACCACGAGGAAAACCCTCTATGTCTCTGAGTGCTTAGATCTTCCTTGGTGGGAAGGATCCAATTTTGGAAGAATTGGGAATTAGAGAGTGAGAGAGAGAGGTTTTTCTTTACAACAATTCCTTAATAACTCAGAATGATCCATCGATCATACTTATTGAGCAACCCCCTTCTCCCTGTTAAACTGTCGATAGGGAGAAGGGTAGTGGGAACGTGTCTGGATGACACGTTCCCTTATTTTATTATTAAAATAATAATAATAATTAAATAATTTAATTATTAATTTAAATCATAATTAAATATCATATATTTAATTTGGATTAAATCTCATTTAATCATATTATCTCTTTAACTTATAGTTTTAATGTACATCCAGTGCACATGAAATTTTAACCTATAGTTTACAAAATGTGAATCACATTCACATTTAATTTAATATTTGAACTCCTTCAAATATTTAATTCTCTCATATAATTTAATATGAATCATATTCACATTAAATTTATAATATATAGTTCCAAAACTATATATTATATCGTATCCAAATACATTAAATATATTCCCTAATGAATTTAAACATTTCAAATTCAAATGATCTAAGAACCCTTTACGAGCTAGAAGGTGGACCTAATGGACCTACATATCAAAATCTCCAACGATACGAGATTGCTCGGTTAATCTCATTAACCTCCCAATCAACATTCGTTAACTGCGTGAACAATCCACTAAAGTCCCGCAGCTGCACTCTTCTCACTGCAGATATATTTCTGTGTCCACGGATATTGACCAATAACAGAAGTCAATCCTTCACGAATGTTCGTAACACCACCTGGGTCAAATTACTGTTTTACCCCTGAGTTACATCTTGTGCCATAAGTACCAGTGCTCCTCTAATGAACAATTTATTTGTGGTCCTACCAACAAACAGAGTCCCTCTCGGGCCAATGAGAGGGTCGGACCCTTTGTTCAAGTCCCAGAGACACCACTTAAGGGAACATTCCTCTACTTACCCTAGTAGGCGGGAAGAAGTGAATTCCATCTTACTAAATTAAGTTCCCAGCCGCTCACTCGGTCTTGTCCCCAAGACGGTAGGCATATTGAATCGGCGAATCTTGCCACTCTCGCCCATACTAGTCAAAGGACAATCCCTCGCGAACAGGAGTTCGTAACCTGCTCAGGATTGAGATCAAGTTGCCTATGTCATCCTAGTGAAATAGAAACCTAATTAGTCAACGGAGTTACAGTTAGAGGTTGTTATTTCGTGGTCCTGTCTTATGTAATCTCATTACATAGGATATCCCCACTCACATGTCATCTACACGAACACGTTAGGATCACAGTGTTTGCATCAAATACAAAGTGAGCCACATCCATAGTTTTACCAGGGTAAGGTACCCAAACCTTATCCCCTAACTATAGACCCTTTAGGTTGTATCTCGAACCGAGATCCTTTATATGTACACTACATTCAGTTAAAGATTCATATAACAACCTTGGATGTTTAGTTTACTGGATTTAAGGTTTAAATAAAGGCAAACTCGTAGATAACGAACAATAACTCTTTATTGAAATAATAACACTTTATTACATTAATTAGAACATAATTACAAACTACAAGTTTTAGGGCACAAATCCCAACAATATCGTAAATAACGAACAATAACTTTTTATTTAAATAATAACACTTTATTACAATAATTAGAAAAAAATTACAAACTACGAGTTTTAGGGCACAAACCCAACAATCAGCTCGTTTCCCTTTACCAACCTTTTTCATGTTCTTCTTCTTCCCTTTCAGGTTAGAAAAAGATGAAGCCACTGTTTTTTATCCAGAGGTCGAACCTCTGTGATAACTTCTACTGGCAACATTTGCTTCACCTTTCAATCCCTAAATTTTCATCAAAGATTGAAAGGTCTGGAGTTCATTCAGAAGGGAGGTAAGCTTAAAAGTAAGCTTGTTCATAACAACATGACTTCTAAACTGTAAGAAACTATCTGGAAGAGTTTCCAGAATGAAGTTGACCTGGCTCAATTCATCGATAAAAGCACCATTCGATCCCGCGATGTTAAAGTGTACCATCATATCCAGGACATGATCCCGAACAGATGAACCCTCGGCATCCTCGAGTTGAATATATACTTGAGGGCATTGTGTCGGGTCTGTGTAGACTGTTGTCCAAACATACCCTGCAATAAATCCATGATTTCCTTTGCGGTCATCATGCCCTCGTGCTTCTTGGCAAATATGTCAGACATACTTGCCAGCATATAGACCTTGGCCTTATCATTGGCCTTGATCCATCGATCATATGCATCACGAACATTTCGTGATGCATTCGAGCCTGGCACCTGAGGACACTCCTCAGTTAGTACAAACTTCAGATCATCCACTACCAAAATAGTGTTAAGTTTGTTTTTCCAAGTCATCATGTTCTCTCCGGTTAATTTTTCCGCACCCACTGAAATTTACAAAAAAAATTGTATAAGTTTCTCGCTAGAAAACTATCTAATCCAATCACGTTTTAGCTAATTATCTAAAGATTCATAAGTCATTAATAATTCACAATGATACTCCAAAGGTTTAGAATGTATGACACCGAAGGGTAATAAAAAACACTCCTCTGGATCAAGACATTCTTGACCAAAACCTAATCCTAGAATAACTCTTATTCCTATAGGCTTTACTTCCCATTATTTGGTCAGGATACATACACTTCTTATGTATCTTGTGAGTGTAACCCTCTATCTTTAGACCCTAGAGTCCCCATCCAACAAAATCCGCCGAAGGGAGGACTAGGTTGAAAAACAGACTCAGGAAATCTTTATCCCTTTTCGGGTGTCCACTGTGTTCGATCCCCTATGATCAAGCCCTCCGAAGGGATTGTCTGGTCCAGGCCAAACTAGCAGGCTGACCATAGTGATCTTACGGTGTGAATCGACAAAAGAGACCATAGGTTTTGTTTTCACTAAACCTTCTCCCACTCACTATAAGTACCCTCTCCATTCACCTTGATATTGACTCATACAAACACCATCCGAAGGGAGACACTCCCGTTTGCGCCACGAGGCCAAGTATGAGTCTCATGGTGTGAACTTCCCAGAGAAAATGTAGGTGGAAAAATATGTATCATATACACTTTTCCTCCCACTAGATACTTTAACTTTATAGGAAAATCACTTAGGCTAAACCCGACTAATGGTTTTACCTAAACTTATCAATATAACTCTTATATTGATAATCAATATAACTCTTATATTGATTTTATCCCAAGTTTGCTAATATAACTCTTTATATTAAACCTAGGATTTCTAGTTTATTAACCCCTTAATAAACCTGCTGACGCTACTATAATTTATAAACCCTCTGATCAAAATTCACTCTCAGGTCAATTCCCAGGTAGGGGTGTACCGTTTCCGTCAGCTTAAATACCCCAACTTAGATAGAACCTTCCTTAGACAGAGTTCCTCTTTTAATCATTGTTTATAAATTACATAGTTCCTAATTCTAATCTAATTAGAACTAGATAACCTAAGGTTTATTAATTTCATGTTCTGAACATTTTAAAACTAATGAATTTAACCTTAGGTGACATGCAATTCTATGTTATTGTGTTTGATCATTCATCACATGAATAATAAAACATACATAACACATTCATCTCATGAAAAATATGCATGTCAATGATGTCCAAAAATTAATATAACTCCTTATATTAATTATACATTCAAACTATATAATATAACACTTTAGATTATAAATGATGCATGTAAATGCTTAACCTAAGGTGAGATATCTAAATAAAAGCATACATTATGCATGACAATAATTCTACAACATTTGCATAAATAAAATAACAAAATTAGACCAATTTTTGCACCCCTAAAATTAATTATAATCATTATAATCTAATTATATTAATTAAAATTAATAATATTAATAAAGTTAATATAAAATGTTTTTATATTAATTATATATTACAAAAAACGCATTTCAGCCCGTTGAGAAAACTCCTGAAACGCTTTCGGCGTTGCAACGCTGATGGCAGCGTTGCAACGCTGCACCTTGTTCGTTTCTGCCCATTGGAGCGTTACTCCAGCATCATTGCAACGCTGAGGATCACGTTGCAACGCTGATGGCAGCGTTGCAACGCTGCACCTTGTTCGTTTCTGCCCATTGGAGCGTTACTCCAGCATCATTGCAACGCTGAGGATCACGTTGCAACGCTGACTCTTTCATGTCGCGCGCCTCAACAACTTCAGCGTTGTGACGCCTGTGCTGGCGTTGCAATGTTATCGTCTCCACGTCCTGGCGTTGCGACGCTAAGTGGACGTTGCAACGCTGCACCTCCTGCAGCTTGAAAACCGCCTCAATGGCGTTGCAACACTGATGAACAACGTTGCAACGCTGCACACAGAACAACAAGTAGTTTCTACTATTTTTGCTCGTTTTCGCTCTGTTCTTCTCACCAACAACTTTGTCTCGATCGACCCAGACTTACAGACTCGATTTACAATTAAAATTGCCCAAAACACCGGGCTTTTACTGAAGGGATCGAATCCCACAGCGGAAGCGATTGTGAATCGTGTGTTCTTTATTTTGTTGTACAGATTTCATTCAAGAAAAAAATACCTATGATTAAGCATGTAATATAACATAGGACAACAAGAAAATTACCTTTGAAGAACGCTTTCTTCTCGAGTTCCTTCTCCAACGATCACGATCTCAGCAAAACGAACTCGATCTGTGTGAAATTCCGCCACTAGATCTTCTTCGTTGTTCTCTAGATGAGTGAGGAATGTGGGTTCCTTTAGGATGAGGTGTGAAGGTTTTGAGAGAAGTTGTGTTTGGAACTTTTCCAACAACACAACAATGTGGAAATCTAGGGTTACCAAACCTTAATCTCAAAATTGTATCTTATGCAACTATTTATAAGGAAATAGGATGGAAATTTCCATCCTATCCCTCCTTCATTCTCTCATTAGCATATAGTTAATGTGTGAATCTAATTCACATTAAAACTATATATTATCTCAATTATATCAAATATAATTGATATAACACCTCACATATGAAATTGAACACTTCAATCTCATTCCTAACTTTAGACCCTCGATATTACCATATTGAGAAAATGGAGGGACCTAATGGACCTACAGTTCATAAGCTCCAATGATGTGAGATTAACTGATCAAACTCTTTGATCCAGTTAATCAATATTCATTAACTACAAGTCATTCCATTATAGACTTGTAGTTGCACTCTCCTCACTGTAGATTGTATTGTGTCCATTGATATAATCATTACCCATGAGTCGACCCTTCACAGGTTGTTCGTAACCACATTTGGGTCAAATTACCGTTTTACCCTTGTGATTACTTATTTGTTCCTTAAGCACCACTGATCCTCTAATGAACAACAAGTCTATGGTCCTACCATAAACTCTTGAACATAATCCAAATAATGTCTTCTATACTGATGTTCAAGATATATTATAACCTTGGAGCTTAGTTTATTGGATTTATAAAGCAAGAATATAATTTTACCAAAACAAATAACTCTTTATTTATGAAGGGAATGAGAATCCCCGCGCAGCGGAAGACGATCGAATCGTCGTGGTATCGTTATGCAATTCGTTTTCTTAAAATCAAACTATCTAATAGTATTAGGTTAAACATGCATTTATAGAAGGAAAAATAGTAAATTACTTACTTGTTGAAGAACCTTTCTTCACGATTACTTCTTTCGATCATGAACCCTCCGTGTGCTCGTTCTCAACGATCTCGAACTCCTCGTACGAACAAAGATCCGGACACCTCCACTCGATTACTCGGTTGTTCTACTTTAGGTAGAAGGAGAATGGTGGGATTCTCTATTTGGTGTAGGGAGGAGAGTTTGAGAGAGAGATGTTTGAGAGAGAATTGGAAAGTGCTCTTGGTGAGAAATCAAAAAATGAGCAACAAGACTTACCACCCCTTCTTGCAAAGGGTTTAAATAATGGTGATAGGTGGAGTTGAAATCTCTACCTATTTACCATTTTACCACAACCATAGGTTATGCAAATCATATTTGCATAACAACATATAATAAGATATCTCATATCTCATTTTACAAATCACATTTTTATTATTGTGGATTTTTAAATTGAATCACATTCAATTTAATTTCTCTCAATCTAATTTCTCCAAGTAAGCCCTAATTCAACAATTAGGCTAACCTATAGTTTATTATGAATCTCATTCACATTAAACTATATAATATATCATTCATATCTCATATAATGACATAATTACCCTTTAATGAACTTGAACACTTTAAATTCACACAAAAAATGTAAACCTTCTAGTAATCCAGTTTGAGCCAACCAAGGGACCTTATGGACCTACAATGGCGAGCTCCAATGATCCGAGACTAACCTGTCAAACTCTTTGACCCGGTTAATCAACATTCATTAGCTACGGTAACACTCCACTAAAGCCCGTAGCTGCACTCCCGTCAGTGTAAGACAAGATGTGTCCACTGATATAACCAATGCCCATGATGTTGGGGGTTTTGCCCTAAAACTCCTAATTTGTAATTTTTGTTCTAATTAATGTAATATACTGTTATTACTTCAATAAAGTCTTATTATTCATTATTTACGATATTTCCATTGTTTTAACCCCAAATCCAATAAACTAAACATCCAAGGCTATAAAATGTATCTTTAACTGAATGTAGTGTACATATAAAGGATCTCGGTTCGAGATACAGCTTAAAGGGTCTATAGTAAGGGGATAAGGTTTAGGTACCTAACTCTTGTAAAACTATGGATGTGGCCTACTTTGTATATGATACAAACACTGTGATCCTAACATGTTCGTGTAGATGACATGTGAGTGGGGATATCCTATGTAATGAGATTACATAAGATCGGACCACGAAATAGTAACCACTAGATGTAACTCCATTGACTAGTTAGGTTTCTATTTCACTAGGATGACCTAGGCAACTTGATCTCAACCCTGAGCAGGTTACGAACTCCTGTTTGCGAGAGATTGTCCTTTGACTAGTATGGGTGAGAGTGGCCAGATTCGCCGACTCAATATCCCTACCTTCTTGGGGACAAGACCGAGTGAGCAACTAGGGACTTAGCCTAGCAAGATGGAATTCACTCCTTCCCGCCTACTAGGGTAAGTAGAGGAATGTTCCCTTAAGTGGTGTCTCCGAGACTTGAACAAAGGGTCCGACCCTCTCATTGGCCCGAGAGGGACTCTGTTTGTTGGTAGGACCAAAAACAAATTGTTCATTATAGGAGCACTGGTACTTAAGGTACAAGATGTAACCTAGGGGTAAAATGGTAATTTCACCCAGGTGGTGTTAGGAACATTCGTGAAGGATTGACTTGCTGTTATTGGTCAATATCCGTGGACACAGAAATATATCTGCAGTGAGAAGAGTGTAGCTGTGGGACTTTAGTAGAGTGTTCCCGCAGTTAACGAATGTTGATTAGGAGGTTAATGAGATTAACGGAGTAATCTCATATCGTTGGAGCTTCTGATCTGTAGGTCCATTAGGTCCACCTTCTAGCTCGGGTTATTAGATCGTTTGAATTTGAAATGTTCAAATTCATTAGGGAATAAATTTAATGTATATAAATACAATATAATATATAGTTTTGGAACTATATATTATAAATTTAATGTGAATATGATCCATATTAAATTATATGAGAGAATTAAATATTTGAAAGAGTTCAAATGTTAAATTTAAATGTGAATGTGATTCATATTTAAAAACTATAGGTTATAATTTACTGTGCATAAGATGTACATTAAAACAATAGGTTAGAGGGATAAATGTGATTAAATATGATTTAATCTTAATTAAATATAAGATATTTAATTTGATTAATTAAATATGATTTAATTAATATAATTAATTAGATTAATTAATTTAATTTAATATTAAATAAATGGGAACGTGTCAAGAGGACACGTTCCCCACTTCCCTCCAACTCCCTATCGATAAGGAGTGGGGGAAGTGATCCCTCGTTTAATTCTTCTCCAATGGAGAAGAATTGGATTGATCGATCAGTGATTTTGGAAATTGCCTTAAGAGAAAATTCTCTCTCTCCATTCCCTCTCTCTCACATTCCAATCGTTGGACTCCTTCCCATAAAGGAGAGATCTAAGTGGAACTCAGAGCCATAGGAGGTTTACTGAGTGGTGTTGTCCTGTTGGAGAAAACAGAGAAGAAATTTGGTTGCTAAGTTGCAGTACGATTGGCAAGGAGTTGCTGAATAGAAACTACAAAGGTAACCATTTATGTTCTTTTTAGTTTAATTTCTAAATACAATGTTTGCATGACAAAAATTCATGTCTAATTAGATTAGAAATGTATGCTTGTTGTGTTTTTTTCCAATGTACTGGTTTTTTCTTTTCAACCAAAAATAAACTTGCAATTACGATTCTAAAAACACATTTCCGCTGCTTAAAGGGATCAGATCTTCATCACATGAGTCGACCGTTCACTGGTTGTTCGTAGACACTGTTGGATCAAATTATCGTTTTACCCCTGTGTCTACTTCTTGCTCCTTAAGTCCCCACTGCTTCTCTAATGAACAACAACGTTGTAATGGTCCAACCATACACAACAACCCTCTCGTGCCAGTGAGAGGGTGGGCGCCCGTTGTCCAAGCACTGGAGACAACACTTAAGGGGGCAACCCCTCTAGTTTCCCTAAAGGCGGGAACGAGTGAATTCCATCTCGCGTAGTTAAGTTCCCACCTCCCTACTTGGTCCTGCCCCTGAAAAGATAGACATATTGGGCAAGTAACTGTGACCACCCTCACCCATACTAGTCAAAGGACAGACTCCCGTAGATAGGAGTCCGTAACACGCTCAGGATTCTAGTCGAGTCACTAATGGTCATCTACGAAGTTATTAGTCCCATACTGTTAATGGTGTTACATCAGTAGGTCTAATAATTCACGGTCTGGTCTTGTACAATCTCATTGTACAGGATGCCCCACTCGCATGTCAACCACGTGAACGAGTCAGATCACCTCGTTTGTATCTAATACAAAGCGGGCCGCATCCACAACGTATCCAGGATTAGGTCTCCAACCCTATCCATATACTGTAGACCGTTCAGGTCATTAAACTCGAACGTGATCCTTCATGTGTGTCCACTACACACTGTTCAAGTTCTAGTTCTCTCATATATTCAATGACCCTGGAGCTTAGTTTATTGGACAAAACTTGTAAAATTTGCGAGACACAAAATGATGAAATAAATAACTCTTATTAATTTCAAATGTTAAATTTACAAACTAAACGAGATTAGGACATCCATCCCAACAAAATCCCACTTGGACTAAGCTAGTGGAGCCAATACATTTCTCAAATGTACAATAATTACAATGAAGTAATACAATAAACTAGGGCATTGAATATTCGTTTACAATACTCCCACTTGCCCTAGTCAGGAAGCACTCGAAGACCTAGACTCTCTAGGTGACCGTCAAACACCTTAGCCGTGAGGGGCTTTGTAAATGGATCAGCAGCGTTGTGCTCCAACGCTATCTGCGTGACAGTCACGTCGCCGCGGTGCACAATCTCCCATACCACTTTTGTCACAAAACAATGTGATCGACAAGTTCATATTTGGAACAACTTCCAAATCCGTTATGAACTTCCTAAGCCAAACAAGTTCCTTTGCAGCTTCACAAGCCGCAACGTACTCAGCTTCCATAGTGGAATCAGCGATGCATCCCTGCTTGATGTTTCGCCATACTATAGCTCCTCCATTCAGAATGAAGGCTGACCTCGAAATAGATTTCCTAGAATCCTTATCGATCTGAAAGTCCGAATTTGTGTATCCCGTAAGGATCAAATCCTCACTGCCATACACTAAGCTGTAGTTCCTCGTTCTTCTAAGAAACTTGAGGATTGCATTTACGACTATCTAGTGATATAATCCTGGATTGGATTGATACCTACTGACAATCCCTACTGCATAACAGATGTCGGGCCTAGTACACAACATGGCATACATGAGGCACCGTACAGGTGAAGCATAGGGGATCCGTCTCATATCCTTAACCTCTTGAGGAGTCTTAGGACATTGATCCTTAGACAGGTGAACCCCATGCTTGAAAGGCAGCAAACTCTTCTTGGAGTTTTGCATCTTATATCTAGACAACATCTTGTCAATATAAGATGCTTAAGACATGGCCAACGTTCTGTTCTTCCGGCTCCAAACTATCTGGATACCTAGAACATAAAGTGCTTCTCCCAAATCTTTCATTTGGAATTGCGAAACTAGTCATTTCTTTACGTCAGTAAGAAATCCTACCTCATTCTCAATGAGAAGGATATTATCCACGTATAATACTAGAAATGCGACAGTTTTGTCGACGATTTTCTTGTAGACACAAGGCTCGTCAACATTCTGATCAAACCCACAAGATTTGATTGCCTCATCAAACCTTATATTCCAAGACCTCGAGGCTTGTTTCAGTCCATAAATGGACCTATGAAGCCGGCAAACCTTTTGCTATTGGCCTTGGGTTATGAACCTTTTGGGTTGGTCCATGTAGATGGTTTCATCAAGGTTGTCATTCAAAAAGGCGATCTTGACATCCATCTGCCATACCTCATAGTCATAATATGCGGCAATGGCCAGAAGGATCCTGATCGACTTTACCATGGCAACAGGTGAAAAGGTTTCTTCATAGCCAACCCCTTTGACCTGGGTAAAATCCTTTGCCACTAGTCGTGCTTTGAAGGTTTGCACCTTCCCATCTACACCACGTTTACGCTTGTAGATCCGTTTGTAACCAATAGGTTTTGCCCCATCCGGTTGATCCACAAGCTCCCAGACAGAATTGAAGTACATCGACTCTGTTTCCTGATCCATAGCTTTAATCCATTCGTCCTTGTCAATGTCAACCATTGCCTGATCATAGGTCAATGGATCCTCACAGTCATCATCAGGAGTGACGACTTGGGTTTCAGTTAAACCCATGCAACGTTTAGGTTGTCTCACAACCCTGCCACTACGTCGAGGCATTCCTAACTCTTGGGAACGAACTTGACTAGACGTGCTAGGATCAACAACACTTGTTGACGTACTAGCCCTATCAGCAACTCTTGCTGATGTACTGTCCATTTCGTTTAACACGATTTTGCTCTTAGGCAAAATGATCCCTGACGTGGCCTTCCTCAAGAAAAGTGGCGTTTATCAACACAAGCACCCTATTTTCCTTAGGATCGTAAAATAGACCACCCATAGTCTCTTTTGGGTAACCTACAAACAGGCATAATTTTGAACGGGGTTTCAACTTTTTCGGGTATGACACCAACACGTGGGTCGGGCATCCCAAAATCCTGAAATGGTGTTAACTACCTTTACGTCCATTCCAGGTTCGAAAGGTGTTTCACAAACACTCTTCGACGAAACGTTGTTCAAATTATAGACCGCAGTCTCCACTACGTAACCCCAAAAAGAATCAGGGAGACGACATAGCTCATTATCGATCAAACCATGTCCAACAGGATTTTGTTTCTTCTCTCTGATACACCATTCTGCTGTGGCATACCAAGTGCTGAGAGTTGGGACGTAATTCTGTGTTCTATCATATAGTCCTGGAATTCAGTGTCCATATACTCTCCAACCTCGATCCAATCGAAGTGTTTTTATCGTTTTACCTAACAGGTTCTCAACCTCCGTCTTGCACTCCTTGAACTTTTCAAGAGTTTCAAACTTCCTATGCATTAGGTAAATATACCCATACCTCGAATAGTCATCTATAAAAGATACAAAGTATTTGTAACCACCTCGTGCTTTAACACTCATCGGACCACAGAGGTCAGAATGTATAAGCTCAAGGGGCTCTTTGGCTCTATATCCTTTTCCACTAAAAGGACGTTTGGTCATTTTGCCTTCGAGGCATGACTCACACATCGGTAAAGAGTTTTCTTCCAACTCGCTTAGAATTCCACTCTTCACTAGTCTCTCAATCCTATTGAGATTAATGTGGCCTAACCGTAGATGCCAAAGATGAGCATTTTCTTTTGGAGAAACTTTTACTCTTTTAGTTCGTGTTTCTGCAGTTTTAAATAATTTAGTGTTCAAAACGCTTTTGACTGAATTAGGTTTCAAAACATACAAATTAGACTTAAGTGAAGCAAAACAAATGAAGTTTCCATTTCGGGAAATAAACGCTTTATTGCCATTAAGTGAAACAGAAATACAATGTTCAAGAAGACAGGAAATAGAAACGAGCTTTCTAGTAAACCCTGAAACTATATACAAATTGTCTTACAATAAGTAATTCCTGACAAAATAGAGCTTCACTTTATCGATTGTTATAGCAGAGACAATCTCTCCGAATCCAACCCGTAGAGTCACCTCGCCCTCTCGCAACTGCTGCCAGGAATCAATTTCCTGAAAAGAAGAACAAACATGGTTAGTGGCGCCCGAATCCAATATCCAGGCAGAGTCACTATTCTCCACTAAACAAGTTCCAGTCACTAGTAAATCACATTTACCTTGATTCTTCCTCTCGGCAAGAAACTTGGGACAGTTTCTCTTCCAGTGGTCGTCCCCATTGCAGTGGAAACACTTTCCTTTCTCTACAACTTCCTTGACCTTCTTGCCCTTTTGGGCGACAACTCGCAGTTTCTCTTCCAGCGGTCGTCCCCATTGCAGTGGAAACACTTTCCTTTCTCTACAATTTCCTTGACCTTCTTGCCCTTTTGGGTGACAGCTCGATCAGCTTTACCTTTCTTCATCTTCTTCTTCCCTTTCGGGCGAGAAGGAGCAACAGATTTAGTCCCAGAGGTCGAACTCATGTGATAGGACCTGTAGGCAACATTTGCCTCAGCTTCCGGTGTCCTGATCCTCATCAAGGGCTGGAAGTTCTGTAGCTCGTTCAGAAGGGAGGTCAGTGTGTAGCTTATCTTGTTCATAACAGCGTTGCTACGAAACTAAAAGAAACTCTTCGGAAGAGTCTCCAAGATAAAGTTGATCTGACTCGACTCATCAATCGAAGCCACGTTCATCTCCGCCAAATTAAAGTGGGTCATCATGTCCAGAACATGTTCACGGACAGACGTCCCTTCTTTCATTCGGGCGTTGAAGACGTGTTTGAGCGAGTCATGTCGAACCTGAAAGGACTGTTGTCCAAACATGTCTTGCAGAGACTCCATGATCTCCTTAGCGGTGATCATTAACTCGTGCTTATTTGCCAATACTTCAGATAAGCTGGCAATGACGTGGACCTTGGCCTTGATCCATCGATCGTATGCATCACGAACACTTCGTGATACAATCGAGGTCGACAACTGAGGACACTCTTTAGTAAGCACGAACTTAAGGTCGTCGGTTACAAGTATCGTGTTAATATTGTTCTTCCACGTTTGGAAGTTATCTCCCACTAATTTATCCGAAGCGAGTAGTGCTATTATCGAGCTAGACATATTTTGCTGAAAAATCAAATTAAAATTTGTGTTAGTCTCGCAAAAAACTTTTTGAAATCCAATCAAGTTTTAACAAAATTTATTCCTATGATCCCTAGGTCATTTAAAATTTGCAATGATATCCTAAAGGTTTAGAATGACCGCCACCGAAGGGTGAACAGAAACACTTCTCCTCTAGGACGAGACTTTCTCGACCAGACCCTAATCCCAAAATAACTCTTATTCCATTAGGCGTCGAGTTACCATTATTTGGTCGAATCCATTAACTCTTAACGAACTCCGTGAGTGTCACCCTCAATCTTTAAGTTTTCAAGTATCCGTCCAAACAATAGCCAACGAAGGGTGAACTAAAAAGAAAAATCAACAAGGAAACTGTATCCCTTTCGAGAATTCACGGTGTTCTAACTCACATGATCAAGGCCCTCCGAAGGGATTGTCTGGTCCAGGCCAAACTAGCAGGCGGATCATAGGGGTCTCACGGTGTGAATCGAAAGAAGAGACCATGGGTCCCGTTTTCACAGGTCCCGCTCCCACTCACTATAAGTACTCTCTCCATCCACTATGATATTGATCCATACAAATACCATCCGAAGGGGGACGCTCCCATTTGCGCCACGAGGCCAGTATGGATCTCACAGTGCAGACTTTACGGAGATTTGTTGTCGAAAAATTAAATGTATCTTATACACTTTATTTCCTCCCACTCAACACTTTATATTAATCAGGATTGACCTAGATAAACCAGCTAAAATTTACCTAAGTCTACCAATATAACTCTTATATTGAATTAGCCTAAGTTTATAATCACCTTATTAACTTAGGTCTATGTGTGTAAATTAATCAACGTTTAATTAACGACACTCACGAGAATATAACCTAAGAATCTCCGAACCGAATTCACTCCCAGGTCGGTTTCCAGGTAGGGGTGCTCCGCAAGCGTCAACTTAAATACCCCAGCCTTAGACAAAGTCTTCCTTAGACAGAGTTACTTATCAGTCACCATTCAAAAGTCTTATTTTGATTTTCTAATTCTAATCGTATTAGAACTAGAAAACCTAAGTCTAATTATTCAAGTTCTAAACAATTTAAAACTAATAATTAACTTAGGTTACATGCATTTCTATGTTATAGTGCTTGATCATTCATCACATGAATAACTATAGACTATAACAAATATTCATCACATGAAATTAAATGCATGAGCGTACTTTTAATCTAAGAAATATAACTCTTATATGAAATAAATTAAAACATGCATTTAATTATATTATGACACTTATAAAATAACCTATCATGCATACTATATATTATAACACTTATAATATAAATGATGCATGAAATGTTTAACCTAAGGTGAGATTTTAAATCTATATGACATACATTATGCACATAGAAATAATTAAATCATACATCTCATGCATAAAATAATTAAATAGCAAAAATGGACCGATTTTGGTACTTAGGGGCAATTAAATAAATTAATTAACATTAATATAATAATTATATTAATATTAATTAATTAATTTAATAATTATATTAATATTAATTAATTAATTTAATTAAATTAAAATAAATTACATTTTGTAAAAAGAAATAAATAAAACTAATATGAAAAAAACTGCCCACGTCGAAGGAAAAAACAACCACGACCCACGACTTGCGCTTCAGCCTTGCGAACTGCCCACTAACGCTCGTAGCGTTGCAACGCTGCAGCGTCCAGCGTCACGCCAACGTTTCCAACGCCAGCAGCGTTGCAACGCTGTCCCTGCAGCGCGCCTTGCTCCCGCGATGGCAACGTTGAGACGCCGATGAACAACGTCTCAACGCCGTCGACAGAACAACAAGCTCCTCTTGCTATTCTTCGTCGTTTCTCGCCTGTTTTCGCTCTGATTTTTTCACAGCATCTCATGCCACAAACGAAACGAAGTTACAGACTCGATTTACATTAAAAAAATGTCCAAAAGACGGGCCCTTACATTGATCTCATCAACATAATGTAAATCTAAAAAAATGCCAAAACCGAAACACTCATTTTCCAAAACAAGAATTCATCTCATGAATTAAAGCAGATACCCACCTAATTTTAAGAAAACAAAAGCACAACAAGAAGCCAACAACCTGTCTCTGATACCAATTGAAGGGAATGAGAATCCCCGCACAGCGGAAGACGATCGAATCATCGTGGTATCGTTATGCAATTCGTTTTCTTAAAATCAAACTATCTAATAATATTAGGTTAAACATGCATTTAAAGAAGGAAAAACAGTAAATTACTTACTTGTTGAAGAACCTTTCTTCACGATTCCTTCTTCCGATCACGAACCCTTCGTGTACTCGTTCTCAATGATCTCGAACTCCTCGTACGAACAAAAGATCTGGACACCTCCACTCGATTACTCAGTTGTTCTACTTTAGGTAGAAGAAGAATGGTGGGATTCTCTATTTGGTGTAGGAAGGAGATTTTGAGAGAGAGATGTTTGAGAGAGAATTGGAAAGTGCTCTTGGTGAGAAATCCAAAAATGAGCAAGAAGACTTACCACCTCTTTGCAAAGGGGTTTGAATAATGGTGATAGGTGGAGTTGAAATCTCACCTATTTACCATTTTACCACAATCATAAGTTATGCAAATCATATTTACATAACCACATATAATAAGATATCTCATATCTCATTTTACAAATCACATTTGTATTATTGTGGATTTTTAAATTGAATCAAATTCAATTTAATTTCTCCAAATTAGCCCTAATTCAACAATTAGGCTAACCTATAGTTTATTATGAATCTCATTCACATTAAACTATATAATATATCATTCATATCTCATATAAATGACATAATTACCCTTTAGGGAACTTGAACACTTCAAATTCACACCAAAAATGTAAACCTTCTATTAATCCAGTTTGAGCAAACCGAGAGACCTTATGGACCTACAGTGACGAGCTCTAATGATCCGAGACTAATCTGTCAAACTCCTTGACCCGATTAATCAACATTCATTAGCTACGGTAACACTCCACTAAAGCCCGTAGCTGCACTTTCGTCAGTGTAAGACAAAATGTGTCCACTGATATAATCAATGCCCATGAGTCGACCTTTCACAAGTTATTCGTAGACACTTCTGTGTCAAATTACCGTTTTACCCCTGTGTCTACTTCTTGCTCCTTAAGTCCCCACTGCTCCTCTAATGAACAACAACGTTGTAATGGTCCAACCATACACAACAACCCTCTCGTGCCAGTGAGAGGGTGGGCGCCCGTTGTCCAAGTCCTGGAGACAACACTTAGGGTGTGTTTGGCCCATGGGTTTATCCAAACCCATGTTTGGAGCAAGGTGTTCCAAATCCTTGATTTTGAAACTCATTCACATGGGTTACAACAATACAACCCCATGGGTTACAACAGTGTAATTTCATGGAATTTGTTCCATATTTTTCTCATCCATTTGTCGACTACTTCGACAACTCCGATAAAAACTCCAGCGACTACCGACGACCATCGACAATGACAACTCCGGTAAAAACTCTGACGATCACCCGACGACCATCGACAACGATAACTCCAACGACCGCACCGGCGACTACTTTGGCAACAACTCCGGTGACAACTCCGACGACCACTCAACAACAACCGACAACGACAACTCCGACGACTATATCAACGACCACTTTGACAACAACTCCGGTGACAACTCCGGCGACCACCCGACATCATTGACAACGACAACTCCGACGACCACACCAGCGACTCGACTACCGCTGACGACTGCCTCCTAAAAACACTTGATTTTCCATTTCCTCTTCAATTTTTCATTTTTCATTATCAGTGACCGCTTCGATAATAATTCTGATGACAACTCCAGCGACCACCCGACAACGACAACTACAACTACAACGGCCACACCAGGGACTCAATCACCATTGACGGTTACCTCTTACGACCACTTGGTTTCCCATTTCCTCTTTCATTTGTCGTTACCATTTTTCAACCACCACTTCAACAACTCCAGTGACAACTTCGACGACCACAGACATCGATAACTCTAACGACCACATCGACGACTAGCCACCACTGATGGCTGCCTCAACGACCTTTTCAACAACAACTCCGACGACCCGATGACCACCGACAACAAAAAATTCAACGACCACCTCGACAACCCACCACCTCATCAACTCGACCACTCCAACAATCCGACAATCTAGTCAATTTTTCAAAAGGTTAAAATAAAATTAAAAAATGGCTAATAAACAATTTTTTTATGTTACTCTCAACACCTTTGAATTTTGTGAAATTTTTATTTAAAAAAAAAGAAAAACAACTTGGTATTTTTTTTAATATACACTCAAATGGTTCAATTTTGTAATTCCTTTTTTAAAAGTTAGAAAAAATGAAATAATTTTTTCTTTCGCATAAAGGCGTTTTATGTTCTTTTGTTTCATATTAGTTGTAACACTTTTGGACGATGTATCTGTATGTGTAAACTCGTGGTAGGGGTGTTCAAAAAACCTGATGACCCGAAAAATCCGATCAACCCAACCCAATTCGTTGGGTTAAAAAAAAAAACTTTATGAGTTGGGTTGGTTCGTGGGGCTCACGAAAAATTAGTTTGGGTTGAACCTAGAACCGAACCAACTCAAACTTCCTATTAATTTTAGAAAAATATTTTTTTTACTTATATTACAACTATATGTACATATATTTATTTAATTTTATAATTAGTTTTAGATGATTTATTCTTCAATAACTTTTTAAAATAAGTTTTGAGTCTTTTGGAAGGTAAAAATTTCTAATATAAATTAAAATGAAGTTTCTAATCTTAATTTAATCTTAACTCAATATATATATTATATATATACATATATATTTATTTATTTATTTATTTATTTATTTATATTATGTATCAACCTAAACTAACCCAACCCAAATGTCTCATGGTTGGGTTAGATTTGGGTTCATCACTTAATTAGGGTTGTTTGGGTTGAAGATATTTGCAACCCGAATAGTTGGGTTGGGTCTAAATGCTAAAAATTGTTCTAAAGGTTTAAAACTCTTTTTTTATTCCTCAACAACTACCTAAATTGAAACCTTCATCGAAAAGTTAAAAAATTGATCCATGTTAGATATTAACTTCTACAATTCACATAAGATCAATTACAAAAATTTGAAAGGAATAAAATAACTAAAAGAAAAAAGGTGAAACAAAATTGTACCAAACCTAGAGTTTAGAAAACTGCACCCAAGACACAACTCTCTGATTCCCAGGCTTCAGAACACTGCACCCCAAACACAGTTTTCTGATTCCCAGACTTCAGAACACTACACCCCAAACATAGTTTTTTTTATTCCCAGGCTTCAGAACCCCTCAGGACAAACCCTCCAGGCTTCTAGTTCCCAGGATTCTGATTTCGAACCTGCGCCCCAAATAACCCCTTAAGGGAACAACCCCTCTAGTTTTCCTAAAGGCAGGAACGAGTGAATTCTATCAAGCGTAGTTAAGTTCCCAGCTCCCTACTTGGTCCTGTCCCTGAGAAGATAGGCATATTGGGCGAATAAGCGTGGCCACCCTCACCAAGTACTAGTCAAAGGGCGGAGACCCAGAGCATGTGAGTCCGTAACACGCTCGTGGATTCGTGTCGAGTCACTAATGGTCATCTACGAAGTTATTAGTCCCATAATGTTAACGATGTTACATCAGTAGGTCTAATAATTCAAGGTTCGGTCTTGTACAATCTCATTGCACAGGATGCCCACACTCGCTTGTCAACTACATGAACGAGTCAGATCACCTCGTTTCTATCTAATACAAAGCGGGTCGCATCCACAACGTATTCAGGATTAGGTCTCCAACCCTATCCATATACTGTAGACTGTTCGGGTCATTAAACTCGAACGTGATCCTCCCTGTGTGTCCACTACACACCGTTCAAGTTCTAGTTCTGTCATATATTCAATGACCCTGGAGCTTAGTTTATTGGACAAAGTTTGTAAAATTTGTGAGACACAAAATGATGAAATAAATAACTCTTATTAATTTCAAATGTTAAATTTACAAACTAAACGGGATTAGGACATCCATCCCAACAATTTATTTGATCAAAATTACATAAGCTTAGGGCACAAAATTCAACACTTATATTGAACGATTCAATGAATAGAATTGTAAATCTATGGTGCCAAAAATGAAAACATCTAATTTACAAAACGATTATACATCTCATTAAATCAATAAATCCCACCTTTGTTCTTGATAAATCCAGAACAAAATCAAGAACACAATTGGGCTCTGATACCAATTGAAGGGATCGAATCTCACAGCGGAAGCGATTGTGAATCGCGTGTTCAAGATTTTGTTACACAGATCTCAAAAGTCAAGAACCAAATCTAAAATTAAACATTCTTTTATAAATAAGACAACAAGATATTACCTTTGAAGAATGCTTTCTTCACGAGTTCCTCTTCCAATGATCACAATCTCAACAACGAACCCGAACCTTGTGAAGATCCACCACTAGATCTTCTCCGTTGTTCTCTAGGTGAGGGAGGAAGGTGGGTTCCATTAGGATGAGGTGAGGTGATCTTTTGGAATTGTGTTTGGAACTCTTTCCCAACACAAAATGAGAGAACTCTAGGGTTATGTAAAAATCCTTAACCAAAGTTGTATCTCTGCAACTATTTAAAGGAAAATAGGATGGAAATTACCATCATATCCCTCCTTCATTCTCTCATTAGTATATAGTTAATATGTGAATCTAATTCACATTAAAACCATATATTATATCAATTATATCTCATATAATTGATATAACACCTCATATATGAAATTGAACACTTCAATCTCATTCCTAACTTTATACCCTCAATATTACCATGTTGAGCAAACGGAGGGACCTAATGGACCTACAGTTCATGAGCTCTAATAATGTGAGATTAACTAATCAAACACTTTGATCCAGTTAATCAATATTCATTAACTACAAGTCACTCCACTATAGACTTGTAGCTGCACTCTGCTCACTGTAGATTATATTGTGTCCATTGATATAATCATTACCCATGAGTCGACCCTTCAGCGGTTGTTCGTAGTCACAGTTGGGTCAAATTATTGTTTTACCCCTGTGATTACCTCTTTGTTCCTTAAGCACCACTGATCCTCTAATGAACAACAAGTCTATGGTCCTACCATAAATTCATACCCTCTAAAGCCAGTTTAGAGGGTGGAGCTCCGTTGTTCAAGATCTGGACTCAGTTCTTAAGGGAACAACCTATCTAATTCCTTAGTGTAGGAATGAGTGAATTCCATCTTACATAGTTAAATTCCCACTACTTACGAGGTTACATCACGAGAAGGTAGGCTTATTGAGTCGGCTACAGGCCACTCTCACCCATAGTAGTCTAAGGACAAACCCCTATAAGCAGGAGTTCTTAACTTGCTCAGGATTCATGTCGAGTCACTAATGACCATCTATAAATTATCGGTCTTATCCACATTAACTGGCGTTATCTTTGGTCGGACTAATAATTTGCTGATCCGGTCTTGTATGAAATCTTCATACAGGATGCCCCCACTCACATGTCAACCACATGAATGAGTTGGATTTCTTATTTGTATTAATTACAAAGTGGGTCGCATCCATGGTGTTACCAGAATAAGGTTTCCAACCTTATTCTTATACCATAGACCATTTAGGTTATACTCTTGAACACAATCCAAATAGTGTCTACTACACTGATGTTCAAGATATATTATAACCTTGGAGCTTAGTTTATTGGATTTATAAAGAGAGAATATAATTTTACCAAAACAAATAACTTTTTATTTATTTGATCAAAATTACATAAGTTTAGGGCACAAATCCCAACAAGATTGAGATTTTTGTAGAGAAGATGAAGAGGAAATGTGAAAAAATAAGCATTAATTTTAAAAACTAAAAGCAAAAAAACCAAATGGTTATCAAATGGGGGCTTTGAAACTAAATTCATGATTTAAACAAAAAGATCTTACCTTCTAATGTATATATATAATCTCCTAATATAAAATAAATTAATATACTTTGATTATAATGGGGTGTTTGACCCCTGAGTTGGGTTGAGTTGAGTTTGGTTTTAAACCCAACTCATCATTTGGCTCGTGGATAAATTAACTCTCCATAAAATAACTCAACTTTACCAACTTGCTACAGTGTTACTATATTAACTCCACCGACTTGTACAATAATCTTATAAACATACTTTATCACTGGTTCTTCAACGACCGGCGACCACTGCAGGCAACTTTAATTTCTCTAAAGACCAGCGACCGATGACCACCTCCGACGACCTTCTCCAGTGATCGACGACCAGCTCTGACAACTTTCTCCGGCGACTGGTGACCAGCTCCGATGACTTCTCCAGCGACCGACGATCACCTCCAACGACCTTCCCCGACAATCACCTCCGATGACTCTCTCCGGCGATCAACGCCCACCACCAGAGACCTTCTCTGAGACCATATGCAACAACTCACGGCTACTGCCAACTACCTTTTCTGACGATCGACAACAATTGTTGGCAATCATATCAAGCAACCGACGGTACCTTCTTCGACCACTATCGTGAAGGGATTAAATCCCGTAGCGGAAGCGATGTGAATCGCATTGCTTTCGTTTTGTTACAGTTTTTCTTAAAATTGAACATACATCGCATGTAAATTCTAGGCTAAACATGGTATGAGAAGGAAAGAGATAGCAAGACTTACCTCTTGAAGAACCTTTTCTTCACGAAATCCTTCTCCTGGAGTCACGATCTCTACGATCTCTCTTGATCTCCTCAACGATCCATGAACCGATCTCGATCTTTGGACACCTTCACTTAATCTTCTTTGTTGTTCTCCGGGGAATGAGGAAGAGTTGTTGGACTCCCTTTGGAATTTAGGGTATAGAATAAGTAGAGAGATTAGAGAGAATTTGTGAGAACTCTCTTGTTGGAAAACAAAAAAAATGAGTGATGCCCCTAGAATGTTTCATGAAACACTCTTATATAGTGGTGTGTGGTGGAGGTGAAATCTCCACCTATTTACCACTTTACCACAACCATATAATATGCAAATCATATTTGCATACCATATAGTATAAGGTATCACATACCTTATTGTGCAAATTTCATTTGCATAATGTGGAATTAAAATTGAATCACATTCAATTTTATTTCTCTCAAACAAATTCCTCCAATCTAAGCCTTAATTCTATAATTAGGCTATACTATAGTTTATTATTGAAAGGGAATCGAATTCCACAGCGGAAGCGATTGTGAATCGTGTGCTCTCGATTTAATTACAACGATTTCAGTCAAGAACGAAAACAACTAGATTAAGCATATAAAACTGGACGGATAGCAAGAAATATTACCTTTGAAAAACCTTTCTTCAAGTGCTCCTCCTCTCTCACGATCAAGATCTCAGAAACACGAACCACGAACGAACTAAGACACGACCATTGGATCTTCTCCGTTGTTCTCTAGGTGAGGGAGGAATGTGGGTTCCCCTTAGGTAAGATGAGATGTTGTGAGAGAGAGAGATTGTGTTTTGGAACCTTTCCAACAACACAACAATGCCCTTAGGTTCACTTGCCCAAGTTGCATCTTATGCAACTATATATAAGGAGATAGGGATAGAAATTACCATCTTATCCCTCTTTCATTCTCTCTTTAGTATATAGTTAATATGTGAATCCAATTCACATTAAAACTATATATTATATTACATATAATTGATATGACATCTCATATATGAAATTGAACACTTCAATTTCATTCCTAACTTTATACTCTCAATATTACCATGTTGAGCCAACGGAGGGACCAAATGGACCTACAGTTCATGAGCTCCAATGATATGAGATTGACTGATCAAACTCTTTGATCTAGTTAATCAATATTCATTAACTACAAGTCACTCCACTATAGACTTGTAGTTTCACTCTCCTCACTGTAGATTATATTGTGTCCACTGATATAATCATTACCCATGAGTCGACCCTTCACAGGTTGTTCGTAATTACAGCTGGATCAAATTACCATTTTACCGCTATGATTACCTCTTTGTTCCTTAAGCACCACTGATCCTCTAATGAACAACAAGTCTACGGTCCTACCATAGACTCATACCCTCATAGAGAGGCGGGCCCCGTTGTTCAAGACACGAGGAGTCGATTCTTAAGGGAACAACCTATCTAATTCCTTAGTGTAGGAATGAGTGAATTCCATCTTGCAGTTAAGTTCCCAGCTACCTACGAGGTTCTGTCCCTGAGAAGGTAGGCTTATTGAGTCGGCTACAGGCCACTCTCACTCATACTAGTCTAAGGACAAACCCCTATAAGCAGGAGTTCTTAAGTTGCTTAGGATTTAGGTCGAGTCACTAATGATCATCTATAAATTACTAGTCTTATCACATTAGCGGTGTTACCTTTGGTTAGACTAATAATTTCTTGATCCGATCTTGTATGAACTCTTCATACAGGATGCCCCCACTCGCATGTCAACTACATGAATGAGTTGGATTACCTCATTTGTACTAATTACAAAGTGGGTCGCATCCCTGGTGGTGTTACTGTGAATGAGGTTTCCAACCTTATTCTTATACCATAGACCATTTAGGTTATATTCTTGAACTCAACCCAAATAGTGTCCACTACACTGATGTTGAAGATATATGTTATAACCTTGGAGCTTAGTTTATTGGATTTATAAAACAAAACTGTAATTCTATCAAAACAAATAACCTTTTATTTAATTGATCAAAATTACACAAGTTTAGGGCATAAATCCCAACAATCTCCCACTTGACCTAAAGCTTATGGGGTACTAAAACATTATAGTAATGTAAATACAATAAACTAGGACTTTTAAACCCCTTTGTATAAAATAGTCTCACTTGCCCTAGTTGAGGAAGACTTGTAAACCTAGACCTTCTAGGTGACTCTCAAAAACTTTAGCCGTGAGAGCCTTTGTAAAAGGATCAACAATGTTGTGCTCTGAGGCTATCTTCGTGACAATCACGTCTTCTCTATGCACGACTGCACCACTGTTATCGCAATACAACGTGATGGGCAAAGTCATATTTGGAACAACTTCCAAATTTAGCATTAATTTCCTTAACCAAAGGGCCTCTTTAGCTGCTTCACAAGTTGCTACATATTCGGCTTCCATGGTGGAATCAACGATGCATCCTTACTTGACGCTTCGCCATACTACAGCTCCTCCGTTAAGAGTGAATACTGACCCTGATGTAGATTTCCGAGAATCTTTATCAGTCTGAAAGTTAGAATCCGTGTATCTTGTAAGGATCAGATCCTTAGCCCCATACACAAGCATGTAGTTCCTCGTTCTCCGAAGATACTTAAGGATTGTCTTAACCGTTGTCCAGTGTTCAAGTCCAGGATTGGATTGATATCTACTTACCATCCCAACTGCAAAACAGATGTCAGGCCTAGTACACAACATGGCGTACATCAGGCTGCCAACAGCCGATGCATAAGGAATCCGTCTCATGTCCTCAACTCCTTGAGGTGTCTTAGGACACTGTTCCTTAGACAAATGGATTCCATGTCTAAAAGGCAACAAGCCCTTTTTGGAATCTTGCATCTTAAACCTTGACAACACTTTATCTATGTAAGATTTTTTAGACAAGGCTAGTGTTTTATTCTTGCGGTTCCGGACAATCTGGATCCCAAGAACAAACTGCGCATCACCCAAATCTTTCATTTGGAACTGCGTAGCTAACCATTCCTTGATGTCAGTAAGATAACCTACATCATTCCCAATGAGTAGGATATCATCTACATAGAGAATTAGAAATGCGACAGAACTATTGATGATTTTCTTGTAAACATAAGGTTCATCATCATTCTGGTCAAAACCATAAGATTTAATTGCCTCATCAAATCTTATATTCCAGGACCTAGAGGCTTGTTTCAGTCCATAAATTGACTTTTTAAGTCTGCAAACCTTTTGCTCTTGTCCTGGTTCAATGAACCCTTTGGGTTAGTCCATGTAGATGTTTTCCTCAAGATTGTCACTCAAAAAGGTTGTCTTTACATCCATTTGCCATACCTCATAGTCATGATATGCGACAATGGCAAGTAGGATACGGATAGACTTTACCATAGCAACAGGTGAAAAGGTATCCTCATAGTCAACCCCTTCAACCTGGGTATAACCCTTTGCTACTAGTCTAGCTTTAAAGGTTTTCACCTTTCCATCTACACCACGCTTTCTCTTGTAGATCCACTTACAACCTATAAGTTTTACCCCATCAGGTTTATCTGCAAGATCCCAAACAGAATTGAAGTACATAGACTCCATTTCTTGGTCCATGGCTATGACCCATTTGTCTTTGTCTTTGTAACCCATTGCTTGATTATAAGTCAATGGATCCTCGCAGTTGTCATCTGGTATAACAACTTGGGTTTCAGATAAACCCATATAACGGTCAGGTTGTATTATAACCCTCCCACTACGTCGAGGCATACTCAACTCTTGAGATGGACTCTCTTGACTAGACAAACCAGTATCAACAACTCTTGTTGACGTACTAGTTTTATTTGTAACTTTTGCTATTGTTCCGTCTAACTCACTCAACACAACTTTACTTTTTGGTTTGTGGTCCCTTATGTGGTCCTCCTCTAAGAAAATGGCATTTGTCGACACAAAAACCTTATCTTCCTTTGGATCATAGAATAAACCACCTCTTGTTTCTTTTGGGTATCCTACGAATAGGCATAACGTTGAACGTGAATCCAACTTCTTTGGATTTGTCACAAGCACATGTGTTGGACATCTCCATATCCTGAAGTGACATAAACTATCTTTACGTCCTTTCCAGAGTTCAAAAGGTGTTTGAAACACTTTTTAGGGCACATTATTCAAAATGTATCTGCGCTTCTCCTTTGCATAACCCCAAAAGGAACTAGGAGATGAACATAACTCATCATTGATCGAACCATGTTCAACAAGGTTCTATTTCTCCTTTCCGATACACCGTTTTGCTATGGTGTGTGCAGGAGTGAGAGTTGGGATGTAATTCCATGTTCTATCATATAGTTCGGAATTTTAAATCCATGTACTCTCCACCTCGATCCGATCGAAGTGTTTTAATGATTTTACCTAATTGATTTTCAACCTCCGTCTTGAATTCCTTGAACTTTTCAAGTGCTTGGACTTGTGGTGCATTAGGTAAATATGCCCAAATCTAGAATAATCATCTATAAAAGAGATGAAATATTCATATCCTCCCCTAGCTTTAACATTCATCGGACCACAAAAGTGCGAATGTATAAGCTCTAGAGGTCTTTGGCTCTATAACCTTTTTCACTAAAAGGTCTTTTAGTCATTTTGCCTTCTAGGCAGGATTCACATACTGGCAAAGAGTTTTCTTCTAACTCGTTTAGAAGTCCGTTCTTTACCAATCTCTCAATCCTATTGAGATTAATGTGACCCAACCTAAGATGCCAAAGGTGAGCATTTTCTTTAGGGAGAATTTTACGTTTCTTAGTTTGTGTGTTTTAGATTTTAAATAATTCAGTGTTCAAAACCATTTTGACTGAATTAGGTCTTAAAACATACAATCCGTTTTCTAATGAAGCTGAACATATTTCTATACCTTTCTTCAAAATAAACACTTTGTTCATTGAGAAGGAAACAGAAATACACTGTTCTATGAGGCAAGAAATGGAAATAACGTTTCTAGTAAACCCTGGTATCACTAATATATTGTCCAACAATACATATTTCTTGTCAAAATAAAGTTTCATCGTGCCTACTGCTACAGCTGAGACGACTTCTCCATTTCCAACCCGGAGCGTTATCTATCGTTTCTGTAGTTGCTGCCAGGAATCAATTCCCTGAAAAGAAGAGCAAACATGATTGTGGCGCCTGAATAAAGTATCCAAGCAGTTTTATCATTATCCACTAAACAAGCTTCTAGGAAAAGTAAATCATATTTACCTTCCTTCTTCTTTTCTGCAATGTACTTCGGACAGTTCCGTTTCCAATGCCCGTCTTCGTTGCAGTGGAAACACTTTCCTTTGTCAGCAACTTCTTTGACTTTCTTGCCCTTCTGAGCGGTAGCTTTGTCAGCATGTTTCCCTTTACCAACCTTCTTCATGTTCTTCTTCTTCCCTTTAAGGTTAGAAGAAGATGAAGCCACTGTTTTTGTCCCAGAGGTCGAACCTCTGTGATAACTCCTACTGGCAACATTTGCCTCACCTTTCAATCCCTGAATTTTCATCAAAGATTGAAAGGTCTGGAGTTCATTCGGAAGGGAGGTAAGGTTAAAAGTAAGCTTGTTCATAACAACATTACTTCTAAACTGCAGGAAACTATCTGGAAGGGTTTCCATAATGAAGCTGACTTGGCTCGATTCATCGATGGAAGCACCATTCGACTCTGCGATGTTGAAGTGCACAATCATATTGAGGACATGATCCCGAACAGATGTACCCTCTGGCATCCTTGAGTTGAATATGTACTTTAGGGCATTGTGTCGGGCCTGTGTGGACTGTTGTCCAAATATACCCTGCACGGAATCCATGCTTTCCTTGGCGGTAATCATGCCCTCATGCTTCTTGGCTAATATGTCAGACATACTTGCCAGCATGTAGACCTTGGCCTTATCATTGGCCTTGATCCATCGATCATATGCATCACGAACATTTCGTGACGCATTCGAGCCTGGCACCTTAGGACACTCCTCAGTTAGCACAAATTTCAGATCACCCACTACCAATATAGTGTTAAGTTTGTTTTTCCACGTCATCATATTCTCTCCGGTTAACTTTTCCGCATCTAATAAGGAAATTATAGAGCTAGACATTTTTGCTGAAATTTTACAAACAAACTTGTATGAGTTTCTTGCTATAACTCTAATCCAATCATGTTTTAGCTAATTATCAAAATGATTCGTAGGTCATTTATAATTTGCAATGATACTCCAAATGTTTAGAATGTATGACACCGAAGGGTAATAAAAAACACTCCTCTTCTGGATCAAGACACTTTTGACCAAAACCCAATACCAGAATAACTCTTATTCCTATAGGTTTTAGTTACCATTTTTTCGGTCAGGATACATACACAACTTATGTACCCCGTGAGTGTAACCCTCTGTCTTTAGATCCCAGAGTCTCCATCCAATAAAATCTGCCGAAGGGAGGACTAGATTGAAAATTAGTCTAAGGAAATCTTTATCCCTTTCGGGTGTCTACTGTGTTCGATCCCCTATGATCAAGCCCTCTAAAGGGATTGTCTGGTCTAGGTCAAACTAGCAAGCTGACCATAGTGGTCTAACGGTATAAACCGACAAAAGAGACCGTAGGTTTTGTTTTCACTAAACCTGCTCCCACTCACTATAAGTACCCTCTCCATTCACCTTGATATTGACTCATACAAACACCATCCGAAGCGGGACGCTCTCGTTTACGCCACGAGGCCAAGAATGAGTCTCACGGTGTGAACTTCCCGGAGATAACGTAGGTGGAAAAATATGTATCTCATACACTTTTCCTCCCACTGAATACTTTAAAGTTATAGGAATCTTACTTAGGTTAAAACACGGCTAATGGTTTTACCTAACTCTATCAATATAACTCTTATATCGATAATCAATATAACTCTTATATTGATTTTATCCAAAGTTTGTTAATATAACTCTTTATATTAAACCTAGGATTTCTAGTTTATTAACCCCTTAATAAACCCGATGACGCTACTGTAATTTATAAAACTCTCTGATTAAATTTCACTCTCAGGTTAGTTCTCAGGTAGGGGTGTTCCGTTTCCGTCAGCTTAAATACCCTAGCCTAGACAGAACCTTCCTTAGACAGAGTTCCTCTTTTAATCATAGTTTATAAATTACTTGGTTCCTAATTCTAATCTAATTAGAACTAGATAACCTAAGGTCTATTATTTTCAAGTTTTAAACATTTTAAAATTAATAATTAGCCTTAGGTGACATGCATACTATGTTATAGTGTTTGATCATTCATCACATGAATAATAAGACATTTATAGCATAATCATCTCATGATATATAATGCATGTCAATTTTGTCCATAAATTAATATAACAACTTTATATTAATTAATCATGCAAACTATATAATATAACTCCTTATATTATAAATGATGCATGAAAATGCTTAACCTAAGGTGAGATTTCTAAAATAAAAGCATACATTATGCATGGCAATAATTACACAACAATTGCATAATTTAAATAGCAAAATTAGACCAATTTTAGCACCCTAAATTTAATTTTAATTAATATAATCTAATTATATTAATTAAAATAAATTAATTAAATATAAAACATTTTCATATTTAATATATAATAAAAAAATCCATTTCTGCCCGTTGTTGCGTTGCGTGAAACGTCTCGGCGTTTGGGTAACGCGATACCGGCGTTGCAACACGCGCGATTTATCCTTTTCTCGCCGGTGAAATGCATCTCATTAGCGGCGCGGTAAGCGTTGTCGTCTCTCGCGCGCCTTCCGCAAGCGCGCGCTGCTGTAACGCGCTAATGAGCAGCGTTGCAGCAGCGCACACTGCATAACACATGGAATCTGCTATCCCTTGCTCGTTTTCTCTCCGATCTTCTCAGCAACCACTTTGCCTCGATCAACATGGACTTACAGACTCGATTTACAATTAAAATTGCCCAAAACACCGGCCCCTTACATTAAACGATTCAATGAAAAAATTGTAAATCTAAGTGCCAAAATCGAAAACATCTAATTTGCAAAACCATTCATACATCTCATGCAAAACAGTAAATCCCACCTCGTTCTTGAAAAATCCAAAACGTAAATCAAGAACGCAATTGGGCTCTGATACCAATTGAAGGGAATCGAATCCCGCAGCGGAAGCGATTGTGAATCGCGCACTCTCGATTTAGTTACAACGATTTCATTCAAGAACGAAAACAACTAGATTAAGCATATAAATCTGGATGGACAGTAAGAAATATTACCTTTGAAGAACCTTTCTTCAAGTGCTCCTCCTCTCTCACGATCAAGATCTCAGAAACACGAACCACGAACGAACTAAGACATGACCACTGGATCTTCTCCGTTGTTCTCTAGGTGAGGGAGGAATGTGGGTTCCCCTTAGGTAAGATGAGATGTTGTGAGAGAGAGAGATTGTGTTTTGGAACCTTTCCAACAACACAACAAAGCCCTTAGGTTCACTTGCCCTAGTTGCATCTTATTCAACTATATATAAGGAGATAAGGATGGAAATTACCATTCTATCCCTCTTCCATTCTCTCTTTAGTATATAGTTAATATGTGAATCCAATTCACATTAAAACTATATATTATATCACATATAATTGATATGACATCTCATATATGAAATTGAACACTTCAATTTCATTCCTAACTTTATACTCTCAATATTACCATGTTGAGCCAATGGAGGGACCTAATGGACCTACAGTTCATGAGCTCCAATGATATGAGATTGACTGATCAAACTCTTTGATCTAGTTAATCAATATTCATTAACTACAAGTCACTCCACTATACACTTGTAGTTGCACTCTCCTCACTGTAGATTATATTGTGTCCACTGATATAATATTACCCATGAGTCGGCCCTTCACAGGTTGTTCGTAATTACAGTTGGGTCAAATTACCGTTTTACCCCTGTGATTACCTCTTTGTTCCTTAAGCACCACTGATCCTCTAATGAACAACAAGTCTACGGTCCTACCATAGACTCATACCCTCATAGAGGATGGGGCCCCGTTGTTCAAGACCTGGAGTCAGTTCTTAAGGGAACAACATATCTAATTCCTTAGTGTAGGAATGAGTGAATTCCATCTTGCACAGTTAAGTTCCCAGCTACCTACGAGGTTCTGTCCCTGAGAAGGTAGGCTTATTGAGTCGGCTACAGACCACTCTCACCCATACTAGCCTAAGGACAAACCCCTATAAGCAGGAGTTCTTAACTTGCTTAGGATTCAGGTCGAGTCACTAATGATCATCTATAAATTACTAGTCTTATCTCATTAGCTGGTGTTACCTTTGGTTAGACTAATAATTTGCGGTCCGATTTTGTTTGAACTCTTCATACAGGATGCTCCCACTCGCATGTCAAATACATGAATGAGTTGGATTACCTCATTTGTACTAATTACAAAGTGGGCCACATCCATGGTGTTACCAGAATGAGGTTTCCAACCTTATTCTTATACCATAGATCATTTAGGTTATATTCTTGAACTCAACCCAAATAGTGTCCACTACATTGATGTTCAAGATATATGTTACAACCTTGAAGCTTAGTTTATTGGATTTATAAAGCAAGACTGTAATTCT
Organism: Trichosanthes cucumerina; assembly: GCA_036507285.1. Taxonomy (NCBI): domain Eukaryota; kingdom Viridiplantae; phylum Streptophyta; class Magnoliopsida; order Cucurbitales; family Cucurbitaceae; genus Trichosanthes; species Trichosanthes cucumerina. Next base: position 27,355,160 of record CM071842.1, on the reverse strand, counting down.
ATCAAAACAAATAACCTTTTATTTAATTGATCAAAATTACACAAGTTTGGGGCATAAATCCCAACAATAATGAATCTCATTCACATTAAACTATATATTATGTCAATTATATCTCATATAAATGACATAAATACCCTTTATATGAATTTGAACACTTCAAATTCACTCCAACCTGTATATCCTCATTGAATCCATAATTGAGTCAACCGAGGGACCTAATGGACTAACAGATCATGAGCTCCAATGATCCGAGATTAACTGACCAAACTCTTTGATCTCGTTAATCAACATTCATTAACTACGGAGCCACTCCACTACAGCCTCGTAGTTGCACTCTCCTCACTATAGAACAAGTTGTGCCCATTGGTATAACCAATACCCATGAGTCAATCCTTTACAGGTTGTTCGTAGTCACAGCTGGGTCAAATTACTATTTTACCCCTGTGTATACCTCTTGCTCCTTAAGTCCCACTGATCCTCTAATGAACAACTTTGTTTATGGTTCTACCATAAACAACGTCCCTCTTGGGCCAGTGAGAGAGTGGGGCCCCATTGTTCAAGCCTTGGAGTCAACACTTAAGGGAACAACCCCTCTAGTTTTCCTAGCTCGGGAACGAGTGAATTCCATATTGTGTAGTCAAGTTCCCAGCTCCCCATGTGGTTCTGCCCCTGAGAAGGTAGGCATATTGAGCGAGCAAAACAGGCCGCTCTCACCCGCACTAGTCAAAGGATAGACCCCCCGCAGAGAGGAGTCTGTAACATGCTCAGGATTAAGATCAAGTCACTAATGATCATCTACGAATTTATTAGTCCTAAACTGTTAACGGTGTTACATAAGTTGGTCTAATAATTCACGACCCGGTCTTGTACAATCTCATTACACAAGATGCCCTCATTCGCATGTCAACTACATGAACGAGGTGGACTCCCTCGTTTGTATCCAATACAAAGTGGGTCGCATCCACAGTGTTGCCAGGATGAGGTTCCCAATCCTATCCACATACTATCCGTCGGGTCACTAACTCGAACATGATCCTACCTGTGTGTCCACTACACACCGCTCAAGTTCTCATAAGTATGACCCTGGAGCTTAGTTTATTGGATTAAGTTTAAAATGTAAGATACAAGATTTGATTAACAAATAACTTTTATTTATTAATACAACAACTGTTACAAACGACACGAGTTTAGGACATACACCCCAACAAATATCGCTAGTAACAATTTTCAACAATCGACAAACTCTCATGGTTCAAAATAATATGAAATGCACATGTTCTTAGTTGGTTCGACTCTCTACTCCAACAATATTTCTTTGGACTTACAAATTTGACTCATTGTTGGTCAACATATATTTTGTGAATCATAATTATGTTTTGTGAATCATGTAAATAGATCGTTGATGACCTATTTGAAAGAGTACATATTAAGAAAACGGAAGCAATTTTGGATCTTGAACACTCTAATTTGATCTATTTTACAAAATCAAAAGCATGCTCAAAACTGGAAAAATAGAGAATAAGAAAACTCAACTTTGTTGATCAAATTCTCTCCACCCGATGGATGATTTGCAACACGAACCCTTCGTGGAGCACCTATGGTGTCTTCCCTACTATTCTCAGGCCTTGGAATGAATTGTGGGATCCTAGATTGAGAGAATTTGGAAGAAGAGTGATCAAAGGTCAAACCCGAGAACTTTTGAGTTTTCTACAAAAAAATCTCTCGAATCTCCTCAAATCTCCTTTAAATAAAACTTCATTAAGCTTTGTGAAAATGCCAACACATCAGTGGTGAGGATGATTTGAGAAGGCGGGGCCAATTTTGGCTAATTTTGAGAATGAGTAAGATTGGACAAGTTGGTAACTTGTATTTCAAGATAAAACTTGAAATTTCATTTAATTTTAATTCAAAATTAATATAAAATCAATTTTAAATTATAATTTATTTTAATATCAAATATTACATTAAATAATTTGACCAATTCCGATCTCAAAATTGATTTTTCGAATATGAATCTCTGTTCATGCTATAAACCAAACCAATATTGAAATCACATTTAAATATGTCTACCTCTTCTTAATCATAGTTTAATTCATAATTAAGCTATAACACGTTAAATATATCACATATAATTAACGTTTTCTCCAAAAAATCGAATTTGAACTAGTCCGAACTAGTAAGGGGACCTAATAGACCTACAGATCATGAGCTCCAACGATACGAGATTAACCGACCAAACTCTTTAGCCTAGCTAATCAACATTTGTTAACCACCGGGACACTCCACTAAAACCCAATGACTGTACTCTCCTCACTATAGATATATTTTTGTCCACTCGATGTAATCATGATTAGTAAGTCAATCCTTCACAGGTCGTGTTCGTAATTATAGTTGGGTCAAATAAACCGTTTTACCCCTATAATTACTTATTGTTCCTTAAGTCCCACTGATCCTTTAATGAACAATTGGTTTGTGGTCCAACCAGCAAACCGAATTTCTCTCGGGCCAATAAGAGGGTGAGCCCATTGTTCAAGACCCAGAGTCAGTACTTAAGGGAACAACCTCTCTACTAATCCCTAAAGCGGATAGGAGTGAATTTCATCTCGCAGGACTATGTTTCTAGTTATTTACCTGGTCTTATCCCCAAAATGGGAGGCTTATTGAGTCGGGAATCTCAGGCCGCTTTCACCCATGCAAATCTAAGGATAATCCCGAGTAAATAGGAGTTCATAGCACGCTCAGGATTAAGATCGAATTACCTAGGTCATCGTATGAATATAGTCAGTTAAGACAATAAACGAAGTTATAAAGTCTAAGTGACTATTTCGCGGTCCAGTCTTATACAAACTCATTGCATAGGACGCCCCCAATCGCATGTCTCCACATGAAAGATTTAGGATCACATCGTTTGTACTTTACAAAGTGGGTTGCGTCCATAGTGTCCCCTAGGATAAGGTACCCAACCCTATCCCTATACTATAGACCGTTCTGGCTATAACTTGAACTTGATCCACTTTTATGTCACACATAAAGTTCAAGTATACATCCTATATCCAAGGATTCTTATTGGATTAGAGTTATAAAATACACAATTCACTTTATTCAATAACACCTTTACTGAATAAACCTCAATAGCAACTTTATTGCAAAATAGAATCTACATTAAGTTTACAAAACCACAAGTTTTAGGACATAAAACCCAACACTACTAATATTTTGTGAATATTCTACTCCTACATGACCCTAATGTTGAAATATATTGTTGTTGTCTTGTCATCTTAAGAAAGTAAAATACTGGCATTCTCTTTTCCAAAGATGTTTAATTTAGTACATGTGATTATACAAATGTAAACAAAAATGTTCCTTTGTAAAAAAAAATACGTAATGATCGATGTATTTTAAAAAAGAACTCTGCATAATGAAGATCCTATTAGCAATTAAAAAAATCATAATAACTTTCTCATCTATAAGTTTCAAAGAAGTTTAATGTGTGTTTAGAAAATAAAACCTTAGATTTCTATATTTTGATAGAAGTTCAATGTGTTTAAATAAAAAAATATATATACATCTACATTACCTTTTTTGCATCGATCAATTTCTATTTATTGTTATAAAGAATGCAACATTTGATTTCTATAAATTGAAAGATGTTCAATATGTATGAGAAAGGAAAAACAAGGCTACATTGTTTATAATTTGGAATAAGTCAATTTCTAAAAAAAAAGAAAGATAAAGAATGATGTTTTTTTAAAAAAAAAAAAAATCAATGTTGAAATATATTATTTTTTAGTAGACATCTGAATTCAATGTTGGAAAGTTGAAAAAATATGTCTTTAGATAAATGATTGAAAAAACTAAAAATAAAGTAAACAAAAACAACTAGAAATCAATCTACTTAGAGTTACAAAAAACTGCATCAGATACCCCACAACTCAATTCAATACCCCAAACATAGACTTTCTTACTCAATTAAATTCAACTCTACACCTCAAACACAAACTTCTGAACTTAGAATAAAATTAGCCCTGCTCAACTCAACTCAATTCTACGCGCTAAACGTGCCCTACATCCGTACGATTTTGTTTTTCATTTCACCAAAAAAATCTCATGCTAATAAAAATCTTGTTTCCATGTATATATATATTTTTTTCCATTTCTAGCCCATATAAAACTATGTCAGCATCTCCTATATTAAATTAAGAACATCATTATGGCATAAAGAAAAGAAATAACATAATAATATGATAATTGTACTAAATGTAGCTTTGGTAGTACTTAGTAGTACGTCAATGATAAAGATTGACGGAGATATGACAAGATATATAAACTATAGTGTTAATTTTTTTTTTCACTCGACAAATTGTAGTATATACCCTTCAAACCTTACTAGTTTCTCATTTTTCCTTTTTCCTACCCTTTTAATGAATTTAGCTCTCACCCATTTTCATACTACTTTAATCCTTTGCCTAAACAGAACATCCATAGTTGTGGCAGAACAGAATTATGCCTATTTTTTGTATTGAAAATTGGATCATACATAAGTCTTTTTCTTACTTCCACTTTGACTTACACCAATTTGAATAAATTAAGGCTCACTTTAGCAATGACGACAACAACAAAAAAAAAAAACATATCGTAGTTGTATGGGTTGAAACTTTGTCTAACAATGCTTAAGCTATAAGACACCTTCGAAATCTGTCCAAGAGATAAGTTCCACTTTGATCTCGGCTACCCCTCAATCATCTAAGTATATACCTCATCTGATCCTCCTACGACAAAATATATCTTACCTTCGATTAGCTGAAAGAGAATAATAGGTCAATCTCATCTTCAGCGAATATTGTCTACCACTTTTCGAGAGGTGTGCATGATAGGCAAATGTGCAACTTAGACAATGAGTCCATCAACCAAAGACCTCTATAAAAGGAGGGCTAAATTCATTCATTCAAAACTCAAAGTTGAATATTTATGAGTCCTAGTTTTTTCTCTATATTCTATTGAATAATTTACACATCTCATTCCATATGGGTATATTTTTGACATCTACAAAAGCCATCCTCAATATTTTGGTCAACTGAATAATTTACACATCTCATTCCATATGGGTATATTTTTGACATCTACAAAAGCCATCCTCAATATTTTGGTCAACATCCTCCACCTAACCCACCCTATACCTTCTATATCTCTAACCACTTCTTTTGACATGTAATGTAATAGTTGATTATGCTGTTGAATCCACCAACCAAAGCTTCACTCTTGCAGTTTGGTTCATTGATTTTAAAGTCTTTACCAATAATAATTGGTAATTTTGTTTGTTTTTTTTTTTTAATAAAAACAAGGCTCGCTATTTTTCACCTAGTTCCTTATTTCTAAAATCTAGAAATTAATCCTTTTATCCACATTTTCTTTTGATGTGTTTTATCTATGAACTTTCTAAATTGATCTTGCTATAGAGTTTAAAAAAATGATTGGATATTTAATTATCAAATTGACTTAATCTTCCAATCATACGAAGTGTGATTATATCATTAATGATAGTAAACACTAGTATCTCCTTTAACTTCAACCCCCTCTTCTTCAATGGTTAAATTTAATCTTTAGTAAACCATGACCTTGTTGATATTTGTTGACTTATTAAATAATGTATTTTTAGCTTACACTCTCGTAGATCTATAGAGTTGTCAAACTCTCCTACTTTAGAAAATTCACATTTTAGAGTCTTTCTTTCAAAGTTAGAACTTCCATGAATGCTGCTCTTTATTTCATTCTAAATCCCTATTTATTTCACCTTAAAAGAAGGTTTAAATTACTCTTACAACTCATTATCTCTCTAGCAAAACCAAACACGTAATAATTAAGAAATAAGGATACCAACTAAAAAAGAGAAAAAATTTATGATTTTTGGTATTCAAAACCATATTGGTACGATTTCATTTATTCAAAATCGCATTGGTACGATTTCATTTATTTAAATTAAAATCAATTAATGCAAGTAAATGTGGAGTGTAACTTTTGATCTAGCACAAAGATCATATCAACACTATAATTAAGACTTCTTTTTTCTTCTTGAATAACACTAATATAGGGATAAAATTATACAGCTAATGTTATTTATCACATTTAATTGAGCCCAACTTCTAGATCAAAATGTGAAGGCTAAAACCAAGATTAAAAAGATTCCATTACCAATAAATCTTGTTTGATCAAACATATGGTTTGAGTTGGGAGAGGAAAGGATTGGCTTGTTTTGGCCAATGGCTATGAAGGAATAATAGGAAGGAAAGGCTTTGTCAATGATGATGACATATGCATGTTAGCATTCACTATGAACCCAAATCATTACATATTCTTTTTACCTTTTGGTTTTCTCCTTTTAAAGAAAGGGGAAGCTATGTTCCATTATGAGTTTTAGGACCTCAATACCCTGTTTCATCTATAACCATTAACTTCTAAAATGATTAAAAAAGAATTTTTGGATACATCCAATCTAAATATTAATCTATTTCTTGAATTTTAATCTCCCAAGTTTTAATATTAAAACCATATTGGTTTCTGAAACTCATCTCTTTAAAGCTCACAAGTCTGAATTTAATTTTGTATGCAAAATTTAAACAAAAGTTACTTAGCCCTGTTGTATGGATAAAGAATTATACTACTAAGTTTTTATTTAAAAAAGTTCATACATTCTTTCAAATCTCAACCAAACTTCAAAAACCAAAAATAGATTTTCAGAACCCACTCTCTTGGGCCTTTTGATTACAATGCTGTTCCTACTTTTCTGTTTTTGAAAATTAGGTATGAATTATTGGCGAAATTAAAAAAAAAAGTTTTAAAAACTGTCTTCCTTGGTTAAATAGAAAATCACAGAAACAAACATGTGAAAATTTGTGTTTATAAATAATTATCGAACAAGAGTAGAAACAATGAATTAAGCAAATAAGCATAATTCTCAAAAGCCAAAATAAGACTCTAAATTACAGGTTACTGTACATATAATAAGCACTCATCTCTAGAAATCCTACTGAAGTATTTATGCATTTTCACCAATCAGACACTGAACTGAAGAGGAGAACCCAACCTAGTTTAATTTTTGCAAGGCATTATAATTGGGCATTTTACTCTATTAAGAACCTATCAGTTACTTTTACTCTTCATCCTTGAAAAATTGCTCATGAATTTGAGGAAGATGAACAATCTCTCCTTAAAATACTGCAGTTCACCACCTGAAAATACAAATAATATCATTCATTTCCGAGCAAAAATCTCAACTCCGAATTTCGGCAACCATATCATTCCATGCCTCTTGAAGGGCCATTCAGAAGGGAGCCGTATCATGAACATCTTTAGAATCACTGCTCAGACAAGATCAGCAAATATATATATGCACGAAAATATAGGAAAGCATAAAATGAAAATGAGGGTCCCGAGCGATGGGCGAGGTGGTTTACCAGAGACTCTGGGTGACAACCTTAATATGCTATGCATCCTAGGGCTCATCGAGCCAATCTTGGGATGCAAAGATGGCATGCAAATCAGAATAGAATTCTTGGAGAAGATAGGACAACATGCCCAAAGATACTAATATATAAGTACATAAGTTGACACAGTTGCTGATGAATGGCATTGCTGCGGGGATGCTGATACTAACTTTTCTACCTCTCAACAACTCAAGTTTGAACAAAACAGGGCAAAAAAGATGAAAAGAGAAAAGGTTGACACTCAAAATAAGATGCGGACAAGATGAGATAACCTAACTTTACTGCAAAACCATACGATAATCTCCTATGTGGCCTTCTAAATACCTCATCAAATTTTGAGTTGTTCGAGGTTGTCTAATGTCTTAGTTTCTTGCTGACTGTTCACCACTGTGGTTGTAGCTTGTTCTACTTCAGCAGGTGATTTAGTAGGCGGTGAGGGCGAGGAAGGAGCAGGAGGGTTTTCTTTTGGAGCAGGTGGAGCTGGAGAATCTTCTTTTTTGACTACAGGAGGATTTTCCTTGCGTATTGGAGGAGCAGCAAAAACAGGTATTGCTTGCCTAATAGAAACAGGTGGAGCAATACGTACAGGTGGGACTCGAATTACTTGCTGTGGAGGCAGCTTCGATGGTTGCGGTAAAGGCGGGGCAGAATACACAGGCATTGCTGTTCTAATTGTCACTGGTGGGGCAATACCATGGCAAGATGTTCTAAACTGCTGAACGGGAATATAAGAAAGAGCAGCTCCAACACTGAACTTCTGGGGGCGGGTTCCAGAGCCTTCTAATGCAGGAGTTTGGGATTGTGGAATGGGAATTTTATTTGCTGAAAATGGCGCTCTGCTTCGAGGAGCTGCCTTTTGGCAAATTAAGGGAAGAATTTTTGATGTTGGAGCAGGGGGACGTTGGGGACTAGTTGGCCTTGGACTTTGAATTTGAAGTTTTTTGGGGAATGGTATTGTTGCATTTGGATTCGACATGGCCATTTTTTCCTTTTGGCGATAATTCAATAAGGCTCGAGCTATAGTGATTTGCTCCAGCTCATCATTGTTTTCTGGTTCTGATGATGAGCTTGCTGATTCTTTAGCCACTAGCCAAAATTAAAACAAAATGTTATCTCAACACCAGAATACAAAATAAATATTCATCATGATAAGATAAACAATTTTCTTAGAATAAGATTATGGCAACATTGAATCATAGCAACATGTGTTCGTAATTGATATTATCTATTAAGAGGCAATTCCATGGTCTGTGCTCTTACTCTCTTCTCAAAATCTTAAGAGTAATGTTTTCAGACTCGCATCTGATGAAGGCAAAATATTTAGGCACCGTTAGATAACCATTTGGTTTTTAGTTTTGGTTTTTGAAAATTAAGCTTGTCTTCTCCCAATTTCTCTACAATGTTTTCATCCCCTTAAGGAAACATTTGAATTCTTAGCCAAATTCTAAAAACAAAAACAAGTTATTGAAAACTACTTTTTCTAATTTTCAAAACATGGCTTGATTTTTTAAAACATAGGTAAAAAGTATATAACAAAACAAGTAAATTAATAGATGGAAGTAGTATTTATAGGCTTAATTTTCAAAAACTAAAAACCAAAAACAAAATGGTTATCAAATGGGGGCCTCAATTTTTAAGCATGGCAGAAGCACATCAAGCATAGGATATTTAGCTTCATAGGAATAATGGCTCTATAATAAAGAACTTTGCCATAAACATGTCGCAGAGGAACCGTTTGAATACTAATCTCCATGTTTCAGCATTATGATATTATCATATACGGGTTGCATACATTAACTTGTACAAAATATGTGCCCAAAATAAGATGTCTTTTCTATTCTCTCTTTGCTCTGGATAATTATATAACGTAAACATTAGAAAAAAACACTCACATTGTTTTAAAGCTGACCAAGCTGCCATTGCAGCATTCTTCTCTGCCTGTTTTTTGTTCTTGGCCGGTTCTCCCGTAAATGTTATTCCAGCCAATTCTACTATCCCTGTAAAAACAGGTAGGTGACCAAGGCCTGATCTGAACGTTGTATATTGTGGCAATGGGGCTCCAACTCTTTGGGCAATTTCTTGCAGAAGGTTCTTGTAAACCCCTGTCTCATCCTGATCATAGATGATCATAGTAAGTAATTAAACTGAGAATTGGCGAAGGCAGCTCATGCTAGACATTATCAGTATCTTTAATTCATATCAAGAACATTTAAGAGACTGAAGAACAATATCAAAAGATAAAAGTTCATAAATACTATGCCCAAGAGGATTAGTAGATTTCATAAATCTTTCTTTCTAATAATCCAATGATATTATCTTGTATGTAATTTACATTTTAGTACATAGTACAAGGAATAAACTAAAGAAGGAAATATTACTCGGTTGTTTTTTTTAAGAAACCAAACGGAAACTATTAGTATGGATACATGTTATGCTATCAATTATTCTTAACGTACCATATTCTCAACAGTGTGTAAATCTAGCAATACTTTTAGACTTCTAATAATAATTTCATTTGAGAGACCCTATGCCCAGAAAACTATTTTATTATCGTTAATAATACCTTCAAATTGAAGAAATGGGAAAACTGCATATTCCATTTGATCAATTTCTACGGTGCGCAACAAGTTTTCTCACTCTTTAATAAAGGGAGCAGTGCAGATACGATCTGACTTGAGGTAATCTGAACTTGAAGCTCATATACATCATAATTTGATTTGTAATGATCTATACTGCTTAAAACTGAGTTCTATTTAATTCTAAAAGGTTTAAATATTTCATAACTTTTTCAAAACTACTACTTCTTTTCAACAGAAAACGAAACTTTTCAACTTCTGTGGCGCTGTATCCAAATAATAAGCTAGCTAAGCTCCAATTCTTCCATTCTAGATAATTAATCTATTGCTTCGCATCTAAACACCAAAAAATGGAAGTCTTTTTCATCCGTCTACACCAACCGCTCAACCAATAGAGCTCTATTTCATGGTCACGTCTTTCCGGTTTAAAATTCAAAGTTTCAATTCGAAGTTTACAGGAGTGAAATAGTTTAAGAACACGGTTGCTAATAGTTATATCAAACATCAGATACATTCTCCAAAGAAATAAAGATGTCCTTCATAATTTAATAACTTCAAACCAATTAAACTTTATTAAATGAGTTATTATCAGTCAGAAAAGAGAGAACGAGATAGAATAAAAAAAGAAAAAAACAAGGTAATAAGCAATAAATTACTCAACCTAAGAAACATCAATTAACCAGGCTGTGCGCCTCAGCGACGAACAGAAACAAAATGTTTTATCTTTTTAGCAACTATCGCAAACAAATCCTCATTTAACTGAAATCACTGAGGCGATACGAATTAGAACCTAAAGCTCCATATGCAAACAATTTCATTTAATTTCATTGATTAAATGAAATGATACAAGAGAGAACCCATCCCCATATCAGGACCTTCATCTTATTAGAAAACAACGATGTTCAAGGAAAGGTATCCCCCAAACCGACCGAAAATTTCTCATCTCCCCTCTTCAAACACCAAGATAAACAAAAGTTTTTAAAACACAATAAAGTTGACAGAGACACTGCACGCATTTTCTCGAACGGCGAAAGGGGAGAAATAAAATTTAAAAAACAAAAAAGAAGAAAATTTTAGTCAAACAATTTCTACTGAAACTCAGGGAGAAATAATTGCATAAAATTATTGCAACCCAAGTTTTAAAGCCTCAAGACTTTTATGAACAGAGATAATGGCTACGTCCTCCTAATTTCTAATTGGTTCTACTTGAATCATCTCTATCTGAAATTCAGCTTCCAACAAGTTTATCACAATTGGTGCTGGATTCCTGGTCCCTGCCGTTTCTACGATACCCATCTGGTCATTTATGAGATCGGAAAAATAAAATGGGCCAAAGTTGGGAGCTACCGAAAACACAATTGGACGACCGACAAACCCATTAATGAGCAAATTAATTACACCAACTTGCCCGAGAAGACTATTCCCGACAGCTGGCTCCGAGATATTAAGGTAAACAAAACTAGACACCTCTTCTCTTTTCATGTAACGGACCCTCAGAGAGGCGTCACGAGTTCACACTTTTCGTTCAAAGATGACCCTAAACCGTAGGCCTAGTCAAAGAACTCCGGCCGATCAGAAAGATCACAGGTCCGTCTCATAACTTAGAAGAAAAACCCCAACCTAATCCATGGCACATCCATCCTTTCAACCCTAGATAGCAGAAAAACCATCTCTCTTAGATCTTAGTCAACCCACCGACCGAGATATTCGCAGATTAAGTACTCCAGCTGAGGTGCGAAGGCACCATCGCTCGCAGCAATTGTGCAATTGTTCTATAACCTACGCTTCTTACCCGCACAAACCGGAAATGATAACAGGAAACTTAAGAATAGGAGAACAAGAACAAAATGCTCAACGAACACTAACATAACAAAAACCTGAAACTACTAACTAATTTCCCCAACTCGCAGTAGAAAATTCTACCGCAAACAGTAACATCGATTCGTCACAAGAAAAAACAACCAAGAAATGACGATCAAGTGTAGAGAAGCAAGCCGGAGCACAAGAACAAAAACCAAACAACCGTATAAAAAGGACTCACCAGGATCCTAGCTGCAAGCGAATGAGGGGGACCACGGTTCGAGAGGGCGTTTAAAGCGACCTCCGCGGCGGAGTGCTCGGCCTGGCGGAGAGTAGAGCAGTACTGAGGGCATTCAAAGATCTCGCCATTGAAGTTAACAGTAGCCTTGAACCTCGGCGCATGGTCTGGTCCTTCCCTAATGCAGGTATACGAGGGAAGATTGAAGCAACTCCTCTGCGCCAGCTCTTGAAGCTGGTTCTTGTACATTTCTGCTCCGATTCGTTCTCAGCTCCGCCTCACTACTCCTTCCCCACAGTGCACAAATTAACCTCCTCCTCCCTCCTCCGCTAGGGCTTTTCACAGAAACCAAAAAACCCTAGGACAGATCCGATCCGCCGTAGTCAACCAGAAAAATCAAAACTACAGAAAAAGAATCTCACCGTCGTCGGTGACGGAGATGAAAATCCGGCGAGATCAAAAAGGTTTTTAGGGGTTTTTTCCCCTCACTTTCAGAGAGAGAGAGAAGAGAGAGAAAGAAGAGAGGGAGAGCCCTGAGGCTGGTTTGTGAGAGAGAAAGGAAAATTTTTCTTACTGAAAAAAAATAAATTTCAATTTATTTAATTAAAAATGAATTGTTTCTACTTTTTATTTTGAGTTTTGTTTTGTCTTATTTAGAATAATATTATATTGTGGAAATTTTTATTATTTAATGCTTTTTTTTGGGAGTCAACTTGAACGTTAAGGCTGCACTTGCCATTGGATTTGATGAATTATTTAAGATTTTTATTTGTTGATTAGTAATTAATTTGTGATTAAGAAATAAATAAATATATTTTTTAAAAATTGCAATGGTTTTTTTTTTAATTGTGCAGTCACTGACACTGTACACGTAGACATAATAGAGACAATGGGATTATTAGGTTTATATATAAAACAGAGTAAAATTACGTTTTCGTTTTTTTTTTTTTTTGAAAGGAGTAAAATTATATTTTACATTTATGTATTTTGACCCACTATTTTGTTCTCTCTTGTTTGTGAGATGACAAAATTACCCTTCACTTCGATTTAATGTCTATTTTGTTATTTTGCTAATAAATATTGTAGAGGAATGGTTTGAAAATTGTTTTCTATTTTTGAGATTCAATAGTTTTTTATAAAAAAAAATGTTTGAATAATTGTTTTTTCCACAAATTACACTACATATTTCTTTTTAGAAGGAAATTACACGATGATATACACAATAATATTAACTTTTACGAGTCATTTAAATAGCCCTTCAATATTAATTCACATATAAATAATAAGTGTTTGAAGCAAAAGCTTTCTAAACATTTTTTTTTCAATGTATCGAGCTTTGGATTTAAAGTCCCAACATTTTCATAAATGATCTTCTATGACTCGAACATGTGACCGAACATTTAAAGTTGTTTTCAAGTTTGAAGACAAAAAAAATATATTTCTAAAAATTCACACATATTCTATAAATGGCTCAAAGTAGAGCAAATACTCATGAAATTTTTTAGCAAAGTGAGTTGTATCTTGTTGATATAGACATACATGTAAATTCCTTTAAACTTTTCTTAACCAACTATGACATTCTTACATTTTCGGTGTCTTAAATTCTCCTCATTTTTTTTAATATTATGTTAGTTCATTCATATATATATATATATATACTAGAATAGAACTCATACTCTTTATTCATCATTTCTCTACCCTCCATACTTTTTAAATGTGTGAAAATTAGAGGATGAATGTCAAAAAAGTATTTGAAAGGTCAATAAGATAATGTTGACAGTAAGTTTATGAAGACTAAGAATCATGATTTATAAGCATGTATTGGTTTTTTATTTGGGTTTGTATGATTTTGTTTTTGAATGTTTGATTGTGTTAATTGAATTAGGTTATTTTCCTATTCAAATGATGCGACTTTTTTTTTTTGGGAGTCTAGAGTAGCCTTTTACTTATATTTTATTAGTATAAATAAGTTAGTAGGTTGTTTATGTTATACAAATCAAATATTAAATAAATTTGTAGCTATTTTTGAAGGGTGGGTTTAGAACACCTTTTAGTTTAAGTACACTTTCTTAGAATATTTTCAATAAAAATATTTTTATGGCTTACATTTTTTTTTAAAAAAAAGTTCTTTAAATAACTTTTTTTTGTTGCATTATATTCCAAAGTCATTTTATTACAAATATGTTTATTTTTCTTACTACTTATTTTGAAAATTTTAAGTTAATCGCTTTAAAATCGTTTCTTCATAATTCATCATTTGAAATTAACCCAAAGTTTTAAAGTTTTTTATTTATTAATATTAAAAAAATATTTTCCATTATTTAAAATCATTCAAAGGTTATGCTAAACCACCTTTAAATTTTTAATTTCTTCAACATGCTTATAAAAAAAATTATTTTGTTAAAAATATATTTTTTAAAAGATATTCCAAATACACTATAATTTTCTCTCAATTTTCCTTTCTCGAAATTCACATTAAAATCGAGAAATCAAATATATGGAATAGAGAAAAAAATTGTGTTGAAACTACCATGACCAAATTTGTAAACATGTCTCCTAGCACCATATCAAAAGATGCAACCACTTTGAAACTAGTGGAGACAAAAAGTGAAGAGATCAAAGGTGCAATAGCATCTTTGGGTTGAAATATTCAAATTTTGGTATTATTTAATCCACTAGTTCCATTAATAAATATAGGTTAAAATGTAATTGGATTGATGTGTTTTGCAACATATTTTGTTCCAATCGTTTGATACTATCTTAGTTTTCATTGTTAGTTTGGAAGTAACTTCTAACAAAATTACTATATTCATTATTCACTTTGTGGTATCTTTTAAATGTTGGTTACTTATTATTGTTGTTATTTTGTTCAAGTTAAATAAAAATTAGCTTCAAATTAATAACATAAGTGATAATGAAGCCTAAAGAGATGAAAGTGTCCACATGAGATTTCAACAAAGAAATTTAGTGCGTGTAAATAACTTGCATTTGTATTGATTCCAATATAGTGAGTACAATCTCTAATACTTAATGCTCTGATTCTCTCTCCTATTTGTACGTTTCACTCGAGGGCTACAAAACTTGTTCTCAAGATCGAAGTTGGAATGGATTCTTCAAATTTGAAGAGGTGTTCTTGATCTTTGAATCAGTGTTTTTCGTTCAGGAAGTGTTTATTCTTTAAGAGTGCAAAGAGTTTCCTGGTTTGTGAATTCTCTCTAGAGTCTCAAATTTCTGAACCTAGAAAATGAGGGAGAAAGGTCCCTATTCATAGAGCTCTTCTGGATCTCCAGGTGGGCTTGGGCCCATTGGGTTGGGCCTGCTACTTGTTGGGTCAACCCCCTTTTTTTAACAAAGTCTCACACTTTTTTTTAGACTTAACTGAAGCGGGAATGTTCTCATCATCAAAAGATAAACCTGGTAATGTGTTTTTTTTTATATATATAAACAATATATGCCTTTTTTTTTTTAATTTCTGACTTGCAGCAAGATCCTTCTTCGAGGTGAAGGTGACGAAAGCTCCATGCTTCGGCTAAAGACAGTTCACCTTCGTTCTGCGCCTTCAACATCGAAGGTGACGAAGGCTCCTAGTTTCGGCTAAGAACAATTCACTTTCACGGCTCTGCGGCTTCAACATCGAAGGTGACGAAGGTTCCTAGCTTCGGCTAAGGACATTTCACCTTCATAGCTTTGCGCCTTCAACATCAAAGGTGACGAAGGCTCCTAACTTCGGCTAAGGAAAATTCACCTTCAAAGCTATCCGGCTTCAACATCGAAGGTGACAAAGGCTTTGATGGAGATCTGATCCCCGTGAGCAGCGAAAACGTATTTTATGGATCAATTACTTGGTTGTTTTGGTTTAATACAAATACCAATACATAGGTAAAATTACAGAGGATGAGCAACATTTAATCTAATTAAAGCATACAAACATGTTGTACAAAACATTGAACTAAAGGGAATTCAAAATTACCTTTGTAGTTTCAATCTCCAGCAACAACTTCCTTGCTCCAATTGCACAACAAAACAACAACCAAAGTTCTTCTCTGTTTTTCTTTTCCAATGGGACAACACCACGAGGAAAACATTCTATCCTCTGAGTTCTTTTGATCAATCCTTGGTGGGAAGGATTCCAACAATTTGGAAAGGAAAGGGAATTTTAGAGAGAGAGCTTTTTCTTTGCAATTCACCCAATTGCACAATCAACTGATCGATCAATATTACACATGATTTGCCTTCTCCCTGTTAATCTATCGATAGGGAGAAGGAGAGGAATAGTGGAAACGTGTCTGGATGACACGTTCCCTCAATTAAACCAATTAATAAATAACTAATTATTTATTAATTTAATTAATAATAATTAAATCTTATTTAATTGTATATTAATTTCAATGAAATCATATTTAACCAAAATTAAATTAAAATATCTTATATTTAATTATGATTAAATCTCATTTAATCAATTTTCCCTCTAAGCTATAGTTTTAATGCACATCTTATGCACATTAAATTATAACCTATAGTTTTTAAATATGAATCTCATTCACATTTAAATTAATATTTGAACTCTTTCAAATATTTAATTCTCTCATATAATTTAATATGGATCATATTCACATTAAATTTATAATATAAAGTTCCAAAACTTTATATTATAACGTATCTATATACATTAAATTTATTCCCTAATGAATTTGAACATTTCAAATTCAAACGATCTAAGAACCCTTTACGAGCTAGAAGGTCTAATGGACCTACAGATCAGAAGCTCCAACGATATGAAATTATTCGGTTAATCTCATTAACCTCCTAATCACCATTCGTTAAATGCGGGAACACTCCACTAAAGTCCCACAGCTGCACTCTTCTCACTGCAGTTATATTTCTGTGTCCACAGATATTGACCAATAACAGCAAGTCAATCATTCACGAATGTTCGTAACACTAGATGGGTCAAATTATCGTTTTACCCCTGGGTTACATCTTGTACCTTAAGTACCAGTGCTCCTCTAATGAACAATTTGTTTGTGGTCCTACCAATGAATAGAAGTCCCTCTCCGGGCCCTTTGTTCAAGTCTCGGAGACACCACTTAAGCGAACATTCATCTACTTACCCTAGTAGGCGGGAAGGAGTGAATTCCATCTTGCTAAGTTAAGTCCTCAGCCGCTCACTTGGTCTTGTCCCCAAGAAGGTAAGCATATTGAGTCGGCGAATCTGGCACCTCTCACCCATACTAGTCAAAGGACAATCCCTCACAAACAGGAGTTCAGTAACTGCCATTGTGATTGAGATCAAGTTGCCTAGGTCATCCTAGTGAAATAGAAAACCGACTAGTCAACGGAGTTACATCTAGCGATTATTATTTCACGGTCCGATCTTATGTAATCTCATTACATAAGATATCCCCACTCACATGTCATCTACACGAACACGTTAGGATCACAGTGTTTGTATCATATACAAAGTGGGTCACATCCATAGTGTTACCAGGACAAGGTACCTAATCTTATCCCCTCACTATAGACCCTTTAGGTTGTATCTCGAACCGAGATCCTTTATATGTACACTACATTCAGTTTAAGAGACATTTTACAGCCTTGGATGTTAGTTTATTGGATTTAGGGTTAAAACAAGGGCAATATCGTAAATAATGAACAATAACTCTTTATTGAAATAATAACTCTTTATTACAATAATTAGAACAAAATTACAAACTACCAGTTTTAGGGCACAAACCCCAACAGGCTCCTAGCTTCGGCTAAGGACAATTCACCTTCCGACTTTGCAGCTTCAACTTTGAAGGTGACGAAGGCTCCTAACTTCGGTTAAGGGAAGTTCACCTTCACGACTCTGCGACTTCAACATCGAAGGTGATAAAGCCTCCTAGCTTCGGGTAAGGAAAGTTCACTTTCACGGCTTTGCGGCTTCAACATCGAAGGTGACGAAGGCTCCTAGCTTCAGCTAAGGACAATTCATCTGATGGGATTGAATCCCGCAGCGAAAACGATGTGAATCGCGTTGCTTTTCGTTGTGTTACCATTTTTCTTAAAATTGACATACATCTCATGAATATCTAAGTTAAGCATGATGTTGAGAAGGAAAAAGTACAACAAAGGTACAAACCTCTTGAAGAACCGTTCTTCGTATTTTCCTCCTCCCGATCACGATCTCAATGATCTCTCTACAAATCACGTACCGACCTCGATCTTGGGACACCCCCACTTGATCTTCTCGGTTGTTCTCCGGCGGATGAGGAAGAGTTGTGGGACTCCCTTTGGATTTTGGGTATGGAGAAAATGAGAGAATTTGAGAGAGAATGAGAGAACTCCTTTTGGTAGATTTCCAAAAGATGAGTAGAATAAAAAATGGAACGCTTCACATTCCACCTTTAAATAGTGGAATGTGGTGGAGGTAAAATCTCCACCAATTTACCACTTTACCACAATTATATCATATACAAATCATATTTGTATACTATATAGTATAAGGTATCACATACCTTATTATGCAAATCCCATTTGCATAATTGTAGAATTTAAAATTCAATTACATTCAATTTTATTTCTCTCAAATCAATTTCTCCAATTTAAGCCTTAATTCCATAATTAGGCTATACTATAGTTTATTATGAATCTCATTCACATTAAACTATATATTATGTCAATTATATCTCATATAAATAACATAAATACCCTTTATATGAATTTGAACACTTTAAATTCACTCCAATCGAGGGACCTAATGGACCTACGGATCATGAGCTTCAATGATCCGAGATTAACTGATCAAACTCTTTGATCCCGTTAAACAACATTCATTAACTACGGAGACACTCCACTATAGCCCCATAGTTGCACTCTCCTCACTGTAGGACAAGTTGTGTCCATCGATATAACCAATACTTGTGAGTCGACCCTTCACAGGTTGTTCGTAGTCACAACTAGGTCAAATTACTGTTTTACCCCTGTGTCTACCTCTTCTCCTTAAGTCTCACTGCTCCTCTAATGAACAACTTTGTTGTATGGTCCTAACATAAACAACATCCCTCTCGACCCAGTGAGAGGGTGGGGCCCTGTTGTTCAAGCCCTGGAGTCAACACTTAAGGGAACAACCCCTCTAGTTTTCCTAACTCGGGAATGAGTGAATTCCATCTTTCATAGTCAAGTTCCAAGCTCCCCACGTGGTTCTGCCCCTGAGAAGGTAGGGATATTGGGTGAGCAACACAGGCCACCCTCACCTGTACTAGTCAAAGGACAAATCCCCACAGACAGGAGTCTGTAACACGCTTAGGATTAAGGACGAGTCACTAATGGTCATCTACGAATTTATTAGTCCTAAACTGTTAACGGTGTTACATCAGTTGGTCTAATAATTCACGGTCTGGTCTTGTACAATCTCATTGCACATGATGTCCCCACTTGCATGTCAACTACATGAACGAACTGGATCACCTCGTTTGTATCTAATACAAAATGGGTCGCATCCACAGTGTTGCCATGATGAGGTTCCCAACCCTATCCATATACTGTAGACCATTCGGGTCAATAACTCGAATGTGATCCTTCCTGTGTGTTCACTACACACCGTTCAAGTTTTCATAAATATGACCCTGAAACTTAGTTTATTGGATTGAGTTTATAGAATGCGAGATACAAAGTTTGAATAACAAATAACTTTTATTCATTAATTCAAGAACTGTTACAAACGACACGAGCTTAGGGCATACACCCTAACAAACTCTCACTTGAGCTAATGCTAGTGGAGTACAAAATTACATTTCTCAAATGCAAAATAATACAATAAACTAGGACATTGAATACCCCTTTACAATACTCTCACTTGCCCTAGTCAAGAAGCAATCGTAGACCTAGACTCTCTAGGTGACCCTCAAACACCTTAGTCGTGAGAGCCTTTGTAAACGGATCAACAACATTGTGCTCCTAAGTTATCTTCGTGAAAGTAACGTCTCCACGATGCACAATCTCACGTATCAGGTGATACTTCCGTTCAATATGTTTGCCCCTCTTATGACTCCGAGGTTCTCTCGAGTTGGCTACTACACCATTGTTATCACAATACAGGGTATTGGCAAGTTCATGTTTGGAATAACTTCCAAATCCATCATGAACTTCCTAAGCCAAACAACCTCCTTAGCTCTTCACAAGCCGCTACATATTCGACCTCCATTGTGGAATCAGTGATGCATCCCTGCTTGATGCTTCACCACACTACAACCCCTTCGTTAAGAGTAAACACTGACCCCGATGTGGACTTCCTAGCATCCTTATCGATCTGAAAGTCAGAGTCTGTGTATCCCGTAAGAATCAAATCCCCACTTCCATACACAAACATGTAGTCCCTCGTTCTCCTAAGATACTTGAGGATTGCCTTTACGGTTGCCCAGTGATCTAATCCTAGATTGGATTGATACCTAATGACAATCCCAACTGCATAACAAATGTCAGGCCTAGTACACACCATGGTGTACATAAGGCTCCCTACATCTAAAGCATAACGGATTCGTCTCATATCCTCAAACTTCTTGAGGTGTCTTAGGACACTGTTCCTTAGACAAGTGATGTAACACCCGGTAATTTCAGAAGTCCAATTAATTTTCAATCCGAGCTTTTGCAGAAGAGAGACCAAGGTAATCCCAATTCCTTTCTTTAATTTTCCTTTAGGGTTTAGCTTATTTTAGAAAAGGAAATAAGTTAAGTAAAAAAAAAGGGAAAGAAGATTGCGTTTTCACGCAGACGAAGCCCCTCCCCCTTTCATCGTCTTTCTTCTTTTCTCGCTGCAGTAGCCCCAACTGCCGCCTCTCCTCATTCTTCTTCTTCTTCTTCTTTAGTTCGTCTGCCGCCAACCCTCGTTTGTTTTTTCGTCTTCTCCGACTCTAGCGTGTCGCCACCGCTTGCTTGGTTCTTCTTCTCTCTCTGTCACTCAGCGATCCCCGCGGTTCCGGTGTCGTCGCCCCCTTCGATATCATTTCCTTATTCTTCAGCAGCCAACCGACGTCGGCGAGCCGACACGTCTCCGACGCTCTCCTCCTCCGTCTGCTTTCGATCGTCGCTTCTGCATCAGGGTGTTCACGGTGAAGGTTCGCTCGTAAGTTTCTCTTAGACCATTAAGTTTGGTTAAATCGGTTCACTAACTTTTAGTTCGGTTCTCATGTTTTAAAGCTTGGTTTTGGATAGATCAACCAACGAGCATTCTGGATCTGTGTTCAGGCTTTCGCCGCCGCCACTCATTAGGAAGCCGCCGGTTCGATCTGATCGGTTAGTTGTGTTTTCTCGAGCTTGATTTAGGCTCCGTTGTGGTAGTTAGGTTTTCCATGACAAGTTAGTTGGTTTAACTATTTTAGGAGCATGATTTTAAGTCCATTGCTTGTTTAATAGGGACTCGACTGTGTTAAGAAGTTGCTTGGAACACGGGATCGAACTCTCGAAACGATGAACATCCAGGTAAGTAGCTAGTTAGATTTGCTAAGATTTTCTAAGTATGCTCATATTTGTGGGGGCTTGCTTGTGTAGCATGTAGAAACGAAAACTTGCGGTGTTGTGTATGTTAAAAGGGTTCAGAGTTAATCCTTGAATATATCTCATGTATGTGGTTGTTGTCTAGATGTTTCTGTTGACTTTAAGAATATGCCTATGACTTGATTTGCATGTGTAAGTATCGGAATAGCCTTGTTTTTGGTTGATGCATGATGTTGGACTTGTTTAGCATGTGTAAACCTTGGTTTTGGTTGTGGCACGAACCTGATTTGTTGAGAATTTATTAATTTGTGTGTCGGTCATGATACTTGAACAGGTTGGCCTTTATGGCAATAGTGTGGTAGGCTCGGGAGTGTAGCCTGATTTTGTGGCAGTCCAGTTAGGCCTACTTCGTTCATCAACCTTGGTGGCTAGCTTGGTAAACCGAGCAAGGGAGAGTTAACCTTGTGGTAGAGTGATTAGGCCTAACCTGAGAAGGCTCTATCCTATTTGCGAGTCCTTATAGACCTAGCTTAGGACCCTTGGACTTCGAATTGAACTAGGACCCGACTCCTTTGTGATGAGAGGCCTTTGTGGCACTATAGCCTTTGTGGCGAGATGATAGCCTTTGTGGCGTACGAGCCTTGTGGCGAGATGATAGCCTTTGTGGCGTACGAGCCTTATAGCCTCTGTCTCTCTCTCTCATTCCGTCCATCCCTCTCTCTCCTGGCCTCCCTCCGTTCGTCTCTCCCTCGCTCTCTCTCACTCTCTCAGTCGCCGATCTCCCTCCCTCTCCGTCTGCCTCTTTCTCTCTCTCTCTCCCTCGGATCCGACTCCCTCATCCTCTCAGATCAGTTTCTCTCTCTCTCTCGGATCTGAACCAGATTGCCTAACTCTCTCTTTCCAAACCGAATCGTTGCTTGCTCGCTGATTTGTGTTGGTTTTGGTGGTCAGGAACAAATCTTTCGGTTAAGGAGTAAAGCGTTGGAGGGACCTCGAGGCTAAGATCAAGCGGAGGACGGGTTGGACTTGTAACTGTGGGTAAGTGATAACTCGCCATATGAGAGTTATTTTACTAGAATTTCAGTGCTTAATCAACTTGAATTGCATAGAATTCATTGAGATTCATGTTATTTTATCCCTAAATTATGAATGTTAGTTGAAAATCTTGAATTTAAGCATTAGGTTCTAAAAGAATTAATTTTGATGATTTTGTGCTTTAATTTAAGAAATTTGGAGAAATTAGCTAACAAGTAATTAAAGACCGCAATTTGAGATTTTTCTTAACTTTTACATATTTAGTTTGATTTATGATTGATAATGATGTATGAGGATTTTTCTGTGTGCAGGAGATGTGTAAAAGAAAAAAATATTACAAAAACCCATAAGGGCATTTTAGACATTTTACCTGAAGGACAAAATGGTCTGTATACCCTAAATGGTGTTTTCATAATTATCAAAATAGGGCAACATCTCCTTGTGAGAATAGGAAAAGAAGAAAATAAAAGGAAAAGAAAAGGGGAGTTGCCGTGTGTGAGTTTGGCGAGGAGAGAAAATCGAAAAAAAAGATTGCTGAAGCAATCGTGGAAGGCAGACCGAGAGGAGTCTTTCGTTGCTACAACAAAGCCGAGAGAGAGGAGTTGTGGTGAGAATTGCTACAGCAAATTCGAAAGAGAGGATTCGCGAGCGGCATCGGGAGAGCCATCTCAAATCTGTGCTGAAGCAGTCGGAGGAAGGCGCCGAACATTTGTTGTAGCAATTGCGAGGGGCGGCATCGGGAGAGCTGACCCATCGTATTGCTGAAGCAATCGGGAAGCAAAGCCGTGGACAATTGGAGGTCTTTCTGCGCCGCCATTTCGCATGATTCTTGAACCAAAGCCGTGGGGACACTAGGCGTTGCTGTTGTTCCTGTTGCGCGCGTTTGCTGAAGCAAAGCCGTGGGGACACTGGGCGTTGTTGTTGCTGCTTGCAAGTTGCTGAAGCAAAGTAACCGGTAGGCACTTTCTTTGAAGCAATCACTGAACTCTTCTTTGCGCCGATCGGTAAAATTGCTTTGAAGCGAAGCACATTGGTTTTAATCTTTCTCTTGCATGTTGATTTTGGTTGTTCATGCATTGAATTTAGGAACTTTTGCTTCTTCTTGTTTAAGCCAATTTGGTGATTTATTTTAGGCATAATACTTGGGTGATTTTGGCTAATTTAATTAGTAGACATTGTTGGTTGGGTGCACGAATCGTTGATCAATAAAATCATGTTTAAATTAGTAATGTGTAATTTTACGCCTGCATGAAATTTGAATTCTCCTAAGCAAGGGTTAGGTTGTTCTTCAAGGTATAAATTGTAATGAATTAATGGTTGATGCCATAGTTGGATTTATGAGATTTTAATGTTTGTAACGTTGCATGAGGGTTAAAATTTGACCATTTTAACTTCTCTTAAAATTCACGAACTTGGAAAAGCTAGTGAATTAGGAAATTAAAATTTCATTCGAGGATCTTGAGTTAATTAGGGATAATCAACCCACCTAGAACCTTAAAATCATGAGCGTAATTTAGGTCTCAATTGGGAAATTGTTGGTTTTAAAATTTAGTGATTTTGGAAAACTTCACTTGATCACATGTGTAGGTAAATTCAAGGCATCAACCACATATTTGTTATTCTAATTATACATGAAACTTCAACTTAACCCTAGCCTATCTCTTAATCTAAAAGCCCCAGTTTTCTCTCGTTTAGTTTATGTTTTTAATGTTTTTACATACCTTGATTTTTTGCATTAGTCTTAATTTTATTTAACTTATTTAAACAATAAAAATCAAATTTCTATTATTGCATTCACTTATTCTTAACAAAAATTTGCATGCCATTGCATTGCACCAAAAATTAAGGAGAAAAATTTCTAGGACACTCATTGGTTTAGATTCTACTAGTCCTTGTGGGATCGATACTTTTCTTATCACTTGTTGCACTGACCGTGTATACTTGCACATCAAAGAAGAGTCAGAGTCTCATCCTAATTTGCATTAGTTTAGGGCACTGATATTTCTGCATCAAGTTTTTGGCGCCGTTGCCGGGGACTAGCTTTGCATCTTATCTGTGAGTTTTGTGAAATTTTCTTTACTTTTGAGTTTTTTTTTTAGGATTAGTTTCTTTTTCATAATATTGCTTGAGTTGGGTTTTTCTGCATTTCAGGTACTTGAGGATAGTTTATTAATGTGCGTCGTCAGATAGAGTTTGATTTTGACCCCGAAATAGATAGGACCTTTAGGAAGCGGTTGAGAGAGCAAAAATTAGCCATGGCTAACCAGAATAATCCTAGAGACCCTATAGATCCTCTAGCCCAACATCATAACCCTAGAGCACCCCAAGATGTTAGAGACAATCCACTTTTTAACCTTCCGACAGGGGGTCCTACCAATGTGATAGAGCTAGCCAATGACCGAGAGCGAGCCATTAGGACCTATGCCAACCCCTTAGTGAATGAATTGAATCCAGGGATAATCAGACCTGTTATACAAGCTACTTCTTTTGAGCTAAAACCAGTTATGTTTCAAATGCTCCAAACGATTGGGCAGTTTCATGGCTTACCAGCCGAGGACCCCCATCTCCATTTGAAATCATTCCTAGGAGTAAGCGATTCCTTCATCATGCCAGGAGTCTCTAGTGACACCATTAGATTGAGCTTATTCCCTTATTCCCTCAGGGATGCTGCAAAGAACTGGTTGAATTCACTTCCGCCAGGTGCAGTAGATTCCTGGCACTCCTTAGCAGAGAAATTCCTAATAAAATATTTTCCACCCACTAGGAATGCAAGATTTAGGAATGAAATTGTAGCTTTCCAACAGTTTGATGATGAAACCCTGAGCGAGGCCTGAGAGAGGTTTAAGGATCTTTTGCGTAAATGCCCCCACCATGGATTGCCTCACTGCATCCAAATGGAGACATTCTACAATGGTTTGAACACCTCCACTAAGCAAGTAGTGGATGCCTCTGCTAATGGAGCTTTGTTGGCCAAAACTTACAATGAGGCCTACAAGATATTAGAGAGGATCTCATCCAACAATTGCCAGTGGGCGGATGTGAGGAGAACTCCGGTAGGAAAAGCGAAAGGAGTCCTTGAGATGGACACGTTGAATTTGATAAGTGCTCAAATCTCTTCCATGACTTCCATGTTGAAGACTTTGACTATGGGTAACGTGAACCAAATCTCTTCCAATGCTCCAACCCCATCTTTTGCACCTCAAGAGAGTTTAGAATCCTGTGTCTACTGTGGTGAAGGACACACTTTTGAGTTATGCCCTAGTAACCCTGCATCGGTCTGTTATGTAGGAAACTCAAACCAGGGTCAATCTAGGAATAACCCATATTCGAACACCTATAACCCAGGATGGAGGAATCACCCAAATCTATCTTGGGGAGGCCAAAGCAGCAATGCCCAAGCCCCTCAAATGCAAAATAGAGTGAATCAACCACCTTGTTTTAGGAATCAAGGGTATCAGAATTATGGGAATCGAGAACTCGCCCTCAACCACAATGAAGGCTACACCCTCCCAGAAAGTTTCAGGTGATTCTCAAGAAAGTTTGTTCAAAGAATACATAGCTCGCAATGATGCTATTTTAGCTCGCAATGATGCTATTTTAACTCACAATGATGCTATTATTCAGAGTCAACAAGCATCTCTAAGAAATCTTGAAATGCAAGTTGGCCAAAAAGCAAATGAGCTAAAGGCAAGGCCACTGGGTATGCTCCCTGCAAACACAGAAATCCCAAAGAGAGATGGGAAGGAACATGTTCTAGCAGTAGAATTAAGGAGTGGGAGAATTTTAGGAGAGGGTAGGCGTGAGAAAACCTGAGAGAGATGAGCGCGGCGACTCATGTTGATGAGGAAGGGCAAGATGAGGAAATGGTAGATCCAAAACATCGGGGAACCGATGGGATTGAGGATAAACCAAAATCTCAACAAGCCCCAACTTCCAAGGAAACAACAGTAGCGTTGTCTGAGTTCAAACCACCCCCACCACCCTATCCTCAAAGACTGAAGAAGAAACAGAAGAAGGAAGCCCATTTTGAAAAATTCACGGATATGCTAAAGGAGGTCCATATCAACATACCACCGATTGATGCGTTGAAGCAAATGCCCAACTACATGAAGTTTCTCAAGGACATCTGTTCTGAAAAAGAGAAGCTCCAAGAGTTCAAAGTGGTATCGTTGAGTGAGGAGTGTAGTGTGGTATTCAGAAATAGGATACCCCATAAGGAGAAGGATCCTGGATCTTTCACCATACCTGTGTCTATTGGTGGAAGACATTTAGGGAGGGCGCTATGTGATTTAGGAGCTAGCATCAACTTGATGCCTCTCTCTATTTATAAGGGATTGGGCATTAGGGAGGCGAGGCCCACCACAGTGACCCTGCAGCTAGCAGATAGATCCATAGCCTACCCTAAAGGAAAAATAGAGGACATCCTGGTCCAAGTGGATAAATTCATATTCCCGGTAGATTTTATCATCCCGGATTATGAAGTCGACAAGGATGTTCCTATTATCCTAGGCGACCTTTCCCGAAAGCAGTAGAAGCGTGATAGATGTTCATGCAGAGGACCATTAAGGCGAGAATGAATGATCAAGAGGTCCAGTTTAGCATCTATGATACTGGTGAGGTATCTGATGGGACAAAAAGTTGTTCTCGTAATTCATATCTTAGATGGAGTTATTTATGAAAACCGCCAAATGAAGAATTGAAAGGAATCCATGAGATGAGATTTGGAGATCTGAGAGAAAGTGAGTTAGAGAAGTCAGGAATAGAGGAGTTGACCCGGGGTTTGGAAGAACTAGCGAGAAATAGCAAAGTTCGAGAAAAATCTTTGAGTCATTAGATCCGAAGGAAGGAGAGAGACCTTCTATGATACCCTCAGTTCAAGAACCCCCAACACTAGAACTGAAACCCTTACCCCAACACTTAAAGTATGCATTCTTGCGTGATAAGGAAACTCTTCCCATTATTATATCGGCAAGTCTACCTCCTAAGGACGAACAGTTGTTGCTTAATGTCCTTAAGCAACACAAGAAAGCAATAGGATGGACTCTAGCTGACATTCAAGGGATTAGTCCTTCTTATCGCATGCACAAGATTACCTTAGAGGAAGAGACTTTCAGATCCATAGAGCCCCAGAGAAGACAACCCAACCATGAAAGAAGCGGTGAAGAAAGAAGTCATTAAATGGCTGGATGCTGGAATTATCTACCCCATAGCGAATAGCAGTTGGGTCATTCCAGTCCAATGTGTTTCCAAAAAGGGAGGGATGACAGTAATTATTAATGAAGCCAATGAAATCATTCCTTCTAGGGTAGTGAGCGGTTGGAGAGTCTGTATGGACTATAGGAGGCTAAACAAGGCCACCAGGAAAAACCATTTTTCTCTCCCGTTCATTTGGACAAACTGGCAGGTCAAGCCTTCTATTGTTTCCTTGATGGTTACAGTGGTTATAACCAAATAACCATTGCACCACAAGACCAAGAGAAAACAACATTTACATGTCCATATGGTACCTTTGCTTTTCGAAGGATGCCATTTGGACTGTGTAATGCTCCTGCGACCTTTCAAAGGTGTATGATGGCGATTTTCTCTGCTATGTAGAAGACATCATGGAGATTTTCATGGATGGCTTCTCGGTCTTTGGAAACTCATTTGAGGTTTTCTTAGAGAATTTGGGGAAAGTACTTCAGCGTTGTGATGAGACACACCTAGTTCTAAATTGGGAAAAATGTCACTTCATGGTTAGAGAGGGGATTGTGTTGGGGCATAAGATATCATGCAAGGGAAGAGAAGTAGATAGGGCAAAGATTGAGATTATTGAGAAATTGAAACCGCCCACAAATGTCAAGGGAGAAGTTTCCTTGGACATGCAGGGTTCTATAGAAGATTCATCAAAGATTTCTCAAAAATCTCAAAGCCATTGTGCTCTCTCCTGGAAGTCAACAAGCCCTTTATATTTAGTAAGGAGTGTCTCCATGCCTTTAATGTCCTCAAGTCAGCCCTAGTCACTGCACCTATTATGTCTTCACCTGATTGGCAACTGCCATTCGAGTTGATGTGTGATGCAAGTGACTATGTTGTGGGAGTCATGCTAGGACAAAGGCAAGAGAAGGTAATACATTCAATTTATTATGCGAGTAAAACTTTGAATGAAACTCAGATGAACTACACAACTACTGAAAAGGAGTTGTTAGCAGTAGTATTTGCTTTTGAAAAGTTTAGGCCGTATCTGGTTTGTACTAAGGTGGTGGTCTACACAGATCATGCTGCCATTAGGTATCTATTGGCAAAGAAAGATGCCAAACCAAGATTGATTAGATTGGTATTACTTCTGCAAGAGTTTGAAGTGGAAATCAAAGATAAAAAGGGTTCAGAGAATGTGGTGGCAGACCATTTGTTTAGGATTGAGAATTCTGAGCCTTCACGTTTTCCTCCTCCGATCACGAACTCTTCGCGAACACGATCTCAACGAACTCGATCTTGTCGAATGAACCAACGAACCGGACACCTCCGATAGGCTTCTCGATTGTTCTCTTTTAGGTAGAATGAGAGTATGTGGGACTCCTTTTTGGTGAAAGGGGAGGAGAGAATTGAGAGAAGAGTTAGAGAAAATTGTTGTTGTTTTTGGTGAGATTCAATAAATTGAACAACCAAGTCAGAAATCCTTCTTGCAAAGGAGTTTAAATAATGATAATAGGTGAAGTTGAAATCTCCACCTATTTACCATTTAACCATAACCATATGTTATGGAAATCATATTTGCATAACCACATATAATAAGATATCTCATATCTCATTATACAAATCACATTTGTATAATTGTGGATTTTAAATTGAATCACATTCAATTTAATTTCTCTCAATCCAATTTCTCCAAATTAGTCCTAATTAAACAATTAAGCTAACCTATAGTTTATTATGAATCTCATTCACATTAAACTATATAATATGTCAATCATATCTCATATAAATGACATAATTACCCTTTAATGAATTTGAACACTTCAAATCCACATCAAACTATAAACCCTCTATTAATCAAGTTTGAGCCAACCGAGGGACCTAATAGACCTACAGGTGATGAGCTCCAATGATCCGAGACTAACCTGTCAAACTCTTTGACCTGGTTAATCAATATTCATTAGCTACGATAACACTCCACTAAAGCCCGTGGCTGCACTCTCGTCACTATAAGACAAGTTGTGTCCACTGATATAACCAATGTCCGTGAGTCGACCCTTCACAGGTTGTTCGTAGACACTGCTGGGTCAAATTACCGTTTACCCCTATGTCTACTTCTTGCTCCTTAAGTCCCCACTGCTCCTCTAATGAACAACGTTGTAATGGTCCAACCATATACAACAACCCTCTCGGGCCAGTGAGAGGGTGGTCGCCCGTTGTCCAAGCCCCGAAGACAACACTTAAGGGAACAACCCCTCTAGTTTCCCTAAAGCCGGGAACGAGTGAATTCCATCTCGCGTAGTTAAGTTCCCAGCTCCCCACGTGGTCCTGTCCCTGAGAAGATAGGCATATTGGGCGAGTAATTGTGACCACCCTCACCCATACTAGTCAAAGGACAGACCCCCGCAGACAGGAGTCCGTAACACGCTCAGGATTAAGGTCGAGTCACTAATGGTCATCCACGAAGTTATTAGTCCTATACTGTCAACGGTGTTACATCAAGTAGGCCTAATAATTCACGGTTCGGTCTTGTACAATCTCATTGCATAGGATGCCCCCAGTCGCATGTCAACCACATGAACGAGTCAAATCACCTCGTTTGTATCTAATACAAAGCGGGTCGCATCCACAGCGTATCCAGGATTAGGTCTCCAACCCTATCCATATACTGTAGACCGTTCGGGTCACTAACTCGAACGTGATCCTCCCTGTGTTCCACTACACACCATTCAAGTTCTAGTTCTCTCATAAATTCAATGACCCTGAAGCTTAGTTTATTGGACAAAGTTTGTAAAATTGCGAGACACAAAGTGATGAAAGAAATAACTCTTATTTATTTTAATTGGTAATATTACAAACAAAACGAGATTATGACATACATCCCAACAAACTCCCACTTGGACTAAGCTAGTGGAGTAAATACATTTCTCAAATGTACAATAAATTACAATAAAGTAATACAATAAACTAGGGCATTGAATATTCTTTACAATACTCTCACTTGCCCTAGTCAGGAAGCACTCAAAAACCTAGACTCTCTAGGTGACCCTCAAACACCTTAGCTGTGAGGGCCTTTGTAAATGGATCAACAACGTTGTGCTCCGACGCTATCTGCGTGACTGTCACGTCTCCACGGTGCACAATCTCCCGTATCAGTTGATACTTCCGCTCAATGTGCTTGCCTCTCTTATGACTCTGAGGCTCTTTGGAGTTGGCTACAACACCACTGTTGTCACAAAACAACGTGATCGACAAGTTCATATTTGGAACAACTTCCTCATGAACTTCCTAAGCCAAACAGCTTCCTTTGCAGCTTCACAAGCCGCAACGTACTCAACTTCCATAGTGGAATCAGCGATGCATCCATACTTGATGCTTTGCCACACTACAACTCCTCCATTCAGAATGAAGGCTGACTCCGAAGTGAATTTCCTAGAATCCTTATCGGTCTGAAAGTCAGAATCTGTGTATCCCGTAAGGATCAAATCCACACTCCCATACACTAGGTTGTAGTTCCTCGTTCTCATAGGATACTTGAGGATTGCCTTTACGGTTGTCCAGTGATCTAATCCTGGATTGGACTGATACCTACTGACAATTCCAACTGCATAATAGATGTCGGGCCTAGTACACAACATGACATACATCAGGCTCCCTACAACTGAAGCATAAGGGATTCGTCTCATATCCTCAACCTCTTGAGGAGTCTTAGGACATTGATCCTTAGACAGGTGAACCCCATGCCTGAAAGGCAACAAGCCCTTCTTGGAGTTCTGCATCTTATATCTAGACAACATCTTGTCAATATAAGACGCCTGAGACATGGCTAGCTGCTCTTTCTTTCGGTTAGGACAACTGGATACCTAGAACATACTGTGCTTCTCCCAAATCTTTCATTTGAAATTGCGAAGCCAACCATTTCTTTACGTCAGTAAGAAATCCTACCTCATTCCCAATGAGAAGGATATCATCCACATACAATATCAGAAATGCGACAGTTTTGTCGACGACTTTCTTGTAGACACAAGGCTCGTCAACATTCTGATCAAAGCCAGAAGATTTGATTGCCTCATCAAACCTTATATTCCAAGACCTCGAACCTTGTTTCAGTCCATAAAAGACCTATGAAGCCGGCAAACCTTTTGCTCTTGGCCTTGGGTAATGAACCCTTTGGGCTGGTCCATGTAGATGGTCTCATCAAGCTTGCCATTCAGGAAGGAGGTCTTGACATCCATCTGCATACCTCATAGTCATAATATGCGACAATGGCCAGAAGGATCCTGATCGACTTTACCATGGCAACAGGTGAAAAAGTTTCCTCATGTCAACCCCTTCAACCTGGGTAAAGCCCTTTGCCACTAGTCGGATTTTGAAGGTTTTCACCTTCCCATCTACGCCATGTTTACGCTTGTAGATCCATTTGCAACCTATAGGTTTTACCCCATCAGGTTGATCCACAAGCTCCCAGACGGAATTGAAGTACATCGACTCCATTTCCTGGTCCATAGCTTTAATCCATTCGTCTTTGCCAACGTTCTCCATTGCCTGATCATAGGTCAATGGATCCTCGCAGTCACCATCAGGGTGACGACTTGGGTTTTAGCTAAACCCATGTAACGTTCAGGCTGTCTCACAACCCTCCCACTACGTCGAGACATTCCCAACTCTTGGGAACGGACTTGACTAGACGTGCTAGGATCAACAACACTTGTGGACGTACTAGCCCCATCAGCAACTCTTGCTGCTGTACTGCCCATTTTGTTTAACACGATTTTGCTTCTAGGTAAATGATCCCTGACGTGGTCTTCCTCAAGGAAAGTGGCGTTTGTCGACACAAGCACCCTATGTTCCTTAGGATAAAAAAATAAACCATCCCTAGTCTCTTTTTGGTAACCTACAAATAGGCACAATTTTGAACGGGGTTCCAACTTTTTTGGGATTGACACCAACACGTGGGCCGGGCATCCCCAAATTCTGAAATGATGTAAACTGCCTTTACTTCCATTCCAGAGTTTGAAAGGTGTTTCACAAACACTCTTCGACGGAACGTTGTTAAAAATATACACCACAGTCTCCACTGCGGAACCCCAAAAAGAATCAGGGAGACGAGCATAGCTCATCATCGACCGAACCATGTCCAATAGGGTTCTGTTTCTCCTGTCCGATACACAATTCTGCTGTGGCATACTAGGTGCTGAGAGTTGAGACATAATTCCATGTTCTAACATATAGTCTTGGAATTTTGTGTTCATATACTTTCCACCTTGATCCGATTGAAGTGTTTTTATCGTTTTACCTAATAGGTTCTCAACCTCAGTCTTGTACTCCTTGAACTTTTCAAGAGTTTCAAACTTCCTATGCATTAGGTAAATATACCCATACCTTGAATAGTCATCTATAAAAGATACAAAGTATTCGTAACCACCTCGTGCTTTAACACTACTCCGGACCACGAGAGGTCGAATGTATAAGCTCAAGGGGCTCTTTGGCTCTATATCGTTTTCCACTAAAAGGACGTTTGGTCATTTTGCCTTCGAGGCATGACTCACACACCGGTAAAAAGTTTTCTTCCAACTCGCTTAGAAGTCCACTCTTCACTAGTCTCTCAATCCTATTGAGATTAATGTGGCCTAACCTTGGATGCCAAAGATGGCCATTTTCTTTAGGAGAAACTTTCACTCTCTTAGTTCGTGTTTCTACCGTTTTAAACAATTCAGTATTCAAAACACTTTTGACCGAATTAGGTTTCAAAACATACAGATTATTCTCAAGTGAAGCAAAACACAAGAAATTTCCATTTCTAGAAATAAACGCTTTATTACTAGAAAAATTGACAGAAATACAGTGTTCAAGTAGGCAGGAAATAGAAACTAGGTTTCTAGTAAACCCTGGAACTATATACATATTATCTAATAAAATGTAATTCCTGTCGAAATAGAGCTTCACCGTGCCGATTGCTGCAGCAGAGACAACCTCCCCGGATCCAACCCGTAGAGTCACCTCACCCTCTTGCAGCTGCTGCCAGGAACTAATTCCCTGAAAAGAAGAACAAACATGGTTAGTGGCACTCGAATCCAATATCTAGGCAGAGTCATTACTCTCCACTAAGCAAGTTTTTGTAACCAGTAAATCACATTTACCTTGATTCGAATCCTGTCGGCAAGGAACTTGGGACAGTTACACTTCCAGTGGTCGTCCCCATTGCAGTGGAAACACTTTCCTTTTTCTGCAACTTCCTTGACCTTTTTGCCCTTTTGGGCGGCAGCGCGGTCAGCTTTACCCTTCTTCATCTTATTCTTCTTCCTTTTCAGGTGAGAAGGAGCTACAGGTTTAGTCCAAGAGGTCGAACCCCTGTGATAGGACCTGAAGGCAACATTTGCCTCAGCTTCTGGTGTCCTGATCCTCATCAAGGACTGGAAGTTCTGTACCTGGTTGAGAAGGATGGTCAGAGTGTAGCTAATTTTGTTCATAATAACATTGCTACGAAACTGAAGGAAACTCTTCGGAAGAGTCTCCAGTATAAAGCTGACTTGGCTCGACTCATCGATCGAAGCCCCGTTCATCTCTGCTAGATTAAAGTGGGTCATCTTGTCTAGAACGTGTTCACTAACAGACACCCCTTCTTTCATTCGGGCGTTGAAGACGTATTTGAGCGAGTCATGGCAGACCTGAAAAGACTGTTGTCCAAACATTTCCTGCAAGGACTCCATGATCTCCTTGGCGGTGATCATTAGCTTATGCTTCTTTGCCAAAACTTCAGATAAGCTGGCAATTATGTAGACCTTGGCCTTTTCATTGGCCTTGATCTATCGATCGTACGCATCACGAACACTTCATGATGGGGTCGAGCTTGATGGAGATCTGATCTCCTTGAGCAGCAGAAACGTGTTTGGGATCGTAATTTGCTTGATTGTTTTAATTGAAACAAAAACCAATACATTGACAAAAACATACAGAACAAGCATACTTTTTAATCTAATTAAACATGGAGGTTCACATGCATACTTAAATTAATTTAACAATTAAACTAATAAAAAGATAAAGAAATTACCTTTGTAGAATTTCCTCAGCAACTCCTTGCTCCAAGCTTTTCAGCAACTCAGGTACACTCAAAAGAACTCCTCTGTTTTCTCCAACAGGACACTACCAGTAAGAAAACCTTCTATTCTCTAGATGTTTTTGATCAATTCCTTTGTGGGAAGGAATCCCAAAATTGGAGTATTTGGGAATTGAAAAATGAGAGAATTCTAGGAAGTTGCAATTCTTCAATTGCAAAATGATAGATCGATCAACTTCATCCATCAACGCCTTCTCCCTGTTAAACTACCGATAGGGAGAAGAAGAGGGGTAGTGGGAACGTGTCTGGAGGACACATTCCCTTATTTTATTATAAAAATAATAATAATAATAAAATAAAAATTAAATCAAATTTAATTATTAATTTAAATCACATTTAAATAAAACAAATTAAATATCATATATTTAATTCGGATTAAATCACATTTAATCAATATATCCCTCTAACCTATAGTTTTAATGTACATCCAGTGAACATTAAATTTTAACCTATGATTTTCAAATATGAATCACATTCACATTTGAATTTAATATTTGAACCCTTTCAAATATTTAATTCTCTCATATAATTTAATATGAATCATATTCACATTAAATTTATAATACATAGTTCCAAAACTATATATTATATCGTATCAATATACATTAAGTTTATTCCCTAATGAATTTGAACATTTCAAATTCTAATGATAAGAACCCTTTACGAGCTAGAAGGTGGACCTAATGGACCTACAGATCAGAAGCTCCAACGATACGAGATTGCTCGGTTAATCTCATTAACCTACCAATCAACATTCGTTAACTGCGGTAACACTCCACTAAAGTCCCGCAACTGCACTCTTCTCACTGCAGATATATTTACGTGTCCACGGATATTGACCAATAACAAACAAGTCAATCCTTCTTCACGAATGTTCGTAACACCGGTGGATCAAATTACCATTTTACCACAGGTTACATCTTGTGCCTTAAGTACAGGTGCTTCTCTAATGAACAATTTGTTTGTGGTCCTACCAACAAACAGAGTCCCTCTTGGGCCAATGAGAGGGTCGGGCCCTTTGTTCAGGTCCCAGAGACACCACTTAAGGGAACATTCCTCTACTTACCCTAGTAGGCGGGAAGGAGTGAATTCCATCTTGCTAAGTTTAGTTCCTAACCACTCACTCGGTCTTGTCCCCAAGAAGGTAGGCATATTGAGTCGGCGAATCTGGCCACTCTCACCCATACTAGTCAAAGGACAATCCCTCGCGAACAGGAGTTCGTAACCTGCTCATGATTGAGATCAAGTTGCCTAGGTCATCCTAGTGAAATAGAAACCTAACTAGTCAACGAAGTTACAGCTAGGGGTTACTATTTCGTGGTCCGATCTTATGTAATCTCATTACATAGGATATCTCCACTCACATGTCATCTACACGAACACGTTAGGATCACAGTGTTTGTATCAAATACAAAGTGGGCCACTGATAACTCACCATAAGTGAGTTATTTTACTAGAATTTTAGTGTTTAATCCACTTGAATTGCATCTAATTTAGTGATCCTCATGTTATTTTATACCTAAATTATGTGTGTTAGCTTTAAAATCTTGAATTTAAGCATTAGGTGCAAAAAGAATTAATTTTGATGTTTTTGTGCTTTAATTTAAGAAATTTAGGAAAATAAGCTAACAGTTAATTAAATACCAAAATTTGAGATTTTTCTTAACTCCAAAAATCCTTGCGTATTTTGATTTATAATTGACTTCATATATTTATTTGGGATTTTTCTGCGTGCAGGAGATTATAAAAATTACAAGAGTCCCTAAGGGCATTTTAGACATCTTACCCGAGGGTAAGATGGTCTTTCTACCCCTAAGGACATTTTTGTAATTTGTGGAATTAGGGCAACACCATCTTATATAAGGAGGCTAGGGTTCACAAGTGCAAAGTGGAGAGAAGATTTGCCACAAAAAGTAGAAAAGACCGGGAGAGAAGGAGTTGCCACAAAAAGGGAAGAGAGCAAGAGAGAGAAGGGCGATTGCTACAACAAAGGTGTGCATTGAAGAGAAGAATCATGAAGGTGTCATTGTTGTAGCAATCGTGCGAGTGAAGAAAAAACCAAAGATTCAAGGTGCCATTAATGTAGCAAAAATCATGCAGATTCAGTTTTTCATGACGACCCTCACAAAGTTATCGTTTTCTGGAGTTTCAACCGTCGGATTGTGCTGCAATTTTGACAGCTTGTTTGAGACTCAAAGGGCTTTACTTTGAACGGTTGGATTGTCATTTTGAGCTTCGGTGCATCAGATATTTCTGTCACGTTGGGAGATCGGTGCAGTCCGATTTTTCACCAGCGGCACTCACAAAGATTTCGTTTTCCGACGTTTCAACCGTTGGATTGTGCTGAAATTTTGACATCTTGTTTTAGACTCACAGGCCGTCGTTTTGAACGGTTGGATCGTCATTCCGAGCTTTGGTTGATGAGATATTTCTGTCGCACGGAACCTGTAAAAACTAAAATCTGCTGCTATGATCTGCTTTGTCTTGGTGGTATCTCTTGGTGTTTTGCTTCGTGCCATTACCTCTCCTAATCTCTAATTGTTAATGCTGTTTTTCTGCTACTCGGACACATATTTAAGACTATTTTTGTTCACTATTTTAGACCGAATTCGTGATTGTTTTTAGGCTAGAATTGTGACTGATTTATGCTTAATTTGTGAACGTTGTTTTCTTGAATTCTTTGATCGATAAGAGCATGCATCAATTAGAAGTTTGTGAGTTGATTTTTGTCCTGAACTAAATTGTCTTAGGCAATGGTTAGGTTGTTTTAATGTAATTTTGGATTAAATTTATGGTTGATGTCATTGATTGAATTTATGAAATTTTATTGAATTTAACGTGGCATGAGAATTAAAATTGGCCTTTTAATTTCTCTATAATTCATAAACTTGGGAAAGCTAATGAATTAGAAAGCTAAAATTTCATTCTAGGATTATTGAGTTGATTAGGGATAATTAACCCACCTAGAACCTAAAATCATGGGCATAATTTAGATCACAATTGGGAAATTGTAGGTTTTAAAACTTAGTGATTTTGGAAAGAATCATTTGAATGCATGTGTAGGTAAATTCAAGGCATCACTCAAAATTTATTCCAATTGAACATTAGAACTCTAACCTAACCCGAGCCTATTTTTCATTACAAAACTCATCTCTTGCATCTGCTCTCTTGTTTGCATTCTCCTCTCCCCGCATTTAAATTCAGTTATTTTCTTTTGTCTTATTTTATCTTTCTTATCACATTAATTTATTTATTTACAATAGTAATTTGCACACTCATGCATTGCATTAAAATAAGGAAAATTTGCTAGGACACTCATTCATTTAGGTTTAGCTAGTCCTCGTGGGATCGATACTTTAACTTATCACTTTGTCGCTCTCTCGAGTGTATACTTGCACGTCGTATAAGTGTCGGAGTGTTGTTCTAATTTACATTAGTTTAAGGCACTCGATATTTTCGCATCAAGTTTTTGGCGCCGTTGCCGGGGACTAGTTTTGATTCTTATTTTGTTTGAGTTAATTTTAGCATTTTATCCTTATTTTTCTTGTTGGGTGTGTCTTCTTGTCTTTGTTTCGTGTTTTTATCTCTGTTGAGTCTTGGTTATTCTTTCTGGTTGTGTCGGTGCATATTGTGTTTGTTGAGCGTGTTATAATTGATTCATTACTTTATTATGGCTTATGATAACTTTGGGTGGTCTTCTATGCCCAATGAACAAACACAATATAGTTCTTTTTCTTATGATCATCCTTTTGCTAATTTAGAGTCTTCTAGTGAGGGGTATGAATCTTATGGCTACCAAATGCCTAATTACTATCATACTAACCCTATGACTTATGGGAACCATATGTATGATAATAATCAGAGCACTTGGGCCTATGAACCATATCCTAGGGGTTTTGAGCCATATCCTTCCTATATTCAAGAAACCCAGGTAGAAGACGAATCTTCCCTTAAAATGTTGTTATTAGAATATATGAGAACCACAGAAGAGAGGAATAGGCAAATAGAAGAGATGAATAGTCAA
The DNA here is from genome assembly GCA_036507285.1 of Trichosanthes cucumerina. NCBI lineage: Eukaryota > Viridiplantae > Streptophyta > Magnoliopsida > Cucurbitales > Cucurbitaceae > Trichosanthes > Trichosanthes cucumerina. Next base: position 27,316,240 of record CM071842.1, on the reverse strand, counting down.
ATAGGGGAGTCAATTCAACGCCTAACGGATACACTTGTCTCCCTTAGAGAACAAATGTACTTAGACTCGTCTGAGGTTGAGCACCCTAGGGAAGAGGGTGAGGGAGGACCCACACCCTTACATAGTTCGGTGAGTCACTTGATCACTGACCCACTTATAGACCTTCAGGATCCTAGTCCTTCACATTTTTTTGAGTATGAGCATTTAGAGGATTGTGCTTTAGATGTAAAAGAACTAGAACCTTTTAGCACACACCGGGATAGAGTTAGTGAAAGTGTGGAAGAAGTCGAGCCTGTTGAGTTAGCCGGAGGTAGAATTTGAGGCTTTTGAGTCTATGTTAGTTCTATCTTCTGATTTTTCTCTTATTGGTGAGTGTTTTTCTTTCTATGCTCTTGAGTCAGTGTATTTTTGTGAGTCTATTTATTTTCCTGTTTTTTCTTCTTTTCTATTATCAAATAAAAAACTAAAAAATATTTACTTTGTTGTTTTTCCTTTTCTTTTATTATATAAAAAAACAAAAAATATATCTGAATCGGGCTCTCATGAGAAGCTAGTATTCTTGCTAGCTCGATTTGTTTTGTAGATTCAAGAAAAAGGAGGCCAGAAAAAAGTGGGAGAATTTTTACGTGCCTTGACGAGCCCACGTATACTACGTCAAGCTAATGACGTTAAATAAGCGCTTCTTGGGAGGCTACCCAAAGTTTATTTCGTTTGTTTCGTTTTTAATTTTTTTTCGTTTTTTTCTTTTGTTTTGTTTTTAGTTGTTTTTGTTTTTAAATAAATAACCCTTGCCTATTTTGCAGCTCCCTTAGGGTTTGATGATTGATATGCGCTTTAGTGGAGGTCTCATCGATTGAGCGATGATTGTTCTCCCTTCCATCTTTGTTAGTTGTCCTTAAGCATGCTTAAGTGAGCATTTTTTTTTTACATTAAGCGCAATGTATGCCTTAACCATGAGGGAGACATATGTTGTTCTGAATCTGATTTTGGGCTTGATTGAAAATTTTCTGTTGATGATTGTGTGTTGTTAGCGTTTATAGGGTGTTGCATGCCTTTGTGTTTATAAAGTTATTTACTTGCTTTAGGACTTTAAAATGATCTAATTTGACTACTGGATTCCATGTTTAGTTGTTGGTTTTCATGGTCTATGATATGCATGATGTAGGTAGTTGATTCATTATGTTTAAGTAAGTAAAAATAGGAAAGATGGTTGTTGTCCCTTGTTTAAAAATTAAGTTTCTGCATGTTTTTAATGGTAAAAACTTGGTTGTTTTTGGTAAAAACTTGTTACACATCTCATTGAAAATACAAAGTTAAGGTCAAATCTTAGGGTTAATGAAAATAAGAGTTGTTGCTTGTGTTTGAGGCAAGAGTATGCTATCTTGTTTGGTGTTTCTCAAGGTCAAGCTTGTCATTAAGGTTTTTTTTAGTGCACTTATTGTTAGTGTGTTAATCAAACTAGTTAGGATTCAACTCCTAGGCCAAAAAGTTCGAAAGCTAGAAGCCATGACAAGTTAGGTAACTCATACATCGTTTAGAATGTTCCAAAATGAGTAAACTCCAAATTTGTGATCATTTCAAGTTTTGGGGAGATACCCAACCTCCCTAACTTAATGAGGACATTGAGTACTATAAGTTTGGGAGGAAAGGTAAATTCTTCGTGTTTATTTTTAAGAAAAAATGAAAAAAAGAAAGAAAAGAAAAAAGTGTGCAAACCTTTCATTTCCTTAAAACTCCATTGGGCTAAAAAAAAAAAAAATGTGCTACTTCTTTTGTTATTTAGAGTCGATTTAGGAAACTTGGTACTCGATGTCGGGGTCTTGGCACTAACCATGTTGGCCTCTTGGAGCGAAGGTATCAAGCGAGAAGCTTCTGCACCCATTGCTTAGATGAGTGCGTTAACCACGTGTGCCATTCTAAGAACTACGGGAGAGCCTCATTGCTTAGGTGTGCTACGCTAACCACGTGTACCATTCTAAGAACTACAGGAGAGTCAAGAAGATAAAAAAAAATGGTAAAAAGAAAAAAAAGAAAAAAAATAATAAAAAAAAACATAGCCCTAAGTAGTGAGTTTTATGGAAGTGGAGGAGAATAATGTAAATATCTGTTTTTATAAAAAATAAAATAAAATAAAAGGAATGATCATAAAATTGTAGTCATGGAGTGTTGGAGTGTGACTTATCTTTAACTATGAGTTGCTTGATTTGAATGATTAGGATTCTAGTGGTTGAGCTTGAGGGTAGGTGTCGAATCCTAGTTGGTTTGCTCTTGGATATTGATGCATAAGTGTAGCTAGGAAACCCAAGGTGGGCCACTTAGAGATCATTGATTGAATGGTGGCTTGTAGCTTAGAGCATAAGTTCCCAATCCTTGTTTAGTTAACCCAAATGATTTCAGTCTTTAAAAGACTTTAATGTGTTTAGGGAATAGAACTCATTGAGGACAATGAGTAGTTCAAGTTTGTGATAACTCACCATAAGTGAGTTATTTTACTAGAATTTTAGTGTTTAATCCACTTGAATTGCATCTAATTTAGTGATCCTCATGTTATTTTATACCTAAATTATGTGTGTTAGCTTTAAAATCTTGAATTTAAGCATTAGGTGCAAAAAGAATTAATTTTGATGTTTTTGTGCTTTAATTTAAGAAATTTAGGAAAATCAGCTAACAGTTAATTAAATACCAAAATTTGAGATTTTTCTTAACTCCAAAAATCCTTGCGTATTTTGATTTATAATTGACTTCATATATTTATTTGGGATTTTTCTCATGAGAGATTATAAAAATTACAAGAGTCCCTAAGGGCATTTTAGACATCTTACCCGAGGGTAAGATGGTCTTTCTACCCCTAAGGACATTTTTGTAATTTGTGGAATTAGGGCAACACCATCTTATATAAGGAGGCTAGGGTTCACAAGTGCAAAGTGGAGAGAAGATTTGCCACAAAAAGTAGAAAAGACCGGGAGAGAAGGAGTTGCCACAAAAAGGGAAGAGAGCAAGAGAGAGAAGGGCGATTGCTACAACAAAGGTGTGCATTGAAGAGAAGAATCATGAAGGTGTCATTGTTGTAGCAATCGTATGCGAGTGAAGAAAAACCAAAGATTCAAGGTGCCATTAATGTAGCAAAAAATCATGCAGATTCAGTTTTCACGCAGACGACCCTCACAAAGTTATCGTTTTCTGGAGTTTCAACCGTCGGATTGTGCTGCAATTTTGACAGCTTGTTTGAGACTCAAAGGGCTTTACTTTGAACGGTTGGATTGTCATTTTGAGCTTCGGTGCATCAGATATTTCTGTCACGTTGGGAGATCAGTGCAGTCCAGTTTTTCACCAGCGACACTCACAAAGATTTCGTTTTCCGACGTTTCAACCGTTGGATTGTGCTGAAATTTTGACATCTTGTTTTAGACTCACAGGCCGTCGTTTTGAACGGTTGGATCGTCATTCCGAGCTTTGGTTGATGAGATATTTCTGTCGCACGGAACCTGTAAAAACTAAAATCTGCTGCTATGATCTGCTGTCTTTGGTGGTATCTCTTGGTGTTTTGCTTCGTGCCATTACCTCTCCTAATCTCTAATTGTTAATGCTGTTTTTCTGCTACTGGACACATATTTAAGACTATTTTTGTTCACTATTTTAGACCGAATTCGTGATTGTTTTTAGGCTAGAATTGTGACTGATTTATGCTTAATTTGTGAACGTTGTTTTCTTGAATTCTTTGATCGATAAGAGCATGCATCAATTAGAAGTTTGTGAGTTGATTTTTGTCCTGAACTAAATTGTCTTAGGCAAGGGTTAGGTTGTTTTAATGTAATTTTGGATTAAATTTATGGTTGATGTCATTGATTGAATTTATGAAATTTTATTGAATTTAACGTGGCATGAGAATTAAAATTGGCCTTTTTAATTTCTCTATAATTCATAAACTTGGGAAAGCTAATGAATTAGAAAGCTAAAATTTCATTCTAGGATTATTGAGTTGATTAGGGATAATTAACTCACCTAGAACCTAAAATCATGGGCATAATTTAGATCACAATTGGGAAATTGTAGGTTTTAAAACTTAGTGATTTTGGAAAGAATCATTTGAATGCATGTGTAGGTAAATTCAAGGCATCACTCAAAATTTATTCCAATTGAACATTAGAACTCTAACCTAACCCGAGCCTATTTTTCATTACAAAACTCATCTCTTGCATCTGCTCTCTTGTTTGCATTCTCCTCTCCCCGCATTTAAATTCAGTTATTTTCTTTTGTCTTATTTTATCTTTCTTATCACATTAATTTATTTATTTACAATAGTAATTTGCACACTCATGCATTGCATTAAAATAAGGAAAATTTGCTAGGACACTCATTCATTTAGGTTTAGCTAGTCCTTGTGGGATCGATACTTTAACTTATCACTTGCTGCTCTCGACCGTGTATACTTGCACGTCGTATAAGTGTCGGAGTGTTGTTCTAATTTACATTAGTTTAAGGCACTCGATATTTTTCGCATCACCACATCCATAGTTTTACCAGGGTAAGGTACCCAAACCTTATCCCCAACTATAGACCCTTTAGGTTTGTATCTCGAACCGAGATCCTTTATATGTACACTACATTGAGTTAAAGATTCATATAACAGCCTTGGATGTTTAGTTTATTGGATTTAGGGTTTAAATAAAGGCAAACTCGTTGATAACGAACAATAACTCTTTATTGAAATAATACCACTTTATTACATGAATTAGAACATAATTACAAACTACGAGTTTTAGGGCACAAAACCCAACAAACTCTCACTTGAACTAAAACTCTAGTGGGGGTACATCATAATCTAAAACAGTGGTTACAAGAGATAAAAATACAATGAACTAGGGCATCCATATACCCCATTACATATCTCCCACTTGCCCTAGATTAGCCTATGTACAAATCTCGTAGACCCACACTTTCCAGATGACCCTCGAACACTTTAGCCGTGAGAGTCTTTGTAAACGGATCAACAATATTGTGCTCCGAAGTGATCTTCGTGACTGTCACATCTCCTCGTTGCACTATTTCTCTTATCAGGTGATATTTCCTCTCGATGTGCTTACCTCGCTTATGGTTGCGAGGTTCCTTCGAATTGGCTATCGCACCGTTGTTGTCACAGTATAAGGTGATCGGAAATTCCATATTTGGAACAACTTCCAAATCAGTAAGGAATTTCTTTAGCCAAACAGTGTTCTTTGCTGCTTCACAAGCAGCGACATACTCAGCCTCCATCGTGGAGTCGGCGATACATCCTTGCTTGATGCTTTGCCATACTATAGCTCCCCCGTTAAGGGTGAAAAGTGATCCCGATGTGGATTTCCGGGAATCTTTATCGGTCTTAAAATCAGAATCAGTGTATCCAGTAAGGATCAAATCCTTAGATCCATACACTAGCATATAGTCCCTCGTTCTCCTAAGATACTTGAGGATGTTTTCCAGTGGTCTAACCCTTGATTGGACTGGTACCTACTGACTATTCCCACTGCATAACAAATGTCCGACCTCGTGCACAACATAACATACATTAAGCTACCTACTGCAGAGGCATAGGGAATATGTCTCATATCCTCAACTTCTTGAGGTGTCTTAGGACACTGCTGTTCTTGACAGATGAACTCCATGCCCGAAGGGTAATAAGCCCCTCTTGGAATTCTCGTGATCGAATATCGAGACAACATTTTGTCGATATAAGATGCTTGAGAGACGATGCTAAGCGTTCTTTTCTTGCAATTCTCAAGATCCGAATCCTAAGAACATATTGCGCCTCTCCCAAATCTTTCATTTGGAATTGGGTCGCCAACTAATTCTTTATGTCAGTAAGGTATCCTACATCATTCCCAATGAATAGGATATCATCCACATAAAGTACTAATAAAGCTACTTTGTCGTTGATGATCCTCTTGTAAACACAAGGCTCATCAACGTTTTGGTCAAAGCCATAAGACTTGATCGTAGTATCAAATCTTATGTTCCAAGATCTGGACGCTTGTTTCAATCCATAAATGGATCGATTGAGCTTGCAAACTTTTTGCTCTTGACCTTGGGCTATGAACCCTTCGGGCTGAGACATATAAATGCTCTCGTCAAGATTACCATTCAAAAAGGCAGTCTTGACGTCCATTTGCCAAATTTCATAATCATAAAACGCGACTATAGGCAAGAGTATCCTAATAGACTTCAACATATCAACAGGGGAAAAAGTTTCTTCATAATCAACTCATTCCCTTTGGGTAAAACCCTTTGCCACCAGTCTAGCCTTAAAGGTCTGTACCTTTCCGGCTGCATCTCTTTTTCTCTTATAGATCCATTTACACCCTATGGGTCTAACCCCTTCAGGTTGGTCTACAAGTTTCCATACTGAATTGAAGTCCATTGACTCCATTTCAAGGTCCATGGCTTTGATCCATTGGTGCTTGTCTACGTCATTCATCGCCTGTTTATAAGACAATGGATCTTCTACGCTGTCATCAGGTATGACAACTTGAGTTTTAGCTAAACCCAAGTAGCGGTCAGGTTGGGAAACAACCCTCCCACTACGTCGGGACATTCCCAACGATTGAGAAGGACGAGACTGACTCGAGGTGCTGGCTTTTCCATCAACTCTTGATGAAGGTCCAGCTTGATCAACAACTCTTGTTGGTTCAGGTGTAGCTTCATTTAGTACTAATTTACCATGCGGTTTGTGGTTCCTCATGTGATCTTCCTCCAAGAGCGTGGCGTTTGTCGATACAATCACCTTGTTTTCTTATTGGTCGTAGAAAAGACCACCTCTCGTTTCTTTGGGATAGCCAACAAATTGGCACAATCTTGAATGAGGTTCCAGTTTCTTTGGGTTTGTCACGAGCACGTGTGCCGGTCAACCCCAAATCCTGAAGTGTTGTAAACTAGGTTTACGCCCCTTCCACAGCTCAAAAGGTGTTTCTGAAACACTCTTTGATGGAACAGTGTTCAAGATTTGAACTGTAGTCTCTACTGCGTATCCCCAAAACGAGGCAGGCAATTGAGCATAGCTCATCATAGAACGAACCATGTCCAACAAGGTTCTATTTCTCCTTTCTGATACACCATTTTGCTGTGGTGTATAAAGTGCTGAGAGTTGAGATTTAATTCCATGTTCTATCAAATAGTCCTAGAATCTCAAATCCATATACTCTCCACCTCGATCGGATCGAAGCGTTTTAATGGTTTTTCCTAATGCATTCTCTATTTCAGCCTTATACTCTTTGAACTTTTCAAGAGCCTCAGACTTGTGATGTATTAGATATAGGTAACCATACCTCGAATAATCATCTATGAAAAAGATGAAATATCTGTACCCTCCTCGAGCCTTAACATTCACCTGACCACAAAGATCCGAATGTACAAGTTTTAAGGGCTCTATGACTCTGTAACCTTTTCCAGAAAAAGGTCGTTTGGTCATTTTACCTTCCAAGCAAGACTCGCAAGGTGGTAAAGAATCATCTTCTAACTTGTTTAGAAGTCCATTCTTAGAGAGTCTCTCAATCCGGTTGAGATTAATATGACCAAGTCTAAGATGCCATAGATAGGTATTATTATTTGGAGAAACTCCTTGCCTTTTACTTTGAGTATTAGCATTTCTAAACATCTCATGATTTAAAATTGCTTTTGTTTTATTCGGTTTAAGTACATACAAGCCGTTTTCTAACTTAGCACAACAAATATTGACACCTTTCTTTGAAATGAACACTTCATTAAATGAAAAGGTAATACAGTAGCCAAGTTCAATTAAACAAGAGATAGAAATTAAGTTCCTCTTAATTTTAGGAACTATATACAGATTTTCTAAAGATAAAAATCTATCTCTAAAAAACAGCTTGGCATCTCCCACTGCACGAGCTGAGACGACGTCTCCCGTTCCGACCCTGAGCGTCATCTCACCCTATTCGAGCTCCTTGAAGGAACTAGTTTCCTGAAATGAAGAGCAAACATGATTAGTGGCTCCTGAATCAAGTATCTAGGTAAAATCATTATTTTTCACTAAACAAGTTTCAAGAATGAGCAAATCTAATTTACCTTTCTTCTCTTTGAGCTCAACAAGGTATTTTTAGGCGATTTCGCTTCAAAGTGCCCATCCACGTTGCGGTGGAAACATTTTCCTTATCTGCAACCTTGGCTTTTTCCTTGCCTTTGTCAGCAGCAGGTGCCTTCCCTTTCCCTCCTATCTTCTTCTTTTGGGTCTTCCTAAGCCTAGAAGACGAACCACAGGACTTAGTCCCAGAGGATGAACCCTTCTGGAACCTTCTGAAATGGGCAAACAGATTTGCCTCTCCATCAACATATCCCTTATTCTTCATAAGAGATTGGAAAGTTTGTAGTTCATTAAGGAGAGTAGTCAGGTTATATTTTATCTTCTTCATCACCGCATTGCTGCGAAATTGCAGGAAACTCTTCGGAAGAGATTCCAAGATGAACGATACCTGACTTTTCTCGTCAATGACCGCTCCGTTCATCTCAGCCACGTTGAAGTGGCCATCAGATCGAGAACGTGTTCTCTCACCGATGACCCCTCCTTCATACGGGAGTTATAAACGTATTTGAGGGATTCGTGCCGAATCTGTCCAGACGGTTGTCCAAACATATCTTGCAGTGAACTCATGATCTCATGAGCTGAGACCATGCCCTCGTGCTTTTTGGCCAGAACTTCAGAAACACTAGCCAAAATGTAGACCTTGGCCTTATCATTGGCCTTGATCCGGTGATGCGACGCCTCCAATGATTGAGGAGCGTTACGAGCATGGACCTGAGGACATTCCTCAGTCAGTACAAACCGTAGGTCGTCAACAACGAGAATCGTATTCAAGTTGGACTTCCACGTAGTAAAATGCTCATCAGTTAAACGATCGCTTTTATGTAAGGCTATTATTGAGGACGACATGCTGAAAAACCAAAATAGTTCTAATTAGTTATGCCTTTTAACCCATCATAAAACCAATCATATTTAGCAAAATTATTAAAGAACCCTAGTTTAAACTAAAACCAATGTTTAAATTAAGCGTTTAATTTTGCAACGATACTTCAAGGGTTTAGAACAAAAGCTTCCGTCGGGCGGTCAGTCATTCCTCCCTTGAATTGAGACTTTCTAAACCAATTCTCACTACCAGAACATTTCATGTCCCAATGGTCATTAGCTACCGTTTGTTTGGTCAAGGATTTGTTAACTAGCTTAACTCATCCCGTAAATGTGACCCTACCATTTTCAGATCCAATAGGTCCGAGCCAACAAGCTACTATTAAGAAAGACAACTGTTGGCAAATTACCTAAGAGACCCTATCCATTTCTGGAGTTCGCGGTGTTCCGATCCCTATAGTCAGGCCCTCCGTAGGGTTTGGCTGTTCCAGGACAACCTAGCAGGCGAACTATAGATATCTCACGGCGCGACCTAATGTAGGAGACCGTAGGATACGTTGACACGCGTCATGCTCCCATTTACTATGGATACTTCCCTCATTCACCTTGGTATTGAACCATGCAAACACATACCGTAGGGGGACGCCCTATTGACGCCACGTAGCCGAGCATGGAACTCACGGTGTGAACTCTTGAGGACGTGAGAGTAAACTCGATGCGTACATCTCGTTTTCTCCCACTGAAGCTCCTAAAATTAGGGTATAGGTTTAACTTAGTTGGATTATGGCTAAAAGAATCTATCTAAGTCTATGCCTATTATAACTATTATAACTAGGTCTTTTAACCTTATGTCTAGGTGAATAAACATTTTAATTACCTAGATATAAAATAGAACTAAGGTTAATTCAACTCAAGCTCCGGTCGGTTTTCGGTAGGAGGTGTTAGTTAACTGGTCGACTTAAGTACCCCAACCTTAGACAGAACTTCACCGGTAGAGTTCCCTTATAACCAAAGTCCTAAAGTCCTACTATATTTTAAACTATTTAAAATACTATGTAAGATTAATTTCTCATCCTATTAGAAATTAAAACTTAGGTCTGAATTAATTTTAAACTATTTTAAACTAATTTAGATTTTAACCCAAGTTCCTATGTTTGCATGCATTTCTTTATTATAGGTTATGGTTTCTAAAACCCCTTTAATTTATAACTTTTATAAATTTAATAATTAACCTATGATAAAGAAACTATATTATAAATCCAACAATTAATTTTTCAAATTGGAATTAAAAAAATTCAACTAATTGAATAATAAAATTACTTAAATAAAATAACATTTATTTTAAACTAAGTAATTTCATGCTCCATGCAATTTATATTCATATAATCTAATTATAACACTTATAATTGATTACTCATGAAATATAAATCGATCATGCATTTTCAACCATATTCATATAACACTTATACAAATAAAATGCATGAACATGCTTATCCTAAGGTGAGAATAATCTAAATGACATTAATAAAGACATAAAGCTGTAAAACCGGAATAATTTGGCCCCTAAAGTGCAAAAAAATAAAATTACATTAATTTTATTACATAAAATCGGTAAAAAAATACCTTGAACCGACCTTGAACCGCTCGAACCGGACCGAAAACAACGAACCAGCTGAACCGGCCTGCATCTGCTGGAAAGGCTTCACGGTGTTGCAACGCCCACTTCATCCTCGCGCGCTTTATCGGGGTGGCGTTGTAACGGCGAGGGGCGGCGTTACGCAACGCCACGACCCTTGAGCGCCTGCGTCGATAGGGAGTGCTGGCGTTGCGACGCCGTTCTATAGCGTTGCAACGCTGATGAACGACGTTGCAACGTCACAGGCTGTGTTGCAACGCAGTGGCAGAATTCCACGAACACAACAGCTTCCAATTGTAATTTCTCCTTCAATTCTCCACCAAATTGCTTGAAACAGTTCTCGAACGACTCGTAACTCAAATACAGACTCAATAATGCACTTTTGCCAAAAAACGCAGGGGCCTTACATACAAATTGATCAAATCAAAAGAAGTAAACTATGGCCAAATACTCCTAAACAGTTTTACAACAAACCAAATGCATTTCCCACCAAATCAATGCCATTTTGTTTCAAAACAAAACAATACAAGCATTGCTCTGATACCAATTGATGGAGATCTGATCTCCTTGAGCAGCGAAAACGTGTTTGGATCGTAATTTGCTTGATTGTTTTAATTGAAACAAAAATCAATACATTGACAAAAACATACAGAACAAGCATACTTTTTAATCTAATTAAACATGGAGGTTCACATGCAAACAAGCTTAAATTAATTTAACAATTAAACTAATAAAAAGATAAAGAGATTACCTTTGTAGAATTTCCTCAGCAACTCCTTTCTCCAAGCTTTTCAGTAACTCAGGTACACTCAAAAGAACTCCTCTGTTTTCTCCAACAGGACACTACCAGTAAGAAAACCTTCTATTCTCTGGATGCTTTTGATCAATTCCTTTGTGGGAAGGAATCCAAAAATTGGAGTATTTGGGAATTGAAAAATGAGAGAATTCTAGGAAGTTGCAATTCTTCAATTTCAAAATGATAGATCGATCAACTTCATCCACCAACCCCTTCTCCCTGTTAAACTACCGATAGGGAGAAGAAGAGAGGTAGTGGGAACGTGTCTGGAGGACACGTTCCCTTATTTTATTATTAAAATAATAATAATAATTAAATAATAATTAAATCAAATTTAATTATTAATTTAAATCACATTTAAATAAAACAAATTAAATATCATATATTTAATTCGGATTAAATCACATTCAATCAATATATCCCTCTAACCTATAGTTTTAATGTACATCCAGTGCACATTAAATTTTAACCTATAGTTTTCAAATATGAATCACATTCACATTTGAATTTAATATTTGAACCCTTTCAAATATTTAATTCTCTCATATAATTTAATATGAACTAAAACTATATATTATATCGTATCAATATACATTAAATTTATTCCCTAATGAATTTGAACATTTCAAATTCTAATGATCTAAGAACCCTTTACGAGCTAGAAGGTGGACCTAATGGACCTACAGATCAGAAGCTCCAACGATACGAGATTGCTCGGTTAATCTCATTAACCTACCAATCAACATTCGTTAACTGCGGGAACACTCCACTAAAGTTCCGCAACTGCACTCTTCTCACTGCAGATATATTTCTCTGTCCACGGATATTGACCAATAACAGCAAGTCAATCCTTCACGAATGTTCGTAACACCAGCTGGGTCAAATTACCGTTTTACCCCTAGGTTACATCTTGTGCCTTAAGTACCAGTGCTCCTCTAATGAACAATTTGTTTGGGTCCTACCAACAAACAGAGTCCCTCTCGGGTCAATGAGAGAGTCGGGCCCTTTGTTCAAGTCCCGGAGACACCACTTAAGGGAACATTCCTCTACTTACCTTAGTAGGCGGGAAGGAGTGAATTCCATCTTGCTAAGTTAAGTTCCCAACCGCTCACTCGGTCTTGTCCCCAAGAAGATAGGCATACTGAGTCGGCGAATCTGGCCACTCTCACCCATACTAGTTAAAAGACAATCCCTCGCGAACAGGAGTTCGTAACCTGCTCAGGATTGAGATCAAGTTGCCTAGGTCATCCTAGTGAAATAGAAACCTAGCTAGTCAACGGTTCTGACTAGGGTTACTATTTCATGGTCCCAAAATCTTATGTAATCTCATTACATAGGATATCCCCACTCACATGTCATCTACACGAACACGTTAGGATCACAGTGTTTGTATCAAATACAAAGTGGGCCACATCCATAGTTTTACCAGGGTAAGGTACCCAAACCTTATCTCTTAACTATAAACCCTTTAGGCTGTATCTCGAACTGAGATCCTTTATATGTACACTACATTCAGTTAAAGATTCATATAACAACCTTGGATGTTTAGTTTATTGGATTTAGGGTTTAAATAAAGGCAAACTCGTTGATAACGAACAATAATTCTTTATTGAAATAATACCACTTTATTACATGAATTAGAACATAATTACAAACTACGAGTTTTAGGGGACAAAACCCAACATAGCTCGTCAACTAAGGACACTCCTCTGTGAGCACGAACTTAAGGTCGTCTGTTACTAGAATCGTGTTTATATTTTTTTTCCATGTTTGGTAGTTATCTCCCACTAGTTCTTCGGAAGCAAGTAAAGCTATAATTGAGCTAGTCATTTTGCTAAAAAACAAGTAAAAACTTTGTGTCAGTCTCGCAAAAAACTTTTTGAAATCCAATCAAGTTTTAGCAAAAATTTATCGTATGATCCCCATTTAAACAATTTGCAATGATATCCCAAAGGTTTAGAATGACCGCCACCAAAGGGTGAACATAAACACTCTGATGGGATTTATGCCCTAAACTTGTGTAATTTTGATCAATTAAATAAAGTGTTATTTGTTTTGATAAGATTACAGTCTTGCTTTTATAAATCCAATAAACTAAGCTCCAAGGTTATAACATTTATCTTGAAATCAGTGTAGTGGACACTATTTGGGTTGAGTTCAAGATTATAACCTAAATAGTCTATGGTATAAGAATAAGGTTGGAAACCTCATTTTGGTAACACCATGGATGCAACCCATTTTGTAATTAGTACAAATGAGGTAATCCAACTCATTCATGTAGTTGACATGCGAGTGGGGGCATCCTGTATGAAGAGTTCATACAAGACTGGATCGCAAATTATTAGTCTAACCAGTATAACGTTAACATGATAAGACTAGTAATTTATAGATGGTCATTAGTGACTCGACCTGAATCCTGAGCAAGTTAAGAACTCCTGCTTATAGGGGTTTGTCCTTTGACTAGTATGGGTGAGAGTGGCCTGTAGCCGACTCAATAAGCCTACCTTATCAAGGACAGAACCTCGTAGGTAGCTGGGAACTTAATTGTGCAAGATGGAATTCACTCATTCCTCTACTGAGGAATTAGATAGGTTGTTCCCTTAAGAACTGACTCCAGGTCTTGAACAACAGGGCCCCACACTCTATGAGGGTATGAGTCTAAGGTAAGACCTTAGACTTGTTATTCATTAGAGGATCAGTGGTGCTTAAGGAGCAAAGAGGTAATCATAGGGGTAAAACGGTAATTTGACCCAACTGTGATTACGAACAACCTGTGAAGGGTCGACTCATGGGTAATGACTATATCAGTGGACACAATATTATCTACAGTGAGGAGAGTACAACTACAAGTCTATAGTGGAGTGACTTGTAGTTAATGAATATTAATTAACTGAATCAAAGAGTTTGATCAGTTAATCTCACATCATTGGAGCTCATGGTGTTATATCTATTATATATGATATAATTGATATAATATATAGTTTTAATGTGAATTAGATTAATATATAAACTATATACTAAAGAGAGAATAAAGGAGGGGTAGGATGGTCATTTCCATCCTATTCCCCTATGTATATAGTTGCATGAGATGCAACTAGGTTAAGACATTCTAAGTGATTCCTAGCATTTTGTTGTTGTTGGAAAAGTTCCAAGACAACAAACATCTCTCTCACAAAACACCTCACTATTCCTAAAGGGAATCCACCTTCCTCCCTCACCTAGAGAACAACAGAGAAGATCTGGTGGTAGTGTCGGTGTTCGTACGAGTTCGTGTTGTTGAGATCGTGACCGTGGGAGAGAGGAGCACACGAAGAAAGGTTCTTCAAAGGTAACTTTCTTGTTGTCCATTCTATTATGTATGCTTAATCTTGTTATTTGTGTTCTTGAATAAATTGTTGTAACTAAATCAAGAGCACGCGATTCGCAATCGCTTCCGCTGTGGGGACTTCGATTCCCTTCACACTCCTCCTCTGGGACGAGACTTTCTCGACCATACCCTAATACCAGAATAATTCTTATTCCATTAGTCGTCCAGTTACCATTTTTCGGTATGAATCCATTAACTCTTAATGAATCCTGTGAGTGTCACCCTCAATCTGTAAGTTTCCTAGTATCCGTCCAAACAACAGCCACCGAAGGGTGAACCAAGAAGGAAAACCAACAAGGAAACTGTATCCCTTTCGGGAATTCACGGTGTTCTGACTCCCATGATCAAGGCCCTTCGAAGGGATTGTCTGGTCCAGGCCAAACTAGCAGGCGGGTCATAGGGGTCTCATGGTGTGAATCGAAAGAAGAGACCGTGGGTCTCGTTTTCACAGGTCCAGCTCCCACTCACTATAAGTACTCTCTCCATCCACGTTGATATTGACCCATACAAATACCATCCGAAGGGAGACGCTCCCATTTGCGCCACGAGGCCGAGTATGGATCTCATGGTGTGGACTTTAACGGAGATTTGTGGTCGGAAATTCAAATGTATCTTATACACTTTATTTCCTCCCACTCAACACTTTAGATTATTCGGGATTGACCTAGATAAATCGGCTAATATTTACCTAAGTCTATAAATATAACTCTTATATTGAATTAACCTAAGTTTATAATCACATTATTAACTTAGGTCTCTGTGAGTAAATTAATCAACTTTTAATTAACGCCACTCACGATAATATAACTTAAGAATCTCCGGACCGAATTCACTCCCAGTTAGGGGTATTCCGCAAAGTGTCAGCTTAAATACCCCAACCTTAGACAGAACCTACCTTAGACAGAGCTACTAATCAGTCACCATTCAAAGGTCATATTTGATTTCCTAATTCTAATCTTATTAGAACTAGAAAACCTAAGTCTAATTATTCAAGTTCTAAACATTTTAAAACTAATAATTAGCTTAGGTTACATGCATTTCTATGTTATAGTGCTTGATCATTCATCACATGAATAACATTATACTATAACATACATTCATCACATGAATTAAATGCATGAACATGCTTTTAATATAAAAATATAACGCTTATATTTATATAAATTAAAACATGCATACATTATATTATAACACTTATAATATAAACCTATCATGCATACTATATATTATAACACTTATAATATAAATATGATGCATGAAATGTTTAACCTAAGATGGGATTTTAAATCTATATGACATACATTATGCACATAGAAATAAATATTTCATACATCTCATGCATAAAATAAATAAATAGCAAAAATTGGATCGGTTTGGGCACTTTAGGGACATTAAATGAATTAATTAACATTAATATAACTTTTATATTAATATTAATTAATTAATTTAATTTAATAAAATAAAATTACATTTTACAATTAAAAAATAAAATAAAAAATAACTGAAGAATAACGCCCCACAATTGCAACTCTCGCAACCTCCCACGTCTCGCGCGTCTGCCTCGCGAACTGCTCCTCAACGGATGCAGCGTTGCAACGCTGCAGCGTCCAGCGTTGTCCTCAGCGCGTCCAACGCCTGAGCGTTGCAACACTACACCCAACTGATAGCACACAAAATGTGCTATCCTTAGGCTTAATTATTGCTAGTTTTAAGATGATTTTAGGGCTTTTACGTGTTTAAATCACTCAATTTCAGGTTAAGATCTCAAACAAAACAATGGGAGACATTTTGGATCACTCGGGATCGAAACAAGGCTATTTGGAGCTAAAAATAACATCAATTGGAAGTAGAAGGATCAACCCAAGCTTGAAGATCCGAGGTGATGGCGTAACGCTGCGTGTCTTAGCGCGTTACCAGCGCCGGCGTCGCGCGTTGATGCGTTATAGGCCTATGCAGGTAGCGTTGCAACGCTATATCGATAAGGGAACAAGCATGAAGAACCGCACATAGGGCGTTGCAACGCTAACCTTGCAGCGTCGCAATGCCAGATCGATAGGAACACGCTTGTTAGGGTAGCAGCGTTGCAACGCTGCCGACTATTTCCATATATACCACGCGGTTAGGGTACAACATTGCAACGCTGCTGTACCAATTTCATCTAAAAATGCATCCTTACATCTTCTTGCAAAGGGAGCCGAATTTGATAGACAATTTACCCTAATTTCGAAATATACTTTGTGAGAAGAGAAAAAAGAGCGTTCTTGGGAGCCAAAGCGTTCGTGGAGGTTCGAGATCGAAGACGGGAGCTGGAGACGAAGGACCGACATCAACACATAAGTTTAATTTCCTTTTCTTTCAGATTGGAACTCCGTTTTAAGACGTTTTCTACACATTTAGTTTGATTTTCTTGTGATTTAGAGTAGCTAAATGTTGTAGTTATGATTTGATTTTCATGTTAAGGCTTGTTTCCCATGTATTGAATTATGTTTTGACATTTATTTTTGGCAATTCGTTCTTTAACTCTTTGATATTGTTGATTTAAGTGGACTCGAGAGATAAAACTTAGATTAGAGCAAAGTTGTCAAAACTCTTAGAAGTCTGGCATGAGAATGACCTAGAAGTCTAAGGGAAACACGTAAAGAAGTTGCTTAATGCCATGCATGCTTTAGATTTGTTAAGGAGACTTAGAATTTATTGTGTGTGCGAGGCTCACTAAGAATCAAGAGATTTTCTTGAGAATTATACTTCTTGTTTATAAATTCATCACATTAGTTCATTGCATGTGTTAATTAAGTTATTAACTTGTGAAGTCAATTTCCTCTAAATCTATCAATTCGTGTCTCCACTTGTTTGTTTGTTGATTGTCTTTACTTTCAATCACCTATCCATGTTATGTTACTTTAGCTAAAATTGAGAATAAGTATCTTGGTAATTAATTAATCTAGAAACCTATTCCCGAGGTCGATACTTGGACTCTTAAATCATTATACTAAAACTTGACCCATACACTTGCGGTATTGCATTATCAAAATTATACGCAACAAGTTTTTGGCGCCGTTGCCGGGGAGTTGCGATTATTTAGATTAATTAATATTAGGAGAAATTTGAGGTTTTAGACTGAAGTTGTTCGTGTTATCTTTCCTTATTTGTTTTCTTTTTGTGTGTTTGTTTGTTTCCTTATTTGTTGTATTTTAGTTTTGTATGTTTTTTGAGTATTTGCCCCCTGTTTTGGTTGTGTTGCTATTGTGTAAAAGTCTTGATTTGAATTATTGATTTTTCAAGTAAGACTATGCATGATTTTGATTCTCCACCATTCTATTGTCCCTCTCAGGACCTAGGTATGTGCATCATGATTTCTCTGAATACCATTTGTCTAATTTTTACCATTTTGTGCCTGAAATTGATGAAAATTCACGTGGTGGTAGTTATTTAAGCATTTGGAACCATAATTTCTCGTACCCTGACCAACCTATAAAATTTTTTTCTCTTGTGGATCAATTAATGGAATATACGTTAGAGTTGAAAATTAAAAATTTGGTTCATAATGAATTAGAGAGGTTGGATATCTTAGAAGCTGAGGTGGTAGGACTTTGGGAAATAGTGCAGGAAAGAGATCATTATCTTAATCAACTAGTAATTTCCTTAAGGCCTTACAGGAACAATTTCTTATCCTTACCACTGAGGAGGTGCCCCAGAAATAGGTTAGGATAGTTAGGATAGTTTGGGGGAGACTGAGATACCCCAGAAACAGGTTGGTGAGGTAGACATGGGTGATACAATCATTTCCATAGGGGAGATTCAGGTGATAGAGGTCGAGGTTGAGAAGCCCTTCCCCCTTTTATCTCCAGAATTTTCCTTTAATTTGCATAGCCAATTGCCTTACACTCACGAGTCTTGTTTTGATTTTTGTTCTTTCATTTCAATAAACAAAAATACCAAAAATAGCTTCTTGTCTGGTGCCCAGAAGAAACAGGATAACCTTTTAGACTTAGAAGCCTATATCGATTCGAGCAAGAAGGGCTTGAAGAAACATGAGCAGTTTTATGTGCCCTGATAAGTCACCGTCTAGCTAAAGATGTTAAAGAAAGCGCTTCTTGGGATGCAACCTAAGTTTTATGTTTTATGTTCTCGTGTTTTCCTTCTTTTTATGTTTTATTTCATTTTCTAGTTTTTGTGTTTTTGTCTAATTTCTTTCCTTTTTGGTACCTCCAGGTGTATGCCTAAGGGGAGAGCTGTAGACTTGCACCATTTTGATCCTGAGATCGAGAGGACCTGTAGGAGACTCCTAAGGGAAGGAAGAGCAGAACCTCAGACTATGGTTCAGACTATGGTTGTTCTTTCATTTCAATAAATAAAAATACCAAAAATAGCTTCTTGTCTGGTGCCCAGAAGAAATAGGATAACCTTTTAGACTTAGAAGCCTATATCGATTCGAGCAAGAAGGGCCTGAAGAAACATGAACAGTTTTATATGCCTTGATAAGTCACCGTCTAGCTAAAGAAGTTAAAGAAAGCGCTTCTTAAGATGCAACCCAAGTTTTATGTTTTATGTTCTCCGTTTTTGTGTTTTCCTTCTCTTTATGTTTTATTTCATTTTCTAGTTTTTGTGTTTTTGTCTAATTTCTTTCCTTTTTGATACCTCCAGGTGTATGCCCAAGGGGAGAGCTGCAGACTTGCACCCTTTTGATCCTGAGATCGAGATGACCTGTAGGAGACTTCTAAGGCTATATCGATTTGAGCAAGAAGGGTCTGAAGAAACATGAGCAGTTTTATGTGCCCTGATAAGTCACCGTCTAGCTAAAGACGTTAAAGAAAGCGCTTCTTAGGATGCAACCCAAGTTTTATGTTTTATGTTCTCCGTTTTTGTGTTTTCCTTCTATTTATGTTTTATTTCATTTTCTATTTTTTTGTATTTTTGCCTAATTTCTTTCCTTTTTGGTACCTCCAGGTGTATGCCTAAAGGGGAGAGCTGCAGACTTGCACCCTTTTGATCCTGAGATCGAGAGGACCTGTAGGAGACTCCTAAGGGAAGGAAGAGCAGAACCTCAGACTATGGTTGATCAAGAGTTAATCAATAACCCTAAATCCATCAGGGAGTATTTCCAACTTGTGTTTAATTCTGAGTAGGCTTGAATAGTCCATGCCCCAATAAATGCTAACAATTTTGAACTTAAAAGACAGGGCTTATACAGATGGTTAGAGAAGGCGATTTTAGTGGACTAGCCACAGAAGATCCCAACTCACACTTGCAAAATTTTTTAGAAATCTGTGGTACAATTAAAATGAATGGTATCTCTGCTGATAATATTCGCTTACGTCTCTTTCCTTTCTCTTTGCAGCGTAGAGCTAAAGAATGGCTAGGGTCCCTTCCCTCAGACAGTATCGTTTCTTGGGAGGAGCTGGCCTAAGCCTTCATGACCAAATTCTTTCCACCTGTGAAAGCTGCAAAGTTAAGGACTGAGATAGGAACATTCAGGCAGCAGGAGGGAGAATAACTATTTGACGCCTGGGAACGGTACAAAGACATGCTCAGGAGGTGCCCACAACATGGCTACCCAGTTGGCTCAGTACAAATCGTTCTATAATGGGTGGAAGGTAAGACCGGGACCATTACGGATGCCTTGCTTCTTTGGAGGGCTTTCATGGCGAACACTTGTGCTCAAGCACACGTGCTCTCCTCGAGGAAGTGTCAGCGCAAGCTACCAATGGCCAGCATGACAATGCAGATCTAAGCGATAGTTTGGATTGTATCAACTTGATGAGGTAACCTCCCTTAGATCTCATATGACATCCCTCACTCATGCTCTGAATAATTTTGCAGGATCACCCCAAACAGTGATGCCCTCTCAATGCTCCTAGCCAAATGAAGAATCCACTTTGGAGCAATTACATTATCTGAACAATAGAAATAACACTTATGGAGGAAACCAGACTCAGAATACCCTTCCAACACATTATAATCCAGGTTTGAGGTATCATGAAAATTTCTCTTATGCTAACAATAAGAATGTGTTGAATCCTCCTCTGAGGTATGCTTCTACATCCGAGAGGAAACCATCTCTGGAAGAGACATTGCACTCCTTCATATTTGAATCCAGTAGGTCCAACCAATTTGGAGAATGCGATCACACGATCTATACGGTATAGTGACTAGTTATGGAGCTGCAATAAAGAACATTGAGAACCAGATCAGTCAGATGAACACATCACTCCGAGCACTACAGGATAGAAAAGAAACACCTTGAGGGAGTACAGTCTAGCTAAAGACGTTAAAGAAAGCGCTTCTTGGGAGGCAACCCAAGCTTTACTTATTTTTGTTTTCTGTCTTTAGCTTGCTTTAGTTGTTTTTCAGTTCTTAGTTTCCTTACTAGTTTGTTTGTTTGCTTCGATAGGTTGTGATGATGTCTTCCTTCGTTGAAATCCATGCTCCCATTCTTAGGAACTCCAACACACATGTTTTGGCTATCCAAGGAACTCAAAAAGATCTGCATAACTCAGGACAGTATTGTTCACTCTTACCCTATACTTGCTTTTTACTTATTTTTGCAAACATTGGGGACAATATTTAGTTTAGGTTTGGGGGTGAGATATTATTGATATGATGTGACTGTCCTGAGTATATGCTGAATTGTTGATTGAACTTTTGCATAAGTATGATCATGATAGCCTAGGATGAGATATAATTGAAAATTTTTGTGATTCTGCTGAAACTTGAGAGCATGACATAAATTTGAGTTAATTTAAAAATTTTCTTGAGTTTCTCCTGCACTATTATGCACATAGCCTGTGTTCTTGTAGTTTTGAAATGCTTAGAACAAAGTTATTAGACTTAGAAGTTTAATGTCACCTCGATAGGTCTAAAAACAAATTTGAGAGTTAAACTGCAGGATAGAGTGAATGACAATATTAAGTGCACGATCTGTATATTATGTGAAATAGTGTGTTTTTGTTGTTTGTTTGCTAAAGAAAAAAATTCGTGAGGGCAAAAAGAGCTACCTTCACTGTATCAGTTAGGCCACTCATTGAGCGAGTGCTCTGTGTAAGGGTCCCTGCAGTGGATGTATGAAAGCTAGTGTCCTTGCACAAAAAAAAAAAGAAGAAGAAAATAGAAAAAAATGAGAAAAAGGTGATTAAGTGCGGAGTAAATTTGTTTATTGCTTGAATGTGGGGAGGCTAAAAAATTAGTAATTATGACCAGTATAGGGGGAAGTTGAATGAAGAGCCTAATAAAGTTGATCCGGGCTTAGTAAAAATGAAGGGAACATAGGCTAATCACACACACACGTAGGAAAACTTAGGAAAAATTCTAAATTACTCATTGAAGTATTAAGTTTGATTGTTTCTTGCTATTGCCAATTTTTTCTCTTAAATCTTTGAGGCTTGAATCCAACGTATGTATAAGAACAATCTCGTGTTTAATTCTGTTTTTGCTCGGGACTAGCATAAGGTTAAGTTTGGGGGTGTTTGATAGGACACAAAATGTGTTATCCTTAGACTTAATTATTGCTAGTTTTAAGATGATTTTAGGGCTTTTACGTGTTTAAATCACTCAATTTTAGGTTAAGAGCTCAAACAGAACAATTGGAGACATTTTGGATCACTCGGGATCGAAACAAGGCTATTTGGAGCTAAAAATAACATCAATTGGAAGTAGAAGGATAAACCCAAGCTTGAAGACCCGAGGTGATGGCGTTGCAACGCTGTCCTTAGCGTTCCAACGCCGTGCGTGCTGCGTTGATGCGTTGAAGGCCTATGCAGGTAGCGTTGCAACGCTATATCGATAAGGGAACAAGCATGAAGAACCGCACAGAGGGCGTTGCAACGCTGTCAATCTCTTTGACTCGGTTAATCAACATTCATTAGCTACGGTAACACTCCACTAAAGCCCGTAGTTGTACTCCCGTCACTGTAAGACAAGTTGTGTCCACTGATATAACCAATGCCCGTGAGTCGACCCTTCACAGGTTGTTTGTAGACACTGCTGGGTCAAATTACCGTTTTATCCCTGTGTCTACTTCTTGCTCCTTAAGTCCCCACTGCTCCTCTAATGAACAACATTGTAATGGTCCAACCATATACAACACCCCTCTCGAGCCAGTGAGAGTGTGGGCGCTCGTTGTCCAAGCCCTGGAGACAACACTTAAGGAAACAACCCCTCTAGTTTCCCTAAAGCCGGGAACGAGTGAATTCCATTTCGCGTAGTTAAGTTCCCAACTCCCCACGTGGTCCTGTCCCTGAGAAGATAGGCATATTGGGCGAGTAACTGTGACCACCCTCACCTGTGCTAGTCAAAGGACAGGTCCCCGCAGACAGGGGTCCGTAACACGCTCAGGATTAAGGTCGAGTCACTAATGGTCATCTACGAAGTTTTTAGTCCTATACTGTCAATGTGTTACATCAGTAGGTCTAATAATTCACGGTCTGGTCTTGTACAATCTCATTGCATAGGATGCCCCCACTTGCATGTCTGTTGGGATTTATGCCCTTAACTAGCGTAATTTTGATCAAATAAATAAAGGGTTATTTGTTTTGATAAAATTATATTCTTGTTTTATAAATCCAATAAACTAAGCTCCAAGGTTATAATATATCTTGAACATCAGTGTAGTGGACACTATTTGGATCGTGTTCAAGAATATAACCTAAATGGTTTATGGTATAAGAATAAGGTTGGAAACCTTATTCTGGTAACACCATGGATGCGACCCACTTTGTAATTAGTACAAATGAGGTAATCCAACTCATTCATGTGCTTGACATGCGAGTGGGGGCATCCTGTATGAAGAGTTCATACAAGACCGGACTGCAAATTATTAGTCTAACCAGTGTAACACCGTTAACAGGATAAGACTAGTAATTTATAGATGGTCATTAGTGACTTGAACTGAATCCTGAGCAAGTTAAGAACTCCTGCTTATAAGGGTTTGTCCTTAGACTAGTATGGGTGAGAGTGGCCTGTAGCCAACTCAATAAGCCTACCTTCTCAGGGACAGAATCTCGTAGGTAGCTGGGGACTTAACTGTGTAAGATGGAATTCACTCATTCCTACACTAAGGAATTAGATAGGTTGTTCCCTTAAGAACTGACTCCAAGTCTTGAACAACGAGGCCCCACCCTCTATGAGGGTATGAGTCTATGGTAGGACCTTAGACTTGTTGTTCATTAGAGGATCAGTGGTGGTTAAGGAACAAAGAGGTAATCACAGGGGTAAAACGGTAATTTGACCCAGTCGTGATTACGAACAACCTGTGAAGGGTTGACTCATGGGTAATGATTATATCAATAGACACAATATAATCATAGTGAGAAGAGTGCAGCTACAAGTCTATAGTGGAGTGACTTGTAATTAATGAATATTGATTAACTGGATCAAAGAGTTTAATCAGTTAATTTCACATTATTGGAGCTCATGAACTGTAGGTCCATTAGGTCCCTCCGTTGGCTCAAAATGGTAAAATTAAGAGTATAAAGTTAGGAATGAAATTGAAGTGTTCAATTTGATACATGAGGTGTTATATCAATTATATATAATATAATTGATATAATATATTGTTTTAATGTGAATTAGATTCACATATAAACCATATAATAGTGGGAAAATATAAGAGGGATAGAATGGTAATTTCCATCCTATTTTCCTATATATAGTTGCATGAGATGCAACTAGGTTAAGCCAATTCAAGCTTTTGTTGTGTTGTTGGAAAAGTTCCAAAACATAAACTCTCTCACAACATCTCGTCTCACCTAAAGGGAACCCACCTTCCTCCCTCACCTAGAGAACAACGGAGAAGATCTGGTGGTAGTGTCGGTGAACGTTCGGGTTCGGGTTTCTGAGATCGTGAACATGGGAGAAGGAACACTTGAAGAAAGAGTTCTTCAAAGGTAATATCTCGCTGTCCATATTGTTATTATATGCTTAATCTAGATAGTTTAGTTCTTAAATGTAATCCATGTAATGTAATTTAGAACGCACGATTCACTATCGCTTCCGCTGCGGGTTTCGATTCCCTTCAATTGGTATTAGAGCCCAATTGCGTTCTTAGTTTACGTTCTGGATTTATCAAGAACGAGGTGGGATTTACTGTTTTGCATGTGATGTATGAACGGTTTGCAATTTAGATGTTTTCAATTTTGGCACTTAGATTTACAATTTTTATTGAATTGTTCAATGTAAGGACCCGGTGTTTTGGGCAATTTTAATTGTAAATCGAGTCTGTAAGTCCGTGTCGATCGAGGCAAAGTGGTTGCTGAGAAGATCGAAGCGAAAACGAGCAAGAAATGGAGATTTCATGTTGTTGTTCTCTGAATGGCGTTGCAACGCTGTTCTATAGCGTTGTAACGCCAATGCGGCAGGCGCGCAACTGGGAATACGGCAACGTTGCAACGCTGCCCTCAGCGTTGCAACGCTGAGGCGTTGTGCAATGCTAGAGCTGAGGTGCGTTTTCGACGGGCGAAAGAAGACAAGATGCAGCGTTGCAATGCTGGTATCAGCATTGCAACGCCATAGACGTTTCACGCGAAGAAGCAACGGGTATAAATCAGATTTATTATATATGTAAAAACGTTTTATATTTATTTATATTTAATTTAATTAATTTTAATTAATATAATTAGATTATATTAATTAAAATTGAATTTAGGGTACCAAAATTGGTCTAATATTGTTATTTAAATTATGCAATTATTGTGTAATTATTGCCATGCATAGTGTATGCTTTTAATTAGATATCACACCTTAGGTTAAGCATTTTCATGCATCATTTATAATATAAAGAGTTATATTATATAGTTTGCATGATTAATTAATATAAAGTGTTATATTAATTTATGGATAACATTGACATGCATTATATATCATGAGATGATTATGCTATGTATGTTTTATTATTCATGAGATGAATGACCAAGCACTATAACATAGTATGCATGTCACCTAAGGTTAATTATTAGTTTTAAAATGTTTAGAACTTGAAAATAATATACCTTAGGTTATCTAGTTCTAATTAGATTAGAATTAGGAACTAAGTGATTTATAAACAATGATTAAAAGAGGAACTCTGTCTAAGGAAAGTTCTGTCTAGGTCAGTATTTAATTCGGACGGAAGCGGAACACCCTACAGAACCGACACGAGAGTGAAATTTAATCAGAGAAGTTTATAAATCACAGTAGCGTCAGCGGGTTTATTAAGGGGTTAATAAACTAGAAATCCTAGGCTTAATATAAAAGTTATATTAGCAAACTTAGGATAAAATCAATATAAGAGTTATATTAATTATCAATATAAGAGTTATATTGATACCTTTAGGTAAAACCATTAGCCGGGTTTAGCCTAAGTAAGATTCCTATAGATCTAAAGTATCCAGTGGGAGGAAAAGTGTATATGATACATATTTTTCCACCCACTACGTATCTACAGGAAGTTCACACCGTGAGACTCATACTTGGCCTCGTGGCGCGAGCGGAGCGTCCCCCTCGGATGGTGTTTGTATGAGTCAATATCAAGGTGAATGGAGAGGGTACTTATAGTGAGTGGGAGCGAGTTTAGTGAAAACAAAACCTATGGTCTCTTGATCGGTTTACACAGTAAGATCACTATGGTCACCGCTAGTTTGGCCTGGACCAGACAATCCCTTCGGAGGGCTTGATCATAGGGGATCGAACATAGTAGACACCCGAAAGGGATAAATATTTCCTTAGTCTGTTTTTCAATCTAGTCCTCCCTTCGGCGGATTTTATTGGATGGGGACTCTAGGATCTAAAGACAGAGGGTTACACTCACAAGGTAATAAGATGTGTATGTATCTGGACCGAACAATGGTAACTAAAGCCTATAGGAATAAGAGTTATTCTGGCATTAGGTTTTGGTCAAGAATGTCTTGATCCAGAGGAGGAGTGTTTTTGATTACCCTTCGATGTCATACATTCTAAACCTTTGGAGTATCATTGCAAATTATAAATGACCTAGGAATCATTTGATAATTAGCTAAAACATGATTGGATTAGACAATTATAGCAAGGAACTCATACAAGTTTTGTTTGTAAATTTTCAGCAAAAATGTCTAGCTCTATAATTTCCTTATTGGGTGTGGAAAAGTTAACCGGAGAGAATATGATGACATGGAAAAACAAACTGAACACTATATTGGTAGTGGTGAAGGGAATCGAATCCCGCAGCGGAAACGATTGTGAATCGCACGCTCTCGATTTAGTTACAACGATTTCATTCAAGAACGAAAACAACTAGATGAAGCATATAAAACTAGATGGACAACAAGAAATTGTACCTTTTAAGAACCTTTCTTCTAGCGCTCCTTTCTCCCACCATCACGATCTCAGCAACTGGAACACGAACGGACTAAGACACGACCACTAGATCTTCTCCGTTGTTCTCTAGGTGAGGGACGAATGTGGGTTCCCTTTAGGTAAGATGAGATGTTGTGAGAGAGAGAGGATTGTGTTCTTGGAACCTTTCCAACAGCACAACAAAAACTTAGGTTAACCACATGGTTGCATCTTATGCAACTATATATATAAGGAGATAGGGATGGAAATTACCATCCTATCCCTCTTTTATTCTCTCTTTAGTATATAGTTAATATGTGAATCCAATTCACATTAAAACTATATATTATATCACATATAATTGATATGACATCTCATATATGAAATTGAACACTTCAATTTCACTCCTAACTTTTATACCCTCAATATTACAATGTTGAGCCAACGGAGTGACCTAATGGACCTACAGTTCATGAGCTCCGATGATATGAGATTAACTGATCAAACTCTTTGATCCAGTTAATCAATATTCAATAATTACAAGTAACTACACTATAGACTTGTAGCTGCACCCTCCTCACTGTAGATAATATTGTGTCCACTGATATAGTCATTACCCATGAGTCGACCCTTCACAGGTTGTCCGTAATTACAGCTGGGTCAAATTACCGTTTTACCCTTGTGATTACCTCTTTGTTCCTTAAGCACCACTGATCCTCTAATGATCAACAAGTCTAAGGTCCTACCTTAGACTCATACCCTCATAGAGGGCGGGGCCCCGTTGTTCAAGACCTGGAGTCAGTTCTTAAGGGAACAACCTATCTAATTCCTTAGTGTAGGAATGAGTGAATTCCATCTTGCACGCACATTAAGTTCCCAGCTACCTACGAGGTTCTGTCCCTGAGAAGGTAGGCTTATTGAGTCGGCTACATGCCACTCTCACCCATACTAGTCTAAGGACAAACCCCTATAAGCAGGAGTTCTTAACTTGCTCAGATTCAGCATGTCGAGTCACTAATGACCATCTATAAATTACTAGTCTTATCCCATTACTTGGTGTTACATTGGTTAGACTAATAATTTGCAGTCCGGTCTTGTATGAACTCTTCATAGAGAATGCCCCCACTCGCATGTCAACTACATGAATGAGTTGGAGTACCTCATTTGTACTAATTACAAAATGGGCCGCATCCATGGTGTTTCCAGAATGAGGTTTCCAACCTTATTCTTATACGATAGACCATTTAGGTTATATTCTTGAACACAATCCAAATAGTGTCCACTACACTGATGTTCAAGATATATGTTATAACCTTGGAGCTTAGTTTATTGGATTTATAAACCAAGACTGTAATTCTATCAAAACAAATAACCATTTTATTTAATTGATCAAAATTACACAAGTTCAGGGCATAAATCCCAACAATCTCCCACTTGACCTAAAGCTTGTGGAGTACTAAAACATTACAGTAATGTAAATACAATAAACTAGGGCATTTAAACCCCTTTGTACAAAATACTCCCACTTGCCCTAGTTGGGAAAGACTTGTAAACCTAGACCTTCTAGGTAACTCTAAAAAACTTTAGCCGTGAGAGCCTTTGTACAAGGATCAGCAATGTTGTGCTCTAAGGTTATCTTCGTGACAATCACGTCTCCTCTATGCACGATCTCCCGGATGAGATGATATTTCCGCTCAATGTGCTTTCCCCTCTTGTGACTTAGGGGTTCCCTCGAATTTGCCACTTCACCACTGTTATCGCAATACAGCGTGATGGGCAAAGTCATATTTGGAACAACTTCCAAATTTAGCATGAATTTCCCTAACTAAACAACCTCTTTAGCTGCTTCACAAGCTGCTACATATTCAGCCTCCATGGTGGAATCAGCGATGCATCCTTGCTTGACGCCGTCATCATACTGACTCCTCCGTTAAGAGTGAATCACGACACGATGTAGATTTCAGAGAATCTTTATCGATGCGAAAGTCGAGAATCTGTGTATCTTGTAAGGATCAGATCCTTAGCCCCATACACAAGCATGTAGTTCCTTGTTCTCCGAAGATACTTAAGGATTGTTTTAACCGCTGTCCAATGTTCAAGTCCTGGATTGGATTGATACCTACTGACCATCCCAACTGCAAAACAGATGTCAGGCCTAGTACACAACATGGCGTACATCAGGCTCCCAACAGCCGATGCATAAGGAATCCGTCTCATATCCTCAACTCCTTGAGGTGTCTTAGGACACTGTTCCTTAGACAAATGGATTCTATGTCTAAAAGGCAACAAACCCTTTTTGGAATCTTGCATCTTAAACCTTGATAACACTTTGTCTATGTAAGATGTTTGAGACAAGGCTAGTGTTTTATTCTTGCGGTTTCGGACAATCTGGATCCCAAAAACAAACTGCGCATCACCCAAATCTTTCATTTGGAACTGTGTAGCTAGCCATTCCTTGATGTCAGTAAGATGATCTACATCATTCCCAATGAGTAGGATATCATCCACATAGAGAATTAGGAATGCGACAGAACTATTAATGATTTTCTTGTAGACACAAGCTTCATCATCATTCTGGTCAAAACCATAAGATTTGATTGCTTCATCAAATCTTATATTCCAGGACCTAGAGGCTTGTTTTGATCCATAAATTGACCTTTCACCGACTGCAAACCTTTTGCTCTTGTCCTGGTTCAATGAACCCTTTGGGTTGGTCCATGTAGATGTTTTCCTCAAGATTGCCATTCAAAAAGGCTGTCTTGACATCCATTTGCCATACCTCAAAGTCATAATATGCGGCAATTGCAAGTAGGATACGTATAGACTTTAACATAGCAACAGGTGAAAAAGTTTCCTCATAGTCAACCCCTTCAACCTTGATATAACCCTTTGCTACTAGTCTAGTTTTAAAGGTTTGCACCTTTCCATCTACACCACGCTTTCTCTTGTAGATCCACTTACAACTTATAGGTTTTACCCCATCAGGTTTATCTACAAGATCCCAAGCAGAATTGAAGTACATAGACTCCATTTCTTGGTCCATGGCTATGACCCATTTGTTTTTGTCTTTGTCACCCATTGCTTGATTATAAGTCAATGGATCCTCGCAGTTGTCATCTGGTATAACAACTTGGGTTTCAGATAAACCCATGTAGCAGTCGGGGTTGTATTATAACCCTCCCACTACGTCGAGGCATACTCAACTCTTGAGATGGACTCTCTTGACTAGACAAACCAGTATCAACAACTCTTGTTGACGTACTAGTTTTGTTAGCAACCTTTGCTATTGTTCCGTCTAACTCACTCAACACAACTTTACTTTTTTGTTTGTGGTTCCTTATGTGGTCCTCCTCTAAGAAAATGGCATTTGTCGACACAAAAACCTTATCTTCCTTAGGATCATAGAATAAACCACCTCTTGTTTCTTTTGGGTATCCTACGAATAGGCATAACTTTGAGCGTGAATCCAACTTCTTTGGATTTGTCAAAAGCACATGTGTTGGACAACCCCATATCCACAAGTGACATAAACTACCTTTACGTCCTTTCGAGTTCAAAAGGTGTTTGAAACACTTTTGAGGTACATTATTCAAAATGTATACTGCAGTCTCCACTGCGTAACCCCAAAAGGAACTAGGAGATGAGCATAACTCATCATTGATCGAACCATGTCCAACAAGGTTCTATTTCTCCTTTCCGATACACCGCTTCTTTGTGGTGTCTTGGGAGTTGAGAGTTGGGATGGAATTCTATGTTCTATCATATAGTTCTGGGATTTTAAATCCATGTACTCTCCACCTCGATCCGATCGAAGTGTTTTATGATTTTACCTAATTGATTTTCAACCTCCGTCTTGAATTCCTTGAACTTTTCAAGTGCTTGGACTTGTGGTGCATTAGGTAAATATGCCCAAATCTAGAATAATCATCTATAAAAGAGATGAAATATTCATATCCTCCCACGGCTTTAACATTCACTCGGACCACAAAGGTGCGAATGTATAAGCTCTAGAGAGTCTTTGGCTCTATAACCTTTTCCACTAAAAGGTCTTTTAGTCATTTTGCCTTCTAGGCAGGATTCACATACTGGCAAAGAGTATTCTTCTAACTCGTTTAGAAGTCCGTTCTTTACCAATCTCTCAATCCTATTGATATTAATGTGACCCAACCTAAGATGCCAAAGGTGAGCATTTTTTTTAGGAGAAATTTTACGTTTCTTAGTTTGTGCGTTTGCAGTTTTAAATAATTCAATGTTCAAAACCATTTTGACCGAATTAGGCCTTAAAACATACAATCCATTTTCTAATGAAGCTGAACATATTTCTATACCTTTCTTCAAAATAAACACTTTATTTATTGAGAATGAAAGCAAATACAACATTCTATGAGGCAAGAAATGGAAATAAGGTTTCTAGTAAACCCTGGTATCACTAATATACTGTCCAACAATACATATTTCTTGTCAAAATAAAGCTTCATCGTGCCTACTGTTACAGTTGAGACGACTTCTCCATTTCCAACCCGGAGCGTTATCTCTCATTTCTGTAGTTGCGGCCAGGAATCAATTCCCTGAAAAGAAGAGCAGACATGATTAGTGGCGCCTGAATCAAGTATCCAAGCAGTTTTATCATCATCCACTAAACAAGGTTCTAGGCAAAATAAATCATATTTACCTTCCTTCTTCTTTTCTGCAATGTACTTCGGACAGTTTCGTTTCCAATGCTCGTCTTCGTTGTAATGGAAACACTTTCCTTTGTCAGCAACTTCTTTAACTTTCTTGCCCTTCTGGGTGGCAGTTTTGTCAGCTTGTTTCCCTTTACCAACCTTCTTCATGTTCTTCTTCTTCCCTTTCAGGTTAGAAGAAAATGAAGCCACTGTTTTTGTCCCAGAGGTCGAACCTTTGTGATAACTCCTACTGGCAACATTTGCCTCACCTTTCGATCCCTGAATTTTCATCAAAGATTGAAAGGTCTGGAGTTCATTCAGAAGGTAGGTAAGGTTAAAAGTAACCTTGTTCATAACAACATTACTTCTAAACTGTAGGAAACTATCTGGAAGGGTTTCCAGAATGAAGCTGACCTGGCTCGATTCATCGATGGAAGCACCATTCGACTCTACGATGTTGAAGTGCACCATCATATCCAGGACATGATCCCGAACAGATGTACGCTCTGACATCCTTGAGTTGATTATGTACTTTAGAGCATTGTGTCGGGCCTGTGTGGACTGTTGTCCAAACATACCCTGCACGGAATCCATGATTTCCTTGGCGGTAATCATGCCCTCATGCTTCTTGGCTAATATGTCAGACATACTTGCCAGCATGTAGACCTTGCCTTATCATTGGCCTTGATCCATCGATCATATGCATCACGAACATTTCGTGACGCATTTGAGCCTGACACCTGAGGACACTCCTCAGTCAGCACAAACTTCAGATCATTCACTACCAATATAGTGTTGAGTTTATTTTTCCATGTCATCATATTCTCTCCGGTTAACTTTTCCGCACCCAATAAGGAAATTATAGAGCTAGACATTTTTGCTGAAAATTTACAAACAAACTTGTATGAGTTTCTTGCTATAACTCTAATCCAATCATGTTTTAGCTAATTATCAAAATGATTCCTAGGTCATTTATAATTTGCAATGATACTCCAAAGGTTTAGAATGTATGACACCGAAGGGTAATAAAAAACACTCATCCTCTGGATCAAGACACTCTTGACCAAAACCTAATACCAGAATAACTCTTATTCCTATAAGTTTTAGTTACCATTTTTTTCGGTCAGGATACATACACAACTTATGTACCTCGTGAGTGTAACCCTCTGTCTTTAGATCCCAGAGTCTCGATCCAATAAAATCCGCCGAAGGGAGGACTAGATTGAAAAATAGTCTAAGGAAATCTTTATCCTTTTTCGGTGTCTCTCGTGTGTTCGATCCCCTATGATCAAGCCCTCAGAAGGGATTATGCAGTCCGAGCCAAACTAGCAAGCTGACCATAGTGGTCTAATGGTGTAAACCGACAAAAGAGACCGTAGGTTTTGTTTTCACTAAACCTGCTCCCACTCACTGTAAGTACCATCTCCATTCACCTTGATATTGACTCATACAAACGCCATCTGAAGGGGGACGCTCCCGTTTGCGCCACGAGGCCAAGTATGAGTCTCACGGTGTGAACTTCCCGGAGATAGCGTAGGTGGGAAAATATGTATCTCATACATTTTTCCTCCCACTGAATACTTTAAATTTATAGGAATCTTACTTAGGCTAAAACCCGACTAATGGTTTTACCTAACTCTATCAATATAACTCTTATATCGATAATCAATATAACTCTTATATTGATTTTATCCTAAGTTTGTTAATATACCACTTTATGTTAAACCTAGGATTTCTAGTTTATTAACCCCTTAATAAACCCGTTGACGCTAATGTAATTTATAAACTCTCTGATTAAATTTCACTCCCAGTCGGTTCCCAGTAGGGTGTTGATTCAGTCGACTTAAATACCCCTGACCTAGACAGAACTTTCCTTAGACAGAGTTTCTCTTTTAATCATAGCTTATAAATTACTTGGTTCCTAATTCTAATCTAATTAGAACTAGATAACCTAAGGTCTATTATTTCCAAGTTCTAAACATTTTAAAACTAATAATTAACCCTAGGTGACATGCATACTATGTTATAGTGCTTGAGCATTCATCACATGAATAATAAGACATTCATAACATAATCATCTCATGATATATAATGCATGTCAATGTTGTCCATAAATTAATATAACAACTTTATATTAATTAATCATGCAAACTATATAATATAACTCTTTATATTATAAATGATGCATGAAAATGCTTAACCTAAGGTGGAAATTCTAAAATAAAAGCATACATTATGCATGGCAATAATTACACAACAATTGCATAATTTAAATAGCAAAATTAGAACAATTTTGGCACCCTAAATTTAATTTTAATTAATATAATCTAATTATATTAATTAAAATTAATTAATTAAAAAATAAATTAAATATAAAACGTTTGTATATTTAATATATAATAAAAAAATCGTTTCTGCCCGTTGTTGCTTTTTGCAACGCGTCTGCGGCGTTGAAACACGACGCGAATATGACATTGCAACGCTGCGGTTTGTCGTTTCGATTTCAAACGCATGAAGCATCTCATCGATAGCGTTACAACGCCGCTGCGTCTCCGCGTGCTCCTTCCACAAGGGAAGCGTTGCAATGGTGCACACAGACAACACATGGAATCTGCTATTCCTTGCTCGTTTTCGCTTTGAACTTCTCAGCAACCACCTTGCCTCGATCGACACGGACTTACAGACTCGATTTACAATTAAAATTTGCTCAAAAAACACTGGACCCTTACATTGAACGATTCAATGGAAAAAATTGTAAATCTAAGTGCCAAAAACGAAAACATGTAATTTGAAAACCGTTCATACATCTCATGCAAAACAGTAAATCTCACCTCGTTCCTGAAAAATTCTGAATGCAAATCAAGAATGCAATTGGGCTCTGATACCAATTGAAGGGAATCGAATCTCGCAGCGGAAGCGATTGTGAATCGCGCGCTCTCGATTTAGTTACAACGATTTCATTCAAGAACGAAAACAACTAGATTAAACATATAAAACTAGATGGACAACAAGAAATTGTACCTTTGAAGAACCTTTCTTCTAGCGCTCCTTTCTCCCACGATCACGATCACAGCAACTGGAACACGAACGGACTAAGACACGACCACTGGATCTTCTCCGTTGTTCTTTAGGTGAGGGAGGAGTGTGGGTTCCCTTTAGGTAAGATGGGATGTTGTGAGAGAGAGAGGATTGTGTTCTTGGAACCTTTCCAACAACACAACAAAAACTTAGGTTAACCACATGGTTGCATCTTATGCAACTATATATATAAGGAGATAGGGATGAAAATTACCATCCTATCCCTCTTTCATTCTCTCTTTAGTATATAGTTAATATATGAATCCAATTCACATTAAAACTATATATTATATCACATATAATTGATATGACATCTCATATATGAAATTGAACACTTCAATTTCACTCCTAACTTTTATACCCTCAATATTACCATGTTGAGCCAACGGAGGGACCTAATGGACCTACAGTTCATGAGCTCCAATGATATGAGATTAACTGATCAAACTCTTTGATCCAGTTAATTAATATTCATTAACTTCAAGTCATTCCACTATAGACTTGTATTGCACTCTCCTCACCTGCAGAGATAATATTGTGTCCACCGATATAGTCATTACCCATGAGTCGACCCTTCACAGGTTGTCCGTAATTACAGTGGGTCAAATTACCATTTTACCCCCTGTGATTACCTCTTTGTTCCTTAAGCACCACTTGATCCTCTAATGAACAACAAGTCTAAAGTCCTACCTTAGACTCATACCTCCTCATAGAGAGCGGCCCCGTTGTTCAAGACACGAGTCGGTTCTTAAGGGAACAACCTATCTAATTCCTTAGTGTAGGAATGAGTGAATTCCATCTTGCACTGATTAAGTTGTCACACCTCCCGAACCACTTGCTAACTTAGCCCGGAGGCGGCATGAAGCCAACAGACATTGTTACCTCTTAACAAATACTGCGACACTACTTTACACGAAAACAAACTATGTTCGCATATGGAACACTTTAAACTTAACACAATGTGAAAGCTGGACATCTATAAGGCGTACATGAGGAGAAACTCTTCTTAAGTCTCTCACGAAAACTAAAACGAAAGCAGAACATCGGAACCACAAGCGGTCCAAACCACTAATTAAACAACCACAACCTCAAAAGCACATACGACTATAACTACATAGTTCTCTTAAAATAATTTACAAACATATGGACTTGCTAAACCACACCAACCACGTACAACATATCAAACTTGAGAAGCTTCCAGTGAGACTATTGCGAGTTATCAGCACAGGGAGCTCGATCTTACGAAAAGTGGGAAAAAACATCGAAAGAATGAGCTATGAAGCTCGGTGAGTGACTTGAGTTTTAAAGAAAGTTATTAACTCGTAAATCATATCACTGGCCATCTATGAGCATATGCATCTGTAATCAAATGTTAAAGGTAACTGTGTAATCATAATAGCTTTTCATGAAAACCAGCAAGTATACCGTTAAAATCTCGTAAGACATGTAAATGATAGAAACTCTTTTTAAAACATGACATAATCTACATTGTGTAGGGCACGCCCAGTTGTAAACGTTGGTTGTACTGGGCGTGCCCTACACAACGTGGATTGTGACATGTTTTTAAAAGAGTTTATCTCATTTACATGCCTTACGTGATTTTGAAGATATACTTGTTGGTTTTCTGAAAGTCTATTATGATTCTACATTTACTTTCAATGCTTGAATACAAATGCATATGCTCATAGTTTTCAGGTCACATGTTTTACAAGTTATAGATATTAAACACAGTCACTCACTGAGCTTCATAGCTCATTCTTTCTATGTTTTCACACTTTTCGTAGAGATCGAGCTCTCGCACCTGAGTTCTTCGCCATAGTCTCTTTGAAGCTTCATAAGTTAAATACTTTGTACGTGGTTGGTTTTGTCTAGCAAGTCTCTATGTTTGTAAATTATTTTGAGAGGACTTTGGTGTTATAGTTGTTTGTACATTAGAGGTTGTATAAACACTGGTTGTCTTGTGTTGTTTCTGATGCACTAGACTTTTAGTTTCCATGAGAGACTTGTGAAGGGTTTCTCCTTGTATATGTTTAATAGTTGTCCAGTTTCCGCTATGTCATGTTTAAGTGTTCCATTTTCGAACATAGTATGTTTATCAGTGAGGTGAGTCAGGTCAGCGGTATTGTTAAGAGATAAACAATGTCTGGTTGGCTTCCACGCCTTTCTGCCGTGAGTTAACTGAGTAGTTCGGGAGGGTGTGACAACTCTTTGATGTTCGAGAAGTGCAAGTTTTGCTAGAATAAAGTTTTCAATGCATTATGCTTTCTTTTGAATACATGTTTATGAGTATTCATGTTTTCCTAGAAATGTTTCATGTGTTCATTGTGACCCTAAAAGTCTTTATAAAGTTTATACATGAGCATATGTTCAATGGTTGCCAAAATTTATGGTAATGTTATGATTTCAAGCAAGCATGTACTAGCAAGTATGTTTTAAAGATTTCAGTTTTATGAATGTCGAGTAAGCTTGAGTTTTATGAAAGAAAAGATAAGCGGGCATGTTCAAATGTTTTCATGTGATTTTTCGAGACATTGAGCGAGGCTTTATGGTACCGTGTGCACACAGGTCTTATCTCATTGTCGGCGTTGAGTGTACTCGTGACAACAGTGATGCTCGTGAGTCTTTGGGCGGGCCCCACTACGACAAAGACGATGGGAGTCCGGGCGGGCCCCACTACATCATCGTAGAGTAAAGCGTTGGTTTGTCTTTGGGCGTGCCCTACACAACATGGATTGTGACATGTTTTTAAAAGAGTTTATCTCATTTACATGCCTTACGAGATTTTGAAGATATACTTGTTGGTTTTCTGAAAGTCTATTATGATTCTACATTTACTTTCAATGCTTGAATACAAATGCATATGCTCATAGTTTTGGTCACATGTTTTACAAGTTATAGATATTAAACATGAGCCACTCACCGAGCTTCATAGCTCATTCTTTCTATGTTTTCACACTTTTGAGGTAGAGATCGAGCTCCTGCACCTTTGAGTTTCTGCCATAGTCTCTTTGAAGCTTCATAAGTTAAATACTTTGTACGTGGTTGGTTTTGTCTAGCAAGTCTCTATGTTTGTAAATTATTTTGAGAGGACTTTGGTGTTATAGTTGTTTGTACATTAGAGGTTGTATAAACACTGGTTGTCTTGTGTTGTTTCTGATGCACTAGACTTTTAGTTTCCATGAGAGACTTGTGAAGGGTTTCTCCTTGTATATGTTTAATAGTTGTCCGATTTCCGCTATGTCATGTTTAAGTGTTCCATTTTGAACATAGTATGTTTATCAAGGTGAATCGGGGTCATGTGGTATTGTTAAGAGATAAACAATGTCTGTTGGCTTCACGCCGCCTCTCTAGTGAGTTAATGAGTAGTTCGGGAGGGGGTGTGACATAAGTTCCTAACTACCTACGAGGTTTTGTCCCTGAGAAGGTAGGCTTATTGAGTTGGCTACAGGCCACTCTCACCCATACTAGTCTAAGGACAAACCCCTATAAGCAGGAGTTCTTAACTTGCTCAGGATTCAGGTCGAGTCACTAATGGCCATCTATAAATTACTAGTTTATCCTGTTAACGGTGTTACACTAGTTAGACTAATAATTTGCGTTCCAATCTTGTATGAACTCTTCATACAGGATGCCCCCACTCGCATGTCAACTACATGAATGAGTTAGATTATCTCATTTGTACTAATTACAAAATGGGTCGCATCCATGGTGTTTCCAGAATGAGGTTTCCAACCTTATTCTTATACCATAGACCATTTAGGTTATATTCTTGAACACAATCCAAATAGTGTCCACTACACTGATGTTCAAGATATATGTTATAACCTTGGAGCTTAGTTTATTTGATTTATAAAGCAAGACTATAATTCTATCAAAATAAATAATCCTTTATTTAATTGATCAAAATTACACAAGTTTAGGGCATAAATCCCAACAAGTGGATGATCTGAAGTTTGTGCTAACTGAGGAGTGTCCTCATATGTCAGGCTCGAATGCATCACTAAATGTTCGTGACGCATATGATCGATGGATCAAGGCAATGATAAGGCCAAGGTCTACATGCTGGCAAGTATGTCTGACATATTAGCCAAGAAGCATGAGGGCATGATAACCGCCAAGGAAATCATTGATTCTGTGCAGGGTATGTTTGGACAACAATCCACACAGGCCCGACACAATGCCCTAAAGTACATATTTAACTCAAGGATTCCAGAGGGTACATCTGTTCGGGATCATGTCCTGGATATGATGGTGCACTTTAACATCGCGAAGTTGAATGGTGCTTCCTTCGATGAATCGAGCCAGGTTAGCTTCATTCTGGAAACCCTTCCAGATAGTTTACTACAGTTTAGAAGTAATGCTGTTATGAACAAGCTTACTTTTAAACTTACCTCCCTTCTGAATGAACTCCAGACCTTTCAATCTTTGATGAAAATTCAGGGATCGAAAGGTGAGGCAAATGTTGCCACTAGGAGTTATCACAGAGGTTCGACCTCTGGAAAAAAAACAGTGGCTTCATCTTCTTCTAACCTGAAAAGGAAAAAGTAGAACATAAAGAAGGTTGGTAAGGGAAACAAGCTGACAAAGCTGCCGCCCAGAAGGGCAAGAAAGTCAAAGAAGTTGCTGACAAAGGAAAGTGTTTCTACTGCAACGAAGACGGGCATTGGAAATGGAATTGTCCGAAGTACATTGCAGAAAAGAAGAAGGAAGGTAAATATGATTTACTTTTCCTAGAAGCTTGTTTAGTGGATAATGATAAAACTGCTTGGATACTTGATTCAGCGCCACTAATCATGTTTGCTCTTCTTTTTCAGGAATTGATTCTGGCGCAAGAACTCTGAGAAAGGAGAGATAACGCTCTGGGTTGGAAATGGAGAAGTCGTCTCACCTGTAGCAGTAGGCACGATGAAGCTTTACTTTGGCAAGAAATATATGTTGTTGGATAATATATAAGTGATCCAAGGGTTTACTAGAAACCTTATTTCAATTTCTTGCCTTATAGAACAATGTATTTTTGTTTCTTTCTCAATGAATAATGTGTTTATTTTAAAGAAAGGTATGGAAATATGTTCAGCTTCATTGAAAATGGGTTGTACGTTTTAAGGCCTAATTCAGTCAAAATGGTTTTGAACACTGAATTATTTAAAACTGCAAACGCACAAATTAAGAAACGTAAAATTTCTCCTAAAGAAAATGCTCATCTTTGGAATCTTAGATTGTGTCACATTAATCTCAATAGGATTGAGAGATTGGTAAAGAATGGACTTCTAAATAAGTTAGAAGAAAATACTTTACCTGTATGCGAATCCTACCTAGAAGGCAAAATGACTAAAAGACCTTTTAGTGGAAAATGTTATAGAGCCAAAGAACCTCTTGAGCTTATACATTCAAACCTTTATGGTCCGATGCCAGAGGAGGTTATGAATATTTTATCTCCTTTGTAGATGATTATTTCTGATTTGGGCATATTTACCTAATACAACATAAGTCTGAAGCACTTGAAAAGTTCAAGAAATTCAAGACTGAGGTTGAAAATCAATTGGATAAAACAATTAAAACGCTTCGATCAGATCAAGATGGAGAGTATATGGATTTAAAATTCCAGAACTATATGATAGAACATGGAATTATATCCCAACTCTCGGCTCTCGGTACACCACAACAAAACGGTGTATCGGAAAGAAGGAATAGAACCTTGTTGGACATGGTTAGATCAATGATGAGTTATGCTCATCTTCCTAGTTCATTTTGGGGTTACGCAGTAGAGACTACAGTATACATTTTGAATAATGTGCCCTCAAAAAGTGTTTCTGAAACACCTTTTGAACTCTACAAAAGACGTAAAGGTAGTTTATGTCATTTCAGAATTTGGGGCTGTCCAGCACATGTGCTTGTGACAAATCCAAAGAAGTTGGATTCACGTTCAAAATTGTGCCTATTCGTAGGCTACCCAAAAGAAACAAGAGGTGGTTTATTCTAAGATCCTAAGGATGATAAGGTTTTTGTGTCGACAAATGCCATTTTCTTAGAGGAGGACCACATAAGGGACCACAAACAAAGAAGTAAAATTGTGTTGAGTGAGTTAGACGGAACAATAGCAAAGGTTGCTAATAAAACTAGTAAGTCAACAAAAGTTGTTGATACTAGCTTGTCTAGTCAAGAGAGTCCATCTCAAGAGTTGAGTATGCCTCGACGTAGTGGGAGGGTTATAACACAACCTGACCGTTACATGGGTTTATCTGAAACCCAAGTTGTTATACCAGATGACAACTGCGAGGATCCATTGACTTATAATCAAGCGATGGTTGACAAAGACAAAGACAAATGGGTCATAGCCATGGACCAAGATATGGAGTCTATGTACTTCAATTCTGTTTGGGATCTTGTAGATAAACTTGATGGGGTAAAACCTATAGGTTGTAAGTGGATCTACAAGAGAAATAGTGGTGTAGATGGGAAGGTGCAAACCTTTAAAGCTAGACTAGTAGCAAAGGGTTATACCCAGGTCGAAGGGGTTGACTATGAGGAAACCTTTTCACCTGTTGATATGGTAAAGTCTATCCGTATCCTACTTGTCATTGTCGCATATTATGATTATGAGGTATGACAAATGGATGTCAAGACAACCTTTTTTAATGACAATCTTGAGGAAAACATTTACATGGACCAACCCAAAGGGTTCATTGAACCTGGACAAGAGCAAAAGGTTTGCAGGCTTAAAAGGTCAATTTATGGACTGAAACAAGCCTCTAGGTCCTGGAATATAAGATTTGACGAGGCAATGAAATCTTATGGTTTTGACCAGAATGATGATGAACCTTGTGTCTACAGGAAAATCATCAATAGTTCTGTTGCATTCCTAGTTCTATATGTGGATGATATCCTACTTATTGGGAATGATGTAGGATATCTTACTGACATTAAAAATTGGCTAGCTACACAATTCCAAATGAAAGATTTGGGTGATGCACAGTTTGTTCTTGGGATCCAAATTGTCCGGAATCGCAAGAATAAAACACTAGCATTGTCTCAAACATCTTACTTAGACAAAGTGTTGTCAAGGTTTAAGATGCATGACTCCAAAAAGGGCTTATTGCCTTTTAGACATGGAGTCCATTTGTCTAAGGATCAGTGTCCTAAGACACCTCAAGGAGTTGAGGATATGAGACGGATTCCTTATGCATCAGCTGTTGGGAGCCTGATGTACGCCTTGTTGTGTACTAGGCCTGACATTTGTTTTGCAGTTGGGATGGTCAGTACGTATCAATCCAATCCAGGACTTGAACACTGGACAACGATTAAAACAATCGTTAAGTATCTACGGAGAACAAGGAACTACATGCTTGTGTATGGGGCTAAGGATATGATCCTTACAAGATACACGGATTCTGACTTTCAGACTGATAAAGATTCTAAAAAATTTACATCAGGGTCAGTATTTACTCTTAACGGAGGAGTTGTAGTATGGCGAAGCGTCAAACAAGGATGCATCACTGATTCCACCATGGAGGCCAAATATGTTGCAGGTTGTGAAGCAGCTAAAGAGGTCGTTTGGTTAAGGAAATTCATGCTAAATTTGGAAGTTGTTCCAAATATGACTTTGCCCATCACGCTGTATTGCGATAACAGTGGTGCAATGGCAAATTCGAGGGAACCCCGAAGTCACAAGAGGAAAAAGCACATTAAGTGGAAATATCATCTCATCCGGGAGATCGTGCATAGAGGAGACGTGATTGTCCTGAAGATAGCCTCAGAGCACAACGTTGTTGATCTTTTTATAAAGGCTCTCACGGCTAAAGTATTTGAGAGTCACCTAGAAGGTCTAGGTTTACAAGTCTTCCCCAACTAGAGCAAGTGGGAGTATTTTGTACAAAAGGTTTAAATGCTCTAGTTTATTGTATTTACATTACTGTAATGTTTTAGTACTCCACAAGCTTTAGGTCAAGTGGAAGATTGTTGGGATTTATGCCCTAAACTTGTGTAATTTTGATCAAATAAATAAAAGGTTATTTGTTTTGATAAAATTATATTCTTACTTTATAAATCAAATAAACTAAGCTCCAAGGTTATAATATATCTTGAACATCAGTGTAGTGGACACTATTTGGATTGTGTTCAAGCATATAACCTAAATGGTCTATGGAATAAGAATAAGGTTGGATACCTTATTCTGGTAACACCATGGATGCAACCCACTTTGTAATTAGTACAAATGAGGTAATCCAACTCATTCATGTGGTTGACATGCGAGTGGAGGC
This sequence comes from Trichosanthes cucumerina, assembly GCA_036507285.1. Taxonomy (NCBI): domain Eukaryota; kingdom Viridiplantae; phylum Streptophyta; class Magnoliopsida; order Cucurbitales; family Cucurbitaceae; genus Trichosanthes; species Trichosanthes cucumerina. Next base: position 27,273,269 of record CM071842.1, on the reverse strand, counting down.
ATCCTGTATGAAGAGTTCATACAAGACCGGACTGCAAATTATTAGTCTAACCAGTGTAACACCGTTAACAGGATAAGACTGATAATTTATAGATGGTCATTAGTGACTCGACCTGAATCCTGAGCAAGTTAAGAGCTACCTACTTATAGGGGTTTGCCCTTAGACTAGTATGGGTGAGAGTGGCCTGTAACCGACTCAATAAGCCTACCTTCTCAGGGACAGAATCTCGTAGGTAGCTGGGGACTTAACTGTGCAAGATGGAATTCACTCATTCCTACACTAAGAAATTAGATAGGTTGTTCCCTTAAGAACTGACTCCAGGTCTTGAACAACGGGGCCCCGCCCTCTATGAGGGTATGAGTCTATGGTAGGACCTTAGACTTGTTGTTTATTAGAGGATCAGTGGTGCTTAAGGAACAAAGAGGTAATCACAGGGGTAAAACGGTAATTTGACCCAGCCGTGATTGCGAACAACCTGTGAAGGGTCGACTCATGGGTAATGATTATATCCGTGGATACAATATAATCTACAGTGAGGAGAGTGCAGCTACAAGTCTATAGTGGAGTGACTTGTATTTAATGAATATTGATTAACTGGATCAAAGAGTTTGATCAGTTAATTTCACATCATTGGAGCTCATGAACTGTAGGTTCATTAGGTCGCTTCGTTGGCTCAACATGGTAATATTGAGGGTATAAAGTTAGGAATGAAATTGAAGTGTTCAATTTCATACATGAGGTATTATATCAATTATATATGATATAATTGATATAATATATTGTTTTAATGTGAATTAGATTCACATAGAAACCATATAATAGTGGGAAAATATAAGAGGGATAGAATGGTAATTTCTATCCTATTTCCTTATATATATATATATATATATATATAGTTGCATGAGCAACAACTAGGTTAAGCCAATTCAAGCTTTTGCTGTGTTGTTGGAAAAGTTCTAAAACATAAACTCTCTCACAACATCTCATCTCACCTAAAGGGAACCCACCTTCCTCCCTCACCTAGAGAACAACGGAGAAGATCTAGTGGTAGTGTCGGTGAACGTTCGGGTTCGTGTTGCTGAGATCGTGAACGTGGGAGAAGGAGCACTTGAAGAAAGAGTTTTTCAAAGGTAATATCTCGCTGTCCATATTGTTATTATATGCTTAATCTAGATAGTTTAGTTCTTGAATATAATCCATGTTATGTAATTTAGAACGCGCGATTCACTATCGCTTCTGCTGCGGGATTCGATTCCCTTCAATGTCAACCACATGAACGAGTTAGATCACTGGTTTGTATCTAATACAAAGCGGGTCGTATCCACAGCGTATCCAGGATTAGGTCTCCAACCCTATCCATATACTATAGACCATTCGGATCATTAACTCGAACGTGATCCTCCCTGTGTGTTCACCACACACTGTTCAAGTTTTAGTTCTCTCATAAATTCAATGACCCTGGAGCTTAGTTTATTATACAAAGTTTGTAAAATTGTGGGACACAAAGTGATGAAAGAAATGACTCTTATTTATTTCAATTGGTAATATTACAAACAAATTGAGATTAGGGCATACATCCCAACAAAAATTACAGGAGTCCCTAAGGGCATTTTAGACATTTTACCTGAAGGGTAAGATTGTCTTTCTACACCTATGGGCATTTTTGTAATTTATGGAGTTAGGGCAACACCATCTTATATAAGGAGGCTAGGGTTCAGAAGTGCAAAGGGGGAGAAGGAGTTGCCGCAAAAGGGAAAGAGACCGAGAGAAAGAAGAGGCGATTGCTACAACAAAAGTGTGTGTTGGAGAGAAACAATCATGAAGGTGCCATTGCTGTAGTAATCGTGCGAGTGAGAAAAAAATCGAACCTTCAAGGTGCCATTGCTGTAGCAAAAAACCGTGCAGTTCGGTTTTTCGCAGACGACACTCACAAAGTTGTCGTTTTCTGGATTTCCACCGTTAGATTTTGAACGGTTGGATCGTTGTTCTGAACTTCGGTGCGTCAGATATTTCTGTCACGTTGGGAGATCAGTTCATTTTGGTTTTTCACCGCCGACCCTCACGAAGTTGTCGTTAGCCGAGTTTCAACTGTTGGATTTTGCTGAAATTCTGTCAACATATTTGAGACTCACTGGGCGTCGTTTTGAACGGTTGGATTGCCATTCTGATTGCGCATTTATCCGATATTGATGTCGCACATCACCTGCGAAAACTGAAATCTGCTACTATTGCATGCTGTCTTCGGTGATATCTCTTGGTTTTTGCTGAAGGAAAACACTTTCCATTATCTCTCCTAATCTCTAATCTTTAATGTTGTTTTTCTGCCATTGGACACATATTTAAGACTATTTTTGCTCGTTGTTTTAGACCGAATTCATGACTGTTTTTAGGCTAGAATTGTGACTGATTTAGGCTAAATTTGTGGACATCGTTGGGCTATTTTCATGAACTCTTTAATCGATAAAAGCATGCATAAATTAGAAATTTGTGAGTTGATTTCCATCATGAACTAAATTTTTTTAGGCAAGAGTTAGGTTTTGGAACGAATCTATGATTGATGTCGTGGTTGGATTTATGAAATTTTATTGATTTTAACGTTGCATGAGAATTAAAGATTGACCACTTTAACTTCTCTAGAATTCATAAACTTGGGAAATCTAATAAATTAGAAAACTAAAATTTCATTCTAGGATTCTTGAGTTGATTAGGGATAATTAACCCACCTAGAACCTAAAATCATGAGCATAATTTAGATCACAATTGGGAAATTGTAGGTTTTAAAACTTAACGACTTTGGAAAATTCATTTGATCTGGATATTTGTTTCAACCCATAAATGGATCGATTGAGCTTGCAAACTTTTTTCTCCTGACCATTCAAAAAGGCAGTGTTGACGTCCATTTGCCAGATCTCATAATCATAAAATGCGGCTATGGACAAGAGTATCCTAATCGACTTAAGCATAGCAACAGGGGAAAAAGTTTCCTCATAGTCAACTCCTTCCCTTTGGGTAAAACCCTTTGCTACAAGTCTAGCCTTAAAGGTCTGTACCTTTCCAGTTGCATCTCTCTTTCTCTTATAGATCTATTTGCACCCTATGGGTCTTACCCATTCAGGTTGGTCTACAAGTTCCCAAACTGAATTGAAGTACATCGACTCCATTTAAAGGTCTATGGCTTTGATCCATTGGTCCTCATCTACGTCATTCATTGCCTATTTTGACAATGGATCCTCTACGCCATCATCATGTATGACAACTTGAGTTTCAGCTAAACACAAGTAGCGGTCAGGTTGGGAAATAACCCTCCCATTGCGTCGAGGCATTCCCAACGATTGAGAAGGACGAGAATGACTCGATGTGTCGACTTCTTCATCAACTCTTGATGAAGGTCCAGCTTGATCAACAACTCTTGTTGACTCATTTGTAGCTTCATTTAATACCAACTTACTATGCGGTTTATGGTTCCTCATGTGATCTTCCTCCAAGAAAGTGGCGTTTGTCGATACAATCACCTTGTGTTTCTTGTGGGTCGTAGAAAAGACCACCTATTGTTTCTTTGGGATAACTAACAAATTGGCATAATCTTGAACGAGGTTTCAGTTTCTTTGGGTTTATCACCAACACATGTGTCGTACAACCCCAAATCCTGAAGTGTTGTAAACTAGGTTTACGCCTCTTCCATAACTCAAAAGGTGTTTCTGAAACACTCTTTGATGGAACAATGTTCAAGATTTGAACCGCAATCTCTACTGCGTAACCCCAAAACGAGGCAGGCAATTGAGCATAGCTCATCATAGATCGAGCCATATCTAACAAGGTTCTATTTCTCCTTTCTGATACACCATTCTGTTGTGGTGTATTAGGTGTCGTGAATTGAGATTGAATTCCATGTTCTATCAAATAGTCTTGGAATCTCAAATCCATATACTCTCCACCTCGATCAGATCAAAGTGACTTAATGGTTTTCGCTAATGCATTTTAGTTGCATAAAATTATATTGCAATACCGCAAGTGTACGGGTCAAGTTTTAGTATAGTGATTTAAAGTTCCAAGTATCGTCCTCAGGAATGGTCTTCTAGATTAATTAATTATCAAGATACTAATTCTCAATTTTAGCTAAAGTAACAAAACATGGATAGATGGTGAAAATAAAGATCAAACGATAAACATACAGTTGGAGACACGAATGTGATAGATTTGGAGGAAATTGACTTCACAAGTTAATAACTTATTCAACACATGCAATGAACTAACATGATGAATTTATAAACAAGAAGTAAAATACTAAAAAAAACCTCTCGATTCATAGTGAGCCTCGCACATACAATAAATTCTATAGTCTCCATATGAATTTAAAAGTATATGTACGACATTAAGCAACTTCTTTATGTGTTTCCCTTAGACTTCTAGCCCATTCTCATGCCAGACTTCTAAGAGTTTTGACAACTTTGCTCTAATTTAAGCTTTTTCTCTCGAGTCCACTTAAACCAACAAGATTAAAGAATTGAAAAATGAATTTCCAAAAATAAATATCAAAACATAGTTCAATACATAAGCAAATAAGTCTTAAACAAGCAAATCAAACACTAACTACAACTTTTAGCCACTCTAAATCACAAAAAAACCAACTAAAAGTGTAGAAACGTCTTAAAACGGTGTTACAATCGAAAAGAAATAGGAAATAAACTTATGTGTCGATGCTGGTCCCTCGTCCCCGAGCTCTTGTCACGATCTCGACCCTCCACGAATGCTTTGGCTCCCAAGGAATGCTCACTTTTCTCTTCTTACAGAATGTATTTGGAATTTAGGGTGCAAAAACTACAAAATTCTACTCCCTTTGCAAGAAGAAATCATGTTTTATTTATAATACTTCTTGGCACAACGTTGCAACACTAGAGACAGCGTTGCAACGTTGTGCCCTAGGCGGCAGGTATATATGGAAAGCATCGGCAACATTACAACACTGAGGGCAGCGTTGCAACACCGATACCCTCACGTGCACCCTTCCTTATCGATCTGGCGTTGCAACGCCCTCGCCACGACCCTTCTGCTTGGTCTTCTTATCGAGATAGCGTTGCGACGTTGCAAGGCAGCGTTGCAACGCTATCGGCATGATCCTTCAACGCATCAAAACAACAATCACAGCGTTGCAACACTCTGCATGGCGTTGCAACACCATCACCTCGGGTCTACTAGCTTGAAATGATCCTTTTACTTCTAATGGATGTTATTTTAAGCTCCAAAAAGCCTCGATTCGATCCCGAGTGATCCAAAATGTCTCCAAATGTCTTGGTTACGCTCTTTACCTAAAATTAAGGGATTTAAACACATCAAAGCCCTGAATTTAACATAAAACTAGCAATAATTAAGCCTAAGGATAACACATTTTGTGTGCTATCAATTTTCTACCTCAACCTTATACTCTTTGAACTTTTCAAGAGCCTCAGACTTATGATGCATTAGGTATAGATAACCATACCTCGAATAATCATCTATGAAGGAGATGAAATATTCGTACCCTCCTCGATCTTTAACATTCACTGGACGACAAAGATCTGAATGTATAAGCTCTAAGAGTTATTTGTCTCTATAACCTTTTCCAGTAAAAGATCGCTTAGTCATTTTTCCTTCCAAGCATGATTCACAAGGAGGTAGAGAATCATCTTCTAACTTGTTTAGAAGTCCATTCTTAGATAATCTCTAAATCCGGTTGAGATTTATATGATCAAACCTAAGATGCCAAAGATAGGTATTGTTATTAGGAGAAATTCTTTGCCTTTTACTTTGAGTATTCGCTGTTTTAAACATCTCATGATTTAAAATTGCTTTATTTTGGTTCGGTTTAAGTACGTATAAGCCGTTTTGTAACTTAGCTGAACAAACATTGACACATTTTTTTCGAAATGAACACTTCATTAATAGAAAAAGTAATACAATACCCATGTTCAATTAAGAAAGAGATAGAAATTAAGTTCCTCTTTATTCTGGGAACTATGTACAGGTTTTCTAAAAAAAACTCTATCTCTAAATAACAGCTTAGCATCTCCCACTACACGAGTTGAGACGACATCTCCCGTTCCGACCCTGAGCGTCACCTCACCCTCTACGAGCTCCTTGAAGTGATGGAGATCTGATCTCCTTGAGGTGCGGAAACGTATTTGGAATCGTAATTGCTTGATTGTTTTGGTTGAAATGTAAAAACCCATACATTGATAAAAAACAGAACAAACATGTACCTAATCTAATTAGCCATGGAGATATACATGCAAACATGCTTTAGAAAAATAGAACAAACTAGAAAAGGGATTCAAAATACCTTTGTAGTTTTGCAGAACAACAACTCCTTGCTCCAAGCTTTACAGCAACACAACAACCCAAAAGCACTTCTCTGTTTTCTCCAACAGGACACAACCAGTAGAAAAACCTCCTACGTCTCTGGGATTCAACTTAGATCAAATCCTTTGTGGGAAGGATTCCAACAGTTGGAAGAAGTTTGGGAAATTGAGAGAGTGAGAGAGAATTTTTCTTCTGTAAGAATTTCACACAATCCAGTGAATGAATGAAAGATCCAAATCTTCTCACCAGGAGAAGAAAGCTCTGTAGAGGGCATCTCCCACTCCCTATCGAATTGGGAGTTGGGAGAGAGGGGGAACGTGTCCTCCTGACACTTTCCCTATTTTTATTTTTAATTAATAATTAATCGTATTAATAAATCAATTAAAAGTTATTTAATTAAATTAAATTAAATATCTTATATTTAATTTAGATTAAATCACATTTAATCAATCATCCCTCTATCCTATAGTTTTAATGCACATCTAATGTACATTAAATTTAACCTATAATTTTCAAATATGAATCACATTCACCTTTGAATTTAATATTTGAACTCTTTCAAATATTTAATTCTCTCATGTAATTTAGTATGGATCATATCGACATTAAATTTATAATATATAGTTCCAAAACTATATATTATATCGTATCAATATACATTAAGTTTATTCCCTTATGAATTTGAACAGTTTAAATTCAAATGATCTAAGAACCCTTTACGAGCTAAAAGATGGACCTAATGGACCTACAGATCAGAAGCTCCAATGATACGAGATTGCTCGGTTAATCTCATTAACCTCCCAATCAACATTCGTTAACTGCGGGAACACTCCACTAAAGTCCCACAACTGTACTCTTCTCACTGCAGATATATTTCTGTGTCCACGGATATTGACCAATAACAACAAGTCAATCCTTCAGGAATGTTTGTAACACCAGCTGGGTCAAATTATCGTTTTACACCTGGGTTACATCTTGTGCCTTAAGTACCAGTGCTCCTCTAATGAACAATTTGTTTGTGGTCCTACCAACAAACAGAGTCCCTCTCGAGCCAATGAGAGGGTCGGGTCCTTTGTTCAAGTCCCGGAGACACCACTTAAGGGAACATTCCTCTACTTACCCTAGTAGGCGGGAAGGAATGAATTCCATCATGCTAAGTTAAGTTTTCAGCCGCTCACTCGGTCTTGTCCTCAAGAAGGTAGGCATATTGAGTCGGCGAATCTGGCCACTCTCACCCATACTAGTGAAAGGACAATCTCTCGCGAACAGGAGTTCGTAACCTGCTCAGGATTGAGATCAAGTTTCCTAGGTCATCCTAGTGAAATAGAAACCTAACTAGTCAACGGAGTTACAGCTAGAGGTTACTATTTCGTGGTCTGGTCTTATGTAATCTCATTACATAGGATATCCCCACTCGCATGTCATCTACACGAACACGTTAGGATCACAGTGTTTGTATCAAATACAAAGTGGGCCACATCCATAGTTTTATCAGGGTAAGGCACCCAAACCTTATCCCCTGACTATAGACCCTTTAGGCTGTATCTCGAACCAAGATCCTTTATATGTAAACTACATTCAGTTAAAGACACATTTAACAACCTTGGATGTTTAGTTTATTGGATTTAGGGTTTAAATAAAGGCAATCTCGTAGATAACGAACAATAACTCTTTATTGAACTAATAACACTTTATTACATTAATTAGAACATAATTACAAACTACGAGTTTTAGGGCATAAGCCCCAACATGAAGGAACTAGTTTCCTGTAAAGAAGAGCAAACGTGGTTAGTGGCTCCTGAATCAAGTATCCAGGTAAAGTCATCACTTTCCACTAAACAATTTTCAAGAACGAGTAAATCATATTTACCTTTATTCTCTTTGAGCTCAGCAAGGTATTTTGGGCAGTTTCGTTTCCAGTGCCCGCCCATGTTGCACTGGAAACACTTTCCTTTGTCTGCAACCTTGGCCTTTCCCTTGCCTTTATCAGCAGTGGCGGGTGCCTTCCCTTTCCCTCATTTCTTCTTCTTTTGGGTCTTGTTAATGAAGGGAATGAAACTCCTCGCGCAGCAGAAGACGATCGAATCGTCATGGTGATGTTGTGCTACTAAATTTCGTTAAAACTATCTAACACTTAGAATAGGCTAAACATACATAAAATGAAAGGAATACAACAAGTTCTCGTTACTTACTTGTTGAAGACGTTCTTCAAGGCTTCCTTTCCGTTCACGAACTCTTCGTGCTTCCTTGATCTCAACGTTCTCGAACTCTACTCGCGAACATAAATCGAACACCACCACTGGGCTTCTCGGTTGTTCTTCTTTTGGAAGAAGGAAGATGGTGGGATCTTATTTATTTTTTTGGGAGGAGAACATGAGAGAGTTTTGAGAGAAGAGAGAATCCTACTTTTGGTGAGAATTCCAAAAATGATGATTTGCTTAATGAACCCTTATTGCAAAGGGGTTTATATAATGGAGATAGGTGGAGTTGAAATCTCCACCTATTTACCATTTTACCATAACCACATATTATAAGATATCTCATACCTCATATTACAAATCACATTTGCAATTTTGTGGATTTTTAAATTGAATCACATCCAATTTAATATCTCTCAATCTAATTTCTCCTAATTAGCCCTAATTCAACAATTAGGCTAACCTATAGTTTATTATGAATCTCATTCACATTAAACTATATATTATATCATTCATATCTCATATAAATGACATAAATGCCCTTTAGTGAACTTGAACACTTCAATTCACACCAAAACAATAAACCTTCTTTTAATCGGTTTGAGCCAAAGCGAGGACCTTATAGACCTACTCTGATGTGGCGCCAATGATCCGAGATTAACCAATGAAACTCTTTGACCCGGTTAATCAACATTCATTAGCTACGGTAACACTCCACTAAAGCTCGTAGCTGCACTCCCGTCAGTGTAAGATATTACGTGTCCACTGATATAACAAATGCCCATGAGTCGACCCTTCACAGGTTGTTCGTAGACACTGCTGGGTCAAATTACCGTTTTACCCCTGTGTCTACTTCTTGCTCCTTAAGTCCCAACTGCTCCTCTAATGAACAACAACGTTGTAATGGTCCAACCATATACAACAACCCTCTCGTGCCAGTGAGAAGGTGGGCGCCCGTTGTCCAAGCCCTGGAGACAACACTTAAGGGAACAACCCCTCTAGTTTCCCTAAAGGCGGGAACGAGTGAATTCCATCTCGGGTAGTTAAGTTCCCAGCTCCCTACTTTGTCCTATGCTTGAGAAGATAGGCATGTTAGGCGAGTAACTGTGAGCACCCTCACCCGTACTAGTAAAAGGACAGACCCCCGCAGATAGGAGTCCGTAACACGCTTAGGATTCAGGTCGAATCACTAATGGTCATTTACGAAGTTATTAGTCCATACTGTTAATGGTGTTACATCAGTAGGTCTAATAATTCACGGTCCGGTCTTGTACAATCTCATTGTACACGATGCCCCCACTCGCATGTCAACCACATGAACGAGTCAGATCACCTCGTTTGTATCTTAATACAAAGCGGGTCGCATCCACAACGTATCCAGGATTAGGTCTCCAATCCCATCCATATACTGTAGACCATTCGAGTCATTCACTCGAACGTGATCCTCCCTATGTGTCCACTAAACACCGTTCAAGTACTAGTTCTCTCATGTAATCAATGACCCTGGAGCTTAGTTTATTGGACAAAGTTTGTAATAAATGCGAGACACAAAATGATGAAATAAATAACCTTTATTAATTTCAAACAGTAATTTACAAACTAAACGAGATTAGGACAAAAATCCCAACAGTTAAGCCCAGAAGATGGACCGCAGGACTTAGTCCCAGAGGATGAACCCTTCTGGAACCTTCTGGAATGGGCAAACAGATTTACCTCTCCATCAACCTGTCCCTTATTCTGTTGGGATGTATGTCCTAATCTCGTACATGTTTGTAATATTCATTATTGAAATAAATAAGAGTTATTTTTTCATTACTTTATCTCGCATATTTACAAACTTTATCTAATAAACTAAGCTCTAAGGTCATTGAATTATGAGAGAACTAGAACTTGAACGGTGTGTAGTGGACACACAGGGAGGATCACGTTCGAGTTAATGACCCGAACGGTCTATAATATACGGATAGGGTTGGAGACCTAATCTTGGATACGCTGTGGATGTGACCTGCTTGTATTAGATACAAACGAGGTGATCCAACTCGTTCATGTGGTTGACATGAGAGTGGGGGCATCCTGTGCAATGAGATTGTACAAGACCGGTCCGTGAATTATTAGACCCTGCGATGTAACACTGTGATAATAATGATAGGACTAATAACTTCGTGAGATGACCAATAGTGACTCGACCTTAATCACGGCGTGTTACGAGACTCTGCTCTGCGCAGGGTTTGTCTTTGACTAATGCTGGTGAGGGTAACCTTATTCACCCAATATGCCTATCTTTTCAGGGACAGAACCACGCGGGGAGCTGAGAACTTAACTACGCAAGATGAAATTCCCTCGTTCCCGACTTAGAGAAACTAGAGGGGTTATTTCCTTAAGTGTTGTCTCCAGGGCTTGGACAACAGGCGCCCACCCTCTCACTGGCACGAGAGGGGTGTTGTTTATGGTTGGACCATTCAACGTTGTTGTTCATTAGAGGAGCAATGGGGACTTAAGGAGCAAGAGGTAGACACAGGAGTAAAATGGTAATTTTACCCAGTAGTGTCTACGAACAACATGTGAAGGGTCGACTCACAGGCATTGGTTATATCAATGGACACAACTTGTCCTATAGTGATGGGAGTGCAGCTACGGGTTTTAGTGGAGTGTTACCGTAGCTAATGAATGTTGAATAACTAGGTAAAAGAGTTTGAGAGGTTAGTCTCGGATCATTGGAGCAGTCTCGAATCATTGGAGCTCGTCATCTGTAGGTCTATTAGGTCCCTCGGTTGGCACAAAATGGATATATTGAGGGTTTACAGTTCGGTGTGAATTTGAAGTGTTCAAATTCATTAAAAGGGTATTTATGTCATTTATATGAGATATGATTGACATAATATATAGTTTAATGTTAATGAGATTCATAATAAAGTATAGGTTAGCCTAATTGATTAATTAGTGCTAATTTAGAGAAATTGGATTGAAAGAAATTAAATTGAATGTGATTCAATTTAAAATCCATAATTATACAAATGTGATTTGTATAATAAGGTATGAGATATCTTATTATATGTGATTATGCAAATATGATTTGTATAATCTAAGGTTGTAGTAAAATGGTAAATAGGTAGAGATTTCAACTCCACCTATTACCATTATATAATGCCTTTGTGAGGGGCTTTGGAAACACAATTCTCATTTTTTGGAATCTCACCAAAATTTTCTCTCTCAAACTCTCTCAATCTCTCTAGAGTTCTCTCTACCCCTAAACCAAAGGGAGTTCCACCACTCTCCCTCTACCGACCGAGAACAATCCAGAAGATCAATTGGAGGTGTCCAATCCGTTCGGTTCGAGAGATCGTGATCGTAGAGATCGAGGGTACGAAGAGTTTGTGATCGGAGAAGAAGATCTTGAAGAAACGTTCTTCAACAAGTAAGTAACATTAACTCACAGTTTTTCTTCTTCTCAAGCATGTTTAGCCTAGGATTTATGTGATAAATTCAGTTTTAAGAAAACGTTTTTTGCAACGAACACCACGATGATTCAAAATCGTTTTCCGCTGTGGGAGTTTCATTCCCTTCATATTCTTCATAAGAGTCTGGAAAGTCTATAGTTCATTGAGGAGAGTAGTCAGATTGTACTCTATCTTGTTCATCACTGCATTGCTGGGGAATTGCAGGAAACTCTTCGGAAGAGATTCTAGGATGAAGGACACCTGACTTTGCTCGTCGATGACCGCGTCGTTCGTTTCTGCCACGTTGAAGTGGACCATCAGATCGAGAATATGTTCTCTCACTAAAGTTCCCTCCTTCATACGGGAGTTATAAACGTAATTAAGGGATTCGTGTCGAAGTTGTCAAGACGATTGTCCAAACATATTCTGTAACGAACTCATGATCTCACGAGCTGAGACCATGCCTTCATGCTTTTTGGCCAGAACTTTAGAAACACTAGCAAAAATATAGACCCTGGCCTTGTCATTGGCCTTGATCTAGCGGTCATACGCATCCTTAACAGTTTGAGGAACGTTTCGAGCAGGGACCTGAGGACATTCCTCAGTCAGTAGAAACCGTAGGTCGTCAACAACCAGAATCGTATTCAGGTTGGACTGCCACGTAGTATAGTTTTCGCCAGTTAAACGTTTGCTTTTGAGTAAGGCTATAATTGAGGACGACATGCTGAAATTTCAAAAAATAGTTCTAATTAGTTATGCCTTTAACCCATTACAAGCCAATCAATTTTAGCAAAAATCATTAAAGAACCCTAGTGTTAAAATTAAACCTTTAATTTTGAAACGATACTTCAAGGGTTTAGAATAAAAGCCACCGTCGAGTGGTCAATCACTCTTCCCCTAAATTGAGACTATCTCAGCTAATTCTAACTACCAGAACATCTCATCCCAATGATTCTTAGCTACCGTTTGTTTGGTCAAGGACTTGTTAACTAGCTTAACTTATCCCGTCTATGTGACACTACCATTTTCAGATCCAATATGTCCGAGCCAACAGACTATTATTAAGAAAGACAACTGTTGGCAAATTACCTAAGAGACTCTATCCATTTCTGGAGTCGCGGTGTTCCGATCCCTATAGTCAGACCCTCCGTAGGGTTTGGCTGCTCCAGGGCAACCTAGCAGGCGTGCTATAGAAATCTCACAGTGCGACCTAATGAAGAAGACCGTAGGATACGTTGACACGTGTCCTGCACTATGGATACTTCCCTCATCCACCTTGGTATTGCACCATGCAAACACTTACTGTAGGGGGATGTCGTATTGACGCCACGTAGCCGAGCATGGAACTCACGGTGAACTCTTGAAGACATGAGAGTAAACTCGATGCGAACATCTCGTTTTCCCCCACTAAAGCTCCTAAAGTTAGGGTATAGGTTTAACTTAGTCGGATTCTGGCTAAAAGAACCTATTTAAGTCTATGCCTATTATAACTAAGTCTTTTAACCTTATGTCTAGGTGAGTAAACATTTTAATTACTTAGATATAATACAGGACTAAGGTTAATTCAACTCAAGCTCCAGGTCAGTTCCCAGGTAGGAGGTGTTCCGTTAACCGTCATCTTAAGTACCCTCAACCTTAGACAGAACATCATCGGTAGAGTTCACTTATAACCAATGTCTTATTGTCCTACTATATTTTAAACTATTTAAAATACTATGTAAGACAAATTCTAATCCTATTAGAACAATAACTTAGGTCTAAATTAATTTTAAACATTTTAAAACTAATTTTATTTAACCTAAGCTCCTATGTTTGCATGCAGTTCATTGTTATAGGTTATGGTTTCTAAAACCCCTTTTATAACTTTTATAACTTTTAATTAATTAACCTATGACAAGGAACTATATGATAACTCCAACAAACAATTTCTAATTGGAATTACATTCAACTATTTGAATCATGCAAATTACTTAAATAAAATAACACTTTATTTTAAACAAAGTAATTTCATGCTCCATGCTTTTCATTTTTCATATAATTAAATTATAACACTTATAACTAATTACTTATAAAAAATTGACATGCATATTTATCAATCTCATATAACAATTAAACTTATAAAATGCATGAACATGCTTATCCTAAGGTGGAAAATATTCTAAATGACATTCATAAAGAAAATAGTCATAAAACAGGAAAAACTTTGGCCCCTAAAGTGCAAAAAATAATAAAATTACACTAATTTTATTACAAAACCGATCTAAAACTCATTGAACCGAAGTCAAACCGCTCAAACTGCCTCTGAACCGGTCTGCTTCATCCAGTTGCTCCCAGCGGCATTGCAACGGTGCTTTCTCTCGCGCTCGCGTCAGGTATCGGGGTAGCGTTGCAACGCTGAAGGCGACGCTGGCAATCCCTCGGATTCCTTATCGATAGGCATCACTGGCGTTGCGATGCCGTTCTCCAGCGTTGCAATGCTGATGAACGACGTTGCAACGCCGCTGGGAGCGTCGCAACGCTACTGCTTCTGCCAGTAGCTTCTTCTTCGAAAAACAACAACTTCCAATGGAAATTTCTCACCCGATACTCATTCGAATGGCTTGAAACTTATCACGAACGACTCATAACACTATTACAGACTCGATTATGCACTTAATTGCCCAAAACGCAGGGGCCTATACATTTAATTTGATCAAATCACAATTAAAACTAAGGCCAAAATTTTCCTAAACAGCTTTACAACAAACCAAATGCAATTCCCACCTAGCCAATGAAAATTTGTTTCAACCAAAACAAAACAAGCATTGCTCTGATACCAATGGAAAGAAAAAGGTTCCCCGTGAGCAGCGGAAACGTGATTTAAAAATCGATTTGCTTGTTTGTTTTGGTTTACTTCAAAAACCAGTACATCGAAAATTCATACAGAATAAGCAATTCTAATCTAATTAGGCATGGATTAACATGTAATAACATGCTGTATGTTAATTAAAGTAAAAGGAAATAGAAAAATTACCTTTGTAGTTTCTCAATCCAACAACTCTTTGCAATTCCAATTTGCACAGCAACACAACAAACCAAATTTCCTCTGTTCTTTAAACAGGACACTACCACAAAGAGAACCTCCTATTCTTTGAGTTTCCTAGATCCAACCTTGGTGGGAAGGTCTCCAACGCATTGGAAGAGGTAAGAGAGTTTCTTTGATTGAGAGAGAGAGAGTGTGTTCTTGTGAGAAGTTTTTTTAGAAAATCTAAAACCAACACCTCGATTAACCAACCCATCTTACAATGAGAAGTTAAAAGAAAATGCAGGGGAACTCCCCACTCCCTATCGAGAGGGAATTGGGGAGTGGTGGGAACGTGTCATTGTGACACGTTCCCAAATTAATAAATAAATAAATTAACAATTAATTAATTAATTAATTAAATTAAATTATTTAAATTAAATCATATTTAATTAAAACATTTAAATATCACATTAATTAATTAAATGATTAAATCACATTTAATCATTTTACCCCCTAACCTATAGTTTTAATGCACATTTATGCACACTAAATTTTAACCTATAATTTTAAATATGAATCTCATTCACATTTAAATAATATCTGAACTCTTTCAAATATTTAATTCTCTCATATAATTTAATATGAATCATATTCACATTAAATTTATAATATAAAGTTCCAAAATTTTATATTATAATGTATCTATATACATTAATGCTTATTCCCTTATTGAATTTGAACATTTCAAATTTAAACGATCTAAGAACCCTTTACGAGCTAGAAGGTGGACCTAATGGACCTACAAATCAGAAGCTCCAACGATACGAGATTATTCGGTTAATCTCATTAACCTCCTAATCAACATTCGTTAACTGCGGGAACACTCCACTAAAGTCCCACAACTGCACTCTTCTCACTGCAGATATATTTCTGTGTCTACGGATAATGACCAATAACAACAAGTCAATCCTTCACAAATGTTCGTAACACTAACTGGGTCAAATTATCATTTTATCCATGGGTTTCATCTTTTACCTTAAGTTTCAGTGCTCCTCTAATGAACAATTTGTTTGTGGCCCTACCAACAAACAGAAGTCCCTCTCGGGCCAATGAGAGGGTTGGACCCTTTGTTCAAGTCCCGGAGACACCATTTAAGGGAACATTCATCTATTTGCTATAGGCGGGAAGGATTGAATTCCATCTAGCTAGGTTAAGTCCCCAGCTGGCTGTTGGGATTTATACCCTAAACTTGTGTAATTTTGATCAAATAAATAAATGGTTATTCGTTTTGATAAAATTATATTCTTGCTTTATAAATCCAACAAGCTAAGCTCCAAGGTTATAATATATCTTGAACATCAGTGTAGTGGACACTATTTGGATTGTGTTCAAGAATATAACCTAAATGGTCTATGATATAAAACCTTATTCTGGTAACACCATGGATGCGACCCATTTTGTAATTAGTACAAATGAGGTAATCCAACTCATTCATGTGGTTGACATGCGAGTGGGGGCATCCTGTATGAAGAGTTCATAAAAGGCCGGATTTGCAAATTATTAGTCTAACCGATTGTAACACCGTTAATGAGGATAAGACCGATAATTTATAGATGATCATTAGTGACTCAACTGAATCTCGAGCAAGTTAAGAACTCCTGCTTATAGGGGTTTGTCCTTAGACTAGTATGGGTGAGAGTGGCCTATAGCCGACTCAATAAGCCTACCTTATCAGGGACAGAATCTCGTAGGTAGCTGGAGACTTAACTATGCAAGATGGAATTCACTTATTCCTACACTAAGGAATTAGATAGGTTATTCCCTTAAGAACTGACTCCAGGTCTTGAACAACGGGGCCCCACCCTCTATGAGGGTTTGAGTCTATGGTAGGACCTTAGACTTGTTGTTCATTAGAGGATCAGTGGTGCTTAAGGAACAAAGAGGTAATCACAGGGGTAAAACGGTAATTTGACCCAGTCGTGATTACGAACAACCTGTGAAGGGTCGACTCATGGGTAATGATTATATCAGTGGACACAATATAATCTACAGTGAGGAGAGTGCAACTACAAGTCTATAGTGGAGTGACTTGTAGTTAATAAATATTGATTAATTGGATCAAAGAGTTTGGTCAGTTAATTTCACATCATTGGACCTCATGAACTGTAGGTCCATTAGGTCCCTCTGTTGGCTCAACATGGTAATATTGAGGGTATAAAGTTAGGAATGAAATTAAAGTGTTCAATTTCATACATGAGGTGTTATATCAATTATATATGATATAATTGATATAATATATTGTTTTAATGTGAATTAGATTCACATATAAACCATATAATAGTGGGAAAATATAAGAGGGATAGAATGGTAATTTCCATCCTATTTCCCTATATATATAGTTGCATGAGATGCAACTAGGTTAAGCTAATTCAAGCTTTTGTTGTGTTGTTTAAAAAGTTCCAAAACATAATTTCTCTCACAACATCTCATCTCACCTAAAGGGAACCCACCTTCCTCCCTCACCTAGAGAACAACGGAGAAGATCTGGTGGTAGTGTCGGTGAACGTTTAGGTTCGTGTTGCTGAGATCGTGAATGTGGGAGAAGGAGCACTTGAAGAAAGAGTTCTTCAATGGTAATATTTCGCTGTCCATATTGTTATTATCTCCTTAATCTAGATAGTTTAGTTGTTGAATGTAATCCATGTAATGTAATTTAGAACGTGCGATTCACTATCGCTTCCGCTGCGGGATTCTATTCCCTTCAATTGGTATCAGAGCCCAATTGTGTTCTTAATTTACGTTCAGGATTTATCAAGAACGACGTGGGATTTACTGTTTTGCATGTGATTGTATGAACGGTTTGCAATTTAGATGTCTTCAATTTTGGCACTTAGATTTACAATTTTCATTGAATTGTTCAATGTAAGGGCCTGGTGTTTTGGGCAATTTTAATTGTAAATCGAGTCTGTAAGTCCGTGTCGATCGAGGCAAAGAGGTTTCTGAGAAGATCGGAGCGAAAACGAGCAAGAAATGGAGATTTTATGTTGTTGTTCTGTGAATGGCGTTGCAACGCTGTTCTATAGCGTTGCAATGCCAATGCGGCAGGCGCGCGACTAGGAAGACGGAAGCGTTGCAGCGCTAGAGCTGAGGCGCGTTTGCGACGGTCTGAAGAAGACAAGATGCAGCGTTGCAACACTGGTATCAACGTTGCAACACTGGTATCAGCGGTGCAACGCCACAGACGTTTCACGCGAAGAAGCAACGGGCAGAAATCAGATTTAGTATATATAATAAATATAAAAATGTTTTACATCATTTATATTTAATTTAATTAATTTTAATTAATATAATTAGATTATATTAATTAAAATTGAATTTAGGGTGCCAAAATTGGTCTAATATTGCTATTTAAATTATGCAATTGTTGTGTAATTATTGTCATGCATAGTGTATGCTTTTAATTAAATATCCCACCTTAGGTTAAACATTTTCATGCATCATTTATAATATAAAGAGTTATATTATATAGTTTTCATGATTAATTAATATAAAGTGTTATATTAATTTATGGATAGCATTAGCATGCATTATATTTCATGAGATGATTATGATCTGTATGTCTTATTATTCATGAGATGAATGATCAAGCACTATAACATATTATGCATGTTACATAAGGTTAATTATTAGTTTTAAAATGTTTAGAACTTGGAAATAATATACCTTAGGTTATCTAGTTCAGATTAGATTAGAATTAGGAACCAAGTGATTTATAAACAATGATTAAAAAATGAACTCTGTCTAAGGAAAGTTCTGTCTAGGTTGGGGTATTTAAGCTGACGGAAACGGAATACCCCTACTTGGGAACTGACCTGGGAGTGAAATTTAATCAGAGAAGTTTATAAATCACAGTAGCGTCAACGGGTTTATTAAGGGGTTAATAAACTAGAAATCCTAAACTTAATATAAAAGTTATATTAGCAAACTTAGGATAAAATCAATACAAGAGTTATATTGATACCTTTAGGTAAAACCATTAGTCGGGTTTAGCTTAAGTAAGATTTCTATAGATTTAAAGTATCCAGTGGGAGGAAAAGTGTATATGATACATATTTTTCCACCTACGTATCTCTGGGAAGTTCACACCGTGAGACTCATACTTGGCCTCGTGGCGCAAACGGGAGCGTCCCCCTTCAGATGGTGTTTGTATGAGTCAATATAAGGTGAATGGAGATGGTACTTATAGTGAGTGGGAGCAGGTTTAGTGAAAACAAAACCTATGGTCTCTTCAGTCGGTTTACACCGTAAGATCACTATGGTCAACCTGCTAGTTTGGCCTCGACCAGACAATCCGTTCGGAGGGCTTGATCATAAGGGATCGAACATAGTAGACACCCGAAATGGATAAAGATTTCCTTAGTCTATTTTTCAATCTAGTCCTCCCTTCGACGGATTTTATTGGATGGGGACTCTGGGATCTAAAGACAGAGGGTTACACTCACAAGGTACATAAGATGTGTATGTATCCTGACCGAACAATGGTAACTAAAGCCTATAGGAATAAAAGTTATTCTGGCATTAGGTTTTGGTCATGAATGTCTTGATCTATAGGAGGAGTCTTTTTTATTACCCTTCGGTGTCATACATTCTAAACCACCTTTGGAGTATCATTGCAAATTATAAATGACCTAGGAATCATTTGATAATTAGCTAAAACATGATTGGATTAGACAATTATAGCAAAAAACTCATATAAGTTGTTTTGTAAATTTTCAGCAAAATGTCTAGCTCAATTATTTCCTTACTGGGTGTTGAAAAATTAACCAAGGAGAACATAATGACTTGGAGGAATACACTCAACATTGTCTTGGTAGCACATGATCTTAAGTTCATTCTCAATGAGGAGTGTCCACAATTCCCTACTCTAAACACACCTCAAACTGTTGAGGGTGCATATGACCGTTGGATCAATGCCAATAAAAAGGCAAAAGCCTATATCCTAGCTAGAATACCTGATAATTTAGCTAGGAGGCTGGAGGGCAAGGTCTCAGCTCGTGAGATCATAGATTTTGTGCTAAATTTGTCTAGACAACCATCCAAACAAATTCGACATGAAGCCCTAAAATTCGTTTACAACGCGCACATGGAGGAGGGAACGTCAGTGAGAGAACATGTTCTCAATCTGATTGCTCACTTCAACATAGCGGAATTAAGCGGAGCGCCATAGATGAGAAAAGTCGAGTTTCGTTCATCCTAGAATCTCTTTAGAAGAGTTTTCTCGCAATTAAAGTAGCAATGCAAATGATGAACAAGATAGAGTATGATCTGACTTCTCTGCTAAATGAGCTGCAGAACTATCAGTTTCTTATGGATGATAAGAGACAATAGAATGGCGAGGCAAATCTGTTTGCCCATTCCAAAAGTTCTCAGGAGGGTTCATCCTCTGGAACTAAGAACTGCAATCATACTTCTGAACTTAAGAAGATACAGAAGAAAAGGAAAAGGAACAAATAAAGAGCAATCGTCTGACAAGAAAAAGTTGTTATTTGATAACACGTAGCTTCAAGGTTTATTAGAAACCTTATTTCTATTTCTTGCCTTAGCGAACATTGTACTTCAATTTCTTTCAATTGAATAAAGTGTTTATTTCTTTGGAAAAGTATTGTGCTATGTGTTACTCTTCTTGAGAATTATTTGCAATGGTTTAATTCAGTTAAAATAGTTTTAAATAGTGAATTATTTAAAATTGCGAGTACACGAACTAATTTATCCTAAAGAAAATGCTCATCTTTGGCATCTTAGATTGGGTCACATTAATCTCAATAGGATTGAGAGATTGGTAAAGAATGTACTTCTAAATGAGTTAGAAGAAAATACTTTTACTCAGATGTGAATCCGCCTAGAAGGCAAAATGACTAAAAGACCTTTTAGTGGAAAAGGTTATAGAGCCAAAGAACCTCTTGAGCTTATACATTCAGACCTTTGTGGTCCGATGAGTGTTAAAGCCAGAGAAGGTTATGAATATTTCATCTCCTTTGTAAATGATTATTCCAGATTTGGGCATATTTACCTAATACAACATAAGTCTGAAGCACTTGAAAAGTTCAAGGAATTCAAGATTGAGGTTGAAAATCAATTGGGTAAAATAATTAAAATGCTTTGATTAGATCGAGGTGGAGAGTACATGGATTTAAAATTCCAGAACTATATGATAAAACATGGAATTACATCCCAACTCTCGGCTCCCGTTACACCACAACAGAACGGTGTATCGGAAAGGAGAAATAGAACCTTATTGGACATGGTTCGATCAATGATGAGTTATGCTCATCTCCCTAGTGTATTTTGGGGTTACGCAGTAGAGACTGTGGTATACATTTTGAATAATGTGTCCTCAAAAAGTGTTTCTAAAACACCTTTTGAACTCTGGAAAGGACGTAAAGGTAGTTTATGTCATTTCAGAATTTGGGGTTGTCCAGCACATGTGCTTGTGACAAATCCAAAGAAGTTGGATTCACGTTCAAAATTGTGCCTATTCGTAGGCTACCCAAAAGAAACAAGAGGTGGTTTATTCTATGATCCTAAGGATGATAAGGTTTTTGTGTCGAAAAATGCCACTTTCTTAGAGGAGGACCACATAAGGGACCACAAACCAAGAAGTAAAATTGTGTTGAGTGAGTTAGACGGAACAATAGTAAAGGTTGCTAATAAAACTAGTACATCAACAAAAGTTGTTGATACTAGCTTATCTTGTCAAGAGAGTCCATCTCAAGAGTTGAGTATGCCATGACGTAGTGGGAGGGTTATAACGTAACCTGACCGTTACATGGGTTTATCTGAAACCCAAGTTGTTATACCAGATGACAACTGTGAGGATCCATTGACTTATAATCAAGCGATGGTTGACAAAGACAAAGACAAATGGGTCATAGCCATGGACCAAGAAATGAAGTCTATGCACTTCAATTCTGTTTGGGATCTTGTAGACAAACCTGATGGGGTAAAACCTATAGGTTGTAAGTGGATCAACAAGAGAAAGTGTGGTGTAGATGGGAAGGTGTAAACCTTTAAAGCTAGACTAGTAGTAAAGGGTTATACCTAGGTTGAAGGGGTTGACTATAGGAAACCTTTTCACCTATTGTTATGGTAAAGTCTATCCGTATTCTACTTGCCATTGCCGCATATTATGACTATGAGGTATGACAAATGGATGACAATACGACCTTTTTGAATGACAATCTTGAGAAACATCTACATGGACCAACCCAAAAGGTTCATTAAACTAGGACAAGAGCAAAAGGTTTGCAGGCTTAAAAGGTCAATTTATTGACTGAAACAAGCCTCTAGGTCCTAGAATATAAGATTTGATGAGGCAATCAAATCTTATGGTTTTGACTAGAATGATGATGAACCTTGTGTCTATAAGAAGACCATCAATAGTTCTGTCGCATTCCTAGTTCTATATGTGGATGATATCCTACTCATTGGGAATGATGTAGGATATCTTACTGACATTATAAATTGGCTAGCTACGCAATTCCAAATGAAAGATTTAGGTGATACGCAGTTTGTTCTTGGTATCCAGATTGTCCGGAACCGCAAGAATAAAACACTAGCCTTGTCTCAAACATCTTACATAGACAAAGTGTTGTCAAGATTTAAGATGCAAGACTCCAAAAAGGGCTTATTGCCTTTTAGACATGGAGTCCATTTGTCTAAGGAACATGGTCATAATACACCTCAAGGAGTTGAGGATATGAGACGGATTCCATATGCATCAGTTGTTGGGAGCCTGATGTACGCCTATGTTGTGTACTAGGCCTGACATCTGTTTTGCAGTTGGAATGGTCAGTAGGTATCAATCCAATCCAGGACTTGAACACTGGACAACGGTTAAAACAATCCTTAAGTATCTACGGAAAACAAGGAACTACATGCTTGTGTATGGGGCTAAGGATTTGATCCTTACAGGATACACGGATTCTGACTTTCAGACTGATAATGATTCTCGAAAATCTACATCAGGGTCAGTATTTACACTTAACGGAGGAGATGTAGTATGGCGAACCATAAAGCAAGGATGCATCGCTGATTCCACCATGGAGGCCAAATATGTAGCAACTTGTGAAGCAGATAAAGAGGTCGTTTGGTTAAGGAAATTCATGCTAAATTTGGAAGTTGTTCGAAATATGACTTTGCCCATCACGATGTATTGCGATAACAGTGGTGCAGTGACAAATTCGAGGGAACCCCGAAGTCACAAGAGGGGAAAGCACATTGAGCGGAAATATCATCTCATCCGGGAGATCGTTCATAGAGAAGACGTGATTGTTATGAAGATAGCCTCAAAGCACAACGTTGGTGATCCTTTTACAAAGGCTCTCACGACTAAAGTATTTGAGAGTCACCTAGAAGGTCTAGGTTTACAAGTCTTCCCCAACTAGAGCAAGTGGGAGTATTTTGTACAAAGGGTTTAAATGCCCTAGTTTATTGTATTTACATTACTGTAATGTTTTAGTACTCCACAACCTTTAGGTCAAGTGGGAGATTGTTGGGATTTATGCCCTAAACTTGTGTAATTTTGATCAAATAAATAAAAGGTTATTTGTTTTGATAATATTATATTCTTGCTTTATAAATCCAATAAACTAAGCTCCAAGGTTATAATATATCTTGAACATCAGTGTAGTGGACACGATTTGGATTGTGTTCAAGAATATAACCTAAATGGTCTATGGTATAAGAATAAGGTTGGAAACCTAATTCTGGTAACACCATGGATGCGACCCACTTTGTAATTAGTACAAATGAGGTAATCCAACTCATTCATGTGGTTGACATGCGAGTGAGGCATCCTGTATGAAGAGTTCATACAAGACCGAACTGCAAATTATTAGCCTTACGGTGGTGTAAACAGCATTGTGTGATAAGACTGATAATTTATAGATGGTCATTAGTGACTCGACCTGAATCCTGAGCAAGTTAAGAACTCCTGAATATAGGGGTTTGTCCTTAGACTAGTATGGGTGAGAGTGGCCTGTAGCTGACTCAATAAGCCTACCTTCTCAGGGAAAGAATCTCGTAGGTAACTGGGAACTTAACTGTGCAAGATGGAATTCACTCATTCCTACACTAAGGAATTAGATAGGTTGTTCCCTTAAGAACTGACTCCAGGTCTTGAACAACGGGGCACCGCCCTCTATGAGGGTATGAGTCTATGGTAGGACCTTAGACTTGTTGTTTATTAGAGGATCAGTGGTGCTTAAGGAACAAAGAGGTAATCACAGCGGTAAAACGGTAATTTGACCCAACCGTGATTACGAACAACCTGTGAAGGGTCGACTCATGGGTAATGATTATATCAGTGGACACAATACAATCTACAGTGAGGAGAGTGCAGCTACAAGCCTATAGTGGAGTGACTTGTAGTTAATGAATATTGATTAAGTGGATCAAAGAGTTTGATCAATTAATTTCACATCATTGGAGCTCATGAACTCTAGGTCCATTAGGTCTCTCCGTTGGCTCAACATGGTAATATTGAGGGTATAAAGTTAGGAATGAAATTGGGTTCAATTTCATACATGAGGTGTTATATCAATTATATATGATATAATTGATATAATATATTGTTTTAATGTGAATTAGATTCACATATAAACCATTTAATAGTGGGAAAATATAAGAGGGATAGAATGGTAATTTCTATCCTATTTCTCTATATATATAGTTGCATGAGATGCAACTAGGTTAAGCTAATTCAAGCTTTTGTTGTGTTGTTGGAAAATTTCCAAAACATAATCTCTCTCACAACATCTCATCTCACCTAAAGAGAACCCACCTTCCTCCCTCACCTAGAGAACAACGGAAAAGATCCGATGGTAGTGTCGGTGAACGTTTGGGTTCGTGTTGCTGAGATCGTTAACGTTGGAGAAGGAGCACTTGAAGAAAGAGTTCTTCGAAGGTAATATCTCGTTGTCCATATTGTTATTATATGCTTAATCTAGATAGTTTAGTTCTTGAATGTAATCCATGCAATGTAATTTAGAACGCGCGATTCACTATCGCTTTCAATGCGGGATTCGATTCCCTTCACTGTCTGCTGGGTCTTGTCCCCAAGAAGGTAGGCTTATTGAGTCGGCGAACCTGGCCACTCTCACCCATACTTGTCAAAGGACAATCCCTCGCAAACAGGAAAACTTTTGATTGTTTAGGAAGAAGAAAGTTGAAAAGAGAAGTTTTGGAAAAGCTAAAGGCTTTTCTGGAAAACTTTGGGAGTTGGTTTTCCTTCAGCAATCTGAAATGTTGTGTTTGACAATTACTGTAGAACCTGCACATAATTTTCTAAAATTAAGCACGTGATTGATCTACTTACCACTCTTAACTCTAGTTAGAAGTGCTTGGGCTTTGGTTAGGGTTCACTTAATTTGAGTTAGGGTTTATTTGGAGCTTATAAAAGCATTGTATTCCATCATTTAAAGTGTGGAGATTGTTTGGATATCATTTTCGGCTAAGGATTAGGCAAGGAAGAAGATCAAAAAGCGAGATCAAGAAGGAGAAGTGTGGGCTAGAAGCTTCATAAAAAATGGAGTTCTAATTTAGAGAGATCTTTGTTTGCTTTCTTTTATCATAGATTACACTTTCTATCTTGAATCCTCTCCTCTCTTGCACGATTCTTTGTACCTGAGAACACTAGTTAATTTATGCCTCATTTCTATCATCTAATTTGTAAAAAATATGCACTATAATGTTTCTGGTAATGATTGAAAGTCCTTGTGATGTTACTTGTTTGTTGTTGAGTGTATGTATGTCTCTTGATGTTGGAAGATTGATTGTTTTAATTGTTTAATGTTGGGATTAAAATTAGCCATTTTGATTTCCATCTCGTTTCTTGCTTTTGGAAAGAAGAGGAAACTCATTTACCATCTTTATTCTAGGATAAAACACTAAAAGTAATCTTGTATCGAAAAAGGGAAGATCGGAGACGATATCCCACCTAGAATACTAGCAAGCACGTTATTAGGCATTTAGAATGGAAGTTCACTTGCTGAAAATTTAGGTAAGATTTGGGAAAAACTACCATGAATACTTGCTATTATATAAAAAGGTTTACAAAAGCTTAATAGGGAGCATAAAGTAGCACAAGAGTCCTTAATTTTCACCCACTTGTCTTAAAAATGGACCCAAGCATCTTCACCTTGTGAATATTTGTTTATTGTCACTTTACTTGCTTTCCTTTACTTTTCTTGTCATTTATCTTGGTTTCTTTACTTGCTTTCATTTATCGTTTTCTTTTACTCGATTTCTTTACTTTACCTTGCATTTACTTTATTGTCATTTACATTCATTGCCCAAAAACCAACTCTATCATTTTCTTTTCTTTTTGCTACCTTTAAATTCACTATAAAGGACCCAAACATTATAAAAGTCACATTTAGTCTCTGTGGAGACGATAGACTCCATAGGACATGGCGTTCGCGATTATGTGAAAAATATAATTAATACGTAAGTATTATGAAACTTCTACCATTGATATATTTCTGATGGAAAATGTTATTCACTTATTTTTATGTATTTGAACTTGTATAGGGCTATTAGAATGTTCTATGCTCAAGCAAACGCTAGAAGTCCAATTTTTAATTAGATAGCTGTTCAGGTAATCATTTCAAATCTACCATTTTTTGCTACCATTTTGTTTATTTATTCAAGTCTTGCTTATTATATGTTTTAATCTATTTAAATAGTGTGCTAAGCAATCAGAGAGTACAGAGTGTGGGTACTATACTATGAAGTTTATTCGAGATATAGTAACACAGAGAAATCGAGTGATAACGGACGTGGTAATACTTTGATCTTATTTTATGTGTTTTACAGTTTCTTGATTTATTCAATTTTTTAATGTATGTACATGATAACACACAAAATGTGTTATCCTTAGGCTTAATTATTGCTAGTTTTGTAATGATTTCAGACCTTTTACATGTTTAAATTACTCAATTTCAAGTTAAGAGAACAAACAAAATAATTGGAGACATTTTGGATCACTCGGGATCGAAACGAAGCTATTTGGAGCTTAAAATAACATCAATTGGAAGTGAAAAGATCAATCCAAACATGAAGACCCGAAGTGATGGCGTTGCAATGCTATGCAAAGCGTTGCAACGCCGAACGTGCAATCATAGAGCATTGAAGAGCACTACCGATAGCGTTGCAACGCTGCTTTGCAGCGTCGCAACACTATCTCGATAGGAAGGCGCACATGAAGGACCACACTGAGAGCGTTGCAACGCTGCCTTGCAGCGCCGCAACGCTACTTCGATAAAGAGGCGCGCGCGTTAGGGTAGCGGCGTTGCAACGCTGCCCTCAGCATTACAACGCCATCGATATTTTCCTTATATACCACGCGGTTAGGGTATAGCGTTGCAACGATGTCCCTAGTGTTGCAACGCTGTACCAAAGGACACTATAAATACAACCTTATGTTTTCTTGCAAAGGGAGCCGAATTTGGTAGATTTTTTCCCTTATTTTCGAAATACACTTTGTAAGGAGAAAAAAGAGAGCGTTTTTGGAGCCAAAGCATTCGTGGAGGTTCGAGATTGAAGGCGGAAGCTCGGAGACGAAGGACCGACATCGACACATAAGTTTAATTTCTTTTTTTTTTTAGATTGTAATACCATTCTAAGACGTTTTCTACATGTTTAGTTTGATTTTCATGTGATTTAGAGGAGCTAAATGTTGTAGTTAGGATTTGATTTACTTGTTAAGACTTTCTTACTAAGAATTGAAGCATGTTTTGTTCTTATTTTTTGCAATTTGTTCTTAAATCTTAATTTGTTGGTTTAAGTGGACTCGAGAGATAAAACTTGAATTAGAGCAAAATTGTCAAAACCCTTAGAAATATGGCATGAGAATGACCTAGAAATCTTAGGGAAACACATAAAGAAGTTGCTTAATGTCGTGCATATCATAGGTTCATATGGAGACTATGAAGTTTATTGGATGTGCGAGGCTCACTAAGAATCGAGAGGTTTTCTTGAATATTTTACTTCTTATTTATAAATTCATCTCATTGACTCATTGTATGTGTGAGTTAAGTCATTAACTTGTAAAATCACTTTCCTGAAATCTGTCAATTCGTGTCTCCACATGTTTATTTGTCGTTTATCTTTGTTTTCAATCACCTATCCATGGTATGTTTCTTTAGCTAAAATTGAGAATTAATATCTTGGTAATTAATTAATCTACAAACCCATTCCCGAGGATGATACTTGGACTCTTAAATCACTATACTAAAACTTGACCCGTACACTGCGGTATTGCATCATTATCATATAATTTTGCATCAACAAGTTTTTGGCGCTGTTGCCGGGGAATGACGATTTTTTAGATTAATTAATATTAGGAGAAAATTTGAAATTTTAGACTAAAGTTTGTTTGTTTGTCTTTCCTTATTTGTTTTTGTGTGTTTGTTTGTTTCCTTATTTGTTTTATTTTAGTTTTGTGTGTTTTTGAGTCTTTGTTCCCTGTTTTTTGTTGTGTTGCTCTTGTGTAGAAGTCTTGATCTGAATTATTAATTTTTCAAGCACGACTTTGCATGATTTTTCTCCATCTTTCTATTGTCCCTCCTAGGACCCTAGGTATGTGCATCATGATTTCTCTAAACTCCATTTGTCTAATTTTTACCACTCTGTACCTGAAATTGACAAACATTCATGTGATGGTAGTTATTTAGGCAGCTGGAACCATAATTTTTCATACCCTGACCAACCCATAGAAAAATCTTTTCTTGTGGACAAATTGATGGAATATACCTTAGAATTGAAAATTAAAAATTTGGTTCATAATGAATTAGAAAGGTTGAATAGGTTAGAAACTGAGGTGGTAGGACTTTGGGAAATAGTACAGGATAAAGCTCAATATCTTAACTAGCTAGTAATTTCCCTTAAGGTCTTAGAGGAACAATTTATTATCCTTACCACTGAGGAGGTGCCACCTAGGAGGATTTGTTCATATGATAGTGAGGATAGTTTGGGGGAGACTGAGACACACCATAATTAGGTTAGTGATGTAGACATGGGTAATACAATTATTTCCACAGAGGAGATTCATGTGATAGAGGTAGAGGCTGAGAAGTCATTTTCCCTTTTATCCCCAGAAACTTCTTTTATTATTGATAACCATTTGTCCTACACTCACGAGTCTTGTTTTGATTTTTGTTCTTTTGTGTTATTAAACAAAAATACCAAAAATAATTTTATGTCTGGTGCTCAAGAAAAGCAAGATAGCCTTTTAGACTTAGAAGGTTATATCGATTCAAACAAGAAGGGCCCAAAGAAATATGAGCAGTTTTTGGTGCCCTGATAAGTCACCGTCTAGCTGAAGACGTTAAAGAAAGCGCTTCTTGGGAGGCAACCCAAGTTTTATGTTTCATGTCTTTATTTTTGTATTTTTCTTTCTTTTATGTTTTATTTTCTAGTTTTTTTTTTGTGTTTTTGTCTAATTTCTTTCTTTTTGTACCTCCAGGTGTATGCCCAAGGGGAGAGCTGCAGACTTGCACCCTTTTGATCCTGAGATCGAGAGGACCTGTAGGAGACTCCTAAGGGAAGGAAAAGCAGAACCTCAGATTATGGCTGATCAGGAGCTCATCAATAACCCTAAACCTATTAGGGAGTACTTCCAACCTGTGTTTAATTCTGAGAAGGCTGGAATAGTCCATGCCCCTATAAATGCTAATAATTTTGAACTTAAGACAAGCCTTATACAGATGGTTAGGGAAGGTGCTTTCAGAGGCTTAGCCACAGAAGATCCTAACTCACACTTGCAGAATTTCTTAAAAATTTGTGGTACATTTAAAATGAATGGTATCTCTGCTGATAATAATCGCTTACGTCTCTTTCCTTTCTCTTTGCAGGGTAGAGCCAAAGAATGGCTAGGGTCCCTTCCCTTAGGCAGTATCACTTCCTGGGAGGAGTTGGCCCAAGCCTTCATGACCAAATTCTTCCCACCTGTGAAAGCTGCAAAGTTAAGGACTGAGATAGGAACATTCAGGCAGCAGGAGGGAGAGCAACTATTTGAAGCATGGGAAAGGTACAAGGACATGCTCATGAGGTGCCCACAGCATGGCTACCCAGATTGGCTCCAGGTACAATTGTTCTATAATGGACTGGAAGGTAAGACTAGGACTATTCTCGGATGCCAATCTTTGGAGGGCTTCGAGGGAAAAGCTGTGCTGAAGCACATGCCCTCCTAGAGGAAGTGTCAACTACCACCATACTACCGGTGGCCTACAGACAATGATGATGATCTAAGCCGTGAGTTGGATTGTATCAACTGGATGAGGTAACCTCTCTTAGATCTCATTTGGCATCTCTCACTCATGCTATGAATAATTTTGCAGGATCACCACAAACAGGGATGTCCTCTCAATGCTCCCAGCCCAATGGAGAATCCACTATGGAGCAACTACACTACCTGAACAACAGAAGCAACAACTATGGAGGAAATCAGACTCAGAATAACCTCCAAACACATTACAATCCAGGTTTGAGGTATCATGAGAATTTCTCTTATGCTAACAACAAAAATGTGTTGAATCCTCCTACAGGGCATGCTTCTACATCAGAGAGGAAACCATCTCTGGAAGAGACATTGTACTTCTTCATAGTTGAATCTAGAAGTCGGTCCAACCAGCTGAAGAATGCAGTCACCAGTCTATTTGGTATAGAGACTAGTCATGAAGCTGCAATAAAGAATATTGAGACCCAGATTGGCCAAATGAACACATCACTCCAGGCACTGCAAGCAAGGAAAGAAACACCTTGAGGGAGTACAGTCTAGCTAAAGACGTTAAACAAAGCGCTTCTTTGGAGGCAACCCAAGCTTTACATTTTTTCTATTTGTTGTCTATAGTTTGTTTTAAATGTTTCCAGTTCATAACTTATTTACTAGTTTGTTTGTTTTGCTTTGTAGGTTGTGATGAAGTCCTCCTTCGTAGAAATCCATGCTCCCGTTCTAAGGAACTCCAACACACATGTTTTGGCTATCCAAGGAACTCAGAAAGATCTCCATAACTCAGGACAGTATTGTTCACTCTTACCCTTAAACTTAATTTGTGCTTATTTCTGCAAACATTGGGGACAATGTTTAGTTTATGTTTGGGGGTGGGATGTTGTTTGTTTGTTGTGACTGTCCTGAGTAGGTGTTGAATTGTTGATTAATCTTTTACATAAGTGTGATCATGATAGCCTAGGATGAGATTTATTTGGAAATTCTTGTGATTCTGCTGAAACTTGAAAGCATGATATGAATTCGAGTTAATTTAAAAATTTTCTTGAGTTTCTCCTACATTATTATGCACATAGTCTGTGTTCTTGTAGTTTTGAAATGCTTAGAACAAAGTTAGTAGGCTTAGAAGTTTAATATCAACTCGATAGGTCTAAAAACTGATTTGAGAGTTAAACTGCAGGATAGGGTGAATGACAATATGAAGTGCATGACCTGTATAATATGTGAAATAGTTGGTTTTTGTTGTTTGTTTGCTAAAGAAAAAAAATTCGTGAGGAAAAAAAGAGCTACATTCATTGTGATCAGTTAGGCCACTCATTGAGCGAGTGCTCTGGGTAAGGGTCCCTGCAGTGGATGTGTTACTGCTAGTGTCCTTGCACAAAAAAAGAAGAAAATAGAAAAAGTGAGTAAGTGCTAAGTAGAGTTATTTAATTCTTGAATGTGAGGAGGCTCAAAGATTAGTAATTAAGACCATTATAGGGGGAATTGGAATGGAGAGCCTAATAAAGTTGATCCGGGCTTAGTAAAAATGAAGGGAATATAGGCTAATCACACACACACGTAGGAACACTTAGGAAAAGTTTTAAATTGCTTGCTGAAGTGTTATGTTTGAGTGTTTCTTTTGATTTCCAGATTTTCTCTTAAATCTTTGAGGCTTGAATCAAATGTATGTATAAGAACAATCCGATGTTTAATTCTGTTTTTGCTCAGGACTAGAAAACGTTTAAGTTTGGGGGTGTTTGATAGCACACAAAATGTGTTATCCTTAGGCTTAATTATTGCTAGTTTTGTAATGATTTCAGAGCTTTTACGTGTTTAAATTACTCAATTTCAGGTTAAGAGCACAAACAAGACAATTAGAGACATTTTGGATCACTCGGGATCGAAACGAAGCTATTTGGAGCTTAAAATAACATCAATTGGAAGTGAAAAGATCAATCTAAGCATGAAGACCCGAAGTGATGGCGTTGCAACGCCGAACGTGCAACCATGGAGCATTCAAGAGCACTACCGATAGCGTTGCAACGCTGCTTTGCAGCGTCGCAACGCTATCTCGATAGGAAGGCGCACATGAAGGACCGCACTAAGAGCGTTGCAACGCTTCCTTGCAGTGTCGCAACGCTACTTCGATAAAGAGGCGCGCGCGTTAGGGTAGCGGCGTTGCAACACTGCCCTCAGCGTTGCAACGCCATCGATATTTTCCTTATATACCACGCGGTTAGGGTACAGCGTTGCAACGCTGTACCGAAGAACACTATAAATACAACCTTATGTTTTCTTGCAAAGGGAGCCGAATTTGGTATATTTTTGCCCATATTTTCGAAATACACTTTGTAAGGAGAGAAAGAGAGCATTTTTGGAGCCAAAGCATTCGTGGAGGTTCGAGATCGAAGGCGGGAGACGAAGGACCAGCGTCGACACATAAGTTTAATTTTCTTTTCTTTCAGATTGTAATACCATTCCAAGACGTTTTCTACATGTTTAGTTTGATTTTCATGTGATTTAGAGTAGCTAGATGTTGTTGTTAGGATTTGATTTACTTGTTAAGACTTTCTTACTATGAATTGAAGCATGTTTTGTTCTTATTTTTGGCAATTCGTTCTTAACTCTTAATTTGTTGGTTTAAGTGGACTCGAGAGATAAAACTTGAATTACATCAAAATTGTCAAAACTCTTAGAAATATGGCATGAGAATGACCTAGAAATATTAGGGAAACACATAGGGGGTGTTTGGCCCATGGGTTTGGATTTGGATGGGTTTGGATTCCAAATCCAAACCCATGTTTGGAACAAGGTGTTCCAAATCCTGGGTTTTGAAATCCATTCCCATGGGTTACAACAATACAATCCCATGGGTTACAACAGTGTAATCTCATGGAATTTGTTCAATGTTTTTCTCATCCATTTGTCGACTACTTCGACAACTCCGATAAAAACTCCGGCGACCATCGACAACGACAACTCCGGTAAAAACTCCAGCGACCACCGATAACCACAACTCTGGTAAAAACTCCGACAACCATCGACAACGATAACTCCGACGACACCGGCGAGCACTTTCGCAACAACTTCGACGACAACTCCGACGACCACTCAACAACCACCGACAACGATAACTCCGACGATCGTACCGGCGACCACTTTGGTAACAACTCCGGTGACAACTCCGACGACAAATCCGGTGACAACTCCGGCGACAACTCCGACGACAACTCCGGCGCCCACCTGACACCATCGACCCTAAGTTTGTTACCATTTTTCAGCCACCACTTCGACAACAACTCCAGTGACAACTCCGGCGACCACAAACAACGACAACTCTGACGACCACATCGGCGACTAGCCACCACTTATGGTTGCCTCAACGACCATTTTAACAACAACTCCGACGACCCGATGACCACCGACAACCAAAAATTCAACGACCACCTCGACAATCCCACCACCTCATCAACTCGACCACTCCAACAATCCAACAATCTAGTCAATTTTTTAAAAGGTTAAAATAAAACTAAAAAATGGTTAATAAACATTTTTTTATGTTACTCTCAACACCTTTGAATTTTGTGAAATTTTTATTAAAAAACAAACAACTTGATATTTTTTTAATATACACTCAAATGACCCAATTTTATAATTTCTTTTTTAAAAGTTAGAAAAAATGAAATAATTTTTTTCTTTCGCACAAAGGCGTTTTATGTTAGTTGCAACACTTTTGGACGATGTATCTATATGTGCAAACTCGTGGTAGAGGTGTTAAAAAATCGACCTAAATTGAAAGCTTCATGGAAAAGTTACTTAAAAAATTGATCCATGTTAGACATTAACTTCTACAATTCACATAAGATCAATTACAAAAATTTGAAAGGAATAAAATAGCTAAAAGAAAAAAGGTGAAACAAAACTGTACCAAACCTAGAGTTCAGAAAACTGCGCTCAAGACACAGCTCTCTGATTCCCAGGCTTCAGAACACTGCACCCCAAACACATTTTCGATTCCCGGACTTGTAAGATCGCACCCAAACACAGTTTTCTGATTCCCAGACTTCTGAACCCCTCAGGATAAACCCTCCAGGCTTCTGATTCCCAGGATTCTGATTCCGAACCTGCGCCCCAAACAACCCCATAAAGATGTTGCTTAATGTCGTGCATGTCGTAGGTTCATATGTAGACTATGGAGTTTATTGCATGTGCGAGGCTCACTAAGAATCGAGAGGTTTTCTTGAATATTTTACTTCTTGTTTATAAATTCATCTCGTTGGTTCATTATATGTGTGAGTTAAGTCATTAACTTGTAAAATCACTTTCCTCAAATCTGTCAATTCGTGTCTCCACATGTTTGTTTGTCGTTTGTCTTTGTTTTCAATCACCTATCCATGTTATGTTTCTTTAGCTAAAATTGAGAATTAATATATTGGTAATTAATTAATCTAGAAACTCATTCCCGAGGACGATACTTGGACTCTTAAATCACTATACTAAAACTTGACCCGTACACTGCGGTATTGCATCATTATCATATAATTTTGCATCAACAGTACACTTATTTGTTTTCAGTTGACGAGAAAAGATAAGTACACCCAAGATGAGTTGGACGAGATACGAGTTGAGTTATGTGAATTTGTAAATCAGTACTTATGAACATTTTTGTTATCATACTTCATTTATGTGATTTTCAGGAGTTAGTGTTTTTTTTTTTTCAGTTTTCTTGGAACGATATGTAATAATTTTAACTTATTAGTTAGTCAATGGAATTTTGTTTTAGTTCATTTGCAATTATGGTTTATTTTGATAAAATTTGTACTTATAGAGTTTGGCAAATCGTTGAGTCTCCAATTACATTGTTTCCTAGTCTTACGTGAATTACATGTTGATAATGACTACCTTAATGAGAAAAATGTGAATTGATAGAGTTGTTCATACAAATGCAGGTGGTAGAGGATGAGTGAATAATATCCATTTTTTTATATTTTTTGTACATAATTATAGTTGACGGCTAAAAAACGATATTAAAACCGACAGTATTGACGGTTTAAAATTTTCAACATATATGTCATAGTTAACAATGCAAAACATCAAGTATAGTTATAGATGACAGGTAAAATACGTCAAGATATATTTATATTGACAGACAACAAGTGTCAATAAAAGGGGTATTATTGTGTTATAATTTTGACCATACACCACTGCAATCAGCTCCCTACGAAAGGTGTTTACATGAGTCAATATCAAGTTGAATCTTTTGAGAAAATATTATAGTAAGTGG
This sequence comes from Trichosanthes cucumerina, assembly GCA_036507285.1. Classification (NCBI taxonomy): domain Eukaryota; kingdom Viridiplantae; phylum Streptophyta; class Magnoliopsida; order Cucurbitales; family Cucurbitaceae; genus Trichosanthes; species Trichosanthes cucumerina. The sequence goes on along the minus strand of CM071842.1, from coordinate 27,237,742 downwards.
AATAAGTAAATGTGTCAACATATCCTACAATCTCCATCATTAATTCACATTGTGAGATCCATGTGGGGTCTCGTGGCGACTTTTGGATCGTCTCCCTATAGAAGGTGTTTGCATGGGTCAATATCAGGGTGAAACTCCTGAGAATGATAGGATTGTAGTTTTGTTTTCAATATTTGACCTACCCTACGACACACTTGTTGAAATAAAACTACATAATCTAAAATTATGGGTCACATTACAAATAGCTTATTAAGTTTGTTAATAATGTTCTTGACCAAACTAATAGTAACTAAATATTATAGGAATAAGAGTTATTCTAATATATACTTGGTTGAGATTGTCTCCATTTAGTGAAGGAACACTTGCCCTACCCTATGACAACACCTGTTCTAGCTCACTAAAGTATCATAGCATTAGAAATGGTTTATAGGGTTCATTTTTCAAATTATTTGATTTCTATGCTAAAATTGAATGGATAATTGATTGCATGATGTTGAATAAAATGTTTTGACTACTTCTCTCATTTTTTATTTTATTACTGATAAGTCAAAATTAAAAAAAAAATTATTACTTGAGAAAGTAACATTATCACTATAAGGCAGTGTAAAATTTTGAATTTGTCTTTAATGAAAAATGTTCTAAAGATCTATTGCCAATGCTAATCCAAATTGGTTGTCAAGTACATGATTAATAGATCAAAAGTAAGTGAGATAGCTTGTACGTATCTCCTAGTTAACATAGTAGATGTTGAGCTTGGAGAATATAAAGAAAATGACAATAACATATGAGATGTTGAAGTCGATATAAACTAAATTTAGATAATTATCTAAATGATATAGAATTAAGTATTACAAAAATCCAAGAAAAGAAATCAAATGATTGAAGATATATAAAAAGAAACAGTTCCTAAATTAACCAAGACAGTTATAATGAGAGAAATTTTTTAAATACCTCTATGGAAGAATAAAATAGATAAAAGTAAATTTGATGTACTAGATTTTTAGTGGATTATAAATCACGCCACTTAGATAGTCGATATAAGATCAGCTATCCAAGTTTTATTCTTCATAACATTTAAATATGTAATTCTTGGAAATTACTTAACATGTAGAATAGTTTCTATAGGTTGGTATCAGGAAGCCCATCTCAGTTAATATAGTGGGAGACATTAAAATGTCGTCAAAAGGTAATTGTTACTTAATGCTGAATTGATGTTTTATTACCACATGAGAAATTCAACTTCTCAAACTTTATTACTAATTCATATAGTATGAATTATTTTGAAGTATTAAAGTTTACATTTTCAAAATTGTTTGAAAATACATTCAGCTAAAAATAAGAACAATTTGTATATGTTAAAATGTTGACATATACTATACTACAAAATGATGAGACATTCAGGATTATAGAATCCAAAAGATAAAGACCTTATTTTATCCTAAAAGATGATACTTGACTTTGGCAGTGATAAGCCTTACTACTAAAGCTTATTTAACTCTCAATTATTTAAAATATTGTTGTTTTATCTTGACATTAGAAAATAACTAAAAGAAACATAAAATTAGGAAGAAAGAAGAATGAAGACAATCAAGATGAGAATTTTAAAAGCTAAATTTGTGTGCAAGAATTATGAAAATTGCAGAATCGAAATTGCAAGATGAAATTGCAATTGCAAGGGGTTGTGAAAATTGTAGAACCAAAATTATAGAATCAGAGGTTTTGCAAATGTTGGATTAGAAAAAAAATTTAAAAAGAAAAAGAAAAGAAAGAACCTACATTAAACCCATATCTGAAAATTTTTAATTATGGCATGATTTGAGAAATTTTAAGCATGTATTTGGGCATTATTTAACCCTAGTGGAGGACTACAAAAGGAGAGAAGGTGGGGGAAGAATGGAGGTTGTTTTGGAGGTTTTTCTTAAAAAATAAAAAATATAAAAAAGAAATTTAAACTTTCAAAAATAAAAAAATAAAAAAGCAATTTAAACTTTAAAGATCGTCAAATAAAAAATTGGGACAAATATTAAACTACATTTTAACCATTTTGTTTTTTTTATTTTATACAACAAATGTTGATTTGAACCTCTAATTTCAAAGGGAAGAGTAGATGTAACGCCCCTAAACTCAAGGTATCTTTAATTTGTACTTTTTGGATTATTTTTAAGGGAAATCAAATTATTTTGACGTTGAGGTTGTGTAATTTAATGAAGTAATATGTGGATTATGAATTTGGTATAATTAAAGACTTTTTTTTTAGACATTTAAATGAGACAAAGGCATGTTCTTAGATTTAAGTAGAATGAGAGGTTCTTTTTTTGTAAATTGGTTAAAGAAGAGGGAATTAGGTTTAATTTTAGGGAATACACATTTTTCGAGGCAACCTCCTTCTACCTTCACCTTGTTTTCACGATGGAACTCCCCCCTTGAAGGAGCAGTTCTGCCTCCGGTCAACTCAGCCAACCATCGCGCCGATAAGCTTCGTCGTCGTTCGAACGCCACGAGCCGCCACACAGTTGCCGTCGAAGCCATTAGTCATTCGAGCCTAACCGTCCGCCGCCGCACGCGAAATCCATCCAACTCCGTTGAAGCCATCGTCGACGAGCTGGATCTACGCATGTTGCCGCTGTAGACTTCTGACCATTATCCACGGCTTCAAGTCAATCAATCGGACAAACTGTTCCACGCAGGCGTTGCGCCGAGTACTGGCTGCCGTGTTGTCCACTGCACGCTGGAAGCCACCAAAAATCGGCTTGAACCACTACAACAGTTACAATCGCTTAGGTCAGCCGGTTCACCTCGTTCTCGAGTGAGTTTCACCAAAACGACTTCGATTCTAAGGAAATCGTCAAGTGGGCTCCCGGATCTGACCTCCACGCGCCGCTAGCACGCCGCTGCCATATCCAACGCGCCGTCGCCAGCCACCGCACGCGCCGCCGCCGGCTGCCGCTCGCTAGAGTTAGCCCGATTCGACCAGTTCCATTTCCTGAGTCCATTTTAAGCATTCGTTTGTGGTAATATAGCCTAACTATTATTGGATTCGGAAATAAGTTTATTTATATGTGTTCTAATTAGGAAATTGGATTGAATTTAGGGAACTCAAGTATCAAGCACGATTGAGAGGAGCCTTGAGTTAGGAGCAAAAATTTAGGAGTTTCAAGCTAACCTAAGGTAAAGGATTTTCTATAAATGATTTTGTAAAGGGGAATAAGCATGTTTTATGAAAGATCTATTTCAAAAGTCGATTCCAAAAAGAGGATTCTCAAGAATTTATTTCAAAGAATGATTTTCCCAGATTTATTCATAAGACTTGAATTTAAAAAGAGAATATTTCAAAGGGTTTGAGAGGACCCTGAGTAAATGATTTTCAAAAGATTTAGAAAGGAACTTAATTAAGGGTTTGAGAGGACCCTAATAGAAATGAATTGAAGTAATTGAAAAAGAGTTCTTAACATAGTTATTCGGATTTTCATAGAATGAGATTTTCACTTCTGCTTGTGTTGAATATGTATTTTAAATTGTAAATGTTCTTATAACTTATGATTGATTGACTCAAGTTTAAAGTTATGAAAGTTATGTCATGATTATGTGATTGTTGCATCATTATGATTGCATATGTACATGTGACTGACGTATGGGATCTCATGCATATTGTATGTATATGAACATGTTATGTGGGTTGTGGCAATTGGTCTCCTGAGAATTTATGCATGGTAAAATATGCATCAGAGACCCTATGAGTCAAACTTATAGGACGTGAGGGACTCAAATCTTATAGGGGTCTGTGAGAGACTCAAAACTTATAGGGGTCTGTGAGGGATTTAAATCTTATAGGGGTCTGTGAGGGACTCAAACCTATAGGGGTCTATGAGAGACTCAACATGAAAAGACTCAGGTAGATTCAATTGACCACGTATAGCCAAAGAGAAAAGTCATGATTTTATGAAAGAGAATTTTAGGTCCCACTACATAAAGTTTTATGATTTTTAAAGTCACGAATAGCAGTCATGTTTAAAAGAAAGTCATGTTGCATGTGTTTGCATTTCCCGATCCCCACTTACTGGATATTATTATGATACTCACCCCTTTACCTTTGTTGTGTTTTCTCCATTTTTAAAATGTTTTCAGGTAAAGGCGAGGGCATACCAGGCGAGTGACAGGGATGCGCTACGAAGCCATGGAAACCAAGTCATAGTTTTCCGCACACATGTTTTAGAAAGTAATTTTAAAAGATTACCGTTTTTCGTTTATGTATTACAGAGATTTGAAACCAGAGGCCGAACTTATTTATGTTTTTAACTTTTTTGCATTCTTATGCGATCCCAAATTAAAGTGAATTTAATTATCAAGTTTTATCTATTTAAAGTCATTTAGGGTCAAATGCATGCATGATAGTAATGACCCTTAGGAAGAGAGTCTGTAAATGTAGGATCATTACAGTTGGTATCAGAGCCCTAGGTTATGGGTTCTGTAGACTTGCTTACATCGTAAGCACGAGTAATTCCATGGCTAAGTAGCAACTCCTAGTCATCGCCAGGTATGCCTTTGAAATAAAGTTTTGTTTTGCTCATGAAAAGAAAATTATGTATATTTATATGTGAAGTTATGTGTATATGAGACTTGAGCATAATGTATTTCTGAGCTTGATAAAGAATGAAATATGTTTTCTACTACTTGGTTACGGAGGGAAAATGTTGATATGTGAAACTCTATAAGTTATGTGTATGTGATATGTAGATAGATTATGAAAATGACGTGTTCCTACGTCAAAGAAAATGTTTACATGTGATTCCTACTGTTAGTGGTAGAAAAGAAAGAGCTAAGTTAAAAAGGTTGATACCTAAACGAAGCTTTGTAGATATGAGACACTTATGTGTTACTAAAGATAGGATTGGTGTGGAGTTCCAAAAGTGATACCATAAGCGTAATGAACTTAATAAAGACAAGTATGAAGAGTACAAGTAAGTAGTTAGAGTTCTAGTTCGAGAACATAAGAGAATGGATGATCTGGGCCCTAGAACCTTGTACACATTTCGACAGTCACATGGTCACCTGTGTGATCAAGCTTTTGGAATGTGTATAAGGAACCTTGCCACTAATTTCCACCTGTTGGTCAAGATATATATGTATAACTTGGAAGAGTTAATATGAGGTGTTAACCTTGAATTCTTATGTGGTATAAAGTTTCTTTTTCTCCAATCAGAGGACTAAGTAGAGAGGATTTGAGTAATAGAGGAAAGTTTCAATGAGTCTCTTCTTCGTAGTGTAGAAGTCAAACTGAGGAACTCCTTTGAATTAGTAAAGTGAACAGTTGTAGTGATCGAGCGACCATTAGAATGAAACTCTAAGGTTCATTGAGTAGAGGTTAGACTGATGGTTTCTTAAGTGAGGTTTTAGAGAATTCGATATTTGAACCAGACTGGTACCAGGAGTTGAGGAGGTCCTCAATTTGACTAAAAGGAGAAAATCAAGTTTAAAGAAAGTAGGTACGAGGAACAATGTGTTGGTGTTAGAGAAAACAAGTTCGATCTTTTAAGGTTACCCTTAACTCAAGAGATAGACTTAAGCATGAAGTTGAAGTGGAAAGCATCATAGTTTCTAATACTCCTTACAGAATGCTTCAATAAGGTTAAAAGGACTCAAGTTATAGGTACAAGATCTTTTATATAAGAATTAATAGTAGTATACCTCCCTAAAGAGTATTAGTGTGGTGCGTAAAGGAAAGGTGTATTTTTACGTTTGTGCGTAGGGGATGGAAAGTGGAAGAAAGTTGTTGCTAAGAATAAATATCTTCGTCCTTGGATGAATGACCTATTCCACCAATTACGAGGAGCACAGTGTTCCTTAAGATGGTTTTAGGGTCAAGTTAGCGCCTGTCATGAATCAGGGTTAAAATATCCCGAGACAACTTTCAAATCACGTTATGAACATCTTGAAGTTGTAGAGATCCGACTAGAGCACCCACATTGTTTATAGACTTGATGGATTTAGGGCTCAAGGAAATGCTAAATTATTGTGTGATTAAGTGGTTGGAGATATTCTTGCTTACTCCAAGTCTAAGAAGAGGCAAGAAAAACACTTTGGAATGATTGGTTTAGACATAAGAGGGAAGAGTAAGTCCTAAGAGGTGAAAGTAGTCGAAAGGTCACTAAGGGGTTAAGTGCCCAAGTAAATTTCGAAAGATGAGCATAATGCAACTTGTTAAGAAAAGTCGAATATGTGACCTTAGGTGTTTGACGTTAGAAAGGAAATGTCTGAGTTGAGAAGGTAAGGCTGAAGGGAAACTTTGTCAAGAAGAGACACTCACCTGCACGTTATTAAAAGAGCCAGTTTGGACAAAAGAGGGAAAGAGTAGACATTACGAGGTGAAAGTCTTTCGAGAAACCTTGAACAACTAAGTTTCGTAAGTAGAACCTTGACAAAGGAATATTATAGTTCCTCGAAAAGTTCAAAGTCTGAACGTTAGGGCTTCATGACAAAAGAGACGAAAAAGTTAAGAGATGTAGTGGATGCGATTCTAAAGTACCCAACCCTATTGGTGTTAAGAAAATTTCATTACATTCAAGTGACCACTTGAACAAGATATTTAAGGAGTTGGAAGGTAAAGGGAGAATAAGTTTTAAAAGACTAAATTCATTTTCGCGAGATCGCTTAATATCGAAGTTGTTATCGGTTGAGTTATTTTAAAGGGGGGTGATGTGAATGACTGTTGTGTTGTGCTATAGGCTGAGGAAAGGTTAAAGATAGAGTACAAGTTGTATCACGAAGAACTTGCCTTAAAAGGTTCATTCCATTTGATACATGATAAAGGAAGCAGAGTAGTTGGAAAATAAGAGCTTGAGGTTTAAACGGAAAATAAAGGATGGGTTTAAATTCGAAGTTAAGTTCTCAAGATACTTCGAAAAATTTAGATCTTAACCACGATGAGTAATGTGGATAGAGACAACTAAGATATTAATGAGGAAAGATTTTGTATAAAGTCTTAAAAGATGGCACCATAAGATAAATAATCATAAGAAAGGCGAGCTTCAAGTGGAGAGTAAAGTCCGAATTTTAGCTTTAAGCATATAGGGACTGAAGGACTCTTCGTAACTAAATGGAGAAAGTGCGAGCGAACTATCGCGAATTTATTACAAGATTAAAAACTTTCGAGGACGAGAGTTTTTAACGAGGGAAGATTGTAACGCCCCTAAACTCAAGGTATCTTTAATTTGTACTTTTTGGATTATTTTTAAGGGAAATCAAATTATTTTGACGTTGAGGTTTTGTAATTTAATAAAGTAATATGTGGATTATTAATTTGGTATAATTAAAGACTTTTTTTTTAGACATTTAAATGAGACAAAGACATGTTGTTAGATTTGAGTGGTATGAGGGTTTTTTTTTGTAAATTGGTTAAAGAGGATGGAATTAGGGTTTAATTTTTGGGAATACATGTTTTTTTAGGAAACCTCCTTCTACCTTCACCTTGTTTTCACGATGGAACTCCCCCTTTGAAGGAGCAGTTCTGCCGCCGGTCAACTCAGCCAACCATCGCACCGATAAGCTTCGTCGTCGTTCGAACGCCACGAGCCGCCACACAGTTGTCGTCAAAGCCATTGGTCATTCGAGCCCAGCTGTCCGCCGCCGAACGCTAAATCCATCCATCTCCGTTGAAGCCATCGTCGCCGAGCTAGATCTACGATTGTTGCCGCCGTAGACTTCCGACCATTATCCATGGGTTCGAGTCAATCAACCGGACAACCTGCTCCACGCAGGCGTTGTGCCGAGTACTGGCTGTCGTGTTGTCAACTGCACGCCGGAAGCCACCAAAAATCGGCTTGAACCACTACAGCAGTTACAATCGCTTGGGTCAGCCGGTTCACCTCTTTCTCAAGTGAGTTTCACCAAAACGCCTCCGTTTCTGAGTAGATCGGCAAGTGGGCATCCCAGATCTGACCTCCACACGCCGCCGCCACATCCCCACTGCTGCCGCCACGACACACCGCGCGCACGCGCCACGCCGCGCTCACATGGAGTTAGCCCAATTTGACCAGTTCCATTTTCTGAGTCCATTTTAAGCATCCGTTTGTGGTAATTTAGCCTAACTATTATTGGATTCAAAAATAAGTTTATTTATATGTGTTCTAATTAGGAAATTGGATTGAATTTAGGGAACTCAAGTATCAAGCACGATTGAGAGGAGCCTTGAGTTAGGAGCGAAATTTTAGGAGTTTCAAGTTAAACTAAGGTAAGGAATTTTCTATAAATGATTTTGTAAAGAGGAATAAGCATGTTTTATGAAAGATCTATTTCAAAAGATGAAATTCAAAAGTCGATTAAAAAAAGAGGAATCTCAAAAATTTATTTCAAAAAATGATTTTTTAAGATTTATTCATAAGACTTGAATTTAAAAAGGGAATATTTCAAAGGGTTTGAGAGGACCCTGAATAAATGATTTTCAAAAGATTTAGAAAGGAACTTAAGGGTTTGAGAGGACCCAAATAGAAATGAATTGAAGTAATTGAAAAAGGGTTTTAACATAGTTATTCGGATTTTCATAGAATGAGATTTTCACTTCTGCTTGTGTTGAATACGTATTTTAAATTGTAAATGTTCTTATGACTTATGATTGATTGACTCAAGTTTAAAGTTATGAAAGTTATGCCATGATTATGTGATTGTTGCATCGTTATGATTTCATATGTACATGTGACTGACGTATGAGACCTCATGCATATTGTATGTATATGAACATGTTATGTAAGTTGTGGCAATTGGTCTCCTGAGAATTTATGCATTGTAAAACATGCATCAGGGACCCTATGGATCAAACTTATAGGAGTCTGTGAGAGACTCAAATCTTATAGGGGTCTGTGAGGGACTGAAAACTTATAGGAGTCTGTGAGGGACTCAAATCTTATAGGGGTCTGTGGCGGACTCAAACCTATCGGGGTCTGTGACGGACTCAACATGAAAAGACTCAGGTAGATTCAATTGACCACGTATAGCCAAAGAGAAAAGTCATGATTTTATGAAAGAGAGTTTTAGGTCCCACTACATAAAGTTTTATGATTTTTAAAGTCACGAATAACAGTCATGTTTAAAAGAAAGTCATGTTGCATGTGTTTGCATTTCTCGACCCCCACTTACTGGATATTATTATGATACTCACCCCTGTACCTTTGTTGTGTTTTCTCCATTTTTAAAATATTTTCAGGTAAAGGCAGGGCATACCAGGCGAGTGATAGGGATGCGCTACAGAAGCCATGGGAACCAAGTCATAGTTTTCCGCACACATGTTTTAGAAAGTAATTTTAAAAGATTACCGTTTTTCGTTTATGTATTACAGAGATTTGAAACCAGAGGCCGAACTTATTTATGTTTTTAACTGTTTTGTATTCTTATGGGATCCCAATTAAAGTGAATTTAATATCTATTTAAACTCATTTAGGGCCTCAAATGCATGCATGATAGTAATGACCCTTAGAAAGAGAGTATGTAAAAGTAGGGTCGTTACAATAGATATACCTTGCGAGTGAGTGATTCTATAATTTTTATTAAGGGGAGCTTAAATATGAAATTCAAAAAAATATTTAAAGTTGTCTATACTAAAACTTAAACTTAGGACTTGAGGGGAGACTGGAGACATACTAGCCACTAAGCCAAAATATTTTTTTTATGTTTTAATTTGATTTTAACTATACATATTATATAAAGTAAAAAATTTGAGGGGGGCTCGAGCCCTCTCTAGGCCTTAACTAAATCCACCCCTATGAGTGGAGGCGTCCTATGCAATGAGTTTTCATAAGACCGGACCGTGAAATAAGTCACTCTTACTTTTTAACACCGTTTACTGTTAAGACTGGCTATTTCATACGATAACATAGGTAATTCGATCTTAATCTTGAGCTCACCATGAACTCTTGTTTATTCGGGATATCCTTTGATTTGCATGGGTGAGAGTGGCCCAAAATTGCCAACTCAATAAACTTATTGTTTTGGGGATAAGACTGGGTAGATAGCTAGGAACATAGTCCTGCAAGAAGGAATTCATTTCTACCCGTTTTAGGAATTAGTAGATAGGTTATTCCCTTAAGTGCTGACTCTGGGTCTTGAACATTGGCCCCACCCTCTCATTGGCCCGAGAGAGACTCGGTTTGGTGGTTGGACCACAAACAAATTATTCATTAGAGGATTAGTTAGACATAAGGAACAATAGGTAATTACGGGGGTAAAACGATAATTTTGACCCAGCTGTAATAACAAACAACCTATGAAGGATCAACTTACTAATCATGGTTATATCAAGTGGGCAGAAATATATCTACAGTGAGAAGAGTACAACTGTTGGGCTATAGTGGAATGTCCCGACAATTAACGAATGTTGGTTAGCTACACTAAAGAGTTTAGCCGGTTAATCTCGAATCATTAGAGCTCATGATCTGTAGGTTCATTAGGTTCCCCTACTAGCTTATAACGAACTAAACCTTGCAACACTGTGACGAGAGAATTTGAATTGTTCGAATTCGATTTAGGGAGTAAGTACTAATTATATGCGATATACTTAACGTATCGTAGCTTAATTATGAATTAGACTATGTTATAAAGAGAGCTGGATGTATTTACATACGATTTAAATATTGGTTCAGTTTTATACATGAATAGGGATTCATGTTCAAACGTTTGACTTTGTTGGAGATCGGAATTGGTCCAATTATTTGATATTAAACTAAATAAATAAAAATAATTAAAAAGTTTAATTAATTGTTTAAGAAAACATTTTATATTTAAAATTAATTATTTAAATTAATTTTAAATTGAAAATGATTTAAAAAATCTCATGAATGTTCTCATGATTTCTCACAAATTAGCCACGTATTTGATGACTATTCCAATCTTTAATGAGATGTCTTCATTTACAAGTGTGATGATTTAGCCTTTAAATAGGCTTTTGATGACATTTTTCAAGTTGGAATGTTCTGTTTTTTTTCTACTCTCACAAATTTTATTCCCACAAATCTTTCTAAGATTGGAGAATAGTAGGAAAGACTCTAACGGTAGTCCACAAAGTATTCGTGATTCTTAAAAAACCCACGGTTTGAAAGAATTTTGTCAACAAAGGTGAGTCTTCAAATTTTCTGTTTTTTTTTTTCGGTTTTGGACAACCTGTTTTTCCTTCAAAATTGATGTAATTTAAGTGCCTAAAATCCTGATTACTTCCGCTTGAGTGTTATACACTCTTTCGGTCTATAGAAAAGATGTGACCCCACTGCACTGAGTTATTTGACACTCCACTCCGCTATGAAAAATACAACAATCATTTGAGAGATTACTTTGTGTGCACCTAAGCCCTCTTACGTATCTCTGATCGATTGTATGTTCAAAATCGAAAATACTCAAAAACACAAGATGGAGTCCTAAACCTATGGAGAAGAAGAAGAAGAATTTTAGGAAAAATAAGATAGGGAATGGAAAAGCAATGTGTTTGGTCAACCCAAAACCCAATTAATTGAATGAAGAGAGAGTGCTTAATAAGGTGGTGTAACTATTGGAGGTGAACAACTTTTGTTGAGTTTCATTTATCACTCTTCACATATGGACTGCCCCACCATTAACATTCATCTTCTTTATTGCTCCATCACTTTCCACTTCTTTTCTTCTTCTATTTTATATATATATTGTAAACAAACACATATAAATGTTCATTTCACATGCGTTTTAATACTCATGCCAAATGACAAATCCTCCATAACCATAGTATCCTTCAAGTATCAATTCATCCTTGCCAAATTGCCTATAAATAGTGGCATTTGGTGAATCATTAATACATATTAATTGGTGAATTCTCTCCAATTCTCTCCATTTTCTCCCACTATCTTATTTTTGTCTTTATTTAATTTGCCCTAAATTTCCACTATCTCATTTAAATATTATATATTATTATTATTATTATTATTATTATTATTATTTCAATATTGGTAAAATTATACCCAATTTTCATCCTATTTTTACAACACGTTATCAACACGAAGTTCTACCGATTTTTTCACTGAAGGTAGTGTTGGGATTTGTGCCCTAAAACTCGTAGTTTGTAATTATGTTCTAATTAATGTAATAAAGTGTTATTATTTCAATAAAGAGTTATTGTTCGTTATCTACGAGTTTTCCTCCGTATAAACCCTAAATCCAATAAACTAAACATCCAAGGCTGTTAAATGTGTCTTTTAACTGAATGTAGTGTACATATAAAGGATCTCGGTTCGAGATACAACCTAAATGGTCTATAGTTAGGGGATAAGGTTTTGGGTACCTTACCATGGTAAAACTATGGATGTGGCCCACATTGTATACGATACAAACACAGTGATCCTAACGTGTTCGTGTAGATGACATGTGAGTGGGGATATCCTATGTAATGAGATTACATAAGACCGGACCACGAAATAGTAACCTCTAGCTGTAACGTTGTTGACTAGTTAGGTTTCTATTTCACTAGGATGACCTAGGCAACTTGATCTCAATCTTGAGCAGGTTACGAACTCCTATTCGCGAGGGATTGTCCTTTGACTAGTATGGGTGAGAGTGGCCAGATTCGCCGACTCAATATGCCTACCTTCTTGGGGACAAGACCGAGTGAGCGGCTAAGAACTTAACCTAGCAAGATGGAATTCACTCCTTCCTACCTACTAGGGTAAGTAGAGGAATGTTTCCTTAAGTGGTGTCTCCGGGACTTGAACAAAGAGCCCGACCCTCTCATTGGCCTGAGAGGGACTCTGTTTGTTGGTAGGACCACAAAAAAATTGTTAATTAGAGGAGCACTGGTACTTAAGGCACAAGATGTAACCCAGGGGTAACACAATAATTTGACCCAGCTGGTGTTACGAACATTCGTGAAGGATTGACTTGCTATTATTGGTCAATATCCATGGACACAGAAATATATCTGCAGTGAGAAGAGTGCAGCTGCGGGACTTTAGTGGAGTGTTCCCCCAGTTAACGAATGTTGATTGGGAGGTTAATGAGATTAACCGAGCAATCTCGTATCGTTGGAGTTTCTGATCTGTATGTCCATTAGGTCCACCTTCTAGCTCGTAAAGGGTTCTTAGATCATTTGAATTTGAAATGTTCAAATTCATAAGGGAATAAACTTAATGTATATTGATACAATATAATATATAGTTTTGGAACCATATATTATAAATTTAATATGAATATGATTCATATTAAACTATAGGAGAGAATTAAATATTTGAAAGAGTTCAAATATTAATTTCAAATGTGATGTGATTCATATTTGAAAACTATAGGTTAAAATCTAATGTACATTTAATGTGCATTAAACTATAGATTAAGGGGTAAAATGATTAAATGAGATTTAATCATTATTTATAATATGATTTAATTTAAATAATTTAATTAATTTGATTAATTAAATTAATTAATTAATTGGGAACGTGTCACGATGACATGTTCCCATCACTCCCCATTCCCTTATCGATAGGGAGTGAGGAGTTATCCCTGCTATCCTCTTCTTCTTCTCCAATAGAGAGAGATGAGGATTGATCGATGGAAATTATTTGCAATTTGGAATTTCTTCTGTAAGAAAAAATTCTCTCTCAAATTCCCTACACTCCAATAGTTGGAACCCTTCCCACCTAAGGAAGATCTAAGTAGAACTCAGAGAAATAGGAGGTTCTCCAAGTGGTTGTGTTCCTGCTTGAAATTACAGAGGAGTTCCTGGGTTGCTGTATAGCTGAATTCTCTAGGAGCAAGGAGTTGTTGTTCGAGGAAAAACTACAAAGGTAATACCTTTTCTCCATTTTTAGTTTAATTATTAAACGTAAGCATGTTTGCATGTATATCTCCATGCCTAATTAGATTAGAAAATGCATGTTTGTTCGATTTTTATCAATGTACTGGTTTTTGCATTTCAACCAAAACATACTTGCATATTATGATTCCAAACTCGTTTCTGTTGCTCAAGGGAATTAGATCTCCATCAATTGGTATAAGAGCAATGCTTGTTTTGCTTTGGTTGAAACAAAATTGCATTGATTTGGTGAGAAATTCATTTTGGTTTGTTGTAAAACTAGTTTAGGAATATTTTGGCCATAGTTTACTTTTGATTTGATCAATTTGTATGTAAAGGCCCCTGTGTTTTGGGCAATTAAGTACATTATCGAGTCTGTATTTGAGTTAAGAGTCGTTCGAGACCAGTTTTGTGCAATTCGGTTGAGAATCGAAGGAGAAATTGATGATTGTTGTTGTTGTGCTAGAAGAAGAAAGTTGTTGCCGGCGCAAAGCAGCGCGGTAACGCAATTCAACAAAAAAGCGGCGGTAACGCTGAGGAACGACATCGCAACGCCATCCCCTCAGCGTTGCAACGCTACCTCGATAGTAGGCGCGCGCGCGGATGAAGCGGGCGTTGCAACACTCGCATCAACGTTGCAACGCCGTGATGCAAAAACTGTTGCTGCTGACTGGTTCAAGCGGTTTGGTTCCGATTCAAGTCCGGTTCAAGGAGTTTTAGACCGGTTTATGTAATAAAATTAGAGTAATTTTATTATTTTACACTTTAGGGGCCAATTTTTTTCGGTTTTACAGCTGTATTTCTTTATGAATGTCATTTAGATTTTTTCTCACCTTAGGATAAACATGTTCATGCATTTTATTTGTATAATTGTTATATGAATATGATTTAAATGCATGATTAATTTATTTTTCATGAGTAATTAACTATAATTGTTATAATTAGATTATATGGAAAATAAATTGCATGGAGCATGTAATTACTTAGATTAAAATAAATGTTATTTTATTTTAAGTAATTTAATTATTCAATTAGTTCAATACTTTATTTAAAATTCCAATATTGGTTTTATAATATAGTTTCTTTGTCATAGGTTAATTATTAAATTTATAAAAGTTATAAATTAAAGGGGTTTTAGAAACCATAACCTATAATAAATAAATGCATGCAAACATAGGAACTTAGGTTAAAATTAAATTAGTTTTAAATTGTTTAAAATTAATCTAGACCTAAGTTTTAATTTCTAATAGGATTAGAAATTAGTCGTACATAGTATTTTAAATAGTTTAAAATATAGTAGGACATTAGGACTTTGGTTATAAGGAAACTCTACTGGTGAAGTTCTGTCTAAGGTAGGGGGTACTTAAGCTGACGGTTAACGGAACACCTCTTACCTGGGAACTAATCCAGAGCTTGAGTTGAATTAACCTTAGTTCTATTTTATATCTAGGTAATTAAAATGTTTATTCACCTAGACATAAGGTTAAAAGACCTAGTTATAACAGTTATAATAGGCATAGACTTAGATAGATTCTTTTACTCAGAATCCGACTAAGTTAAACCTATACCCTAATCTTAGGAGCTTCAGTGGGAGAAAACGAGATGTTCGCATATCTCGTTTTCTCCCACGTCCTCAAGAGTTCACACCCTGAGTTCCATGCTCGGCTACGTGGCGTCAATAGGGCGTCCCCCTACGGTATGTATTTGCATGGTTCAATACCAAGGTGAATGAGGGAAGTATCCATAGTAAATAGGAGTAGGACGCGTGTCAACGTATCCTACGGTCTCCTCCATTAGGTCGCACTGTGAGATTTTTATAGTCCGCCTGCTAGGTTGTCCTAGAACAGCCAAACCCTACAGAGGGCCTGACTATGGGGATCGGAACACCGCGAACTCCAGAAATGGATAGGGTCTCTGAGGTAATTTACCAACAATTGCCTTTCTTAATAGTAGCTTGTTGGCTCGGACCTATTGGATCTGAAAATGGTAGGGTCACATTTATGGGATGAGTTAAGCTAGTTAACAAGTCCTTGACCAAACAAACAGTAGCTAAGGACCATTGGGACATGAGATGTTCTGGTAGTGAGAATTGGCTGAGAAAGTCTCAATTCATGGGAGGAATGACTGACCGCCCGAATGAGACTTTTGTTCTAAACCCTTGAAATATCGTTGCAAAATCAAAGGTTTAATTTAAACATTGAGTTTAGTTTAAACACTAGAGTTCTTTGATAATTTTGCTAAATTTGGTTGGATTTTTAATGGGTTAAGAGGCATAACTAATTAGAACTATTTTGGACTTTCAACATGTCGTCCTCAATAATAGCCTTACTAAAAAGCGATCGTTTAACTGGTGAAAATTTTACTACGTGGAATTCCAACTTGAATACGTTTCTTGTTGTTGACGACCTACGGTTTGTACTGACTGAGGAATGTCCTTAGGTCCCTGCTCGAAACGCTCCTCAATCTGTTAAGGAGGCGTACGACCGTTGGATCAACGCCAATGATAAGGCCAAGGTCTACATTTTGGCTTGTGTTTCTGAAGTTCTAGCCATAAAGCACGAGGGCATGGTCTCAGCTCGCTAGATCATGAGTTCGTTGCAAGATATGTTTGGACAACCGTCTGGACAGCTTCGGCACGAATCCCTCAAATACGTTTATAACTCCCGTATGAAGGAGGGGTCATCAGTGAGAGAACATGTTCTCGATCTGATGGTCCACTTCAACGTGGTTGAGATGAACGGAGCGGTCATTGACGAGCAAAGTCAGATCTCGTTCATTCTGGAATCTCTTTCGAAGAGTTTTCTGCAATTCCGCAGCAATGCGGTGATGAACAAGATAGAGTATAACCTGACTACTTTCCTTAATGAACTACAAACTTTCCAGTCTCTTATGAAGAATAAGGGACAGGTTGATGGAGAGGCAAATCTATTTGCCCATTCCAGAAGGGTTCATCCTCTGGGACTAAGTCTTGTGGTTCATCTTCTAGGCTTAAGAAGACCCAAAAGAAGAAGATAGGAGGGAGAAGGAATGCACCTGCTGTTGATAAAGGCAAGGGAAAAACCAAGGTTGTAGACAAAAGAAAATGTTTCCATTGCAACGTTGATGGGCACTAGAAGCGAAACTGCCCAAAATACCTTGCTGAGCTCAAAGAGAAGAAAGGTAAATTAGATTTACTTGTTCTTCAAACTTGCTTAGTGAAAAATAATGATTTTACCTAGATACTTGATTCAGGAGCCACTAATCACGTTTGCTCTTCATTTCAGGAAACTAGTTCCTTCAAGGAGCTCGAAGAGGGTGAGATGACGCTCAGGGTGGGAACGGGAGACGTCGTCTCAGCTCGTGCAGTGGGAGATGCCAAACTATTTTTCAGAGATAGATTTATTTTTTTGAAAAAATCTGTATATAGTTCCTAAGATTAAGAGGAACTTAATTTCTATCTCTTGTTTAATAGAACTTGGATATTGTATTTCCTTTTCATTAAATGAAGCGTTCATTTTAAAAGAGGGTGTCAATATTTATTCTGCTAAATTGAAAAACGGATTGTATGTACTTAAACCGAATCAAACTAAAGCAATTTTAAATCATGAGATGTTTAAAACTGCAAATACTCAAAGTAAAAGGCAAAGAATTTCCCATAATAATACCTATCTATGACATCTTAGACTTGGTCATATAAATCTCAATCGGATTGAGAGATTATCTAAGAATGGACTTCTAAATAAGTTAGAAGATGATTCTTTACCTCCTTGCGAATCTTGCTTGGAAGGTAAAATGACCAAGCGACCTTTTACTGGAAAAGGTTACAGAGCCATAGAGTCCTTAGAACTTGTACATTCGGATCTTTGTGGTCCTGTGAATGTTAAAACTCGAGGAGGGTACGAGTATTTCATCTCTTTCATAGATGATTATTCGAGGTATGGTTATCTATACCTAATGCATCATAAGTCTGAGGCTCTTGAAAAGTTCAAAGAGTATAAGGCTGAAGTAGAGAATGCATTAGGAAAAACCATTAAAACACTTCGATCTGATCGAGGTGGAGAGTATATGGATTTGAGATTCCAGGACTATATGATAGAACATGGAATTAAATCTGAACTCTCAGCACCTAATATACCACAGCAAAATGGTGTGTCAGAAAGAAGAAATAAAACCTTGTTGGACATGGTTCGTTCTATGATGAGCTATGCTCAATTGCCTGCCTCCTTTTGGGGATACGCAGTAGAGACTGCAGTTCAAATCTTGAACACTGTTCCATCAAAGAGTGTTTCACAAACACCTTTTTAATTGTGGAAGGGCTGTAAACCTAGTTTACAACACTTCAGGATTTGGGGTTGTCCGACACACGTGCTAGTGACAAACCCAAAGAAATTGGAACCTCGTTCAAGATTATGCCAATTTGTTGGCTTCCCAAAGAAACGAGAGGTGGTCTTTTCTACAACTCACAAGAAAACAAGGTGATTGTATCGACAAATGCCACTTTCTTGGAGGAAGATCACATGAGGAACCATAAACCGCGTAGTAAATTAGTGCTAAATGAAGCTACAGATGAACAAACAAGAGTTGTTGATCAAGCTGGACCTTCATCAAGAGTTGATGGAGAAGCCAACACCTCAAGTCAGTCTCGTCCTTCTCAATCGTTGGGAATGCCTCGACGCAGTGGGAGGGTTGTTTCCCAACCTGACCGTTACTTGGGTTTAGCTGAAACTCAAGTCGTCATACCTGATGACGGCGTAGAAGATCCATTGTCTTATAAACAGGCAATGAATGACGTAGACAAGGACCAATGGATCAAAGCCATGGACCTTGAAATGGAGTCAATGGACTTCAATTAAGTACGGGAACTTGTAGACCAATCTGAAGGGGTTAGACCCATAGGGTGTAAATGGATCTATAAGAGAAAGAGAGATGCAGCCAGAAAGGTACAGACCTTTGAGGCTAGACTTGTAGGAAAGGGTTTTACCTAAAGGGAAGGAGTTGATTATGAAGAAACTTTTTTCCCTGTTGCTATTCTGAAGTCTATAAGGATACTCTTGTCCATAGCTGCGTTTTATGATTATGAAATCTGGCAAATGGACGTCAAGACAACCTTTTTGAATGGTAATCTTGACGAGAGCATCTATATGTCTCAGCCCAAAGGGTTCATAACCCAAGGTCAGGAGCAAAAAATTTGCAAGCTCAATCGATCCATTTATGGGTTGAAACAAGCATCCAGATCTTGGAATATAAGATTTGATACTGCGATCAAGTCTTATGGCTTTGACCAAAACGTTGATGAGCCTTGTGTTTACAAGAGGATCATCAACGATAAAGTAGTTTTCTTAGTACTTTATGTGGATGATATCCTACTCATTGGGAATGATGTAGGATACCTAACTGACATAAAAGATTCGTTGGCGACCCAATTCCAAATGAAAGATTCGAGAGAGACGCAATATGTTCTTGGAATTCGGATCTTCAGGAATCGCAAGAACAAATCGCTAGCTCTGTCTTAAGCCTCTTATATCGACAAAATGTTGTCTCGATATTCGATGCAGAATTCCAAGAGGGGCTTATTACCTTCCAGGCATGGAGTTCATTTGTCTAAGGAACAGTGTCCTAAGACAACTCAAGAAGTTGAGGATATGAGACGTATTCCCTATGCCTCTGCAGTAGGTAGCTTAATGTATGTTATGTTGTGCACGTTGTCAGACATTTGTTATGCAGTTGGAATAGTCAGTAGGTACCAGTCCAATCCAGGGTTAGACCATTGGACAACAGTTAAAAATATCCTAAAGTATCTTAGGAGAACGAGGGATTATACGCTTGTGTATGGGACTAAGGATTTGATCCTTACTAGATACACTGATTCTGATTTTCAGATCGATAAGGATTCTCAGAAATCTACATTGGGATCAGTTTTCACCCTTAACGAGGGAGCTATAGTATGGCGAAGCATCAAGCAAGGATGCATCGCTGACTCCACAATGGAGGCTGAGTATGTTGTTGCTTGTGAAGCAGCTAAGGAGGTTGTTTGGTTAAGGAAATTCCTTACTGATTTGGGAGTTGTTCCAAATATGGAATTTCTCATCACCTTATACAGTAACAACAGTGGTGCGGTAGCCAATTCAAAGGAACCTCGCAGCCATAAGCGAGACAAGCACATAGAGAGGAAGTATCACCTGATACGAGAAATAGTGCAACGAGGAGATGTGAGAGTCACGAAGATCACTTCGGAGCACAATATTGTTGATCCGTTTACAAAGACTCTCACGGCTAAAGTGTTCGAGGGTCATCTGGAAAGTCTAAGTTTACGAGATATGTACATAGGCTAATCTAGGGCAAGTGGGAGATATGTAATGGGGTATATGGATGCCCTAGTTTATTGTATTTCTATCTCTGTAACCACTGTTTTAGATTATGATGTACCCCACTAGAGTTTTAGTTCAAGTGGGAGTTTGTTGGGGTTTGTGCCCTAAAACTCGTAGTTTGTAATTATGTTCTAATTAATATAATAAAGTGTTATTATTTCAATAAAGAGTTATTGTTCGTTATCTATGAGTTTGCCTTTGTATAAACCCTAAATCCAATAAACTAAACATCCAAGGATGTTAAATGTGTCTTTAACTGAATGTAGTGTACATATAAAGGATCTCGGTTTGAGATACAACCTAAAGGGTCTATAGTTAGGGGATAAGGTTTTGGGTACCTTATCCTGGTAAAACTATGGATGTGGCCCACTTTGTATACGATACAAACACAGTGATCATAACGTGTTCGTGTAGATGACATGTGAGTGGGGATATCCTAAGTAATGAGATTACATAAGATCGGACCACGAAATAGTAACCTCTAGCTGTAACTCCATTGACTAGTTAGGTTTCTATTTCACTAGGATGACCTAGGCAACTTGATCTCAATCCTGAGCAGGTTACAAACTCCTGTTCGCGAGGGATTGTCCTTTCACTAATATGGGTTAGAGTGGCCAGATTCACCGACTCAATATGCCTACCTTCTTAGGGACAAGACCGAGTAAGCGACTGGGAACTTAACCTAGCAAGATGGAATTCACTCCTTCCCGCCTACTAGTGTAAGTAGGGGAATGTTCCCTTAAGTGGTGTCTCTGGAACTTGAACAAAGGGCCCGACCCTCTCATTGGCTCGAGAGGGATTCTGTTTGTTGGTAGACCACAAACAAATTGTTCGTTAGAGGAGCACTGGTACTTAAGGCATAAGATGTAACCCAGGGTAAAACGGTAATTTGACCCAGCTGGTGTTACAAACATTCGTGAAGGATTGACTTGTTGTGATTGGTCAATATCCTTCGACACAGAAATATATCAACTGCGGGACTTTAGTGGAGTGTTCCCGCAGTTAACGAATGTTGATTGGGAGGTTAATGAGATTAGCCAAGCAATCTCGTATCGTTGGAGCTTCTGATCTGTAGGTCCATTAGGTCCACCTTCTAGCTCGTAAAGGGTTCTTAGATCATTTGAATTTGAAATGTTCAAATTCATAAGCGAATAAACTTAATGTATATTGATACGATATAATATATAGTTTTGGAACTATATATTATAAATTTAATGTGAATATGATTCATATTAAATTATATGAGAGAATTAAATCTTTGAAAGAGTTCAAATATTAATTTCAAATGTGATGTGATTCATATTTGAAAACTATAGGTTAAAATCTAATGTGCATTTGATGTGCATTAAAATATAGATTAAGTGGTAAAATGATTAAATGAGATTTAATCATTATTTATAATATGATTTAATTTAATTAATTTGATTAATTAAATTAATTAATTAATTTTGAATTAATTAATTAATTAGAAATGTGTCACGATGACACGTTCCCATCACATCCCATTCCCTTATCGATAGGGAGTGGGGAGTTACCCCTACTATCCTCTTCTTCTTCTCCAATGGAGAGAGATGAGGATTGATCGATGGAAATTATCTGCAATTAGGAATTACTTCTGAAATGAAAAATTCTCTCTTAAATTCCCTACACTCCAATAGTTGGAACCCTTCCCACCTAAGGAAGATCTAAGTAGAACTCAGAGATATAGGAGGTTCTCCAAGTGGTTGTGTTCCTGCTTGAAATTACAGAGGAGTTCATGGGTTGTTGTGTTGTTGTATTCTCTAGGAGCAAGGAGTTGTTGTTCGAGGAAAAACTACAAAGGTAATACCTTTTCTCCCTTTTTAGTTTAATTGTTAAACATAAGCATGTTTGCATGTATATCTCCATGCCTAATTAGATTAGTAAATGCATGTTTGTTCTGTTTTTATCAATGTGCATTTCAACCAAAATAAACTTGCATATTACGATTCCAAACTCGTTTCCGCTGCTCAAGGGGATTAGATCTCCATCAGGTAGGTCCTCCGGGTAAGTCATTTTTTTAATAAAATGTTATTTTTCATGTTTAATTAATTTCCTAATGTATATGCAATTTCTTTTTATGTAGTATTACTATGGCAAATCTTGCAAAATTAGAGTTTGCGGCCTTGGATATTAATGGAAATAACTACTTGTCATGGGTACTTGACGCTGAGATCCATTTAGATTCCATGAATCTTGGAGAAACAATTAAAGAAGGAAATGATTCATCAAATCAAGAAAAAGCAAAAGTCATGATCTTCCTTCGCCATCATCTTCACGAGGGATTGAAAATAGAGTATCTTACAATAAAAGATTCCTACATTCTATGGCAAGGTTTGAAAGAAAGGTACGATCATCAAAAAACAGTTATTCTTCCAAAAGCTCGTTATGATTGGATTCACCTGAGGTTGCAGGACTTCAAATCAGTAAGTGAATATAATTCTGCACTATTCAGAATTAGTTCAAAATTAAAATTATGTGGAGAAGGGATTACTGATATTGATATGTTAGACACTTTCCACTTTTCATGTCTCGAATATGATCCTGCAGCAGCAATATCGAGAGAAAGGCTTTAAAAAATATTCAGAACTAATTTCATGTCTTCTCGTGGCTGAACAAAATAACGAGCTATTAATGAATAATCATGAATCTCGACCAACTAGAGCAACACTATTCCCTAAAGTGAATGCTGTGAATTTCAATAATCGTAATCGAGGTCGTGGTCGTGGTCGAGGTCGGGACCGCGGTAGAGGAAGAAATACCTATTTTCGTGGTGGGCATTATAATTTTAAGAAATCAACACGAAGTGATGATCATAAAGGCAAGGCTCCACAAGATAAGAGTTCAAAAGGTGATGAACATACATGTTTTCGATGCGGAATGACTGGGCACTGGTCACGTACCTGTCGTACGTCAAAACACCTTGTTGATCTCTATCAAGCTTCCCTGAAGGAAAAAGGAAAAGAGAAGAATATAGAGGCAAATCTTGTCATTCAAGAAGATGATGTGTTTGACCCCTCCAATATGATACATCTTGATTTGGCTGATTATTTTGAATCTCCTGGAGAGAGAATTGATGCAATCAAACAAGTAGAAGATGCTTTGTATGAAGATATATAATTAAGTATTGCTTGTAATTATTGTAAGTTTTTCTTGTTTTTGTATATATATTTAGGACTTTTTTAATCGCTTTTCTTTTCTTATCAATGAAGAAATATGGACAATTTTAATATGTTGAGTAACCCGAAAATGAGCATGAGGATTTATGTCTGGCAGACTGTGCGACTACGCACATGATACTCATAAACAGAAAATATTTTTCTAAATTGACAATGTTGGAAGCAAAAATCAATACTATATAAAATTTTTCAGACCTGATTGAAGGTTTTGGAAAAACTAGTTTTATCTTTCCTAGAGGAACAAAATTTTCAATTAATAATTCTTTGTTCTCTAATAAATCAAAAAGAAATTTATTGAGTTTCAAAGATATACGTAATAATGGTTATCATGTTGAAACTGGTCGTAAAAATAATATAGAGTGTCTCTTCACATCTATTGTTTCACATGAAAAACGTATATTAGAAACACTGCCTGCTTTTTCTTCTGGATTATATTATACTCATATACGAGTAATCGAAAGTTATGCAACAATGAACCAGAAGTTCATGAATCCAGAAATATTCAGTGTTTGGCATGATCGATTGGGTCATCTAGGATCGATAATGATGAGAAAAATTATTGAGAATTCACATGGGCATCCTTTAAAGAACCAGAAGATTCTTTAATCAAATGAGTTGTTATGTGATGCTTGCTCTCAAAGGAAATTAATTATTAGACCATCACCACCTAAAGTGGGAATTGAATCACCTACATTTTTAGAGCGAATTCAAGGTGATATTTATGGACCTATTAACCCACCAAGTGGTCAATTTAAATATTTTATGGTATTAATTGACGCATACAAGATGGTCACATGTATGCTTATTATCAAGTCGAAATCTTGCATTTGCAAAATTACTTGCTCAAATAATTAAGTTAAGAGCACAATTTCATGATTATACAATTAAGACAATTCGACTTGATAATGCTGGTGAATTTACATCCCAAACTTTTAATAATTAGTGTATGTCAATTGGGATAAGTGTTGAGCATCCTGTAGCTCATGTTCATACACAAAATGGTCTAGCATAATCATTTATAAAACGCCTGTAATTAATTACAAGACCATTGCTTATGCGAGCTAAACTTCCTACATCGGTCTGGAGTCATGCTATTTTACACGTTGCATCATTATTACGTATTAGGCCAGTAGCCTATAATAAATATTCTCCCATGCAATTAGCTTATGGCCAACAGCCGAATATATCCCATCTGAGAATTTTTGGATGTGTAGTATATGTTCCAATTGTTCCACCACAACGTACTAAGATGGGTCCTCAAAGGAGGTTAGGAATATATGTTGGATATGATTCCCCATCAATTATTAAATATCTTGAACCCCCTGACGGGTGATGTATTTACTGCACGATTTTTTTATTATCATTTTAATGAAATAAGTTTTCCAACATTAGGGGGAAGAATTAAGAAGTTGGAAAAAGGAATCACATGGAATGCATCATTATTATCTCATTTAGATCCTCGTAGAGATCAATGTGAACTTGAAGGTCAAAAAATAATTCATTTGCAAAATATAGCAAATCAATTACCAGATGCATTCACAAATGCTAAAAGAGTGACTAAATCATATATACCAGCAGCAAATGCTCCATCAAAAATTGATATCCTAAAGGAACAAGTTGTCAATAATGAGTCTGGAGCACGCCAGAAGCGTGGCAGGCCTATGGGTTTCAAAGATAAAAATCCTCGAAAAAAAAAAGTAGTTGAGAATCAAAATAATTCAATAAAAGATATGGATGTTCCAGAAGAAATCTAGAATACAACTACTCAAAAGAGTATTGATGAAAATCAAACGCTTGAGGATAATAATGAAATTTCTATAAATTATGTTACAACAGGAAAGAGATGGAACCAAAATGATATCATTGTTGACAAAATTTTTGCTTATAATAGTTCTCACGATATTATTTATGAAAGTGACGATTTTGATCCAAAATCTATCGAAGAATGTCAATGAAGAAAGGATTGGTTGAAGTGGAAAGAAGTAATCCAAGCAGAGTTGAACTCACTTTCAAAACGTGAGGTTTTTTGACTAGTACTCTTAACACCACAAGATGTCAAACTTGTAGGATACAAATGGGTATTTGTAAAGAAAAGAAATAAAAAGAATGAAGTCACAAGATATAAAGCGAGACTTGTTGCAGAAGGATTCTCGCAAGGGCCTGGTATTGATTATGAGGAGACATATTCTCCTTTGGTGGATGCAAAAAAGTTAAGATATTTGATTGGTCTGACTGTATATGAAAAACTTGATATGCATCTAATGGATGTAGTCACGACGTATTTATATGGATCTCTGGATAATACATTTAGATAAAAATCCCGGAAGGATTTAAAATACCAGAAGCATATAAATCAAGTTCTCGAGAATTATATTCAATCAAGTTACAGAGATCATTATATGGATTAAAACAATCAAGACGAATGTGGTATAATTGCCTGAGTGAATATCTGTTGAAAGAAGGATATCAAAATAATCCAATATGTCCGTGTGTTTTTTTTAAAGAAATCTCAGTCATGATTTGTTATTATAACTGTATATGTTGATGACTTAAATATAATTGGAACTCCTGAAGAGTTATCCAAGGCGATAGAATATCTTAAAAAAGAATTTGAGATGAAAGATCTTGGAAAAATAAAATTTTGCCTTGGGTTGCAAATTAAACATTTAGCAGATGGGATATTTGTTCATCAATCAACTTATACAGAGAAAATCTTAAAAAGATTCTATATGGATAAAGCATATTGATTGAACATTCTAATGGAGATTCGTTCACTGGATGTAAAGAAAGATATATTTCGACCTCGAGATGACAATAAAGAACTACTTGGTCCTGAAGTACCATATCTTAGTGCAATTGGTGCGCTTATGTATCTAGCTAATAACACAAGACCAGATATTGCATTTTCAGTAAATTTATTAACTAGATATAGTTCATGCCCTACAAAAAGACATTGGAACGGAGTTAAGCATGTACTCCAATATCTTCGAGGGACCATTGATATGAGTTTATATTATTCTAACAAATCCAGTTTTGATCTAGTTGGTTATGCAGATTCTGGTTATCTATCTGATCCACACAAAGCTAGATCTCAGACAGGTTATCTATTTACATGTGGAAGAACTGCTATATCATGGTGATCAGTGAAACAGAGCATCACGACCACTTCTTCGAATCATGCTAAAATCCTCGCAATTCACGAGGCAAGTCAAGAATGTGTATGACTAAGATCGATGACACAAACATTTGTGAGACATGTGGCTTATCTTCGAGTAAACCTCTTCCAACAATATTATACGAAGACAACACAACATGTATAACTAAAATCAAAGGAGGATATATTAAAGGAGATAGAACGAATCATATCTCTCCAAAGCTTTTCTACACTCATGACCTTGAAGAAAATGGCGACATCTTAGTACAACAGATTTGTTCGAAGGATAACTTGGCAGACATATTTACAAAGGCATTACCAACTACAACATTTGAGAAATTGGTTCACAATATTGGGATGTGACGACTCAGAGATCTCAAGTGATGTTGTCATGAGGCGGAATAAATGTATTATATAAAATATGTACTGTTTTTCCTTCACTAGGGTTTTTATCCCATAGGGTTCTTCCCTAGTAAGGTTTTAACGAGGCATATTTTATATAAAAATGGGCATTTAAGGGGGAGTATTGTAAACAAACACATGTAAATGCCCATTCCACATGCCTTTTAATACTCATGCCAAATGACAAACCCTCCATAGTCATAGTGTCCTCCATGTGTCCATTTCTTACCAATGCTTAGTGTCCAAATGTACCAACTCATCTTTCTCAAATTTCCTATAAATAGTGGCATTTGGTGGATCATTAATACATATTAATTGGTGAATTCTCTCCAATCCTCTCCATTTTCTCCCACTTTCCTATTTTAGTCTTTATTTAATTTGCCATAAATTTCCACTATCTCATTTAAATATTATATATATATTATATTTCCAAACACTTGTATTATTGATATTATTATTATATTAGTATTTCAATATTGATAAAACTATACCCGGTTTTCATCCTATTTTTACAACATTATATATATATTTGTCATTTCATTCATTGTTCTTTTTAATTGTTTCCACACTTCCCACACAAATAGGTATATATGTTTGGTGATATAAATTTGCTCAAGATTTAGTTGTTTAATACAATTGAAATGTTTTTTTTTTTAATTTTAAATTTCATATACCCTAGTATCTTAAAATTGAAAGTTTCTTTTAATATATGAATGTTTTTTCAATCAAGTCTATGTTTAGTAGCATCATGAAATTGAATAATAAAAAGTGAAAGGGTCATTTAAAAGTAGTATTGACTTTCTATGAACATGTATTTATTTTTAATGTTATTTATTATCTTTTTAGTATAATTAATGTTAAAAATTCTACTCACCGCTATTTGATTAATAAATTTAGGTAGGAATATATTTATTTTTCAATCAGGTAGGGTTGATCTTTCTTAATTTGGTAGGATGATAGAAATATTTGACAAAGAAAATGCTCATTGAAAATAATATATTTAGATGTCATATCAGAGTTCCTTTATTAAATTTTAATAAGATCAGTAAGTATGAATTTGATTCAAAACTTTTAATACTTCATAAATACATCTAACCATTTAGAACATTAGGGACCAAAGTTGAAATTGATATATATTTAGCAACGAGGAAGTTAAACCACGAAATATGTATAAAGATGAGCCAACTTAAAGTTTAGTAATAGTTTTATTTGCATTTGCAAATCACTCTTAAAAAAATCATTCCATATTACTCTAATCAAAGTTCAAACAATTAATCTAGTTTTTTTTTATTACGGTCCATTTGCATCGTCAATATATATATATTTTATTTTTTGGAGTACATCAACAATTGGGGGTGGGGATCGCCAATATTATTTTATGGGTATGGATATTAAATATTTGGAGTCTAAATATATGGCATTTAAATATTTAGGATAATAAATGTCTATGTTTAGATATGCATTTTAATTAATGTCTAAGAGTTAAATGTTTGTGTTTGGGTACGCCTATTTGAGAACTAAATGACTGTGTTTATTTTGCAAGTTTTGTTCTTTGGGGTTTTCGTACGGATGACCCCAATTTTATTTAAAAATGAGGTTTGACCCCTAGTCCTGAAATAATGAAATTTATCATTTTGTTGATCTCAGAAAGGTTGGTGCAGGATATTAATAGCCTTTCGTGATCGCGTGCATGCCCTAAATCTTGAACGCGAGTTAGGGGGCATTGCAAACACGAACTTTTCTATCACGAACACGAATGACGTCTTGGTGATATCATTGCGAGCAAACCAATCGTGTTTGCGTACAGGGAGCACGAACGCAAAGTATGCTTCAACGCGAGGAAACCTGTCGTGTTCGCGTATGTCATAACCCCAATGCGAACACAACTTTATATGATAATAAGTGGACAACAAACCCCTAAACAAGGGTTGGAGAACTTTATATAATCGTGTTGATAAACAAGTAAATAATAGTGGGACATTTATAAATCTAACTCGTTCTTCGATTTAAAGAACTAGTTGAGATTTGTTGATTGCACGTTGCTCTGTTATGTCCATTGTTCCCACATCGACCACATCTTGGTGATGGACGGTGTTCGCCTGCAGATGGGATCCTTTGTGCGCTACGTCGACCTACCTGAGACACTTTTATTGGTGGGAGGATGGTCATCTCCGTATATCCTGGTGGTCTCCTCCATTCTGAAATGTGACCTACTAGATTCAATGGCTCAGCATACACAGTTATCAGGTATTCTATGGTGTAGTAACGACTACAAAGAGTAAATGGATTAATGTTCCTATGTCTGGCGGCAACAATAGCATGCGCATGGAATCTCCATAGCTTGAAACTCTTTGCAATTGCATTCACGTGCGTTTAGGCTAACAATACCATCTAACCGACCATCTCGTACATTAAAACGGTAATAGTCGATGGGTCGACTTGATATCGTCTGGCCCTATCACAATCCGTAGTCATCTTCGTTAACATGTAATCTGGATAAATTGCATTCGTCGATGACCATTTGTTTCGCCTATCATGAAACCAATGTTGCAGATGGTTCCTTACGAACTCAAGTAAGGATGTGATAGGCAAGAGTCTTGCATCTTTTGTAGAATTGAAAGACTCGGTTGTGTTGTTGGTCATATTGTCGTATCGTCGTTGCGTTTGATGAGATCTCGCCCATCGTTCAAATCTAACCTCCTCCAAATATTGTGTCGTTGCTCCATTGCGAAAGACACACAGTTGTTCCTAATAAACATTAAATTCTGTCACCCTAAATGCTTGAGTTTCCTTCTCAAATAACTTTAGTACTACTTGATTATTCTTGAAGTTTTTTATTAAATTTGTTTTCAGGTGGTGGACACAAATTTCATGGAACGTCGTTGGAAACGACATTAACTGCATTTGTAATGGAGATATGGCGGTCAGAAATAACTACGAAACTCGACTCATCTCGAATGATATGGTTCTTCAATACTGTCATGAACCACGCCCACGACTCATCTCTCTAATTGGCAACGATCGCATGTGCAAAAGGGTACAACTACCCGTTACCATCCAACATGCAACCTTTATACTTTCCTTTTAAGTGGGGTCCACAACTATTACATTACGACAATGTGCGTACCCTCTTATGCAAGGTCCTGGCGCCATGAAAACGTACTTGAAATGAATGGAATCCTGGAGTATAATTTCAAATATTGTTCCTGGATTTCCAATTTTCAATGCTTCTCCGTAAGCATGTAGCCTTGCATATGATTCTTCCAGAATCCCCATTATAAGAGCGTACGATGTTTTCTGACTCTCTTTCTAAGGGTCATTACTAACATGCATGCATTAAGGCCCTAAATAATTTTAAATAAGTAAAATTTGATAATTAAACTCACTTTAATTTGGGATCCCATAAAAAAATAAAACATTTAAAACGTAACTAAACTTGGCCTCAATTTAAAAACATCTATAATACATAAGCGAAAACAATAATCCTTTAAAACTACTTCCTAAAACATGTATGCGGAAAACATGACTTGAGTTCCCATGGCATTCGTAGCGCGTCCCTGTCACTCGCCTGGTATGTCTTAACCTCTACCTGAAAAATATTTTTGAACAAAAGAACAAAACAAAGGTAAAGGAGTGATTATTATAATAATACCCAGTAAGTGGGGGTCGGGAAGTGCAAACACATACAATCATGACTATAGACTTTCCTGTGTGGGACCTAACTTTCTCATAACAATCATTACTATTTCTTTTTGGCTTTTAGTGGTCAATTAAGTTCTCTTGAGAGCATGTTGAGTCCGAAGACTCATGTACTATGGAGTCCTCCCTAACCCTGAGAGCATGTTGAGTCTGAAGACTCCTGAGTCATGTTGAGTCCGAAGACTCTTGTACTAGGGGTCCTCTCAAAACCCTGGGAGCATGTTAGGTTCGAAGACCACTATCTTCTGTGGAGTCATCTCAAACCCCTATTGTCATATGTAAAATAATTACCACAACCACTTATCTATTTCATGAACATACAATCATGCATGAGATCCCAATATCCTTTCACATGTATATATGCAATCATAATGATGCAATCATCATATAATCATGGCATAACTTTCATAGCATTAAACTCGAGTCAATCAATCATAAATCATAAATACATTTACATTTTCAATTACGTATTCATCACAATGACATAACTCGAAAACTCAATATACATAAATATATATGGTTGTGTCAAAACTCATTTTCAAACACTTGAAATCATTTCTGTTCGGGTCCTCTCAAACCCCTAAATCATCTGGAATTCTCTTTAAAATTAAACCATGCATTGAGGGTCCTCTCAAACCATATGGAGTAATAAATCTTGGGAAATCATTTTTGAAATAAATCCTTCAGATTCCTCCTTCGGGATAAACCTTAGAAATTCATCATTTTTAAAAAAACAAATCTTTAAGAAAAACATATTTATTTCCCTTTTCAAAATTGTTTGTAGAAAATCCCCTACCTTGGGCCTTGTCCTAAGATCTCCGAATTACTTTCACGTTCAACTTAACACGTTCCGATTTCAAAGCTCCTAAATCATAACCAAGATCTAAAATTAATTCATACATAAATAAGCTTATACTTGAAATTCGACAATAACTAGGTCGAATTACCACTAACAGAGGCTTGAAACGGACTCGAAAAATGAAACAGATAAAATCGAGCGAGTTCCGGCTAACGGCGCGTGGAGGCGGCGCGTCTTGGCGCGTGAAGGTCAGATCCGTGAAGCTCGTGAGCCGATCCATCCAAAATCGACCTCTTCTCTCTGAAAACCGGTCGAAAAACACCTAAAACCTTTGAACAAAACCGTGAACCGACTGAACCAATAGAGCTCGAACTCCGGCAAATGACCAACCGACTCTACGCTCAGAGTGGCACCAGATGACAAGGCTCGAGTTTCCGACGGCTCCCACAGCGAAGTCTTGGTTGCTGGACGAAAACGAGGGGAGCAACGGGTCTACGACTCTGGCAAGGTAGTTTCGGCGTCGTCTTCTCCTCGAACAGTTGCGACATGCAAAACTTCGAACCAACGGTAGATCGACGACGAGGGAATCGACGTGAGCAGGGTGATTGGTTCTGGCGGTCGGCGTTGTGCTTGGTCGGGGTTGGAGTTGGGGTTGTCGGTGGTGAGAGACCTTCATAGGCTTTCTTTCGTGAAGATGGGAGAAAAATGAAGAAGTAGATGCCTCGGGGCGCGTGCACACTAAAGGACACAAAGAAACCCTAATTCATCCCTTTTCTTTTAAATTACAAGAATGCCCCTCTTTTAACTCTTAACTACAAAAAGGCCCTTAACCAAATTTAAATAATCCAAATTAACTCATATATAGTTATGCCCATAAAATCTATTAAATTTGCCAAAACTTAAACTAAAATAAGAACTTCAGGGCTTGATTAATTTAAATTTCCACTAAATTAATCCAAACACAATTTTAAGAGCGACTGGAGTTCTGGGATGTTACATTGACATAGCTTATATTTACACCATAATCCCTCCCAATATCCTCGATTATATGTTTCAGCTTGTACGTGCGACCCACCCTAGAAAACGTAGCGTTTATTATGTTGCCAACAACGTTCGCTGATGTGTGTCTATGATCGTGATTTAAACCCTCAATCGTGCACGTGTGTTAAGCAACATACTTTGTTATTACGAAGATATTGCAACCCTACAAGCGCATTGCACGAAGCCTACATGTGCATGTTTCTTCGATGCATTGTGCAGTGAAGTCCTTGAATGATTTTTTAACCCTAAATTCAAAATTGTGTGTAATTGTTGTGTATACTATTGAGATTTTTGTCCTAATCTCGTGTTTGTAATATATTGATTGAAATTAATAAGAGTTATTTATTTCATCACTTTGTGTCTCGCAATATTTATAAACTTTTCCAATAAACTAAGCTCCAGGTCATTGAATTTATGAGAGAACTAGAACTTGAACGGTGTGTAGTGGACACACAGGGAAGATCACGTTCGAGTTAATGACCGAACGGTCTCATGATATATGGATAGGGTTGGAGACCTAATCTCGGATACACCGTGGATGCGACCCGCTTTGTATTAGATCTGCACGAGGTGATCCGACTCGTTCATGTAGTTGACATGCGAGTGGGGGCATCTGTGCAATGAGATTGTACAAGCCGGACCGTGAATTATTAGACCCTCATCGATGTAACACCGTTGTGATGAGGACTAATAATTTCGTAGATGACCATTAGTGACTTGACCGAATCCTCGAAAGCGTGTTACGGACTCGCATCTGCGGCAGTGCCGTTCTTTGACTAGTACGGGTGAGGGTGGTCACGATTACTCGCCCAATATGCCTATCTTCTCGTGGAATGAACCAAGTAGGAGTCGGGAACTTAACTACACGAGATGGAATTCACTCGTTCCCGCCTTTAGGGAAACTAGAGAGGGTTGTTCCCTTAAGTCTTGTCTCAGGGGCTTGGACATGGGCGCCCACCTTCTCACTCGCCCGAGAAGGGTGTTGTGTATGGTTGGAGCATCACAATATGTTGTTCATTAGAGGAGCAGTGGGGACTTAAGGAACAAGAGGTAGACACAGGGGTAAAACGGTAATTTGACCCAGCCGTGTCTACGAACAACCTGTGAAGGGTCGACTCATGGGCATTGGTTATGTCAGTGGACATGTAATATTTTGCACTGACGGGAGTGCAGCTACGGGCTATAGTGGAGTGTTACCGTAGCTAATGAATGTTGGTTAACTGGGTCAAAGAGTTTGGTAGGTTAATCTCGGATCATTGGAGCCCGTCACTGTAGGTCCATTAGGTCCCTCGGTTGGCTCCATCTAAATTTAAGAAGGGATAAAGTTTTGGTATGAAATTGAAGTGTTCAATTTCACCTTAAGGGCATTTATGTCATTTATATGAGATATGAATGATATAATATATAGTTTAATGTGAATGAGATTCATAATAAACTATAGGTTAGCCTAATTGTTGAATTAGGGCTAATTGGAGAATTTGATTGAGAGAAATTAAATTGGATGTGATTCAATTTGATAAATCGACAACTATTGCAAATGAGATTTGCAATATGAGATATGAGATATCTTATATTATATGATTATGCAAATGAGTTTTGCATAACCTATGATTGTGGTAAAGTGGTAAATATGTGGACATTTTTAACTCCACTAATCCACTATATAAACCCTTCTTTCAAGAAGGATGAAAACTCACTCTCTCATTTTTTAGTTTTACACAAAAAGAGAAGAGAAACTCTCTCTATTCTCTCTCAAATTCTCCTCCCTCTCCAAAACCAAAAGGGTTCCCACAAGCCTCCTTTCTCCAAAAGAGAACAACCGAGAAGGCTTCTTGGTAGTGTTTTGACTCTCAATCGTTGGAGGAAATCGTTGTGTACGAGGAGCACGAAGAGTTCGTGGATTTGAAGAAGATATTGTGAAGAAAGTCTTCAACAAGTAAGTAAAATCCTTTCTTACTGTTTTTTCTTCTTCTTAATTGCATGTTTAGCCTAGATCTATGTATTAGATCAATTTTAACAAAGACGGTTTGCGTAATTGATACATCGACGATTCAATCGTCTTCCGCTGCACGGGATTTTCATTCCCTTCAATTGGTATCAGAGCTATTTCGATGGTTTCTTAATTATGCACTATTTTGTTAAAATTTGGTGGGTGTTTTACCATAATTCATGAGATGAATGTCTTGCTTTGCATAATGGATGTTTTCGGTTTTTGGCACTTTTAGATTTATTTTCTGTTTGATGAGATCAAATGTAAAGGGCCCCTGTTTTTTGGGCATTTTTTAGAAAATAAATCGAGTCTGTAAGTCCGTGTCGTTCGTGGCAAGTGTTGCTGTGAAGAAATCGGAGCGGAAACAGGCGGAAATCGACCAAGAACAACAAAGGTGTTTGCTATTCTGTCGATGGCATTGAGACGCTTCCCAATGGCGTCTCAACGCTATCTTCGCGGATGGAGGCCCTGTAGCGTATCAGCAGCGTTGTAACGCTACTTGGCGTTGAGAACGCGGTCGACGCTCGAGACGACGACGGCGGCAACGTTAACGCCGCTTTACAGCGTTAACAGCAGCACGCGTTGAGGAGCGATTCATGCGGCGATTACGCGAGGACGTGGGTTCAAGCCTCCACTTGGGCGGTTTTCACACGTTTTATTTATTTATTTTAATAAAATGTATTTTATTATTTTTAATTTAATTATTTTATTAAATAATATTAATATAAATGTTATATTAATGTTATTTAATTAAATAATTGCCCCTAGGTGCCAAAAATTGGTCCATTTTTGCTATTTAATTATTTTATGCATGAGATGTATATTTTAATTAATTTCTATGTGCATATTGTATGTCATATAGATTTAAAATCCCACCTTAGGTTAAACATTTCATGCATCATATTTATATTATAAGATTATAATATATAGTATGCATGATAGGATTATATTATAAGAGTTATAATATAATGTATGCATGTTTTAATTTATTTAAATATAAGTGTTATATTTTAAATTAAAAGCATGCTCATGCATTTAAATTCATATGATGAATTATATTATGTTATAGTATATAGTATTATTCATGTGATGGATGATCAAGCACTATAACATAGAAATGCATGCAACCTAAGTTAATTATTAGTTTTAAAGTGTTTAGAACTTGAATAATTAGACTTAGGTTTTCTAATTTTCTAATGAGATTAGAAATTTAGGAAATCAAATATAACCTATGAATGGTGTGATAAGTAGTAACTCTGTCTAAGGAAGGTTTTGTCTAAGGCTAGGTATTTAAGTTTGACGCCATGAACACCCCTACACCGAAACCGACACAGGAGTGAATTCATCAGGAGATTCTTAGGTTATATTTTTCGTGAGTGTCGTTAATTAAGTGTTAATTAATTTACTCACATAGACCTAAGTTAATAATGTGATTATAAACTTAGGTTAATACCATATAAAAGTTATATTGGTAGACTTAGGTAAATTTTAGCTTAGGTTTATCAAGGTCAATCCCTAATAAAATTTGAAGTCTTGAGTGGGAGAAAATAAAGTGTATGA
Organism: Trichosanthes cucumerina; assembly: GCA_036507285.1. Taxonomy (NCBI): domain Eukaryota; kingdom Viridiplantae; phylum Streptophyta; class Magnoliopsida; order Cucurbitales; family Cucurbitaceae; genus Trichosanthes; species Trichosanthes cucumerina. The sequence goes on along the minus strand of CM071842.1, from coordinate 27,201,764 downwards.
GATACATTTGAATTTCCAACCACAAATCTCCTTTATAGTCCGCATGCTGAGATCTATACTCGGCCTCGTGGCGCAAATGGGAGCGCCCCCTTCGGATGGCATTTGTATAGGTCAATATCATCGTGGATGGAGAGAGTACTTATAGTGAGTGGGAGCGGGACTTTGAAAACGCAGAGACCACGGTCTCTTCTTTCGATTCACACCGTGAGACCCTATGATCTTCCCGCTAGTTTGGCTGGACCGAGACAATCCCGCCGGAGGGCTTGATCATGGGAGTCTAAACACACCAGTGAATTTCGAAAGGGATCTGATTTCTGGTTGGTTTTCCTTCTTGGTTCACCCCTTCGGTGGCTATTGTTTGGACGGATGCTTGGAAACTTAAAGATTGAGGGTGACACTCACAGAATTCGTTAAGTGTTAATGAATTCGACCGAACAATGGTAATTGGACGCCTAATGGAATAAGAGTTATTCTGGGATTAGGGTCTGATCGAGAAAGTCTCGTCCTAGAGGAGGAGTGTTCTGTTCACCCTTCGGTGGCGGTCATTCTAAACCTTTAGGGTATCATTGCAAAATTTTGATTGACTTATGGATCATGAAACAAATTTTGCTAAAACTTGATTGGATTTCTTAAGTTTATACGAGACTGAAACAAAGTTTTTCTTGTTTTTTCAACTAAAAATATCTAGCGCAATTATAGCTTTACTCGCTTCGGACAAATTAGTGAGGGATAACTATCAAAGTTGGAAAAATAACATAAATACAATTTTGGTACAAGATGACATAAAGTTCGTGTTATCTCGAGGAGTGTCTCGAGATGCGGGCTCGGCAGCATGTCGCGAAGTGTTCGCGATGCATACGATCGATGGATCGGGGCCAATGAAAAGGCCAAGGTCTATATTATTGCCGGCATGTCCGATGTCTTGGCAAAGAAGCACGCGCCGATGGTTTCGCTAAGGAGATCATGGAGTCTCTGCGCAGAAATGTTTGGACAAGAAATTCTTTCAGTCGGCATGATGACTCGCTCAAATACGTTTTCAACGCGACGGATGAAAGAAGAAGGGTCGTCTCGTCCATGAACACGTTCTAGACATGATGACCCACTTCCATCCGCCGAGATGAACGAGGCTTCGATCGATCGAGTCGTCGAGCAGTCGCTTTATTTTGGAGACTCTTAGAAGAGTTTCTTGATTCGTAGCAATGTTGTTATGAACAAAATTAGCTACACACCGACAACCCTCCTCAATGAGCTGCTGAATTTTCAATCCTTGCATAGGGTCGGGAATGCGAGGCAAATGTTGCCTCATGTGTCTTATCACGGGGTTCGACCTGCAGGGACGAAACTCGTTGCTCCTTCACGCCCGAAAGGGAAGAAGAGGATGAAGAGAGGTAAAAGCGACCGAGCCGCGCCCACAAGGGCAAGAGGGTCAAGGAGGTTGCGAGAAAAGGAAAGTGTTTCCACGCAATGGGGCGGTCCTTTGGAAAAGAAAGCGTCAGAAATTCCTTGCGAGAAGAAGAATCAAGGTAAATGTGATTTACTTGTGGATGAAACTGTTTAGTGGAGAGTAGTGCTCTGCTCGATATCGGATTTCGCGCCACTAACCACGTTTGTTCTTCTTTTCGTGGGATTGATTCTGGCGCATCGCTGCGAGAGGACGAGGTGACTCTACGGGTTGGATCCGGGGAGCTTGTCTCTGCTGTAGCGATCGGCACGGTGAAGCTAAACTTTGGCGGGAAGTACTTATTGTTGGACAATCTGTACATAGTTCCAGGGTTTACTAGAAACCTTGTTTCAATTTCCTGCCTTATAGAACAATGTATTTCAGTTTCTTTTGAATCGAATAAAGCGTTTATTTCTTTCAAAGGCAATGTAATTTGTTCAGCTTCACTTGAAAATAATCTGTATGTTTTGAAACCTAATTCGGTCAAAAGTGTTGTGAATACTAAATTATTTAAAACTGCAGAAACACGAACTAAGAAAGCGAAAGTTTCTCCAAAAGAAAATGCCCATCTTTGCCATCTTCGGTTAGGCCACATTAATCTCAATAGGATTGAGAAACTAGTGAAGAGTGGACTTCTAAACGAGTTGGAAGAAAACTCTTTACCGGTGTGTGAGTCATGTCTTGAGGGCAAAATGACCAAACGTCCTTTTAGTGGAAAAGGATATATAGCCAAAGAGCCTCTTGAGTTAGTGCATTCTGAGCTTTGTGGTCCGATGAATGTTAAAGCTCGGGGCGGTTATGAGTATTTTGTGTCTTTCATAGACGACTACTCCAGATATGGGTATATTTACCTAATGCATAAGAAGTCTGAAACTCTTGAAAAGTTCAAGGAGTACAAGACTGAGGTTGAGAACCTCTTAGGTAAATCGCTTAAAACACTTCGATTGGATCGGGGTGGAGAGTACATGGACACTGAATTCCAGGACTATATGATAGAACACGGAATTACGTCCCAACTCTCAAGACTGATATGCCCACGCAGAATGGTGTATCGGAGAGGAGAAGCAGAACCTTGTTGGACATGGTTCGGTCGATGATGAGCTATGCTCGTCTCTCCCGATTCTTTTTTGAAGTGCGCAGTGGAGCTGCGGTTTATATTTTGAACAACGTTCCCTCGAAGAGTGTTTGTGAAACACCTTTCGAGCTCTGGAGTGGACGTAAAGGTAGTTTACATCACTTCAAGATTTGGGGATGCCCGACCCATGTGTTGGTGTCAAACCCGAAAAAGTTGGAACCCCGTTCGAAATTGTGCCTATTCGTAGGTTACCCTAAAGAGACTAGAGGTGGTATGTTTTATGATCCTAGGGAAAATAGGGTGTTTGTGTCGACAAACGCCACTTTCCTAGAGGAAGACCACGTCAGGGATCATGTACCAAGGAGTAAGATTGTATTGAATGAAATGGACAGTTCATCAGCAAGAGTTGCTAATGGGGCTAGTACGTCAACAAGTGTTGTTGATCCTAGCACGTCTAGTCAAATCCGTTATCAAGAGTTGGGAATGCCTCGACGTAGTGGGAGGGTTGTGAGACAGCCTGATCGCTACATGGGTTTAGCTGAAACCTCAGTTGTCGCTCCTGATGATGACTGTGAGGATCCATTGTCCTATGATCAGGCAATGGTTGATGTTGACAAAGACGAGTGGATTAAAGCTATGGACCAAGAAATGGAGTCTATGTACTTCAATTCTGTATGGGAGCTTGTGGATCAACCGGATGGGGTAAAACCTATGGGTTGCAAATGGATCTACAAGCGTAAACGTGGCGTAGATGGGAAGGTGCAGACCTTCAAAGCCCGACTAATGGCAAAGGGTTTTACCCAGGTTGAAGGGTTGACTATGAGGAGACCTTTTCACCTGTTGTCATGGTAAAGTCGATCAGGATCCTTCTGGCCATTGTCGCGTATTATGACTACGAGGTATGGCAGATGGATGTCAAGACAGCCTTTCTGAATGGCAAACTTGATGAGACCATCTACATGGACCAAATTTAAAAGGTTCATTGCCCAAGGCCAAGAGAAAAAAGTTTGTCGGCTTCATAGGTCCATTTATGGACTGAAACAGGCTTCGAGGTCTTGGAATATAAGGTTTGATGAGGCAATCAAATCTTATGGCTTTGATCAAAATGGCGACGAGCCTTGTGTCTACAAGAAAATCGTTGACAAAACTGTCGCATTTTTAGTGTTGTATGTGGACGATATTCTTCTCATTGGGAATGAGGTAGAATTTCTTACTGACGTTAAGAAGTGGCTAGCTTCGCAATTCCAAATGAAAGATTTGAGAGAAGCTCAGTATGTTCTAGGTATCCAGATAGTCAGGAACCGAAAGAACAGAACGCTAGCCTTGTCTCATATAGACAAGATGTTGTCTAGATATAAGATGCAGAACTCCAAGAAGGGCTTACTGCCTTTCAGGCATGGGGTTCACTTGTCTCAAGGATCAATGTCCTAAGACTCCTCAAGATGTTGAGGATATGAGACGGATTCCATATGCTTGGCTATAGGGAGCCCGATGTATGCCATCTTTGTGTACTAGGCTCGACATCCGTTATGTAGTAGGAATTGTCGGTGAGATATCGGTCCAATCCAGATTAGATCACCTGGACACCGTAAAGGCAATCCTCAAGTATCTTAGGAGAACGAGGAACTACGACTTAGTGTATGGGAGTGGGGATTTGATCCTCACGGGATACACAGATTTCGATTTTCGACCGATAAGGATTCTAGGAAATCCACCTCGGGGTCAACCTTCATTTACGAATGGAGAAGTCAGTAGTATGGCGAAGCATCAGCAGGATGCATGCATCGATTCCACTATGGAAGCGGAGTATGTTGCGGCTTGTGAAGTTGCAAAGGAAGTCGTTTGGCTTAGGAAGTTCATGATGATTTGGAAGTTGTTCCTAACATGAACTTGCCCATCACAATCGTTTCGCTACGTGATAATAAGGTGGTGCGAGAGCTAACTCACGTGAGCCTCGGAGCCATAAGAGAGGCAAACACATTGAGCGCAAGTATCATCGACACGGGAGATTGTGCACCGCGAGACGTGATACCACGCAGAGATAGCGTCGGAGCACAACGCGTGTGATCCATTTACAAAGTCCTCACGGCTAAGGTGTTTGAGGGTCACCTAGAGAGTCTAGGTCTTGAGAGCTTCCCGAGCGGGGCAAGTGGGAGATATGTAAACGGGTATTCAATGCCCTAGTTTATTGTATTACTTCGTTGTAATTTATGTACATTTAAAAATGTATTTTCTCCACTAGCTTAGTCCAAGTGGGAGTTTGTTGGGATTTTTGTCCTAATCTCGTGTTTGTAATATATTGATTGAAATTAATAAGAGTTATTTATTTCATCACTTTGTGTCTCATAATATTTATAAACTTTTCCAATAAACTAAGCTCCGTGGTCATTGAATTTATGAGAGAACTAGAACTTGAGCGGTGTGTAGTGGACACATAGGGAAGATCACGTTCGAGTTAATGACCCGAAGCGGTCTGATGATATGGATAGGGTTGGAGACCTAATCCTAGATACACCGTGGATGCGCCCGCTTTGTATTAGATACTGACGAGGTGATCGACTCGTTCATGTAGTTGACATGCGAGTGGGGGCATCTGTGCAATGAGATTGTACAAGGCCAGGACCGTGAATTATTAGACCTCACGATGTAACACCATTGTGATGTAAGGACTAATAATATCGTGAGATGACCATTAGTGACTCGACACGAATCCACGAGGCATGATACGGACTCGCCTCATGAGGGTCCGTTCTTTTGACTAAATGCGGGTGAGGGGGTGGTCACGATTACTCGCCCAATATGCCTATCTTCTCGGGGACGAGAACCAAGTAGGGAGGTCGGGAACTTAACTACGCGAGATGGAATTCACTGCGTTCCGCCTTTAGGGAAACTAGAGGGTTGTTCCCTTAAGTCTTTGTCTCAGGGGCTTGGACACGGCGCCCACCTTCTCACCGCCCGAGAAGGGTGTTGTGTATGGTTGGAGCATCACAATATGTTGTTCATTAGAGGAGAGCAGTGGGGACTTAAGGAACAAGAGGTAGACACACAGGGTAAAACGGTAATTTGACCTAGCCGTGTCTACGAACAACCTGTGAAGGGTCGACTCATGGGCATTGGTTATGTCAGTGGACACGTAATATTTTGCACTGACGGGAGTGCAGCTACGGGCTATAGTGGAGTGTTACCGTAGCTAATGAATGTTGGTTAACTGGGTCAAAGAGTTTGGTAGGTTAATCTCGGATCATTGGAACCCGTCACTGTAGGTCCATTAGGTCCCTCGGTTGGCTCCATCTAGATTTAAGAAGGGATAAAGTTTTGGTATGAAATTGAAGTGTTCAATTTCACCTTAAGGGCATTTATGTCATTTATATGAGATATGAATGATATAATATATAGTTTAATGTGAATGAGATTCATAATAAACTATAGGTTAGCCTAATTGTTGAATTAGGGCTAATTGGAGAATTTGATTGAGAGAAATTAAATTGGATGTGATTCAATTTGATAAATCGACAACTATTGCAAATGAGATTTGCAATATGAGATATGAGATATCTTATATTATATGATTATGCAAATGAGTTTTGCATAACCTATGATTGTGGTAAAGTGGTAAATATGTGGACATTTTTAACTCCACTAATCCACTATATAAACCCTTCTTTCAAGAAGGATGAAAACTCACTCTCTCATTTTTTAGTTTTACACAAAAAGAGAAGAGAAACTCTCTCTATTCTCTCTCAAATTCTCCTCCCTCTCCAAAACCAAAAGGGTTCCCACAAGCCTCCTTTCTCCAAAAGAGAACAACCGAGAAGGCTTCTTGGTAGTGTTTTGACTCTCAATCGTTGGAGGAAATCGTTGTGTACGAGGAGCACGAAGAGTTCGTGGATTTGAAGAAGATATTGTGAAGAAAGTCTACAACAAGTAAGTAAAATCCTTTCTTACTGTTTTTTCTTCTTCTTAATTGCATGTTTAGCCTAGATCTATGTATTAGATCAATTTTAACAAAGACGGTTTGCGTAATTGATACATCGACGATTCAATCGTCTTCCGCTGCACGGGATTTTCATTCCCTTCATATACCGTATTTGGTCTCATATTTTTATTTATTTATTTTTGTATTTATTTATTTATTTTTGTTTTGTTGGTCTAGTTTTTTTTTATTTATTTTGATCTTTTTATTTATTTATTTATTTTTTAGTTTAGTTTTTTTATTGTAATTTGATTTGATTTTACATTTGATTTTCTCTTTATTTTTTTCCTTTTTTTCTCTCTCTTTTTTTTTCACCTTTTTTTATTCGATAAACCTAGTCCTCTTCCCTATCACAATAATAGTTCCCTATCGCAATAATAGATCAAACCTCACCTTCTTCCTCAATAAGAGGATTCACAGGTTATCCCTTTTTCGTATTCTTGATGGTTTTAAAAAGGGGAGGCAGAAAGAAGGAAGGAAATAAAGGAAGAGAGAAGGAGAACTGGAAAAGGGAAGATCGTAAAATTTTCATTCATACAGTAAGGTTTTCTTTATTTGACCAATGGGTTTTAATTTTCATCTGTTACATCTCTGTTTGCTTTTAGAAATAGGTTTAAGGTTTGACTTTTTTTAAATTGGTTTTTCATTCGCCTGTATGCTTTTAGAAATAAGTTTAGGTTTGTTTTTTTTTTTTTAAAGTTTTGGTTTTCATTCATTTGTTTATTGTATCTTTTTATTTTGGATTTTAGTTTGTTCTAAAATTCATTTAATTTGGCATGCCTATCTGTTTGGGTTGTATATATTGTTACATGTATATTGGTGGTATGTTTATTTGTTTCCCTCTTTTTTAGATCCATTTGACTAGTCTGTATATACATTTAAGTTGTATGATTATTTATTTGTTTCTCTATTTATTTAGATTTATTTGGTCAATATGTATATTCGTTTAGGTTGTGTGTTTATTTGTTTATCTGCAAATTTATTTATTTATTGACCAGCTTGTATGCTTTTTACCCTTTTAGATTTATTTGACCAATTTGTACATTCGTTTAGATTGTACGTTTATTTTTTTAGCTGTATATTTATTTTTCATTTAGTGAACGTGTGTTGTATGTTTATTTGTTTATCTGTATATTTATTTTATTTATTTGGCCAATTTATATATTCGTTTAGGTTGTATGTTTATTTGTATATCTCTATTTTTTTTAGATCTTTTGACCAATCTGTATATCTATCTAGGTGTATGTTTATTTACTTATTTGTAGATTTATTTGCTCATACCTATTTAGATTCTTTTTTGTATTTGTTTATCAAGTAAATTTTGCTTATCATAATATTTTTGTTTATTTTATTATAGTTTATTCACTGTATTTGTATATTTATTTGTCCAACCACGGTAGATATGTTAGTTTGGTCACTTTGCTATCTATTTGGTCACGCTGTTTTTTTTTTTCTGTTTTTCCGCCACTATATGTTATATTTGAAAATCTGTATGTATGTCTTAATTTGACATATTTTAATTTGGCCTAGCATGTGTACTTTAATTTGGTAGATTTGGCCACTTTATGTAATGTTTTAAGGGTTTGAGCATGTATATTTTAATCTAGCCAATTGTATTATTAGAATCCTGCATATTTTGATTTGGTTAGATTCGAGTCACTGTGTTTATAGTGTTAATTGGAAAATTTATCTATCTTTTCTTTATTATTTGTTTATAATAATATATTCGATATTTACATTTTGGCATCAAAGTTTGAAATAAAACAAATTTGTCCATTTTAAAATTGGATTTCTGAAATAAGAACCCTCCAATTTCGAAATTTACATTTTGGCATCAAAGTTTGAAATAAAATAAATTTGCGCTCCTTTTACAATTGCATTTTTGAAATAAAAATCTCATAATTTTTCAAAATTACGTTTTGGGCAATGATAAAACTAAAAAATAAAAGAGAACAAAACTAAACTAAAACTAAAGTAGGAAATCAGTAAAATTGTCCCCAATATTCTAAACGCTTGTGCAGCTACCCCAAGAATTTGAGCATATGTCTATCGTTCGGTTGCGTACGTACAATGGTCGTTGTCAAGGTACGGGCATCTTCTGCCAAGTGATCTGCCCTCCTAGAAACGCTTCTAATTTGGGTCATCACATGCTCTATTGTTGCGTAAAATTATATTGCAATATCGCAAGTGTACAGGTCAAATTTTAATATAGTGATTTGAGTACAAAGTATCGTCCTCAAGAATGAGTTTTCTAGATTAATTAATTACCAAGATACTTATTCTTAATTTTAGCTAAAGCAACAAAACTTTGATGGATAGTGAAAACAAAGATAGAAAATAAATGTATAATTGGAGACAAGGAAGATGATTTCACAAGTTAATTCCTTATTTAACACATGCAATGAACTAATATTATCAATTTATAAATAAGAAGTGAAAATAGTCAAGAGAATCTTTCGATCCGTAGTGAGCCTCGCACACACGATAAATTCTAAAGTTTCCTTATGAATTTTAAAAGCATGCACGACATTAAGCAACTTCTTTATGTGTCTCCCAAAGAACTCTAGGTCATTCTCATGCCAGATTTCTAAGGATTTTGACAACTTTGCTCTAATCTAAGTTTCTTTCTCTCGAGTCCACTTAAACCAACAAGATTTATGAAATTAAGAACGAATTGCAAAAAATAAATAACATAACAAAGTTCAATACATAATCAAATAAATCTAAAACATGTTGATCAAATTCCAACTAATACGTTTAGCTACTCAAAATCACCATAAAAACAAGCTAAAGTCATAGGAAAAGTCTTTAAACTCAATTACAAACTAAAAGAAAGAGAAATAAACTTATGTGTCGATGTCGGTCCCTCCTTCCCGAGCTTCCGTCACGATCTCGAGCCTCCACAAACGCTTTGACTCCCAAGGAATGCTCTTCTTTCTCTTCGTAGAGTGTGTATTTCGAAATTAGGACTAAAAACTATCAAATTCTGCTCCCTTTGCAAGTTGGAAATCATGTTGTATTTATAGTGCAATCGGCACAGCGTTGCAACGCCATGCCCTAGGCGGGTAACAATTATGGAAATACTCGGCGACGTTGCAGTGTTGAAGGCATCGTTGCAAAGCCGCTACCTTAAGCGCGCGCCCAGCTTATCGAACTAGCATTGCAACGCTAGAAAGCAACGTTGCAACACCCTCACCATGGTTCTTCAATATTGATTCTTATCAAGATAGCGCTGGATGCTGCAAAGCAGCCTTACAACGCTACTGGCACGGGTCTTTTAAGCATAAAATCTACAATCAAGGTGTTGCGACGCCCTACAGGGCGTTGCAACGCCATCACCTCGGGTCTACTAGCTTGGAATGATCCTTCTACTTCTAATTGATTTTATTTTAAGCTCCAAAAAGTCTTGATTTGATCCCGAGTGATCCATAATGTCTCCAAATGTTGTGTTTAAGCTCTTAACCTGAAATCAATGATTAAAACACATAAAAACCCTAAAATTAACATAAAACTAGCAAATAGTCTATCTAAAGATAACACAATTTGTGTGCTATCATATGTCCTGCTACATAATGTTGTATTATCATGTCTCAAAAAGTTGAAATCCTCTTTTAGTCTATCATGTTGGATTTTTAAGTGGGTGTAATTGCTTTTTAACCCCTCGGCAGCATTCTGATACTTACTGAGGTGAACATCGAGGGATTAAATAGATTTTCTCAAAGCTACATTTTCACAATTGATTCCACTTAATTGCTCTTCTTTTGCATTGAGTATTAGCTGCAAGTCATCAATTGTTCGTCGCAACGTTACATTTTCATCCACTATCTTAGTAATTTCTTTATTTCTTGAATCAATGCCTTCCTCCAACCTTTTTGCTAACTCACAGTGTGTGGTGATCTCGAATTGTTGTGATTTAAGCGCTGCTTCTGAAATCTCTTTATCTCTTCTCAATCGATGCATCCTTCTATTCAGGTCGGGAGCCTCCGTATCTAATGTTGATATCTCCTTTTCTAATTTTCCTTGTTTGCTTACACTGCCTCTTATCTGGTTCAATTCTTTTTCTAGTTGGGCATTATGCAACAATCCTTGTTTCATTTCTATTTTCAATAGCGATGAATTTATTTTCCTCAGCTCATCATTCTCCTTCTCACGTGCTTTATGTTCCGCCAAATGATCTGGTATCACTTCTACCTTAGGTTCTACCTTGACTTTGATGATTGATGATGCGACCATGGTCTTGGCTCTGTCCGAATGCCACATTTTATATACGTCTGACATATCATCATGAAATTGCCCACTTTTGATTTTAGTGGTTTCTTGCCACGCTTGCACAATCTGCTGAACTTTGTTTTTTAAGGGATTTGGAATTCCCGCAGCAGAAGACGTTGTGAAACGTCGTTGTTTCGTTGTGTAATTCTATCTTAAAATCGAACTAAACTACTTTAATTCTAGGCTAAACATGCATAAAAGAAGAGGAAAAACAGTAAGGAATCTCGGTACTTACTTGTTGAAGAACACTTCTTCAAAGCTTTCCTCCTCCGGTCAGGATCTCTCTCGAACAGACGATCTCCTCGAACACGAACCTCGATCCGAGCAGTGAGACACCTCCACAGGGTCTTCTCAGTTGTTCTCGGGAGGTTTAGGGAGAGTATGTAACGCCCCTACTTTTATAACATAAGTTCCTAGGGACATTACTACTCATGCATGCATTCGAGGCCTTAAATAACTTTAAATAAGTAAAAATTGATAATTCAAATCGATTTAATTTGGGATCCCATAAATACAAAACATTTACAACTAACTAACTTTGGCCTTAATTTAAAAATCGTTATACTACATAAGCGGAACTAAAGTCATTTTTAAAAAAATACTTTCTAAATCATGTATGCGGAAAATCTTGACTTGGTTTCCATGACTTCTGTAGCGCATCCCCGTCACTCGCCTGGTATGCTCTCGCCTTTACCTGAAAATATTTTAAAACAGAGAAAACGCAACAAAGGTAAAGGGGTGAGTATTATAAAATACCCAGTAAGTGGAGGTCGGAAAATGGTAACACATGCAACATGACTTTCCTTTAAACATGACTTTTATACATGACTATTATTCGTGACTTTTAAAATCATAAAACTTTCCGTTGTGGGACCTAAAACTCTTTTCATAAAATCATGACTTTCTCCTTTGGCTATAAGTGGTCAAAATTGAGTCTACCTGAGTCTTTTCATATTGAGTCCCTCACAGACCCCTATAGGTTTGAGTCCTCACAGACCCTATAAGATTTGAGTCCCTCATGGACCCTATAAGTTTTGAGTCCTCATGCACCCTATAAGTTTGACCCATAGGGTCTCGGTGCATGTTTTACCATGCATAAATTCTCAGGAGACCAATTGCCACAACCCACATAACATGTTCATATTCACACAATATGCATGAGGTCCCATATATGTCCACACATATATAGGCGATCATAATGATGCACAATCACATAATCATGGCATAGCTTTCATAAATTTAAAACCTGAGTCAATCAATCATAAAGCATAAATACATTTACATTTTCAAATACGTATTCATCACAATAGTATAACTGAACATCTCACTATATGTAAATATACATAACTGTGTAAAAGAAACTCATTTTCAATTACTTTAAAAAAAACATTTCTATTTGGGTCCCCTCAGACCCTTAAATCACTTGGAACCCTCTCGAATTCCAAGATTAGTTTCTTTTCTAAATCTTTTGAAAATTATTTACTTAGGGTCATTTCAAACCCTTTGAAATATTTCTTTTCTAAGTTCAAGTCTTAAGCATAAATCCTGGGACACCATCCTTTGAAATAAATCCATGATAATACTCTTTTTGGAGTAACCTTTGAATTTCATCTTTTGCAATAAATATTTCATAAAATGCGCTAACTCCCATTTTCAAAATCATTTATAGAAAATCCCTTACCTAGGGTTTCGATCCAAGATCTACAAAAGCTCCTAAAATCTTGTCATTACTTTCACGTTCAACTCGACACTTCAATTTCTAAATCTCCTATATCATAATCAAGATTCATAACTAATTCTTACTTAAAGAAGCTTATAATCGAAATTTGACGATAACTAAGACGAATTACCACTAACAGAGGCTTGTAACGGACTCGGGAAAGCAAACGGGTGGAAACGGGCGAGTACCGGCAGACCGACGGCACGTGACCGGTCGGCGGCGGCGCGTGGCCGGCCGGCAGCGACCAACGGCGGCGCGTGGTGTGGCACGACGGCACGTCTCCGAGCGTGGAGCATACCATTGGAAAGCTTGTGGCCCGATCAATCCAAAACCAACCTCTTCTCTCTTAAAATCGATCGGAAAAAGGATGAACCGACCGAACCAAATATCAAATTGGCGGTTCACAACTCAACTTCCGACGACTTGATTCGTAATGCTCAGTTTGTGGCTTGCAGTTCCGGTGAGTACGACGTCTGCAGCAGACGCGTGCAGCAGTTCAACCACCGGCGGTTTCGCGTGATGGAGGTTGCAGCAGGGACAAGGGTGTGAGAACGAGGCTGCCGGCGAATGACCTGCGTGACTACGAACGGGGAGGATGAGCGGCGGCGAAACAACTCGGCGACGAAGGCGAGGCGTTCGACGACTGCAGCCACGGCTCGATCAGTTGATCAGCTTTTCGGTAACACACAACGTGATCGATCGCGGTGAAGCGGGATCTCGTGGTGGTGGACAAAGATTTTCACGGTAGCTGTGCAGGCTTATCGATAGAGAGGGTGAAGATGGCCTCTTCGAAAACTGTGCCTCTCCAAAGCTAACCCTAGTTTGACTTCTTCTTTAGAAAATTACAAAAATGCCATTCCTCTTCCTTTTAACCACAAGCATGCTCTTAAACCAAATTAAGTGTTCTCAAATATGTCTTTAATTACCCAAATTCCTTAATTTACATAACTTTCAATAAAAATACAAAACCCCAAGACCTAATTAATTTAATTTCCATTAAATTAATCCAAAACACAAATTAAAAGATACTTGAAGTTCTGGAGCGTTACAGAGTAGGTGAGACCCCCTTTGGTTTTGGGTGAGGAGAAATCTACAGAGAATTGAGAGAGTTCTTGAGAGAGAATGCTTTGCTCTCTTTGGATCTAAAATCCAAAAAATGGCAAGAGGTTTACCAAAAGCTTCTTGCAAAGCCTTTATATACCATTGTGTGATGGAGTTCAAACCTCCACCAAATCACAATATTACCACAACTATATGATATACAAATCATATTTTCATATCACATAATATAAGGTATCTCATACCTTATTATACAAATCCCATTTGCATAATGTGGAATTTTAAATTGAATCACATTCAATTTAATTTCTCTCAATTCAATTTCTCCAATTAGCACTAATTAATCAATTGGGCTATACAATAGTTTATTATGAATCTCATTCACATCAAACTATATATTATATCATCTATATCTCATATAAATGACATAAATACCAAAATAATGAATTTGAACACTTCAAATTCACACCAAACTGTAAACCCTCAATTTGTCCAATTTGAGCCAACCGAGAGACCTAATGGACCTACACGTGACGAGCTCCAATGATCCGAGATTAACTTGTCAAACTCTTTGACCCGGTTATTCAACATTCATTAGCTACGGTAACACTCCACTAGAGCCCGTAGTTGCACTCTCATCACTGTAGGACAAGTTGTGTCCATTGATATAACCAATACCCGTGAGTCAACCCTTCACAGGTTGTTCATAGACATTGTTGGGTCAAATTACCGTTTTACCCCTGTGTCTACCTCTTGCTCCTTAAGTCCCACTGCTCCTCTAATGAACAACTACGTTGCAAGGTCCAACCATAAACAACAACCCTCTCAGGCCAATGAGAAAGTTGGGCCCCGTTGTTCAAGCCCTGGAGACAACACTTAAGGGAACAACCCCTCTAGTTTTCCTATGTCGAGAACGAGTGAATTCCTTCTTGCGTAGTCATGTTCCCAGCTCCCCACCTGGTCCTGTCCCTGAGAAGATAGGCATATTGGGCCAGCAACAGTGGTCACCCTCACCCGTACTAGTCAAAGGACAGACCCCCGCAGACAGGAGTCCGTAACACGCTCAGGATTAAGGTCGAGTCACTAATGGTCATCTACGGAATTATTAGCCCTATACTGTTAACGGTGTTACATCAGTAAGTCTAATAACTCACGGTCCGGTCTTGTACAATCTCATTGCACAGGATGCCCCCATTCGCATGCCAACCACATGAACGAGCTAGATCACCTCGTTTGTATCTAATACAAAGCGGGTTGCATCCACAGTGTATCGAGGATTAGGTCTCCAACCCTATCCATATATTGTAGATCATTCGGGTCATTAACTCGAACGTGATCCTCCCTGTGTGTCCACTACACACCGTTTAAGTTCTACTTCTCTCATTAATACGATGACCCTGGAACTTAGTTTATTGGATTAAGTTTATGAAATATGAGAGACACAAAGTTCAAATAAATAACTCTTATTTATATCACAACGCTCAAATAAATAACTCTTATTTATTTACAACTTGGAATATTACAAACTACACGAGATGAGGACATACATCCCAACAAACTCCCACTTGGACTAAGCTAGTGGAGTACATGATACATTTCTCAAATGTACAGTAAAGTAATACAATAAACTAGGGAATTGAATACCCCTTTACAATACTCTCACTTGCCCTAGTCAGGAAGCACTCGAAGACCTAGACTCTCTAGGTGACCCTCAAACACTTTAGCCGTGAGGGCCTTTGTAAATGGATCAGCAACGTTGTGCTCTGAAGCTATCCGCGTGACTGTCACGTCTCCACGGTGCACAATCTCCCGTATCAGGTGATACTTACGCTCAATGTGCTTGCTCTTTTATGACTCCGAGGTTCTCTCGAGTTGGCTACTGCACCACTGTTGTCACAAAACAACGTGATTGGCAAGTTCATATTTGGAACCATTTCCAAATCCGTCATGAACTTCCTAAGCCAAACAGCTTCCTTTGTAGCTTCACAAGCTGCAACATATTCGACTTCCATCGTGGACTCAGCGATGCATCTCTGCTTGATGCTTCGCCACACTACAGCTCCTCCATTCAGAATAAAGGTTGACCCTGAAGTGGATTTCCTAGAATCCTTATCGGTCTGAAAGTCAGAATTTGTGTATCCCATAATGATCAAATCCCCACTCCTATACACAAGGTTGTAGTTCCTCGTTCTCCTAAGATACTTGAGGATTGCCTTTACGGTTGTCCAGTGATCTAATCCTGGATTGGATTGACACCTACTGACAATCCCAACTGCATAATAGATGTCGGGCCTAGTACACAGCATGACATACATCAGGTTCCCTACAGCTGAAGCATAGGGGATTCGTCTCATATCCTCAACCTCTTGAGGTTTCTTAGGACATTGATCCTTAGACAAGTGAACCTCATGCCTGAAAGGCAGCAAGCCCTTCTTGGAGTTTCTTTCTCTCCAAGTCCACTTACTAACAATCCCAACTGCATAACAGATGTCGAGCCTAGTACACAGCATGACATACATCGGGCTCCCTACAGCTGAAGCATAGGGGATTCGTCTCATATCCTCAACCTCTTGAGGTGTCTTAGGACATTGATCCTTAGACAAGTGAACCCCATGCCTGAAAGGCAGCAAGCCCTTCTTGGAGTTTTGCATATTATCTTTAGACAACATATTGTCAATATAAGACGCCTGAGACATGGCTAGCGTTCTGTTCTTCCGGTTTCGGACTATCTGGATACCTAGAACATACTGTGCCTCTCCCAAATCTTTCATTTGGAATTGCGAAGCCAGCCATTTCTTAATGTCAGTAAGAAATCCTACCTCATTCCCAATGAGAATGATATCATCCACATACAATATTAGAAATGCAACAGTTTTGTCGACGATTTTCTTGTACACACAAGGCTCGTCAACATTTTGATAAAAGCCATAAGATTTGATCGCCTCATCAAACCTTATATTCCAAGACCTCGAGACTTGTTTCAGTCCATAAATAGACCTTTTAAGCCGGCAAACCCTTTGCTCTTGGCCTTGGGTAAAGAACCCCTTGGGTTGGTCCATGTAGATGGTCTCGTCAAGGTTGCCATTCAGAAAGGCGGTCTTGACATCCATCTACCATACCTCATAGTCATAATATGCGGCAATGGCCAGAAGGATTCTAATCGACTTTACCATGGCAACAGGTGAAAAGGTTTCCTCATAGTCAACCCCTTCCACCTGGGTAAAACCCTTTGCCACTAGTCAAGCTTCGAAGGTCTGCACCTTCCCATCTACGCCACGTTTACGCTTGTAGATCTACTTACAACCAATAGGTTTAATCCCATCTGGTTGGTCCACAAGCTCCCAGACGAAATTGAAGTACATCGACTCCATTTCTTGGTCCATAACTTTAATCCATTCATTTTTGTCAACGTCAGCCATTTCCTGATCATAGGTCAATGGATCCTCACAGTCATCATCAGGAGTGACGACCTAGGTTTCAGCTAAACCCATGTAACGTTCAGGCTGTCTCACAACCCTCCCACTACGTCGAGGCATTCCCAACTCTTGGGAACGGATTTGACTAGACGAGCTAGGATCAACAACACTTGTTGACGTACTAGCACCATCAACAACTCTTGCTGATGAACTGTCCATTTCATTCAACACAATCTTACTCCTGGGTAAGTGATCCCTGATGTGGTCTTCCTCAAGGAAAGTGGTGTTTGTCGACACAAGCACCCTATTATCCTTAGGATCGTAGAAGAAACCACCCCTAGTCTCTTTTGGGTAACCTACAAAGAGGCACAACTTTGAACGGGGTTCCAACTTCTTCGGGTTTGACACCAACACATGGGTCGGGCATCCCCAAATTCTGAAATGACGTAAACTGGTTTTACGACCATGCCAGAGTTCGAAAGGTGTTTCACAAAAACTTTTCGACGGAACTGTGTTCAAAATGTATACCGCAGTTGTAAACCCGATCTCTTTGGAACTTCCTTATTAACAAACAACAAAAAGAAAGAAGAAATGAATGTTTAAAACTTGGTTTCCCATGTTTTAAAAAGAAAAGCAATGAAGTGAAAGACAAAAGGAAAACAAGGAAGAAAAAGTTTAAACCACTTAGGTTTGGTTTGCTTTTAAACACAAAAGAAGAAAAGGAAATTAAACAATGTTTTATATATTAAGTTATTTTGTTTTGTTAAGAAAGAAAATAAAAGAAAAGAAAGAAAGAAGATAAAGGAAAGAAAAGAAAAGGAAAAAGAAATAGAAAATGAAAAATAACAAAAGTGCAAAAAGACAAATGAATGCCTCTTCCACCGTTTGACCTTTTTAAAAGGGTTTTCTCTCCATTTTCTTCTCTATTTTTACAAACCAAGCTAAAATTTCGTGGGAGAAGGAGAAAGGAAGAAGAAGGAAGCCATTTTTCATAAATTTGGAGCTGGAGTTGCAGAAGAAAGGAGAAGAACTCAAGAGGATTCTTTATTGCAGCAAGTTGATCAACCCAGACCAGTCCTGATGTTTTGACCTTTTCGAGCTCCACAGGAAGAGGTAAGGGTTGCGGTTTTGCTTCATGAAAGTTAACTCATATTGGAACAAAATTCGTGAAGGAAGCTCGAGCCAATTCTGATTTTAAGTTGCTGTTTTGTTAAGAGAAAAGCAGAAGACAGAATTTTGCTGTCAAATCCGAGAGGTCTCTGATGTTTTGGTTGTTCTGATCTGTATACTTGGAGTTAGAAGCTCTAATTGGTATGGTTCGAAAGCTTATTCAATTTCCTACAAGTTTTGTGAAGGAATCGTGAGAAGAAAATGATTGGAAGATGTTGTAATCATCAGGTTAAGTTTCGGGTTGCAGCAGGAAGTGAAATCTGGAACAGCAGCAGGATCATTTTAGGGGTTAAGCTACTGAGGTATTGTCTAACCCATACGTTAGAAATCTCATTTTCATGTCTTCATACGAGTTTTAGAGGGTACAAAAAGGAAGAGTTTGGTATAAAGTACATTCTTTTTGGATAAGTAATGAAGAAGTTATGGCTGTCTGAAAACAGGGCAGAAAATCTGAAAATGCTGGAATTTTTGAAAGTGTGTATTCTTGTAGTTTTAGGGTTAAAAACCATGAGCTCGAGGTTCTAATACATGAATTTGGTTTGTTTGACAGGCCAAGAGCAAATAGGTCGAGTGTACGGGCTAAGATTCTAGTTCAAGCACTGTGAGTGATAAAAGGAACTTCAAAAGTGTATATATGTTTGAATTATGTTCAAGAAATGCAAGTTTTGCTAGAATAAAGTTTTCAATGCATTATGCTTTCTTTTGAGTACATGTTTATGAGTATTCATGTTTTCCTAGAAATGTTTCAAGTGTTCATTGTGACCCTAAAAGTCTTTATAAAGTTTATACATGAGCATATGTTCAATGGTTGCCAAAATTTATGGAAATGTTATGATTTCAAGCAAGCATGTACTAGCAAGTATGTTTTAAAGTTTTCCAATTTTATAAACAAATTTGAGTAAGCTTGAGTTTATGAAAGAAAAGATAAGAGGCATGTTCAAATGTTTTCATGTGAATTTCTCGAGATATTGAGCTCGAGGCTTTATGGTACCGTGTGCACACAGTGTCTTATTCTCGTTGTCGACGTTGAGTGTACTCCGTGGCGGCATGAAGCCATGTATCGTGAGTCTTTGGCGGGCCCCACTACGACAAAGACGATGGGAGTCTTTGGCGGGCCCCACTACATCGAGAGTAAGTAAGCGTTGGTTATCTTGGGCGTGCCCTACACAACGTGGATTGTGAAATGTTTTTAAAAGAGTTTATTTCATTTACATGCCTTACGAGATTTTGATGATATACTTGTTGGTTTTCTGAAAGTCTATTATGATTCTACATTTACTTTCAATGCTTGAATATAAATGCATATGCTCATAGTTTTAGTCGCATGTTTTACAAGTTATAGATATTAACATGATCACTCACGAGCTTCATTGCTCATTCTTTCTATGTTTTCAAACTTTTCGGTAGAGATCGAGCTCCGGCACTTTGAGTTATCGCCATAGTCTCTTTGAAGCTTCATAGGTTAAATACTTTGTACGTGGTGGTTTTGTCTAGCAAGTCTCTATGTTTGTAAATTATTTTGAGAGGACTTTGGGGTTATAGTTGTTTGTACATTAGAGGTTGTATAAACACTTTGTTTGGTTTGTCTTGTGTTGTTTCTGATGCACTAGACTTTTAGTTTCCAAGAGAGACTTGTGAATGGTTTCTCCTTGTATATGTTTAATAGTTGTCCAGTTTCCGCTATGTCATGTTTAAGTGTTCCATTTTCGAACATAGTATGTTTATCAGGTGAATCAGGGGTCAACTGGTATTGTTAAGAGATAAACAATGTGTCTGTTGGCTTCACGCCTTTTTCGAGTGAGTTAGCGGGTAGTTCGGGAGGGTGTGTCAACTTGGTATCGAGCGATTAGCTCCATGGGAATGAGACAGGCAAGTTAGCTCACGAGAATAAAGTAAAAGTCATAGCAAGCTATTGAGTTAGTTCGGATCGAACTAGTAGAGTATGGTTCAAGTAAGGGTAAGAGCAAGTCCGATTAGGGCCAAAATATGAATAGAAGTTTAGTATTGTGTATTTGAGTTAAGTATCCATAGCATGTCTAATATTTTGATATGTTATAGGAGTCATGCCACCACGTACTAGCAGGCAGCGACGCAGCGAGGATCGAGGCGGACGCAGGATCCTACCCAAGGCCAATCGAGAGAGGATCTAGTGCCCGAGAGTCCAAAGCGAGGCCGAGAGATCAACAACATGTCATTTCCTCACGGGAGGTAGGTAGGCGAGAGAGAGCGGGGCCAAGTGATCCGAGAAAAGGTGTATGGAATAGACGTCTGAAGAAATTGGGAGCCACGAGTGTTTGAGGTTCCTGAGATCCAGTGACGCAGAGGGTGTGGTGAATAAACTTGAGAAATGTTTTGACGTGATGAGTGCGCCGAGGAGCGTAAAGTCAAGCTAGCCACATTCTGCTAGAGAAAGAAGCAGGAGGATGGTGGAAGTCAATTTTAGCCAGAGACAGGTGATGCACGCACTTTTAGGTGGCAAACTTTGAGAGGCATATTTGAAGATAAATATTACCTGGCACACATCTTGAAGCGAAGAAAGATGAATTTTTAGAATTAAAGCAAGGGTCACTATCGGTGGTGAGTCACGAGAGAAGGTATACCGAGCTATCACGGTATCTTTGATGTTATTGTGGCATCCGAGAGTGACAGTGTCGACGATTTGAGAGAGGTTACGACACGAGATACGTACCCCGCCATGACCATTGCTAAGTGGGTGATTTTTTTCTCGGTGGTAGAGACTTCCCTACGTGTTGAGTAGAGTATAAGCAGAGGCGCGATCGATGAGTGGAGCCTACTCGTGGGCCTTCAACGACGAGTAGTTTTCGGGTCGCGAGCAATGAAGATTCACACACAGGGTGAATGTTTCAAGTCGTCGAGGACTTTAAGAATCGAGTGGCGGCGGATATCGAGGCGGATGAATGTTAGTGGTGCTTATCGAGGCGCGAGTCAAAGAGCACCTAGTCGATCCCGCAGATCCATAGCAAGACCACGAGACAATGCAGAGTTCATTGCCGGGCGGCAAGAAGGAGAACTCCATGTGCAAATTGTGGCAAGAATCATCGAGGCCAATGTCTTGTTGGTGTCGGTGTGTGTGTTACCAGTGTGGCGGCGGGGCATTTCAAGAGGATTGTCCACGGCTTAGAGCGACCGCGCAGAGGACCGAGGAGTTGGGTCCCGGAGCGGTTGAGCAAAGAGAGTTCCGGTGAGCTGCGGGAGAGGGCACGAGTGGTGCAAAAACAGAAGGGAGTTGTAGGAGACCTAGGCAACGAGGAAAGGTCTACGCTATGACTCAAAGAGGAAGCAGAGGATGCACGGATGTGATTACGGTACGATTTCTATTTGTAATGTACTGCATGTGTTTTGATAGATCCAGTGCTACGCATTCCTTTGTTTCAGTATATTCCTAACTAAGCTTAGTAGGAAGCTTGAGCCTTTATTTGAGGAGTTAGTTATATACACACGATTGGTGATGCTTTACTAGTCAATTCGGTGTTGCGAGATTGTGAGGTCTTAGTAGAAGGTCTCAATATGTTAGTGGATCTTCTTCCACTAGAGTTGCGAGATGTTAGATGCAATCTTAGGGATGGATTTCTTATTCACTCATTATGCTTCCATGGATTGCCATAGAAAGGAAGTTGTTTTTAGAAAACCAGGGTTGGCTGAAGTGGTTTTCAGAGGTGAAAAGAAGATTATTCCTATGAGTTTGATTTCAGCATTCAAATCTCAGAAGTTATTGAGGAAAGGTTGCACGGCGTTTCTTGCACACGTAGTGGAGGTGCAGGAAGAAAAGCTAAAACCGGAAGATGTTCTTGTGGTAAATGAGTTTCTTGATGTTTTTCAGCGAGATCTGTCGTGGTTACCACACGATAGGGAAGTAGAGTTCACTATTGAATTGCTACCAGAACAAAGACCTATTTCGTGGTAGCCGTATAGAATGGCTCCAAGTGAGCTCAAAAGAGTGAAGATGCAATTACAAGAACTAGTTGATATGGGATACATCGGACCTAGTGTATCGCCTTGGGAGCTCAGTGTTATTTGTAAAGAAGAAAGATGGTACCACGAGATTATGCATTGATTACTGACGGTTAAACAAAGTCACGATACGTAACAAGTATCCTTTACCCCGTATTGATGACTTGTTTGACCCGATTCTGAGGAGCATCGGTGTTTTCTAAGATTGATTTGAGATCGAGGATACCATCGATTAAAGGTAAGGGAATCGGATATTCCTAAGGCGACATTCGAGAACAGTGCGGGCATTATGAGTTTCTAGTAATGTCGTTCGGTTTGACGAATGCACCGGCGATTTTCATGGACCTCGTGAGCAGGATATTCCACGATATCTAGATCGATTCGTGATAGTATTTATTGATGATATACTAGTTTACTCGATTGTGAAAGCTCATGAGGAACATCTAAGGATTATACGCAAACACTACGAGATAAACGATTTATACGCTAAATTCACCAAATGTGAGTTTTGGTTGGATCGGAGTAGTGTTTTTGGGGCATGTTGTCTCGGCAAATGGTGTTAGTGTGGATCCAAATAAAGTTAAAGTCTGTAGTCAATCGGGAGAGACCCGGTCGGTATGCGACGGAGGAGGTACGTAGTTTCCTAGGTTTGGTAGGATACTACAAAGCGGTTTTGTTGAGGATTTCTCACGAATAGCATTACCCTTAATGGCTTTGACAAAGAAGAATGCTAAGTTTGAGTGGTGGATAAGTGTGAGCAGAGTTTTGTGAGTGAAAAAAGAGATTGAATTCAAGACCTATTCGACACTTTCTGTATGAGGAAAAGAGTATGTGATTTTATTGTGATGCCTCGAGACAAGGTTTGGGGTGTGTTCGATGCAAGAAGGAAAAGTAATAGCTTATGCATCAAGACAATTGAAAAAGCATGAATGTAATTACCCTACCCATGATCTCGAGCTAGCGATTGTTGTTCTAGCAATGAAGATGCGGAGACATTACTTGTTTGGTGAAAGGTGTCACATTTACACAGATCATAAGAGTCAGAAATATATCTTTGATCGAGAGAGCTGAATATGAGGCAGAGAAGATGGTTAGAAGCGATTAAAGATTATGATTGTACTATAGAATACCATCCTGGTAAGGCGAATGTGGTAGCGAGATGCTTGAGCGAGAAGTCAAGACTCCTAGGGATGCCTTGTGTGGTATTCGAGCAACATTTGTAAGAACTCTAAGGGATTCTAAGGCGGTTGTGAATGCAGAGAGTTGTGGAGTCTTTAGCTCGATTCAGTCGAGATCTTCACTGTGCAGAGGGTGTGAGAAGACAACGAGAGGATAGTAACTTGCGAGAAAATGTTTGGAAAGTCCAAACAAGGTCCGTAAGCGAGTTTAAGATGAGATCGAGACGGGGCCATAGAAAGGCAAGGAAGACTATGTGTTCCGAATTTTAGTGAGCTTAAAGATGCTATTCTAGAGGAAACTCACGATTCGACTTACGCTATGCATCCAGGGAAGCACCAAGATGTACAAAACTTTAAAGGAACGTATTGGTGGCACGGGATGAAAGCGAGAGATAGGTGATTATGTTGATAGATGTTTAAATGCCAATGAGTTAAACCCGATTAAGCAGAGGCAAGGAGGACTCCTTAACCCACTGCCAGTGCCGGAGTGGAAGTGGGAGCATATCACTATCGATTTTCTGTTTGGATTACCACGTACTTCAAGTGGGCATGATGGTATTTGGGTAATAGTGGATAGACTCACTAAAAAGCAAAGACGGTTTGTACCGATTAAAGCGGCGTCACGCTTGATCACTTGCTAAGCTATACGTCGATAAAATTGTGAGTCAATCTTGAGTGCGGTGTTCATCGTTTCAGATAGAGATCCAAGATTTACTTCTAAGTTTTGGCCTAGTTTACAGGAGGCTATGGGAACAAAGTTGAATTTTAGTACAGCGTTCCATCCTCAGACAGATGGGCAGTCAGAGAGGACCATCCAGACCCTAGAGGACATGTTGAGAGCATGTGTCCTTCAATTTAAAGGAAGTTGGGATACTCACCTATCGCTTATGGAATTTGCTTACAATAACAGCTACCAGTCGAGTATTGGTATGGCACCATTTGAGGCTCTGTATGGAAGACCATGTAGAACGCCCGTATGTTGGAATGAAGTTGGAGAGCGGAAGCTAATCGACCCTGAGTTGGTACAAGTTACTACCGACAATATTAAGGTAATCAAAGAGAATATGAAGGTAGCTCAAGACCGTCAGAAGAGTTACGCAGATAAGCGACGAAAGGACTTAGAATTCCAAGTCGGAGATCAAGTTTTCTTGAAGTTATCTCCGTGGAGAGGTGTCCTTCGTTTTGGCAAGAAGGGTAAACTAAGCCCTAGATATATTGGTCCTTATCAAGTAACGGGACGAGTTGGGCAGCTGACCTACTGATTGGAGTTGCCAAAGTGAGAACTATCTCGAGTACATGATGTATTTCATGTGTCCATGTTGAGGAAGTATATTCCAGATCCGACACATGTGTTGCAAGCACAACCAGTTGAGCTGAAAGAAGACATGAGTTACGTAGAGGATGCAGTTCAAATCCTCGACAGGAAAGAACAAGTTTTAAGAAACAAGACGATCTCACTCGTGAAGGTTCGTTGGAGACATCACGGAGTGGAGGAGGCAACCTGGGAGTTAGAGGATCTAATGAGAAGCAAGTACCCGACGATATTCACCTAATGACTACTAAATTTCGAGGACGAAATTTGTTAAGGGGGAGGTAAGTTGTAAACCCGATCTCTTTGGAACTTCCTTATTAACAAACAACAAAAAGAAAGAAGAAATGAATGTTTAAAACTTGGTTTCCCATGTTTTAAAAAGAAAAGTAATGAAGTGAAAGACAAAAGGAAAACAAGGAAGAAAAAGTTTAAACCACTTAGGTTTGGTTTGCTTTTAAACACAAAAGAAGAAAAGGAAATTAAACAATGTTTTATATATTAAGTTATTTTGTTTTGTTAAGAAAGAAAATAAAAGAAAAGAAAGAAAGAAGATAAAGGAAAGAAAAGAAAAGGAAAAAGAAATAGAAAATGAAAAATAACAAAAGTGCAAAAAGACAAATGAATGCCTCTTCCACCGTTTGACCTTTTTTAAAAGGGTTTTCTCTCCATTTTCTTCTCTATCTTTACAAACCAAGCTAAAATTTCGTGGGAGAAGGAGAAAGGAAGAAGAAGGAAGCCATTTTTCATAAATTTGGAGCTGGAGTTGCAGAAGAAAGGAGAAGAACTCAAGAGGATTCTTTATTGCAGCAAGTTGATCAACCCAGACCAGTCCTGATGTTTTGACCTTTTCGAGCTCCACAGGAAGAGGTAAGGGTTGAGGTTTTGCTTCATGAAAGCTAACTCATATTGGAACAAAATTCGTGAAGGAAGCTCGAGCCAATTCTGATTTTAAGTTGCTGTTTTGTTAAGAGAAAAGCAGAAGACAGAATTTTGCTGTCAAATCCGAGAGGTCTCTGATGTTTTGATTGTTCTGATCTGTATACTTGGAGTTAGAATCTATAATTGATATGCTTCGAAAGCTTATTCAATTTCCTACAAGTTTTGTGAAGGAATCGTGAGAAGAAAATGATTGGAAGATGTTGTAATCATCAGGTTAAGTTTCGGGTTGCAGCAGGAAGTGAAATCTGGAACAGCAGCAGGATCATTTTAGGGGTTAAGTTACTGAGGTATTTTCTAACCCATACGTTAGAAATCTCATTTTCATGTCTTCATAAGCGTTTTAGAGGGTTCAAAAAGGAAGAGTTTGGTATAAAGTACATTCTTTTTGGATAAGTAATGAAGAAGTTATGGCTGTCTGAAAACAGGGCAGAAAATCTGAAAATGCTGGAATTTTTGAAAGTGTGTTTTCTTGTAGTTTTAGGGTTAAAAACCATGAGCTCGAGGTTCTAATACATGAATTTGGTTTGTTTGACAGGCCAAGAGCAAATAGGTCGAGTGTACGGGCTAAGATTCTAGTTCAAGCACTGTGAGTGATAAAAGGAACTTCAAAAGTGTATATATGTTTGAATTATGTTCAAGAAATGCAAGTTTTGCTAGAATAAAGTTTTCAATGCATTATGCTTTCTTTTGAGTACATGTTTATGAGTATTCATGTTTTCCTAGAAATGTTTCAAGTGTTCATTGTGACCCTAAAAGTCTTTATAAAGTTTATACATGAGCATATGTTCAATGGTTGCCAAAATTTATGGAAATGTTATGATTTCAAGCAAGCATGTACTAGCAAGTATGTTTTAAAGTTTTCCAATTTTATGAACAAGCTGAGTAAGCTTGAGTTTATGAAAGAAAAGATAGGCAGGCATGTTCAAATGTTTTCATGTGAATTTCTGAGATATTGAGCCCGAGGCTTTATGGTACCGCGTGTGCACACAGTCTTATTCTGTTGTCGGCGTTGAGTGTACTCGTGGCAGCAATGTTATTTGTCGTGAGTCTTTGGCGGCCCCGCTCACGACAAAGACGATGGGAGTCTTTGGCGGGCCCCACTACATCAGAGAGTAAGCGTTGGTTATCTTTGGGCGTGCCCTACACAACGTGGATTGTGAAATGTTTTTAAAAGAGTTTATTTCATTTACATGCCTTACGAGATTTTGATGATATACTTGTTGGTTTTCTGAAAGTCTATTATGATTCTACATTTACTTTCAATGCTTGAATATAAATGCATATGCTCATAGTTTCAAGGTCGCATGTTTTACAAGTTATAGATATTAAACACAGTCACTCACTGAGCTTCATTGCTCATTCTTTCTATGTTTTCAAACTTTTCAGGTAGAGATCGAGCTCCTGGCACCTGAGTTACTGCCAAAGTCTGCTGAAGCTTCATAGGTTAAATACTTTGTACGTGGCTGGTTTTGTCTAGCAAGTCTCTATGTTTGTAAATTATTTTGAGAGGACTTTGGGGTTATAGTTGTTTGTACATTAGAGGTTGTATAAACCTTTGGTTTGTCTTGTGTTGTTTCGATGCACTAGACTTTTAGTTTCAAGAGAGACTTGTGAATGGTTTCTCCTTGTATATGTTTAATAGTTGTCCATTTCCGCTATGTCATGTTTAAGTGTTCCATTTTGAACATAGTATGTTTATCAGGTGAATCGGGGTCATGGTATTGTTGTTAAGAGATAAACAATGTCTGTTGGCTTCACGCCGCCTTTCGAGCTGAGTTAGCAGGTAGTTCGGGAGGGGGTGTGTCAGCAGTCTCCACTGCGTAACCCCAAAAAGAATCAGGGAGACGAGCATAGCTCATCATCGACCGAACCATGTCCACCAGGGTTTTGTTTCTCCTCTCCGATACACCATTCTGTTGTTGCATACCAGGTGCTGGGAGTTGAGACGTAATTCCATGTTCTATCATATCGTCCTGGAATTCAGTGTCCATATACTCTCCACCTCGATCCGATCGAAGTGTTTTTATAGTTTTACCTAACAGGTTCTCAACCTTAGTCTTGAACTCCTTGAACTTTTCAAGAGTTTCAGACTTCCTATGCATTAGGTAAATGTACCCATACATCGAATAGTCATATATGAAAGATACAAAGTATTCGTAACCACCTCGTGCTTTAATATTCATCGGACCACGGAGGTCAGAATGTATAAGCTCGAGGGGCTCTTTGGCTCTATATCCTTTTCCACTAAAAGAACGTTTGGTCATTTTGCCTTCAAGGCATGACTCACATACCGGTAAAGAATTTTCTTCCAACTCGCTTAGAAGTCCACTCTTCACTAGTCTCTCAATCCTATTGAGGTTAATGTGGCCTAACCGTAGATGCCAAAGATGGGCACTTTCTTTTGGAGAAACTTTTACTCTCTTAGTTCGCGTTTATGCTGTTTTAAACAATTCGATATTCAAAACACTTTTGACCGAATTAGGGTTCAAAACCTATAAATTGCTCTCAAGCAAAGCAGAACAAACCAAATTTCCATTTCGAGAAATAAACGTTTTATTAACTCTTGAATGAAACGAAAATATTTTGTTCTAATAGGCAGGAAATAGAAACTAGGTTTCTCGTAAACTCAGGAACTATGTACATATTATCCAATAATAAGTACTTCCCGCAAAAAAACAGCTTCACTGTGCCTATTGCTGCAGCTGAGACAACTTCTCCGTATTCAACCCTGAGTGTTATCTCACCCTCTTCAGCCGCTGCCAAGAACTTAATCCTTGAAAAAAAGAGCAAACGTTGTTAGTGGTGCCTGAATCCAATATCCAGACAGAGTCTCTACTCTCCACTAAACAAGTTTCTGTGACAAGTAAATCACATTTACCTGTCATCTTCTTTTCATCAAGGAACTTGGGATAACTCCTTTTCAGGTGTCCGTCCCCGTTGCAGTAGAAACACTTTCTAGAAACTTCCTTGGTTTCTTTGCCTTTCAGGGCGGCAGCGCGGTCAACTCTATCCTCTTTCAATTTTCCTTTCTTCCCTTTCAGGCCTGAAGAGCCTACAAACTTTGTCCTAGAGGTCAAACCCCTGTGAAAATGTCTTAAAGCAATACTTGTCTCAACATCCTGTCCCCTGGTTTGCACCAAGGACTGGAAGGTTTGTAGATCGTTGAATAGGATTGTTGAGTCGGGCACCTGAGGACCCTCCTCAGTGAGCGCGAACTCTTGGTCGTCATTTACCAAAATCGTGTTAATATTATTTTTCCACGAAATCTTATCGTCGACTAACTTAACAGAAGCTAAAGGAGCGTTAAAAGCATTTGACATTTTGTTGCTGAAAAAAATGAAAAACTTTGTATTAGTCTCGCAAAAACTTTTGAAAATCTAATCAGGTTTTAGCAAATTTTTATCCTATGATCCCTAGGTCATTCAAAATTTGCAATGATACCCTAAAGGTTTAGAATGACCGCCACCGTAGAGTAGACAAATTCACTCCTCCTCTAGGACGAGACTTTCTCGACCAGACCCTAATACCAGAATAACTCTTATTCCATTAGGCATCCAGTTACCATTTTTCGGTCTGAATCCATTAACTCTAATGAATCCTGTGAGTATCACCCTCAATCTTTAAATTTTCAAGTATCCGTCCAAACAATGGTCGTCTTAGGGAGGACTAAGAAGGAAAACCAACAAGGAAATTGTATCCTTTCGGGAATTCACGGTGTTCTAACTCCCATGATCAAGGCCCTCCGTAGGGGTTGTCTGGTCCAGGCCAAACTAGCAGACGAATCATAGGTGTCTCACGGTGTGAATCGAAAGAAGAGACCGTGCGTCCCGTTTTCACATGTCCCGCTCCCACTCACTATAAGTACTCTCTCCATTCACGTTGAATATTGACCCATACAAATGCAACCCGTAGGGGGACGCTCCCATTTGCGCCACGAGGCCGAGTATGGATCTCACGGTTCGAACTTAACAGAGATTTGTGGATGGAAAATTAAATGTATCTCATACACTTTATTTCCTCCCACTCAACACTTTAAATTAAACGGGATTGACCTAGATAAACCGACTAAAATTTACCTAAGTCTACTAATATAACTCTTATATTGGATTAACCTAAGTCTATAACCACATTATTAACTTAGGTCTATATGAGTAAATTAATTAACTCTTAATTAACGGCACTCACGAGAATATAACCTAAGAATCTCCAGATCGAATTCACTCCCAGGTCGATTCCCAGGTATGGGTGTTCCGCAAAGCGTCAGCTTAAATACCCCAGCCTTAGACAGAACCTTCCTTAGACAGTGTTACTTATCAGTCTCCATTCAAAGGTCATATTTGATTTCCTAATTCTAATCTTATTAGAACTAGAAAACCTAAGTCTAATTATTCAAGTTCTAACCATTTTAAAACTAATAATTAACTTAGGTTACATGCATTTCTATGTTATCGTGCTTGATCATTCATCACATGAATAATACTAAACTATAACATACATTCATCACATGAATTAAATGCATGAGATGCTTTTAATCTAAGAAATATAACACTTATATTAAATAAATTAAATCATGCTAACATTATATTATAACTCTTATAATATAATCCTATCATGCATACTATATATTATAACACTTATAATATAAATATGATGCATGAAATGTTTAACCTAAGGTGGGATTTTAAATTTATATGACATACTCTATGCACATAGAAATAATTAAATTATACATCTCATGCATAAAATAATTAAATAGCATTATTGGACCGATTTTTGGCACCCTATGGACATAAAATTAAATTAATTAACATTAATATAACAATTATATTAATATTAATTAAAATAATTAAATAAATACATTTAAAAAACATTTTACAATTAAAATCAAATAAAAAACATGGTTGCACGTCCCAAGGCTCGAACCGTCGCATTGGAAAACTCTCCACGCACGTCTCGCGCAACTGCCGCTGGAACTGTCCACTACGCGACAACGTTGCCTCAGCGTTGCAACGTCGCGCCTGGCGTCGCAACGTTGTGCCTGCAGCGCGCCTCTAACAGCATGGACAACGCTAAGACGCCGATGAACATCGTCTCAACGCTGTCGACAGAACAACAAACACTTTGCTCGTTCTTCGTCGAATTTCGCCCGTTTTCGCTCCGATTTCTTCACGACAACCCTTGCCACGAACGACACGGACTTACAGACTCGAATTACATCAAAAAAAATGCCCAAAACACTAGGCCTTTACATTAATCTCATCAACTTTGAATGTAGATCTATTCTAGTGCCAAAAATCATAAACATCCAAAAACGCAAACCATTAACATTCATCTCATGAAAATTAATGTTACCCACCTAATTTTAAGAATTCAAAGAATACACAACAAAGAGCAACGATTGGCTCTGATACCAATTGAAGGGATTTGGAAATCCCGTAGCGGAAGACGTTGTGAAACGTCGTTGTTTCGTTGTGTAATTCTATCTTAAAATCGAACTAAACTACTTTAATTCTAGGCTAAACATGCATAAAAGAAGAGGAAAACAGTAAGGAATCTCGGTACTTACTTGTTGAAGATTACTTCTTCAAAGCTTTCCTCCTCCGGTCAGGATCTCTCTCGAATAGACGATCTCCTCGATCACGAACCTCGATCCGAACAGTGAGACACCTCCACAGGGTCTTCTCGGTTGTTCTCGGGAGGTTGAGGGAGAGTAGGTGGGACCCCCTTTGATTTTGGGTGAGGAGAAATCTAGAGAGAATTGAGAGAGTTCTTGAGAGAGAATGCTTTGCTCTCTTTGGATCCAAAATCCAAAAAATGGCAAGAGCTTCACCAAAAGCTTCTTGCAAAGACTTTATATACTATTGTGTGATGGAGTTAAAACCTCCACCAAATCACAATATTACCACAACTATATGATATACAAATCATATTTGCATATCACATAATATAAGGTATCTCATACCTTATTATGCAAATCTCATTTGCATAATGTGGAATTTTAAATTGAATCACATTCAATTTAATTTCTCTCAATTCAATTTCTCCAATTAGCACTAATTAATCAATTAGGCTATACAATAGTTTATTATGAATCTCATTCACATCAAACTATATATTATGTCATCTATATCTCATATAAATGACATAAATACCCAAATAATAAATTTGAACACTTCAAATTCACACCAAACTGTAGACCCTCAATTTGTCCAATTTGAGCCAATCGAGGGACCTAATGGATCTACACGTGATGAGCTCCAATGATTCGAGATTAACCTGTCAAACTCTTTGACCCGGTTATTCAACATTCATTAGCTACGGTAACACTCCACTAAAGCCGTAGCTGCACTCTCATCACTGTAGGACAAGTTGTGTCCATCGATATAACCAATACCCGTGAGTTGACCCTTCACAGGTTGTTTGTAGACACTGTTGGGTCAAATTACCATTTTACCCCTGTGTCTACCTCTTGCTCCTTAAGTCTCACTGCTCCTCTAATGAACAACTACGTTGCAAGGTCCAACCATAAACAACAACCCTCTCAGGCCAATGTGAGAGTGGGGCCCCGTTGTTCAAGCCCTGGAGACAACACTTAAGGGAACAACCCCTCTAGTTTCCCTATGTCGGGAACGAGTGAATTCCTTCTTGCGTAGTCAAGTTCCCAGCTCCCCGCGTGGTCCTGTCCCTGAGAAAATAGGCATATAGGGCGAGCAACAGTGGCCACCCTCACCCGTACTAGTCAAACGACAGACCCGCAGGAGTGCCGTAACACGCTCTCGAGATTAAGGTCGAGTCACTAATGGTCATCTACGAAATTATTAGCCCTATATCACATTAGCGGTGTTACATCGTGAAGTCTAATAACTCACTGTCCGGTCTTGTACAATCTCATTGCACAGGATGCCCCCATTCGCATGTCAACCACATGAACGAGCTAGATCACCTCGTTTGTATCTAATACAAAGTGGGTCGCATCCACAGTGTATCTAGGATTAGGTCTCCAACCCTATCCATATACTGTAGATCATTCAGGTCATTAACTCGAACGTGATCCTCCCTGTGTGTCCACTACACACCGTTCAAGTTCTAGTTCTCTCATTAATACGATGACCCTGGAACTTAGTTTATTGGATTAAGTTTATGAAATATGAGAGACACAAAGTTCAAATAAATAACTCTTATTTATATCACAACGCTCAAATAAATAACTCTTATTTATTTACAACTTGGAATATTACAAACTACACGAGATGAGGACATACATCCCAACAGTTTTTACAAAACTTTTCGTTCTAGGCAAATTCTTAATCTCTCATGTCATGTGTAGTAGGGATGAATTGTCGTACCCAAATTTGGCGTAATACCATCAAAGGAGCATAAGCTATACATCCCCATGGACCTACGAGAGGTATATTTTGGAATTTACCGCATTTATACATCATAAGTTTGGTAGACATCCAAGGAGCTCTCTATACCACATCTTCATTCTTTAATTTGGTAAAAAAGATCCTCCATGCATCCTTTTCAGGAAAGGTCGAGCTCCAACCTGATTGTATGAATTCTGATATTGGATTTTGTAGTATGTTCCATGAATTTGAGAATTTGATTTGAGGTCATCTGAATTCTGGAGGATACTTCACATGACTGAGAATCCAAATATATAGTAGTGGAGTGCATGCTATGAACCTTCTTGTTCCTTCTTGCCTGCAATGATTTAGAGCTCGAAAAGTTTCTGCCAATATGGGTATGGTGGGATCAACACCTGCTTCTATCTTGATAAACAGTTTAACTACGCCTTCTTCGACATATCCGTTTACCTTCGGGAATAAAACTGCATTGAAAATGCCTAATGCTAACAACGCTAATCCTTTGTCTTCCTCCATGAACTTCTATTGAAGGGTAAGTATATATTCCATAGGCAAGCATGTGTTTTTCCCTTTTATTTTCACTTTTTTTTTAATTTCATTTGTGCGAACGTTGGCTAAGAATGCAGACAACGCCTTTTCATTGTGAGCCCTTTGTCGTAGGAATAAACCTCTACTTTTGCTTGTGTTGGCATATGCAAAAGTGATTGATATTCCTCTATAGTGGGAGTCATGTCTGTTGAATTGAACGTAAAACATCGGTAGGTTGGATCCCAATGTTGAATTAACGCTTTTAATACTGAGAAATTGACTTGCACGTACATGAGTTGAGCTATGTAACCATACTTGTTTATGAACTTAGCATTTCCATCTGTAGTTAAACTTTCCCATGCTAGCTTCAAAACGCCGAACCGACTTTCTGGGAAACTGACATCTTTAAACTACATAATCACATTGGATGATAAACAATCCCCATGCATTTGTTGTAGGTTTTCTGTGTTGGAATGTATGTCCTAATCTCGTTTAGTTTGTAATTTACTATTTGAAATTAATAAGAGTTATTCATTTCATTACTTTGTGTCTCGCAAACTTTACAAACTTTGTCCAATAAACTAAGCTCCAGGGTCATTAAATATATGAGAGAACTAGAACTTGAACGGTGTGTAGTGGACACACAGGGAGGATCACGTTCGAGTTAATGACCCAAACGGTCTACAGTATATGGATAGGGTTGGAGACCTAATCCTGGATACGCTGTGGATGCGACCCACTTTTTATTAGATACAAACGGGGAGATCTGACTCGTTCATGTGGTTGACATGCGGTGGGGGCATCCTGTACAATGAGATTGTACAAGACCGGACCGTAAATTATTAGACCTATTGATGTAACACCGCTAACAGTATGGGACTAATAACTTCGTAGATGACCATCAGTGACTCGACCTGAATCCTGAGCGTGTTACGGACTCTGTCTACGGGAGTCTGTCCTTTGACTAGTACGGGTGAGGGTGGTCACAGTTACTCACCCAATATGCCTATCTTCTCAGGGACAGGACCAAATAGAGAGCTGGGAACTTAACTACGCGAAATGGAATTCACTCATTCCCACGTTTAGGGAAACTAAAGAGGTTGTTCCCTTAAGGGGTTGTTTGGGGCAGGAGTTGGAATCGAATCACGGGAATCGTAAAAACTGGAGAGGTTTGTCTGAGGGTTCTGAAGCACGGGAATCAGAAACCGTGTTTGAGGTGCAGGTGTTCGAAGCACGGGAATCGAAAAACTGTGTTTGAGTGTGATGTTCAAGTTTGGGAATCAGAATGTGTGTCTTGGGTGATTTTCGAACTCTAGGTTTGGTACTGAGCTTTTTGTTTCACCTTTTTCTTTTAGCTATTTTATTCCTTTCAAATTTTTGTAATTGATCTTATGTGAATTGTAGAAATTAATGTCTAACATGGATCAATTTTTTAAGTAACTTTTTCATGAAGCTTTCAATTTAGGTAGTTTTTTGAACACCTCTACCACGAGTTTACACATACAAATACATCGTCCAAAAGTGTTGCAACTAACACGAAACAAAAGAACATAAAGCGCCTTTGTGCGAAAGAAAAAAAAAATATTTCATTTTTTCTAACTTTAAAAAAAGAAATTACAAAATTGAGCCATTTGAGTGTACATTAAAAAAAAATACCAAGTTGTTTTTATTTTTTTTTAAATAAAAATTTCACAAAATTCAAACGTGTTGAGAATAGCATAAAAAAATGTTTATTAGCCATTTTTTAGTTTTATTTTAACCTTTTAAAAAATTGACTAGATTGTCGGATTTCTGAGTGGTCAAGTTGATGAGGTGGTAGGATTGTCGAGGTGGTCGTTGGATTTTTGGTTGTTGGTGGTCATCGGGTCGTCGGAGTTGTTGTTGAAAAGGTCGTTGAGGCAACCATTAGTGGTGGCTAGTCGCCGGAGTTGTTGAAGAGGAAATGGAAAATCAAGTGTTTTTCAGAGGCAGTCATGATCAGCGCTAGTCGTGGTGTGGTCGTCGGAGTTGTCGTTGTCGATGGTGTCGGGTGGTCGCCGGAGTTGTCGCCGGAGTTGTTGCCAAAGTGGTCGCCGGTATGGTCGTCGGAGTTATCGTTGTCGGTGGTGTTGAGTGGTCGTCGGAGTTATCACCGGAGTTGTTGCCAAAGTGGTCGCCTGTGCGGTCGTCGGAGTTTTTATCGGAGTTGTCGTTTGTCGGTGGTCATTTGGAGTTTTTATCGAGTTGTCGTTATCGATGGTCGTTGGTGGTCGCTGGAGTTTTTATCGGAGTTGTCGAAGTAGTCGACAAATGGATGAGAAAAACATGGAACAAATTCCATGAGATTACACTGTTGTAACCCATGGGGTTGTATTGTTGTAACCCATGGGAATGAGTTTCAAAACCAAGGATTTGGATCACCTTGTTCCAAACATGGGTTTGGATTTGGATGCCAAACCCATCCAAATCCAAACCCATGGGCCAAACACACCCTAAATGCTGTCTCCAGGGCTAGGACAACGGGCGCCCACCCTCTCACTGGCCCGAGAGAGGTGTTGTGTATGGTTGGACCATTACAACGTTGTTGTTCATTAGAGGAGCAGTGGGGACTTAAGGAGCAAGAAGTAGACACAAGGGTAAAACGGTAATTTGACCCAGCAGTGTCTACGAACAACCTGTGAAGGGTCGACTCATGGGCATTGGTTATATCAGTGGACACAACTTGTCTTACACTGACGGAAGTGCAACTACGGACTTTAGTGGAGTGTTACCGTAGCTAATGAATGTTGATTAACCGGGTCAAAGAGTTTGACAGGTTAATCTAGGATCATTGGAGCTCGTCAGTGTAGGTCCATTAGGTCTCTCGGTTGGCTCAAACTGGATTAATAGAAGGTTTACATTTTTTGTGTGAATTTGAAGTGTTCAAGTTCACTAAAGGGTAATTATGTCATTTATATGAGATATGAATGATATATTATATAGTTTAATGTGAATGAGATTCATAATAAACTATAGGTTAGCCTAATTGTTGAATTAGGGCTAACTTGGAGAAATTAGATTGAGAGAAATTAAATTGAATGTGATTCAATTTAAAAATCCACAATAATACAAATGTGATTTGTAAAATGAGATATGAGATATCTTATTATATGTGGTTATGCAAATATGATTTGCATAACCCATGGTTGTGGTAAAATGGTAAATAGGTGGAGATTTTAACTCCACCTATCACCATTATATAAACCCCTTTGCAAGAAGGGGTGGTAAGTCTTCTTGCTCATTTTTTGATTTCTCACCAAAACAATTAGAAAATTCTCTCTCAAATCAATCTCTCTTAAACTCTCCTCCGTACACCAAAAGAAGAGAATCCCACCATTCTCCTTCTACCAAAAGTAGAACAACCAAGTAACCAAGTGGAGGTGTCCGGTTCGTTGTTCGTGTAGGAGACCGAGATCGTTGAGAACGAGTACACGAAGAGTTTGTGATCGAAGGAAAGAAAACTTGAAGACGGTCTTCAACAAGTAAGTAATTTACTGTTTTTCCTTCTTTAATAAGCATGTTTAGCCTTATACTATTAGATAGTTTAATTTTAAGAAAACGAATTGCATAACGATACCACGACGATTCGATCGTCTTCCGCTGCGCGGGGATTCTCATTCCCTTCATTCTGACCATTGGCACACCGTTATTTGATCTTCTACACTCAAGACTTTACGGAACTCATGCTTTAGTTTACTGTATGAATGGAAATTAAGAGTTCGTCAAAACTTGTTTTTGTGTGACTTCCTCTTATCACCTCAAAGATTTTTTTTAAAAAATAAAAAATATATATAAAATAAAATGAAATGAAATTATTTACGAGGAAAGAGAACAAATAATTTTTATGAGGATCGAAAAGAAAACAAATAATTTTAATGAGGATCGAAAAGAAAAACTTAGCAACCAGTCGCACCTAAAGCTCAAATCTAGAGTAAGTATGAGTGTAAGGTTGAGTTCTAATGCTCTCTAGAGGAGAATGGTCCTTGATAACTCGCCATAGGAGTTATTTTACTAGAATTTTAGTGCTTAATCTACTTGAATGGCATATAATTTGTTGAGCCTCATGTTATTTTATCCCTAAATTGTGTTTGTTAGCTTTAAAATCTTGAATTTAAGCATTAGGTTCGAAAAGAATTAATTTTGATGTTTTTTATGCTTTAATTTAAGAAATTTGGAAAATAAGCTAACAGTAATTAAAGACCGAAAAATGAAATTTTAATAGCAGAAAAATCCTCTCATATTTAATTGATCCATAATTTAATTGATGAATTTATTGAGATTTTTCTGTGTGCAGGAGATGTTTGTAATTTTTGGAGTT
This sequence comes from Trichosanthes cucumerina, assembly GCA_036507285.1. Taxonomy (NCBI): domain Eukaryota; kingdom Viridiplantae; phylum Streptophyta; class Magnoliopsida; order Cucurbitales; family Cucurbitaceae; genus Trichosanthes; species Trichosanthes cucumerina. The sequence continues at coordinate 27,164,009 of CM071842.1, read as the reverse complement.
AGGACAACAACCATCTTATATAAGGAGGCTAGGGTTCACAAGTGTTAAGGGGGAGAAAAAGTTACCGCAAAAGGGGAAGAGACTGAGAAAGAAGGGGTGATTGCTACAGAAAAGGTGTGCTAGAGAGAAAAATCATGAAGGTATCATTGTTGTAGCAATCGTGCGAGTGAGTAAAAAATCGAAGCTTCAAGGTGTCATTGTTGTAGCAAAAACCGTGCAGTTCAGTTTTTCACAGACGACGCTCACAAAGTTGTCATTTTCTAGCGTTTCCACCGTTGGATTTTGCTAAAGGTTTGTCAGCTTGTTGAGGACTCATATGAATTTATTTTTAACGGTTGGATCGTCGTTCTGAGCTTCGGGTCGTCAGATATTTCTGTCACATTGGGAGATCAGTGCAGTTCAGTTTTTCACAAGCGACACTCACAAAGTTGTTGTTTTCTTGAGTTTCAACCGTTGGATTTTGCTGAAATGTTGTCAATTTGTTCGTGACGCACAAGGCTTCGTTTTGAACGGTTGGATCGTCGTTTTGAGCTTCGGTTTATCAGATATTGCTATCGCACAGAACCTGCAAAAATTAAAATCTGCTGCTATTACCTGTTGTCTTCGGTGGTATCTCTGTTTTGCTGAAGCAAAACACGTGCCATTACCTCTCCTAATCTTTAATGCGGTTTTTTTTGCCATTGGACACATATTTAAGACTATTTTTGCTCACTGTTTTATACCGAATTCGTGACTGTTTTTAGGCTAGAATTGTGACTGATTTATGCTAAATCTATGAACATCATTGGGTTGTTTTCTTGAATTCTTTGATCGATAAAAACATGCATCAATTAGAAGTTTGTGAGTTGATTTTTGTCATGAACTAAATTGTCTTATGCAAGGGTTAGGTTGTTTTCAATGTAGATTTTGGAGCGAATTTATGATTAATGCCATTGTTGGATTTATGAAATTTTATTGAATTTAACGTTGCATGAGAATTAAAATTTGCCACTTTAATGTCTCTAGAATTCATGAACTCAAGAGAGCTAGTGAATTAGAAAACTAAAATTTCATTCTAGGATTATTGAGTTGATTAGAGATAATTAACCTACCTAGAACCTAAAATCATGAGCATAATTTAGATCTCAATTGAGAAGTTGTAGGTTTTAAAACTTAGTGATTTTGAAAGAAATCCATTTGAATACATGTGTAGGTGAATTTAAGGAATCAATCACATCTTTATTCCAATTAAAGTATGAGAACTCCAACCTAACCCGAGCCTGTTTTTCATTAAAAATCTCGTCTCTTGCATCTTCCCTCTTGTTTGCATTTTTCTCTCCCCTCATTTAAATTTAGTTATTTTCTTGAGTCTAGTCTTGTCTTTGCTCACTTATCACATCAATTTATTTATTTACAATAGTAATTTGCACACTCATGCATTGCACTAAAATAAGGAAACTTTGCTAGGGCACTCATTCATTTAGGTCTAGCCAGTCCTCGTGGGATCGATACTTTAACTTATCACTTGTTGCTCTCGATCGTGTATACTTGCACGTCGTAGAAGTGTCGGAGTATTATTCTAATTTACATTAGTTTAGGACACTCGATATTTTTGCATCAGTCATCAAGCCTTCCTACTGATTATTAAACAACGTGGCTAGCTTGAGTGGAGAATTTCATGCGCCTACACAGGAATTGAAATTCCACGAAGGTCACACTACTTTGTCTCCAAATCAAATCTTAAAGGGTAGAGCCCGGGTGGGAGGCTCGTGAGTGTGTGTGAAAATGCATGATGATTTGCAAAATAAAATTACAGAAATATATTACCAACAAAAAAAACAATAAACCAAATAAAAAATAAAAAAGGATAATTGAAAAATAAAATTTAAGTGGCTTGACTTTCTAAGGTCCCCAGTGGAGTTGCCAAGCTGTTGTAACGTCATCGTAGTTGTCGCAACGTCATCGCGACGCGGAGCGGTCGACGTTCTCTCCCAAGGGTCTCTCGAGGTAAAAGTTTGGAGTTGCCACCAATCATCGTATGGTGTGATTGGACACCCGTTTTAAAGGAAAAGAATGATATGTGTAACCAGAAATTAGGCTCGGGAGTCGGTTGAGTGTAGGGAAGATATTAGCACCCATACAACACCCATTTTAGAAAAACGGTTACCACATTTTATTTTTAAATTATCCTTTTATTTATTGGTTCAAAGAAAAAAATATTTTTGTGTTTTATTTTGAATGTTCCAAAATTTATTAATCCCACATTTTAAAAGTAAAATAAGAATTAACAACAATGAGTGGCTCAAAGCCATTAGGAAAACTTGGAACTTATTTTGATATTTGAAAATAAATCCCTTATTTTTTTAAAAAAAATACTTATGAAAAGAATTTAAAAATTCATTTTTAAAAGGAGGCAACTTATTTTATTTAAAACTTCATTGCCAAGATTTATTTTCGAAAACAATTGGAAAGTTCTTATTTCAGAAATCCAATTTCAAAAGGGCAAATTTTTTTTATTTCAAACTCTATTGCCAAAAATGTAAGTTTGAAAATTTTAGAGATTTTTATTTAAAAAATGCAATTGTAAAAGGAGCGCAAATTTATTTTATTTCAAACTTTGATGCCAAAATGCAAATTTCGAAAGTGGAGAGTTCTTATTTCATAAATCCAATTTTAAAAGAGGCAAATTTGTTTTATTTCATACTTTGATGTCAAAAGTTATGCCAACAAATTGTAAATTTCAAATATATTAAGAACAGGTAAAAAAGAAAAGATAGATAAATTTTCCAATTAACGCTATAAACACAGTGACCCGAATCTAACCAAATCAAAATATGCAGTATTCCAATAATACAATTGGCTAGATTAAAATGCATGCTCAAACCATTAAAATAATATATATAGTGGCCAAATCTACCAAATTAAAGTACAAATGCTAGGCCAAATTAAAATACACATAAAAGGGGGTGTTTGGTTTATGGGGTTGGGTTGAGTTGAGTTGGGTTAATAACCCAACTCCTTGTTTGTTTCACCAACAATTATAACCGGTGACTTAATAACCCAACCCCATGGAGTTGAGTTATTAACTCAACCGTACGGTACTTTCCGGCGACGATCCGACAACTTTCCGACGACGGTCTGGCGAATCTCTGACGAGTCTCCGATGACGGTCCGGTGAGTCTCCGACGATGGTCCGGCGAGTCTCCGATGACTTTCCCGACGACTGTCCGACGAGATGAAGAAAGTGGAGAAAAGAAGAAGATGGGGAGAGTTTTGAAGTGTGTCTTTAAGTTGCTAATATTCTAGTTTAAATAGACACTAAAAAGTCTTAATCATTTTAGAACAAGGAATTCTAATCGTTTTAGAAAAAGGAATCCTAAACAAACAGAAATCCTAATCTCTTTTTTAAACTTTGAAACACCATTTTATAATCTTGTTCTGATTATCCAAATATTCAAATTTAAAACATCTAATTTTACGGGGCGCCACAATATACCCATCTAAGAAAAACTTTCGTCCTCGAAAGTTGCTAGAACTTTACAACGGTCACATCTTCGAGTCATAATCTAAACTTAAACTCTAAACTACATTTGCACAAGAACAAAGAAGTCAAAATCATAGCATAACAAGTGTCAACACACAAGCCACTCAAATAACTTTAACTAGACTTCCTGCGAGAGACTATAAGGATCGTTGCCTACGATATAGGCGAGTATGCAGAATCTAAGACTCATGCTCTGATACGAATTGTAACAACCCTAATTTTTCAAACTCAAAATTTCCTAGGGACGTTACTAAGCAACATTGCCTACACCGAAAATTCTGGTAGCATAACGACGCTACTAAGACCTTGATGACATATCTAATATTTTGTAGATATGCAACTTCAATATGACATAAAATATTTAAGTATGTTGACATATTTTTAACATCTTCACAAGGTAAACTATTTATTCCATTCTAAAGATGTTCATAGACAATGCATGTGTTTAGACAAATTTAAATAAACACTCTTCCGTCTTCATATGCAAAGTATTAATACTAAATTAAGACCTACCTAAATTAAAATAAAAAAGTAGTGGTGAACATGTGTATAAAAAAAGAATAAAGTTCATATTGAAGAGTAAAAGTTATAAATAATGAATTTTATTGGAAAAGAAATATTGATATCAAACCCAATATCCATTACTTTTGCAAATACCCCTAACATACATTTGGCAAATGGTAATATATATTGTAATTTTATAATTGATCACATAATTGAGTTTTGAAATTGTAGACAAATGTGTTTGTATTTGATTTGTTGTGAAAACAAAGTAAGGAAAAAAAGTCACAAAAAAATTCATACCTTTCACTTTACATAAGATAAAAATCATTTTTAGGGGAGAAGAAAAATTGATATCAATCTCAATATTCAGTACTTTTCTAAATATCTCATATATCTTGCAAATGGTAATATATATTGTAAATTTGTAATTGATCTCATAATGAAGTTTTGAAATTGTAGACAAATAAATTTGCAATTGATTTGGTGGAAACAAAAAAAAGTAAAGAAAAAAGTCACAAAAAAATCAGACTTATTCACTTTACAAAAAACTGCATCAGATACCCCTGACATAATAACTCAACTCTGCAAACCAAACACTAATTTACAGAACTCACTGACAAAACAACTCTGCACAACTCAACCCAACTCAACTCAACTCAACCCAACTCTGCGATCCAAACGCCCCCAAAGTGTTAAATTAAGACATACATACAGATTTTCAAATATATACATATAGTGGTGGGAAAAAAGAAAAAAAAAGTGTGACCAAATAGATAGCAAAGTGACCAAATTAACATATGTACCGTGGTTGGACAAATAAATATACGAATACAATGAATAAACATATAATAAAATAAACAAAAATATTTTCATAAGAAAAATTTACTTGATAAACAAATACAAAAAAGAATCTAAATAGGTATGGGCAAATAAATCTACAAATAAGTAAATAAAAATACACCTAGACAGATATACAGATTGGTCAAAAGATCTAAAACAAAATACAGATATACAATGTGTTATTGAATAAAATGAATTGTATATTTTGAAACCCTAATTCAATTAAAGAACTCATGGCTATTGGATGTATACTTGAACTTTATGTGTGACATAAAAGTGGATCAGGTTCAAGTTATAGCCAGAACGGTCTATAGTATAAGGATAGGGTTGGGTACCTTATCCTGGGGACACTATAGACGCGACCCACTATGTAAAGTACAAACGATGTGATCCTGAATCGTTCATGTGGAGACATGCGAGTGGGGGTGTCCTATGCAATGAGTTTGCATAAGACTGGACCGAGAAATAGTCACTTCGACTTTATAACTCCGTTTACTGTCTTAACTGACTATATTCATACGATGACCTAGGTAACTCGATCTTAATCCTGAGCGTGCCATGAACTCCTGTTTATTCGGATTATCTTTAGATTTGCATGGGTGAGAGTGCTCTGAGATTGCCGGCTCAATAAATCTCTCATTTCAGGGATAAGACCGGGTAGATAGCTAGGAACATAGTTCTGCAAGATGGAATTCACTCCTACCCGCTTTAGGGATTAGTAGAAAGGTTGTTCCCTTAAGTACTGACTCCGGGTCTTGAACAAAGGGCCCACCCCTCTCATTGGGCCGAAAGGGATTTGGTTTGTTGGTTGGACCACAAACCAATTGTTCATTAGAGGATCAGTGGGACTTAAGGAACAAGAAGTAATTATAGGGGTAAAACGGTAATTTTGACCCAACTATAATTACGAACGACCTGTGAAGGATCGACTTACTAATCATGGTTATATCGATTGGACAGAAATATATCTACAGTGAGGAGAGTGCAACCACTGGGCTTTAGTGGAGTGTCCCGGTGGTTAACGAATGTTGATTCGCTAGGCTAAAGAGTTTGGTCGGTTAATCTCGTATCGTTGGAACTCATGATCTGTAGGTCCATTAGGTCCCTTTACTAGCTCGGACTAAGCCTTGTAACATTTGAGAGAAAAGAATTTGAATTGTTCAAATTCGGTTTCGGGAGAAAACATTAATTATATGTGATATACTTAATGTGTCATAGATTAATTATGAATTAAACTATGATAAAGAAGAGGTAGAAATATTTAAATATGATTTAAATATTGGTCGGTTTATAACATGAATAGAGATTCATGTTCGAACGGTCGATTTAAGAAATCGGGATTGGCCCAATTATTTAATTTGATATTTAATATTAAATCAAATAATTATTTAAAATTAATTAATTAAATTATTTAATTAATTAAATTAATAAATTAATTTTAATTTAAAATTAATTTTATATTAATTTTGAATTAAAAATAAATGAAAATTCAAAATTGAAATTGAAGTTTCAATTGGACCAACATCTCAAAGTGTGATTCATCTCTTTACTTTTTCAAATTCACACAAATTCACCACCTCCTTCTTGATCAATCCTCATCACTCATGTGTTGGCATCTTCACAAAGCTTGTTGAAGCTTTAATTGAAGATAAATTGAAGAGAATAATGAGAATTTGATACGAAATTCATAGAATTCTCGGTTTTGAACCATTCTCACTCTTCTTCCAAATTCTCTCAACTTAAGATCTGACAATCTGTTCTAAGGCCTGAGAATAGTAGGGAAAACATTAGAGGTTGTCCACAAAGTGTTTGTGACAAGAAATTGCCCACGGATTAGGAGAATTTTGAGCTACAAATGTATGAGTTCTTATTCTCTGTTTTTCCAGTTTTGAGCATGCGTTTTGTTTTGTAAAATTGATCAACTTAGAGTGTTCAAGAACCAAAATTGCTTCCGCTTTCTTAATCTACACTCTTTCAACAGGTTCATTAAATGAAAAATAAATATACAACTAAACAAAATAAACATACAATCTAAACGCACGTACAAATTGGTCAAAAAAATCTAAAAGGGTAAAAAGCATACAAGATACAACTTGAACAAATTACTGATTGGTCAAATATAAATTTGCAGATAAACAAATAAACACACAACCAAAACTAATATAAGGATTGACCAAATAAATCTAAATAAACAAACAAATAATCATACAAATTAAACGAATATACAGACTAGTCAAATGGATCTAAAAAAGAGGGAAACAAATAAACATACCACCAATATACATATAACAATATATACAACCTAAACGGATAGGCATGCCAAATTAAACGAATTTTAGAACAAACTAAAATCCAAAATAAAAAGATACATTAGCCAAATGAATGAAAACCAAAACTTTAAAGAAAAAAAAAACCTAAACTTATTTCTAAAAACATACCGGCGAATGAAAATCCAATTTAAAAAAAAAAAAAAGGCAAACCCTAAATCTATTTCTAAAAGCAAACAGAGATGCAACAAATGAAAATTAAAACTCATTGATCAAATAAATAAAACCTTACTGTATGAATGGAAATTTTGTGATATTCCCTTTTCTAGTTCTCCTTCTCTCTTCTTTTCTTTCCTTCCTTCTTTCTGTCTCCCCTTTTTAAAACCATCAAGAATACTAAAAAGAGATAACCTGTGAATCCTCTTATTGAGGAAGAAGGTGAGCTCTGACCTATTATTGCAATAGGGAACTATTATTGCGATAGGGAAGGGGACTAAGAGAGAAAAAAAATAAAGAGAAAATCAAATGTAAAATCAAATCAAATTACAATAAAAAAAAAACTGAACGAAAAAGAATAAAAATAAAATAAATAAAAAGAACAAAATAAATAACAAAAAACTAGACCAACCAAAAAATAAATAAATAAATAAAAATACGAGACTAAATACGGTATCTACAATTGCGAACAACGACAGTTGGTGTTTCAAATCCTCCTTGCATATGAAGATTTGACCCTCTTCAATTGGAATAGGTTCTTGCATTATAATGCTACCCATGTTCACAGACATACCGACTGATGTTGCAACAATATTTTCCGTTGACATAGAGATTGAAACAAGAAAATTTAAAGTGGGTAGTGGTGTATCTTCAAAATTGGATTCTGATGGTTGAGTATGTACAGTTAATGTTCCATCTGTCTGGTATTCATAGAAAGTATCGTTTGAATCCCAACTTGTCTGATCATCTCATTGATGTCCATACGTGACCCATGGATCGTTGTCATCATTTTCTAAGGACACAACCGGGGGGGAGGGGATGTCGATGGTTGGATTCGGTTCATCACACATTGGCAGGGTTTGAGGTAGTGTTTCATTACCTGTTGCATCATTCACATTTTCGGACTTGAGACGGTACCGTCTGCACGCAAATTTGCAATTGCGATAGCCCAAGTTGATGTAAAAGGAATTGTACATCCTCGTTATCCTCAATGTAAATAAGAGGTAATCCTCTCGTCAAATTGTACTGCACTCCAATTAGAAGATTGAACGCGGATGAACTAACTTTAACGACGTTGTACAATCGTTCTTTCAATTGGCGAAACATTATAGAGCTCGGCACCATAATTCCTTTCATTCTACCACCTTCGTAATGTTTCCCTTGATAATCCCACGAACCTTCGTAACGAATGAGAATAGATTTCTGCGAAAGAAAGCTACATTAAGCTGTTGAAGGGAATGAGAATCCCCGCGCAGCGGAAGACGATTGAATCGTCGAAGTATCATTATGCAACTTGTGTTTATTAAAATTGATCTAACACTTAGACCTAGACTAAACATGCTTAAAGAAGAAGAAATTTACAGCAAGTAGAGGTTTTACTTACTTGTTGTAGACAAACTCAGCAATTTCTTTCTCAGATCACGAACTCTTCGTGCTACTCAATCTCTACAAATTCTTCCCACAAATGGATCCCGAACACCACCAAATGGTCTTCTCGGTTGTTCTCTTTTGGAGAAGGGAAGTTGGTGGGAACTTGTTTGTGTTTTGGAGAGGGAGGAGAAAATGAGAGAGTAGAGAGAATTCTAGTTTCTTCTCTTTGATCAAAATCAAAAAATGAGAAGTTAGCTTACCATCCTTCTTGTAAGAAGGGATTATATAGTGGAATTGATGGAGTTAAAATCTCCTCATTATTACCACTTTACCACAACCATAGGTTATGCAAATCTCATTTGCATAACCACATAATATACGATATCTCATATCTCATATTGCAAATCTCATTTGCAATAATTGTGGATTAATTAAATTGAATCACATCCAATTTAATTTCTCTCAATTAAATTCTCCAATTAGCCCTAATTCAACAATTAGGTTAACCTATAGTTTATTATGAATCTCATTCACATTAAACTATATATTATATCATTCATATCTCATATAAATGACATAAATGCCCTTAAAGTGAAATTGAACACTTCAATTTCATACCAAAACATTAACCCTTCTTTTAACCCATATTGAGCCAACCGAGGGACCTAATGGACCTACAGTGACGGGCTCCAATGATCTAAGATTAACCTGCCAAACTCTTTGACCCGATTAACCAACATTCATTAGCTACGGTAACACTCCACTTATAGCCCGTAGTTGCACTCCGTCGCTGCAGAGAATATTACGTGTCCACCGATATAACCAATGCCCATGAGTCGACCCTTCACAGTTGTTTGTAGACACACGGTGGGTCAAATTACCGTTTTACCCTGTGTCTCACCCCTTGTTCCTTAAGTCCCCACTTTGCTCCTCTAATGAACAACATATTGTGATGGTCCAACCATACACAACACCCTTCTCGGCCGGTGAGAAGGTAGGCGCCGTTGTCCAAGCCACGGAGACAACACTTAAGGGAACAACCCGTCTAGTTTCCCTAAAGCGGGAGCAGTGAATTCCATCTCGCGTGAGTTAAGTTCTCGGCTCCCTACTTGGTTCGTCACTCGAGAAGATAGGCATATTGGGCGAGTAAGCGTGACCACCCTCACCCGCACTAGTCAAAGAAACGGACCCGCATGAGACGAGTCCGTAACACGCTCGGGATTTGGTCGAGTCACTAATGGTCATCTACGAAGTTATTAGTCCTTACTATCAGCGGTGTTACATCAGTAGGTCTAATAATTCACGGTCTGGTCTTGTACAATCTCATTGCACAGGATGTCCCCACTCGCATGTCAACCACATGAACGAGTCAGATCACCTCGTTTGTATCTAATACAAAGCGGACCGCATCCACAATGTATCCAGGATTAGGTCTCCAACCCTATCCATATATTGTAGACCGTTCGGGTCATAAACTCGAACGTGATCCTCCCTGTGTGTCCACTACACACCGTTCAAGTTCTAGTTCTCTCATGAATTCAATGACCCTGGAGCTTAGTTTATTGGAAAATTTTATAAATATTGCGAGACACAAAGTGATGAAATGAATAACTCTTATTAATTTCAAACAATATATTACAAACACGAGATTAGGACAAAAATCCCAACATAAGCTACATTTGAAAGATTACAATATGATAGCAAGTACACCATTTGAATGACTTATCATATCCAAGTTATGTCGTAAAGTATGTATTTAGTAAGAGAGGGTCCACTGCATGCAAACTTATGTATGCATGTTTGCTGAAGAACAAGAATTGCGTTCACAAAAAATATGTTGACATTCACACAACTATATCATTATTGAAACCATGGTAGTTGAACCTCCATATTTAATTGGATTGATGTTTAATTATTATCTATCATTTGTTTTGTTGAAGAACTTCTGATTAGTCTGAGTTGGTGGGGATCAATCGATTTTGACAGACATGAGCGCGAGATTTAAGTACTCACGAACGCAAGACATTAATTCACGACTTAAATAATGAATGCACAATTAATCGTGGTTGTGTCAATATTGACGCGAGTTATAAAATAATTAATACTTAATCTCAATGGGTTTAATTACATGGGAACTCGCATTCAGTTTCAAACCCTCGCAATCGCGTTAACATGCAAAATAAAGCGACCATGACTTAAACCCTGTATACGCATCAAACGAACAGATCGATTTTGACAGACACGAGTGCGAGATTTAAATAATCGTGAACGCGAGACATTAGTTCACAAACGTGAGAGATCAGTTTAATTACAACAGCACACAAAATAAAGCGATCACGACTTAAACAATGAATGCACAATTAATCATGGTCGTGTCAATTTTGACGAGAGTCAGACCATAATTAATACTTATCCTCAATGGGTTTAACTACATGGGAACTCGCATTCTGTTTCAAACCCTCGCGATCGCGTTAACATACAAAATAAAGTGAGCGCGACTTAGACCGTGTATGGGGTTTAGTGTTGCAAAAGAAAAAAAGACACATCCATGCATATGGTGATAGGATTGAATCCCGTAGCGGAAGTGATTTCGATCGCGTGTTCTTGTAAGAAGTTACATAGATCTAATCAAAACATATATCTAAAGCAGTTAAGCACGTTTATCAAGATTAGACAACAGTTGTATTACCTTTGAAGACAAAAACAACACGTGCTCCTTTTGATCCTCTCGTTCTCACGATCTCGCGTTCTCCACAAACTACGAAGTAGTTTTGATCCGCCCGCTAGATCTTCTCCGTTGTATCTCTAGGAGAGGGAAGGGGTGGAACCTCTTTTGGAGTTGGGAGGGATTTTGAGGAAGACAAGTGTTTTGGAACTCTTCCAACAAAAACACTTGTCAAAGAGAGCACTAGGGTTGCCTTTTTTAATTAGGTTAACAAATGTGCATCTCATGCACATATTTATAGAGAAATAGGGTGGAAATGACCATTCTACCCCTATAGTGCTCTTATGATATATTTCTCATGGATTAAACCATATGTTATATCAATTATATCATATATAATTTATATATCTCTTTAAACATGAAATTGAACATTTCAATTTCACTCCAAACTATAAACCCTCCTTATTTCTATGTTGAGCCAACGGAGGGACCTAATGGATCTACAAATCATGAGGTTCAATGATACAAGATTAATCGATCAAACTCTTTGATTCAATTAACCAACATTCATTAACTATGAGTCATTCCACTATAGACTCGTAGTTGCACTCTCCTCACTGTAGACTATGTTGTATCCACTGATATAATCAATATTTGTGAGTCGATTCTTCACAGGTTGTTCGTAATCACAACTGGTACCCCTGTGAATACATCTTGTTCCCTAAGCTCCACTGATCCTCTAATAAACAATCAGTCTATGGTCCTACCATAAACTTGATCCTTCTTAGGTCAGTAAGAAGGTGGGGCTCCATTGTTCAAGACTCGGATTCAGTTCTTAAGAGAACAACCTATATGATTCCCTAATTCAGGAATGAGTGAATTCTATCTTGCATAGTTAAGTTCCCAGCTACTTACACAGTTAAGTTCCCAGCTACTTACACAGTTATGTCCCTAAGAAGGTAGGCATAATTAGTCGGCTACAGGCCACTCTCACCCATACTAGTCTAAGGACAAACCTCACAAGCAGGAGTCGTAGTAGCATGCTCGTGGATTCAGTCAAGTCACTAATGATCATCTATGAATTATTATACCTATCTTGATAACGGTGTTACACTAGTAGGTTAATAATTCGCGGTCCGGTCTTGTATAATCTCATTATACAGGATGCCTCCACTCGCATGTCTACCATATGAACGAGTTAGATTACCTCGTTTGTACCAAATACAAAGCGGGTCGCATCCATTGTGTTACCAGTATAAGGTTCCTAACCCTATGCATATACCATAGACCTTTGAGAAGTGAAGAGTGTGTTTTCCAACTCGTGACATTCATTCATTTATAGGCTAAATTATTGTGCTCGCGTTATATTACTCTACGAGAACGAGTCTGTTTGATTCCATTAATTGCATTCATTCATCATTTCCTTTTAAATTAATCGTGCTCGCGTTACATTTGTCCACATGTTGCGTGAAATTTGCAATATCGCGGTATTGCAAATGTAGGGGTCAAGTTTAATATAGTGATTTGAGTTCCAAGTACCATCCTCAGGAATGGTTTTCTAGATTGATTAACTACCAAGATACTAATTCCAAATTTTATCTAAAGAAACAAAATTTTGTCAAAGGTGAAACAAAAAAAAACTAAATATACAAGTGGAGACACGAATATGAAAGAAACGTTAGGGGAATTGATTTCACTAGTTATTTCGTTATTTTAGCACATGAAATTGACTATGGTTGTGAGATTATAAACAGGTATATTCAAAAGACTCTCTCGAGCTCTAGTGATTCTCATGCATAGCGATAAACCCTAAGTCTCCTTATAGATTTTAAAAGCATGCAAGACATTAAGCAACTTCTTAAAACATTTCCCAAAGAACCATTCACTCTCATGTAAGGATTTACTAAGGGTTTTGAGGATTTTAATTTAATCTATGTCTATTCTCTCGAAATCAACTTAAATCAATAACGTCATGCTAATCTTGGCCAGAGAAAAACAAACATTAAGCAAGAAATACCAAAAATAAAGCAACACAACCAAAGTTCAATTCAATAACTAAAAGAAGTTCATAACTAGCTACATCAATCCCCTAACTATGGAAATTAGCTATTCATAATCACTACAAAAATATGCTAAATCCATATTAGAGTCTATACCCAAAACTACAAACTAAAGAAAAATAGAAAGAAAAATCTTTGGTGTCGATGTCGGTCCTCGTCTCCGAGCTCCCGTCACGATCTCGGGTCTCCACTCTCGTGCTTGGCCTCCAAGGAATCCTCTTCTGCTCCTTTCAGAGTGTATGCCTCAAAAATAGGTCTAGGATTCTATCAAATTCGACTCCCTTTGAAAAGAGGCAGAAACACATATTTATACACTAATTGGCACGGTGTTGTTGTAATGGGGTATATGGATGCCCTAGTTTATTTTATTTCTATCTCTTGTAACCACTGTTTTAGATTATGATGTACCCCACTAGAGTTTTAGTTCAAGTGGGAGTTTGTTGGGTTTTGTGCCCTAAAACTCGTAGTTTGTAATTATGTTCTAATTAATGCAATAAAATGTTATTATTTCAATAAAAAGTTATTGTTCCTTATCTACGAGTTTGCCTTTATTTAAACCCTAAATCCAATAAACTAAACATCCAATGTTGTTATATGAATCTTTAAGCCGAATGTAGTGTACATATAAAGGATCTCGGTTCGAGATCTGACCTAAAGGGTCTATAGTTGGGGATAAGGTTTTGGTACCTTACCACTGGTAAAACTATGGATGTGGCCCACTATGTATTTGATACAAACACTGTGATCCTAACGTGTTCGTGTAGATGACATGTGAGTGGGGATATCCTATGTAATGAGATTACATAAGACCGGACCATGAAATAGTAACCTCTAGTTTGTAACTCAGTTGACTAGTTAGGTTTCTATTTCACTAGGATGACCTAGGCAACTTGATCTCAATCTGAAAGCGAGTTACGAACTCCTGTTCGCGAGGATTGTCCTTTGACTAGTATGGGTGAGAGGGCGATTCGCCGACTCAATATGCCTACCTTCTTGGGGACAAAATCGAGTGAGCGACTGGGAACTTAACTTAGCAAGATGGAATTCACTCCTTCCCGCCTACTAGGGTAAGTAGAGGAATGTTCCCTTAAGTGGTGTCTCCGGGACTTGAACAAAGGGCCCGACCCTCTCATTGGCCCGAGAGGGACTCTGTTTGTTGGTAGGACCACAAACAAATTGTTCATTAGAGAGCACTTTGGTACTTAAGGTACAAGATGTAACCTGGGGTAAAGCGGTAATTTAACCCGGTGGTGGTGTTACGAACATTCGTGAAGGATTGACTTCTTTGTTATTGGTTAATATCCGTGAGACACGTAAATATATCTCTGCGTGAGAAGAGTGCAATTTGCGGGACTTTAGTGGAGTGTTCCCGCAGTTAACGAATGTTGATTGGTAGGTTAATGAGATTAACCGAGCAATCTCGCGTTGGAGCTTCTTATTTGTAGGTCCATTAGGTACACCTTCTAGCTCGTAAAGGGTTCTTAGATCATTAGAATTTGAAATGTTCAAATTCATTAGGGAATAAACTTAATGTATATTGATACGATATAATATATAGTTTTGGAACTATGTATTATAAATTTAATGTGAATATGATTCATATTAAATTATATGAGAGAATTAAATATTTGAAAGGGTTTAAATATTAAATTCAAATGTGAATGTGATTCATATTTGAAAACTATAGGTTAAAATTTAATGTGCACTGAATGTACATTAAAACTATAGGTTAGAGGGATATATTGATTAAATGTGATTTAATCCAAATTAAATATATGATATTTATTTTTTTTATTTAAATGTGATTTAAATTAATAATTAAATTTAATTTAATTATTATTTTTTTATTATTATTATTTTCATAATAAAATAAGGGAACGTGTCCTCCAGACACGTTCCCACTACCCCTCTTCTTCTCCCTATCGGTAGTTTAACAGGGAGAAGGGGTTGGTGGATCAAGTTGATCGATCTATCATTTTGCAATTGAAGAATTGAAACTTCCTGGAATTCTCTTACTTTTCAATTCCCAAATACTCCAATTGTTGGATTCCTTCCCACAAAGGAATTGATCAAAAGCATCCAGAGAATAGAAGGTTTTCTTATTGGTAGTGTCCTGTTAGAGAAAACAGATGAGTTCTTTTGGGTGTACCTGAGTTGCTGAAAAGCTTGGAGCAATGAGTTGCTGAGGAAATTCTACAATGGTAATCTCTTTATCTTTTTATTAGTTTAATTGTTAAATTAATTTAAGCATGTTTGCATGTGAACCTCCATGTTTAATTAGATTAAAAAGTATGCTTGTTCTGTATGTTTTTGTCAATGTTTTGGTTTTTGTTTCAATTAAAACAATCAAGCAAATTACGATCCCAAACACGTTTCCGCTGCTCAAGGAGATCATATCTCCATCAGTTGCAACGTCGTGCCCTAGGCGCATGGTTAAATAAGGAAATCAACACAACGTTGAGACGCCGTGCACAACGTCTCAACGCTGCACACATAGCAGGTGCACACACATAACATCTTGGCGTTGCGACGCTGCAAAGTAGTGTCTTAATGTCGCCTCTGCGGGGCTTCAAGCTGGATAAGCTCATGGCATGGCGTTGCAACGCTGTCAGTGGCGTCTCAACGCCATGCCCTCGGATCAATTGGCTTGTTTGGCTTCTTTTCTTCCAATCTCTTCATCTTTTATGCTCCATTAGCCTCATTTTGACCCTTAATACTCCAAGATTTCTCCATTTGCTTCATTATAGCTCGTAATTTGGAATTCAATAATTTAAACACGTGAAAATCCTGAAATTAACACAAAAAATAGAAAAAACTAAGCCTAAGGATAATACCTTTTGTGTGCTATCAAATACCCCCAAACTTAAAGTTTTGCTAGTCCCGAGCAAAAACAGAATAGAACCATAAAAGAATCTTTCTTATGCATACCTCAAACTCAAGCCTCAAAGATTAAAATAAAAATTTCAGCAATCATAGAAAACAATCAAGCATGATACTTCAACAAGCAATTTAAAATTTTTCCTAAGTATCCCTACGTGTGTGTGTATTAGCTTTCGTTCCCTTTATCTTTACTAGCCCGGAACGACTTTACCAAATTCTTCATTCAACTTCCCTCTACACTGGCCATAAGTCTTAATCTTTAAGTCTCCTCACAATCAAGAAACAAATAAATCTATTTAGTACTTCAATTTTTTTCTTTCGACAATATATTCTTTTTATGCAAGAACACTAGCTTTCACCCATCCACTATAGGGACCATTACCCAGAGCACTCGCTCAATGAATGGCCTAACTGATCACAGTGAAAGTAGCTCTTTTTTTCCTCAATTCTTTTCAGCACAAATCAGATACAACAGATCACAAATAAAGAATTTTTTTCTCATTATGCATAAACATTCCAGAACATGTACTTCATATTATCATTCATCCTATCATGCAGTTTAACTCTCAAATCAGTCCTTACTCCTATCGAGGTGACATCAAACTTATAAACCTGGTAACTCTATTCTAAGCATTCAAAACTACAGGAACAAAGGCTATGTGCATCAACATTGCAGGGAAACTCAAGAAAATTTTTAAATTTACTCAGATTCATATCATGCTCTCAAGTTTCAACAGGATCAAAAAAATTTCAATTAATTCTCTTCCTAGGTTGTCCTAATCATACTTATGCATAAGATTAATTAACAAATCAACACATACTCAGGACTTCTTAACAAAAATAAAAACAGTACACACTCACCCCCAAACTTAAACTAAACATTGTCCTCAATGTTTGCAAAATAAACTCAAATAAAGAAAGAAAGGTAAGAGAGTGAACAATATTGTCCTGAGTAATGGAGATCTCGTTTTTCAAATTCCTCATCTCCCAACCCACGAGAGAAATATTCCTACACAACGGGAGCACATATCAAAGAAAGGGCATCAACACCAAAACTAAAACAACACAAAACAAAATAAAACAAACTAAAACAAACTAAAGATAGAGCATAAATGAATGAAAATCTTAGGTTGCCTCCCAAGAAGCGCTTTCTTTAACGTCTTTAGCTAGACTGAATCTCCCTCCTGTGTACAGGGTGGTCTCATCATTGCATCCCTTACCTTCAGATCATTCGTTCTTCTTCCTGCTACCCTGTCTAGAGAGTCACTCAAAAGAATATTATTTCCAAAATCAAAGAGAAGAGCATTAATTAATTCAATTTTTAGACAAGAACTTATCTCAGGGTCATCTTTTTTAAGATTAAATATTTGAAATTTAACCTCCTCCTGTCCTACGTGCAGTGCTAGAGTGCCTTCATGCATGCTTATATCTGCCTTGTTGGTGGCCAGGAATGGTCTTCCCAGAATAATGGGAATCTCAACATCCTCTTCCATGTCCAAGACAAGGAAGTCCACAGGGAAAAAAACTTGCCCACCTTGACAAGGACATCCTCCACTATTCCCCGTGGATAAGTCACAAATCTGTCTGCCAGCTTTAGGGACACTGTTGTGGCCTTGACCTCCCCCAAACTTAGTCTCCTAACAACAAAATAAGGCATCAAATTAATACTAGCACGCAAATCAGATAAAGCTCTAAAATTAAAGTTGAATATAGATTAGGGAACAGTAAAACTCCCTGAATCCTTCAGTTTCTAAGGCAACTTGCGTTGTAGAATGGCGTTGCACTACTCAGACAAATTTATTGTTTCATATTCCTTCAGTTTCTACTTCTTGGACAGGATCTGTTTCATGATCTTCACATAGTTAGTTACTTGTTCCAAAGCATCAGAGAAAGGAATACTGATGTTAAGCTTTTTAAACACATCTAAAAATTTTTGAAACTGTTGATCAGTATTTTTCTTTACGAAGCGTTGTGGATAAGGAATAACATTTAGATTAGAAGGGATAGAGGTCTTAGTCTGTTTCTCCTGTTTGATGTCACTGGTAAGTTATGACTTCCCAGTTGTCACCTCAGGAGCTTTTTCCTGTTCAACTTCCTCCTTTATGAGCTCCTTTCCACTACTCAGTGTAATAACCTTACAGGTTTCCCTTGGATTTAATTCAACTTACATTTCTGAAGGTTGTGGATCACTGTGCCCATCTGACTGATCTGAGTCTCGATGTTCTTGATGGCAACTTCTTGACTGCTCACTACACCATTCAGACTGGTGAATTGGTTCCCCCTTCGAATGGCATCAAAAAGATGTATTTATAGGCATTGGGGCAGCGTTGAGACGCTGTCCCACACACAAATCATTGTTTTTTTCATTTTTCATAGTGTTGAGACGTTAGGGACAGCGTCTCAACGCTGCGCTTGCTGCCAGACAACCTATAGCAAACATTTTTGCCATATCTTTTCGTTCGGGTGTCCGAATGACCTCTTGTTTGATGCGTTCGAATCATGATTCGATGTAGAATCTCCTAGAATATTTCTTATACTCGAAATACATCTATATTTTGATTTGGTCTTAAATTAAGCATACACATGCTCCAAATTACACCAAAATGGTCTCGAACACTCTATATTTTCTTCTCAAGCTCGATTTCCTGAAATTAACCATAAAATGCCATGAAAGCCCACATTTTAAGTATAAAAACTAGTTGAATTATAAGAAATAAGATAACATATTTGCATGCTATCAGTTAACCATATAAATTATCAATCAGTCTACTTCGTATTCATACCAGACAACAAAGGAATTTTAGATGACTTAGTGGAGCATGCAACCATTCTTGTATAAAGAATCGCTTGCAGAAGTCTTTTTCGTGCACCATGTACTCAACCGTGCGAGACAGATTGTTGGTCGCGGGATCACTGATCCATTCATCGAACAATCTCGCGTATGAGTCTGGTATATGGAACAGTGGATTGTACACCTCACCCTATGTCGATCGGCTTGTCATTTCTTGAGGGGTCACTACTGGTTGGTGCTTGTCTGCTTTCCCCTTTTCGGCGGATTGGCTCGGTGTATACTTATCTATAGGTCACTTACTCCGCTTGGGACGAGATGGAACTGGTGGATCCTCCATAATTTGACTCCATCACCATGGGTCACCTCGCAGGTTTCATCACCTTCTTCCGTGGGGACTTCACCAATATGTTCGCCATCGTTGTTAGTAGGCACCACATTAACCATGTGTTCACGGATATGCACCGACATACCGACAGGCACCCATCAATCGGTACTTTATCAATCGGTATTGTTGTACCCTGTAAAATTAATGAAGATATAGCTTACATGCCCACCGTGGTCACAAATGAATGAAACAACCAAAACACGTACCTTTGTTATAGAAAGTAATGTAGAAGTCAGATTTGCCAACTCTGACTTCACACCAACCAACTCTTCATTCAAAGTGGTTACCTCGGACTTCACCATGGTGAGCTCAATCTTCACTTCACCTAGTTCAGTCTTCAAGGTGGCAATCTCGGACTTCAAGCTCATGATTTCAACATCGGACGACATTTGTGGTACAGAATCAGTCGTCTCTAGTGTCGATGTATCATCATGGGTTGAACGGGTCGAGGGATCACCAGAATCCATGAATCCCCATGACTAGTCGGACGAGCTCGAGATGCATCAAGATCACCTGCAATATTATATACAGGTCGTTGGTCAATTCGAGTCTCTCGAAAGTGCTTCTCGGTGTCCAACTCTTGGATCATAGAGATCACAAAGATCTGCATGTAACAACATATATCAGAGAGTATTCTTAAATAAACCACGATATTGAACAAGACTAAAGTATGTACCTCAGATGCGTTAAACACATGTCGAAGTAATGTATTTTACGAGATTGATCGGGATGATGTCCACCTCAGTATGCATGGAACTGGGTCCGAGTTCAGTTTTGGTGTTGTTATACCCTCTAGTGAAGGTACAGTCTCGAATGTCCATACCTACAAAACAAAACAATAATCATTAGAAATGAATTCAGGCAACAAATAAAAATATGTAATTTACATAAAGGCACAAAAAAAAAGTGTTTTGAGCATTGTACCATACAGGAAAAAGAAAATCCAGTTAAACTGTATTTCATTTTGAAGCCTTTACTCGAAACAACTTGCTTCTTGTAAAAGACAGATTTATCTTTCGCCCCATTTTATAGACTCTTCAACGTTCTTTCAAACATGATCTTCCCCCATTCAATATTGTTGAAGTAGTCTAAGTCCTCCACATCTTTGAACAATCAGAGGTCCATTGTTGTATTCACCCTATCCTTCCCCATCATTGCAACCTCAGTGTAGTAGACAAGGGTTATCAGCATTGTGTCACTATCATTCTCAAACTTTAATTTCAGGTAATCAGCTTCTAAGTCCGTTGGACGCATCTGCTCTATGACCTTGAAATACTTCCTCAGAAGGCTGCTTTGAGCATAGTTTGCATGTTTCTTGCATCTGACAACGCCACCAGGGGAAGGACACAATCCGATCATCATTAGAAATGAATCCAGGGTGAATGAAGTTATGTTCCTACCGATGTCAAAGCTCATTACAGTCGGTCTCTCATCCACAACCTCTAAACCAAGAATGTAATGAACTAGTGAACTGTTGAAGGCAAGTTCAACGTCAAAATATCTCCCAAATATGGTTTTCTTGAACTGCTCAACTTGTGTTGCAGAAAGTTTGCTCTTCACCACAGAGTTTGCCTGTTTCAGGTGCGACAAATTTGAGATTTGGGTAGGGAATTCCTCATTATACTTTTGTTCCATTTCCTTAAAAATACACTTTGTAAGACTTCAAAAAATAAATAGGCAAGGACTCGCGCTCACAGTGAAACTTATACTAACGCGAGCGCAAGTTCCCAATCGCGAGTGTGATACCCAAATCGCGAGTGAATCCAAATGCAATTGATGTCAAACGCGATAGCTTTGGAAACAATGTGTTTCAATATATGATACACTCAGATTAGCCAAACATTGAATCAACATTGGTAAGAAACGCAGATGCATCAGGTTAAACCCTAAACCCTAAACCTGTAAATTCGACAGTAGAGTGTAGCTAATATACATACATTCTAGAGTTCGTGAGCATATTATTTGTAGACATACGATACATGGTTAATGAATATTGAAACCTCGGGATCTACACATACCTTAGAGATACGAAGAGTGAACGGGCAGTTGTTAAGTTGGTCGGTCGGAAGTAGGAAGTGTGTTGAGTACGAGTAGCTCTGGTAGGCAGAATGTCATGTAAGACGAAACGAACGAGCATGAAATACTTTTAAATGAACAAATCACTAGTGGTTATCATCGTGTTTGGCATGTGTGTAACTCCACTCGCGATTTGTTCGTTTAAAAATATTTCATGCCTGTTCGTTTCAATCATTTTTGTGTTCGCATACGTGTTGTCAGTATTCTCGCGCTTGTGATCAAATACTGAGAACGATCGCGATTGGTTATAATCGTGTTTTCGCTCTCTACTTTCACGCTCACTCGCATTTATTAACATGTGTAGGGTCAGCATGTGAATTTCACCGACCGCAAGTACATTTATGACATTAGCAAAAGGATATACATCCAAAAATTTGCGTTTGAGGCCAATCCTCATTTTATCGTTATGATTTGGGTCCTTGAGCGCAAATTCATCTTGTTCTTTGGGATTTAAATTAATATGCTTATGCATGCTAGTTCAAGTTGACGATTATATACTACCATTTTTTTTGTGTCATTGTACTTTTAAATGTCCAAATTTAATCTTAGTACTTTCAATAAATCTTTAAAATATTCCTTATCATTAGTTCCAATTAATTTTGTTTGGACTTAACAAAATGAGAAAAATAACTTTCACCCAGCAAATAACAAAATATGAAAATGTTTTACGAGTCTTAAAGTAGGGTGATAAAAATAGTATTTTAGCTTCTCTTTTTATTAGAATGAATCTCTATTCTCTAGTATTTTTCGTCACTCCTTAGGATGGGAAAATTTCATTATCTTCATTCTTCAATTTATGTTTACATGTAATAATTTCATGTTCAATGGGAGTACAGTATTATTCATGGGAATCATAGAAGTTGAGATTTAATATCAAAAGAAAAAGATAGGAAGAACATTTATGAAATGGATATAAATGTTATTTGTAATAAAATTATTAGATGGTTCCCTATAGAAACCTGGGAATAATGGAGGAGGCTGAATAAATTAATAGTAATTATGAAAACAAAAATGGAGAGCATTAACTAAAGGGAAGGGATGCCAAGAACTACCTATATTATCCACCAAAAGATTAGAGGCTCAAATTCTCACTTCTACATATTAGACTAAAATAAATAACTAAAAGAAGTTATAATATTTTAAGTAAAAAAGTAAAGGAAAATACACTTCTACAGTCTAAGTAGCAGAAAATTCTTATTACTAACTAAACTTTTTTACATACATTTAATTTTTGAAAAGAAAAAAAAAAGAATATTTCATTTCTCTTTTCCAGCCGTAGAAAATTTAGTGGCGAACAGATTATTCACCTCAATTTATTTATTTTTAAGTTCAATAACACGTAGAAGTGAGCATTCGAACTTTAAGTTTTTTTTTTTTTTTTTATCAGAAGTACATCACCTTAATCATTTGAGTTATTCTTAAATTGGTGAGTACTTCCATAACAACAAAATTTAAGAATAAAATAACTTAAAGGGTATGTTTGGCCCAATGTTATAATAACCTGTAAAATACTCTCCACCCCAAACACAGACTATTATAACCTCAGATTATACTATTCTGCATTTTAAATAATATTATATGTTTCACAGAGTATAATAACCCACAGACTAGTATAACCCTCTGTTATTATAACCCACTCATCACTCCAAATAGTCCCAAAAGGAAAGAAATGGGTATTATTGTGATAGTCTAAAAATTTCTATAAAAGTATTTATGGAAAAGTAAAAAAGAAAGGATAATGAGGAAAGTGGAAGAAAGAGCAATTAATGAAAAGTGATGAGAGGCAAATTAATGATCTGATGGGCTCACCACTAAACATTGGTGAACCGTTGGAATAGCTTTTTTTTTTTTTTTTAACCCTCCTCTTCTTCTTCTTACTTCCCATTTTCCATTTCTAACTCTCTTTCTTCTTTTATAAGACTGACCCCACAAGAAATTAATTTTAATTTCCATTAAAATGCCTCTCTCTAGAGTCTCCCCTCAACTTTTTCTTCACAAATGATTAAAGTTGGTTAAATTATACGCTTGCTCAAGACCCCCTATTATAGTTGTGGTTATTTCATCCTTCAACTTTAGAAGAGTTTTAATAGATTTTTAAAATCTCGGAAGTTTCTACTCACTTTTAAGTTTATGAATTTATAAGTTAAGTTTATTTTATCCTTTTACTTTAAAAGTTTATGAATTTATAAGTTTGAGTCTCATATGTCTGTGTCACTAATTTCGTTACTTATACATTTATGTGACATTGATTGTATGTCTAATTGCTTAGATTTAGGTATTTGACAAATGGGTCAAAGAATGGTGCAAGAGTGTTTAGAATCTTATTAAATATAAAATTATTGCATAGATACCAATTAAAATTTTTTAAAAGTATGAGAACTATTAAGTTAATTTAAAATTTTAAATGTCTATTAAAAACTTTTTAATCTATTACTAGATAGATATAATCTTCAAAGTTCATCAAAATCTTACCAATTTTTTAAAATATTGAAAGTCAAATCCCAAATTTATAGTCTAATCTTAATAATATATTTTATTTCATGCTTCACTTTTGTTATGCTTTTGACCAAAATGACAACATAATATCAATAATTAATGATGTTTTTGATCAACAAGCCTATCGGCATTGAAAAGAAAATCATTACCAAACAACTTATTATTGAATATTCAATGAACATTATGTAGAAAATTTACAATTAAAAAGATTTAGGAGTAGGGATGGAAAAAATATACATGGGGTGGATCCCCGAGCGTAGAATTTCCAGTTTGACCAGGTATGGAGGTCAAATTGAAAATTCTTTTCGAGTCCCCAGTCGAGCGTGAATAATTTTTTTATAATTTTTAAAAAATATTATGATATATATTATAATTATTTGAAAAACATTATTAATATTTTATTACTAATAACATATTATATATATAAATTTAAAAAAAAAAAGAAAAAAGAAAAACTTATAATGTAATAAGATAACAGTATACTGTATACTTTTTTATTATTATATTTTATAACGTAATAAGTTTTTATATTAAATAATATTTAGAATTTAATGATTTAAATAAACAACAGAATAATAATATTTAATTTTATATATAATTGGTTTATAGTTTTTCATTTTTAATTAATTTTTAATACAAAAAAAATTAAAAAAGAAAAAGAAAAACATGGATTTTTTCCCGACCCAATTCCCCAAAACGAGGAATGAGGAGACGGAGATGGAAAATCCCCACGGGGACAGGGATGGGGAATGCATCCCCAACCCCTCCCCGTCCCGTTGCCATCCCTATTTAGGAGTGAAATAAAAATTTTGTTTCACTTTTTCTTTTTTCATGATATCATACTTTCTCATTTTTTTTCTCCTATATCAGATTTTCAAATAAATACATCAGCGAAATTCAACATAACTCAACTAGTTAAATCATAGCTAGGGGATCAAAAATTCAAATCTCTCTGACTAAAAAAATGGTCAATGATGGTGATAAAATCGACATTTAATTGATAATAATAAATCCATGGGTCATGGATTACTTTTAAATTTTAATTAGTTAATCAGTAACTTGCAATGGATGACCTTTTAACCAAAAGGAAGACTTGCACACAAACACAATAGAAAATCATGAAAAATAAAGAAATAAAGAAAAAGAAGACCGAGGTAAATTGTTTCTTTTTTAGATCTTGTGTTGATTAAGTCTCGAAAGTTTTTAGAAGTTCAAATTACCTATTTAAAAGATGAATTACGATGTTTACTGTAGTCCAACATTAGATTATACTTGTTGGATATACCGTGATTGATTTGAGAAAAAATGACAGATAAAAGAGAATAGAAAAAAAAAGTGGATAAATTGAACCAAATAAAGTGACATATCACATACCCTTTTTTCTAAAACATATTAAACTCTCTATACACTGTACCACTCTATTTTCTCCAACTTTTTCAGAACCACAGTTACCATCACAAAAAATAAATTCGAGTGTTTAATTTATGGGTTAAAGTGATCAATTAACACTTCAAAACACAAGGAAAAAGAAAACATATACATGTACTGAGTGCTCCATTTGAAAAGAAAAGTACATTTTAATCATTCAATTTCTAAATTTACCTCTTGACGTGAAAAGAAAACAAATAGTTTCTTATCATTGCAAAGTGTTTTTTGAATGTTGGGAAATGCTTTTCTTTTTCAAAAAAGCAGATTTTAGGTGGAGATTGGGGGATCATTCTTGGCAGGCTAAAAAGCCAAGAGCAAACAAGAAGTTGACAAAGACCCACTGAAATTTTCAGTTCCAACACCAGCAAAAAGAGGAAACAGTGGAAAGATTTTTGTTTTCCTTTTGAAAGAAAAAGAGAGAGACATGAGAGAGTTGAACCACAAATCTCCTAAGTTGAAAAAGTCTTGTAATTCAGAGCCATAGGGGGGACCTGCATTTATACACTAGTGGTCCATAAGCTCTACATTTAAATCATCCAAACACAGATGAGATTTCAGGTACAATCATCGACTTTATGCACATTATTGTCACATTATTTCGACTTCGAACAACACATTCTCCCAGTTCTAATGAATTCTATACCACAATCAAGTCCAGAGATTGGAACCCTCCACTTAAAATTGGAGGTTAAAGCATAAACATGTTAAGTTCTTCCTTGTCTTTTCTTTGATATTCTACTGTTAAACCTCCTAAACCATTTATGAACAATTGGTATTGATCCATTAAGATTGATCTACTTGCCACTGAGTGCTCATAGAAGAAACTGCTAACTTAAAACTTATAGAACAATTGGACCTTCGATTTGGTTGAAGGAAGTTTTCCAGCAAATTGGTCAAGGTACAGACTTTAAGTAACGTCTATAACCCTGAAAGTAAAATGCTAAAAAGTACTAGTAAAGTTGACTTTGCATGAGCCCTATATAGTAAAAAGACCACCATGAGAAGGCGATTGCTAACTAGATCATATTACGCGATCTTTAATGTAGGAAAATCATGTTCCTCATTGCTCTCTATTACTCTATTCCATCCCATCACCTAACAAATCTTTCTGAAAAAATAAAAATGATTTAAACACTTGTGAGCATCACTTAAGCAGATCATCAATTTCCTGACTCTTGTGGCATCAATTATCAAAAGAATCGTTTATATTCAATGTAAGAGCTATTTGTAAACCTAGCCACTATAATAGTTAGCAAAAATAGATCTTCATTTTGTAGATTCTCACTAATATAATGTACTATTTTTCCAGTAGATGGAATTAAATTGAATACAAATTTTATGAGCTAGCCTACACTCTACAATAAATAAAATGCAAAACCGTGGATGTGTATGAACATTGGATACACAAAAATTATAATACATGGAGTGTTACCATGAAAATGGGCTCGCACCCAGCAGAAAAATTTCATTTTCAACGTCCTTAATCCATTGACAAACTCGATTGCAGATCTTTATCGCCAAAGCCTGTGGAATCATATGTTCTACAATCAGATTCAACGGAAACATAAAAAAGGGAACAGCAAGGGGAAAAAAATTACAAGGGCGAGGTCCAGTGGTCAGTAATAGAGAGAAAAAAAGAAGAAAAAGAAATGGAAGAATCGAGGAAGACTAAGAACCAAGGGAGAAGCTCCAAACTCTTTTAAAATCTTCTATCCTAAACAGTCCTTACTCTCAAGCACAAAAAACCAGTCTTCCAAAATTTCATTTATTATGGAGGATTCAGAAAAACCTTCTCTAACAAATCTCTATCATCCCAATAAAGCACAGTCATAATCAGAGTAGTACTAATAAGAGTGTAGGTGCAAAAAGTCAGTAAAAGTAAGACTTGATGCTTCTTCCATCACAAAGTATGCATAAGATATGATGAAGATGTTAACAATATCCTTCTAATGTTATCCTAATCTCTAATGTTCAACATAGATATCACCGAGAAAGACATGGATCAAATACGAGTAAAGGATGAATAATTTTACTTTTCTTCTTATTTGTTTTCAGAGGAGAGAAATCAGAATTGACGACAAGAAAACTCATAAAGGAGGATCTGTAAGAGACACCACTCAAATTGGATTCTCTAAATACTGAAAAGGCTACTAGATACATGAAACGTCAACCCCCACCCCCAAAATAAGGTCTTGGAGACTATCTTTCAAGATTCTTCCGTTCCATTTGTTCCAAAATTTTAAGGACCAAAATATTCATCCACAAGTTTCGTGCATGCTAAATCATTTCCACGCAGTGTTTTTCAATTAGGGTTTTAATCTTAATATACAGTTGAGATCTTAATAATTAAAGTTCATATTGTTTCTCTAGTAGTTCTAGTTTGTAACTTTTCAAACATCAATGAGAAGTTTTTTTCTTGTCAGAAAGCAAAATTAAAATTCACCATATCAACATTCATGAAAGACCAAGAAGCAAGAACGTGGTCACTATGACTTCATATAAATAACTTTTTCAGCCAACTATAACTCATAAATCTCACAAAAAGAAATACCTTATCAGCCAAAGGATCAAATGCTGCATAAAGCTCAAAATCTTGGGTGACCCAGCAGAGTAGAACTGCCAATAAAAACCATCATTAAAAACTTGAATGCTGTTATGTTCACGTATCTTTATATATAAGCAGATAATAGGTTTGATGCAGCTGAAAACAGATACAGACCACTCTTTCCTCTATTGAATAATTCAACCTAAGCATACCCTGATACAAGATTCTGCAAATTAGGTGTGGTTCTTTATTATAATGAAGATATCTGTTCAGATGTTTATGCCACAGTAATAATATATTGGACTTGGAGCATAGTTTGATTAAGACTCTGGAAGGCAAAAACTCCGATAGAAATCATACTCCTTATCAAGAGTGGATTGTTGGGTTCCATACGATAAACAAAGGGATAAATTAGTTGTAATAGATCAGAAATCGATTGTGATGGATGATCAAAAACAAGATATAAGAGACAAACTAAGTCAAAAGAAAACATCTGATTCTGAGAAAAAATATATATATACACAATGAATAAAGAACAAATATGGCCAATAAAGTTATGAGTTCAAAAGAAATAATAATAATTAAAAAAAGAAAAAAAAAAGAAAAACTCTTACTATCAAGAGTGGAAGTGCAGTATAATTAAGAGAAAAATGATTAAATTATTGTATTAATCCAATTGGAAATGTCAAGGGAAAACAAAAACGTACCATAGTTTTCATCTCTTCTAAACTGGGTTTTGTGAGGGCCAATTTCTTTATCATGCATACAAGCATAAATATTTTGGTATGCTCTGTACAATCTGCAAAAATAAATAAATCAAAACAAATATGTAAAGAAATAAAATTTACAATCTAACAAATGCATAATTAATAAGAAGGGCTTCAAAAAACCATCTAGAGTTATTATATGGGATTAGAAATTTGCCACAACTACCTCTTCTGTTGTTGACGACTGCTAATTGGAGATGAAAATTCAGAAGATACGTACTGATCCAAATATATACTGCGGTAAATGAAATGCCAGAGTCCACCAGGACCACCCATCCCAGCATAAGATTCCTTGAATCTTTCAGGAAATTCTCTTTGTTGGCCCAAACGAGGAGATATAGTTCTATAACGAGGTAAAGAATCAACAGGCACGTCTTCAACATGCATCCCACCTTCTAACATGGATCTCTGAACTTCGCCAAGAACATTTGACTTCAAAAGGACAGTCTCAATACGAATCCTACGATGTTACAACCATTTTTCAGAACATGTAAAGAAGAAAAAAATTATCAACTATCAATGAATAAGCACCCAAGAAATGTCTTTGAATAACAAGAAAAACTGCGGACTTTGGCTAACTCTTGACATTATGTTCCTTCAGATGATGAATATGCATCTTGCTCGTGACATTTTATACAGTGCATGATCCTTACTAAAAATAAATGATAAAGAGGGTCAGAAAAAATTTGGCTTGAATTTGGCCAAACTTCAACGCAATTTATGTAGCTAACCTGAATTTTTAAAAGCATGTGCATGTCAAGTGAGTTGGCAGGACAGGACATTCATTGGGTAAATATAGACCATAAACAAAATTATGGTTGGTAAAAACATGTGCCATTTTTGCCTTAGTTGACAACCAAAGACATCCTAATGGTACTGATATATGACGTCTATTTCACCTGCATTCCTTTAAGTGATAGAAGGAATCTGAATTAGTTGTAAGGAGCATCAGGTAAGTGTTAACCTGCCATAAGACATTTATTGTGTCAATATAATAAGAATAAGGAAAATCACAATTACTTAAACCACCATAAACCTATTAAATTACAAAGCTCAATCTATTAAGTTAGAATGAATTTAACCAGTTAATTTATTCTTAACACACCCCTTCACATGTAGACTGGATACTAATCTTCTAATTTACTTGACTGTTGGAAACAAGAGTGAAGATCTGAATCAGATTTTCGGGAGTTGCTCTTTCAATAGGTGTTGTCATAAATCCTTCAAGGTTATTGAGTTCTCTTGCTCTAAATCGGTGCAACATGTAGGAAGGAGTATTCCTTTATTCCCCATTCCATGAAGGTGATTCTTTGGCAAGCCAGTTTTTTGGCCATCGTTTGGGACATTGATACTAGGAAGATTTTTTAGGACACTTTGGAGGATGTTTGAAATCCAGTACATTTTAATTCCTCTCTGTGGATTTATTTCTGAGCCTTTTTAGTGATTTCCGCTTCCGTTGATTACTAATCATTGGAACCCTTTATCGTAATCAATTATATTTTGGTGGCTCCTGTTTGTGATGAGATGTAGTCTGTGCTTTTAAACGACATTTTTGTACTTCCATTCTTCCTAATGATAGCAGTTTACCAAGGAAAAAAATTGGATACTTAATATTTAGACTACTAATATTAAATGATTGTGAAAATGACATGGTAGGCTTTGCAATTAAGATCTCTGATACTATTTTGAAACAAAACCGAAAATCTTAAACTTATTATGTTTTAAGAATAGAATCAGCTTCATTCAAAAAGTTTCAAGGAAATACGAGCCTAAGATATGTTTTAAGAGTAACTCTCCCTACCTCAGTTTCACTACAGGCAGAATCTATTTCTCATCCACACAAGAGATTCCTATACCCTCTAGTCTAGATATGCTCTCTTCTCCATCACTAACTTAGTTACAAAAGGCCCCCCACAGATAACAAACTTGTTCTTGCGGTGAAATTTAGGGAGCTAGGAAGCTACAGGAAAAGCTTGTTCCCAGGTACCATCAGTTACAGTGACATCCTCCCAACAAATAAAGACCTCTAATGCCTCTGGATCATCTTAAGAAAACCGAAGTTCTAGCTGCTCAGTTGGCTGCATACAAACCATCATATTACGCCCATGTTGAGGAGAAACTGGTATTACAGGAAAGGTAGGTCCAATGGTCAAGGTTTCAAACTCAGATAAACCTGAGGGACCTTACTAAACTGCACGTGTTGATGCATCCAATTAGCTATGTTAGTCATCTTCCCTGAGATCTTCCAAATGAGACTTTAGACAAGCAATCATGCATCCATTTCTATAAACTGTGCATCCACCTCACCTTAATTACCGGGGATATTTCTGGTACGTACTGGGGAGGCCATCCATATACTGCCTCAAAAGGAGTTTGGCCCTTGGTTTGCAGGTGATAGGATGTACTCCTCTCAAGTTGTGCTCCTTGACACTTGAACAACTCCTCACAAAACAAGCTGACAAAAACTGTCACAAGCTGACAAAAACTGTCACAATCAGAAATGATGCAATCCTACGGGAAAGATTGTGCAGATGCATTACCTCTCCTTAACAAAAGTTTGAGCTAACATTATGGTTGTATAGAAGGATGTTATATGGGGAATAAAACTTGGGCATATCACTACCATCAATATTGAATCATAAACATTTGATTTTGGCAAGACTTCAATTAAATCTAAGGAGACATCTCCCCAAATTCTATCAGGAAATTGGCAGAAGTCATGACAAACCTCCGGGCACCAAGCCAAATACTTTGTTTCTTGGCACAACCCACATTCTACCACATACTGCCACACCCTTACGTACCTTCATTCCTTTCCAGAAGACTTCTTGGCACACCCCTGTTGGCTCCATAGGTGAATTATAGATTCATGCAACAACAAAGGAACACGTCCTCGTAAAGAATAACAACCAGGTGGAACTTCTCCACTCTGGATGACCCTCTTTATACTTCGTAGTTCTCAATCACTTGATATGTGCTCCACCAGTTCAATTTTTTAATCCACCAACGAGAAATTGCTAACCACCCCTTACTGGTCAAGAACAAAAGTCAGAGTTGCTTTTAGCTTTTGGGATTCATCAGTGGCCTCCTCAACCACTAGAAGATATCCATCTTGAGTTGTTGCATTAATGGAAACGTAATAGACCCATAGATGACTACAAACTTTTTGAAATAGCCCATTCATCTGGGGAAACCTCATAGCTCCTTAATATTTCAAGAAATAAGCCATTGTCTAGTTCCTGCAATTTCTTATCCATAAAACATTTAAAAGAACATTATCCATAAAACGATCAAAGGTAGATGAAACATCCCTGAATAGTCGCCCATTCCTCTCAATCCATAGGTTCCAAAGAAAGACACGAACGAGAGCAAGCCAAATGATTTTCCTATTGCCCTTGAAAGGATGCCCCACCAAGACGGAAGAAAGAAAATAAAAAATATTAATCGGAAGCGGTAATGACCATCCAAAAGCATCCAAAATCTTCCACCAAAAATTTAAAGAAAGAGGGCAATGCACAAATAGATGACCCGCATGTTCTGAGTTCGAAGTGCACATAAGACACCAAGAGGGAGATAAAGCCATGTAAGGCTTTCGTTTTTGAAGACGATCAGCAGTATTAATAGCTCCTAAATTGAGCTCCCAGAGAAAGATTTTAATCTTTTTTGGATATGAATCCTTCCATATGACTGAGTAGGTATCCTTTTGCCTCAGATTAGCGTATCCCAACAAATCATCAGTAAGAGACTTCATAGAGAAAGTACCAGAAGGCTCTAACAACCATACCCATGAATCTACTCTATTCAACAATCGAACAACAGATAATAAATGAGATAGAGATGGCCACTCATTAATTTCTAAATTTGTTAAATTACTCCGAAGTCGCAGGTCCCAAGTCGAGTCCGTCAAATTCCACATATTAGCCACTGTCGAGTCAGGGTTCAAAGCCAGTCTATAAAGTTATGGAAAAGCACGAGCAATAGGTCCACAACTGAGCCAATGGTCAGTCCAGAAAACTATGGAGCATCCGTTCCCTATACGTCGTATAGAACGACTAACCACCAAATCACGCAAATGACAAATAGATCTCCATGGTGACTTATGTTTAGCATTCGTAATAATCTGGGGCCAATCAACTGAAGTCAAAGTACCATAGTATTTAGCTACAATAAATTTCCTCCATAGTGAATCAGTTTCTTGTGTGAATCTCCAAATCCACTTAGCCAACAAAGCCGAGATCCGATATGCAAAATTACCAATCCCGAGACCACCCATGAGTTTAGGAAGTTGAATAGTTGCCCATTTCACATTATGAACTCCGCCATCTCCCTTAGCTCCTTCCCAAAAGAAATCACGAATAATTTTATTTAACATTAAAATGATTCTCGAGTGGAGTTTAAAAAGAGACATGTAGTATGTAGGCATGCTAGAAAGTGTTGCCTGAATAAGGGTATGTCGCCCACCTTTGGAAATAAAGGCATATTTCCAATTATGAAGTTTCTGTTTAAAACACTCTATAATAGGCTGCCAAAAAGAAATCGACTTGGAATTGCCTCCCAATGGCAAGCCCAGGAAGGTGGTTGGCCAAAAACCCTGCTTACAACCAAAGATCGTCAATAACCTGTCCATCTCAGGTTGGTCAATATGGATTCCAAGCATCTCGCTCTTTGCCAAATTAACTCTTAAACCAGAAGCACTCTCAAAAATCTTAATCAGTTCATATAGATGTTGCAAAGCAGAATGATCAGAAGTTGAAAAAAGTGGAGTATCATCCGCAAATTGCAAATGGTTTAAGGCAAAAGATGATTCACCAATAGATTGAGAAGATATACTACCAGATCTAGCACCATGCTCCAACAGACGACTCAGACAATCAAATACCAAAATAAAGAGAAACGGAGATAAACGATCACCTTGTCAGATGCCACGAAATGGAATAATCTTCCCACGAGGTCGCTCATTAATAATGATAGAATAGCTAACACTCGTAAGACAACCCCGAATCCACTTCCTCCAAATTAACCCAAAACCTTTAGCCTCTAGCACTGCATCTACAAAGTCCCAATCAATTGTATCAAACGCCTTCTCAAGGTCAAGTTTTAATACTACTCCTTTTAGATTTCGAATGCTCCAATCATCATTGACAAAATCTATCTTGTTTTCAAGATCTATGGAATCCAATTTTGCTACTAAATCTATCTTGTTTTCAAGATCTATGGAATTCTTCATGCATCTTCCTAAACTTTTAAACTAGGCAGCACAAAAGCTTTATTTTTTATAAAGTGTCCGTGTCGGATACGAACACGCTCGGACATGCTCTGGACATGTGTCCAACATGCAAAATTGCATGTCTTTTTTTTTAATCTTTGTATTTTCAGAAACGCCACAGACACGCATTCAAAAATTCTAACCTTTTGGCGGTCGGCGGCATGGCGTTGTTAGCAAAGGTGGACACGTGGCGAACATGGAAGGGAGAGGGAGAGAAATTGTTGAATAGTAGTGAAAGCCAAATGAGGAGGGAGGGAAAGAAAGGGGGAGTGGTAGTTTTTTAGGGTTAGGGCAGTGATGTTGAGGTAATCCTAGGTGTGCGCCTCAGACGAGGGTCGAGGTGATCCTAGGGTTGTATGCCTCTTGTGTTGCCCAGGTGGTTGACTTCAAACGGCTGCTCACCGAATTGCGCCTATTTGCGCCCGACGGTGCCTTTGCCCTTGTTGCAGGTGAACGCCTGTTTCAATTCTACAGGTTTTCTTCTTTTAATATAATAAAGCTTAACTTAATTACCACAAAAACCTAAAGGTCAAGCCACAAAAAAAGCCCACGAAAGCCATGCATGCAGAATTTGAAGAACAATAGATGAGGACTTAGATTTAGATGAGGAAAATGATGATTTTGACATTTGATTGATGTTTTAGTCTTTAAGACTAGTTTTACCTTTATTATTTTTTGTTCATTGATTCATTCTTAATAACTGGATTATGGTTCATTGATTCATTTTGTCTTAAACTACTAGAACATGGTTATTATTGGATGTTTTTCACATTTTGCTGTTTTTACCTTTTTTTTTTTTTTTGACAAGGTAACAAACGAGATTCATTGAAATAATGAAAAGAGACTAATGCTCAAAATACAACAAACAATAAAGAACAGGAAATATCCAAACAACATGAGACATAGCCCAAAGAAACCCAAAATAAAGGCATCTAAACCTTGTATATCACCAGTAAACCAAAAATAGTCTACAAACCAACTAATACAAGACAAGGAGGGCTTCCAAGAAAAGCGTAAGTCATAAATAGAATAATTAACAAAATCCTTGGAAAGAACACACCAGGTAGAAGCTGACAAAAGAATTGCATTAAATCTCCTATCTCAATCCATCTCCTTATCCTCAAACATTCTTTGATTTCTCGCAAGCCAAAGATCTGATAGCAGTGTCTTGACCCCATTTCTCCACAATAAACGAGCCATTGGAAACATCTGAATACCCGATAAAAGCATCAATACACCCAGTTTTTGTTTCTTAAAACCACACTACACCGGTACAAAGCTTCATAACATAATTTTCAGACTTCCCCCAACCCCTGGTATTCCATAATAAAGTCATCATTTATCAAAGGAAAGGGTACCAAAGGGCCATCCCCACGAAAATGGAGCCCACTGTCCATGATCAGCCTGTGGTTATAAGGTCGAGACTACTTGTCTAGTTACAATTTCTTTGAATTGCAGCCCACTTTCTTTTATTAAATAATTAAAGCGGGCTAATTCAACCAGGCAATCAGGGTTCCCTTTATTACTTTCCTTTTCCAAACAAGGTTGAGAGACTTCTAAATCAAAAAATTCCTACAAATTATTTGCGGGGGAAAATTCTTTTAAATCCTTATGCTTTAAGCTCTTTGCAAACTCTAAATCAGGGTTGCTTAAAGCCACAATCGAATCTGGTATCGAATTTTGACCAAGAACAAGGGAAGGGGAAGGTGTTCCTCGGATTAGAACATTTGGGGACCAAAAAGAAGCTTTAACGAATGGCACCTCTTTCGGCCCAAGGTGGCATTCTTCAACAGCAATTAATGGAGCTTTGAATAAGGGAGCAGAAGTAACTTGGGACTCTGATATTACACGGTTTGATTGCTGAATGAAGGCCTCAGATTGCTCGAGGAAATCTGGAAAGTTTCCATCCAAATGTTTTTCCAAATTTATTGTCGAGTTTCTCCCCCCTTCTTAAATAGTACTTGCCACAAAAAGTATCTTTGACTTCCTTAACACTGATTGGGGTAGTAGAAGAGAATAGAGGCTCATCAAACACAGAGTCTTTACTCCGTGAAGGCAAGTCTTCTGCATCCAATACCCTCAGCTCTTACAGCTTCACATTTTCATGACCTTTCGACAAACTCCCACTCCTCCAAAATTCCTTCTCACAAGCGTTTGATTGCCCTGCTTCCGACGTCTTCAAATAAGAGAAAGTCTCATTTAGATCCTCATCTGCTGTTTTTACCAATTAGTATTAAGCTTTTAATGGTTTGATATTTTATGTGACTATATTTACTATAAAATTTATGCTCTATATATTATTTATTTATATATTTATTTATTGCGCCTCGCTTTATTCGAGCGACGCCTTTTCATCGCCTCTCGCCTTCGGGCGATCAAAGGGCTTGTCGCCTTGAGGTGCGCCTTGCGCTTTCAACACACTGGTTTAGGGAAAGCAAAATGGGGAGGGAGGGAAAGAATATGAGGGAGGAAGAGAATCGGGGGAGGAGTGGTATTTTAGGGTTAGGGTTCTTTTCCAAAGTACAATTTAAAGACTAATTAAAAAATAAACTATTTTGTGTTTAATCTTTTAATATTATCTAATAAAAAAATAACGTGTCTCCAACATGTTGTGTCCTACATTTTCAAAATTTAGCGTGTCCCCATGTCTATGTTGTGTCGTGTCTATGTCTCGTGTCTGTGTGTGTGCTTCTTAGTTCCTCAATGACACTCTATACTCTCCAACTTAAGCTGCGTTTAGCGCACATTACTTACACAGTGAAATAGTTGCCCCATACGTTTTCTACTATAGACATTAATTAATCTGGCCTATAATTTGATCAGTTATTTCATCTTTTAACAAAAAATTATCAAGTACAAAATCGAAGATATCTGAACTTAATTTTTTTTCTTTTCCCATTTAGGTTAC
Organism: Trichosanthes cucumerina; assembly: GCA_036507285.1. NCBI lineage: Eukaryota > Viridiplantae > Streptophyta > Magnoliopsida > Cucurbitales > Cucurbitaceae > Trichosanthes > Trichosanthes cucumerina. The sequence goes on along the minus strand of CM071842.1, from coordinate 27,127,021 downwards.
CAAAATAAAATTTGTAGGGTCAGTCTCACTCACATCAAAATAATGAACATAGGCATACAAAAATGCCATAGGATTGTATCTTGGAAGGCATATTGGAGAGAAAGACTCGGATGTCCTGCATTAAAAGGGGAAAGAAATAAAATGAAAAATGGCCACTTGTTTATTGATAAGACAGGCCAATTAAGATGAATTCCACAGCAACCAAATTGAAGATATCTCAAGTATCCATCACTCAATCAGTCCATGACATTTACATATCAGACGCAATTAGCGTGCAGCTTTAAAAGAGTGAATCTGGATAGATGGGAATGGAATGTAAAACACAAAAAATACAATAGAAGATGGTGAAAAAACCTGTTTTGAATTTCCGAAAGGCATCAACGTTGCCTCTTAAATCAAATGAATATCTCATAAATGAAAATAGCTTGGGTCTTCTATAAGAAACCAGGAAATTACAACACCGTTTAATAACCATTTGGTTTTTGGTTTTTGAAAACTAAGCTTATTTTCTCATGATTTCCTTACGATAGTTTTCATATTTCTTAAGTTAACATTTGAATTTATAGTCAGATTCCAAAACAAAAAAACTACGACCCCGTTTGATAACCATTTTGTTTTTGGTTTTTAGTTTTTGAAAGTTAAGCTTGTTTTCACCTAATTTCTCTACAATAGAGATTATCTCCCTTAAGTAAACATTTGAACTCTTAGCCAAATTCTAAAAACAAAGTCAAATTTTTGAAAACTACTTTTTTTAGTTTTCAAAAGTTAGCTTGGTTTTTTAAAACATAGGTACAGAGTAGATAATAAAACATATAAACTCATGGGTAGAAGTAGTATTTTTAGGTTAAATTTCAAAAAATAAAAACCAAAAACAAAATGGTTATCAAACGGGGCCTACATTTTTTAAGTTTTCAAAGCTAGGCTTGGTTTTTGAAAACATTGGTAAAAAGTAGATAACAAAACAAAGAAACTTAGGTAGAAGTAGTGTTTATAAACTTAATTTTCAAAAACCATAAATTAAAAACTAAATGGTTATCAAACAAGGCCTATAATATTGACTAAACTATTATGTGAATATGGGCAAGTGAATTCACACCCATAGATATAAGCATGTAAAGCACACATACGTGTAGAAAGAGAGATAATGCAATCTCTCACATGAAGTAGCAAAGATATCCAAAGGTAGCATAGAAAAAGGACAGAACACTAACAATTACAACTTGAATTGTTCCAAAGTTAATTTGTTAAGCTTATGTCAGATGCAAAATTTGGTTGTTCTAAAAGAAGCAGAACAATAAAACCTAAAATTTGAAACTTACCTAAAGGACTCTGTCGACATCACAAAGTTGGCAAGTAGTAACATATCATCAGGATGAAGAGAAGCTTTTTGGGCACCAACAAGACTGATAACCTGAAACCTAGATCGAATTCTTATATATTCTATAGAGAACATGATACGTGGAGCCAAAGGACAGGAAATGGGACAAGGAGATGAAAGTTCACCTTATGTTTGCACATTAAAATTGCGAAAAGAATGCCTGAATCAGCAACATCTTGTAATATTGCACCTGCAGCTTGTCGTGTACCATAAGCAAGAGGAAGACAAGTGTATGCATGAAGAAATGTAGCTGGATTCCTGAAGTTGGACCAATCAATTAGAACTAAGGGAAAAATCATAAAATTCAAAATGATATTTCAATGCTCCTCACTGAAACATGATATCGAAAAGTACACCCACCCCCAGTGCATCATAAGCATAGTTGTGCATACATTTTATACAAGAGGAACAAAGTGAGTGTACATTGACTGAAAATTTAAAAATTAAAAAAAATGGTGGTTAGGTTATGTGTTATGTGTAGTAGAAAAGAACAAACTAGAAATAGATGCTCTTGAAATCCATTTACACTGATATTGGTGCAAAAGCAGAAACAGCAATATTAGGTTAACAAAAATGTTAAACCATGACCAGTTTAGATTCTTATAATACTGAAGTGGTCTGGATGGTGCCGTATTTTTGCACAAGCAGAATAACAGTTCAAGAAAGAGCACAAGCAGTTTACAAGATGAAAGAGAACAGACAGGCGTGTCTCATCCAGAAAAACAGTTATAGGCGGGTCAAGAGTGCCGAAACTAACCAACCAAATGAATGGATGAGAGAGGAGAAGACAACATCTGTTCCTCCAAGAAGAGAAGTCATATCAAACTTGGGATTTCTCTCAAAACATCTATTTACAGACTTTGTTAGAATAAGTATCATCTGCATGCACGCATTACAATATATCAAATACGTGAAGAAACCATGATACCAACAAATATTTCATTCATAAAAATTTAAGCAAACAATGAAAAAAATGACCACTTAGTTGCACAAACAAGCAGCAATTCACGTGGGAAAGCTACAGACAAACGAAAAGAAGAAATTTCTAAATGGGTTACAGGTAGAACCACGGTTACCTGACCATAAATAAGTTCCAACTGGCCTCTTAATGATTCATAAGGCTCTTCCGTGCAGCTGATGCAAACCAAGTAAATTGGACCCTTCACAAGAAAGACCACCTGAAGATGGGGAATTATAAACATATTTTATTTATACAAAAGATGACAAATATAAGTTGAAAACAGGATTTGACTCTCTCCAATCTCCAGTTCCACTACACTAGTATCACAAGCACCAGAAGGCAATTTCACAAACATAGATAATTTTTTGAAAGTGAAGAAACAATATTTGCATGTACATAATTTCAAAAACAAGATATACCAACAAATTTTGCACACGTATTTCACTACTCAGGTTGAAATCAGAAAGTAAAAGTAGCCAATTCAACTATTCTTCTGTACATCAGGGAGGAAAACACTTTGTTTTCCCCTAACCAGCAATGTTTTATAGAGGTCAAAACTTGTTAGGGCACCAAAAACTCCTTGCAGCCTATATACAACTTATGAGACATGAGTAGATCAATTTTCTATGGTTGAAGAAGTTTGGCTGGATTTTCTTGAGCAGTCGGCTGGCCTTACTCCTGAGATGCAAAGATCAAGGAAGTTCTCAAGAGAAACCGATCATCCGGTTAGTTTTGAAATGGAGTGCGTCTTAGGTGAAAAAGGGGTTTCTTTCGTTAGAACTTCTTTCCAATCGGTTCAGGGGTGTGTTGAGGGTTTTGCTAGCCCTGTCAAGGGGTGTCATGAGTCAGATGGGTGGTCGATTCAGAGTCTGAGTAGTGTTGATTGTGGGTCGGGGAGAAGGAGAATGGCGGAGGTGTGGAGGGCAGATTCCCCTGTTGTCAATTTGGCAAGTTTATTTGAGTCACCCCAGGGGCAGCAGGGAAAGGCAGAGGTAGAAAGGGTGGCTAGTCCTATTATCCCTACGGAATTGTCTCGGTTTGCCTCCCTCATTAAGGCAAGTGGGATGCAATTCAAGGGGGTGAAAGTTGGGGGGAGTTTTCATTCTGCAATTTGAAAGTTGTTTACGGGTTTGTGAGAGGTCTGGATGAAGGAGCTAAAAGGGAGACAAAATTAAAAGCGGTGGTTAGAAAGCTGTTGTAAGCAGGGTGTGCAGGCTCTTCTAGTGGGTGGTTTAGCTGGCAGTTTGGAGCTAATTTTGTGATGGAAGAATTTTCAGAAGGCAATTTCTGTTTTTATTTATTCGTTTTAGAGGATTCGAATGTTTGGGGCTTCGAGTTTTTTCATGAATTTCTTTTGACCTCTGTTGCTGGGTTGGGTTTTTGTTTTGGTTGGCCTTTTGTGGGGTTTAGTGCCTTTGTTTTTAATTTCTTGAAAGGGGTTTCTGTTTATTGGCTTTATTTTGTCCTGTTCTTTGAGCTGTTGCTCGTTTCGCCTTGTACTTCGAGCTTCTGCTCTTTTCATTATATCAATGAAATTTATTGTTACCTTGTTAAAAAAAAAACAACTTATGAGACATGAGCTTAGGTGAGGTCAGATGCATAATACACACACAAATATACACATTCATACAAATGCATAAAGTTTCCATAAAATTGAGAAAAAATAGAAAAGAAAGGAAAGGGAAAATAAATTGTATACATTTATCATTTTTGTGTGTGGGTGAGGGGGAGGGGTAGTTTATAGATGTTGAGTTCTTATATTAGTTGTTAATATATCTTTTAGGTTGTCCTTTATTGTCTTTCTATGCTCTCCTATTTAGGTTAACCTTGTATACTTGTATATATATATATCTCTCGAGTGAAATGGAATAAGATGAACTGATTCACTCAAACCTTTAGCATTAACATGGTATCAGAGCCTAGGGTTTTCTAGGGCAATTAGGGTTCCTTTTTTGTTGTCGGATTTGGAACTAATTAGGGTTTGAGATTTGGAGGTCTAAGTCCTTTGCTGTGAGGTTTGTTCGCTGCCACTACCATCAGAACTTTCATCGTCGTCGGAATCCGCCGCCGTCAGGGACCGTCGCCGGCATGTTTTTCCATCACCGCCCAACTCTTTCAACGAGTCACTTGCCGATCTTGTGGTACGAAAAAAATCGGCCCAAAACGCCCAACGTGTGCGCTACACACACTGCCTCAAGGAGTTGCGCCTATCTAACGCGCCGGCGCATGGAGGCACGTGAGTCACCGAAAGTTGCTGTTTTTTTTGGGTTTTGCTCGGGTTTGTGTGCTCTCTCTAGTGGTGTGCTTGTTTCGGTCATATCTTTCTCGATTTAGGGTAGGTTGGAGAAACCCCTCTTTGGCAATCTAGGGTTTTTTGGTATAGTTTTGTTTTGGGTTTTAAATCTATTTTTGTGGTCTTTTTTTTATAGTTATGGCTGAAAAGAAAGGTATAGTGATGTTGGAGATGATCCCTATGGTGTCAAAGATTACAGAACATAAGCTTAATGGGTCTAATTTTTATGCATGGCGGACAAACATTCGTTACTATCTTCGAAGTCTCGATATGGATGATCATGTCACTGAAAAATCGCCACCGACTGATGCTACTAGGAAAAATTGGTTACGAGATGATTCTAGGCTTATTCTACAGATAAAGAACTCTATTGAGAGCGACATCGTAGGTTTGGTTAATTATTGTGACTCTGTTCACGAGCTCTTAGAATATTTGGAATTCCTTTACTCTGGAAAAGGGAATATTAGTAGGGTGTTTGATGTATGCAAAACTCTCTCTCAACCTGATCAAGGCGAGAAATCTCTGACTAGTTACTTTATGGAGTACAAAACATCACATGCAGAGTTTAATGCTTTGTTGCCTATTAGTACTGATGTGAAAGTTCAAACTGCATAGTGTGAACAACTGTTTATTATGAGTTTTTTTAGTTGGTCTCGCTTCTAAATATGATATGGCAAAAGATCAAGTTTTGTCTAGCTCATAAATCTCTCTATTGGAAGATGCTTATACTCGAATACTTCGTACTGAGAAGTCGCAAGTAACCTTGCCATCTGAGTCAAAGGAAAAGGAGGGGTTGGATCCAACACGTATAAAGGTAATTCGAACACTCAAAGAGCAAACTCGGGCGATATTGTTTGCCACTACTGCCATAAGCTTGGTCATATGAAGCGTGATTGCAAAAGATTGTTGAATAGAGGCCAGAGGTTTTCATCTGCGAATGTTGCCTCTACACCTGATAATCCTGATAAGTCTACTTCGATTTTTGCAGAGGAGTTTGCTAAGTTCCGCCAGTATCAAGAGTCACTAAAGGCGTCATCTTCCACTTCTATTACTGTCATTGCTGACACAGGTAATACATCTACGTGTCTTCTTTCCTCCTCTGCAAAATGGGTCATAGACTCTAGCGCTTCCGATCATATGACAGGTAATCCCAATTTATTCTCTCATATTTGTCCGTCTAAATCTTCACCTAATGTTACTATAGTTGATGGGACCACCTCTCCTGTTTTAGGATAGGGCACTGTCAATCTTACAGATTCAATTTCCTTGTCTTCTGTTTAAAGTTTACCCCAGTTCTCTTTTAACATGATTTCAGTTAGTAAGCTTACTCGAGATCTAAATTGTTGTGTCTTATTCCTTCCTGGTTATTGTTTATTTCAGGATCTTTTGACGAGGAAGACTATTGGTAAAGGGCACGAATCGGGAGGTCTCTATATTTTTGAACCACACATATCCACATCTGTTCCATGCTCTAAAGTGACCTCTCCCTTTGAAGAACATTGTCGTTTGGGTCATCCATCTTTTTCTGTCTTGAAGAGTCTTCGTCCTCAATTTAATCACTTATCTTGTTTAGATTGCGAGTCATGTTAGTTGGCTAAATTTCATCGTCTGAGTATGTATCCTAGAGTCAATAAACGAGCTAATGCTCCATTTGAGTAAGTTCAATCTAATGTTTGGGGTCCATGTCCTGTTGAGTCTAAGTGAGGGTTTCAATATTTTGTTACATTTGTCGATTTTTCTCGTGTAACGTGGTTATATTTAATGAAAAATCGTTCTGAGTTGCTTTCTCACTTTTGCAATTTTCATGCTGAAATTCGTACTCAATTTAATGGTTCTCTTAAATTTCTACAAAGTGATAATGCTAAAGAATACTTTTCTTATGCTCTTAGTTCTTATTTGAGTGAACACGACATTCTCCATCAATCCTCATGTGTTGATACTCCATCTCAAAATGGAGTTGCAGAACGAAAGAATCGTCATCTCCTTGAAACAAGAGCCTTAATGTTTCAGACAAATGTCCCCAAATATTTTGGGTTGATGTTGTGTCAACGACTTGCTTCTTAATAAATCGTACACCCTCGTCGATCCTTAAAAGTGAGATATCTTATCGTATTTTGTGCCCCAACCTCCCTTCATTTTTCCTTCCACCAAAAATCTTTGGTTGTACTTGCTTTGTTCGAGATGTTCGCCCTCTACTCACCAAACTAGATCCGAAGTCTTTAAAATGTGTCTTCCTTGGTTATTCTCGTGGTCAAAAAGGGTATCGGTGCTATTATCCTAGTCTTGATCGTTAGGAGATGGGGTTTTTTGAGTTTTGCTACAATTCACAAGATGAGTGCCATCTGGCATGTTGTCTCCTTCCGAAAGAAAGTGCTTAAATGTCTTCTTGATGATTTAGATTACCTTTTAGGCTTAGTAGAGAGAGAAATGAAGTATATTGGAAGATTAGAGAGAGTTGCTTTTTTTTTTTACTATCATTATGGAGAGTTGCTTAAATAGGTGTGAATCAACAAAGGAACTAAGGCCTCGTTAAAATCACATTCACTGATATTATTTTGAAATAGAAATTGGAAGAAAGAGGATGTCATTGATTTTTTATTCCAATATATAAAATCGAGAATGAAAATCAACTGATGTGAGATCCAAAACAAGTATAAAGAAGAAACAATTAATTAATTAAACAATTTAGTGGTACCCAAGAATGAGGGTGGGATTGGAACTTATCACTTTTTTTTTAGAATGACATTTCAAAATTATTCCCAATTTTTAAGTTGGGTCGCACTCTATTAGTTCAGTGTTTTAAAAAGCCCCTTCGGGCGCTCGCCTAGGCTCAAGGCGCACCTTAAGCGCCTCGCCTCGAGGCGAGGCGCATGTAAGAATGTGCGCGCCTTCCATGAAAAGCCCAAGAGGCGCGCAGGGCTTCTTAAGTGTTTTTTTTTTCAGTTTTAATAGTAAAACGTATTGTTTTACTTATTTTAAATATATATTTTAAAAAAAAAACAAAACACAAGAAACCCACTTCATTTAGGGTTTACATATACAACTTTTACGTTAAAACTTAAAAGAATTGCAACCCTGATCAAATGATCCCACACTTTACTCTCTCCTCCTTCAATCTATGTTCAAAGACTAATACTTGAACCTTAATTCTTTTACCTATTTTTCTGGGTTAAAACTTAATTTCTTCCCATGAAGGGTTTTTTCTTCTTGTGTATGTATGCATATATATTTTATATTTTTTTATATATAGTGCGCCTTAGAAAAAAAAGCCCGCGTCTTTTGGTGCGCCTTGCGCCTAGGCTCCAGAGGGCTATTGCGCCTTAGTGCGCCTTGAGCCTTTAAAAACACTGTATCAGTTCATTCCCTTAGGGCTTAATGAAGTGAACAACAAGAATGGGCATGGCAAAGATTCATTCTCAGTCCTGTAAATCACCTAAAGTTAAAAGAACACTCAATTCCGATAACCAACATTGAAGTAACCAATGATATATAAAAATGAAAATTGAAAAAAATAAAGAAAAAAAAAAGAAAGAAAGACCTGATGTTTTCCAGCTCTAACCCATTTGACACGATCACCCCTGAAAAGGTCAGTAATCAATCAGAAATGTGCGGCATTGATTCAGAGGAAATGTTACCTGAGATTTTGAATATCATAATGCTTAAAAATTTTAAATTTTAAAACTCATTGATAACATAGAAAAGTCCAGTGACTTACCCGTCCTCCACAAAGGAAATGATTGCCTGCAAGCTGGCAGAAAATCCTGCTAGTTTGTGTTCGTCTCCATACCTGGATGTCATTAAATTAAATCAAAATAAGATTACAGTAGAAGGTCGAAAATTATAGTGCTTTAAATAAATAAAACTGTTTATCATACTAGAATAAGCAGCAAAGGAACAAACCTGGAATAAATAGGTTTTCCAGAATGGCTCAGAATAAAGAAATGTTTCTTCCTTTTTCTCCACGATATGGAAGCATCATCCTGAACTTTAAGAACTAACCGATCAGGGAAGGTCTAGTGCTAATAATCAATGTTTGTTGGGTAAGTCACCACAATGAAAAAGAAGTGATGAGCAGTTTTTCTGGGTAATTATAACGGTATAGCGGGAAGGAACTATACTTCCAAAGCCTATATTTTCATCATACTACTGATCACTGGCTTAACTACAAACAAAACATTGCTCCATTCCACATACAGTAAAATCAACATAAGCTGAGAATTCATAATGATTTGAACTTCAAGTGCTTTAAGTTACGATCAAACAGATGGTTATCTAGAGTCTAAAAGTGAACAGATTCAACTGAAAGTCTGAAACCACAGCTAACATGTGTAAGTCAACAAAAAATAACAATAATAATGGAGCATGCAGACGTTTAAATAAACATGTAATTTACCCATCATTCACAAAGAAAAACACGGAAGAAACTCTTGAGTCAGATGGTACATGCTCGTTGGGGATGTTACTATTTAGGACAATAGAGGAACCTTAGAACAAGAGAATGATGATTTGCCCAATATAATTCCACAAGAATCTTTACTTGAATTTTTCCTAGACCGGGCTAACCAGATGTGAGTGGAGAATGTGATCACTCCTTAGATGATTAATGAAGAAACCTAACTGAGTGTGAAATGGAGGAATAGGCTGGGTCTGATTTGGAAACAGCACTCTGAAGTATGTACTGGGATAAGCATTAGAGGAAAACTCTGTTTTGGGATGATCATTAGATTACAGGGTAGCAAACTCAAAACATTTCGCCATTCTCAATTTTGGACATCTAAGCTGCTCGAGAATGCCAAACCCAAAGATTAGGACACCAAGAGATGGTCCCTTGAAAGCAGGTTAAATCTTTGGTCCAAAGACTAAGAATGCTTGCTTAAGCCCTCATTACGTTAATATTATCTTGAAAGCTAGAGTGGTCTAAGAAGGTGAAAGTTTTCCTTAGGAGGACCCCAAGAGATAGTCTCTCTCTCGCTGGCCCCTAATTGGTGTATTATGTGTAGAAAGGACGTGGAGGAAAGACTACATTCTGCTTTTTCTTTGCCCGTTGGCTGTTTCTTTTTGGCATAGCCTCTTCAAAATCTTTAAATTATCCTGGATCTTTCCCAGGAGTTTCTTGGGGGCACTTTATCAGCTTATTTACAGGACTTTTTTGGGGCAAAGCTAAAATATTGAGGCATAACTCAGTGGAGTCTCTTTTATGGAAACTTTGGCATGGAACAAGGGGATCTCTCAGGGGTGTGATTCTTGTCATGATGACTTGTGGGATCCAGTCAGAATATTTTCTACTATTTGGTCATAGTGACTTTTGTAATGATGGTTTGATGCAAATTCTTGCCAACTGAGTCTTTTTTGTAATCCCTTTGGCTGGTCAGGGATGTCTTCTCTCTTTTTCTCTCTTTTTGTAAATTTTTCAAGCTTAAATCCTACTATTGCTCCTTAACAATGAAACACAAAAAGAAAGAAAATAAAGTGATCTTTGGAGAAGTTGTGGGATCCGTTAAGGCATCGGTGGCGAAGGTGTTTTGTAATTAGCAGTTAGGGCAACTAATTCTTGAGAAGCCAAAATTCGATCTCTAGGCCTTCCATTTATTAAGACAGAAAATTTGGTGTTGGTTATTTCCTTGTTGGTTATTTCCTTATGTATTATTTCCTTATATATTAAATTAAAATATTTTGTATTATTATTTTTTCCTTTCCTGTAAATTAGGGTTTTCTCCTATATAAGAAACCTTTTTCCTCATGGTAAATATATAGAATACATTATTCATACTGTTTACATGGTATCAGAGCCAAAAACCCTAGCCGAGCCCTTTTTCAACCTTCTAATTTTTACCAATCGGTCATCCCCGATTTTCTTTTTTTCAATTCCCTAGTGCGGTGACCGTGGACCCCTGGTAGTGACCGAACAGGACTCGTGTGACCTGCAACTTCTGGCGTTGGTAACCCATGACTGGCGACATCCGTGGCCGGCGACATCTGTGACTTCCGTGACCGTGACCGAAAAGGTATCACGCGGCTTCCAATGACCCGCGACGTCCAGTGTTGGTAACTCGCGACCCGCAAACTCTATGAGTCAACACGATTTGTCATGCATCGGGGCGAATTTGGAGTTTTTTTTTTTATGGGCGCTGGTACTACGACCAGATCTTGGTATTTTTCTTTGACCAGATCTGCAAACGCGATTCTTTGACCATGCTCGTTCCTGGTATTTTCTTTCCAACTTTTTTTGTTGCTCTTTGTCGGGTTCACTGGTTCGTGGCTACTGCATATTGGTTTGTTTTTTGGTATCGATTTCTCTGCTCCTATTGGTGTTTGTTGATTTTCAACACTGTCGGAAAATAAGCCTATTGTTAAAACCTCAGATAGTCGGATCCATTCCAATAGCCCTATCGTCCAAATTACTACAATTCGACTAAATGGCAACAACTTTCTCCGTTGGTCGCAAAGTATTCAAATGTATATCTGAGGACAAGGGAAGATTGGATACCTTACTGGAGAAAAAACCATGTCTGCTACAGACGATCCTTCGTTCGCTGGATGAGATGCTGAGAACTCCATGGTGATGACCGGGTAAGTAAATTCTATGGTAGAAGATATAGGTTGTAACTATGTGTTATTCTACTGCTAAGGAATTATGGGATAGTGTGGTTCATATGTATTCCAACTTAGGAAACTAGTCACAAGTATTTGAGCTCAATCTCAAACTAGGTGACATACTTCACCTGTTGAAGCGAATTTGGCAAGACCTTGATCTGTTCGATACATATGAATGGAAGTCGAATGATCAAAAGTACTACCGGAAAATTGTGGAAGACAGTCAGATTTATAAATTTCTCGTGGGTCTCAGCGTTGAATTTGACGAGGTTAGAGGTAGAATACTTGGCAAAACTGACCTCCCTACTATTAATGATGTGTTTTCTGAAGTTCGCAGGGAAGAAAGTTGACGAAACGTTATGATTGGTAAGAAAGTTGTTGATTCTATTGAAAGTTCGGCTCTAATAGTTGAAGCTACTGCACACAAGGCATCAGACCAAACAACCAAGACCAATGATAAACCTCGGGTTTGGTGTGATTATTGCAACAAACCTCGACACACCCGGGAAACATGTTGAAAACTTCATGGAAAACCTGCTAATTGGAAGGGTAATAGGCAAAGTGAGAAGAGTACAAATCAACACTCCAAACACACTCGAACTCATTTTTCACCTCATTCTTATATTCCTTCTTGACCTTTCTCTCTTATCCATGGAGACATTTGGGCACCCTCGAGAGTAAAAAATCTCAACAGGGCACGATGGTTTCTTTTACTTGTTGATGATTACACCCGTTTGAGTTGGGCATTTCTTATGAAAGATAAGTATGAGACTAGTCCATTATTCACAATCTTTCATAAAATGATCCAAAATCAGTTAATCCTCAAAACTGATAATGCTTGAGACTTCTTCAACTCTACTCTTGGACCTTATCTTCAATCCCATGGCATTGTTCATCAAAGTTCCTGTGTCGACACACCCCAACAAATAAATCGTCATCTTCTTGATGTACCTCATTCCCTCATGTTTACATCAGATGTTCCAAAAACCTTTTGGTGGAGTTGTTCTAGCAACTACTTATCTTATAAATTGCATACCATCTCGCATTCTCAATTCAAAACACCTTTGCAAAGTTTACTTACTCTTTATCCTACATCTCATCGGGTGTTTTAGCTACCACTAAAAATATTTAGACGTACGGCATTTGTCCATATCTACCCTCAACCCCGTAGTAAACTTGATGCTCGATCCATGAAATGCATCTTTCTAGGTTAAATGCTATTATCCTCCAACTCATCAATTCTTTCATACCATGGATGTAACCTTCTTTGAAAATCAATCATCTCTCCAATTCTACACTTCAGGGGGTGCATTATGACATTGAATCACAGAATTGGAATTGCATACCTTATTTTCCTCCTAACCCATCTAAAAAACCTTCTGATCCTCCTCTGAGCCAATCCCTCAGACTGAATTACAAGTTTATTCGTGAAGGACGAAACAACTTAAAGTGCAACCTTCACATGTTCAACAGAGCCAAGATCTAAACCAAAACCCTAATGTCTCTGAAATAGTACACGAGACTATGGAAGATGATACAGATAGACCTATAGCTACAAGGAAAACACCTCATGTACTCAACACTCTATACGGTATCATTTATCTTATCCTAATTTGTCACCAATATTTAAAGCATTTGTGACTTCACTAGATTAGATACAAACTCCCAGCACAGTATAGGAAGCATTACAGAGACCTGAATGGAAAGCAATCACTCTAGAGGAGTTGCGAGCACTTGCAAAAAAAGGACATGGATTCTTATAGATTTGCCTCCAGGAAAGCGCACAGTTGGATGTAGATGGATATTCTCCACCAAACACAAACCAGATGGTAGGATAGAACGATTCAAAGCTCGACTTGTGGCTAAGGGATTCACTCAAGCTTATGGGATCGACTATCAAGAGACATTTGCTCCAGTCGGCAAGTTAAATACTATTCGGGTACTTCTCTCTATTGCAGCTAATCTAGACTAGCCATAATTTCAACTTGATGTAAAAAAATGCATTTATGAGGTGATCTAGTTAAGGAAGTCTGCATGAATATACCTCTAGTCGAGGAAGTCTATATGGATATACCTCCTGATTTGAAGACCGATATACTAGAGGAAATGTATGTAAACTCAAGAAATCTCTTTAGGAGCTAAAACAATCGCCTTGGGCTTGGTTTAATAGATTTGCAACTCTGATGAAGCAAGATGGCTATACTCAGTGTCAATCCAATCACACCTTATTCATCAAACATTTCTCACCAAGTAATATTACTGTGTTAATCGTATATGCCGATGATATTATTCTCATAGGGAATGCTTGTGAAGAAATGGCTCGACTTAAGCAACTTATTTCAAAGGAATTTGAAATATAAGACTTGGGGCATCTAAGATATGTTCTAGGAATGGAAGTAGAGTAGCAAGATCCAACAAGGGGATTTCTGTAACTCAACGAAAATACACTTTAGATCTCTTAAGAGAAACTAGGATGAGTGGTTGCAAACCAACAGACACACCTTGGATGCAAATATGAAACTTGGAGTTGACCTTGAAGGTGAAGTAGTCGATCGAGGCAGGTATCAACGACCAGTTGGAAAGCTAATATAATTGACTTGTACTCGACCAAATATTAGCTTTGTTGTTAGCGTGGTGAACCAATTTATGAACAAACCAACTAAAGAACAAATGGAGGTTATGTATAGAATACTAAGATAACTAAAGAATGATCCAAGAAAGGGACATGTGCTCAGAAAAGCTACAAATCGATCGTTGGAAGTTTGCACTGATGTAGATTGAGTTGGCTCTCCTATTGATCATAAGTCAAGCCCAGGTTATTGTTCCTATGTATTGGGAAACTTAGTTACCTGGCGAAGCAATAAACAACAAGTTGTAGCTCGAAGCAAGAAGACGCAATAAGAATGTCATTCTCTCTTTGGAAAATGGGTCAGGTGAGGCTGTGCGGGAGGAGAGGGAGATAGAGGAAGAGATTATCTCTTTTTATAAGCGTCTTTTCGCCCCCTACTGTTCACAAGCGTGGGTTTCTAGAGGGGGTAGAGTGGAGCCCTATCCCTGGCGAGGCTTACTCGACCCTTGTTAGCCTTTTTACCCTTGAGGAGATTCGTCAAGTAGTCTTTAGTTTCGATAGATGCAAAACCCCTAGTATGGATGGCTTCTCTGTGGATTTCTTCCAGGACGGTTGGGATATCATTAAAGAGGATCTTTGGAAGGTTTTCTGTGAGTTCTTCAAGCAAGGGATTTTGGATAGTTCCCTTAGTGATACTCTTGTTTGTTTGATTCCTAAAAAGGAAGGGGCTAGGAAGGTTAGGGACTTTAGATCGATTAGTCTGGAAACAAGTGTGTACAAGATTATAGCTAAGGTGTTAGCTTGTAGGTTAAGGAAAGTTCTCCCCCTGACCATTGTTGACTCGTAAGGTGCCTTTGTGAAAGGAAGACAGATCTTAGACCAATCCTTGATTGCGAATGAGGTTATAGAGGATAATAGATCTCGCAACCAGGAAGGGATCCTCTTTAAGATTGATTTTGAAAAGGCGTATGACCATGTGGATTGGGATTTTTTGGACAAAGTGTTGGCAAAGAAAGGTGGTGTAAAACAAAGCAGTAATTGTGTAAAAACAAAGCAGTATTTGTGTAAAAAAGGCATTGTTTGGGTTAGTTAGTAAGTAGTTAGTTATTTCCGTTATGGTTAGTATTGGTCGGTTATTTCTAACCACCTTTAGCTTTGTTTGATCGCTTCGAGCCTATTTAAAGGCTTGGACTGCTTGGGTGTAAGACACTGTTGAAATTTTATAAAATTCTCCAAGAAAATCCCTTCTTGGTGTACACCAATTTTGGTATTAGAGCACCCTCGGGAAGGGACCTGATGGCTGGCAAAAAGAACCCAGCACCTTCGGGAGAGGAACCTGCATTTCGAGGATCCGAAATCTCCTCCATTCACCTACCTCTCTCACCACGAGCTCTGACTAGAAAGGTTTTATCCATAGAAAACTTTGTTGAAGAATTGAAAACATGTGTGAAAGAAATGTAGCAAGCCTTGACTGCATTTATTCAATCCCCAGAGAAGGTAGGGATATCATCGACTGAAAGGACAGAACAAGAATGCAGGAAACTTGAAGTGGGGTCATCTAGTCACCAAGAAATGCAAACGAAAGGAAAAATGGAGTGTCAAGCATCGCATTATTCACAGCAAGAACCATCAAGAACATATCTCCCACAATTCAAGAAACCAGAAACTATTCACTGATCTGCCTGGGAAAGTTCTAGTGAAGAGGAGCAAGAAAACGTTTTACAACCCAATCCCCTGTTTAGACCTAGTGAGGAGACCCCATGGTAAACGCGTTATCAATCACACTATCAACAGAATGATTTCCGAATGAAGATTGATCTACCTTTCTTTAGCAGAAAATTGGATCTTGAAGCTTTCCTTGATTGGATTAAAGACGTAGAAAACTTCTTCGAATATACCAATGCACCCGAAGAAAGAAAGGTCAAACTAGTAGCTTATAAGTTAAAAGGGGGGAGTCGCGGCTTGGTGGGACCAATTGAAGATCAATAGAAGAAAATTTTTTTTTTTTTTGACAAGGTAACAAAGCCATTTCATTGATATAATGAAAATACAAAAGAACAAGTACAAGTCTGTAAGAGAAAAGCAAAGAACGAAACAAAGCATCAAGCAAGAAGAAAACAAAATCCAAGAAACTCCGGAAAAAAACATCCAAGATTAAGTCATATGAATAAAAGGCTGTCAGGTAAAGCATAAATCTAAAAACGAGAAGCCAGCAAATTCCTTGGAGAGAATACACCAAGAAGAAGCCCGTAGACAACTTGAGTCAAAACTTCAATCCCACCCCATTTCTTTGACTTCAAACAGCCTTTGATTTCTTGCAAACCATAAACCCGAGATAAGAGCATTCACTCCAAATCTCCACAGAATCCTGGCCATCGAGCACAAAAGAGAACCCGAAAGGACCTTTGACAAAAAAGGTAACCAGTGACTTAAGGGAGAAACATCCTGAAGGCTCAAAAGCCCATTACCTCCAATCTTCCCTTTGTGACGGTCTCAAATCATTTAACAGCCCTTGCAAGGCCACCAAATCCTCCAGCTCTACTTCCTTCAGATATCTAACCAAATATTTTCCCAAAAACAAGTTCGAAGGCCATTTCCAAATTGAAATCGAACAAGTTAAATAAATTCACTCCATTGCTTGGCAATATTCAGCCAAGGTCTTCTCAAAATTTTATTTCTAGAGATCCATCCATCCTTTGAAACATCATGAATACTTGCCACTTCCCTTCTCCAAACAACTTAGATATAAACACCTTGTCACCTGATTTCCCATAAGCTTCAACATGAGCCCATCCAATACCCTTAGAACTCCAAATAGATTTAATCACTTTGTCATCAACATTCATCAACTTGGTTTCCTGAATGAGAACAAAATCCAGAATCACCTTCTGCAGTACCCTTTTCAATTTAATTTTTTTGAACCATCTCCCAGTCCACATGTGTTCCATGATAAAATTTTCATGTTGACTTCACTAAGATCCGCTTTGTTGGGATCTCCTTCAAATGTAAGCCACTTGCTCGAAGTAGAGAGTCAAAACGAACTAGATCGGCTGGGCAATTGCTGCGGTCATGAACTATCTTGCCTCCAGAAAGAGAGTCAACTTCCACTGTATCAAACAAACTAGCAAGGTTAATAACAGGGGGAGGATCAATTAACGGTTGCTTGCATACCTTTTTGATCAAAGATAGCTCCAAACTACTAATACTTACGTCAAATTCCATCAATAAATCCTCACCTCCCACCGGGGAGGGATAGCAATTCTCCTGTTGCTGCCTATTCGAAGAAAGGAACAAAGCTTTTGTGAAAGAAACTTCCTTTGGTCCTAAAAGACAATTCTCAACCATACAAACCGTCCCCTTTGATAGATGACTTGTATTACCTTGCAAAGTCGACGGGATTAAGTTAGAGCTCAACGCAATCCGATCCGAATGCTCCAAAAAATCTGAGAAGATTGCTGACCCTTGGAATCCCGAGGCCGAAATGACTTCCTTTGTATTTTTTCTAGTATAATACTTCCCTCAGAAAGTATCCTATACCTCCTTCACACTTGTTGGTTCATACAATGAGAAGAGAACCCCTTCGGTTTTAGCAAATTCATGCGGTTGAGAATCCAAGATTAGACTTCTTCCTTCAACCGACACTTCAAGGCACTCTTCCAACTGCACTAATACCTCCTGAGTCTCCAGCCGATCCTTATTACCATTCATACATTCCCCCGAAATCAGTAGACCATTACCATTAGAGGGATCGATTAAAGCACCCCCGGGACACGAGGAGTCAGCAATTAAAATCACCAGCCTCTCTACCTGATTCATCGAATGACCAACATTAATATCTTCCTTCTCTTAAGATGAGTCTCCCCTATAAACTGCCCCCCTTCCAAGTTATGACCATTCACGCCCAAGTCATCATTTTCATATATCCCCGGTAATAATTCCATTTTTGATTCATCCTCCCAAACTTGACGAATTCTTTCCAAATCAATCGGGTTCTCAACATCTTTCAACAACAGGGCCTCATTTAATGTAGCAGGAACCTTTAGCTCTTCTATGAACTCAAAATTGAGCCAAAACTTTCCGAGAAACAAGTCTTTTACCAGGATAAAAGCTAGGCAAAATCCACAAATATTCGGCGCCACCTTAATTTTGGCCATAGATATATCAATAAAATTCAACGAGTCTGAGGAAATTTCCAACAAACCCCCAAAATGTTGCCCGATTACTTCGAAACCTCTTTTTTCCACAATCTTATCGGTAAATTTTTAACCGCTAACCACCCTCCATATCCTTCCATCACCAAAGGCAAGCCGTGCAATTGATCATCCATTTCTCAACTAGAAGATGAAGGCCCCCAATTACGCTCCATTTGCGGCTATTGCACTCCAATTTTCCATCCAAGTTTGATGTTGAACCATTTTCGAATAGAAGGATGGCCTTATCACTGGCAAATGGATTAATTAGTACCTGGCTTCCAAAGAAAGACTGCAGCACCTAATTAACAAGCTTCCATTGTATGTGTGCGAAAAGTCGAGTGACCACCCAAATTTTAATAAAATCAACCGTCACAACCTGGTCTTCCTTCCGAACCCAGTACCCTTTTGAAACCAAGGAGTTAGATCGTTCGGAACAACCTCCACCGAGCGTCCCAATTCACGTTTCCACACTCGGAATCCCCCCAACTTCAAAGTCAAGCAAGAATCATTAAGGGCGTTAAGAAAGTCTGACAAAAGGACCCTGAAGACTGCCCAACCAATTCATGCCTTCCCAGAGGAACCAAAAACAACCTTTTGCCCCCAGAGGGCGGCCAAACCACCCCCTCAGCAACCCAACCAACTTCCTTTTGTATCTTAAAAAGCCCAAGAGTAGCATGTTCGTCTTTGAATTTTCTCCTCTTAAAATAGGCCGAAACATCCTCAGAGATCTTGGCAAAGGAGTCTCGAAACCAGACCACATGGTCGAAGGAGAGGCGAATCACCAGGGTGTTCAATCCGGTTTGAAGGAACGCTCCTGATTCCTCAGCCCAAATTCGGAAGTTTCTGTTATCGATACTGCAACTGAATGTCTTCATAGTTGTAAGAAGACTAACAGCCCCAAAGGTTCACCAAGTCGGAGGGGAAGACAGATCGTAGGTGCGACACCTTATCAAAAAACCGAAAAACCAGGCCACACCAATCGTCGAATCTACGGAAGAAAACTTGATGACAGTCGTCCAAGTCACCAGCGATTCCTTAAGGTCCACCACAGATCATGAAAGATTGACGGAATCGGAAAGCAGCAGTCGGAGACGCGCGATTAAGGTAGGAATCGAGGAGAGTTGTCGGGGATTAGGGCAAGACGGGTGGAGAGAGAAGAGAGAATCCGGGGGGGTCATCAGATGCAATGCGCTTTTTCAATCGAAGAAGATATGGTAAGAAACCAATCAAAATCGGGCCGAAATGTTGAGGTTGATGAAGCTGCAGTTTTTGCCACTGACTACGAACAACTACTGTATAATCAACTCCAACATTGCCAACAAAAAGACAGATCAGTGGCGACTTACACTGAAGAATTCAACAGACTAAGTGCGAGAAATAACCTAATGGAGACTGAGAATCAACAAATAGCTCGCTATATAGATGGTCTAAGAGAAGATATCAAGCGAAAGGTGAGGTTACAACATATCTACTTTCTTCCTGATGTTGTTTCTTTAGCATATCATGTAGAACAACAGAAGGAAGAGAAGACGGGAACCCAATCTGTCAAGAAACCTCCATGGGGAAATTTCCCAAGGAGATCCAACCTGGAATCAAGTAGGAATACAAGACAGATTAGCCCTACCAAGAACACTTTCAAGAACAAAGAACTAGATAGGAAGGTGGCGAAAGAAGGTGAACCGACTGTAAAAAAGACCACCACCAACATATATAACAGACCTACTCTGGGAAAGTGTTTCAGATGTGGCCAACAAGTGCAACTATCCAATGAATGCCCTCAAAGAAGAGCAGTAACGTTTGTTGATAACCAAGAGATAGCACTAGAAGGTGAAGAAGAACAAGAAGCAGATGTTGATTACCTGGAAGTTGATGAAGGCGATCAATTGTCCTGCCTAATCCAGTGGGTGCCGGTGTTTTTAAAGGCTCAAGGCGCATTAAGATGCAATAGCCCTCTGGAGCCTAGGCGCAAGGCGCACCAAAAGGCGCAACCTTTTTTTCTAAGGCGCACTATATATATAAAAAATAAAAAATATATATGTATACATACACAATAAGAAAAAAACCCTTCATGGAAAGAAATTAAGTTTTAACCAAGAAAAATAGGTAAAAGAAATAAGGTTCAAGTATTAGTCTTTGAACATAGAGTCAATACTCCATTAAAAAACATGAAACAATACAACACTAATAAACAATACAAGATCAAAAGCCTTAAGGGGTTGTTTGGGGACTTGAGTTCGGAATCGAAACACAGGAATCGAAGCTCTGAGAGGTTTGTCCCGGGGGTTGAAGCTTCGTGAATCGTAAAACTGTGTGTGTTTGGGGTGCGGTGTGTTCAAGTCTCGGGAATCAAAAAGCGTGTTTGGGGTGCAGTGTTCAAAGCACGGGAATCGAGAGACACGTGTCTTGGGTGCGATTTTCAACTCTAGGTTTTGTACAGTTTTGTTTCACCTTTTTTTTTAGCTATTTTATTCCTTTCAAATTTTTGTAATTGATCTTATGTGAATTGTAGAAGTTAATGTCTAACATGGATCAACTTTTTAAGTAACTTTTCCATGAAACTTTCATTTTAGGTAGTTTTTTTAACACTCCTACCACGAGTTTAGACATACAGATACATCGTCCAAAAGTGTTGCAACTAACATGAAACAAAAGAACATAAAATGCCTTTGTGCGAAAGAAAAAAATTATTTCATTTTTTCTAACTTTTAAAAAAGAAATTACAAAATTGAGCCATTTGAGTGTACATTAAAAAAAATTCCAAGTTGTTTTTCTTTTTTTTTTAAATAAAAATTTCACAAAATTCAAAGGTGTTGAGAGTAGCATAAAAAAATGTTTATTAGCTATTTTTTAGTTTTATTTTAACCTTTTAAAAAATTGACTAGATTGTCAGATTGTTGGCGTGGTCGAGTTGATGATGTGGTGGGATTGCCGAGGTGGTCGTTGGATTTTTGGTTGTCGGTGGTCATCGGGTCGTCGGAGTTGTTGTTGAAAAGGTCGTTGAGGCAACCATCAGTGGTGGCTAGTCGCCGATGTGGTCGTCAGAATTGTCGTTGTCTGTGGTCGCCGGAGTTGTCACTGAAGTTGTTGTCGAAGTGGTGGCTGAAAAATTGTAACGACAAATGAAAGAGGAAATGGGAAACCAAGTGGTCGCAAGAGGTAACCGTCAACGGTGGTTGAGTCCCTGATGTGGTCGTTGTAGTTGTAGTTGTCAGGTGGTCGCTGGAGTTGTCATCGGAGTTATTGTCGAAGCAGTCACCGATAATGAAAAACGAAAAATTGAAGAGGAAATGGAAAATCAAGTGTTTTTCAGAGGCAGTCACAGCAGTAGTCGAGTCGCTGGTGTGGTCGTCGGAGTTGTCGTTGTTGATGGTGTCGGGTGGTCGTCGGAGTTGTCGTCGGAGTTGTCACCGGAGTTTTGTGGCAAAGTGGTCGTTGGTACGGTCGTCGGAGTTGTCGTTGCCGGTGGTTGTTGAGTGGTCACCGAAGTTGTTGCCAAAGTGGTCGCCGGTGCGACTGTCGATGTTTTTACCGGAGTTGTCATTGTCGGTGGTCACTGGAGTTGTCGTTGTCGATTGTCGTTGGTGGTCGCCGGAGTTTTTTACTGGGGTTGTCGAAGTAGTCGACAAATGGATGAGAAAAACATGAAACAAATTCCATGAGATTACACTATTGTAACCCATGGGGTTGTATTGTTGTAACCCATGGGAATGGGTTTCAAAACCAAGGATTTGGAACACTTTGCTCCAAACATGGGTTTGGATTTGGATGTCAAACCCATCCAAATCCAAACCCATGGGCCAAACACACCCTAAATATCAATATCTTCTTCACTAAATATATTTAAGATAAGTAAAATGGTAAGTTTTACTTTTAAACTGAAAAAAATAAATAAATTGAAGAAGCCCCAGAGGTGCGCGCCAGGTGCGCCTCTTGGGCTTCATGGAAGGCGCGCGCCTCGTGCACACCTTCCTACATGCGTCTCACCTCTTCGAGGCGAGGCGCTTAAGGTGAACCTTGCGCCTAGGCGCGCGCCCGAATGGGCTTTTTAAAAAACTGGAGGGTGCTATTAGCCCCCACAACAGAACCACATGAACAACGACACTCCTTATTTAAAACCAGATGTACTATTAGTGGACGAGTGTGCAATGTTATCATAGATAGCAGAAGCAGCGAAAATATAGTTTCAAGGAAATTAGTCCAGGCGCTAAAACTAAAAACAAACCCTCACCCCCATCCCTATAAGGTGAGTTGGATCAAGAAGGGAGGAGAGGTCGCAATAAATGAAATTTGCACAGTTCCGTTATCAATTGGGAATAATTACAAAGACCAAATAATCTGTGATGCAGTGAAAATGGACGCATGCCATATTCTATTAGGAAGGCCTTGGCAATATGATACTCAGGCTATTCATAAAGGAAGGGAGAATACATATGAATTCTATTGGATGGAAAAAAGAATTGTACTTTTACCGTTATCTCAACATCAAGATAAAACAAAAAAAAACGAGGGAAGAACCAAAAGTCCTTTATTCACTGTCATTCAAGGAGAAAGCTTTAATAAGTCAGGTAAAGAAGAACTATGGGCAATAGTGAATACCACTGAGGATTTGCCAAAACATCAGGAACTCAGTCTTGAGGTTCAAGAACTTTTAGACAAATTCCCTAAAATAAGAAGGAGACGAATGACCTACCACCTCTTCGAGACGTTCAACATCAGATTGATCTAATTCCTAGCTCAGTCTTACCAAACTTACTGCATTACAGGCTAAATCCAATTGAATGTGCAGCTTTGCAGGAGCAAGTCCAACAACTACTAGACAAAGGACATATACATCCTAGCCTCAGTCCTTGTGTTGTACCCGCCCTTATTACACCAAAAAAAGATGGTTCATGGAGGATGTGTATAGATAGCAGGGCGATCAATAAAATTACAGTGAAATATAGGTTTCCAATTCCCAGGCTCACAGATTTATTTGACCAATTGGCAGGAGCTGCAATTTTTTCAAAAGTAGAACTGAAAAGCGGATATCATCAAATCCGAATCAGACCAGGGGATGAATGGAAAACAGCCTTCAAAACCAATTTCGGACTTTTCGAGTGGTCGATGTGCCATTCGGTCTATCTAATGCCCCCAGCACATTTATGCGACTGATGACATAGGTCCTACATCCTTTCCTAAACAAATTCGTTGTGATATACTTTGATGATATATTAGTCTACAACAAAATGAAAGAGGAACATCTTGAGCATCTAACAACACTTTTCTCCACCCTAGCGGATCATGAACTCTTTATAAACCTTAAGAAGCGTTCTTTCATGATGCACAAAATACATTTTTTGGGATTCATCATAAGTTCAAGGGGTGATGAAACTGATCCAGTAAAGGTAGAGGCAATAAAAAATTGGCCTACACAGAAGAAGGAGAAAGAAATACAAAGCATCTTAGGTTTGGTCTCTTTTTATAGAAAATTTATTAAAGACTTTAGCACGATCGCAGCACCAATAACTCATTGTTTGAAAAGAGGGAAGTTCGCGTGGGGCAATGAACAAGAAGAAAGTTTCCACCTTCTCAAAGAGAAGTTAAGTTCTGCTCCAGTTCTAACTTTTCCAGATTTCAACAAACTTTTTGAAGTAGCAGTAGATGCCTTCGAGGTGGGTATTGGATTAGTATTATCCCAAGAAAACCATCCCATTGAGTACTACAGTGAAAAGTTGAGTGATGCTCGAGTAAAGTGGAGTACTTACGAACAAGAATTATACTCACTTATTAGGAGGGCCCTAAAACAGTGGGAGTATTACCTATTAGGGAAGGAATTCATTCTATTCACATATCATTTTTCTCTAAATTTTTTACAAACTCAGAAGAACTTAAATCGGATGCACGCAAGATGGATGTCATACATTCAGAGGTTTGAGTTTGTGATTAAACACAAAGTTGGGACTACTAATTAGGTAGCCGACACTTTAAGCAGGAAATACAGCTTGCTGACACAGCTTGAGAGTGAAATAATAGCCTTCAAAACCCTCCCAGAATCTTATAATACTGACCAGGATTTCAAAAATATTTGGGACCAATGCACTCAACATATGTCCATCAAGGAATTCCATCTAGTCAATGGATATTTGTTCAAAAAGAATGCCCTATGTATACCCCACACGTCATTGAGGGCTCGTTGGACACTTTGGAAAAGATAAAACCTGTGATCTGGTTGCATCCCAATTCTATTGGCCCCAACTACGAAGAGACGTGTCTAACTTTGTCAAAAGATGCTTCACTTGCCAAACTGCAAAGGGACAAAGACAGAATACAGGGTTGTATCAACCCCTACCCATTCCTAAAACAATATGGCGCACTTTTTGGCATGTAAGAAAATCGCGGATGCAGAAAACATTGACAATTTATTTTTTAGAGAAATAGTCCGACTCCACGGCATTCCTAAAACAATTACCTCTGATAGAGACGTAAAATTTTTGAGTTATTTCTGGCGAACATTATGGAGGAAATTCAACACCGGATTAAAATTTAGCTCGACGAGTGATGTGAATCAAACCATTGATCCATTGCATGTACCTGAAGGAGCAATAACAAGGAGCAAGGCCAAGAAGATTCAAGAGGCTTTCACATTGCATCTCCAAAAGCTCGTGAATGCACAAGGAGAGACCAAGATTTTTGAGCCCAAAATTCTTTATAATGTTAGTACAACAGGTCAAGATGAGAATGGAGTGAAGATGGCACGGGAAAAGTTGTCTAGTTTGAAAGATGGCACGGAGGACAAAAAAAGTGTGCAGAAAATGTGAGCAGTGGCTGTCTAGATTGCACCTCTTGGGATTTCGTGATGTCAAACCTCGTCAAACGAAATAGTCATGCATGGCGGATCCTCTGATGAGATAATTAAGACCATTTAAAGCATTTCTATGTTTTTTGTTCCATATTTAGAGCTCTCAAACGTTGTGCAATCAAGTTTTAAATTCCTAGGTCAATTTTTTCTTCATTTCACATTTAATGCTTTTTAAAGACTTTTGGTCTTTGGTGCTTTTACACGACCATTTTGGCCTATTTAAAGGCTTGTATTGACATGGAAAAAAGCGAGAACCTTTATGAAAAAACTTGTGTTTTGTTTAGCCCCATTTGGTGTTAACTTTCTTTCAAATCTTGCTTTAGGTTTGATGTTTAACCGATTCATTGGATTAGCCCGATCAAGCTAATTGCGGAGTGAGTCGTCTTAGGATCTAGGAGTGACCATCCTTATTCTAAGTTTGATCTAAGAGTGATTCATCTTCTAACTTAACTCTTAGTTGGAATCAATTCGTTAAGTTAGCCTTGTTCGTGACGTTTGCAAAGATCCTAGAAGGACCTCTAGCTTTGTTGAACCAACAAAATTAAGGCGCTTATCATTTGGTATCAGAGCTCATTGGTCGACATCCTTTGGCCG